>OX352212.1:0-1253793 GCA_947086425.1 Xanthorhoe spadicearia
TACCTATGATCGAATAATTATGTATTATAGGTAATATACTTAAGATTTTAGTACTCGTCAGACAGATATCGTCAAATATCACGAGAAATTTTAGTGTTTATTTTCGATAAATTTAACTGATTTTGGCAATATTCTTCCTTCGCTCATCGCTCACAACGTTCACCGCGCGGCGGCGCACGAGCGCCCACTCCTCGTCATTCAACATCGTTTCCACGGGTCGAACTCTTCTCTTACAATTTCACCAAACGAGTCATCAAACACACTCTCCAGAGAGCGACGCGGGCCTCGAAGCCGGCGCGGGCGTCGGCAAGCAGCGCGGCGGGCGCGGGCCGGCGCGGCCGCGCTCAGCGCTCGCGCCGACCAGCGCCAGCACCGCCAGCACCGCCAGCATGGCGGCCAGCAGGCTCGCCGGCGGCGGCGCCACGCACGCCCCCGCCCCGCTGCGGCTCAGCGTCGCCGCCATCTTGTCACCTGCGGACACATTCGAGAACATCACGATCCGGGCGGAGCAGCGATGCCGGACGAGGGATGCAGGTCTCGGTGATACTCACTGCCCTCCGAGACGTAGACGAAGATGTGCGCGGGCTCGGTGTTGGGCGCGCGGCACGAGTAGTTGCCGGAGTGGTGCGGCGCGGCGCTGCGGATGGCGAGCGCCGACTGCGTCTTGGGTCCCGGCGCCGTCGCCACGCTCACGCCGCGCGCCGAGTCGTAGTTGATCATGCGCGCGTTGTGGTACCAGAACACGTACTGCGGCGGCACCGGGCTCTGCAACCACACCCGCCCGCTGTAGGTACCAGGCACCGCCGGCGTCGACGCGAGAGGGGACACGTTACCTTCTCGATGATGCAGACGAGGTTGATGGTGGAGCCGGCGTCCACGTGGTGCTCGTCGGCGCCGAGGATGAAGGCCTCCGGCACCGCGATGTGGAGGTGCACCAGCCGGGACAGAGTGCCGCCGCCCGTCGACACCTGCGGAACCGATCACATGTGACGTCGACTCTGCGCACGCCGAACGCGGCCGGGACGTTTGCCGATGACGAACGTCTCTGCGGAGTTTGCTCGCTCGGTACGGAGGACGTCGGATGCACGCGCCCGGAGTCGGTCGACATCTTACCTGACATTCGTAGGTGCCGTTGTCTCTCTTTTGGACGTATTTAATTTGCAAAATCCAGTCATCGGAGCCTTCACTGTGCAACACCTGGGAATCAAACGTACGAAGATACATTTACGATCGACCCCACGATAGAGCTAAGCGTCGGACGTAGACTCGGACCTGGAAGCGTTCATCGTTGGTGTACATGAGCACGCCGGAGCTGATGATGTGCCAGTCGCGGCGCCGCACCCACGAGACCTGCGGACAGAGGGGGGCGCGGGTCAGCTGCGGGCGGTGGGGGGTGGGGGGGGGCGGGAGAGGGAGGTCACTCACCCCGCGCTCGCCGAGGTGGCGCACCGGGCAGTGCAGGAAGGCGACGGCGCCGAGCTGCACGAGCAGCTCCTCCTGCGTGTTGTTGATGACGGGCTCGCGGTGCAGCGCCTCCAGCGACCCGTACCAGAGGTCGCGCCACGGACCCACGTCCAGCGCGCCCGCCTCCAGCGCCTCGAGCGGCCGCTCGCTGCCGGCCGGCACCTCCGCCACCTGCCCGCCGCCCGCCGCCGCCAGCGCCGTCAGCACGGCCAGCGCCCGCGCCGCCGCCGCCGCCGCCGCCGCCATGTCGCTCACCCGCGCCGGACCATCCTTATCCGATCAGCGCATCACGCCTGTCTGACGAGGAGTTATCTTTAGATGCAATATTATTTTATTACTACCACGCTCGTGGCGAAGTTTGCTGAGACGTTTTTGAAAGATCGTTGAAGCACATTCTGAGCGATCGTAACTTGGCAGTGGCCGTAAGTGGCATTGTATGCTTCGGAGGGCACGTTAAATTGTCTGACCCAGCTTCTAAAGTCGTTAAGCCTAAACAGAGGCTCGTCGTGTTTTTGCCGTAGTTAGTAGTAGCACAGATAAAATATACATAGTATTATTTTATCTGTGGTAGTAGTAAATAAATATCAGTCTATGACTATGTCTAGTGTTACGGAAAAAGTTGTTGGTATTTTTATCCGCCGGGCGCCAGCCGCCCGAAGCCCCGAGCGGGTCGCCGTGAGCGCTCTCCAGAGATAATATGTCAGAACCCCGCTACGAGCACGACATTACTGTTCTAGAGGCCTCATCTGTATTATATTAGAGGACGGGGACGCAACGCGGGAACGACGGCGGCGCACTCGACGGAGCCACCAGGTAACTATCAAGACGAGATGCAGAGAACAACATGCGGCGCGAGCTGTCTGTGCCAGCGGTTCCCAGTGGTTTAACATCAAAAAAGTTAACAATGCTCATGGGTAGGTAGGTACTTTAGGCACTCTTACACTAAACCTGTTCCTTCTTAATCAATGACTTCGTTCATTGGAGAAAAATCCATTTGGTAGTTTCTGAGTTTATCGATACGTATTTTCCAGAGCAGATAATCTAATTTCTGGTTCTTGTCTACCCATATTATTTTTAAATTAAACAGAAACAGGCAATATATTAACAAAATCTCAGTGCCACTTCTACATTCCCCAGTTTCCCTTGTCGTGTTACAAGGGTTCTTTTTATAAAATCCATTTCATCAAGATAATTAACAAGAACTAGGACTCTAGAGATTCCAAGTGTTGGCATTTCTTTAAAAGAATCTGAATTTCAATGTCGTTTTTATCATTATTACGGGAAATTCCTCGCCTAAAGAATCGTCGATATAAAGCTTCCGATATATACCGGAGAATCTTCATCTGGCTCACACGTTGCGGCGAGGCGCGCCCGCAAGGGGTAACATATTTTTGTTCCCTGTAGTATTATTAGATACAATGTTTAGTACTACACTACAACTACAACAAACTATAGTTTTGAAAGTGAAATAAAGTTATTGGTCTGGCTGGAGCCAACAACTTGATTACGTCAAGCCATTATAGTAAAGACGCGTAAAAAATAGCATTTGGAAAGGATGGCGGCAGCGACCCGTTCGAGGCCCGGGTCGCGGGGGGTCGCGGGGGGCGGCGGGGGGGGGAGAGGGTTGCAGCTAATGCTGGTGATTGATTGCGGCGCGCGTGCTGAGATTGATGTGTTTTTTACGAGGCGACGCGACGCGGTGCGACCCGGTGCGAGCGACGCGACCTAGTGCGACCCGCTGTCGCGATCCACGGCCAATCTAACTTATATCTTTTTCTCCTCAGAGGTTTTCAGAGCCAACCTGAATCCAAGTCTGTAGCAATCCAAGTTGGTAGCTTCAGACGCTCAGTTTACTAAAAAACCGTCATTAAATTAATTCT
This sequence comes from Xanthorhoe spadicearia, assembly GCA_947086425.1. Taxonomy (NCBI): domain Eukaryota; kingdom Metazoa; phylum Arthropoda; class Insecta; order Lepidoptera; family Geometridae; genus Xanthorhoe; species Xanthorhoe spadicearia. The sequence continues at coordinate 3,345 of OX352212.1, forward strand.
TGCGTGCAATAGAAAAATAGTGTCAGAGATGAATGAGAAACTGGGTTGGCAACTGGCAGTCCGCGTAGATATAAGACGATCGTTTGTATCATCGCAGGTTCGCATCCTGCCGAAGTCGTACTTTTATTAAGATTTTAAACACATTTTTCTGATGAATGAGAAAGTGGAGATAGTAGTAGGAGATAGGATATAATAGTCACGAAACATAACAAAAGAATAATACAAACGTGGTATAGACTTGACATGAGAAAAGATCATCTGACTCGAAGAGTGATGAAGTAGGTAGACAAGTAAAATTAAATGATTGAACTGCATGAACGTCAGCATAGATTTGAAGTAAGCATTGAGATAGTGAGTGCGGAAAATGGAGAATGGATGAGGTCTATGAATTAAAATTATGATGATGAACTCGGAGTAGGTACTTATTGGGATGAGAGCAGTGGAATCAAAAGTGATATGTGCAGTAATTAATATTAGTGTGACTATAAAAACTCAAAATTGAAATGTGTTAAGATAGGAAAAAAAGGCTAGGTACGATTCCATTATCATTCAACGCATTAATGTATGGCTAATATAATTTCTTAACATGAGCATTAAACTTCGCAGAAAAACATCGTGAGGGATTTGAAAATGCCTTCAAAATCAGAAAGAAAATGTCTACCGTTTTCTCAATTTCTGTTATTTTTGTAGTAATAATGTACGGCGTCTTGCTAGCTATACATTAATAATTGTTAAAATGATAAACTGATTGATTTTGGTAAATTTGTCTATTGTCCAACAAACTTAGATTAAATGATATTGATGATTATGAGCACGCGCGCCCTTGGTGGCTGATTGCGAACTGGTAATTTTTGTGTAAAATAAATTAATGTAAAATCGGAAAGTAGGTCGCACGCGCGACGCCTTTCTGCTGACCTAGGAAGATGCACGGTGACTTGTACCGTACATGCTCCCAGGGGAGAAAATAGAATGTAAAGCGTGCAAATTAAAATGATAATGATAACAAGGTGATATCATTTTGTTTTCTATGTTAGTTCTTAAAAGTCTCTACAAAATTTGTTTTCCTAGGCATGGGGTCTGTTGACTTCTCCACTTTATGCACTAATGGGATTTCAGAGTTTACACTTGTACGCGATTCACTAATACCGATATCACATCCACTAGCACTAAAACGAACACCGTAATCACAAGGGTTCGACGATGTAAGTCCGATTGAAGCCCGTCTCTGGGCGCTGCCGGTTGGCTGAGGGCTCGCTTGTTCGACCCTCGCCGCCGCCGTCGCCGCCGCAGCCACCACCGTCGCTTGCTGTGGAGTGGTGGCCTGCTTGTAGCAGGCGTTACGGTACCACCGTAAGATGAATATTACTGCACTAAGCAATATAATACCCACGATGGCGTAAATGGCCGTGTAGTGGTGTACGTCGTGGACTGATATATTTGGTACCAAGTTTTCTTGAGCTTTCAGCTCTTTTATCTGTTTCTTGATGTCTTCAAGTTGTTGATCATTGGGTGAAGGTAGGGTAGAAGTGTTGTTACTTAGCAGAGGGTCTGTTAGGCTAATGTTTAGCATGTGGTTGATCGGCTCTAATTCTTGTACATAAAACCGATCGTTAGCGCGTATGTTGCTCGTACTGTTGTTATGTGAATAAATTGTAAAGTTTTGAGTTTTAATGATGCATCCTTGATTGATGCTTAAAATGCCAGCCTTTTCTAGTCGTCCGGCAGTAGCGTAGTTCTCGCACAACAGGCGTAATGGGCATACGTCGCAGCAGAAGTATAAGTACATGTTGATCTTACTTATTTCCACCCATTCACTGGTACATGAAGTTACGGTAAGCTTACATTTTCCTGTTCCCTGTTCAACTTCGCATAAATCCGTATCCCCTTTTAGTCGGTAGATAGGGCTCCTTGAATTGCATAAGTAGGTATCAATTCCGTTGTGTAGACACGCCTTTACTTCTTGCTCAGACATAGTTAGATATGATTCCTTCCTTAAATCGATTGCGACGTACTCAGCTATAGGTATGAGTCTTGCCATGCTAGCATTTCCCACAGCTTTAGGTACCGATAAAAGGCGCATGACTTCAAATGAGTCTCGTGTTACTAAAGGAACTCGTATTTCAAATAATAAGTAGTCTTCAGCCATTCTCGTCTTGATTTTTAATAAACTGTAAATGTTTGTTAGGTCAATTTGCATGTTGTTTATAGGCAATGATAGCTCCTTGTTGAGATGACCTGATATAGTGCTTAATGTGTCTTTCAGTTGTTCTGGCGAAATAAGATGAAGGTTGAATCTGCCATGATAGATGTCGGTTATGGTATCCAATAGAGCAGTTTGCATGGTTTGTAAACGTCTCATTATGTTGCTCGCTGCAATGGCTGCCATACTAAAATCCGAATTCATCGCGTTTCTTTGTGCTTCAGTGTTAATTTCATGCTCAAAGTCGCTTAGTCTCATTGATAATTGATTTAATAACTTGTACTGTTTGTTTATAGATTCTTCATGTCTTTTAAGAACATTGGATTCTACTTCAATAATCGATGTTTGATTTTTGATAAGTGAAGACAGGTAATTTTCATCGTATTGTATTGTTAATATGTCATGTTTGTATTGTTCGGCGAATCGTTGATCAAGTACGCCGAAAAGACTGTTTGCAATATATCCGACACCGTCGATAAGGCCCCGGCGCCGGCGTGTGTCCCGGCGCGTGCTGGAATGCTGACTTAGCAACAGGTGGTTATAGTACTCTAGTTCTGAGAACTCATGTTGTAATTGTTCTGTAATTATGTTACAATACGATGTTTTATTTAATTGATTGCATGCTTGATTTAGGTACTTGATATATTTGTTACATGCTGACGCTCCTTGCCAATATGGGTTCATGTCATAGTATGAAACAATTTTCCATTCATCTCTGATTAACCGCATATCGGAAATTTTGTCAAAATAAAGACCTTGATTGTCTTTTAATTGAGTTATGTTATATGCTGTGGAAGTAACGATTATTCCCATGAAGAATAAAAGTAACGTAATTAGCGACATAAAACTGTGGCTTGATCTTTTTTCTTGTAGTGTAAGGTAATTTGTTTTAGGTTGTTGACTTGTTTGTTTTTGTTTTGTGTTATTTATAAATCTTCTAACCCATGTGAAAACTCTTGTTAGTTTTTGAAAGGAACTATATCTTGTTAATAGCCTTCCGATTGGGTTATTTTCGCTTGTCTTGATAAGCGACAGATTTACGTGTTTAGGTATTGTTGAGCGCTTTACCTCTTCATCAGTTGTGAAAATTGCCGAAGTAGCTGACTCATTTCGTAGTACACAATGATGCGGTACAGAACAATCGGGTTTCAGGTTACCCATTGATGGTTTCATGTGACCTAATGACCCATATTTGTTTATAAATAAGTTGTATTGTTGTATGTTTTTGTTACCTTGAACCTTTCTTTCTGTTTGGAGAAATTGGGCTACACCTGTTTGTTTGGAAGATCCTAACTGTTCTTCAAAATTCTCTATGAAAGGAATCCTGTCCTCATGTGAGCCGTCCCCCCGCCTTGTTGGGGTGGATTTATAATAGCTCACACATTGCTGATATTCTGATTCTTCTGATAAGTTGAGCGAATCTGTTTTGTCTGCTGTCTCCGAGAATTTTTGTTGTTGATCTTCAACTAAATTACAATGATAAGTTTGTATGTTCCCGCTCAAAATCCAGCCCAGACGGGTTTGCTGAGCAATGGGTACCATTGGCCTTTCTGACCTAATCATCCCATTCATTATGATATGAGCGTACACGTTAGCTCCTAAGAGAATGTCTACTGGACGGCTTACATAAAATTCTGGATCCGAAAGTTGTATACCATCCAGGTGAGACCATGTAGGCTTGTTAAATGTGTAACTTGGTAAATTCTTGATAAGCGTGTTCAATATGACGACTTCTGTTTGAAATGAAAATGTACTGTATAATGATTCGCATGAAATTTTTGTGACACCTTTGCAGCTGCTTTCCTTGGCTCCGATACCTGTTATGATTCCCTTACATTGCCTTCTGTTTAATGATAGAGCTTGTGCGGCCTTTTCGGATATAAGAGAAACCTGAGAGCCTTGGTCTATCAGTGCGCGCATTTTATGATAAGATCCGTCCCTTGCTTGGACCCTTATCAATGCTGTTGCCAGCAATGTTTCAAAACCACCGTTACCTTGCTGTAACGTGGTGTTTTCTTGTGTGTTGTTTGCCACCATCGCGATCGTAGTGTTAACTGCCCCGTGGTTGTATGCGTCATGTAGCAGGGTATTGTGTTTACCCTGGCATTCACGACAACATTTTTCTGATACACAAGACTGTTTCCTATGATCAAAAAGACAGTTTTCACATACGTTCATTTTCTCTACTGTTCTTAGTTTTTCTTGTGGTGACATATTTAGAAATTGATTGCAAAAGTACAGTCCATGCGTTTCTTTGCACAGTGGACAGATTCGTATTTTTGCCGAATAGCTAGTGTTCGATTCAATTGATTGACCTGCTTTGTGTGCGGGCAAAGATTGTTTTGTATAATTATTAAATTTTGTCAATTTCGAATTCTGTGTAATGTTTTGTTGGTTATTTGATGATTTTGTATTCTCTTGCTTTTTTCGTGACGATTCTAACGTTGTGAAACGGAGTTCGATGAACTGAAGGAAATCTTCAAGCGTTGGCAAATCTCTAGGTTTCTTAAGAGATTCCAAGTAATGATTGTGGGACTCCGTGTCCAACTTTTGCAATAGAATATGCACTATCAATGGATCCCAACTGCTGGTGTCTACTCCAAGGTTCTTTATGGCATTCAAACATTCTCTGGCAGTATCGTGAATATTCTTGATATGATCTACCGAAGCGTGTTGAGTTGTTGGTAAGTTGAGCAGAGTGTTTGCATGTGTTGTAAAAATCAATCGTATGTTATTGTACCGATTGTTTAGAATCTCCCACGCCACAGAATAGTTTTCAGTGCTGATTGGAAGATGTTGTACTAAACGTTCGGCTTCTCCTTTCAACTTCCCCTTTAAATACTGCATTTTTTGAGCATTTGAGATTGAGATGTTGTTGTGTATGGCTTCCGTAAAGAGATCTTTGAACGACGTCCACTGATTATAGTTGCCACTAAAGCTAGGAATGTCTATCTTTGGGGTCCATACCTCCTTGTTCGATACAGACCACAGTTTCGAATTGATATCTTTCTTAATTTCTAAATACTTGCTTTCATGTTTGTCGAATGAACTCTGATAAATTTCATCCATTCCTTCCAGCTCGCTATCTAGCTCCAAGTGTAGGGAATCTATAATAGACCACCGTGACTGTAGAGTTTTCAATGCGTCTTCTAGTTCCCATTTTTGTAAGATGGAGCTAAGATCGATACCTGATACCGTGCGAAGAAAAGCTCGGAAGTTGCTAGCTTGTCGCTTGAGCATGTCATCAAGTTTACTGGATGATCCTCTGGACGCCTGTCTGGCTACTGGCACCTGCGCTGTACCCTCTTGAGCGGATACTCCTCCTGCTTGTTCAGAACTACGCGGATGACCCGTCTCTTCCTGTTGAGACCCCTGCTGTTGTAACCCAGAGACAGTAGGATCACTTACCTTCACCCTTTTTAAAAAAACTTGGTACTGCTCATTGATGAGAGCCTTTGTAGTCTTGTATACCTCAAAAGCCTGTTCATAGTTCTTGTTAATGAAATATGGATGAGATTTGCTTGTCCCAACACTAAGACGATCATGATTGTGTTGGTAATCCATCCAATAAGACTCTAAAGTTTCCAAACGTCTCTTGAAGTAGTCGCTGGAATTCTTACGAGCGTCAGAGTCCTTCTTCAAGTTGATGGCTATTTTGCCTATAGCCTCGTACAGCTCATGCTGATTCTCGAAGATGTCCTCCATTATTGTAGCTTGTTAGTTGAGAGAGAGAAAATGAAACGATCTTACTTGTTAGCTCGTAGATTTTCTGCTTACTCTCCTCCTTATCCCTCCTGTTAATGTCACTGCAATCCTTGATTTTGCACTGCACTATCTGATAGTCACTGGTTTGGCTTACGCGGGTAAAGTTCACACTACGTGGTTATAACGTCGCGTAAGTCCTCTTATCGAAGGACCATCCAAGATCCATCAAGTATTTACAGTCCAAGAAGAGATGAATGTCTCTACGGGAAAGCAACAAGGGGGCACAGTCAGTATCATCGAATGTTAGGCTGTGTGTGTACCTAGTATACAGCTGCAGGAGACGAGCTCGGTCCTCGGGTGGGAGGGTTCGTGTCGCTGACCTACTGCTGATGATGACTCTGATGATGGAACTTTTGGACCGCCCAAGGTTATGGGTTATCTACTTTTTGGCTTAAAACAGTGGCCGGCAATGTAACGTAACGTTGAAGCACGAAAGCGCACCCACAGTCGCCAAACTGAGAATTTAATCGATACGCCTTTTCGTAAATGTTATCCTGACTTGTCACACTGTTACACATCGTGGGATTCGTGGGACTCGAAAGTAAAAAGAATATCAACAATAGACTTCTTGCGTTTTGACTTGAAGATGCCGTCGTCTATGGCCTAGTGTCCGCTGACTGACAGACCACATCACCACATTAAAGCAAATAAATGAATTATGAATTATATGATTTGAAGTTGCTCGTAACGGGTTTCATTCATAGTACATCTTTATCTAAAGTTTTGGTACAAATATAGTCATATCTTTACGATTCTCAAGGTCTAAAAGTAAAACATTCTAGACAAGAGGGTTAGGAATTGGGACATTTGAATTCCAGATTAAAAAATACGAGTAGATGTCTCTAAAGGTGAGTGTCGCAGAACAGCCTGCAGCGGAAGCACGTGTGCGTCGCGAGCCCCTAGCTGTGCCCCTAGCTGTGCCCCTAGCTGTGCTGTGCCCCTAGTAGGTACGAGTAGGTATCACGGTAACAAGCAATATGCCTTTATAATGACTAGAGTAATAATCTTTGCTGTAGTTAGACAGATTTTGCAACCTAATTTTTTTACCTATTTATTTATCAATGTTTTAAATAAAGCCTATAAATTCTATAAATCCAGACTGGGTTTTTATCAAGTTAGCTACACATGAATGTTTTCCCAGATAATTAAAAGTTTTATTCAGATTCAACTTGCAGATGAACTTGATAAGTTCTGAAAGTTATTAGGGACCTACGAATAATAAAGAAAGTAACATTTACCAATAGTAAGTGTCCATTTGTTGATAACATAAGATAACACAGTGAATCACAATATTAGTCACAGATCACAGAGTGGAGTGGAGAGCCGGCAGATCGCGCGGGGGCGAGGCGCGAGTTGCAGTAAGAGTTACGCGACGTGTGCTCGCGGCGAGGGTCGCGCGCTGACTGCCGCCGGCGCCCCGCCTGCGTCACCCCTCCCCTCCACCCCGCGTCCCCCCCACCCCCCGCACCACCACCCCCGCCCCGAGCTCGCTCTCAATTTCACGTAAAAGTTATCAAGTTATCAAAAGTTATTGTATGTGTCTCATGTCGTAACTCTAATTCCTAAATGCTTCAAGATTAACAATTTCAAAGTAAATGAAATGTTGGGGATGTTACTGGGTCCTCTCTTGGTTTTCTGAGCTGGAGACGCGGGAAGGGGGGCGCGCGGCGCGGGGTTTTAGACGTGACGTCACATACCCAACTAGTGCACGCACACAGCTCTACCCAATATCTTAACTTGATTCCAGAATACATTTTTAACGAATACAAAAATTTAGTTCACAAAAATCTTTCTATCGATATAAAAACATACTCGTAATAAAGATGGCATCTTATCTCTATTTCGATGTTAAACTAGTGTAGGCGGGTTTTGATGCATACGTAATTTATAAACACTGCAAGAGTTGGTGCTACGAGTGCGTAGAGCAGCTACAGTATCGTCGCTACGAATTTCGTAGCGCTACGAGTGCGTAGAGCAGCTACAGCGTCGTCGCTACGAACTTCGTAGACGCAAGACGCTGTACTTGTAGCATTGCAGCTCGGGGTGCTACGAGTGCATTGTTGTTTTGATGCTACGATATCTCAGCACAGCTAAGTATCTACAAACTGGCGATCTATGAATACTAGGGTGTAATTTAGTTTAAACAAAGCAGTTCAGGGCGCCATTAGCATTGGATAGATTCAAATCGAAACTGTGAGGCAGTGGTCACGTCCTCGGTCGTAACTCAGCAGATAAAACCCGCATTACGTGACATCAAACCTGGCGTCAGACTCGAATAAAACGAGAAGTGAGCCGGCTATTCTATCGACTTCGTAAAATTAATAGTTTGGCGTATAACATCAAACGTAAAACGATTACGACGGCCATCACATCCAGTACATACTTCCACGTTGTTTGAGTTAGAGGGACAGCGGCTCGCATCCGCATCCGAAACACAAACTCGCCTCCACACTCACATATGATGCTCTTATAAAGATCTCTGGCTGCACCACAATTGCATAACCGCGTCGTGAGAGTAGGTACCATAGTACCGTAGTAGTAGGTACCATAGTACCGTAGTAGTAGGTACCATCGCGGAACATAATCTCTTCATACGATAACGTATTTGCATAATGGCGGAAAACGACGCCGCATAAGCACTTTATCATCGCTATAAAAACTGCGTTTCGGCTTATTCTGAAATATGATAACTCTTTCCAGTGTTCGCTGCGGAAGGCTGGGAGACGCTCGCCGGTGAACCCACTCGGCTTGTTACGGAGTGTTATGTTATTGTAATGTAGGTATGTTAATTATCATAAAGAACGTGGTCGTACACCGGTCAGACATAGTAGGTATGGAAAACTCACCCACGCTTACGATTTATTTAAAGTTGCCCACTTTGTCAGTGGAGAAGGTAAAAATAACTGGGAATGTCTTGAATGTAAATGTTCTTTAGCTAAATTAAAAGTTACTTTGTGTGATCGCTTCTGTCCATAAAGTTTTAATGGATCTATTTAATGTTTGTGTTCACGGCAGCCGCCACTGAGCGATGCACATGAAACTCTCACCTTGCTCACCTTGCTCGCCTTGCTCACCTTGCTCACTTCGCTCACCTTGCTCCGCCTTGGAGCGTTCGCACCCGACCCCACCCGAGCACGCCCGAGCACACAATTAGCTTGTAATTAATAAGATTGAAATTACATAATATGTAATGCGGTGACAAATTATAGCGCCACACTAATTATGAAACTGTTCATACGAAAATGTATTTCGTGTAAAATCTGTGTACTCGTCGGTTCATTTGTTTCAGTGAAATGACGTCAGCGAGTGGAGACGCACGTCCTAGTCAATGTTAATGTACGGAGAGGAGATCGGGTTTAGATCGGCGCCGGCCGGTGGGGACTGAGATCGGGAGGGACCGTCTTCACTGTCACGGACTATTAGTACTCTCCTCACATCGAGTCCTCATCGTTCCTCATCCGACGACAACGTTGGCACCCTGAACTCTACGGTACTAACTAGGTACGAGTAGTTAGTTAGTTAGTGAGTTGATGTGCTAATGTGTTGGATAGGCCTATCCAGCACATTTGCACATCAATATAAAGAATAGGTCTCGGTCGAACCACAGTGCTACAGCCGACGATAGTGCTACGACAGAGCTACGAAGTGCTACAACCGTGCTACAACAATGCGACAACACTATTTTTAAAACCTTACTCTTTATTAGTGTAACCTAAGGAACCTACTATAGGTTACATCAAGAACGAGTAAGGTTTTAAGACTGTTTTAAGAGATGTGTCACTGGTTCAGTGAGGAGTAGTCAGGGGCTCTGCGTGGTCATTCGACTGAAGAGGCGCGTTAAATGCTAATTGGGAATATCGGAAAGCGATGCCACCTGTTTAATGGAGTGTCCATAATGCGCGCCGCTGGCCCCCCCACCCCCCCCCCCCACCCCCTCCCCTCTCAACCCCTTCTCTTCCTCACTGGTCCCGTGTTGCATTCTACTCTCGCAGCACTAGCAGGAGTCATAGTTAGATCCTGTTAACATGTTGATACGGCAAATCTATGGTCACGGTAAAAAACTATGCGTATAACCAATATAAATAAAGGATTTAAACTCCAGTAGATTATGGGAATGTGAAGGTTTGTGACTCTCTAGTTAATATTCCCGTTTTAAATACAAATGTGTATTATTGCGCAAACATCCGCAACAATGACATTCGAGCTCGCGTTGGTCTGACGTCTCCGCCTAGCGATGACGACACGTGAGAATTATCCTTTGGAAACATTTAATAAACGGAAAGGGATGTACACGTTTGTTTTCATACAGTACGGATTGTGCACAAAATATTTACCAAAGTTCATAACATTGACATTCCTATTTATAATTATTAACGGGACTTAATCGCGTATTGAAATATAGAATAGAGTCTACTCGTGACCACGGTGACTGTAACGCCACCGAAACGTCGAGGTAAATAATATGATTTCAATACGCGATTAAGTCCCGTTAATACTTATAAATATGTTTCCAAGTCGCGATAGTTTAAATAGTATATTGACATTCCTTTTGGGTTTACAATTAAAAATTATTTACAAGCCCTCATTAGGACTACTTACTTTTCTCACTACTTTTCACTGTAAAATCGTAAAACAATGATACTTCTTCTTGTAGTTGGGCTTGACTCGAGGCGGCGCGTCGCAGTTTGTTTTGAGGAATCTTTGAAAACACTCGCTGGGAGCTCCGAGACCAGCTACGTAAATTTGAAATAACTCGAGCGCGAGCAAGTCGACTCCTGACTACTACCCCGACTAATTACTACTACCTCACGGTCAACCGGTACGCGAACATAGTTATTAGTCTTTTAATGTGTATATTATTATTCAATAATTTAAGTTAGGAACTCTTGGAGTTCAAGAGTACGCATCCAATAACTTAACATGACCGACAAGTAACAAGAGAGATTTGGTCGATGAATCGTTACCGTCCGGGCGCTTACTGATGAATGATTTTTGATAGTATCTATCTTCTTTAAGCTTTTACTTTCACAAGCATATCATAATTCAGATTAGATTGTTATAGATATGACAGTGAGTAGGAACGTTGCTTGTATAGCGTCTAGAAGACGACGTTTGTCTATTGTCTAGGAGATGTTAGTAGAACTCTACTCCAAAGTGGCGGATCTGAGCCTACTCTATACATACTTATCGCTATTTGAACCCTTTCTAACCAGGAAGGTAAATATGTACCTAATTGATTTTGATATTGAAGTGGAGGTGCGCGCGAATTTTACATAAATGGCTACTGTATTTTATTTAACTCGGTCTTCGGTTTCGTCTGTTTATATTTGATTTTTTAGTAAAATAGGAACAGTTTTCCTTATCAACTAAATAAAATATGTAAAAAGTTTTCGTGAAACTGCTACCAGTTAGAGCTAGATAAAAGCTAATAATAGGTATGCAGGTGTAGGTTCCGCTAAGTCGAAAGAATGGGCAATAAGGATCGCCGCCGGGGCCGAGCCGAGGCCGGGACGGGGCCGGGACGGGGAGAGGTCTCGCCGGGAAACAATCGGGAAACAATCGGGGGTGCCAAATCTTAGAATCTGTGCCAGATGCCGGCTACGGGTACCTACGATGACAAACCTTTTATATAATCACATCACACAACTTGCCAAGTTTACTTCGTTCTTTTTCCTTTTGGATATTTAATCATCCACATCAGTCAACTTGCTATGCAGCTGTCGTAAACAGAGAAATGTGTAGAAAGACGCATATAGTAAACGACGAAATTATTAAGAAACCAAAGTTTTCCGCTAAATTATTGGTAAAATCAATAAAATACCTTATTATTATAAAGCTTTTTAAAAAACGTCGATATGGTTACTGTAGTACAAAATGTAATTTAAGATACATGTGTGGGTAGTACAATATAGTATTGACTACGAATCTTCACTCGGCCACTGCGCCTCAATCACAATTACTGACTAAATACATTACGGCTGTATGTTACTAAGTAGCGACGCTAGAACGAGCCACGGCCAAATTCATTTCTTTTATTATGGTTGAAAGAGACATTGTTGTCAATAACAAATTCTCACCAAAAGGTCTCTCTCTCTAAGAGTTGTCTCTGAGTGAGCCCTCTGGGGGCCATGTCCCGGCCGTCGCGGATCATTGTAGAGCTACCAGCTCCTCTTCACCACCATGTGGTCTATGTATCTGTTTGTGAAAGTCAACAATACAGACGCCTGTTTTATATATTATGTCACACTAGTAGGGATGATCAATATGATCATGTGACTCGTAAGTATACCTAATCATAGTATTCTATGAATGTGATACTTATACCAAAAAAAATTAATTGTTATGCTTTTTTTTGTCAAATAATTACAGACTTTGTAAAATTGTAGTGCTTTTAAAAGTCCCTTGTTTTTAAAAGTCAGTTGATTAATTACGTTAGAGAAAGACAGGGGCGGGTGATCCCTCGTCGATACTTAATTTACGGCCGACGCGTCGGATCCCGCGCTCTCAACAACAACTCGTCCGAGCGGGCGGCCACGAACCACTCCTCAATCTATGCCTTATTTCTAAATGATACTCCTTCATTTATTTCGGTGAAATCTTTGTCTTTTCTTCAAACTGTTTGTTGTTGTGAAGTTACAGGTATTTATTGTAAGTCGGTCAAGTTTATCTATCATTTAAGGTATAGCTACTCGTATAGTTTCAGAAGGCTTTTGAAATGGCCACAGATGCTCTATAAAGCGATGTTGATACTAACAACACTTATGGTAAAATTGAATAAATTTCCCACAGCACGCAGCACGCAGCAATGTTATTTCTCCATGACATACCAGATTTATAACTTTTGCTAATGATTTCTTCATCCACTGTTGTATTTTAGGACAGGGAGAAGAAATGCTCTCCTTCCGGACTCTTAATTTATCCGATAATCCCAAGAAAAAGTTCTGTCAAGTCTCTCAGCTGACTGACGGGTCCCGGACGTATCCGGTTCATGCATAAGCAAGTACAGGCGGGCGCGGGCGCGGGAGCGGGCGCGGGCGCGGACGCGGTGCGTGTGCCCATCTACGAATACTTAATGAGAGTTCCATCCGAGACACGGTTTGGGTAATTACTTGAGCGAAGTAATTACTTTCATTTCAATGTAAGTAGCTAATTCGATTAAGGACAAATTGGTGATTCGGAGCTCCACTAGGTGCGTAACGAGGCCAGCTGTCATGTTTGACTAATATTGACAAGAACGCTGTTGAACAGTTTGCTCTTCACCCGAAGCCTTCTACGAAACCCACACTCGACCAAACGGCATTTGAGAAATGATGTCGTTCGAAACTAATCCTTTGTAGATTATACTCGTATAATCCGGGGCGAAGTAGCGCGAGCCAACTGCCAGCTGCCCGCCGCCTACTTCCTCAACTCAATTAATCTTCTTCGTGAAAAATGCTGCGATTGTCAGAATATGACGCCGTGAATCAAAACGTTGATTCACGAAAATCAAAGTAACTCTTTGCATTAGTGGCTACAATTGTTTATAAGCTTTTGTATTAATAATGTCCCCTATTATTTTAGGAATACTTATAAAAATAAGCAGAAGTGTTCATTCACGTACGAGTTATGCACGACATGGTATACCTACTCGTACTCGTATGAGTTTGAAAAGCTAATTAGTTTTACTCCAATACGCTCAGAAATTCCATTAGCTGAATCAATGTTCTGAAACGTTCACGAAACCTGCTTTTTATGATTAATACGTTTATAAGCATAAGATTATTTATTCTCGAAACGTATTAAGTAGAACAGATTGATTGACTCCAAATATTATTTAGCGATGGATTAAGCTTTTCTACTCTACAAAGCGAAAACGATGCATCGTGACAATTATCGCAGGTCAGTTTATGTTGGTTATATTTCCGAATTCAGTTTTCACCAACTTACTGACCTGTGATTGGATGCCGAAATTTAGTTTTTCACTGTGCAGAGTAATAATAATAATAATAATAAAATCATTTATTTCTCTCACAAATGGTTAGGTTAGGTACATGTTAAAGTTGTCAATATTTGTAGACTAGTAGGTAAAATCTAACCAACTTGTGAGAGGCTGGTGCCAGTTGTAGGCTATAGCCTGTATTACTGGTCGCCAGGCCCCCACTCCTCGGTAGACATTTAGAACTTTAATCTTGGGAATGACACAATAATTAGATAAGCTTAGGTAGAAAGGCTCACAAGTAAAACCATCAGATGAACAAAGGAAATAAAAAGAAAAAACATAGGAAAAAAAAGAAACTTAAAATACCTAATTGTAGGCATTAGTACATGAACCTACATAGATTAGTATTAGATAGTATACAGGAAAACGACGGGAATTTGATGAAGTGTAAAGTGATGAGTTGTGTGTGATGTTAAATTAGGTGGATTCATTAGATTGGGATGTGTGAGTGAGGGTGTTGGTGAGGTGTGTGTGTGGGTGTGTTGTGAGTGTGAGTGTGATGTAAAAGTGAGTGTGCTGTACGTGTGAGTGAGTTGTAAGTGAGAGTGTGTTGTTAGTGCGATTATAGTGATTATAGTTGAGGTGTGTGTGTGGGTGTGTTGTAAGTGTGAGTGTGTTGTAAACGTGGGTGTGCTGTACGTGAGAGTGTGTTGTAAGTGTGAGTGTGTTCTAAGTGTGATTATAGATTGAGTAAAGAGTACAGGGGTGAGTGTGATAGTGAGTGAAGTGGATAGGCACAATGAGTCATCAAAACCCATAGACAAAACATGAGCGGTAAGAGTAGGTAAGATAGTATTATTTGTTTGAGATTGAAGATAGCTTTATTCATGCTAATATGTAGATCAAATGTTGTGAAAGATTGTGAGAGTGTATGTATGCCTGTTAATCCTTCACGCAAAAACGGTTGGACCGATTTGGCTGAAATTTGGTAACTAGTAAAATAGGCACGGTTGCTTACTTTTGTACTTGTAACAGGTCCTCAGTTTGGTAGTAATTAAGGGACATAAGCCAGTTTGATACTGTTACTTTACACCTTTTTTTAGTCAGAGGATAGATGTGTAGGAGTTTGTTGGCTTGGTTATAAATGTAGTTTCCAAGGAAGCAGAAGAAGTTATGAGAGAGCCTAGTTCTAAATGAAATCAAAGAGCAAATATTCCGGTTTCTACGCCTATTGTTTTCCAACTCCGGGTCATACACGAGGTGAGAATGTTTTTTTTGTACGATTTGAAGGAGAAAGAGTTGTCTAATCGTAAGAACCTCCCATTTCTGATAGAGTTCTGAGGTAGGGAATCTGTAAGGAAGGCCAGCTCCCACTTTAAGAATAACTCTTTGAGCTCTTTCAAGTACTATTAGGTGGGTTTTTGCTGAACCACCCCAAACCGAGATGCAGTAGCCAAGAATTGACTGGCATAGTGAGTAGTAGACCATTTTGATTGTATTGTAGTCAGCTGCATGTCTGAGAGCTTTGAAGATATAAATCATTTTTCTTATTCGAGAGACCTGAACGTTTATATGGTGTTTAAAGGTAAGAGTTTCATCAAGATAAATGCCGAGATATTTAACAGTATCTACTCTGCTCAGTGTGGGGCAGCTACAGCTCGTGGTAGAGGAAATGCAATTGTGGGCGGAGATATGGAGGGCTTGCGATGGCAAGGCATTTTTTCTAAGTGCAAATGCAACGTAGTTAGACTTAGAAACATTGAGGGTTAGGAGATTGTCTCTGAGCCAAGACCCCACCTTGTCGAAGCCTTTTTGCGCGAAGTCAAAAACCTCAGGCCAAGAGTTGCCACTGAAGAGTAAAGCAGTGTCATCAGCGAAAGTTATTATTTTGCCACCGTGTAGTTCCATGCTGCATAGGTCATTTAGATAAATTAAAAATAATGTTGGCCCCAAAATACTTCCCTGAGGAACACCATATTTCACAGCGGACTCATCGCTAATCATTTGATCAATTTTAACGCGCTGTCGTCTATCAGTTAAATAGTCATGGAACAGTTTGAGTTGTAGCCCTCTAATACCGATGTTTTCAAGCTTAGAAATAAGTATGGGGATTGAGACCGTGTCAAAAGCTTTAGCTAGGTCTAAGAAGACAGTCAAGCACTTCCTTCCTGCATCCAGGTTCGTAACAATTGAGTTTGTTATTTCATGGACAGCATCACTTGTTGATCTATTTGCACGAAAACCAAACTGTGCGGGTGCAAGGAGGTTGTTTGTTTCTAAAAAGCTTACCAACCGTTTGTTTAGGAGCCTTTCCAGAATTTTAGATAAGGAAGGCAAGATTGAAATAGGTCTATAGTTACTGACACGGTCTCTTTCACCTCCCTTGTGGAGCGGCTTAATAAGGGCTGTCTTGAACGCAGTCGGGAATACGCCACTGTTCATCGCAAGGTTACAGATGTGGGCTAGTGGACTTGCAAACACACTAGCATATCTTTTCAGAATGGACGAAGATATTTGATCAACGCCTGCCGCACATGTTTTTAAGCCTGATATCAAGTGACGTACCTCAGTATCATCCGTAGGAGCAATAAAAAAAGAATTGTGGTAGGTTGAGATTGGATATACTGAACCAGTAGCAAGATTTTGTGTATTACCAGCTATACTTTCCGCTAGTTCTTTGCCTATGCTTGAGAAATACATGTTAACTTCATTCAAACTTCGAGTTATATCTTTCGAAAGAAGGGATTTTGAATGGTCTACTCCTTTTTTTTGGCCACTGATATCCCTAATAACTTCCCATAACCTTTTTTTGTTATCCTTAGCATTTTCAATCTCTTGTTTGTCAAAATTACGTTTAGCTTTTTTAAGGACAGCATTGCAGTAATTTCTGTATCTTTTGTATGTTAGTTTAATGATTTCGTTTTCAGGATTTTTCTTAAATTTCTTATACAGGTTATCTCTATTACGCATGCATTTCAAAAGACCAGCAGTCATCCAAGGCTTAATTATCTTTTTGCGTCTAGGGGTTGAATATGATTTAGTGTTACGATTAATTGCAGATAATATAAGATTGATGAAAGCATTTGTGGCCAGATTGGCGTCATTTATATTAAAAATTTCATTGTAGTCGAGACCTTGTATTTCAGCGTCAAGCTTGTCGTAATCAATAAAGATAAAGATAAAGATAAAGATATATTTAATACGGTAGGATTTGCCTGGGTTATACTGAACAGTCGGTTTGGACAAATTTAGGGCTACACATTCGTGATCAGTAATGGAGGCCTCTACTATGAAGCAGGTGGCGTCAAGTTTAGATTTCAACATCATATGGTCAAGGCACGTGCGACCGTGGGTGGAGATGGAGTGTGCAGGCAGAATACCATGGCTAGCCAAGACATTTAGATATTCAAAGGATCGTTTATCAATGGTGCCCTCCACGATGTCAATGTTTATGTCACCACACAGTATAATGTTCTTAAAGGACCTTAGTGAAGACAGAATGTAATCTAAACTAGTTAGAAAATTGTCTACATTGGATTTGCCAGAGTAGACCAACAGGAGTCTGCGTCCCACGGAGGAGGCGATGGCTCGCGCTCCAGTCACGCGCCATGTTGCGACGCACACATTTGGGTCAACCACAAGCGGTTGTATTATTTAAAGGTTGTTTGACACCGATCTGCGAGTGATCATAATTCATGAAGCGTGCTCCGGTACATGTTCTTCCTAAAGGCGCTTACTTATGTATATATGTATGTGTTCCCACGTCACTCACGGGGGCAATACTCGGCACACATTTATAATAACGTTGGAATCCAAACCACAATACAATACAATACAATACAATATTTTTATTCATAACACCAAGTTACATGTCATTGGGCAGGTATTATTATAAGATCTTATAATAACCTAGAATGTAATAAACATTTTTTAAATTAAAAATTTGAATAAATTAATTAATAATTTAAATTATTACAATGAATAAAAAATATAAATTAATTTATTGGTATAATAATGGGTAAATATATTCATTCTTATTTATATAATTGGTAATTCATAGAATTCGGTTATTGAATAGAAAGACTGATTCAGAAGCCATTTTCTACTATGTTTACACACCACATAGGTAGGTACTAATTGTATTTGAGAATTGTATAGCTTCAGGGAGGATAGTGTGTACTGCTTTGTAAGTTTTAATTAAATTTCAATGAAATATGTACTTCCTTGCTTATTATGTACCATTTATGTACGGTCTAATCTTTGATAGTTCGAAGTAATCTGTCATGATAGTGATCAGTTTTAGATTGAAACAAAACGTATGATATCGATGAAATGATAATGAGAAGTGAAGTTTGATTGATTACCGAACGCGAACTGATTCGCTTTTGCTCATACTCGCACTGCTGATTGAGTTAATTAGAAATAGTTAATTAGAGAGCTTTGATAGTGTACGAGTACGTAAGTACTTCAATACATAAAGGGGCGTCTAAACGGGCTATATTTTACGACAATTTGTGGCTGCAATTATTGGCAAACATTGCCCAGCCATCAAAAAAACATTTTAGTGCATTTTATGGCTGAGCAATCAATTGCAGGCAACATGTTGCAATATGGCTGCAATTATAGGAATAAGTGCTACGGGGTAATGGAATGAAACAACTCGGTTGGCTTCTCGAATGCGACTGAACGAATTTATAAAGCCAAAGTCACTAAGAAAGTTATGCGTCTGCTGCCTAGCGGAGTTTCCATAAAACTCGATAGATGGCGTGCATTTGAGTTTTATATAAATCAAGTAACATCCTGTATTGAACATAAGTCAAGTAAAATTCTGTATTAAATATGAAGATTGATTTTTGTATACATTTCGATAGAAAAATCAACACGCCCCCTCAAAAATTAATCTTTGGAACTAAGCAGATCACATACCTTTCATAGTGTTTGCTGGGAGATACAATATGGTCCAACATTCGTTGCTAGGATTAGGGAAACCCAGAAAACCTAATCAGACCATGACTTATAGCTATTTCTTATATTTAAATCATATAATTTAAATAACTTCTATCACTGTAATTTGAATCACTATTACATTACAAATCAATAATCTTATTATTCTAAACCCATGTTGCTGCTCGTGGCGTGACGTGAACGCGGCACCCCAGCAGAAAACTAGCACCACCGTAACTACGGCAATTATATGCCGCAGTAGGTGGGTACCAAGCAGAGTCAAGGGCCACTTCACCACCACACAGACTTATTTTAAAAATGAATGTCTTTCTTTGCCATTACATTCTATTCTGCTCATCTCTCGGAAAGTAATTGCAGGCAAAGGGGTCATCAGAACATCAGCTGCCATCAGTTCACCTGTGGAAATGTATTTAAATTTAATCACATTTTCTCAACCTGTTCTTTTAAATGATAGATTTACTTAGTACGCTTTAAACTAATTACTTAGCTGGATTATTTGCGATACTTTTACAGTCATTGTTAACTTCATCTACAATAATATTGGGTCAATAATATGCAAAATTATACTATCTGCTAATTCTAAAGACTTCAACATCAACCAAAAAACATTAGATACAGTAAAACAGTACCAGATGTATGAAGATTCATACAGTGCCATAATATATATTCGGCTTCAGTTTGAGACCACAACTGATATTATTTTGTGTCTCCAGGTTATCGAACACTTCTCAGAGAGTTTAAATAAATACCTAATTGTACTGTTTCTGTTTTATTTATGTCATTACCTCTCCAATCTGAAACAGAATATTATTAAATGTAATTAAATGTGCAGGCATTTTACATATTCATTCTAAATTGGTTTTACTCATTATATATCCAAGTATTAAGGAAGTCACTTTAAATACACTGCAACAGAGCTATTTAGGTATCATTTCTGTTTGTGTACCTAATCAGTCAATGTATCACTTGTCAGTGTATCAATGTAGTATTTACTTAGGTATGGTCGAGAACCTACACAGCCAGCATGACATACATTTAATTACGTTTAGGCAACTTATAACATTTTGGTATAGTGAATTGTAGGTATTTAAGCATCATAAGTTAGGTACCTTACATTTAACTTACGTTCTGAAGTAGGTATGTTTACAGGATTGCATCCGTGAACATTGATTAATTCATTGATCTACTCAGGACAGTTTTAATGTACCTAATCACTTTGATCTGAAGTGATTTTATTATCAAATCTAGTAATTTGTTTACCAAGAAACCATTTTATTTCTTTTAAGCCTTTCATTTTTAACTTATCCATCAGATAGATTTTAAAATTGTTCACTTTCAGCACAATGCAATCACAAAATCGTCAATATTATCACATTAGAAAACTATGACTACTTTTACATAAAAGCAATCACAACTCTCCAATATGATAATAATCTATGTATGTAGTTACATAACTACATACATAAATTATTGCTTGACATGTAAATACATCTGTCAACTAAACACTTAAAACCAATATTTTCTGCTTGTTTAAATCCATACATAGTCACATTTAATTTACAGACATCATATTTTTAGTAAAAAACTAACCTTACGTATGATACTGTCATGTAACTACTATCTTATACAGTTTGGAAAGCGGTTTTATCGTCCATACGACGAAACAGTTAATTAAATTGATTGACAAAATAATTTTATATCAAAAACAAGCTAGTCTGGCATAATTTATTATGTTATTTTAGTAAATGTTAAACTCATTACTTGTACCTCTTGCATAAATAGATTTAGCACACATTTGATCATCATAGACGGCATAATTATCACTTCGCCTAAGTTTTGTGTTTGTGTGTGAATGTAATCGTGTCAACTATACTGTCTGTTCATTTCACTTGAAATTAAAAATGTCATGGTAAAATTTACACACTTTTACCTTAGCACATCATACACTCATCAGATTTTAAAATACTTATCTGATTTTAACTTGTCAGAGTTCTTAGACTCTGCTGACACTGATTTCGAACTACCCTCATCAGTTTTGTCACGAAAATGTATGATATTCTCATCAAACTTCTTTCATCAGATTTCAAAGTAGGTCATCTGATTTTCAACGCCAGAGTTCTGATACTTTAATTACCACTGATTTCAAACTACCCTCATCAGTTTTTTTTTTATTTATCACGAGAATTTTCAATATTCTCTTCAGATAAAGTATCCAGGCCTTGCAAGAAATATCTGACTTTAACACCTTTTTCAGGGTTCCAAACTTTATACCCGTTTGGTTTTTAACTCATCAAAATAGTTTAACATAATTGTCATTAAACTTAGTCTTACCGGTTATTATATAGGTTACTATTATAAGTACCTACACATAAACCTTATATAATGCAACGGGAATTTCCCTACTCATGTAAAAATATTATTACACACACATGAACCGTTGAGCCAAATATTTTATGTAATTTGCGGTTTCTAATCATACCACATTTCTAGAAGTGTTTTTGAACATTGTGAAGCTTTGATTAGGGTCACGTTAATTAAAATAAACAGCAGTTAAAAACTGCATCACCTAAAAACACTTTATTTAAGTAATTTAATACCGCCCGTCATAGGATACGCTTTTCTTAGTAATTGTGCTTACCATACGTTTAGAAACGCCATTCAACTGCGTTCTCGAAACTGTTAAATATTTACCTATTTCAACACAAGTAACCATCATAGAAGTATACACTTCACCATTAATACAAATACAATAGATACAGATATTTTTAATACATATCGCGGGTTCGGAAACCCCTTTTTAAAGTATGAAAATACATACTGCATTAGAGGATGATTAGTATACCTACACATAGGACTAATTTCGTACCTATTAAACTTATCTACACCTTTTAAAACAAGGTCTATAACGCTATAGGATTTATATGTTAGCTGTCCCGGAAACTTAGCTATGCACCTGGAACAAAACCAATGCCAAACCAGTCCGTCATGTCAAAGTTAAATCAGGTTCGCAACCTGAGTCGTCAAATGGTCGAACACACCTCACCCGACGGGTAGGAAACCCGTGAATAACCTGGAAGAAATCCCTACAGCCGCTTCACTGCTCCCGTTCTTGTAGGAATATCGGCATAAAAACAGCTCATGTTGATCCAGGCAGGATACAAGTAATCCAAGCACCAAACCTCGTTCAAAACCGTTCAACAGCTCTCGCGCTAAAGAGCAACAAATATTAATCCTTTCACACAATCTATTTATAGTCACAAAGGCCTGCATCTGCAATACCTATATACCAGTACCTAGGTAGGAAAGGATTAGATATGGAATATGGATCACATTACCTAATACCTATTTGAAGTATGAATAATGAGTAGGTATTTTTATTATACTTTTATAGTTTTTATGATCAGTTAGTCGTACTTAGGTGTGATGCGAGTGTGTGTACTAAGAAACAGTCAAGTGTTCTATCTTTATGTATGTTTTATATTTTTCTATATATAGCTTTGTTGAACAGTAGTCGACTTTTTGTTTGTCATGTACCTAAGCTTCGCATCATTAGGATTTATGAAGAAGATTTTATCAGTAACCATTACACATGATTTTTAACAAATTTATTTTTAGCATTAATATGACCAAAACGCACATGCCATAAGCATTTGCTTATAAGCATTTCCACCATAATTCAATGGATGGGAAACAAGTCGCCCCCTGTTCAAACACGCTACTAAATCCATAGCAAATTAATTGATTTTCAACATACCTCTTACTTTGTTTTTATTACCCTTACGTGTATAGATTCCATGCTCATCGAAAATGACGTTCGATCCAGTAGGTCCATCCTTGGCAGGTACAATTTGTTCTGCTGTCGGTAGCAGGATGTAGATAGAGTACCTCAAGCATACGATTGCGTCATATTTAACTCCTAGGTATGTCACTGGTTACCTGTGGAGCCTTTCTTGGTATCTGTAATTACACAATTTTATTTAGAAAAAAAATTTCGAGGGTATAAAATTAATTAATATGTTTAATAAAAAGGTCTTCTCTGTTAATGCAATGCTCCGATGCTCCAAAATCCAATAGGAATGTAATTTTGCTTCCACCATCATCCATTTGGTATTTGCCGGCCATGACTGTAAAACCGCCTGGCAACAGCCTGGGTGTTGGCAGACTCGTTTTTAACTTCACTTCGTAGATCTTGCAGTTTCTACGCCAAAAACTTTTTTCCGAGGTAGAAATCGGCAAGGAGAACACTTATTAACATTTGCAATCTAAACTTCTATATTTTTCGCACGTCAAACTGTTTTAATATTTCGTTTTCTACTTAATTTTTTTTTTATTTTAAAATTACCCGCATAGCAACAGAATTAAATTATAATTTTATATTAATTTTAACATTTATTTTACAAAAATAATTTTAAACGTAGCTGTGCCCATAACCTATAGGAATAAGTGCTACGGGGTAATGGAATGAAACAACTCGGTTGGCTTCTCGAATGCGACTGAACGAATTTATAAAGCCAAAGTCACTAAGAAAGTTATGCGTCTGCTGCCTAGCGGAGTTTCCATAAAACTCGATAGATGGCGTGCATTTGAGTTTTATATAAATCAAGTAACATCCTGTATTGAACATAAGTCAAGTAAAATTCTGTATTAAATATGAAGATTGATTTTTGTATACATTTCGATAGAAAAATCAACAGCAATAGTATGGCCTTTGATTCAGAACCCTTTAAGACGATACTCCTTTTTTAATTGTTAAATTGGGGTACTTTGCCTCCAAACTGTGGGTAAACCAATCATGCCATCTACATAGAACTTCAAGAATATGGTTATTTGAAGTTTTTTTTAGTGATATAAGACTCCAAAATCACAACCAAGTGAACTTTTCTTGATGAATTTGTTGTTTGAAGTAGGTACCTTTTTGAAATTTAATTTAAAATTTCTCAATAACTACTTGAGTTGAAGTTAAAATTAAATGTTCATAGAATGGATAAACACTTTATCTAACGATATAAGACTCAAAATTTTCTTAGACCGCCTATTTTTCTCATAATTAAATAAAGTTTGGATTTTAGGTGTACTACAGTTCTGTACCTAAATGAATGAAGTCAAACGTTTTATTCAAAATTGAACCTTATTTAGACGAACCTTCAAATTAAACGACAATGTCAATCATTCGTTCATGTTACTCTTTGATTCGTCCGCCGGACGCCGTCGAAGGAGGACCTTGCGCAAAATCGCTCCCGAATTGACATAAATTATTACGAAAATATTTAATTTCTTCATACAAAAATGTTTGTGACAGAAGAATGTCATTTGAAATAATAAATCAATAGAGTCCGGTTTTCAACTAATTATTTTATTTCACATACTACTTTTGCCCGCGACTTCGTTCTTGTAAGAAATGAAAAGAAATAAAAAAGAAATTAAAAATGGTCACGACTGTATCCCACAGAGCGGTAGAAATTATTAGGACCTTAATGTAACTTTTTAAATTCTTTGACGATGTCTAAGGGGGTAGTCAGATGTATTATGTCAAAATAAGTACGTACATATTCGGTACATCCCCACATTCCAGAAATTAACTTTTCTATACGAGACAGGTTGCAGTAGACTTAGTTGACACAGTTGTGTGTGTGCTAACTCGTGCTAACTCAGACCCTTGTGTCATTGCCTCATTGGCCTAAGTAAACTTTACTTTTCTAGCATGTTATTACCTAATTATGTTTTTTTGTGTGTTTTGTCTACTTATGTGTCTGTGTTACAAATAAATCATTTATCATTTTATCATTTTATCATTTAAAAATTCTTTCACGGGTGTGTAGAATGGACCGTCCGGGGGAAGGGTTTTAGGCTACATTTTATTCCGGTAGTTTGATTAGTTCACCCGTGCGAAGCCGGGACGTGCTGCTAGTATTACATACAATAACAATCACGTGCATCATCATTTACATTCTCCTGCACTTATCCCACACTAGATGGGCCCAACATTTCTTCTTCTTCCATTAATCTCTATCATTCAACTCCGAATTCACTCCTCTTTCACACAATCCATCCACTTCTTCCTCGGCCTTCTTTTACTTGTATATGTACCTATATCCATCACACTTATACTCATAATTCTCTTAGTAAGTAATATGACTTTCATCCCTCATTACATGACTATACCATGTTAATCTACCAGTTCTACTACTCCTCACCTTCTCATTCACACACAGGTGCCACTTTCAAACTTCCCTTTACATAATAACAATCAACATTCATTAAATAATAAGACCTGTCTTAAATCATTCGCCAATATCAATATTAATTGCGCGAACGTGTGCGTCTGACTGAGGTACGAGAGGCCGTTTTTGAGGTTACGTAACTTAACGACACTTCAGGTGCATTCGATTTTTTTTGGGACGGGACTTACGCGGGTGGAACCGCGGTGCGTAGCTAGTATTATAAATGTGAAAGTTTGTGAGAATGTTTGTTATTCTTTCAGGCAAAAACGGCTAAACCGATTTGATTGAAATTTTGTATGTAGATTGGTGATACCCTGGATTAACACATAGGCTACTTTTTATCCCGATATTCCCGCGGGAACGGGATTTACGCGGGTTACGCGGGTGAAACCGCGGGGCGCAGCTAGTCTAAAATAATTTAACTAGTAGTTCGCCTTGAAAGAGATCTCGCTTGCGGGTGGCTGTGTTGTGTAAGTATATTATTTTTTATCTGTGTTGGTTTAGAATTTACTTCCGAGGTCTACTAAAAAAACGAGAGCGAACTAAATAGTTACCTAAAATTTTTAAAGCCGATTATTATTCCTTTAATTAACTGTAAAGCGATTTTGAGTGTGCATTATTTTCAATACAGATTTTGATCAAAAACTCTATGAATTTAGAGTCAAACCTTAGGCTCTAAACCAATTCTATAAAAAATACTTGATGGTATTTGTAAGAGCTTAAGTTTTTACGAGGGTGTTGCGACTTAAAACGTTTTGGTATTTTGTTTGTTGTGAAGTGGTAGGGACATTGGTTCAAGGAAACCATTTAGTAAGTTGAACCCTTTTTCCATTAAAACGTCGTTAGGTTCGTCAAAAAGAGTTAGGAGTTAGAAACACCAACTAAAATAATAAAGAAGAAGAAGAACGATTTTCTGAGCTGCGATTTCAACAAAACTTATAGCAATGGGAGCTCAGGTTATAACAGTCATGATTTTTTTACGTTTATCGAAGTTATTCAAAAACTTTACATCTTAGAATCAAAAATAAAACCATTTTGGAATGTACAAACAAAGCCCTTTCACAGACACCCCACTCAATGTATCTATTTGCACAACTTTTATTTTTTTTCATCCCCTTCGGAGCCAAATATCTTTACAACTCCTTGACCGATTCAGCTCATTAGGTTACCAGCTAAACCACTGACCACTATCTATACCTACCAAGTTTCATGAAGATTGGATTAACGGTTCAACAGTTATGCTGGAACATACAAAGATACAAACATATATACATACAAAGCAAAATCACCCCACTTGCCACTAAGATCTTCGTTCGCTTCGCTCATCGAAAAAATAACTTTGAAAAGTCATAAAAAAAAGAAAAAAAATGATAACTTATTATAGAATTATAGTCATAATTCTTATACGTTACAAGTAAGTACTTAAATCACCTGAATAATTTAAGAAATAATGTGAAAAAGAAGTCTCCATCGGATATCGCGAATCGATAGTCTGCGCATACCGAGGTGAAATTTGAGCTAACATGACAGATTTTATATACCCTGCCTGCTCTTAATGAGCCACACAATTCAGCAACAATGGCCGACGAAATGACGCTCATGACAGCCAGCAAGTACTTCACGTCGCAGGGAGAAAGGGACGAGCATATACATTAAAACATAACAACAATATAGATGGCCCAGATATATTGCAGTATTTTCGATTGCGAGGCGATCGTTCGGCCACACGCCGGCTACACATAAAAACATTTTGACATACCAAAAAATATGTGGCTATATTGCCGGGCCATCCTTAAAATATTGCATAGTGTGGCTGGTATTGCTAGCAATGTTGCCGGCCACAGTATTGCAGCCACAAATCGTCGTAAAATATAGCCCGTTTAGACGCCCCTTTATAAAACTAATATAAAAAATGTAGCTGCATCGGTTTGTTATTACCCTTTCTCAAGTCGACTGAGAAGAAATGAGCAATTTACTTTAAAACAAAGTAGAGATTTTATATTTATCGATAAAAGCTCTTTGGTAGAAGGTTTGAAATCTTTCAATGAAGTTTATTGAAAGAGTCTTGTTTCAACTTTAAGACTGACTTTTACACAGCGAAACTAGATTCTCATAGATAATACTTATCTTATTATGAGCTCTCACAATTGTTCTGTGAGTTAACAGCGCTGGAACAAGAGCAAGGGAACGTTAAGGGCTGAGTGGAGGCACAGCAACCCGCACCCCGCACCCCGCACCCCGCGCCCCACAGCCTATGTCAACTGTTTTTACCCGACTTCAAAAAGTAGGAGGTTCTCAATTTGTTGGAATCTTCATACACATTCCCTTTCTGTAATAATGAAGGCGGCAATATTAGCTGAGCACGCTCGGCTGCGCCTCATAATGATCTGCACACGCGCCGCAACGAGCCGCACGAGCCCGCATCGCGCGCCTCATGTCTCACAACTTGATGTTACATCTTCTGAACCAAGAACTCCAATTAATTACTTCTCCACCAAACTAAGTACTGCTTTTATTCTGACAATTTACTTTGCAATTAAAATTAGATTTGATTGAAGTTTCTATGAAGTACACTTATTCTGTTCAATGTATTTGTAGGCACTTAAAACTTAGATTGTATGACCTACAAGTTTACTAATAATTCTGGTCAAACTACTTGATCGTACTAACACTTGGTCCTACTTAATTTCATTGTTTGTGATAATAGTTCATGGTTATAACATTTTCATCTTTATGCTTAGATTGCTTTGCAACAAGCAATGTTTTAATAAAAATCTTTACTATGACTAATAATTTATTTACATAAAAGTCTCGCGGGCATGTGCTAGTTGTTCACAAGGATGCAACACGTGGCGCGCGACGCGACGCGACGCGCGACGCGAGTTCGGTAATGGAATGCAAACACGGGGTTAGCTAACACGACATTACACGACATGTCTTAGCGAGGCTTCAGCTCGTTCCATGTACACAGCAAGCAACGCGGTGGGGTGCACAAATACAAGTACATATTAAACTGCACAATGAGAACCTTTACAGTTATCTCTGGTATTTGTTCTTGGTAAGACACTTTGTATGTAATTCTGTGAAGTGCGTTGGCACACATTTGGGAGCGTGAATCCTGCCCCAAATTGTAATAGAACATTTATTTGTGAAGGTCGCGCGACGCCGCATCGTGCGGCAGCGCGTTGTATTGTCGCGCGACATCAGCGCGGCGCGGCGCGGCGTCACGACGTGGTGACGTCACCGGATTAGTCTTCCTCCCCGCGCTCCCCTCTCATGTTCCGCCTCGCTCGTCAACATCCTTTACATCGCGATGTGATTCTGAATAGGATTCAACGTCTCACACCGGAAACACAATTAGCTACGTAGCAGAAATTTTCTTGTAAAAAATGTGTACAAATTATTTTGAATTTACTAACTGTTTGGTAAGCAGAGAGTAGCATTGTTTGATATGCAATCAGAGCGTCACAGTATGGGCCCCGGGGTGCGGGGTGCGGGGTGCGGGGTGCGGGGTGCGGGGTGCGGCGCGGACACATGAGTCGGACAACAGAGCGCTGCGCTGCTTCGGAACAGCTGTCATAAAGTCCCATGAATAATTGCCGCGCTTATTCTCAACGGCGGCCACTGAAATGTGATCTTGTAAATTTGTTTTCAATTGTGTAATTTCCCTTGCGGCCAACACATTACGCTAATTAGTAGGTGAACATCCACTAATTAATTGGTTTAACATCGGGCCCCGGGAGAGTCGCGCTAGGAGGCCTGTGGACATAACTATAATGAAAGTAAACATACATCTTTTGCGCTAATTATACATTTAGAAGTGGCACTGGCACAAGTGATGTGCTGCAATAATCCCGTCGATGCGGGACGGTGCGTGATGCGGCGAGGATTTCCCACGGGAAATATCTTGAAGTACTTGGTACCTGGCGCCGCGCGCTCTACTTATCTGCCACTACCAGGTGAACCACTTATTGGATGCTCATTTTCCTTTGTAACAAAACTTATACATTTGTAAATACTAAATTATATTGGGTTTTTTTTTAATAAACTGTTAGGTTGTTCAAATAGGTAACTGTAAACTTATAACATTATAAATACATTCCACACCGCACGGCGCCGCACCGCACCGCGCCGCACCGCACCGCGAATTACGCAACGGTAATTATTACGCTAAGAGGACATTCGCTTCGTTTATTTATATTTTATGATCTTTGAGACAAATTGCTTTGAAAATGAGCATCTTCAGGGGTTCCTGAATCACTTGCGCGTAATTAAGCTGATCACCCGGCGGTTCAGTGCCCTCAGGAGTCGTTGTTCATTGGTAAATTCAGAAACTTGGATAAATAAGACCACATACGAGTACATCTGCGACGTCGAAGAAGACAAACTATTTCTAACGACGACGATTATTTGCAATATATTATTATATCTGGCATTATTTATGGTAATAAATGTTGTATGTAGATCGATACATGTTATGATGAGTAAAATAGTTCACGTGTTTTATCCACTAGCTTGCTTTTATTATCCACATTCTAACACTAGTTGACAGAATAACATCGCATTGCAACGTCGTAGCATTCGCTACGAAATTATATGAAGTGCTACGGTCGCTCTACGAGGTACTACGCTTGTGCTACGAGGGCTAAAGCACTTCGCCCGCGCGCAGTTAGCATACCAACCGTGTGACCGGTGTAACATGTTCCTCAGCTAGCGATAGTTCAACAAAGTGTTTATTTTTATTTTCATTAGAATTTTAACAATTATTAAACAATATTTAGTTATGTTGCGGTTGTTGAAGCATCATCGCAAATCGGTATTTAATTAATTAAACAATATAAAATAGTATTGTTATTATTATTGGACAATATTTACGTGTAAGAAATGTTTGCAAAGTTAATTGGGATTTGAACAAACAACGGTAGTTAGAGTCCTGTAATAACAACGTCAAAACGTGAAGTATGTAGACAGACAGCACGGGTCAACTTGGTTGACTTTGATTTGATTGTCGAGTGGAGGGGCGCCGTCACTCCGGGGGCACTCCGGGGGCACTCGGCTGCGGCACCACGTCTTTAATAACAAAATTAATATGCAACACAAAATGGATTGTAATTAGAAGGAGGGGTGAGGGGGATACTTGCTGAATAGTTAACGCTAAGCACCCGGGCCTTGATGCTAATAGCGCTTGGACGCTGCGTCCCTCCCCCCCCTCCCGCCCCGCACCCGCCCCGCTCCCGACCCGCGCACGCCCCGCTCCCGCCCCGCACTCGCGCGCTAGATATACATGGACACACACGACCTCAATCGAATCTTCTTACTGTCCCTACTAGCATGTGCTATGAGATACTATGATGAACTGCTTTTCATTTTGTACAATTACGAAATGATCGGCGCAATTTTTCAGTTCGACCTCACAATTCATGCCTAAATCAATATTGTCATGAATGGAAAGCACCCACTTTGGCCGACATTTGCGGTAAATTCGTGAAAGTACTTAGTGAAATGAGTCAAACCCGCTCACGATCGTAAAGCAACCTCCCGCCGGCTCATGTCACTGAGACTCACCGATATCGCCTCCAGCCGGTGAGTTGCGACTGCGACAACCTCAGCGACAACCGAATTACTAAATAATGCTTACGTTGGTATGTTATGACGTTCTTATAAGGTGCTCATACCTACCTGACTCATTTGTGGAAGATAAAGAATGTAGCTCGAGTTTATGTTCACGGTATTTACATAGTATAAAAAATACTTATTTCAGGAAATATTGTAATCATTTTCAAAGAATTCAAAACACAAACAAGGTAGGTACTTGAATTGTAGAAAATTGTTATCAATTTCTCAATATTTTTTTGTTTGAACCAATTTTTTCCCACTGTTGGGCAGTAGGTAAATAACACGACCTTTTCTTCTAATTGAAGTTAATCGGAAATCGCATAAGATGTACGAGTAGGTTCTCAATACATACTCGTACGATGACGTTGAAGCACCTCCTTGATACTCGTGAAGAAACTGTAGGTGAGTTTCTCTCGTGATATACGATTTTGAACCTAATTTCTTGGATCAGAAGGCATTTTTATAGGCATGATAAGTAGAAGTATCACGGAGTCTGTTTGTGTTGTGAACGTATTTAGCGGTGTTTGTCCGCTCTCATGGGCTGTTAGCTCGATAGTGACGTCATTATGTCGATCAACATTATTTTATTGCGAACAATATGGCGCTGGGGATTGTGTACAGATTTATGACAAAGATGTTTCCTTGACAAACGTCTTTTTAAGATTTTCGGCACTTTTGTCAAATTTTCTGTTATAACTTCTTAATTTCTATTGTTATCCTTTCTTAAAATAATTGGTGTTATTAAAAACAAAAGCTTTCAAAAAATAGGTTTGACCAAACAAAATAAACTGTTTGGTCGCCTTTGCTTCATAACACGGTTATCTGACACAAGCATCAGATTTTAATTGAGAAAAGTAGGTGCTGAAATTGAACGAACACATTTGTAGAGTTGTTGTGGCAAAAAGTGATGAAGTATCGGGCACTTGGCTGTCGTTCGTCGACGTCGACGTCGGTTGTCGTCGACGTCGGCAGGACGTTGTAAATGAGTTATTGACTGTAATCTCAGCCGCCCGCCGCCGGCCGCACTCGCACCGCACCGCGCCGCACCGCACCGTGCCGCTCGCCGCCGGCCGCACTCGCACGCCGTCTCCGCCTTCCCTTAACTAACACATTATAGCCTTGTCATTCATCTGGAAGTATTTTTTTGGAAGACTTTAAAGTCTTACTTGCCGGTCTAATAATAATAGTCACATAATCTCATGTCTCCTTAGAGGTACGTATAATCGTGGGTGCCATACGATATTGTTGTTATTACGACAAATGTTTCTAAATCTTGTAGCACGCTCCAGTGGGCCAGGTCCCCCCTCCCTCCCCTGGCCCCTGGCCCCTGCCCTCCCCCCGCCGCCGGCAGCCTTAACAAACAAAACTCGGCGTTTTGTTACTCGCGCTGCCTGTAGCGTATCGTTTTGCAGGCTTTTAACACAATTGCTAAGTAAACAAGCTATTTAGTTCGTCTCCAAGTTGCGGAGCTTTGTCCGCGCGTCGACGGCCGCGTGGCTTCACTCGGGACGGCCTCTGCTATTGTCATGCAAATATCTGTATTGTAGTATTCCTCTAATGCTCGGATGATCGTCCGAACTCGGTGTATTTTACCAAAATCAACTCTTGTGTGAAGCTCTCCATTCAAACCTAGCAAGAGTACCTATGTAGTGTGGCTCGAGCCACGCGACAGTTCAATAAAAATGTTTCGTTCGCTCATATTATTACTTGTTCTTACAATATGTCTCGTAATGGAAGAACAAATCATGAGGAAAGAATGAATACGTACTGTTACTAGAATTTATGTCCAAATGTATGTGTTCATTTGAAAAAATTATGAATATTATTTATAGCATCGGGCGGTGTTCGATGGCGGGTGTCGAGGCACCGACCGACGGAACCTAAACACTTGCTATGACTTTATTTGCTTACTACACAACACATCTGCGTTTCTGACTGCTCGCTACATAAAGCTTCGGGGAAACTGACGCAACCAACGCAATTGTGTTTCAATAACTGTAATGTTTGCCACATAGTACCGGTACGTTATATTACAGATAAACCTTAAATAATCCAAGTCATTCCAAATATAGGATTGTGAAGTCGATGTTATTATGATGTTGAAAATTTACAACTCTATTTCTATCATGCAACGAACAGATATCACGGAATTTTGTAAGTGGAAACTAGAACGAGTCAAAAAGTCAAAAAGTCAGAATATTTTATTCAATAAGATCATAAGACCACTTAGACATGTCACGTTCTTAAAACTAGGGGATTCTATTGCCTGTTCCAACGCGATTCCCTACACCAGGGAAAGAAGCAGACAAGAACCTGGTGATGCGGGCCTAGCATTTTTTTCAGTGGTCCAATAACTGAGTTGGAGCATGTTCAGTCCCAAGCGTTTTTGTCATCTAAATAACAAAAGTGAACATTTAGTTAGAAATCTGTAGGCTCGCTGTTTGTACTCGTTAATATAGAGCGCGTCAGCGTCAGGTCGCGTCGGTTCAAACGCAGTGCAAATAGATTTTGACAGCAATTGCCTGCGAAATAGCGTACTTTGAGGGAACAAATTCAGAGTGCCTCGCGTCCTGAGAGGGTAGTTTCAAATAAAAATTGAAAGACATTTCTCAGTCGGGCAGAGGGCGCTCCCGGGCGCCGCTGCGGGTCAGGCAGCCTGCTCTGCTCTGCTCCACCTACACAACTCAATAAATATATATACACACCTACGTATGTAGGTATACATCTCAAGTTTTCTTTGAGAACCTGCATTTTTATTCGTCAATTTTGTTAATAGCTCCACGTAGCTTGGCAGACGAGGACTCGGCAGTTTTAGGTACAGATTTGAAATGTTTGGTAGT
Source organism: Xanthorhoe spadicearia (assembly GCA_947086425.1). Classification (NCBI taxonomy): domain Eukaryota; kingdom Metazoa; phylum Arthropoda; class Insecta; order Lepidoptera; family Geometridae; genus Xanthorhoe; species Xanthorhoe spadicearia. Next base: position 36,870 of record OX352212.1, read on the forward strand.
ATGGGATGGGATTCCTACGACACATAGATTCCAGTGTGAGTCTGAGAGTGTTGATTATCGATGTCTAGCTCAAAAGACTTTCTGTTTATCGAAGGATGTACTTTATTTGATTAAATTAATACATACCGGAGAACAGGTATCAATTATTTTTAAACTTATCAACTTATCAATTATTTTTATATACTCGTACCTACACAATGCAATGAATAACATTACGACCGTCCTTCGTTAGGTAAGTGATATGATGATGACAATTATAAGTTCAACTACTTTAATCTTACTGCTTTGCTAATTTAAATTTAGAACTGAAGATGGCTTAACAAAGTTTGTATAATGTTATTAGTATTAAGTAAGTAACATTATAAAGTGGTTTCGTTGACTAAACTGTGTTGTATAGATAAGTTCCAGTTCATGAGAATTGAAATAAGAGAAAACGATCACTGAATTCCCCGAATGCGCGGGAAATCGCCAAATCTCGCATTTAATCTCAAGATAGTTTTTATCTCTGTGTCGATGATTGCATCTTTGTGGCGGTAAAACAAAGATAATATGATCACGACTGTATATCGGGTAGCGGTAGATATTTCTTTTAGATTTTTATGTAATATTTAGATTCTTCTGATTTTTATGTCTAAGCAATAGTCGGAGGTATATGTCTAACTATATATTAGGTACATCCTTACCTTATCTAATTTGTTTTATTGTCCGATTGTTAGATATTGTGCAAGCGTCAGTTCGGAGGTATTCAGCAGAGAGACAAGCCACGCCGACGTTGCATTCCGCGCGACGCAGCCGGGCTCACGGCTCATGCCACACGGGGCGCATGGCGCGTCATAGTTTGCACTGAAACAGGTATTCCTTTGTGGTGTTAGAAATGACGGTTTGCAACTGTTTTGGCCGAGCGTTCAGTGAGAGCCTTTGGTTTATGCTGTCGCAGCGAGCACATTTCGCGAACAACCAGTAACTCAACTGTATTTGGCTGCTAATGTCGGCTTATCTGACTGCTTTGTCGAAGTACCGGCTCCCTTGAAGAATTTATAAACTATAGAGACATAAGATTATAATGTACTACTTAATTAATATTTTGCATGCCCGAGTAGGTAGAACATAATTGGAAATTATACTAAATTAAGACCTAATTGTTAAACATATGTTCTTGCAAATAAATATATCTTTATCTTTATCTTTATCTTTACATCATAACTGTAACAACACTGAATGGTCTTCAGTTATAACCCTAAGGCCAGGCGCGCACTAGGCAGCCAGGCTGCGGCAGCCAGTAAAACATATGACCATTGGCTGCCGCAGCCGAGATTTCGTGGCTGCCTAGTGCGCGGGCTCCTATACAACGTCATATGTTTTACTGGCTGCCGCAGCCTGGCTGCCGCAGCCTGGCTGCCGCAGCCTGGCTGCCTAGTGCGCGCCTAGGCTTAGATACCACTGGTGATAAGGCGCTCATTATTCAAAATCGTTTTTGATTAGTCTTGGAATAAAGAAAAAGAGGAGTTACCCATACAGATTAATTCTATTTACAAATACCCTGAATCACTCCCTTGTTTTTATACTTTCACTTATGTGTCCTTTTTTCTCTGTTTATAGAAGCAGGTCGTCTGATGTGAGGTGCGACACTAGTGGTGTGTACTATGGCGCGGCATAAAGGGCGCGAGGGACTTCCCGTTCCGGTCGCTGCGACTGTCCATTAGCTTTTGACTGTCGGTTCAGAGCTGGAAGTCGGCCGCCGGCGTTCTGTAATTGTTTCAATATAATTTATTATTCATCGCAGAGCTGCGCGGCGCGCGGCGGTGTTACGAGTATTGTACCCTAAATCTATTGTGTAAGTTTCATAAATTAATGTGGAAATTCGAATTGTTGTTTAACATTTCAGGTTATTTAAGCATAAAAAGTATTTTTTTCAACAAAGTAAGTCTTCAAACGATGGGCTCATGGGCGTAATAAATACACACTCGTTCGCTCAGTATAAGTATGAGTGTATCTACTAAAAGATGATATTTATTTCTAAAGTAAAACTGAGTTTCAAGTTGAAGCGGATCCCATCGAGCGGCGGCCGCTGAGAGCGAAAACATTTACAAACTCTGCGGCAACATCTAATTAATTAGAAACTTTTCATAATTACCCCACAACTGAACATTTTCAAACAACTATTTCGCTAAAGGCGATCATTTACCATAGTACGAGTATCACAATATTTTGATCGAACAACATTCTATATTCAGATGAAAGATCCTTGATGTGATCGAGTTTGCTTGATCTCTATGAAGTATGTAATGTTATGTAATGGGTAGTTAATAAAACTATTGTTATTGGAGTAAGAGCCAGCCGATACGGCTTCATTCATTTCAGAACGAGCCGTTGTTGAATCAAACAAACACATTGTTTCAGCCGACATTGTGTAGAGCGAGCTTTATAATTTAATTGGATTTTATGAAAATGACATGCTTACGCTTAGTTCAATTTGTCTATTAACGTTAACATGACGCAATAGTTAATGCTTATAATGAACATTTTGTACATAAAATAGCTCGTAATTGCAAGCTCTACAATATTACATTAAATATTAAAAAACTCGTAAATGTAGAATTTTACGATGTTCAATATTTGAAAATGTACTGAAGCGTTCTTGGCGAGGCTTGCTTAGATGTTCTTGATAGATTGATAAAGTTAACCAATACTATGAGGACGCACTTTGGCGTTAATTTCCCAAATTCATTTAAATTCATTTAATTCCTTTTAAGTCGTTAAGCCATGGCAGAAGCAGAAGGCTCAAAATCTCAGTCACCAAAGTGAACTTGTAGCTCATTCGTATATACCGTACATACAACTTGTGTTTGGTATGGAAATGTGCCCTAACCCGAGTGTGTAGTGAGTGAGTAGTCGCGTTGGTTACGAGTACATTACCTAATTGGGCAGCGCGCGGCGCGCGGCGTTCGCTGCGGCACGCGCGCTGCACTCACTCCACAATGTTGTTGATTGCCGAAGCTTTCGCCTCCTCCTGCTGACTGCTCTTGCACTATTCACATGTAGAGCACAATAGATACACCTGCATTCCTCGGCGCGCGCTTCACTGACGCTCAACTTAACTATATACGAGTAGAATATTAGGATAGATTATGTAAGTGATAGTCACTGTCAGAATACTAACTAGGTACTATTTGAGATGTTTTCTTAAACGTGAAGGAGGTAATGTGTATGGCGGCTTGGCTTAGGTACCTACTTGGTCAAGCGATGGGTGTACGTCGGAAATGATCAGTCCAAATCACGCCGCACACAGAGTTTATTCACTTTCGGCAATAAGTACAGTTCCACAAACACAGGAGAATACATATACACAAAGAGTTAGAAGGAGTAAAGATTTACGAGCAGATAGAACGGAAAGTAACAAAGAAACAATTAAATCAATTTGTAATGGCGTCTCGCGACCGGGTCTCACACGTCAACTAGTTATTTTTTATCTACTCGACGAGTAAATCGCCGCGAACTCGAGGGTACTCAAGTATCTGAAATTGCGTGCCTGATATTCCGTGCGCCGTCATTTGACAGACGTCACCGGTACGGTACTATAATGAATTACTGATGTAATGAAGTGTGTGTAGTGTAGTGTATATATTTATATACTTAAATAGGATAAAGTAAATAATTAATAATTAGATACTTATATAAATATAGATGACAAATAAATAAATATAAAATATAGGTAAATAATTATGTATGTACATATATCATAATAAGTAGGACTAGGTAGGTAACGGAGTCCCTACAAACGTTCAGTATTTGAGTGTTAGTTTCTTTAAATCAATTTTTTAATTATTTAAAAAATTACCCTAAAAAAATGCATAGGAAATAGAATTTCAGACATCATGTGTTAGAATTAGGTATTGTTAATGCTATTGTCTGTTCTAGACTGAAGTATCGACTTACTTACATCCTTTGAGTAAGTTAAAAGCTTCAATCAACAGTGTAACATGAGCTCTACACAACATCTTACTTGGTATAATCATGTTATAATTAAAACGAAATCACCTCTTCCCTTTGTGAGCGCTCCTTGAGAGAGAGAGTCGCGCGACACGGACACGGGGCTTCGTGTAACACTCGCTTTAATGAACCGAAGTGCAGTTTGCACTCCATTGCCTCGCTAATGAATGGCCGCTCTGCTTATGTTTGTACTGAAGTTCATAGTAATACGCTGCGCAACACGATGCTCACTGATACCTACTCTTCATTACAGACTTCATCTCTAGGTAATTAATTTGAAAATTGTATTTTTTTGTTATATAAAATACTAGCTGTTCCCCGCGGTTTCACCCGCGTAAGTCCCGTTCCCGCGGGAATATCGGGATAAAAAGTAGCCTATGTTACTCGTGGATAATGTAGCTTTCGAATGGTGAAAGAATTTTTAAAATCGGTCCAGTAGTTTTTGAGCCTATTCATTACAACCAAACAAACAAACAAAGTTTTCCTCTTTATAATATTAGTGTAGATGTTCGAAGGAAATACATTCAGTTTATTTTAAACAAAGTTCTTACACAATTATCTAAGGTAGGCGTAGGCCGACAGCTCAAGACGATCGTTGACTGATGAGTAGAGTATGATAATATCTAACGATCAGAATATATGTTCAATAACTAGGTCTACACTCTCGCCTGCTATGCTCGAGACAGACTAACTAGGTCCTCGAGATGTCGTGATACTCGTCACCAAAGCGCGGATTTTTAGCTTATATTTCGCATTAATAACTTCCAATTTTCGATAAGACCTTCTACAAAATCCTTGACAAGTTTTGAGTTTATGAAAATCTGGTTTAATTCAAGGCAAGCAATATTTGAAGACCGAATAGAGTTATCACGGATTTCGCTTAAAATATTCATGAATATGCCAAAATGTTAGAAAATGTTTAACGCCTCAGAGAGTCAAGTCGGCTTTGGAAGTTCGCGCGAGGCAAGCGAGTTGAGGCAGCGTGAGGCGAGGCGAGGTGAGGCGAGGCGAGGCGAGCCACCCCGTAAAGAAAAGTCACTCCGCAGATCGCAAACCAACTTACAGCCACTGTTTATTTAAATCTACAAATACCATGAATATTTAAAACACCTGACTGGAATTACGCTCACGGATTCTTCCACACGCATTTTTGACGTTATAACATATTTAATTCTCTCTCCGCTATTTACTGCGGGTTCGTGGCGGTTTCATTGAAGAAGTGCTGGTTCATGTTGTGCTGCAGTTTTGTTATAATGTTAGCAGATACATAAGGACACATGTCCAATGACACCATATTTCCGATAAATTTTAAAGAAATCTGTCTTTATAATATTACTTTTTCGTACCACATCATAATGTAGCTGCGGAGTGTATACAATACAACATTGTTAGTACTCACTCTAACTTTGAATTGTTTGATATCATTTCAAACAAAATTGTATCACTTCTCATTATTTTCTTATAAGTGAGGGTAGAAAATATAAATGAAGGAACACTTCGCTCCGAGGCAAGCGGAAGGGGAGGCGCCGTCGGAAGGAACGCGGTCTAAAGGCGTTTCAGTACAATTGAGCAGTTAGCTTTGACATGAATCGTCCATGTCTTTACGACTTCGACTTCTGCTGACTGTGCACTTACACTTGAAATATTGCGACAGTGGTTGCCGACGGTAAATCATCGTCGGTGAGCTTTTTAGATTAGGATCTTTGTTCATAATCTGGGTTGTAATAAATAGAGAGAGCGTGAGCGGGGGGCAGTCGGCGCGGCGCCCGCGGACAGGTAATGAGGGTCGCGACGCGCCGCTCCACGGTCTGAGACAATAATAAATATCTCACGGAAGGAGCTATATCTACTCGTGTGTTATTATTATAGTTGGTGCGACAAAATAAATCAAGTTACAGTAAATTACTTCTCAGAAACGGCCATCGCTCGCCTCGCGAGGACATTGCGTCGTCCGATATGCGACACATTCGCAATATAATTCATTATGTAGTAGTACCTAATGTTAAATTTCCAATCGGTCTGTGTTATAAGAACTTAGGGTAAACGAAAGTGTTGACGTCAAGAAATCGTAGATTGAAAGTTTGCTCTAAAGTATACAGGGACAAAATAAAAGAGATAAAAAATGAATTGCTAAGATTATTTTGAGAAAAGTCGTTTGAATTCTATAAACTCAAACATCAACTTAAACAACGTATCGCCTTTGTACCAAGAATGAAAGTTGTTAACTAAATGAAACACTCCTACATCATTATGATTCGAAGTTTGTTTAAGTTCACTGAAACTAGTATGAATTCCTCATTAGTTAAACTATGACTATGATACTCGTACCAAACTAATTTAGATTCTACATTAAACAATATTAGAAGGAACAAGCTCTAGGTTAAATGAGCCGGTGAGCGGGCGACGGGTTGGCACCGGAGCCGGGACGGGGCGGGGCCGGGGCCGGGGCCGTGCCGGGACGGCCCGGGGTCGGAGCGAAGCGGAGGAGGGCGGAGAGGGCCGGAGAGGGTCTGAGCCGGTGGACGAGTGGACGTGTGATTAATCTCCGTGCTTAGTACCTGCCGCACATCCTGTCGACGACGGCGATACATTTCTATTAACTGCTCTAAGTCCTACGTGTCGCTTTTTACGTGACAAAATGGTCTTGTTTTGTTATAAAATGTTACTTACTTCAAATTATTTTTAAAAACTGACCTCTCCAAAGTATCAAACTGAAAATAAATGTAATCAGCTCGCTTTAAAATCTTTAGTGGTAAAATATACAAAAAGTTAAACAACAATAATAATTGAAGAATCTCAATGATTTTAATCCCTGTGTTAAATAAATTATCATCATAAACTTTAAATTCTTAAAAAGCAGTTTTCAAAACAAAAGCTTTAGACAAATGGCCACTTTGGCAGCGTCTGTATCAACGGAGTAATTATTTACTTTTAGAAGCAAACGAAGCTTTCATTCGTTCAATCTAAACAAATGGAGCGTTTATTCATCCAATCTGAACACAATAAATCAACTCTCCTCAGAGCAATCCGTAGCTGTAGGTATTCATTAGCTGGTTCAACTCCCGCCTAGCACGACCAGAGCGATCAGCAACTCAGCGGCAAATCTAGTTTGTGTGGTCAACAAACTAGGTTTGCTGCTGACCACTTGCAAAAACGAACGAGAGACAAAGCCAGCGAGTCAACCGCACGCCCGCGCTGCCGCCGCCGCCCCGCCGCCGCCGGCTACGGCATCGTAAGGAACATCGGACAAGGTTTTTTTCGCTGGTTCTTGGCTTATAGTTGAAATCTGAAGTACACAAACAAATAGGTCATTGACTGTCGACTGTATGAAAAGTTCGGTGAAGTTATAAAGGCCTCCAAAAAACAATTAATATAGAAATGCATTCGAAAAAAAAATGTCATGTTATAAGTATAACATACGAGTATAAGTAGTGACAATAGATCATTAACGAGAGACGGTGCCGTGGGTCTTTACATACATTTTTTGATTTGTCCGTGTGTCTTTGCAATCTTTATTTAATCTTATCGCATACGATAATTTTACATATTATTTTAGCGTCTTTTACGAATCAGTTGCTTTGTTGAAAAGATAAGACTGAGATAGTTAAATCTATATAATTAGCAGAATCTGTATCAGAATAACCCTTATTATTAATCTGGGGCAGAATCTCAATTATACCCAGTGTTTATTTAGTTGTACAAGCAGTACTACTAAATAGTGTATTTAACTGTAGAATTGAAAATTTCATAAATTTACTCAAATATTATCTTTGGAGAGTACGCTCTGGCGCCGGCTTGGGAAATCATTTTGAATTTGGAACGTTGAGAGTTGTGGAGGGAAAATAGTAACCGCGGTGCCTTCGCTCCGGCTTTGTTTGATGCGACGCGACGCGACGCGACGCCATGCGTCCTTTGTTCCGCCGCCGCGCCGTGCGCCCTCGCGGGTCGCGCCACACCGACACCTGTAGGTCTCACCTCGCATCGCATGTCGCACCTCGAGCCTCGCTGTCGCATTGTGTGAATACAGGTCACTAGTTTCATTGACTACTATTGAACACTTCGTTTTTTTTAGGGTTATGTATGTATGTATGTATATTTTATGTAGGTATATGTAAAAAAACTAGCTAGACTAATATAATGCTAGAAGTAAAACATCTTCAGATTAAACCACACCAACACTACAAAAAAGACAATAAACACAGTTGAAAGTTTGAGGCGTGTCATGTGTTTGCGCGTTTATGAGTAAAGTTAGAGCAGCGCAGCGGGGTGGTGTCACGCGGTGTCACGTGGGGTGTCACGTGGTGGTCACAGGGGTGTCGCGGAGTGTCGCGGTGTGTGCTCCGCGAGAGAGACGCTAGTTGTCAGAACTAGCTATGTTACAGAAACTAATAACTTTAGAAATGACCTACATTCGCTTACGTGAGCCAGACTTCAACTAAAACTTTTCAATTTGTTCTCTTATTCAGTCGATCATAATTATTTGCTCTGATAGTTACTACACTTGATTCCTAATTCTCCTAAATTGGTGCTTCATCATAGCTGAGGGTCGTGGCCCTGCCGACTTAGCATAACCCTTATTTCTAAGAATTCCTGTCTCTTGCCTGTTAGAGGCCTGTTGGTTCCCTGCTTCCAAACGAAGCAGAAAGCGAGCCAAGACTGCTAATAATGAATGTCATAAAAATCTGTGCGCTAAGTGCGTCCCCATAGGTCTCCTTTCTAACTTTATATTATTGCCGAAGGAAGCTTAAAATATTGTTGTAGCTAAGTTTCGCTGAAACTTCCAAGGAGTCTGTTTTTAAAGGTTTGGCCTAGCGAAGTGTATTAATTTCGCGAAGTCGGTATCACTCCTTGCTTATAAACTTTCACAAAAGCGATTGTTATCCGACACAATTTCATTTAATAATTTGAAATTCATAAATTGGAGTTTTAGAAGACAACGGTTCATTATCGCGACGGAAATGTAAATAAATAGAGTTGGCTGGGTACTCTGAGGAGGCGTCGACGTCGCTGCCCGCGAGCGGCGCGCACAGAGACCTCGCTCCGACCGATGCCGACGAGCGAATAAAGCAAAGTATTTTAAATGTTTGGAAAAAAAATCATTCAATCTTATCATTCAAATTTACAATGTATCTATTACATTATGTAAATTATTGTAGAGACACTCACTGCTGTGCATCACAAACTTCAAAGACTTTGTTAAAATAAATGTGCGATATATGGAGTGAGCTATCTGTTCCGTCCCGGGGCAGGGTGGGACTCGCCCAGTTACTGAGTGACAAACTCACTGAAACGGTTATAAAGTTTAGCGCTCGGTCCGACGCGCGACGCGACGCGCAGCCGTCCATGATGACGAAGCGGGAAAAGCCCACGACCCGCCATCCTGGCAGGATGATTCGAACTTTTCACGAAACTTACTCCTCAACTTACATAAACTTGTTTAAGTATTTTGAAAATTTGTTTGTGACATGTGTTTCATGTTCTTGAATATACTCCGAGATGGGATGAGCACCTAACTAACACTCTGTAAGCTTGAGATGAGATGCATATAACTATACTTACTAATACCGAAGACGTACGTCCAGAGAAGCGAGTTCATTAGGAGGGTCGTGTCGTCGCGCTGCGCCCTTCGACCGTCGACTTGCCGCGCGGTTTGTCTGCTTCATTTGCATGTGGGCTTAGTCTAATGAAGGCGAACTTGCGGTGTGCTTGATTGCGACGCTCACCGCTACGCTCGTCACAGCTAGCCTCGCCTCGCCTCGCCTCGCCTCGCCTCGCCTCAGTGCTCGTCGCCTCGCAAGCTTAGCGCACAAGTAAGCTCATCTAATTGGTAAATCTGAGTTGTCTACCTGCCGCAACTATGACAACTAACCTAAACTCAGTGAGTATCGTACGGCACAGAGCATGCAGGTGGCACTTGCAAGAGCAGGACGTCATGTTACAACAGTATTTTGTTTGTTGATGCTTATTGCTATAAAAATGTAATACTCATTCACCTCAAACTCACACAAACAATGCATTATTAAATTCTTATTGATGCAAAAACATTTTTCTAGAGTTTAAATAATATAATCAAATAACGTAGAGCTTTTAATCAAATATTAAAGTGAAAGCATTCCGAGTGCTCTGGACTACAGGGTTACTAAAACGAATTTTCTGCGAAAATCTTGAATATAATTTCATTTAATAAAACAAAACAAGTCTAACCTGCCTTCAGTAAAATTAAGATTTTGTTCAATCCATATAATATTTGATTACTTTGTAGATGGTATAGTGAGACTACTCGAAAGCTCAACGAGAGTATCAGACCGTGCCACTTGATTGATTACAGCTGAAATAGTGAAAAAATATGAATCGGTAAGAGTCGATGAAATTTCTTCTCTTATAAATGAGCCGTGACTTTCAGGAGAGCTGTAGGTACCTACTAAACTACTCAAGGGGCCGTGAAGGATCTTGAGTGCCTCAACATCTGAAAACCTACCTTCGATGTAACCAAGAGGTTATCCTACAAGTATCATTATTGCGGATGTTCGTGTGTATGTGTGGATGTTTGTTGCTCTTTGATGCAAAAACTACAGAACGGATTTTGCTGAAACTTTGATAAGGTATATGTAGATTGTAGGTACTTACATAATTTATGACTTTTTATTAAAAGGTTAAAACAGAAAACAGTCAAAAAGCTCTCATCCGAAACAGTAGGTATGATCGAGCGCAGACGCCTAATGAAGCAGAACACTACAACTGACCAACAAAAAATAATAGAAATTAATAAAACTATTCACAAATTGATTAAAAAAGACTTAAGAACATACAATACAAACGTTATCAACAATACAATAAAACATTTTAGAGGACCAAAAATTTTCAGGAGAAAAACCAAAATAGGAAACTCACAGATTATAAAACTTAAAAATAAAAATAACAGCATTGTAACAGATAGACAGCAAATGCTTAGCTTGGTGGAAGAGTTTTATGAAGAACTGTATTCTTCACATTCAACAAGAACCCTTGAAGTGACACCTGCAGAACACCTGGAAAGCGATGAGCTACCACCGATTTTACCATGTGAGGTAGAATATGCTCTCAGTCGAATGAAGAGTGAACGATCTCCTGGCCAAGATGGCATTACTGTGGAAATGCTTCAAGCAGGCGGAACACCAGTCATTAGCGTACTTGTTAAACTCTTCAACCAAGCTATGTATCAAGCTCGAACACCTGAGTCTTGGAAAAATGCTGCAGTAACATTGATTCATAAGAAAGGCGACGTCTCTAAACTCACTAACTATCGGCCTATAAGTTTGCTCTCTCAAACCTATAAACTATTTGCCAAGATTCTGTGTAATCGACTCACCCAACAACTGGATGAATATCAGCCATTGGAACAAGCTGGCTTCCGAAGTAGGTTCTCAACCATCGACCACATCCACTCTGTCAAACAGCTAATGGAGAAGAGTCACGAGTTCAACCAGCCCCTTTGCATGGCCTTCGTCGACTACGAGAAGGCCTTCGACAGTGTCGAGCATTGGGCTGTGTTTGACTCGCTCCATCGCTGCCACATTGACTCTAGGTATGTGGACCTACTTCGAGAAATATATCGTTCGGCTACACTACAGGTCCGACTGCACAGCTTAACAGACCCCATTCCAATCAAGAGGGGTGTGCGACAGGGAGACACTATTTCACCCAAGCTTTTTACGGCTGCCTTAGAAGACGTCGTAAAAACGCTTTCCTGGGACCAATGTGGTATAAATGTTAATGGTGTCTATCTGTCGCATCTTCGGTTTGCAGATGACCTAGTTTTGTTTGCTGAAACGATAGAAAACCTGGAAACTATGTTAAAAGATCTGTATGATGCTTCTCTAGCAGTAGGCCTTAAGATGAACATGGCCAAGACCAAAGTTATGTCGAGTGTCCCTGGAGCCTCGGTTCCTAACGTCAAAGTTGGGGGTGAGACTCTAGAGACGGTCGACTCATACGTATATCTTGGTCATGTTTTATCCTTTGGCCGAGAGTATCAAATGAAAGAAGTCACCAGGAGAGTACAGCTTGGATGGGCAGCTTTTGGAAAATTAGACGATGTCTTCAAGTCTACCCATATACCACAATGCCTTAAAACCCGACTTTTCAACCAGTGTGTCCTGCCAACGATGACCTACGGTGCCGAGACATGGCGGCTCACTAAGGAGGCTGTGCACAAAGTCAGTGTTGCACAGAGAGCCATGGAGCGCGCCATGCTCGGTATTACGCTTTTAGACAAAGTCCCAAACACCGTGATCCGCAAACGGACGAAAGTCCAAGACATCACCGAGCGGATACTACAACTTAAGTGGAGTTGGGCAGGTCACCTGGCTAGACGAAATGACGGCAGATGGACCAAGACGTTGACCGAGTGGTGGCCTAGACAAGGACACCGCAATAGGGGACGTCCACCGGCTCGATGGGTAGACGACATCCGCAAGGCAGCAGGTTGCACGTGGGTAAGACTAGCGCAGGATCGAGGCGAATGGCAATCGCGAAGGGAGGCCTATGCCCAGCAGTGGGTTAAAATGGCTGATGATGATTAAAAGGTTACTTTTTACTTACTAGGTACTTTATTTATCCATGTAGGTAACACGGGGGAAGCTGCGACTAAATAAGTTAGTTATGAATAAATTAATTTTGACTTTGACTTAGTTCTTATAGAGCGTCGTGAGCACATTTATGTTTTGCACGATAACTAATATTCCGTGCAAAGGGTAAGTAGGTACCTATGGCGGCCGCGGCCGGCGGCACGGCAAGCGGTCACTAGGTTAATCTGCACGTTATTATAGTTTATACCGTTTGATTACACTCGCGTCACGTTGTTATTTCTTATTTGGAACTTCGGTGTTTTTAGAGAATAAAATATATTTGTGCAGCTGGACGGGTATGAATGGTTTTCAAGAATACACGCAGTTTACACTTCACATGATCAACTGTAAATATACCAAGATATTAAACCTTTTGTATTATTGAAAATGGTCTTAGGACGTTTTCAAAATTCTTTTGGGGCGTCCTGTTTGACGCTTCAAACAGGACGCCCCAAAAGAATTTTGAAAACGCGTGATCCGAGGGATTTGGCTCAGTAGCAGTAGGTATTGCCATTCGCGCGGCCATTCTTTCTAGTCTTATAATGTAGCATCATCTGAAAATACTTAGTATGAAAAAGACGATAAACAACACTTTGTTTTCGAGTTTCTCCGGCATTAATTTGTTTTCGTTAAAGGTTTAGTTAAAGCACGCGTGCGGGCGCGGACGGGGCGCGGGCGTGGCGCGGGCGGGGTGCGGGCGGGGTGCGGGCGGGGTGCGGGCGAGGTGCGGCGCCGGAATCTCTTTCATCAGGTAGGAATGTAATTACTCGCGCGTGATACTTCTATGTACGGTAATTACGTTGTTTTTTACTGAGGCTCCTTTACTGAGACGGTAAATAGATGTTTTAATTGGTGTTCAGTAAAATCATCATTATCATAGGACCTAACTGGTGTGTCAGGATCGTAGCAAGGGGAGATCCATTGTCTCTGCCTACCCCCAGAGAAAAAGTGTGTATGTGTGTTTGACAAGCTTCCGCGATTCGCCTCTATACGCCGGATTCCAAAACCTTCGACTTTTCTCTGACCCTTAAAACGACTTCTGGTTTCCATCGTCACGACTTAACTTTTATTGTCACTTTGTAACTTTGAAGCTGCTGTTTTGATTGCCTGAACGCGTAATTTGAATCCAAGGGGGAAACTTGGGAATAGTATTAAAACAGTGCATTATGACCGCACGACAATAACAAATCAAATGTTTGAAATTGCTTCACACTTAAACACAAAGTTAAACACTTAGCGAACTTTAGTGTCGACGCCAAACAGTCGTAAGTTCAGCGCGCTTTGCCCCGCCACGCCATTACCACGTATTATTGAGATCACATACAATGCTAGGCTTGCTAAGTAGTGTGGTCTCATATGTAATGAATAACTCGTCAGAAATATCTGCGGACCTCGTCAGAACCCCCTTGAATACTGATTGTAAGAGGTTACCTATTGACTCAACTCGTGTGACGTCACTTTACAAGGTTCTAGGCTATTTTCAGTAGTGTTATGTATCAAACCAACTCATAGTTCATGTTTCAGCCAAGCGTCACTTGTATCTATGAAGATAGTTCAACTGCTATCACCGTTCATAAAAAAAGAGGAATGATCCCATGAGCCGGATGAGTATCAAATAAGTAGTCCTGTCAAAATAAAGAAATGGTCGACAGAACTAAGCAAGTCTTAGTGTGGGTGGTAAGGCGAGATGTCCGCCTGATTGCACGCATTAATCATAAGACGGGAGTCTGCTTGCCCAACTTTGATTTGATTCAGTTGATATTAGTATTGGATTGTATTGTAATTGGGTCGCATCGTGCCGACGCCTCGGGCTCTGTAATTGTATCAACAATCCACCTTGTGTTTGAATAGGAGACGGATCGGTTTACGCTCTCCAGTAAATTCCAAAGTTTATTTCGCTCGAAAAGATGTAACAAAACATCGTTTGTTAGCCGACTATGTGATCTAAAACGATATGTTCCTCGGAGAATAAATAAAATGTTTCCCAACACTTCGATTGGTCGGACTCGAGTTTTGGGGAGTAAGTACTTTTTCATGAGGTTTGATTTATTCGAGATCAATGAAACAAACTTATAGTGGACCTTTGAGAGAAACTTCTAGTGGATTTCCTCCGAGGCTTCCCTCCCGAGCCCTCTCGTAAAAATAGATCAAAAACTTCTTTATAATAAAAGCGTCGGGCGTCGGGCGCAGCGGTGCGGTGGGTGCCCGCTGATCGCTGAACGACGCGAGTGAGCACTGAGCGCTAACTGAACTGTGACACTGATCCAGCCAGATCAAGAGAGCGATGCGTCTCACTCGATCTACCAATCAATCAACCTACATCTCAACTGCGGAAGTTTTTATCTACTTTATTAAATTATGATACAAATATTTTTTAACACAATTAGTAAATAGCAATAGGTAATTCATATATATAATTCCAAAAATGGTATTGAAATTGTGTAGATAGCTGACACTTGCACTTCTTAAGAACTTTTGTTGATGTTTATAAAGACGTAATTGTAATAGGCCATCATTTAGTCATTAACTGAAATTGGCTGTTTAGATTTTTATTCATTCATTCTGATTAAACTGTTAGACAATACAGAATGACTTAGTACCTACAGTAGATAAATTCTGTTTGTGAAAGATTTGACTTGAAAAAAGTACTTTTTATCTCTTCAAAATATTATTTGCGTGTAAAAGAGAACGTCTCATCGAGTTGTATATACATCTGAGAGTCGGAAAGTTTGGGAGCTCATTTTAAAACAGACGATTTCTAGTTAAAACAAGACGGACTAGAATCCAAAGTTAGAAATTCGGTTCAGTGACTGCTGAAATGCACAAAGTTAAATATCACGGACTCAAACTCTGCAAAAGTCATACTTACTACAGTGTAAAGCCAAGGAGCGAGTCTCCGAGGTTAGCGCCACCGCTATGTGGCGGGCCCAGATTTGTAGAGGCGTTACTATACTGTAACAGTACGTGGCAGTGATGACTACCTACCGTCTCCTTTTTAACTAAATGCTTAAACACACTAAGGAACAAATGGAGCAACATGTTGCGGAACATATTGCTAGATAGCTATCTGTTGCCGTAGAACATTTTTCAGACACTGAAGTAACACGTTCCGAGTAACGTAAAATGTGATGGAGCTTGTAACGGGACTTTGCATTAAAACGTATATTGCTTCTCGCATCGTGTTGAGCAACAAAACGTCCTCTAGTGTATTTGGGGCTTAACTCTAGCTAAGAGCTCTCAGTAACTAACCGCTGGAGTTGCTGTGAACCAACTAGCGCCCGCATGCTTGCGGTCCGTTTGACAACGCTACACAGATATCTCGCCGGCGTCATGCGATGCCCGAAAACGATTCTCTTCTATCTGTGTGATGCTTTAATTAAACTAATTCAAGCAACAAAAAAACTTAATGAAACTCAACTCAAAATCATACCAGAGCTTGGTAGCCATACTACGCTTCGTGTAGTTCTCGCTAAGACTAACAAGCTAGCAATTCTTAACTTTTGAAGACAAAAAGTTGTTTAAAATGTAACATGCTATTTAAAATATTATAAACTTTCTAAGTTTTCAATGTTTTAACCGCCTCAAGAACTTTACACAGTATACACTTTTATGTTCATTTGTATGAGTTCACTGAGAAGCTGGGTAATATAAATAAACTAAAAAATAATCGTTGTTTGTGTTGAAACCTTCATAGGCATTCAGCTAGCTATTAAGTCGTACAAGTACGAAGTTTGTATAGCAATAGACAAACATAGAGAGATGAAAACTGTGAGCTTCTGCTCACTGCCGCTTTTATACCTATTTTTACAAGGTGTTTCTTTTCTTTGAAATCTTTTAAAGCATATTCTGTTCCCTTGCTTCAAGCTTACGAAAATGACCAAATTTGAATATAACAAACGGTCAGTAGCACTCAGCGGCAACGTGTTAGTGTTTAATGTATTTTTATTGTGCACATTTTGATCTCTCGAAAAGACAATTAATTTTTCAAAGTGACAATAAGAATAAAAATAAATTTTCCTACTATTCCAACAACAATAAAAAGCATAATGAAATAAGAAAAATGTTTACTAATTTTGTAGGAAAATCATTTACTTCCAATAAGGTAAACAAAAGACCGACCGAAATATTAGAAGTTAATTCAGATTTCTCATGAAAATTATAAGGAAAATGGTTTGAGAGAAATCGTCGACATAATGAATTGTATTAGTTTAGCCAGAGAGCGGGCATTACCTACTCCGACCTTTGTACTTAACATGAGATGATAGTCAATTTCTAACCATTTTACAAGTCACATGCTAGTTGATACAATTGCCTGTTCCAACGTGACAAGGCTTGTTCTAGCTTTAAGGAAGTAAACAACATAAGCTTACAATAGGTAGGTACATTATAATTGTAATGGTTGTATCCAGGCAGGTGCGGCGCTCATCATTACTGGAGACGGGAGGCGGCGCGGCGCTGCTCGTTCCAGCACATCCATTATTACCATTCAGTACCATCTCTAATGAATCCATTGCATTTGCATAACCACCATTAACTCCGAACAAGAAGTGAAACAAAACGTTGCAACACGACGCGGAAGAAACGGACCGAGCGCGCTCCTACACTTGTACGCCGACTTCGTTCCACGACATAGTACTTTGAAGACCAGTACAGTAATTATACTTCATGGAATATTTCTTACAAAGCTAAAATACTTGTGATGGTACTTGCATGTCTATGGTTCAATCTAGGAATTCATGCTTGCGTTCAACTTTATTGTAGAGTCCTTTTTATTAGGTAGGGAAAAAAAACCTCCGAGTGAAAATACGTTCGGCACCTACTTAGACCCTAAGCTCTTGAAACATTTGCAATTCAAATTCGACTTTGCAATGATTCGAAATCTTGTCAGGACGACGTAATATAGTTAGTTCTTAAAAGTTCGTCTGCAGTGTTCAGGTAAGACGGTAAGAGTACCTACATGTGATACTTCAATTGATGTGGCTTCAAGTTAAGTTCGTGTTTGAGCAAACACTCCGTCGGGAGCCCGCTCCGGTCCGGCTCCGGTGACGTCACTGCACTCGCATTGTTACACGAGTTCCACGGACGTAGCTATAGCTTTCCTATGGGGGGGGGTCCAAGGCATGAAAGTTACCTTACCCCCCCCCCCTACCCCGACTTTTGCTGACATTTTTTGTAAATGTAGGCATGGTTGTTTTGTTTGGTTTAGGGCTGGTTAATTAATCGTAGTACAAACGACGCGAGCGCAGCGAGTGAAATTTTTTTTACTTAAAAGCAGCGTTTTAATTCGGTCCTCATTTTTTCTTCCACCGGTACTTAACTATTATTAGAAAAACGACGCGAGCGTAGCGAGCGAAATTTTTTTTACTTAAGAGCAGCGTTTTAATTCGGTTCTCATTTTTTCTTCCATCGGTACTTACCTATTATTACAAAAACGACGCGAGCGTAGCGAGCGAAATTTTTTTTTACTTAAAAACAGCGTTTTAATTCGGTTATAATTTTTTCTTCCACCGGTACTTACCTATTATTACAAAAACGACGCGAGCGTAGCGAGCGAAATTTTTTTACTTAAAAGCAGCGTTTTAATTCGTTTCTAATTTTTTCTTCCACCGGTACTTACGTACCTATTATTACAAAAACGACGCCAGCGGAGCGAGCGAAATTTTTTAAGATAAAAGCAACGTTTTAGTTCGGTTCTAATTTTTCGAGAAAAGACGCTAGCGAAAACGCGTTATTATTATTTTGATAGAAGTCAAAACTAGATGTCGGCCTCAACTAAACACGTAGAGGTTGTCTGATGGAGTTATAAAGGTCTCCAAAAACCATTTAAAATCAAATTCCATAAGAAAAAAAGTATAAGTACCAACGTTTACATTGTGCTGTTTTTGTGCTTCTTTGTTTTCAGATTGAAGTCTCATTCTAAAAACAGATTGAGTACTCTTTTATTTAATGTTCTCGACTTACCTAGCACATTTCATTGTTACCACATTGCACATTTTGTTGTCAATTTTTTTTTTCGCCGTATGCTAAGGGGGGGGTCCGGACCCCCTGGACCCCCCCCTTATATACGTCCATGACGAGTTCACCTGCTCCAATTATCGGAACAAGGAACAGTTGGAGATGAGTCTCGCCAACTTCCCCCACGAGTCTCGTGCACCGCCAGACACTTGAACACGGACGAACTTATGTTACTGTTTATAGTATTGTACCGCTTTTACAGCCACATTCACATCTTTTTATTACAACCATTTGTAACGAATGTTGTAATGCATTCATTATCTTTGTTCTAAAACCAGACGGGAACATTCAGTGGGTACTGGAATTAATTTCAGTAAGATTAGGGATTGCATTACACGTCGCTACTTCGCCGGCACTTTCAAAAAAATTAAATATAATTGCATAAATCTCTATCGCAGTGAAAAGGCGTCTTGCTCCTTTAATTAATTGGAGCATGGAGGGCCCGAGACGACGCGCGACGACGCCGCCGCCGAGCGCCATCCGGCCTTCGAGTGGCATCGGCTCGATGACGGATAAATTAAATAATGCGGCGGGAGTCTCCGTCTCGCAGTGGACTTCACGGGAACTTTTGAAAAACAAGTTTTAAACCAATTTATTTTGCTTTGATACTTACTTTCCTGGAAATACAACTTTAAGATAAAATCTGGTATCTTTTAAGTTCAACAGGGCGCGGGCGTAGTGAGTGAGCTGTAGCTTGTTTGAAGATGAGGCGTAAACAAATAAATGTAAATTTATTCAAAAAATACTACGCTCTTTACGTACCTTAGTACTTTATATTATGTATAGATAGAGCCAGCAAAATCACAGTTTACTTTATATAAACTTATATAATTGTTAGTGCTACATACCTCTCTACCTCCTTTAGACCGCTTCATAGAACCTAACAATGCATAAATATCTGAAAAGAATGCCCCTAGTATTTCCTGGGAATACAGTCGCCAACACATTTTATTTATTTAAATTTCATAAATAAACCGATGGAACGTTTTATACTAAAATTTTGTCTCAAAATTTTATTTTGTTTTCTTATACTCGAGTTTCCACGTCTAAGCTTATTTAAATTGATGATATAACTAAAGAGATGTCCTGTTTATGAAGCGGGTAAGTACTACGTGCCGGGTTTCATCAAAATATTTGAGCAAGCAGATTCCACTTGATTGGTGTCTGGCCAGGGACGGAGCTAGGACAGACTTGGGGCAAAACCCCCCCGCTGGATTCCAATCTTGTCGCGATGGGGGGGCTCAGTAACCGTGATGAGGGCACGGTGAAGCCAAAAGGAATCCAAGGAGGGGACGCTCCGAGCGGGCCTATGCGAGGTGGGCCTGCTCTGGATGCGTCCAGGGAGGGTGCGGGGGACTGAGTTTTCTGTTCCCCGCAGCCGGGAGGGGTCGCGGAAGGAGAGGCGTGCCGGTGTGTCGTTGCCGCTCGCCCTATCTTCCGCGACACAACGGGGGCGTACCGTGTGATGCGTTGGCGGTGGGGCCGCAGGGGAAGAGGAGTGTCGGTGTGTCGTTGCCGCTCTCCCTGTCCTCTGCGGCCGTTTCGTGGTTTTGCGGCGGAGCCAAGGAACGATCCGCCGCGGAGAGCGGGGTGCCGGAGGAGGAAATTCCTCCAACATCTCCGGCCCCCATAGCACAGGCCGTGACGGTAGCACCGGGGGATGCTACCGCCCCTCAAAGGCGGCCTGGAGGTGGCGCGCGTGGGTGTTCCGCGCGCCTCTCTCTCTCCGAGAGAAAGAGGTGGGGGGCATTTAAGCCCCACCAGAGGTGGAGCCCTTTTCAGGGCCGACGTCGTCGGGGCCGCGGATGAGTGCATAAGCGTGCCCGTAGCCCCGGCAAATGGCGTTGAGGAGGACCCCGTCCAGTTTTAGTGGGTTAAAGTCCCACATAACCTTTTCGCTGCCCCCGCGGCGGAAGGGTATGCATGGATGCATTTCTGGACGATAAAAAAAAAAAAAAAAAACAAAAAAAAAAAAAAAAAAAAAAACCTTGGGGCAAAAAGAGTGAGAGTACGGTACTGAGACAATCACTGACACTCGTCAAAAGTGTAGATACTATGTTCTAATGAAGACAAGTAACATTCACCTAATACTTGGTAGAACCAATTAAGACAACTATTTTATGAAATTTTGGAGTTAAGAAAAAACAAAGTAGGCTACATTTTCTTATGACTGAATAAGTCGTTCAGTCATAAGAAAATGTAGCCTACTTTGTTTTTTCTTAACTCCAAAATTTCATAAAATAGTTGTCTTAATTGGTAAACGAACACAACCATACAGAACCATCACTTACGGATCAAAGTTCCAGGCAAAATCTCACTCACGGCAGCTTTTCTGGAAGTAATATGTAGCCCCTATAAGAAGGTACACTTAGTGCGACATGGCTTGGGTCTGCAGTCTGACAGACAGCGCCAGTCAACGGACTCGTTACGGCTCTTTTCCACTAAGCTGCACTACACATCCACGTTGAGCACCACTCAATTATACGAGTATATCCTAAATAAAATATTTACAATTTATTTTGCGTAAATTGAGTAAAATATTTACTTTATTATTAAAATAAATAGTGTAAAATGATGAGGCAATTAAAACATCAAACCGATGTCAATTTAGGCATTTCATACAGAGTTGCGAAAACAAGTCCCAACTTTTTGGGGTTAGCATGTGAACTGATCCAAGTTGTCTACTGCACTTGAAAGAATATTGAATGTCAGCTGTATTACCACGCTCAACTGTTCTGTAAGAGCAAACATGCCGCTCAGTTTTAATACCAACTGCAAAATACGTTTTTCTAAATATCTGATAGCGACTGAAGCTGCACAATCTGCATTTACGGCAGAGGCACCGTTGTTCGTGTCTGTTTATGAGCACTATTAGGTAAATAGGAGCCAGTAGCAGTTGGGAGCATTTGGGGGCGCGCCAGCGTCTGCAGGATCTCTAATCAGGAGCGGACGCTGCCAGCGCCGAGCGCCGCCGCCGCCGGCCCAGAACCGATCCTGCTTTATTATTTGGACTTACAACGCGCGACCGATGCCAACTCGGTGCCACTTTGAATACAACGGTTTACTAATTTATTCCAACCAGCAATAGCAATTACATTCATAAAATAAGTTTTTCATTAAATGTTGTATCTGAAGTCATTCGCATTGCCGCTTAGCATTGTAAACATTAAAGTAAAACAAAACATTGAGCCAGAACAAAGGGGTAACGAGCACCTTAGCGTTAGTTACATCTCGGTGTTGCGGACTTTTGCAAGAATAGTTGCGGGAAGCCCCCCCCCCCTTCCCCGCGCACCCCTCACAACCCCTCACATCCCCTCGCTCACTGCTAATCTGTATTACAGGTATGCTCCACACACAACTTATATTTGCGATATAGTAACTTCTGTCTGGAAGAAATCGCTTCTAAGCGATAAGACCGCCCATTGTACAATTATTTTAAGGATTTTAGTTCATAAGTTTATTTCTGTGAGCAATAAAGTATTTTCAATCAATTTTCAATCTGTTCACATTGACTCTCATCGACAAGAGTATTTTTAGTACCAAACACACAAACATATGCGATGACGACTTTACATCCAAGCTTTATTGGAATGAAACGAAATATCTTACATTGGTTATTACGGTGACTTCAAACTTCCACAGAGTAAACTGAAATAACACAAATATTTTTATAGCGAAGCTGCGGTCTTGTCTACCATGAATTATACTCGTAGTACCTTTAGCTGTGACATGAATTTCTTGTGTACTCATATGAGTGCGCCGATTACCTCCTCGTTATTTATGTATTAGTAAATACTCGACAAGCAACGTATATACAGCTAATTTCAAGTTTAATGAACGTTAAGTTACAAATCGGTTTATGAACTTGTACAGTAAAGTTCTTCTCAGCGCTATTATGATGAGCTGCGAGTTTTCACGCCTAATAAAACTCATTAGAAGTTGGCGAGAGCATGCCTAAGTTTGGTTATCAGCGCGACAAGGCGGCGCGGCGCGATGGCGGCGCGGTATCAGATCCGCGGAGTTGGGACAGTTATGACAGCGGCGTGCGATATTGACATTCCGCAAGTCTCCGTCACGCCGCGGCCTCGGCCCGGTCCCGTCCCGGCACCGTGACTCCTCGACATTGCCTTTAAGGATGTTGTTTGTGTGAGACGCGTCCGCGTATATAAATTACCATTTAAAGGGTTCAGCTTACGTATAGGTAGGTATAGGGTACAGCTTACCTATTAATAATGGTTATAATTAATATCAGAAAGATAAACATTAAGCGTTATTAACTTAATCATTGAATTATTGAGTCAAAATGATAGCTTGCAAAATGTTTCAACTATCTGGTTGAAACAGCGAACAATAAACATTAAAAGGTAAACATGAAACGCACCAAATTCACTGTTTGTGAAGTTTATCTATTTGCGGCAGCGCATTTTCAAACTCGACAGTTGTTTAATAACTACTTGACACAGTAAACAGTAAACTCCATGACTAATGTTTTAAAAACAATTTAAGTATATCAATAAAATAATGATAGATTAGATAATTATGTGAGTCGACGGAGGTCTCGGCTCTCGTCGGAGAAATTTCCACTTTATTTAAGACTGAATCAAATCGCTCCAGATTCGCTCCAGGCTGACATTTGCATGAACTTGTAAAGGAAACATGATAAAAATTCATCGAAGTTGTTAACGCCCTCAATGTGGAGTAACGAAGTCGATTTAAGTAAGTACTTTAAAAAGCATTTAGGAAGTTAAAAAGTTGCGGCATCGGAACATGAAAAAGCAATTCCGCTTTTCAAGGATCGTATTAATAGCGAAGAGGTATCGTATTTCAAATCGAGAACACAGTTTTGAACGTAATTTAAGAAAGAAGTCTAACTTTGTTGTTAAGACTCTAAACGATCTACAAATAATTAGATTTATTTGGAGAAGAGTGTTTTGACAAGAGACTGAAAATATAACAAAGCACTGCGTGGTCCAATACAAATTTAAATCTAGTTCTTTTTGTAAAAGAACAAATTATTAACCGTACTGCAACACAACTCTACAACTTGCAATGTTACAACATCTTAACTGATGAAGACGTGAATAGAGATTGAGACAATCGCCGCTCGAGTCAATAGCACGCAACAGCTCTATTGAGGTATCATCTCCCATTAGCGCAGACACTAGTGTACAAACAATAGTACAAACAACACGCTATAGTACACAACACAGTACAGTACAATACAGACAGTAGAAACAGACAGTAGGGCGGCCGACGCGGCGCGAGATAATGACTAATTCATGTTGTGATAACAGTCCGCGCTGTTAGACAACTCGCATTACGTGTCACAGACCAACAGGACATCTATGATACCTACTATTGAGTAAACAAAGTTACAAAAACACCGGTTTATATTTATATGAAGATATTTGCATTTCAATATAATCACATTAAATAATTGGAGCTTTTTATATAAAAAGCTTAGGCTTAGTCGTCTAATTGTGGCGAAAAAAATAGTTCCAAAACTAGTTTTTGCATTTAAACCACTTTGAACTTATTTGAGCAACTAGCCATCCAATACCTTAAAATTTGTTTTTGAGTGAACTAGAATTATGATGAAATGAACCAGCTGCTAGATATCTGGCACGAGACGTGTCAGCAATGCGCGCAATCATAACATTAGTCGAGTGATGTGCGATGATGTCGCGCTCGTGGCGAGTCGCAGACTCCATGGACCGCGATGACAGACCGCCCATCCCGCCGCCGCCGCCGCCGCGCCACTGCACACCAATGCACGTACATATCGTTGGAATCTATATGCTATCTATAGCAATGAAGTAATTTATAGCAAGATTTACAGTTTTTTTCAAAAGTCGATATAATTATGGAATTTAACTTGAGCGACGTTGGAAATCACCTAAACTTGATGAATGATTACAATGCTACGAAAACTATTTACCTATAAGAATAAGCAAATGTTATATTTGCAAACTTAAAGCGTCGGAATATCCGCACACATTTGCGCCAGCAAAGACCTATCGACATCTCAACAAGCAAAGCTCAAAGAATGTGTGCCTTTTTGTAAAACAAACAAGCATTTCTTCTCACCCCTTTGCGCTGCATATCTAAGTCAGCGAGACGTTTGCATCAAACACAATTCCAGCTCAAATCTAAGCCCCGCGCCACACGCGCCTGAATAATGCAGGCTCCTCACGGCCGCGGCGCCCCGAGTAGCTAGGACGACAGCTTATCGGAGACGGTCGCGTCGATCCGAACTCACGGCTAACTGCGCGAGCCTGATGGAGATTGTCGATGCAAGTGCTTTGCTGGCAATCCACCTCCTTAAGCGACACTAAAACGCGACGATAAAAGTCAAACCAACGACCTAAATAGATACATTACATCCCTATATTTTTTTTTTTTGCTTGTGGCAACCCTAGGAGCAACAGCTGTTGCTAATTGTCCCGTTTTAAAAATTAGATTTTAATTGTTCTTACGTATTAAAAAGCAGGCTTATACTATTTCATCGCTAAATTATAACATAAATAAACTGTGCAATTAAAATTACTAGTGAAAACTGTGTTGTTAGAGTGATTTGGCCATTTAAAAACTTGCTCGATTTCGTTAGGCCATTTGAATGTGATCCTTGTCTTCTCGGTTTATTAGTGTTTACTGCCTAATACGTGACTTGTAGACATAGATTTACTAGTCTTTGTACATAAAACTATGAATATAATCACGTAAGTACAAAAGTTTCAATTTTTTAACCTCAACTTGTGTTGACAGTTCCTTGGTTGTTTGTAACTCGTAACATTCTTTGTACGTTTCTCAAAGAATACTCATTTCTTAACAAAATGATGACTCGCAGAGCTTTGTCTCGCCAGGAGGAGTCCAAGCTCCAACAGGCTTTAAAAGAACTTAAAATAACAAAGGAACTGTGCAGCCAGTTGACTCAAGAAAGAGAAGACAATGAAAAGATTATGTTAGATACATTAGAAAGTAATAAAAAGCTAAAAAGTGAGTTATCCTTGTTGCACTCACAATGTAGTTATGCTATGGAAGAGCGGGATAGGCTTCAAATAATCATTGAGGGGTTCGACCAGTGCGGTATTGAGTATGAACAGGCACTCAAGCGAACATCTGTCTTAGAGAAGGAGTTGTGTGATGCCCATCAACAAATCACACAGCTGGAAGAAGCCGAACAATGCTCCGCTGCACTGAAAACCCAAAATCTATTTGATGAGCTAGTATCAGCTGATAGGGTCAACGGCCAAATTTCTAGTGCATGTTGTGCTACCCAGACTGTTACTACAATTGACTTGACAAATGATGACTCAGTTGGAGTTGCTGCAGCATGCACAAGAAATACACTGAGCAAGAAAAAACTTAGAAAATATGTTAAAATCAATAAATATATTACTAAGACAAAAAGAATGTTAAAAAACCAAAAATGTGTAGTTCATAAGTTTAAAAATAAGTCTCAAAAATTAGAAATA
Source organism: Xanthorhoe spadicearia (assembly GCA_947086425.1). Taxonomy (NCBI): domain Eukaryota; kingdom Metazoa; phylum Arthropoda; class Insecta; order Lepidoptera; family Geometridae; genus Xanthorhoe; species Xanthorhoe spadicearia. The sequence continues at coordinate 62,956 of OX352212.1, forward strand.
TTAGATAAGTTACAAATGTGCACATTACAGTTAGAATGTAACAAAATGAAATACGAATCTGACATTCAGCATCTTCAGAATGAACTAGCTAGTGTTGAGGCATCTCTGAGATCCATAACCACTCGCTATGAAAAGTCACAGGATGCCATACGGGAGTACTCACTGGCCATGGACGAACTGCTTCAACTTTCCCATAGCAACAAAGACCGCTATGACTCCTTTTTGGCCAATCACCTATGTGATTGCCACTGCTCGGATACTCCTAAGCCAGTGCCTACTACCGAGTCAACTTCCTCGCTGAGTGTCAGTTCAACAAAAATACACACAAATGTACAAAAAACTTTTATGTACAGCGATGAAATAGGAAAAAATATGGGCCAACTATTAAATACAAGAATGGGACACTCTGTTGTAAATCATTGCTTGCCAGGCTCTAACTTGCATGATATCATGCAGTTAATAACTAAATCCAAATTTGATCATGACTCAAACATAGTAATTTGGCTTGGAAATAGGGGCAATGTAAACAAAATTGAACTTGTGAAATATGCTGATAGTCTATGTTCATTAAAAGTAAACAAAGTTGTAATGTTTACATTCCCCTACAGCAATACCCTGTCACAAGCAGAAAATAATCTTAGATATAAGTTAAATATGACTTTGCATACAATATCATGCAATAATAACTTAATACATGTGATTGACTCTAACAATATTGTTAGTAAAAAATTTTATTTGACAAATGGTAGTTATTACCTATCAAATTTTGAGAAACGACAGGTAGCTGTGTCGCTATCTTATTATTTTAGTATAACAGCCAAAAACTTGGCTAATAAATCTGCTTCTATTGAGCAGCATCCTGACATTCAGAACATGACTCTGGAACTTTGTCCAAGTCATTTAAATTAAATTTTAAGACAACAGAGAGTACCTCTAGCACTCAAACAAATAATATTCAAAATTCACAAAGTAATAAAATAATTGAATTGTCAAATACTATTCCAAATAAAAAGAGTCAAAATTATAACAAAAGTATAAAAATAAATGTAAACTGTACTAACTTGGTGCATCAGAATTTCGAAGGTTTACGCGGTAAAGAATTAGAGCTGGAATTGTACATGACCTCAAATAATATAAACATTATATGTATTACTGAACATTGGCTGAAAAGCCATGAGCTTATGTTTAATTTCAGTGATCACCAGGTTGGTAGTGCTTTTTGCAGAGTTCATTGTGATCGAGGTGGTTCACTAATTTTACTTAACAAGAATATTAAATACAAAGAACGCAAAGACATTATCCACCACTCTGTAGAAAGACACATTGAAATTGCGTGTGTAGAGTTGGAGCAGTTCATTGTTATAAGCATTTATAGCCCACCTTCCGCCACATTTAATATCTTTGAAAAAGTTATGGAAGAAGTTTTATATAAAATATGTAAATCTAAGAAACAATTAATAGCGTGTGGCGATTTTAATGTAAATTTGTTAGAAAGTTACTCCTTAAATACTAGATTAACTAGTTTATTTAAATCATTTAATCTAGAACCTTCTTTTATGGAGCCAACACGGATTACAGCTACTTCTGCTACTTGTATTGACAATATTTATACAAATGTACATGTAATAAGTAAAAACATGATAAGTAATATCAAATCTGATCATCTCGGTCAGTTCATTAAAATTAAAACAGTGCCAAGACAAAATATTAGGAGAAAAATTACTTATGTACCAATGACCACTAATCGATTAGAAAAATTTAAAGAAAAAATTACATATTCAATTCAAAAGTTAAACTACACCAATGATAACCCAAATTACTTGTATAATACGTTTTTTAATAATTTTAACAATCAATTTAATTCAATTTATACATCCAAATCGATAATGGTCACAGAAGGTTTGAAATTTTGTGAGTGGGCAACAGCGGGTATTCATAAAAGTAGACACACTATGTATGAACTTTATAATGAAAAACAATATAATTTTAGTGAACAATTTAAAGAAAAAGTTAGAAAATACTCAAAAGTTTTTAAAAATGTGTGTCGCACAGCTAAATCAATGTATATAAGTAATAAAATAAGAAACAGTCAAGATAAAATAAAGGCAACTTGGAATGTAATTAGTAGTGAGACTGGAAAGGTTAGAGATCGTTCAAATACATATAAACTTAAAATTGGTGATACCGTCATTAACAAAGATGATGAAGTGGCCAAAGCATTTGAAACGTTTTTTACTGACATTCCGGTCTCTACTACTAAATCTTTAAAGTCATCACACATAATCGCAGAATCTTTGTTAAAAAAACATGTACCAAAATGTAATAGTCTCTTTTCTTTTGATTATGTAGATAAACAAGATATCATAAAAGCCTTTAAATTAATTAATGTCAAGCAAACCAAAGATCTCTGGGGGATTTCTGTTAGCGTTGTAAAACCACTGATTGACATCATCGCACCCGACCTAGCTTTAATATTCAACCAATGCATTGATGGTGGTGTGTTTCCTGATCTAATGAAACACAGTAAAATATCCCCCCTTTTCAAATCAGGTAGTCATTCTGACCCCAGCAATTTTAGACCAATATCAGTTTTACCAACATTTAGTAAAATATTCGAAAAGCTAATCCTTCTTCAACTCCAAAGACATTTTGACAAAAACAACCTACTGGACAACAAACAATTTGGTTTTACAAGAGGACTTTCTACCACAGACGCTGGAGTCAAGCTCATATCCCATATTTTTAATTTCTGGGAAAGTTCCCATGATGCGCTTGGCATTTTTTGTGACTTGTCTAAAGCATTTGATTGTGTACACCATGAAACGTTAATTAGGAAACTACACCACTATGGCGTTAGAGGTATTGCTCTCAACCTACTCACTTCTTATTTAAGTGAAAGATTACAGAGAGTTGACGTAAATGGTAAATGTTCCCCAGGGTCGGTGGTAACAATGGGTGTACCACAGGGATCAATATTAGGTCCATTTCTGTTTTTAATTTATATAAATGATTTACCTAAAATTATTGAAAACAATCATGAGATTGTACTGTTTGCAGATGACACTTCACTTCTATTCAAGTTGAAAAGACAACAGGTTAACTTTGACGAAGTAAACAATGCTATCTCTATGGTTGTAGAATGGTTCAATGTTAACAATTTATTACTTAATGAGAAAAAAACTAAATGCATACGATTTATACTACCAAATGTTAAACAAGTAAGGAGTCACATATTAATAAAAAACGAACAAATAGATCTCGTGGACACCACTACATTCTTAGGCATAACTTTAGATAGTAAGCTTCAATGGGGTCCACATATAGATGGATTGTCGAAGAGACTTAGTTCTGCAGCATACGCAGTGAAAAAAATACGTCTATACACAGACGTAGATACTGCTAGACTAGTCTACTTCAGCTACTTTCACAGCATTATGTCTTACGGCATTCTGTTGTGGGGGTGTGCTGCAGACATTAACACCGTGTTTGTGTTGCAGAAGAGGGCTGTTCGAGCAATTTATTGTATGGGTCCCAGAGAGTCACTTAGAAATAAGTTTAAAGAAATATTTATAATGACTGTGCCTAGCCAGTTTATATATGAAAACCTGATGTATGTACGGAAAAACATTAAATTATTTAAGAAAAATAGTGATAACCATAATGTAAATACTAGAAATAAGGATAAACTCGCTGTTCCCACGATTAGGCTCGAAAAAGTTAAGAGATCATTTAAAGGGCAATGTGTACGCTTCTATAACAAAGTTCCAAGTGATTTGCAAGACTTATCAATTAACAAATTTAAAAAGCAAATTAAACGTCATCTTTTAAACAAAGCTTATTATAAAATATCAGATTATTTAGATGACAAAAACGCTTGGGACTGAACATGCTCCAACTCAGTTATTGGACCACTGAAAAAAATGCCGCGGCCCGCATCACCAGGTTCTTGCCTGCTTCTTTCCCTGGTGTAGGGAATCGCGTTGGAACAGGCAATAGAATCCCCTAGTTTTAAGAACGTGACATGTCTAAGTGGTCTTATGATCTTATTGAATAAAATATTTTGAATTTTGAATTTTGAATTTTGAATTTATAACAGATGTAGATACTTAGATACAATTCCTGAGTAGCTATGATGATGGTGCTAGATATCGTCCTAGATGTTAGTGTATGATCACATGCTGGCCAACCATACATCAGCAGAATACAGTTTTGTGTAGAAGTAATGCTTACATTTACCTATCATGATTTTAGTTTTATTACATAAGAAAGGAGCCAGCCAAGTCTCTGCGATGCTGTGGCGGCATTCTGCATGCGCAATCGACGGCCGCAACAATTCCATGATTTATTTACCGAATGCTTGCCGATATTGGAGCGCCCCCGCCCCGCCCCGCCCCGCCCCGCCCCACCCCGCCGCCGCTCCCCCGCAGTCGCGCGTGCCGCGTGTCGGTGCTCGGGACGCATCTAATATGCCGCGGCTCCAGCTGAACCCAGGGCGTTCACTTAAGCCGTGAGAGTGCGAGCTTAAGTTGCCGCCGCTGCCGCTGCCGTACCGTATTGCGATGTAATGCAGCCCGCCAGCACGATAGCACGGAACGCTCCCTGTCTAGTGTGTGCTATTCGACTTTTCCATCCAGATTTCCTTGTACTAGCTAAGTAAAACGCCATTTCCTGAAAGTGCATACGAAAAGCCCGGCTCTGTAATAGTACAAGGAAGATTGTAAGAATCGCGTGGCGCGTGGCGCGTGGCGTGCCGCCGGCTCGTGTTCGTGTCTACCGTCTAATGGCAGCCGCCGGCGCGCGCCAAATGAATGACTACCCAAACAAAATCACCTGAATATTAATGTGAAAATTGTAGGGCTGAAGAGACAATTATGGTGAAGCATTATTAGATTAGGCTGATAGCGATTTCTGAAAATTATACCATAATTTTACTACGAATTAACATGGGTTACGTGGTTAGAGCCGGTTATTTCTATGCGTCATTAGCGAAAGGTGTCTAAAAATACTGGCAAAGCTCATAATAATGTCGATTATAACCTGTAAAGTCAGGAAATTTCAAAAACAATAACGGAAATAGTCAACAAAGCTGTCTGAGAGCGCACGGCAAACGAAACGTAAGCTAAGGGGGCTTACACACGTCTCGAGCGAGCGCAGAAGGCATTGAACATTGCAGATTAGTGAGCGCCGCGCGCCGCGCGCCCGCCCGCCGGCTCGAGCCGGTTCGCACCGGTTCCCGCACACAAAGCGCGGGAACACACGGTGCGCTGCCTAATCCTATAAGTACAGATGTTGCTTTCATATAAAATACTTGCCCGCACAAAGCACTTTAAAGACTTAGTTGGAATATATTGACATTTGAAACTGACATTAATAAAGCACTCAATAATACAATTAAATGGTTGACTAACAATAATTTACAAATAAATATTAATAAAACAAATTTAATTCAGTTTAGAACCTACAAACAAGTTAGAGCTAAAATAGACATTAAATATAATTGCGTCCCTATTGTAGAGGTGCAAACTACAAAATTTCTAGGAATCTACCTTGACAGTTTTTGCAATTGGAAAGCCCATGTACAACAAGTATGTGACAAATTAGATAAATTTGTCTATGCCATTAGGAGGCTTAGGCTAACTGTATCCACAGAAGCAGCACTGAACGCCTATCATGGGTATGTTGCATCAGTTTTAGCGTATGGGATTATTTTATGGGGGAATTCAGTTGACGTAAACAAGGTTTTTATAGTGCAGAAAAAATGTGTAAGAGCCATTTGTGGTGCATGGTGTTTAGATAGTTGCAAACCATTATTCAAGAGATTTCATATTCTCCCATTGACTTGCATTTACATCAAAGATATCTGTATATTTGTAAAACAATACCCTGGATACTTCAAAATGAAATCAGAAGTTCTCACTAGAAGTACCAGGCATAGAGACCAACTATATGCACCTCTGTGCCGACTAGAACTCGTAAAACGCAACGTCTGCTATCATGCCATTGTCATTTTTAATAAGTTACCGACTGAAATTAAAAACTTGCCTTTGAATAGTTTTAAATTGACACTAAAAAAATGGTTGCTGGAAAAATGTTTTTATGACATCAACGAATACCTAGATTATAAGACTTGACATTTATTTGAATTTAATTGATTAGCATGATTTTAGTTTATTAATTATTATTAGGACTTACAAATTTGCACGCCTCAGACGAGGCAGAATGTAAAGGAGACCTTGCTCTGACTGAAGCCATATAATGCTATACTATTGTACCTACATTTCTGCAAATAAATGTTTTATGATTTATGATTTATGATTATGATTTATGAATAATTAATTTTAAAAGGAAATTTTTGAGGTAAAATTTGACACTTTATGCGTACCTCAATATGTTCCTATGAGCAAGTGAGTTGTTAGGCCGCCTACAGACAATCAATACGGGACCTATAATTTATAATGCCCTCCAAAGCACAGAAGCTATCACATGCGTGTCACAAAAGCATTACCTTCTACCTTTTCTCTATATAAAGAAGTAGCTTCGAAAATAATGTCTGTAATTAAATAACAAAGTCCTTTCATGACCTGCCCCTTCGCACCTCCTTGGCTCGTTCAAGCCGAGTGAGCGCCGGCGAAGCGTGCGAGATGGGTTCGCATGCAGATGCGCAGATAAGCGCCGGCAATCTATTAAACAGAGTTTCACTCGCAGAGTCGTGTCCTTGTGTGTGAGCGGCCGAGCGCGTTATAAGTTTTGGACTCTTCAAGATTTCAACTTTTCTTAAACAAATCTGAATGTTGATCACGTGCGAAGCCGTGAACTATTGTGTTGATTGCATTCGAAAAACTTCGTTTTTGAGCTATTTTTAATACAAATTTAATTTAAAAAACCGTTATAATTACCGTTTTATCTGTGGGATGTAAATGTCTCGGAGAAGTTTTCTGGTAACACCGAGCTGACTCCAGCAGCGAGTTGGTAGGGTCCAACAATAAATTAGATAGCGAAGTTCGGCGGCGGGCGTCCCGGGGCCCCGCTCTAACGATGTGTACACGCCTTAATAGATAAAGAATATTGCAGGATCCCGGGGGACGGCCCGCCGCCCGACTCACGCTGACTTTCATTTCAACCTAAAGTGAATCATAAAGTTATTAATTTACATTCAACATTTTCAACTGTTTGCTATTGAATCAAATTATTATAAAAATGATGGATCGCAAAAAAACAAGCATAGCATACAGTTCAATTTTTAAATTGAAAAATAAAACATCTAGTTCAAAAAGTAAAAAAAGTAATCCAATCCAATTTTAGCTCAAGGATTGGCAAACGAAACGTGAACTTGAAAAACAGTACATTCTTTGTTAAACGACGACGCTAAGTGGCAGTTTCAGTCACAGAGATGAAAGAAATAGTTGTAAGTATATTATTTATTGAGGCCGGTATTCGTAGGGGCGGGCGTGTGGAGGCGCAAGCGTGCTCGCGTGTGGCCGCGGCACTTATCGGCTCCTTTATTGGCGCACCTCAGCACCTGTGCCCGCCGCCGACGAAACACCGAGACAGACGAGAGAGGTGAAAAAATGTAATTGTAAATTCCTTGGCGTACCCTTCTCCCCCCCCCCTCCCCCCCCTCGCCCCGCGGCCGCGCGTGATCGCACCCATCCACAATTACTGCCAACACTATGCCATAGTTCAACTGGAACTACAATTGTTCTGCTGAGACAAGTCGAATTACTTGCTATTTTCTTTTTGTAACTTAAATCGCATTCCTCTATATTATCTGAAATAGAGTAAAGACGATGCACTATTGATTATGTAAAAAAGGAGAGAATAGGTGGTAAATTGTTAATTGCGACTTAAAAGTAAAAAATATTTATAACAAGCTAAAACATAACACAGTAGATAAGTAAGTAGAAGGTGCTATACGAGTACATATAATATTGAGCTGAGTATGTACTCAAATATATCGTTTTATTGTTTTGAACGTCAGCGTAGCTACATGACAAAAAGGCACTGATTAAGTGCCATGAAACCAGAGACTCATTATATAAATAATCTAATTACAAAATTCGTGTAAATGTCATATTAAATACAAATATGGCGCTTTTATGATGAAACACGAAATCAAATCTGCGAGTGAAATCTAGTGAAGGATAATAGAGAATGAATAAACATAAAGTGGTGTGTCCGCAAGCATGGAAGCATAACATCATTTGCATCACACAACGCGGCTCTGTTACAATTCGTTCACTCACACATACACAGTTTAATCTACACGTAGTATAGTCACTCACACATTGGTAGATTGTGTGTGTGTAAGAGAAGCATGTCGGAATCAAGAGCTTTAGGGCCCCCGCAGACGGCCGACTTTTTGTAGGTGGAAAAATCGGTCGAAAAATAGAACGTACTGACAACAATAGCGCAACGCACACGACCTACAAAAAGTAGGTGAGAAAAAAGTAGGTGGCATTCCGACCGACCCGACACCGACTCCGAATGTGTAGGTCGTTTAGTGATGCGCTTTTCGGAATAAGTGATAGAGCTTACTCCGCAAGTGGACTATTTACTCCGAATTTTATTTGCTTACCTAAGCAAATAAAATTCGGAGTAAATAGTCCACTACCTAGATACACTTCTGGTAGATAAGTAGGTTCAATCATTCATAATTATAATTTATTGTTATTGGATTAATAATAATAATATTACTTACCTAACCATGTAATTTATTAAGTACTTATTGTAATTTAAAGTAATTTCAACGAATTCCGCGGGAATATCAGGATAAAAGTAGCCTATGTATAATACCATGTCATTAGCTACCTATATCCCAAAGTAGGTATACAATAGGTTTTGTAGTTTTTTCGTGAAAGAGAAATAACCATACATCCATACTCACAAACTTTCGATAAGTAAATTATAGTAGGAATTTTCGTAGGATTAGTAGAAAGGATTAAAACCGAAGTATATTTCGGCTGCATTATAAGAAAAGAAAGCTAGGTAGTCTTATCTTCTACTATATTATCTACTTATTTATCTTCCTTTGCAAATCCACCGTTCTAGTATTTTTCGATGTTGTCCCCTCACTAGCCACCTACAAAGTGACGGTCGTGTGCGTTGGAGTCGGTGACAAAGTAGGTGAAAAAATCGGTTGAAAAAGCGACCTACTTTTCCACCTACAAAAAGTCGGCCGTCTGCGGGGGCCCTGAATCAGAGCCTTTGATATTGCAGAGAAAGAGCGCGTTTGATTGGAAGCGAGCGACGACGCGACGCGACGCGACGCGACGCGCTATCAACATTGAAATCACAGTTCCACACTTCCCCATTATGCATATTCGACCTAAAACCTGTATTAAACCTGTATTAGCTAAAACGCATATTAAATCTGTTGCTATCTCTTTTCGTTGACATATGGGTGACAAGAAAAAAACGTTCTTAAAACCTGTATTAAATTGTCAAGTTTTTATGAATAAACCCCTTAAGTTATAAAACTTTTGTAAACCTTATATTACGTTTTAAGCCATGATGGAGGTTTTTAAACGAGTTCAAATGCTGTCAGAAGATGTATGGAGGCTTACCATGACGTATTATTAAACAATTCAGTTTAAGTTCTGACTGTCAAAACTTTACGTCAGCGCCTTAGCTTACGTCAAAAGCAGTTTGTAATGGGACCTAAACTGAATCGCTTTTAACAATCATAGTAAGCCGTCAGCTCATTCTATATTGCACAACTTCAGGTTTTGTGAACAAATTGAACTGCGAACTTGAACTTTGCAAGTGTTTTAGTAACTTTGACTTTTGAATAGATGTTCAGTTAATGAACTGAAGCTCATAAATAAGTAGAATAAGCATCGGAATGGCTCGTCTTTGTGATTCCATCGACATTATCATATTGAGAGGTTTCATCACGCAGTCAGAGTCTCACTCACTATGTTTATTATTCTATCAGCATTTTAATATATCTTTCTTTAAAAACTCTGAAAGGGTCTTAAGACCCTAAAGCGTAAAAAAGCGTATTTAAATAAAGTTGTTTAGCACGGTATAAAATAGGCAAATAATTACAACAATTTAAACAAGAACTTCTAACAAAAATTACTAAGTATTACTTTTTTAGAACAAAAATTACTATTACTTTTTTTAAATGTAGGTACAAAAAAACGTCTAACTTTATTTTGCTTTTATGTTTTGCGTATGAGAATGGAATGTGTGTTCTTTAATTATAATAATGTAACTGAACTTGTAGCACAACGACGTACAACATGACAAAAATGACAACAATACCAAAGCTCGTAGCAGCTCTACGTCGTAGCATTACTCGTAGCACTTCTACGTAGAGTCTATAAGGAAAGTAAACTTTGATAAATAATTTGTTGAAATACTTGCTGTATTTCTTCAGAAGTAAAGTGCGGTCGCCCGCCAGCCATTAGCAGGATCTCGCGTTTGAGCCGGAGCGGGGTAGGAGCGGGGCCGGAGCGGGGTCGGAGCGGGGTCGGAGCGGGTCGGAGCGACGGTTTCACTCGAAAGGTTTCAATCGACTTTATAAAAACCTCGAACGAAGGCTGCGCTTACAAATTGATGGGGCGTAAATATTTACATTTACTTAAGGACGCAACTCAATATTTTCTATCCATAAGAAAGTTTTTATAAGCATCAACATTTTGCCGGCTGTCTCAATGTTGAATTTTATAACCTTTCATAATTATTTGTTGATAAACAAAACGCAAGCATACTAAGAAAACATACTATAGTATTATATTTAAAACCGTGAGAAAGTTTATCTTCATAACCATTGAAAACATTTTAAAATAGTCTCTTTGTCAACTGCTATAGGTGGACTCGTGCATCAGAACAAGCTTATTCATGTTCGGTAGTACAGTGAGGTGCGCTCGGCTCTCAAATATCTCGGCCTCGGGCCTACAGCTTGCCACATAAATCTATATATTTATTGTACATGAATATTTACGTACCTGCTTCAATATAACATAACAAACGTTAGTTTATATGCGTGCCTACTGTGCCTAGCCGAGGTAATACCAGGCCAGGCGATGATATGTGCACAAGACTCACTAAAAACTAGCAGAATACATTTTGTGGTGTAGCCATTTTTTCAATTTCAAAAGTTTTTTATTCCATAAACTTAAATACTAGTACATCTCCAGTGTAGATTTAATCCTAGAACGTACAGGAAGGAAGTTATTAAACATTTTTTAAGCAAGGTGCTTATCAAAAAACTTTTAAAATAAATTTGTTTTTGTAGCTTGGATAGGTGTAGCCATTGACCACCTCTCTAGGTGTCTTAAGTAACTTATTTAGTCAAATTTAAGAACTCACCGGTTTCTTAGCACAAACTTTCAAAAAGATTACTTAATTATGAACAGCTTTTAAAATAATTCCGACCATGTTATTATGTAGCGTAAACATTGTATTTCGCAATACCTTCCTCACTGCAGTTTATTCTATAAAGTTAATGAAATAAAAAGTTTAGTTTCATTGTTCGCTGCGCGGCGCGGTTCGGTCGACGGGTTAAAGTAATTGCGTGAATGATGGTCAGTCGTCCTCAGTCAACAGGCAATAGAGTCAGTCACCGCTTATAAAACTGTAAACTTTAAGTTCTTTGAGTTCATACAGAAATAAACTCATTTTTCTTTCTTTGTCTTTCAGTTGGCTGACAGCACGAACCTGCTGGCAGTGCCTTCTTGTCTACGAGGAGCAACAGAGTGCGCTGCAATCGTCCACTTTCATGCACTCGTGAAAGTAAAATATAGTACTGAATCAAAGTGCAAATCGGTAGATTTTCGGATTGTTTAAATCCGAGTTTTCAGATAAAATTTTATAAAATTAAATTAATAAAATTAAATTGGATAAAAGTGAAATTGGAGTAATACTATAACCAAAAAATACTTAATACATACATTCAACTTTTGAATCACAAACACACGAGATGTTATAGAGATCAATGAATTTCACTGTCAAAAAAACTATGAATATTGGCGTGATAGAAACAGTGAATGTGTGAACATATTTTAGTGAACTCGAAGCAGACAACAACGCACACACTGAGCTTTAATAGAACATAGAAGTTCACCTATAGACGATATCAGCGGAATGTTTCCTGCGTCAGGAGAATGGGCTCTTTGTTCCTCACGTTATGGTTCTATGTTTCAGGGTTCTGCGTCCGGGACGTCCCGGTCCCGGTGACGTCACCGCAAGATAAACTGAATGAAAGTGACGTTTTAAAAGAATGTACCTTTTGTATAAAGGTAAAGTTTTTTTTAACCAAAGCAGACTTGATCAACATAAATTGTACGTGGCGTACATAAAACTTTATTCTGTCAGTTTTAGCACTGACCTAAGACTACACCGAAATTTAATGGTCTAATCTATAGTCTATCTCTACCAAGCTAAATCGATGATAATAAATTTCTGCAGAACATACAAATATTTGACCCGCAACGTCTGCGATGCAACCTCTGCTGCTCCGCGTCTCGGTCGGGCCTTCATCCACTGCGCCACAGAGGTCGTCATTGTGAGGCGCACTCGGTTCCATTATCAGTTTCTCGGAAGCCGAGATTCACAGTTATCCTCCTCGGGCTCAAGAGTTTAATCTATTTATCAGAATAGCGGCGAGAGAGGACGCAACTATCATATTCGGAGATCTTCTACTGGGAAATGGAGATTATTATTACAAGAAACTTGAGAAGCAAATTCCTTGTATGAAGCTTTACAAGGTTCGGTTGGCGAGCTCGGCGGCGTCGCTCAAATGTTTCCGGAATGCACAATGAGTTCAGCGCAGGTTAAGCCGCAACGAGGTTTGATTAAATATGAGAATATAATACAATGTTGAAAGGATTTTTTTTATTAACGTGTTGTTTTTTTAATTTTTAATTTGATTTCGATACATTTTCAGAATTTGAAAACTCTAACTAAATAGTAGAAAACCGATCTGTAAAAGGACTAAAACACTAGCTCTTACTTTACCCGGTTGGAGTGTGAAGGCAGAAGTGCGCGGCAGAGGGCAGGACACAGGAGGCAGAGGACAGCGCCGCAGCGGGGCAGGGCAGCGCCGCAGCGGGGCAGGGCAGCGCCGCAGCGGGGCAGGGCAGCGCGGCAGAGGGCAGGACAGCGCCGCAGAGGGGCAGGACAGCGCCGCCGCAGCGGGCCGCGAGCGCTCTTCATCCTATAAACTGTAAACATCCTTTGAGGGCGACTGTCCTCATAAACGGTACATAAAGCCTTTGTGGAAATAGTTGAGATAAGTGGGTCGTGCCCCGTGACAGGGGGTGGCGGGTACAGGGGGGAGGTAGGGGGGTTAGGGGGGGGGTAGCTCGTGCATAAAAGACGTAAGTAATCTAATGTGGAAGAAAGCGCGGTCACATTATTCCTAGCAGGTAGTTGAAAATCTTTGAGAAAAGTTTTTCAGTCGAATCCAGTTCATTTCGAAAACATTCTTAACCAATTATAAAAAACGCAGATTCTAAGTAAAAAACGAATGTCGCCTCAATGCACCTTCTACGTCATCATTTAGTAAATGATATTATCTTTCTACTTTTAATATTTTTTCTTTCACGTGACATTCAACACACGGTGTGATTCAGCAAATATTATCCGAGCCACATTATAACTCGTGTAGACAGATAAAATTCCCACATTTCATCTCTTTTGTGATAACATTATTTTAGACTGCCGTCGGTAATTATTACTAATTTAGTAACCTATTTTGTTAAATAGGTATCATTATTAATGGACATTTAGACCAGTTTTGGACATTGTACTTTGAAACAGTTCTATGAAATGTCTTGACATGGTTAATACTGATAAAGCTTGTTTTACTTTTAGCCCTGCAGCAAGAAAAATCGCATCCCTGCACAGTAATTACACATTATGGATAATTATTTGTTTTGTAGCAAAGCTGCTGCGAGCGGCCTATTTATTTCCTCGGCTCACGTCACGGGCGCGTGCGGCAATCAACTAGTCGAGAGACTGTTTGCTCCCAAGAACAATAATTTAGTGATTTACGAGAAAGCATTGCTACTTTTATGGTTATGATACGATATTTATTTATTTATATGAGTGAAACTTAGTACCTACCTACTTATTTTCTACAGCATAAAGTTTTAAATAAAAGCATGTACGCATGTAAAATTGAGAAAAGTTGAAATCTTCGAAATAGTAAATACTTAATATGATTAAAATATTGATAGTTTTGTGTACCTAACCTACGCTGTCAGCCTGTAGCTACCCTAATAGTCAACTCGTTACTAGTTCCAGCGCAAGACGAGGGTCGGGTCTTGCGCTTGTAATAAAAAGTAAGGGTTGTTATAAAAGTCGTTATTTTGAACAACTTCCCGCGCTCAGCGCTGTACAAATTTGACCACACGCCGTTTGTAGTTTTACTACGTCAGCGCAACAGAGAATAACTTGCAGAGAACATTCTTCTTCTTTGAATTGTCTTTTATACGCTTCACAGAACCTCAATTTACTTCAGACGAGTCATTGACTCGTCACTATCTTTATATACACAAAAAAACACCAACAAAGGCTTTATTTTCCAACAATCTGCAAAAAGTAGATTAGAAAATGAAAAAAAATCTGATTGAATAGATTTTTTGAAAACATAAATTGTATTTTGAGGTTTGTTAGCCAAACATCTTATTAACAGTTTACCAAAAAATGTTTCATATTAAATTGGTGCATCCTGGTAATGTAGTAGCTGGTGTCGTGCTGCAGTGTCGGCGCCCCTCACTCCGGGCGGAGTGCGCTATCTCCTAATTACAGAGATAATCAACTCGCACGCTTCTCGCTTCACAGCGCTATTCTTGCGAAACTATTCTCAGAAGTATGAAGTAAGCTCGGTATGCTAGTGTACGAGTTCAGTACCGAAAGCTTACTCCTTTGGTGTTGTCCCCCTTTAGGCTAACAGCGAGCGGCCGATGTTGTTCTTCAATGTCCTTCTTTGAAATGTAATGTCCATACAGTGTGTGCTGTACGCAGTTTGCGGCGTATCCTTGACGACTCACTCAACGATATTCATGGTCGATGGCTCAGGTAGCGGTACGCGCTGCTAAGAATCAGTCAGTAGACAGTCTGCTATTCTATGCGATCCTTATGGGGATAACGCCTAAGTCTTACGGTATAGGAGCACAGTGTTTAAAAGAGCACGTTGGAACTCTACTCGTAGGTATATATTTTGAGATATTATGTTTTCTCACAATAGCGTCAATGTTCAGTAAATGTATTTGGCCGTGTTATATGAATTCCTGGTAGGTACAGGAAAAACATACTTCCTTACATACCAACAAAGGGAAAATCACCAAATCATAAAGAAAGTGTTTTATGTACTCTCGACAATAAAAGCAGAATGTTATAAGTTTTCCAACAGCTTTGTAGAAAGTATGCCTCAATGCGACAATTGGGAAATCGTATTTAATGCTAATTGCATGAAAGAATGCTAATTGTTATATAAATATTTTTTCCTTTGAAAAAGTGAGTGAGTGTACTTATTTTCAAGTTTTTTCAATAATAAAATAAAAAATACAACATTTTGTGTTAACAAATAATATAAAAGGCTATACACAAATGAAAAAAAAACGTCTGTCAGTGACTGTATAACATTCTCGACAAATACATTAACAAGGATCACCGACATAGTTCTGTTATTGTGTCCCCGTCTCCCCCGTCTCCCCCGTCTCCCCGCTCCGCTTGACAGAACCCGGAACATATTCCGAAGGATCGCGCAATGATCTCGCAACTTATCGTAGAGAAAGTACATATCTAGGATATTAAAATAATAGATAACATTGTAAATAGAATGTGGTCTGCGTCGCTGGAGGCGCCTGAATAAACAATGCCACTTCCAGAAGATTGGCTCGCGGCGCTCAATTACTGGCTCTTTGTACACGAACTAACTTTACGTGCTCTCTTCAATTACTTCGTTTTGCATTAAAACCGATCATGCGTGACGGAATGGTACACGATTTACAAGAAACAAAAGAAAAGCGTCTATACCTATAGGTATCTAAATTTCGTCCAGCCTAAACTGGATTTAAGTACATCGTAATAAAGTTAGGTTTCCCGGCACGCGTGTATCCCGCACGTCCTAATTCCCGCTAATGCGGTGTGGTTAGCACGCCGGGCACGCGCCGCTAGGTACCTACCTACACACAGCTACAACTAACTTACTATGAGTTGTGGCGATAACGTCCCGACCCGATCCCAATCCCAATGGCCCTTTTAAAGGACTAATTAAATAATGAATGGGTAAATATGTTAGGGAGTTGGGAGTATTAACCGTTAAATTGTATCTTTCTTAACGAAAGACTTAAAGATAATGCAAGAAGAATCAACTCGTAAAATTTTGTTTCAGCGAGACAAAATGTTACTCAGGAGAAAATTCAATTTCTTGTCTTCTGAAGAATAAATAAGT
Organism: Xanthorhoe spadicearia; assembly: GCA_947086425.1. NCBI lineage: Eukaryota > Metazoa > Arthropoda > Insecta > Lepidoptera > Geometridae > Xanthorhoe > Xanthorhoe spadicearia. Next base: position 79,364 of record OX352212.1, read on the forward strand.
AAAAGCATAAAATATTTCATCTTTATAAATAAATGACTCAATTCATCTGAATGAATTCAAATTATTTGAATTTCCCCAAATCCAAATAATTGTTTACAACATCCGCCCTTTTTGTGATTTCCTTCACAAATAATAAAGTTCTGTGAAAGGGCCTCCCTTCCCGTGCAGCTCACAGCCCTTTATGTTCTTTTTATTAAGCTCGTAAAATTATCTAAAGATTATAATAAAAGAAAGGAAGAAAAGACTAAGGGTGAAAATTATGGAAGGTAATGAATCAAATTGTAAATAGTCTTCGGGTTTATTCTCTTTTCCTCAATCAAACTATACCTCCTGAGCACCAGAGCCTAACCAAACACCCGAACACCCTTATCCCGAGCTCTCAAGGTCCACTTTCGAGCAACAAGGGCCGTTCTGGGCAAACATCCGATAGTAAAGTTTCCCGCGTAAATAAATCAGCAGTTACCTGAACACGGAGGGATCCGCTGTAAGCCGAGTGCACATTCTCTATTTATTTAAACTGGCCGTTTGTTCTTGATGCGAACATTTGAGAGGATTGCTGCCATCAAGAGCTATTACATTTTTATGTTTCGGATGATGACGTTACAGGCAAATGGGCGACAGCGACGGAATTAATTGGTGGGCGCGAGTCGCGTTGAGGTCGCCACGAGCGCCCACTCGCTTCGATGCTCCAACAGACTCAAACAGAATGCAGAAATAGAGGTCATCTTTATTGACTACTCAACACACTTTGTGATATTTACTCACCCTATTACTCAGGCAATAATTGAATATACCAATTTACATACGGCCACTATTTTCGTTTTAAATGGATTACTGTAACAAAGTTAAAGGTTAAGGAACGTACTTTGTGGAATAGTGGACGTCGTTAATAAACCATTAGCACATTTGTCTAGTAGTTTAATATTTGTGTCTGTTCATTGCGTATTTTTAACGCATTGTACTTCACTGAACCGTGTTTTTCCAGTGCTGCACCAGCAGTACCGTACGGCACCGCACCGCATAGCAGAAGCAGTGTGCTCCCGCCCTTGGTAAATAATTCAGCCGGGGGCCGAGAGAGCCTAACACAACACAGCCTGTCGAACATAAGGATCATTTTCAGTTTTTGTTACAAACTTTGTTCGGACGACGCGTGACTCGAATAGACTCCACTGCGGTCTCGTTTGCCGAAGAGGGTATTTACTTAACTTATGTCTTTTGAGATTTGTAATGCCTAAATTGTGTTTATTACATTCAATATACCTAGATTTATTCGCTTTGATATTGTAGGTTTGTCAGGAAGATGAAGTTGGCAGTGGACGATCTTTCTGTCGATGTTATGCCAAGTAATCAGTTACCGACAGTAGCTTCGTTCTGTCAGCTATATACAACAAATAGTAGTAAGATATTAATCAAAAGTTGAAAGAATTTTCATAATGAAATGCTGATTACATTACATCTGATGATTTGCGACGCAAACTAATCCGGACAATAATTAGAACTCGAACAAGTTTCAAACAACATTCAAACTCGCGGATTTTGCCTCAAATTGTTTGTTTATTCCCACAAATAACAATTAACAACCGGAATCCAGGCCGAAGCGGTAATTATACAAACCAGCCATCCGTCGCTTCAGGGCGCTTCGAGCGCTGGATTGTGCTTAGAGGCATTGTCGCTAATCGGCTTACCCCTCCTTCTGCCTCTCCCGCAGCGGCGGCGGCGACGCAGGTGACACGGCACGCGGCATGCACACCCCATCACCTGCTCCTTTCCTCCTATTGGGTGAGTGGTAAGTACTTTCGTTCAGTTGGTCGTAGGTTCGAATCCCGGAAGTTCATTAATTCGTTTCGGAAAATTATTAGGCGTATATGAGCTCTTAACAGTGAAGGAAAACATAGTGAACAAAACCATTGTTTTTGAAAGTTTTTAAAGGTGAGAATGTTTTCTTCCTACATTATCCCGAAACTAAAACAAAGCTCGGGATTAGTCTAGAATGAAAGAACCAATAAATAAACATTTGCGCTCTCATTTGCCCTAAAATTCAATAGGATAATGTTATTGTTGAATGTAACCAGCTGTTTATGTTTGAAGTGTGGTGTGTGAGAGCTCGCCGTGTGCCGGTGGATTATCCCGGCGCAGCGCGCACCTACTACATACATCATTATATCATCACACGCTACCTACTCGTACCTACTCGTGAGTGTAGCGTGGTAGGTTTATTAGCTGAGGATTAGTCGGTAGGCTCGAACAGGCCTCGGTGAATACCTTTTGAGATACACAAACAAACACATTTTAAAGGTAAGAAGGAGCATTCTACATAAAAAAGTTGAACAGTTTCGTAACTTACATCAAATAATATAAAAAAAATTGACTTTGATCGATAAAAATGTCTCACTAAAATTAGATTTCTTTGAAATTCAAACCCCCATTTCAAACATAAACAATTATTGTCTTAACATTCTGTAATGTCAGCATGTTTATATTATTTATGATTATTCTAGATCATATATTTTGTAACAAATGGAACCGTTTGCTCCAGTTCTTCTGCGACCAACACCACAAAAAATCTTACTCCATTTAACCACAGCAAAATATGAACAAAAGTAATATATAGACATCTTCAATGCTTAACATAGAGGAAGTAATACTTCCTAGTATGTCAACGGAGCTCACGCAAATATAATGATGAACTAGTAAACTAGTTAGTGGTGGTCCAAGGTAAGCCGTGTCCTAGCGAGTACAAGCTTTGGCCAGCGGCTACTTATTACTTATCCTGCTCATTTATTAAATGCAAATGTGGTACACCACGTTTTTCAAACGCGCAGTTACTACTAGCTTGTAAATATGCAGATGTAACTCGTGGCAAAAAAAAAACAGTCGCCAAGCTGCTTTTCAAGACAAGACAAGATCTTTGCTTTTGTAAAGCGCGCTGCGAAGTAGCGTGTGACGCGCTACATAAAAACGCAAAGTGTCTCCTCGTTCGAAAATCATCGTGTGTCTACTATCAAAAATAGATGAGCAAATGCAATGATATTTAAACCTGTAATAAAATACAGCGCTTAAGTATATAGAAAACATAGTCTTCATAGATATGTAGGTCTAGAAACAGAATAACAACATTATGTGGGGAATAAAAAACTTTATGGACTGTACCGAGCCCCGTCGTCGTCGGACCCTATAATAGTAATTACAATTCAACCTTTAGCATTTTAAAACTTTCGTTTCATATTCCCCAGCTACTCTAGATTACATTAGTTTTATGGCAAGTAATTCAAAACGATTGAAATAATAATGAGAATTTCGTAGTTTTATTACAATAGTAAAACCGAAGTAAAATCTAACGCGAACTTTTGTTGAACAAACAATACAACACGATACGAGTCGATATCTAAAACTATAATTTGATTGCTTGGATGACTAATGGAGGGATAAAACGTTTACAATAACTTGAGGATACAGTGATTCTGTAAAAACCTATAAATGTATTTTAGTTTTCCAAAAAAGGCAATATATTATCGTAATATAAATGTTTGCGTGGATGTTCCCAGGGGGCGTGCGTCGCCACATTACTCATTTTCGAGTTGATATCTGAAAATATAAAAATATAATAAACTAAAGACATGCCCACGGCTCTATGTAATCTGGAATAAAAAAGATAAAATGAAGAAATAATTTCCAGTTATTTTTATTATAATCACGTGTCTTATGAATGACTGACACAAGTGGCCACTTTAAATGCAAAACCAAACTTGTCTGTTGTATAGAAACATTTCAGATAATAGGATAAGTTTAATTAATTACAATATTTTTGTTTAATCTAAAAACATTGAGTGTGTTGTAGTGTATTGTTGAGTTTTTCAGTTGACCTAGTTTTATAAACAAAGGAATAATGTGTTAAAGTTTAGATTTGCATACTAACTATTGCATCGCATCACACGCAAAATTAAATGCACACACGAAGTTTGGGCACGTAGCGGTGCTACGCCGTAGTGGTGCTACGGCGTAGCGAGCTCCAGTGATCGTTGCTACGTTGCTGCTCTAATCATTGTTTTGGCACAGCAAAATCTCTATCGTTTTTTTCTCAGCTTAGTTCATTTCCATTCAATTTTTCTAAATTGTTGAGAAGAACCGGAAATATGAACTGGCTCTTATGAATTTTATTTCAGCAAAAAACTTTCTTCATAACTCCAGCTGTTTACGAGCAAAGAACTCAAAACAACTGCACTCAAAATACGGATTTATTTGTTAAATCTTTTTGTACTTTAGCCGCTTATATCAGTGTTTTCTGCGAAATATCAATCCGTCTCTGGGAATCCAATCGAACGACAAACCCGGCGTGAATGTCCCGTTTGTGAAGTATCACAGCTCGTTGAGAGCCTTCACTTCCGGAAGCTGACGTATTACGTCACGTTACAGTAACAAAATGTAGCTGTCGGCAAGTGCGTCACGTGCCGCCTGCCTCGAGACGAAAGGATTCAATCAAGTTTTCAGAATATATTATTAGTTCGGAGGCTACAGCCGATTGTGTAAGGTTTCAAAATCTTTTCTTTATAGAGTTTTATTTTATAGAAATAAAAGTATAAAAACTAAGAAAGGCATTTCGCGCTAGGTCGTATTAAGGCAGATCGTAAGTTAGCGCGCCGTAAAACGGCGACGTGTCGCATGCAACAGCCTCCGTAACGACGAACGTGCCAAATTGTTTCTAGAACTTGTTTCACGTGTATTTTTATACTTTTATCTACCACGGTAAATTGCACCTTATAGCACAAGGAATAAAGGTTCAATCGGAGGAGCTTTTACTTTCCGCAAGTACGTGTTTTTGTTTTTAGTAGGTTCCTTACATTTGGTTTATACGTAGGTACTTACTATCTGATGATTGGTGGCTGTACACAGAAATGAGGCTTTTTTTACAATAAGTCTTTATAAGTATATACAAATAAGTGTTACTATAATAATGTAGATAGATAGATAAAAACTGTATTGTACACAAAAGAAATCATAATACGGATTTAAAACTATGAAATAAAAGTACTATGGGCGGCCTTATCGCTAAGAGCATAATGTATGAGTACGGTAAAAAAATAAAGTTATTATAATAAGATAAAAAAGAATATAAACAGAGAATTTTGAACACATTGCTGGCATCGAAACAGAAGATTTACTGATATCAATTATTCAAATTTGGCTGAATGTTTTATATTTTGTTTTATTCATTATTGCGAAGGGTTGAAACGCAGTCTCGAGGGACATTAGTATGAATAGTACACATTTCTCAAACTTTTATAAAACATGGACGTGGGGTTTTATACGACGACCTCTGTGGCGCAGTAGTATATCATTCATCTGTTTACCATAACACAAGCATTAAGTTGCTTAGCTTCGGACTAGATGACGCTGTGTGGAATATCCAAGGATATTTTTTTGTTTATATAATAAGCTTGGGCTTTGACAGGATTCGAAGCCGCGAGATACAAGCAATCGTCCTCAAGTCGGACTGCCTTACTCGGCCACGAAGCCTTAGTGTCGTAGCTCGAAACTATAAGTAAAATGATATTTTCGGTTAAAGCACCTACTAAGTTTCTTAGAGTGATTAACCACTACAAAAAATATATAAACCAATAGTAATCATTGATCACGTGAGTCTGTTACCATCATTACCAGTTCGTCACATCGAGCACATTCAGCAGCGGCTGAGTGGTGAGAATACGCACAGTAAGCATAACAATAACAGTTTATATCCTCCGTATAAAGTGGATGAAGGCAGTTTACGGTGCGCACCTTCACCGCGATGTGAGCGTTTGGTTTAACCAGCGCTGAACAAAGACGAGACAAGAAGATTTTGCATTTTCTCTTTTCTCCTTTTACTATTCTTTTTATTTTTACGCATTTCCAATGCACGGTAAATACTTTTATATTTCCCTTACACTTTTGACAGCACTGGTATACAAATAAATAGCTACTAGAATACAATTAACTAGAGCAAGTATAAAATATGTAAAATAATACACTTAAACACAACAATCAAAGTGTGTCGTAACTAAAGAAAATGTAGATAAAGGAATACTCTATAATACTAATACGAGCAGATGTGTTTGTTTGTTTGTACAATTAACAAAATTGAATGTGACATTCGTCGCATCGAAGTGAGCTAGCTGCAGGTGAGTTGTCTCCCCTCGCAGGTGCACATCTCCTCGGATTTGTTGCATCCACTCGGATATTCCCGGAGACTGCACAAATTGACACAAATCACTGGAATATCTGCATTTACAACAACACAAAGTACATACTGCAACGTACGTACGTGTTACAAATGCAACGCGGATATCACGATATCTACATCTATCTACACTATCTACACTAATATTATAAAGAGGTAAAATTTGTTTGTATGTTTGGCGGAGGTAATCTCCGAAACTACTAAACCGATTTCAAAAGTTCTTTCACAGGTGTGTAGAATGGACTGTCCGGGAGGTTATAGGCTATATTTTATCCCGGTAGCTTCATTATTACACCCGTGCGAAGCCGGGACGTGCTACTAGTGTTTTATAGAAGCACAAAGAGTACTGAGCTTTTCCTCGTATTGATGGATAAATACTTTGTTCACTTCAGTTGATTGTCCGAATGTAAAGGTTAAAGGAAAGTGGGGGCTCCTGATTTTACACATTACTTTAATTTTCTCGTAAATAGCAACGACGGGCGTTTTATAAGACTGTGAAGTTTGATGGCGGCGCGGCGGGCCGGCAACCGGAGTGACGCGGGTCGCCTCTAAACTTACATTGTTATAGAACATGTTATCGTGAATGTCCTAAACTTACATAATGTCCTGAACTTACGCAATGCCTTGACCCGTGTCTGCCAAATTATATTTTCTGTTTCGGTAAAGTTGGAGAATTCCACGGTTGCTGTGACAAAGGTCTGATGTTACAATATTTTTGCGTCTTATTACATACTTTTATTAACTACAATTTTGCTTTCGTTTTGTTGATATTTTCTAAACGGGCACCTTCTATAAGGTCGAATTTAATATTTTCCTAATTTTGTACCTTAACTGGTTTAAAAGATTATCTTCTTCAAAATAAAAAGTATCCAAAATCTACTCTTGAACGTTATCTAAGCCGGATGGATCCGATAAAAACTTTTAAAATGGTAACAAAGTACAAACCGTGTCGGCGGCGGCGGCGTGGCGGTGGATGGCGAACGGTTTCCGCGCCATGAATCATGTTCCCGCGGGTGCGTCGCGGCGCGCGCTCGTTTACAAAATAGCTTCATTTTCAAAAGACGCGTATTTGTCGAAGGGTTGTCTCTCTTCACTAAAAATAACTGGCTAGTAGAGAACTAAGTAATGACGTCAAACCACCACGTTGGTTGGATCAGCCACAAACTAAGGCAAATTTTGCTTTAAAATCTGCTAAATGGAATTTTTATCTGTATAAAACTCTACTAGCAACAATAACAATTAATTTTCATATTCGAAATATTTTTCAGCTAAAACGTGAGATATCGGCCACAGACTAATGAACTCGGCGAAACCACATCGAACGAGTGAACTCTGTAATCACTTAATGGATTTACGGAGTGATGATAAAGCGGAAACCGAAAACAAACTTTTAAAATAACTTTTAATCTTTTTTAAAAGCCGCGAACTTGGCCCTCCCTTCCTCTGGCTCAGAGTTAAGGGAGTATACACACGCGAAGTTTGATTTCCTGCGGCGCGCGCGATGCGCCACTTTACGATATATACACTTTACTTAATACAAAAAATCCTTGGACATTCCACATAAGGTGATTTATTAGTCCCAAGCTAAGAAATTTAATGCTTGTGACTGACTGTACAACATATTTTTTTAAATACATACATATTACACATAGAAAACATACAGAGGCAAACCAAATAGTTGAAGAACGATAACCGAGCAATCAAAACCAAATCACATAATAAAATTTGAATACATACCTACATTCTCTTTGATAACTTTAAAAAAGCAAAACTAGATATTAAAGGACATTTCTTCTAGTCTTCTAGTCGTGCTAAATTGAAGTCAGTGAGCCCTGCCACCAAGCCAAGCACGTGCAAGCAGAATGAAGTCTGGGAATGGTGACGTACGTGACGCCAGTACATCCAGAAGCGCGCGTTCCTTTCAAATTATTACATGAATGCAAGCAATACTCGTAGCATCGCCAGACTTCAACTCATCTGAATATTTGATATTCACTTGTAAAACCCCACTTTGTATTATTAACACAATTAGTAAATAATAGAAATTACAACTTTGGTATTGTACAAAATTTGTACAATACCAAAGTTGTAATTTCTATTAATTTGGTAGAACTTTTTAATGTTACCACATCTTCTAAATTAAACCGTTTATGTAGGTAGAAAGAGGCCATAAAACTTTTATTATGTCTCTGGCCGAATATTTTCTGACCAACAAACATTCTACATCCCACCCATACCAAAAATATTGCTCATTTATGTAAAACAACCTTCTTTTATCGTTATGAATAATGTTACAAACAGAGAGCTAACATTCCTTAGAGAAATTCATATACAAGAACAAAATAAATGGCATTCTTTTCACAAGTATCATTATGCTATGTAACTATGCAAACCATTTTTTGTTCGATAATAATCGAAAACAAAGCTACAGTGAACGTTTCCAAACGTACATCTTAGACAGAACCTACAATAGTGTGAATGACAATGTGGTAACTTGTTAGTCGGTTGGAGTACTCAATAGTTATAGAGCAATCGCAGTAAAAAGGCAACTTTACGTGCTCACTAGCTGGAAGTGCTGGAACTCAGCCGCTCGCTTGCCCCCCGCCCCCCGCCCCGCTCCCCGCCCCGCTCGGCGTCGGTGCCTGCTCTCGTAAACGGTGCGAATTGTTACTTTACGCCGCTTTTGCATTACAATGTACGACTCTTGAGGAGTTAGTGGGAAAGTTATGGACTTGCGTAATATGCGTCGTATCATATCACAGCACATATTTCGCAAGAGCTTTCAGTTATCAAAGGAGGAAAATCCACCGATAAAGTAACTTTTTTATTTTGTATCAGAGTATTAGAGGTTGAGGTCTCACCGAGATTGAGTGATTGCGGCGCGCCCCTTGAATCTCTTTGATTGATATACTGGAGCGAGCCCTCGAGCTCTCATAAAAGCGCCTTGCCTTAACCCCATAAAGCCTTTCTGTGCCGTCAGCCTCTGCGGGGAAATATATGATTGCTATAAATCAGTGCGAGTGCGCGCGCCGTGTGGCGGTCCCGCACGGCGGCGCCGCAGATTGCCGCGACGTTTGTACAGCTACACTCATTTGCATGCAGCACCGCTCCCGCCAGTTCATCGCCGGCGTCAACGCCCGCTCATTTCTCACTCACAAAAACGTCATTGTATGTCGACACCCTGAAAATTTCGCAATCAATTTGCATATTGAACTCATCAACATGACGTATCTAACTAACACGATACTCATTCGATTGGTTGTATCAAAATGCAATTAGTTGTATCTATTTATTTTTAGTATTTTGAGGAAAGAAGATATCAAAATACTAAAAATAAATAAATACAATGATCGTAAAATAAGTAAAGATCAAATAAGGTTTTGTATATTTATGTTTTTACGCACAATTTTATCAGATGAATGCGGGCGTTCACCCGTGGTATTACTAACTTTATACCCCGAGGGCGTCTTTACTCCTTCCTTCCGAACAAACCTTCTGGAAATATCATTGTATACTTGTACAACGGTACTTTCGGTTCAGAATATAAATTAGCATGGAATTAGCACAGACAAACTGAGTTCACGTACTAAAGGAATGACGTGCGCACAAAGCCGGGGTGAGTGACTAGTGCGGTCTCGTATAATATGTCATCAGAGGGTCGTCCACCTCGCGCTAGCTTTTATTCATATGAGGGAGAATGCGCGGGTCACACGTTATATTAATATTTTGAATACATTTATTCCGAATTATACTGAATAAATAAGAACACGATTCATCCTTCCAGATAATAATTTGAAAATAAATAGCTGTTCCATTTTTCAGTACTAAAATAAAATCTCTATGAACCGAGTTCTTTGCTTTGTTCGGTTTTTATTACCTCTGCATTTTGTTTACGGGGAATGAGCAAGCATTTAATATTCTCAACGTAGTTTTCTCAATCTCTTACTTTTAAAGAATAATAAAACAGCACCGAACCTTGTAATTTTAACATAAACAGGATTGCGGGAACGAACGGATCGTAAGTTACAAAGCAAGTATTGGAACGATACGTTGATATGTAAAGAGTCAATAAAAGGTGTCTGCAACTCTGTAAGTTATTCTTCATTTGTTTGTAACAAGTCAACAACACCTCTCGATGTTATCCCGGAACGATTCCCAGCACGATCCCGCACCGCGCTGCAGCGAGCGCCGCGTAAAAATCTCGCGACACTTTATTTTTATTCCGGCGGTAGATAGCCGGGTACGTGGTAGGTAAGTAGCTCGGTGGGTGCGGGTGGTACGTAGGTAAGTATTGGCCGCAAGTGGCCGTCTCGCGCGTAATGGCCGCTTCAATTTAGATTATCTCGGTAATGTCTAAAGACGCCTTCACATGAGCGCTTCAGGATATTCTAAAGTAAGCCGTTTGATATTATATTCACCTGCTAGCAACAATAAAATTAATATTCAAGTTATCCAAGTATAATGAAAGAGGATCAAATCAGAATACTCCGCAGTATCTAAAGCAGTTTTAAGACGTAGAGAGACGTTTTTGTGAGAGTTTTTTAGATAACTTTGATATTGTTCGATGGATGTACACAGGATAGGATAGGGTAATATCGGTTGTTAAATACACATTAGATCCAAGATCTATACTGTTATAAGATGCATACTGCAGCATTTATTAATCAGTACCCAGTTGTATTCGTATTACCTACTTTAAACCAACTCATACAATCTACATAGAATTCGGCTGAATTCAAGCGTCGGGTTCCGCCGCGGCCACACAACTGTAAACTCAAACCGAATACGCCACGAATATATGAAAACTATAAATTAGCCGGCAGGTACATGGTGGTGGGAATTTTAAAATTTTATGAATTCAGAATTCATGCGAGACGCAGGTGCACCGAATAAAAAGTTCCTCGTTTTACAATTGATAAAAATGTAAAAGAATAAAATGAAATTGCATTTTCGGTTAAAAATTTCTTTCCCGAGAGGGCGGAGTTTGTTTATAAATCGCTTCCATTGAACAATGATTTTTGTGAAATGTTCCGTAGCTTTTTGGAAAACACGTTCGTGTTTAAATTCTCTAATTGTTAGTGGCATAAATAAACTGGTTGTATTCAAATCGGTAACCAATTCCAAAAACCAAAGCCATCGTCGAACTTTTAACTACCGAACAAAGGATAAAAGGTCACTCATGCCGATTTTCACAGATATTGGGAGCGGTCGAAACATCAATACACAAAGAATTTCCAACAAAAGAGATAAAAGGCCGCTCCTCAGTTTTTGCTAAGACATAAAAATTCATGCCAAGCCGCTGGTTTCCTGCAGTAACGCAAATACACGACAAATAGTTACTGAATTTATTTATCACTTCTCAGTATTCCAAACTGTCTTTTGTTAGATTTGTCTTGGAGACTGTATTGATCACAACCCTTGTGTTGATTTAGTTATCAAATATCAACATGTAGGCGACCCTGTTTGCGAATGTACTTTGGCAAAACCACGGGTAAAGTAAACAGTTGCTACGGCGTAGCAGGGTCGTAGCAGTGGCGTAGCGGCTTAGCATGACACAGATTAGGTAATAGTGGTAAGGCTTATTGGCGCAGTATACGCAGATACATTAATAAGGCAGTAGGTGGCGCTGCCAACTCGAACAATCGAAGTATTTTTGTTTGCGTCGGTCTGCAGAGCCCCCGCGGAGCGCTAAAACTCAATGCAGTGCAATCGCTGGTAACGAATGCTCTTAGAAATTTTTCGTTTTTCGTTTAATTGAGCAACATTTTATCGGAAGTCCGTTTTGAACCAACAGCTGGAACCAAAATGTGTGCAGTGTGCGGAAACATACTGTATGTACTTTACTAACAGAAATAATGTCGACGTTTGAAACTCGCTTGTTTTAGAAGAGAATAGGTAACTAGGTACATCATTACCTGCGAACCTTTAACTGATTGTCATCACAAGTTTATGTTTGCTCTTGCTTTACAGATACTAGTATATGAGCCTTCGTGACAACATTCATAGGTAATGCCTAAAGGATAATCCAATCAAAGATGTTCCCGAGTACAACCGCAAACAGACAAACAAAACATTATGTAGGTACTCGTCGTCGAATTTTCGAAGCTCGTATTTGGTTTCAGCTTACAGAAATGAATGACCTGTGGCGGCGACGGCTGCCATTGCCCGACTGCGAGCGAGTCCTCACAATGGTGCAAAGCCGCAAAATATTACCCGTTTCTACTGAAAATCAGTGAATTCATGAAAATTACACATACACCAAAATTTAATTACTGCTTCAACCAGTTTTGAATTGAATTTTACTAGTAATTAATAAAATTATCGCATGTGTTTGATTATTAAATGGCCTAACGTTTAGTAGCGCTTCGAAATTCGGGCGTAAATAAAACTTAATTTATCAAGCCAATTATGGAAGCTAATTAAAAAAAGTAACTGTAAGCAGAAAGCGGTTTACGTTGCGTTGTAAAATTAATGTAAAACAATTACCCAAATAAAAATTACTAGCTCACACAAATTGCTATCCCGGTTGGTCGGTACATTTTAATATAAACAAAATGCACGCAAAGGGACACGGAAGGTTACAAAGTGGACCCTCCATTAGGGCGTCAAAGGAAAATAAATAATGGAAATATTAAGAACACTAGCGCGACACGGTAAATGCAGTATCTCAACTGCCACTACATTTTTCATTGTATTCTCCCGTAATAAAGCGGTGACCGCGACTATCGGCTTGTTAATATGCATACGCAACGCATACGACGACCTCTGTGGCGCAGTTGTGTTAACGCTCGGCTGAGATGCGGAGGTTGCGGGTTCGATCCCCGCTACGGGACAAATGTTTGCATGTTCTGCAGATATTTGTTTCGTGTCTGGGTGTTTTCTATCTATAATATGTATGTATTTACAAAAAAAAATGTATCTAAGTATTATATCAGTCATCTGGTTACCATAACACAAGCACTAGGTTGCTTAACTTGGGACTAGATGACGCTGTGTGGAATGTCCAAGGATATTTATTTATTTATTTATTATTTATTATACTCGAAAAGCTTAAAACAATGAAAATTTAATATTCAATAAACCTCACATTCCATATTAATTATTTTGTTTAATAAAATAAAAGCATTCGAAATTCATTTAAAGTGGACGGTTTAAAAAACCCCAAACTCATTTTACTATTATATTGGTGTTTTCATTTTAATCAAGAATAGTTAATTACACGGTCTACAAATAAAAATAGTTTAATAGTCATTTAGTCTATATATGAAAAAACCTTACTTTGACGGGATTCAAACCCGCGAGATACAAGAGATCGTCCTCAAGATGGACTGCCAACACAAACATGAATTAAGTTGCTTAGCTTGGAACTAGATGGCGCTGTAAAAAATTAAAGGATATTTATTAATAAAGAATTTACTAAGGCTCGACTCTGGAGCAGTATACAGTGCCGTGTGCACTCGCCCTAACGCCAACCCTTTCCTTGCCCGCGCGGGATAACAAAATAATGCCTTATTCTTTAGATAAATTATTTCGACACCGTCCCTTTTATACGGAGAATAAATAAACATTTAGCAACTTTTATTAATAAAATGTTTATAGAAAGGTCAAAATATATGAGATTTCTTAAAAGTATTGTACGATATCAAAAAGACAGAAAGAAACACTAAAAAAGATTTTCTTAAATTAAGCTTTTCCATCAAAGATCGTATAGCAATGGTGAGTACAAAACTAGAAGCTCTCCGAGCTTGTCATGACACAATTTTCAACAATGATATACAATTCAATTACAGTTTTACTCAGTTAGGAGGTCGACGGCCAGCAGCTGACGGGCGGCAGCTGACGGCCAGCAGCTGACGGCCGCCAGCTGACGGTGGCGGTGACTATTTGTCAGCGGACGGCGAGTAATGGCGCGGACGTCGCGACGGCGACTCTTTTATAGCCCAACTAAATCGTAATAGTCTTACATCTTCTACCTATGTTCTATATACTTGTACAATATCCCTTCTCTAAAAAATGTGATATATATTACCCAACGCCCTATTATATTTTTTAATACTGTTCAAATTAAACAATTTGATATACACGCAGAAGCTTGATGATGATGATGACAATAAATAACTATTAACTACTCGACTAAGCAAGGACGTTATCACTGGTAATACAATACTACACTACTAATGCTACTCGTACCATGCATGCTCAAAGCTTAGATGACGCTGGATTGTCAAAGTACAAACTAAATTGTGCGCAATTGAACTGCATTGTCGCAATAAATTCAAAATAACTAGCATGATATAGTTGAGAGCTCTAACTCATTCCAACTGCACATCACGACTCATCGAACTCATTATTTAGAACTACAGTGTGAGTAAAATGAGCGAAGTAATTCAACCGAAGAGAGCGAAGGTAAGTCGATGTTTACTCGGTAAATGTATTTAATTGAATCCAGCAAACTGCGACTGCCCGATAGGAATTGAATGCGTTTTTTCCTTTAACTGCTTTTAGAAATCTGTGTTTTAAGTAAACAAGTATTCCACTAGCTTTCGTTAATACATTTTTAAAAGAAATTTAATGATTGAGAAACTCAAGGCATTAACACTCAATCCTCTAATCGCGGTTTTAAAATCATTAATTAAAGTCGACGTTTCTGATGACGTCACATTCACTGGAGTCACGAGTTAACATAAAAAAATAATTAGTGGTAAAAATAAAAGGTTTTAAAACATATGCGACTAATCAACTGTAACATTTTAATACTTTTTTCAAGTCGCAGAAGTTTAAAATGTGTTTCAAACTTTAAAACTGCTAAAAAGTTAAAAGATTGCAATAGATTTTAATAGTGATTCTCAAAAACTATGCCATTTCACATTCCAAACGGGAATGTTGGTGAGAATTTAGATAATTCCATGGCTGAATTGTTTCTATAAATAGCTCGCATACACGAGCTTCCTGATAATAATGTACCCGAGCTAATATAGCACGGTAGAACCGGACTGGGATATTTGTAGACAGACTCGGCTGCAGATCGGAGAGCCACTAATTAAAATTATCATTACAATAAATTGTTTCTGACTTTAATGAACTAATCTATTGACCAGCTCAATAGACCATATCCACTGGACAGTGGTATGTGTAAGTTATATAATACAGGAGAAAAAGGCTACGAAATAAAAACAGTAGGTACACACTTACCCCCTTATGCATATTCGACAAGTAAACATATATTAACTAAAACGCATATTACATCTGTTGCTATCTCTTTTCGTTACCATATGAGTAACGATAAAAAAACACTCTATACTTCATTTATTGAAACGAGCAAATAGGAAGAGAAATAAATACACGTGATTGGTCGTTGAAAATAATTGGATTGGCTAGATTTGACAATTGACAATTAATTTGACAATCTAACCTATCACGAGGAAAGATAATTATTTTCGACGACCAATCACGTGTGTTTATTTCTCTTCCTATTTGCTCGTTTCAATAAATGAAGTATAGAAACCTATAGTAAATTAACAAATCTTTATGAACAAGACCCTTAGTGTAAATCTATCAGAAACCTAAATTCCCTAGTTACCCCACAACTACCTGTTAATTCCCACAAAACTTGAAACCAATAAAACGGTGAAGGTTACAGCTGGTTACTCTAAACACCGATAAATGCCGTTAATGGGTTAATTAAAATTGGCGTTTTGTCTCCTTGATCGGAATAGTTGTACGATATTAAACAAGTTTTGATAACTTTTGATGGCTCTTGAGAACTGTCGCCGAACTTGAATGATAGCGATCGGCGATGTGCTCTAATGCTGCATTCACACCGCTCTTACTTTTTGTGAAATTACTTTTAGAAGTTTTATTGATTCGATATCAAAAGGCTCGTTTTTATTGGATACTGCATTGTTAGTATTATGTTAAATATAGAAAACAGATAACACATTGTGGTAAAACTAGATAGCATTGTTCCGTTGCCTGCACAAGTTAAAGAACGTAATGATGTGCAACTCGCTGAATGCTGAAAGTTACGCTTTGTTACATTTTGTTTGTTTATATTATTTTCAGTATAGACACGGCGAGGCACATTCAACTTATGGTAACAAGTAACCACAAACTTACAGGCTACATATTGCTACTATGTTGCACATTGTTGTTGTGGTGTGGATGCACCTTTAGGGCGGTCTAGACCGCGGCAAGGGACGCCTAGGGCCGATGAACTAAACCGAATTGTTTTGAAGACAACTTACGAAGATTAAACATCGATTGTGTCGATAACTATTTTTATGAACGTTACTGTTTTTTATTTTTTCCATTCAAAGGCTGCCATTATTTTCGGCGCGGTTCAAAGAAGATCGTTAACAACGGTCTTAAGGTGTCTTAATTGTATTCTAAATGTATTTTATAAAGGTATATAAAAGTGCAATAGGTAGTTTAGGTTTCTGTAATCAAAAGTCATGATTAGGTTATGAGGTATACTCGTATAAGGTACCTGCAAGGAATCGGACATGAGACGTGACATGACGACTAAAACACATATAGGCCCCCATCAGTTTGTGTCATCCACTACTGTCCAGCGCCAGTCGCAGCCATGTTTTTCTTACCAAACTTTATTTACCACAACGCTCTAGAGTCTTCAATTCACAAATTCCGCTGACGAAGCTCTCGACATTATGCAGTGTGCGTACTCCTTACCTCAAGCACGATTCCCTTTACAACAACATAAACATTTTATTAGATATCTACGAGCGCCCATGAAACTTCAGGATTATGCTTGACTGGCAGACTCGTGCTATATATTAAAGAGTCGTATATCAACGACATCGAAAACAGAGCGCGATGAATCTCCGAGTTGTTTTGCTGCAGCCGAACAAACAAGCGACGCCGTAAACAACACTAACCTATAAACACTTGACGATCGAACTACTACACAATAAACATACTTATACGAGATTCATTGATTGCTAAAGTTAAGCAACGTTCTGAAAGGTCAGAATTGGATTAGCTGATCGCTTCCGTGCTTCGGAGAGCATTTGCAACACCACAACGTAGGCATAAAAACCATGCTAGTAGGTAGTTGCAACATTAATAATAATAATAATAAGAAATTTATTGCAACACTTATAATTAGGTACACAGAGTAACTTAAAACTATGTTAGTGTACAAGAGTATAAGAGTTGTTGCAAAAGGCCGTCTTATCGACTATGCGATTTCTTCCAGACGGCCTGCTTAAAACTAAGTGGGAACAGTAGCTATGCTCATGACGCGCCGACGGTGCTCGTGTCAAACTTGCTCCGCCTCCCGAACTAGTATAAACTGTGTCTCAGGAGACGGGCTCATTTTCAACGTATATACATCTAGGTCACTTGAGCATAGCTACTGTGGACATTCAGCGAACATACAGTAGTAGGCAAAGTTAACTATGACTAATTTGCTTAAAAATAAAATATAATAAACTGCCAATGCGACTTTATTTTAGAAGTTAATGAGGGTGTGTGTGTGTGTGTATATATATATATATGTGTGTGAGAGAGTCTGTGTGTGTGAGAATGAGTGATTATGTATGTGTGTGTGTGTGTGTGTGTGTGTGAGTGTGTGTGTGTGTGTGTGTGTGTGTGTGTGTGTGTGTGTGTGTGTGTGTGTGTACGTGCTTATCAGTAACAGGTGTGTAAGCCATGGTGTAAAGCCATGTATTATGAATGTGTGTGTTGGTGAAAAGCAAGTATGTAGGTAAGCCTTTCATTAATTAATAGGTTAGGTTAGGTATCAATAGGTTGTAGGTAACTAATGTTTTATTCATGGAATACTATAAGTTTTTCGGTGCTTTGGTAGTCTAATTGGTGTAGCCATTCAGTGAGTTCTTTTTTGAGCTTGAAAGTATTAAGGTGATAAATGTTAAGGCTTTTATTTATGCGATTATATAATAGAGGGGCGATGATGGGGAAGAAGCGTTTGTAAAATTTAGTTCTGTGCTTGTCTACCACGCAGACACGACCAGATCTACGTTTCTTTGCTTTAAGTTTTGGGTCAAAGTGGGTAGATGGGTGAAGGCGAAGAATAGTTTGGAGCACATTGACTTGGCTATAAAAGTAAATACGACTGACCAACCTGATTGATGGAGTTTGTAGGTTGTACAAAAGCCTTTGTCATTGCTTGTTGACTTTACAGCGCCGACCGACAACTTAACGCGCCTCCGAAACACGAAAGCGCTCAATTGTTAATGCCACAAGCGGTAACCCATTTATCGGGCGGTCGCTGCGAAAATCTCTTAAACTTTGACAAGCGCTTTCACAACAAATTCTCGAAGACATTTTATACGCCCATTTGTAATCAGTACTTATTTCCCCAATAGCAGATGGAGAAGGAACAACGGACTCGTTTATAATTGGATCTATAAAATTATCATATTGCAACGATATTTCAGTTGAAAGCTATTGTGTGAGGCTGTTAAAAATACAACGGCATACTTATTTAGTACTCCGTCATAAATCAGACGCGACAATTTGTTGCGACTTTTGGTCGTAATTCAGAAATGCTATTATTTGTACATCCTAAGCCGTAAACACATTCGTATCAACATTGATATTGACACTGAAAACGTTGACCTTTTGTCATCAATCATCATTTGTATCACGATACGGAAACTACTTCTAAATACAGTAACATACTTGATGTATGTCTGAGTTTATCTGCTTTCTGGTGTCAACATAATTAGTTTTTTTATAGAAAAAAACATCAGTATTTATTTTGTTTGTGTAAGTAGTCTCTATTTCTTTTGCACGACAAGCTCAGTGTATTGTCGCGCGTTAAGAAACCATCATTCAGAATCAGGCATCGGCACCGGCAATAACCGCCTTTTTAACAACAAATAAAACAAAGGTTTGTTTGTTTATTAGTGTTTATTTAGGTCGCCTTGTTAGGTGAACGGCCTGCTTGTAAACCTACATTTGATTATGAAAGGTTTGAGTTTACTACTTTCTACATATTTTTTTGAGAACAACAATTTTTTTATGGTAGAGTACTTAAGTGGATTATTTCTATTAACTTCTCCGAGCGTAAAAGCTTGGTTTCTCAAACGCCGCATATGAAACCCCGAACGAGCACTTACTTTTTGATCGCTTCGCTACAGAGAACCAATCTCCTCACAGCACGGAGCGCGCAACGCGACTTTATACTTTTAATAGTGCTGTGGCAACTCCGCACGACTCTTTAGAGCTTATCAAATGTATTCAATTCTGACCACGTAGCAACTGCTATCAAACATTTTTATTTTGACAATTAATCCATTCTCATCTGCAGTTAAAGTGTTTAATAATTAGTGAGCGTTGTGAATGCGGTCGCAAGTCTCAGGTCGCAGGTCTCAGGTCGCGGGTCGCGGGTCGCGGGTCGCGGGTCGCCAGCCAGCGAGCGCGGCGACATTACCACCAAATGGCCGATAAATTCGCAACGCTATTGTTTAAACCGCCGATACTGCTCCACTCGAGAAATGGCCGAAGCGGAGGAACGTGTTTCCTACATTTTATTCTAACAACGAATGGTTACAAATAGCTCCATTTACCGTTTGTTTAAATAGTCCGCATTCTGGCTGACGACGCCCACCCTCGCAGTATACTGCGGATCGTCTCGCATCAAACAAGCTCTATCACACAAAGATCTGCGTACAATAGAGATGCCTTAATATACTACAACACAACCTGTTTCAACCGGTTTCAATTGATAACCGCCACAATGAATGATCGGTGTTCAACTGCTCGGTCCAATGAGTGGAAGTAATAAATAGGAGAAAAATACTACAACCAGCTCCAAATGAGTGAGTTCACCGACTCTACCCATTTACTAAATATTGCGACCGCTTTAATTGGCGGCCAACGGCGACCTGTAATGGGCGCCGCACGCCACACGGCACGGGGATCGATGTTTACAAAAATAATGTTGATTATACAGCAGAGTAAACTAAAATTGCTGTCGCATAATAAAATTATAAGCTAAGCTTGTATTGTATTCCGTGTTCTTAAATCCAGCACCTGTCTACATCTATTTTCTCTAAGACCGAAAGAGTAAAGTCTGCATCCAAGCCGGCTCAGACATAAGCTCTCCCTTTGTTGGCTTCAGACGTCAGTTTGAGCCACAATGCGAGCTACTAGCGCCAGCAGCTTCACTCATCTAAACCGACCTAATTGTATAGAATTCGTGTTCCGCGGCTTTGCTCGGATCGAAATTAATATTTGATTCGGCGCAAACCAGACATTTTATTGGAACAACTGAAATGGAAAACGCGATTAAAGGCTCGCAGCAGTAAACAGCGCAGAGCAACTTGCGCGGAAATTGAAGCGCTTTGTAATTATGAGTTGCGCTGACTCGCTCCTACCTACAGCCGCCTTATCCTACAAGTTGTGCTTCTAAAGAATATCGCCACAAAGGAACCGTATCCAACGAAACACAAGTCAACGTCTGTTACTTTTATCTACGACTTCATAAAACAGTAACAAAATAGAACAAAGAATCTAGGCGTCGATCTGCTAAATTAAAAATCAAGCACAAACCCACCGACTACTTTGCCTTAACACAAAAGCAGCACTGAATTCTAAAGTAACATTCGTTTTAGGCGCTAAATAGACTTCAATACCTAACAAAATACTCCAATTTCACTGAAATTAGTTCAATCTCATGTTACATAATTATGCATGCTGATGTTGAAAACATCTAAATGAAAATACCCGTATATTGTGATATATTATCAGAATCACAGCGAATGTGTCTTTAGTGGTAATTGCATGAAAACAACAGGTCGTCAGTCGCGCGAGACCTGCATAACGAGAGCGCATCGTGAACGAGGAATATACGCTCATTACAGAAACTCACCGACTCATTTGAAATACCTATTCAATGGAACTACGTAACGCGGAAAACTACACAAATACGGAAACACTGAGTTACCTCGAACGTAAAGTTATTTCATTACACGCAGAGTTACTGTTAGAATTCGAGCTGTAGGTATCGCAAAGGTTTTTATGTTTCTAAAAACGAGTAACAAAACTGAGGCCTTATTCCACGAAAACGAAGTTTTATGACAATTTTGGGGTTCATCGTATGCTGGTGGATATTGATATCGTAACAGTTCACCAATATTATCTGAAACCTGAAACCTAAATGACGCATTTGTTAGTGTTTGAGCGTCTGACTTGTCACAGCGACATGTCAAACATTCTATTATTATATGATGCACAAAGCACCTTATCATGTCCTCAGCGTTATTGTTTTGGTTACAAGACATGACCTTTATTATACTGTTTAGAACATTCAAAACAAAATACGCATTTATTTCCGAAATTTGGTACCTACCCATTTTGATGAATATACATATACAGTGTACCGTGCGGGTACAGTGATAACTCGTTAAAGAAGTATTATAGTAACATGTCACAATCAATCTACACGCCACGAACCTATACTCGTCATCGTATAGTTATTTGACAATTTTTTTGTACGAAAACTCAGTGCTTCTAGCAAGCGAAGTACTTAAATTGAACATACATAATTCAATTGTTAACATGTGCATAGTTTGTAAAGTTGTGGTAAACACAGCTTTTTACTTACAGTTAAATTAGTTGAAATAGTTTTAGTTGAAATAAAACCGCGCACAACCGGTTGGTTGCAGTTCACCGACATCGCAACATGCGCTCCGACCCGGCTTCGAATAGCTGACAATGATTTTACAAATTGACCTAAATCGAAAATTCCTAGTATTGACCATGTTTCCAAACAATTTTGGTTTTATCTCAAAACCAGTGTGTTGTTGGATTTTTATAGGTTGTATCAATTAATTATGTTTTTGGAATTATAAATAGCGCTGTCATAAAATGCTATTATTTTTATTATCTTAACACAAATGCGAGCGGCCTGGAAAAATGAAGCCACAAGCTGTCGTTGTTTGTTGTCAAGACAGCAGGGACTTTATTGTTCCACAACTGAAAAAAAATCTTAAAATTGGCAACGTAATAACAATTCACAAAATCCACAACAATCTTTGGTTGTTGAAATGTTTTCCGCAATCTCTTCGATTTCCAATGTTTTTCAACGCAAAAAACGAACGTAGGCACACAGATTCACAGATTCGTCAATTGGATTGGAGTGCAGTGTGTTGTGTATAGTCGGTAGACACGAGTAGGCAGTAATAAGAGCAGGTTGGTCGTGGATCGGTGTCGCATCCATCATTCAACGCCACGCGTCCACCGCACTCTGTCGTATCTGCACTTGCTTTAATCCGCGTGTTGCCGAGAATTTTAAATAATACAAGTCAAAAAGAATTTTTAAGTTTTTCTACTTTACAGAAAAATAACGAGAAGGATACTACTTTGCATGCAATATAGTATCCTTCTCGTTATTTTTAAGTTTGAAAAAACTATACTTGTAAGTACTTCAGCTACCGAGTTCACGCTGCCATTTCGTCGGTAACTGCTTTAAAAACTTTCCAAACAGCTTCAGGAAATTGCGAAAAAAAACGTTCATCGATTTTGAATAGTTAGTTTGCAACCGTTTCAACAGTTTCCAATAACTTTACAGCAGTTTCCGCAAACTTTAGAGAAAAGATTTCTCGATGCTGGGAGTATCGCAACAATATAAAAGTTCACTATTTACCAAATACATTATTGAGGCACAGCTCTGATAGAACAGCTGAATCAATATTTCCTTCTTCTGACGAGAACAAACCAAATATTGGTAGGTTCTCACTTTGATAAACAGCAAATTTAAATTTCAACCAACTCATTTAGGATTTCAAATGTGATGTTATTTGTCGTACATAGACACATCTCTGTTCCTTAAAACATCTGCTCTGTGTTTGTGCTGTATTTTCCAGTGTTATGTATGCATTTAATGCCCGAGCTATAAGGCACGGACTGCAGGCTCCAGCCTCGATGCGGTTCAGAAATATCTGGGCCGTTTAAAATCTTAGCAACACCCCGCAAGAGCCCGCTAACCCACAGCCGCGGGGTGCGGGGCGAGGGGCGCGGGGTGAGGGGGCAAAGGGCTGCCAAATCGACGCTATTCGGCACAATTACACTACTGCTCTACTTTCCTATTTACTCAGTATCATTAGGCCAAGACCTTTCAAACTTCTCAGTTTAAGGCAATATTAGTCTTACTTCTATAAATTTTTAATGCTAGTTTTCCTTGTTTGCACAACGGTACAGTTTAATGCTTGCTTGTAACGCTCAAAGAAGTATAAAATAAAAGTCTCATCCGGAAAGCTTGCGCTCACATCGGTGGAGATATATATATATATATATAGAGAGGCGACACACGCGGGATTACCCGCGGACTAGCGCAGCCCTGAGCCCCTGAGTTATCGAAATGCACTGCAGCTGCTTCCTAACATTAAACTTTATTACAATACCATTAGAGCGGTATTCGAGCGACGGAGAAAGACAGTATCATTACCGTACCTCCCCAACTAAACGGAACTTTGTCTCGCAAAGAATATGATACAGTTTCGTTTGGCGAGACTGATGATAGTATTAATGAATTTCCTTCGCGTCAGTAAACTGTGGCAAGTGAAATGGATATAGTTTTATTCAGTTTCCATTTGTTTCCAGTTTTGAAGTGAAGACGAGACCGAGTGGGACTTGTGCCGACAGAAGCCGCAGAACAATATCTTGTCACGAGTATCGGGGCCGACTGTACTGTTAAAGCATTCAGAATGTTTGCAACTGTTTTTAGAGTAAATAAGTGTTTGAAAACAATGTTTTGGTTGAGTTCGGTAGAAGTTGCGACTCGAGCGCCTGTGATGTTGTGAATCCTCGTGAAAAGTGGGAAGTCTTCATTGAAATTTCATCTTTTAAACAATACCCTCTAGCATCATTCAAAAGTTGTCGGGCATGGTTCTGTAATTCCAGTTTATGTTTTGAAAAAATGTGCATAACCCGTTAATTTACAATTATTTCCCTCATTTGAAGGATTTCATTACATACAAAGCAAATTAGACTTCAAAACTCATTTTATTCTAGCCCATCATACAGCTATAATTATAAAACTTCGTCTGCAATTTAAAATAAACGCAACTAAAGTATTTAGTTACCGCAGGTGCAGACGAGCGCATAACCATTTAGTTTGGAGCGCGACGCGCAACCAACTAATCTACAATCCACTGACTCCGCGGTATTTTAAAGCCGATGGCGTAGCTAATGTTTTACAACATTAAAAACATTACAAAACTTTTAAAACTAATAAATCTATAAATAACTTTTGAAGATTAACACATAAACTCTAAAGAAAGTCTTTGACAAAAATTTAGTCTTTAAGTCTTTCTAAATAAAATCATTACATTAGAGCAGTGGCGGATTTACAAATTTGCCGCCTGTAGGCTATTCCATTTTTGCCGCTCCTACTGACCTTTTAAATTCAAAAGGTAGGTACGCTATATTAGTTCACAATCATTTATTTACATTCAACCTATTCCATGTTCTGATACAATTCAATTTCCTGGCAAAATCATAAATAAAACAGTGCGAGCGAAGCGAGCCGAAATTTTTAAGACAAATAAGTCACGGAAGGTTTGATTTTGCTTATTGTGTTCAAATAAAAGGCTGGCACTGGTGTTCAATTTAGAAGATTTAAGAAGTTATCGTGCGAGCGTAGCGAGCCGAAATTTTTAATACAAATAAGCCATGAAAGGTTTGATTTTGCTTATTGTGTTTAAATAAAAGGTTGACACTGGTGTTCAATTTAGAAGATTTAAGAAGTTATCGTGCGAGCGTAGCGAGCCAAAATTTTTGAGACAAATAAGTCATGGAAGGTTTTATTTTGCTTATTGTGTTCAAATAAAAGGCTGACACTGGTTTTCACCTTAGAAGATATAAGAAGTTATTATGCGAGCGAAGCGAGCCGAAACTTTTCAATACAAATAGGTCATGGAAGGTTTGATTTTGATTATTTTGTTCAAATAATAGAAAATAATGAACTTTTCGTATCGAAAAATTTAAATGCGCTTTAACACGTGCTTTAAACGGTGAAGGAAAACATCGTGAGGAAACCAGTTAGCTTTCTAGCAGCGTCGATGGGCTTGCAACCTGTCACGTATGGAAAGTTAACTTCTGCAAAAAGTGGGCATGTACCGAATATAATATTTGGACATACCTCTGACTACCCCATTAGACATCTTCAAAGGATTTAAAGAATTACATAAAGATCTCTAAGAAATGTCTACCGCTCCCTGGGATACAGTCGTGATCATATTTCATTTTTCATTTTTTCAATAGAAAATAAAAAATAAAACTAAAGTAGTTGTTTGTAGTTTGACATCAAAAAAAGTGTCTATTTGTAAAGTCTACGCGAATGATATCGCAAGCAGGGCAGCTATTTTATACATACTACGTAAGAGTGTTCAGTACACCTACTCTGCATGACTAAAAAAATATTTTTCTTGTACCTAATCCGTTTATTTCTGAATGATAAAAAAAATTGTGACCAAATCCGCCGCCCCCTGAAATCCGCCGCCCTAGGCTCCAGCCTACTCAGCCTATTGGTAAATCCGCCACTGCATTAGAGTTTTAAAAACCTTTAAAAAAAGTCGACAATAATAAGAAAAACATCAAATTCTAGTAACAGCTATTCACCACGCAAATATACATTATACGAAGTGGCTACATTTAAGTACATTAACTACTAACTAGCTAACTCGCACCATATTATAGCTGAACAATTACTAGAATCGCCGGAACTCAGGCGGTTCAATTAAACAAACTTCAATTATATTTTTATTTTACTTTAAAATTGTAAGACGCGGCTTCTCGCTCATTTGCATGGCGCCTTTCGTAAGATTGCACTCTTTATGCAGCGCCCAGACCCGACTGCGGCAGTAAGAATGACTTCAAATGTACATTTACATCAAAATTACAGAATTCACGGTATATTTTACTCTTGAAGTCAATTTACACGTATGAATGGTTACATTTTGTTTATTGCAACACGTAAAAATGACTATATTGAAGTATTTAATCTATTTCCTTATCTATATTGACATGGGTACTTGAAATAAAAAAAAAATTACTAGATTAAGTCACTTACGGATTTGACGTCATTTGTAGGGAATTATTTCAACTTTGTCTATAAACGAACAAAGTAATTATCACTATTTACAACTGTTCATAGTTACTCATTTAGAATTCTAAAACTTACATTTCAGGGCCTCCAGACTTTTAGCGAAAAGACTAGCTATTTCGTAGCACGTGTAGACCCTTCGTAGCCGCTCGTAGCCGCTCGTAGCTCCATCGTAGCGCGTAACACAAACATAACATATTATTTACAGCTTGAAATATAAACAACAGACACAGACTAAACAATGTATTCGCTCCGACAGTGACGTGTGAAGATTCAACAAAAATCCTTCACAAAGGGAGCTCCGGAAGGCGCTCTTTAATATGAATACACAGAGAGGAGCCATGAATATTAAACCGTTGACGTTAAGGCACGGCCCCACCGCGGTGCATGCTGTGCACGGGCACGCGGCGCATTTTAGCTGCGTGTATTCATTTGTTTGACAACGTGGGTCTACGTTTCCACTGGAGTACCTACACGAAGACCCACGACTATGTTTAGCGTGGCACGGCGCACGGAGAGTGACAACGTGTATGACTGACAACTGCTCTGCGATAACCGAGCTGTACATAGTCGTGGGTCTTATTCGTGTACTCCAGTGGAAACGTAGACCCACGTTGACAGCGTTGAGCTATGTAACCGCCTATTCGAGCAAGCCACGCGTGTATCAATGACGTCAATTCATGCGTAGCCTCTCCGTGGGTTGCAGTGGACACTACCACATACATTTTCTTACAAAGCGAAGCTTAATACACGTGCGTAGCCTCTCCGTGCACCGCGGTGGGGCCGCGCCTTTAAGCTCTCATTAGCGCTCGCACTTCCAGTGCACTTTTCTTATAAAGATTTTTTTAAGGCTAAGAACAAGCGCTGGAATAATACTCGTAATAAGCTCATTGAGTTTACACCGTTATCTATTTTGTTCCTATTAGCTCGATTCAAGAAATGAAGTATAGTTAGCTATTGTTATTTCAGGGGGCTCACCATGACGTATTATTACTACAGTTTAGGTTGTTACTGTTCAAACTTTACGCCTGCGCCTTAGCTTACGTCAAAAGAAATTCATAATAGGACCTAAACTGAATCGCTTTTAACGGTCATTGTAAGCTTACTGATCTTTACTTATGTTATGTCGGTTATCTTATTATAAAATCATAAGAATGCTACCTCCGCGTCTCAGGCGGGCCTTCGCCCACTGCGCCACAGAGGTCGTCAATTATATGACATTACTAACAAAACATTAAAATCAAATAACAATCACGGTCTAAATTCCTTACTTCACAAGAGTCTAAGCGTCTCTTTAATTAAATCAGTAGTCGTAAAGAGATTTATCTAAAACTCAAACATAATGAATCTAACAAAACAAACATGCAACTAACAAACTGGCAAAAAATGATTTCGGAAATCTGGAAAATCGAGTGATGTGGTTTTCCGTTTTAATTGGCAACATCCCCCCCCACCGCCAGAAATAGGGGGGAGGGGTGGGGGGGTGGCTACAAAGGAACCAATACAAGAAGCAAAACCACTGGCAAAACTTTTTGATTTGAAACTAGAAAAAACTTGGCAAAATTTGGGTGGATTTCGCTTCAACTAAAACTTGCTCATAGGAACGAACAACTTGTTACTTATGATAAAGAAAAATTTAACTAAAACTAGCGATTACCGTAGAACTCTGAAACTTGGTGAAATTATTAGTAAAATGATTTCTGTTACAGCACCGATTAGTTTAGCTACTTATAGTCATATACTAAATGATAGTGTTCCATAACCATTACAATTAAATTTAACATTTACATTAAGATGATGGCATTTAAAGATATTATCTGTTTGAAACACATCAATTTAGAAACATTTATTCAAACGTAAATAAAGGTAAATATGTATCGGCCCAATTGTTAAAAACACTGCCTACACATAAAATAAGTCTCGCTTTGGAAACCAAACCCAAAACCTCCTGCGTCTTAAGTAAGCTTTGACCCACTGCGCCACAGAGGTCGATAAAACTGGTTACATATATGTTATGTATATGATGTGTTATAAATAATATGATGTATCTACAGTTGAGTGTCCGTCTAGTTGTAGAGTTCCTCTGAAAGCCAATTTACAAGTTATTACCTCACATGCTGTAATTTGACCTGGAATAAAGCTGAGTGCTAACTTTACGAGCGCTAACGAACGAGCGCGTCGTAAAACGCCGATAACAACGATCGCCGATAACGCCCGTTACAATGTTTACCGACCGCCGCCGCCGGGTTCTGTTGTTGAAAACTAGTGATAAACATCACCATTCAACAAAACACTTCAAAGCTTTGATTTTTTTACAAGTCACAGCCAATTGATAAACTAATTTTGGAAATTCCACACAGCGTCATCTAGTTCCAAGCTAAGCAATTTAATGTTTGAGTTATGGTAACCAGACGACTGGTATTCTACATAGATATATTTTTTTCTAAATACATATGTCATAGAAAACACTCAGACTCAGAAATAATTGCAGATCTTGCAAACATTTGCCCCGTTGCGGAGATTGAACCTATAACCTCTGCATCTCAGGCGGGCTTTTACCCACTGGGCCACAGAAGTCTTCAAAAAAAATCTTCTAACAACGGAACCATTAAGTCAAAAATGTTCACGTATTTCCGTATTTATAAAACAATAGAACGTAAGGGTTGGAGGGTGTCGGGTATTTGAAGAACGTACTTTATTAAAACTTTTAATAAGCGAAATACGTGAATGCTGCGAGTTCCTATTTCACGCACATACAAGTGCGGTCGCCGACGGTAACTCACTTCGTTATATCTTTCAAAATGTTTTATTTAAAACAACCAGGATCATAATATTAGGTTACTAAGATTATAAATACAACAATTAACAAGATTTTATTTAAAGCCGCTTCTTTTTGTTTTATGGTCGGCTTGCACATCGATTGCTAATTGTGTTTGATCTAGTTTAATCATTTTATCCTTGATTGTTCCAATGATTAAATTTTAAATAACTGACAAGTTTTAAATTGTACAAGACGCCCTAAGAACTGTAACTGGGATGACTAAGAAATATAATAAAATATGACCACGACTGTATTTTACAATTAATAAAATTTTCATATAGAGATATGAAAATTGCCAGAGGGCACATTTGTTACAGACATTTTAGAATTCTATAGAATAGAAAAAGGAATCTCACAGTGGTTTTAGCTTTTTTGGCGTTCGATATCTACACTATAATATTATAAAGAGGAAAACTTTGTTTGTTTGTTTGTTTGTTTGGTTGTAATGAATAGGCTCAAAAACTACTGAACCGATTTTAAAAATTCTTTCACCATTCGAAAGCTACATTATCCACGAGTGACATAGGCTACTTTTTATCCCAATATTCCCGCGGGAACGGGACTTACGCGGGTGAAACCGCGGGGAGCAGCTAGTAAGTTTATAAAAACACTTAGCACCTCGTGCCGATCGTCACAAAATCATATCTGGCTCAAACTTATCCATTATCACTCTGTCACTGTAACGCGCGTAAGTAGTTCACGACGACTCGCAAAACTCAACCCTAAACCAAGTACATAAGCGTGAGATTGCACTGAATAGACACGCCATAGCCGGGTCGGTATTATTACTTGAACAGCGGAGTAGGACACACCTGATTCACATGTTTTTTTATCTTCGACGATATATTTTCGTAACCTAAATAATCAAATATTATATTAATGCCAGAGGGAATACTCACGTAAAAATATCGAGAATTTACTGATAATGTTTTAGCTACTACCTTCTGACTGATGAATCAACAATATTTTATACGAATAAAACTCGTCTAATAATATAACATAGACATACATTTCAACTTACAAAAAAGTTGAAATTAAATAACGAAGTTCCAATCATCATACTCATCATCATCATTTCCTCTACTGCCTCCACTGCTGGACTTAGGCCTCCCGCACACATCTCCAGTGGTTTCGGTTAGAGGTCCCTCCATTTTGAAGTCAATCAAACAAAAGGACAGATACGACATGGAGTCACCAGACTTGGCCACTAGATCATACGATCTTACTTTGTGTACCTTTAACCTCATCATCATTATCATCATCCACAAGAAAGGAGATCCGGCTGCTGAGGCACCTTACATTGTAAGATTAAGATTACATTATAAGACTGTATGTTTAAGTGATCCTTGAGGTCCTTAAGAAATGAACATATTTTTCATTCTTTCTTACATTATATAGGCCACCATTCGTTTGCGCCATTCATGCCGACTCTGTGGCAAATAATCGCATCCAAAATCAATAACTCGTAATATCCTCTTGATAATATTATAAATGTCGCCTCCATTCATTTATCGTTCTCAATGTCATTTGAGAGCCTTAATTTCCCAGCGGATAAGCCAATCAGTGACAAAAGCGAGTTAAGTGCATTCGTTCGTAAATCAAGCAAATAATTATCTGTGTGATATAAATCATTCATTCAATAAAATAAACAAAGGGAACAGATGAGCAATATAACGGGGAGTCGGCGCGTGAATATGAATGTGATCGTTCGCGGCAGAGACCGGAAGTCTGCCGTTCATGGAATGTAAATAATACTATCATTTCCGGGATTCGTTCACTCATTTCCCGGTCTTTGAGTAATCGGACCAGAAACAGTCATCAGGACGGATCACTGAATAGAAAGCTTAGCCTCAAACCTTGGCTATTGCCCTGATTCATCATGGTGTTGGTCGAAAGAACACGAACACGGTATTTACCTAGCTCTTAAAACCTCTAACTAATTAGTTAAAGGTTTTAAGAGCTAGGCTACTTAATCCATGGTTTTTATATTTAATATCCTAAAAAGTAACACTTTTTAAGCAAAAAAACAATATTTATGAATCTTGTTTTTTTTCTGTTTATGAAGTCCATACAAAATGCTATTTCGTAATAAATATTGTGGTTTGTAATATTATTTTTTTACTTACGTATTTAGTCCAGCAAAGAAATTATTAAATTAAAAACTGTTATCTTTATAAGGAAAATAGATAAGCATAATATCTTTGATCTTGAAAATCTAAAGATCTGGGAAAAATGTTAACCGCGACTTGGGAACACTGCCGTAATTTTTGTTGTTTTTTCATGTATTCTAACTTCGCTGACAATATATTTTGGCGTACAAAGCAATCCTTTCACGTAACTACTAAAAATGTTCCACTAAAATACATAACCAGGCTTCCTGTAAGATAATAACATAGCTCGTCCCAGGAAGTCATAATTTCGTAGCGGTTCGTAGCTGCTCGTAGCGGATCCGTAGCACTGCTACGACATGACATGTGAAATTGTGAAGCAAGTTCCGTGTGCGCTGGGTATGCGGTTATAGATGTGAAATTCGTGCTATAGCAACAATACTGTCTAACAGCCAATTGCAATAACGTACTTGAGGTTAAACTCGGATGGCTACTGGGGAGTCAACGGACAGTTTGATCTACCCTTGATCTACCCGTAACTGCTGTTTCAATAACACTTTTTTTAGCAGTAAACGTCTAGTTAGAGTCATATCTGTGGTTTTGTCCGTCCCTCCGAAACGTTTCGTTTCTATCTTATGATCTTATTAGGATCATACATTAATGTTGCAAAAAAATAGAGGTTTAAACTCCAGCGTTATTATTTCTTGTTGTAGAATTTTTATTGTTATTTATTTAATTTTTCTTTCCAATAAATGGGCTTAAAAAGCTGATTTTTCTTTACACAAAGAATAAAAACTTTTTTGAGCTTGAGCAACAAAACGCACTACCAATGACAATATGACATGACATTGATTTCATTTTACTATTGATTTTACTAGATTTCATGGACTGTAGGTATTTATTTGATTTCATACCTAAATATGTGATAAACTGATTGAAAAACATCACGTAAGTAACAAGATCTATGATATTGCATTTATTACATTCTAACTCATAGAGTTACTAAAAAAATTTGTGCCTATAACTTATTTGTTTTTAGATGATGCCCAAGCTCTTGTAAAATTCGGAGAATACTGGAGATCATTCAAAAGAATCACCAAGAGCAAAGCTAGGCCACAAGATTCGTGATGGGGTTGGTCGTAATACAGAAGAAAAACAACCCTGATCATCGACGACTTCAATGAGATCACAGAGGACCAAATCACAGAATAAATTGTGTTTGAGTTTAAAAGTGTTTGTGTTTTTTGTTTCCGTGAAATATTAAAAATAATAATAAGTATTGCAGTCAGTTTTTATTTCGAGCCTAAGGTAAAAGTACACCTACTACAAGGTTATGCTGGCTGTGTCATATACCTATGAGAAATGTACCCATTCCATATGCGAGTACAACTTGCACTTGGCAGATTCATTTATGGTTAATTCGTCTGAAAATTCCCTTCCATCCCATAATATATTTTGTTTGGATACCTTTATAAGTTAGGTATGTAGATAAGTACCTATGTTTAATAAATAGCATCAGATTCTATAAAAAATATCATCAAAACTAAATACACTAATTTCATACATCATAATACAACTCTCATCAAATGAGGCAATATTTTCATAAAATTTGCTTGAAACCATTGTTATCGTTGAAGTATCGTCCGATTTCGGGAGCTAAGCGAACTGTCACAATTTGCAACTGGAGTTTAACTAGAAATGTTATTGCAACGCTCAATTTATGTTTTCCATACATTTACCTATCTGTGGATAGCAAAATGCCCTCCGAACAGAAGATTGTAGTCGCGGATTGATATTCCTATCCAGAGTCGTTTATTGAAACGCAAAAACGCACTAACAGCGGATTACAGTAGGCATTTTGACTGATAGTTAAAAGTCAACAGGTTATTGAAATTGGCTGTAAAAAGAGATCATTGTTCATATGTCTCGCTAAAACTCAAGAACGACTGGCCGGCATTGACTGATTTTATGTCAACGGAAAATTCAAACATTGAAAAAATAGGAATGGAAAAAAAAAACTAAAACTAAACCACTAAAACTTCTTGCTTTTAACAATTTTATTGATCCTGGACAACGTCTCAAATATAAAAGAATTTATCGATCTACTTTCAATATTATTACTATACTCGTTTAACATCTGTTTTACTGTAGAAAAATGTATCAAACTTTGATTTCTAATAACAATAAAGTGTTTACTACACTAGTAAAGTGACATTTCCATCACCTGATCTATAAACAAGCATATGCTGATGGAATGTACTCGAGTTTCATTTCTATATTAAATGTATAGTTTAGTAACGTAAATCAACGAAAAGACTTGAATATTGCCAAACCTATTTATTATTTTGAAGATAAAATGAGATCGCTCCATTATTGGAAGAAGACGTTTCTACGAAAATGGTTTGAAATTTTATTCAGTCTTACAATTTATTCCTGCAATAAATGTGTACTCGTATACCTATTATATTCATTATTAAAATTATCTTTTCACTTTTGTAACATCTTTTTGGTATAAAAATAACTGGAAGTTATCTACATTCTTGAAAACAAAAGTTGCGGTAAAAGTTGGTAAAAAATATAAAATTATTTCTAAACCGAGTGGAAGGCAGTTGCCGGGCAGTATCGCGCTACAAGCAAAGGGGGAAGAAGGGGGAAGCGGGGGGGAGAGGGGGACGAGGAAAGGTGCGAGGGTGAGGTTTAAAGTTACAAAAAGACCGTTTGTAGAATAGCGCACTAATGCCAGCGTTTTGTTGTCTTTTATTGAGCTTAGACTTTTGTTTTTAACCGAAACGAAGTATAACTTTTTACTGAGAAAGCTTTATTAAGAAATAAAATAAGTTCTACATGTAGATGTGTAACCAAAACACTAGTGTTTCTAACGTGAATAGAGTTTCAAACGCGCAACTGTGAATTTAAGCGAATTTATTGGGCACCTAGTTTAAACTGAATGTTTTTTTTTTTTTTTTTTTTTTTTTTTTATTAAAAGGTTCACAAATTGAAACTTACGCTAAACTTAACCTAGTATTACAGTCTTAATAAATTAATTACTGCGTAGTTTCTAAAAACAGTGAACACAGCATGCATAAATTGTTGTGATTAAAACTAATTAAAAATAAAGAAAAACAAAACACTACTAGTAAAGGCTAAATATATAAGTATAGCCTTTTTTTAGCTAAGGCCAAAGAACTACTGAAAATGTCGTATTTAGTTCTTATCCCATTATAGCAAGAGAACATTCGGTATATTGGGGAATGTTGCCCTACATTTGTTCTGCATGAGGGTAATTTAAAAGTTGTTAGATTGCAACACTAAATAATGGTTTTGTGAAACTGAACTCATCCATGACACATAGTTCATTGATTCTGATTTTAAATGACGGATTTATAAAACTACCAAGAATATAAAAAATATAAATAAATATAAAAAAAAAAATAGAAATAAATATAAAAAAAAATATAAATAAATATAATAAATAAATATAAATATAAATATCAATAAAAATATCAATCAAAACTATCGCTCACTATCCGCCACCAAACTAACGCTTTTTATTTGTGAAACTCAATAACTCGAGTATTTGCAACGAATACTTTTCAGTATCATTCGATGGAACAATTTTCTGAATATTGTTGTAATATAGAGCGCGAGTGTGCAGCCTCGGTAGCTATCGCAGCCACCAGCCGCCAGAGATACTGCGCCAACAACTACTTTGGGGACATTATTGGCGCAGTTATTCGTAAGCATTTTTAGAAATATTCGAAACACTAGAACGACTTAGCTATAAACAGACTCGTAGATATTGAACGCACTGACAATATTAAGCTTCTTTAAATATTTATAATGTACCAGCTTTGCTCGCGTGGTGCATAAAAAAAGTAGCCTGTGCGTTAATTCAGATCATAAAATATGCTGTTTCAGCCAAATCTGTATAAGTATTATCACGACGAATAGTAACACTGGGCCTCTCTTAAAAGAGTTACGTCAAAGATGTTATACATTCTTCGCGAAACTCACGATGTTTCAGATAAATCGTCCGATAAAACTCAGGGCTTTTGTTGAACTCTCATTTCCTTAAGTACTTATTGTCGTGACCTCGACGCCTCGCCCGCTCAGCGCTGGCCGTCAAACTGCACAATAAGGACCCTTCTATTTTAGATCTTTTACAGCGTCAGACGCATAAATAAACGAATATTCTTGGATATTACACACAGCCTCAAGTCTCAAGCTAAGCTAAAATCAAAGCAGCATCTTCGTCTCTGGCTACTGACTAGCCACAGGTAAAGTCAGGTGATCATGCTGATATTCTTGACCCAATGTTTAGTTGTTAACCAATAATCACCCTTAACCACTTGGTCATACGAACTTACGACCTAGTCGCTCTCATTCTCATTTCCTAAAATACTATCCCTGCATTCTTCTGTCGAAATATGAAAATCAGTTCCCCGGAGCGAGGGGGGAGAGCGAGGGGGTGGGGGGGGGTTACAGCGGGGCGGAGAGCTTCCTAATAACGGTTTTATTGCAATTAACTATCGAAATCTACAATAAATGTGATCTACAGTGTTGACAGTAAGTCTTTTTAAAGTTGTAAGATCAAATTTTATTTGAACAAGCTGATTTTTCACTCTAAAACGTAATCCTGACTTCAAATAGAAAAAAGAAACAAACTCTAGCAAAAGTGTGGACATTGTGATGTTTGCGAACATAAAATATACTTTCGGGCGGGCTCTTTTAAAAGTGGACACAGAGCTAATCTCAAAAGCAAAGTTGACCTAATAATGATAAAATCGACATGGATTATCCATGTCGATTTTATCATTAGTACATTTTTTACAAATATACGAGTCTGATAAATGACATGCTGCATTTCATATAAAAAGTTAAAAGCCAGCGACACTTGCACCTCGTTTGTATATCCACTTATATTCAGCGAGTCGTTCCCATTCAGCATTTAGCAGCTTTTATGGATAAAAATAAAAGAGATGTCCATTCGTCAAAAGCCAGCGGTTGCACGCGAATAAAACGAACTCGCGCACGCTCACTCTTGCTGATTGATTTACGCGTCAGGCTAGCTGTCGCGGGGAACATTCTGCACTTTATTATACACCCTTCAATCTATACAACCAGGAAAGAGACAACAGTACACAGCTTAAACTTGCAATTGTGCTAGAAGCAGAAAAATGACTAGATAACAAGATAAGTCACGTGATTTGAAAAGTCAGTGATGATAAAAAGAAAATCAATACGAATCGTTTGTAATATGGCCACAGATTTTCAGATTTTCTCTCTTGTTAGGTCTATTTGGTTACGCGCTGTTAGGCAGAGGCGATGCCCCTGAATTTAAATCGTGTAACCCATTCGTCAAACAGGCACACGTTCCGACGTAATTCGTTCGCACGCGCGGCGCGGCCCACAGCTCGATTGATTTACGCGCGCACTCCTAGGGTTGCCCCTTATCCGACCTCTAGGTACCCAGGGAGTTGCCGCTTCATTGCCTTTCCGAGGAAACGAGCTCCAGTGCCGGATAATTGAAAATATTTTCTGTTATCTTTTATCACATAAGAGCGAATATAAGGGTTTATAACAGCGGAAAATCAAAGTTACAAAAAGTTGCAATCTCAGGAGGATATAGCTACAAAATGATTGAAATTTCGAGACTCCTTTAAAAGTAAACCTCCTGTAATAATCTCGAATGAATAGGCTTACGTAACTTCAGTGTAATGACGTCATGAGTGTGTCAGCCCTGCGTCCCGCGAGGCGCGCTGACATCGCGCGCCGCGACTCAATCATTTTCACTCCTTTTTAGAATTTGATCACTCGGAATGAAACGGTACTTCATCGATCTCAATAATGTACGAGGGTTTCAAAAACAAAGCTAATGTTAGACATTGTAAACCTTTTAAGTCGCATCGGTTAAATACCGCCCACCACCAGACGACAGATATACGGCCGGTCAGCGCTGCAAATTTGCCCTCTATAACAAATGGCCTATTCATTATTTTCGATACAAAGCTGCGGGAATTACCTTTCCATAGGCAGCACATATTTCACACCCTATCTGAATTTGTTTAGCTGCGCTGACAGCTGTTTTATTAAATTGACACAGCTTTTATTTACAAAAACAGAAAACCATTTAAACTAACATAAATCCGACGGCGGAGTGAGGTGTGGAGATGGAATTAAACGATAGATGACTCAGAGAGCCGCATCGTCTGAGTCGGCCCGATCCGCGGCGAACCACGAAAACCTCGGTGTTTTCTTCGAGTGATATGGTGCTCCCACACTGCTGTTATATAATGTTAAGTAACGTTAGTAAACATTTGTTAGCTAACATTTAATCACAAAAGTTAAAAAATGTTTTCATGTTAGTAAATGTTAATTAACATTTTTGAACAAAATTTTGTTTGTAAACATTTTATACAGGTGACGGCGGGGTATGCGGTGAGTCGTAACACTTTCCATCAGTGTAGGAGCACTTATAACATATAACAGTTCCTAACAAAATGTAACAATTGACAACATTTGTTAGTAAATGTTTTAGTGTTCAAAAATGTTTACAAACATTTTGTAACAGCAGTGTGGGAGCACCAATAGATGTGCTCACAAGTCAATAAAGCAAAAAACAAAATCTTTTTGGAACATGTGAATAAAGTAAACCTTTTATAAAGGAGGCGGGCACCGGACCGCGACCTCCAAGAAGTAGCAGTTTGTTGTTTTCCGAGAATGTAGTCTCAAGAAAATAAACATAACCCAGTTAGATATTGTGATTATCTGAGGTTTGAGAGAGTGACCGTTTTGAACCAAAACATTTCGTTAAAAAAATATTTTATTCATAACTTCGAAAAATAATATTTCAAGCAAAATAACTGTTATTTGAACCGGACTAGTTATTTTTAGAGCGAAGCGAAGCCAACAGCGGCTCTTTGTCACAAACACTCGCGAACAATTAATGACGTTTACTTGTTTGTTATCTTTCGGTGCACATTCACAAGCTGAGCGAGCAGCGGAGATAGTCCAAAATAGACGACGTTTAAGCACATGTTTTACTCTAAATTAGTGACCTTGGGGAATAGAGGATCATTCAATTAATTTATTAATGCAGAAACCAGAAGAATGCAATGGAAAATACTTTTATCGGGGATGTGGTACCTCTTGTTGCATTTTTTTCGTTGTATAAACGTCTGTCCAGAGTAAAATGCTGCCACTATGAGAAGATTAATCCAAGTAGGTATGCGGTAATTTTACTGTTAACACCAGAGCGGATTTCGTTATCGTTGTGGGTGAAAATACCACGTTCGTGTTTCCCTCAGCACAAAAGATTCACCTGTCAGTCATTTCTGCATACAAAATAAGCAAGCAAAATCCCTGCAGTATTTTCCCCTTCCCACAGCGCGACGTTTATCGCTCACGTTTGAATAGGCCTTTAGAAGTGATGAAATTCTTGCTGATAGACAGATGGCATTGTATACGTACGTAAACCTACGGCAAACTAGGAACGACAATAGCTGGCACAATAATAACCTATAAACATTATTAAATTCAATAAAGCTTTTTGATTTAAGTAGACTGAGTGGGTTCTTCAATATCTCTTTATCAATAACGTCGATTTGATTAAATTTAATTGATATTCAAGTTAGTGAAGAGAGTCTTCAATTGAAGATCTATAGTCAAACGGTTTGTGAACCTTTTTGGGCGTCTTTCTTACTGTGGCTTATTTTAATTAAATTTATTAACTTTATGATTAAAGTTGAAACTCATTATTAATAAACATTACAATTTCAGGCAATTTTAAAAACATGGTTTTGATGTTTTGAAACTTTTATTATTTCAAACTATAAACAGTTTGAAATTCTGCATTTATTTGGTAAATTGGGAAAAGAAAATTTAAATAGTAAGTATTATAACGTGAATAGAATTTTCAAAATAGTAAATAGGTCTATTTATTTGTAGAATTCATAGTTAGAAATTCGAGCACAAAATTAAAAACGGGTCATGCATATTCATGCACGGTAGAACAGAGCTAGCCGACGAATTCGATAACCGCAGTCGGTGCGTAAATATTGACGGACGCCATCAGAAAATTGATCAGCGATGGAAAACTAAATGCATTTTTACTTTAAAATTTTAAGCGTCGCTTTCGTCGCTGTAAAGCGCTTAATGCACCATTATGCGGATATTTAGCACAATTTGCGGACGACCGATTAAACACCATTTTGGTGCAACTTCGGCTGGCGATATTTCACCCGCACTTTCCGAACGACGCTTTATATTCCAAACTTTCAATGTAAAGGTAGCCTTTCGAACTGAGCGTCTATGGCGTCAATGGCGCCGCGGCTGTGACGCCACGACAGTGCGACAGATAGATGTTCTATGCAAATGTATGAAATTCTAGGGTTAACGTCATTCGAGCGCAGCGTCACTGTCGCGGCGTCAGTGACGTCACAGTGCCGCTGTGACCGCGTTGACAGATGAGATACATGATGAGACAGATGAGACGCTGCGTTTGTGACGCTTAGTTCGAAAGGCTACCTTAAGAGGTAAATGTGTACCTTATTGATGTAATGCGATGAGAGTGGAGAGGCACTCCGGAGCTTGGCGGTAGAGTGGGTATTGACCGAGATTATTTGAACATCAAAATAAATATGTTTACGAACGTAATTCCCAATTAGGTAATATAAGCTTCACGATCATTAATTGTACAACTCAAGTAACTTTGGTTGTTTTGTCGGTAATAAATAAACTTTTAACGCGCTCCCTAGAGCAATCATGCTTAATTAGGCAGAATACATTGATACACATAATGATAAGTAACATCCCTAAACACATGTATTTCTCGCAATAAAGATACTTTGACTTTGACTTTGACTTTAATCAATATATCGAAGTATCTGAAACTTAAATTTTCTTTAAGCATTTACCGTACAATATATTTGTAAAGTTGTGAAATGTTGTTGTTTCGTGCACCTTCTCGGAAGCTTCCTGACGCGAAAACTAAAGCTTGTTCCAATTCGTAAGCAGTTCCAAACTAAAGAAAAGTACAAAAATTATTTACAAAGAGCAGCGCGAACTACAAAGAACATGTCTTGAATAGACGACTCGGGGTCACATCGCACTGCGAATAAGAATGCTTTGAATATGCAGATACAACCAAAGTCACCATCCAAACTGGAACTTACGTTATAACAAAAAGTTTTTAGTGTGCTGGGTGTGTTCTTAAAAACATCTCTCTCCCGATGTTTAAATGTCAAAATCCGATCCGAATTTTTAGCTCAAAAGAGGACTTTGATCCTAAACTTCCTATTTTCCCGGTTGAGTAGGTTTTTAAAGTCCTCTCCCTAGTTGATAACCACATCACCATAGGAAATTTTAAGGTAAAAATGAAATAAAAAAAAATGTTAGTAAGATTGAGCGTAAAAGAAAAGCGGTATTTATCGCAGTGCATTGAGAAACTGCATTTTTATGTACTCGTAAAGTTCGCTCGGAACAAACAGAACTTTAAATTAGAGACGTGTAATGTGGGAGCCCTCGCTTGTACACTCGACCTCGCGCAAAAGATAGACATAAAAGATAGACCTCGCAAGCATACAGACGGACTTGCAACATCTTAATATACTAGTAGTTCGCCCCGAACCAAATCTCGCGTTCTGCTGGTTACACTGGCAGTTGTAAGTTAAACTTGTTGATTGTTTATAAAAACTACAAAGTTTCTAAAGATTATGATAACTTAAGTTTTTTCCTGATACTCTAAAATCAATGAAAGATGACAGATAAAAATATAATGGCCGGTTTAGTTAAAGTAAGGTATGCCAATATGAATAAGTTCAACTTATTTGGTCTTAATCATAAACAGTTCTCAATTTAATATTGGTATCAAATATTTATATTTTTTTTCTTGTTACTCCTATCGTAACGAAAAGATACAGCAACAGATTTTAGCTTATATAGGTTTACTGGTCCAATATGTATAAGGATAGGTTATAATGGTTTACACGTCCAACGCATTCCCGTTGAGTGAGGTCAATTACGCTGAGAGGTTAGTTAAGCCTACTCCGTCTAAACACTATCACTCAGTCGGTGGATTACTCGAGCCATATATCTATTGATTGTAACGCTATTAGGTCAGAAGTACCCTAAACCGGCGAGCATGTAAGAAGAATGTAATGAAAGTGAATGAACCGAAAGAGGTGCGTCAGGATCGTAGCAAGTGTAGATCCGTGGTCTCTGCCTACCCCCATTGGAAAGAGGCGTAATTTTAAGTATGTATGTAACGCTATTATTTCATTAAGCACCATGCTAGGTTATATTACATAGTACCTACCTTTCTTGTATATCTATCTGAATAACTGTTTTATTTTCTTAGTACCAGCTCTAGTGTATTTCGTAGAGTAATAACTAATTAGTTATCATAGTAAACAATCACTATATTTTATGTTCTGTTTATGACATCTTAATTGCTCATTCAAACTATTATCTTAGACTTAGTAAATTCTACGAAGATCAAGGGAGTATGTCCAAATAAAACATTTGGTGCCCAAATACTGCAGAAGTTATTATTCCAAATGACAGGTTATGGTCTAAGATCCCTTGAAGAACGACCTTCACCGAGCTGTTTATTTGATGAAACATATTTTATATGAAATTTTATATGTTAATTGTTACATTGCATGTGGGTTGCCTAGTAAAAATCAGTCCAGTATATGAATAATTCATACTTAAAAATAATTATTTTTTTGAATTTTGCACCGGCTTGTTTATTAAATAAACTCGATACCAATCGAAAGTATGAAGCCCAGAGAATATGAAAACGTTGGGTTGCCTATTCTTTTCCGGTCACAACTTAGGGTTGCCAGGTATCAAAAGGTCCATCGAAAATAGCATTTTGCACCGGTCTGTTTATTAAATGAAAGTTAATTTAAAATAAAGATTATTTCATTACGAACACGATGGTATAGGGTTGCCTGCGCAAAATCAGTCCAGAGTTACGGTTGTCGAATTTTGAAAAGTCAAATCCAGGAGTGGTGAAAACGTACATGACAAGATTTCTCTGAAACTACAAGTGCTACAAAGGTGAAATTTTGCATATAGGTTTCTGTAATGACGTAAATGCGTGTTAAGAACGGATTTTTCTATCAAAGGTCAACTCGAGGTCAGCGGTCTCTTTTTTCATAACTTTTGTATTGTGACAGCTAGATCGTTGAAATTTGGAGTGTAGATTTTTAACATAAAATAAACGTACACCTGTTTCAAGATTTTTGAAAATCCTGAAACAAGTGTTCGTTTGTTTTAAGTCAAAAATCTACACTCAATATTTTGACGTTCCAACTCTCACCATACAGAAGTTATAAAAAAGTTGACTTTTGACCTCGAATAGTCCTTTGATCAAAAAATCTGTTCTAAGTGAGAGTTTCCGTTTCATAAGGAACCAACATGCAAAATTTCAACTCTGTAGCACTTATGGGTTCAGAGATGCGTTGAAATATCAATCATGTTTTTTTTAAAATTTGCATTTAGACCTCGAATTTGACCTTTTATTTAAAAGTTTATTCATAAAAGGTACCTATGTCTGAAAAGAAACTAATATGCCAAATTTCAACTTTGAAACTCTTCCAACACCAAAGAAATCATGAAAGTTCAAAATTTTAACCAACTTTGACTCTGCCTTATTGACCTTTAGGGTTAAAATTTTCAAAAATCTTGAAACAGGTGTACGTTTATTTTATGTTAAAAATCTACACTCCAAATTTCAACGATCTAGCTGTCACAATACAAAAGTTATGAAAAAAGAGACCGCTGACCTCGAGTTGACCTTTGATAGAAAAATCCGTTCTTAACACGCATTTACGTCATTACAGAAACCTATATGCAAAATTTCACCTTTGTAGCACTTGTAGTTTCAGAGAAATCTTGTCATGTACGTTTTCACCACTCCTGGATTTGACTTTTCAAAATTCGACAACCGTAACTCTGGACTGATTTTGCGCAGGCAACCCTATACCATCGTGTTCGTAATGAAATAATCTTTATTTTAAATTAACTTTCATTTAATAAACAGACCGGTGCAAAATGCTATTTTCGATGGACCTTTTGATACCTGGCAACCCTAAGTTGTGACCGGAAAAGAATAGGCAACCCAACGTTTTCATATTCTCTGGGCTTCATACTTTCGATTGGTATCGAGTTTATTTAATAAACAAGCCGGTGCAAAATTCAAAAAAATAATTATTTTTAAGTATGAATTATTCATATACTGGACTGATTTTTACTAGGCAACCCACATGCAATGTAACAATTAACATATAAAATTTCATATAAAATATGTTTCATCAAATAAACAGCTCGGTGAAGGTCGTTCTTCACGGGATCCTGTACTAAGCATGTAAGAAGAATGTAATGAAAGTGAATGAACCGAAAGAGGTGCGTCAGGATCGTAGCAAGTGTAGATCCGTGGTCTCTGCCTACCCCCATTGGAAAGAGGCGTAATTTTAAGTATGTATGTAACGCTATTATTTCATTAAGCACCATGCTAGGTTATATTACATAGTACCTACCTTTCTTGTATATCTATCTGAATAACTGTTTTATTTTCTTAGTACCAGCTCTAGTGTATTTCGTAGAGTAATAACTAATTAGTTATCATAGTAAACAATCACTATATTTTATGTTCTGTTTATGACATCTTAATTGCTCATTCAAACTATTATCTTAGACTTAGTAAATTCTACGAAGATCAAGGGAGTATGTCCAAATAAAACATTTGGTGCCCAAATACTGCAGAAGTTATTATTCCAAATGACAGGTTACAATGGTAATGTAAGGCTAACTAGTTTCCTCACAATGTTTTCCTTCACAATCAATTCATATAAATGGAATACAATTTTAGTACTTTATCAATTGGCTAGAGACAAGTTTTCATCCAGTAAATGACTACACGTTACGCTTATAATAAGTAAGGAAGAAGCAATAGGATCATTGACCAATACCATGGTAACGAAGTACACTGATCATATCTATGGATGTTTTCATGAATCTCAGAGTTAATGAACTTAAGTCGTAGAGTGTATGTCCCCACTGTCGACTCGTTTTATGGATATTTGCTCCGAACGAATCCAAGTATAGTGATTGAATTTACGACCTTATTGTAATTGGATTCGATCTATTTGGATCAGCAGAATAATGTAGAATACCAACGCAAGTTGTTTAACTTTCCACTACCTATTTGATGTTAGCTATAATAATATTATAACGTAACTATCTATAAAAACGAAAGAAAAATATTGAGAAGATGATTGCTCTGAGGAAAAATAAAAGCGCGGTGTCCTCAATGAATGAGTATACATGATATATACGGGCG
The DNA here is from genome assembly GCA_947086425.1 of Xanthorhoe spadicearia. Lineage (NCBI taxonomy): Eukaryota > Metazoa > Arthropoda > Insecta > Lepidoptera > Geometridae > Xanthorhoe > Xanthorhoe spadicearia. The sequence continues at coordinate 123,947 of OX352212.1, forward strand.
GGGCGGTAGCGGGGCGGCGCGCGTACGTGCCGAACACGCGTTAAGTAATCCCTAAACAAAGAACCAAGTTTTAATTGTTCCGGGATTTAATTAAAGCTCTCGGTTCATCTGCCGCTGAAGTTGCGCAAATTCCAGAACTTTCGGGAATTTCTCAAAGGTGAAGATGTAGGCAGTTCCAAACTCGCGTTATCATTTGGGTCGGCTCTAATCAACTAATTATTTTGGGATTGTTTTGTGCACACGGCGCTGGCTTACCCAGGGTTCGCCTAATACTTCTTAATAGACGCGATGTTTCCTTAATATGTTAAATGTGATTAATTCAACAAAAGCCCCCTATAAAACAAATTGAAAGTTGTAAAAGTACGACCACAGATAAAATTATAATATGTACAGATGGTCCATCTAGAACATTAATTTCACTCCTGTTTTTCTTCGGGCTATTTTTTTGTGTTTGATTTTGCGGCTCCCCTAGCAGTGTTTAGGTCTTGCCTGCAATCAAAAGTAAGCTAATATTTTTGATTGCATCTTAGTTGTCTGAATAAATTAAAATATATTAAAATAACGTAAGTAAGTACTATTACGTAATATCAATTCAACAATACCGCTCAGTAGTTTCAATATTACACAATCAGTCCACAAATAACTATACTCGTAATAATAGACAGACATTATACAAATCAAGGGCTTCTGTTGTATTGTTTTAGTTTCACAATCAGCTGCTAATGATGAATAGTGCGTGCCCTTCGCCGAACCTTCGTCACTTGTACTTTAGGTGTCGATGTGACCGTCTTACGAGTACCTGCCTCGTGTGTACCAAACATGGGTCCTAACTACATTATACTGCTATGGATGTAAAGTAAGTACTGTCTACGCATTACAAACATTATAAATGATAGTCATATCCTTGGACATTCCACACAGCGTCATCTAGTCCCAAGCTGAGCAATTTTATGCTTGTGTTATGATAACCAGATGACTGATATTTTCTTTTTTTTGTAAATACATACATATTATTCATAGAAACACACTCGAGACAAATATCTGGAGATTGTTCTAATTACGAAAGTTAAAAAAAAACAATCACTATCTATACTTCATTTCTTGAATCAAGCTAATAGGAAGAAAAATAATCGCATCGCATTGGTCGTCGATTTGACAATCTAGCCAATCACGAGAAATACAATTATTTTCGACGACCAATCACGTGTATTTATTTTTGTTCCTATTAGCTCGATTCAAGAAATGAAGCATAGACAATCCACTTTTTAATGCTGGATAAAATATTATTTTCCTAACACATTCATGTGTGAGTATTATACACGTGAAGTATTATTGACAATAATAATGCTATTGTTACAAAATATGTAAGCATTATTTTGTACAACCCACATCCACCCACAGCTGAGTTTAACCCTATTTCGATCGTAACCTATATTTCTTGCCTTTCCAATGTCATAATTTATGGAAAGTAAGATGCGTGTGAGTAAATTGATTTTGGGAAAACAGAATAGTAACTGATTTATCCATGGATATGTAGATTTTAGATTCATATTCAGAGGTCGGCACTCACGCATGAATGGTGCCTCTATGATTAATAACTACCACGACTTGAATACCTCTGTGGCGCAGTGGGTAAAACCCCGCCTGTGACGAAAAGTTTGCAAGCTCGATCCCCAATGCCGAACAAATCGCCGTCCCCCCCGAATAAAATCGTAATCGTAAAATCCAAATTGTTCAAGAGAATTAAAAAACTGTTTTTGGTCTATAACTTTTCTGTTAGTTTACCTAGGAAGATCGTTTATATGCCAAAACATGGCTTAAAATATAGCAAATAATATAATGTTACTAAAACAAATCTACAATTTACCACAACCCAGATATTTAAAGAATAAATATTACCATAAATCAATAATTTTATTTACTATTGTAAACTAACAATACCATATTATTCGTGTAAAACGTTGACATGATCTGTACAGTAATAGTCAAACGCGATAGTATTGACTGCAAAAATGCGGTATCGACTGTATCTGTCTGCATCTGTATTGTGATGTTACCATAGTATTCGGTGTAATAACAAATAATGACAAATATAGTAAAACTGGATTACGATGTTTTTCCATGGCAAGTGAATGAAGTTTGATTATTGTAATAACGAATACCGTTTAAAATCCTAATGTAGATTTCGTCGCATTTGTATTAAAAAATTAGCTTAATAGCCTGCAGCTAAGACTACGTTATACGTACCTGTATAAAAAGTAGCCTATATGTTATTATAGGTCATTAACTATATTTGTTCCAAGTTTCAGCCAAATTCGTTCAGTGGTTTTCACGTGAAACAGTAACAAACATCCACACATCCACTTTTTCACCCATCTATCTATTTATGCATGTATTTTTTTTAATTGTAGCATTTTTAATATTATTAATTAGTAAAATAGTACATTATGAAGTAAAGAGTATCTAGATTCATAATTATTTGGTCTAGTATAAAAATAATCATTGTTTTGGAACGAAAATAAAATCGTTTAGTTCAGTACTAACTTACTGCAGCAATCTATTGCTTAGTTGCCCGCAGCTAAATCTACGTGGTACCTACCTGTATAAAAAGTAGTTTTTATGTTATTCCTAGTCATTAGCTAGATATATTCCAAATTTCTGCCAGATTCATTCGGTAGTTTTTGCGTGAAAGAGTAACAATCATCCTCATATCCATTTTTCCATCCATCTATCTATTTATCCATGTATTTTCACAAATTGATGCATTTTTGATATTAATGATTTGTAAGATAGTATAGTATACCTACCTACCTACCTCCGTCAAACAAACACATAAATAAATACCTACCTAGGTACTTAGGTAAGTAGCTAACTTTTGATTTTTGTATTTTAACCTAATTTAGGTAAGGTAGGTATACTTACACTTAAAACGACCGTAGATACATCTAAATCACGAAGAAAAACATAGGGAGGTAGGTAACTACCTACCCTGGTCAGCCCCACCACAGATTACCTACCACGCAATAGGTAGAGGTACCTACCTACTAGGTACTAAAGTCCAGTCGCGAAGCAGGAAGAATTTCTCACGCAGCTGCGTGAGCGAAAAAAATTCTGTCATGCTCAGTCATTGAACCTGCGGGCAGGTTCAATGACTGAGCATGACAGCAATGTAGGTATTTACGCGGGTGCAACAGATAGATAGAAAGAAAGAAAGAAAGAAAGCGCCCCGTTTCACCCGCATTAGTCCAGTTCCCGCGAGAATATCGGGATAAAAATTAGCCGGGTACCTACCTATCACCTATCTACATACCAAATTTCAACCAAATCGGTCCAGCCGTTTTAGCGTGAAAGAATAACAAACATAGGTAGGTACCTACATCCATACATTCTCACAAACTTTCACGTATAAAATAGGTCATTGATCTTTTTAGGCTCAAGCAGAAAGAATTGGGAAGATAGGTACCTAGGTAGGTACTTAATAATCACTACCATAATGATGATAAAAAATAGTTTAAAAATTAGTAGGTAAATTATGAAGTAGTAAGTAGAGGCTTACCTTGATTACAGTACCCTGGTTGTGACATACATATTTAACTTTCTTCTTGCGTAAGGGTTTTTTAAACGGATTTTCTTCATGGTTTTTCAAATTACCTGGTAGGTACCTACGAGGATCTGTGTAACTCAGCACTTATAAACTTTGTCCGGCACTAACGGCACTAAAAATATCTATTAAACGAATACAAACTTTTTTTTTACAAACACTGTCACTCCGACACTCGCGCACTTTCCTTGCTAGGTAAATACCTAAATTTCAAATGCAAGTGAGACAAATAGGGATGGAAAATAAATAATCGATTTCCCTACGCAACATTAAGAATCGATCAATTAAATTTATAATCGTTTCTAAAGTTTAACTTGGAACATGGCTCACTTTTGATTTGGATCTAACAATAAAAAAAAAAAAATTGGTCTATTTAAGTAACCACCTAGGTAGGTACTTACCGTTACGTTCCTTCGTGAGTAAGTGGCCAACTCTGGTGACGGTTTTTAGGCCGCCTAAAGGCCTCCGTCATGGCTTAACGACTTTTAAAAGCCGGGACCGACAATTTTACGTGCCATCAGAAGCACGAAGCGCTCAGATAATATTGCCACTTGCGGTCACCCATACAAGAAGTGGTACTTACCAGGAAAAGGAGGATCCTTGTGTCACTGTAGGTATGTATTTTATACTTAAGTACTTAATATTAATGATGTTCACGATTACTTGGTCAATAGTGAACCGATTTTAAAAATACTTTTTTCGTTTGAAATAATACACTTTTGAGCTGGAATACAATGCTAAAGAGCTTTGGAATTATGAACATATTTTTTCTACATTTTAATTATTTTTTGTGTTTGCAAGAGTGCATACGGGAGCATCCCCGAGGTAGTCAGTTAGTCACTCGAAAACAATTTGAGGATCTGACGAGGATCATGAAACTTAACACTAAACTTACCTAGCATAGCACACTTTAGTTTTAATTCAATAAAAATAATTATTAGGTATGTACCTACCTACCTATTTATTTGAGTTATTGTGCTGAAAATAGTAAAGTTTTTTTATTTTGATAGGTACTTACTTACCTATGTACCTGCACAGTGTTCTAAGAAATTTTTGAAAAATCGAGGACCGATTATTAAAAAAACATCTATGTTATAGTCAAACACCACATCCCTAGTGTGAAGCAAACACTATACTGAGTGAGTGAGGAGTAAAATTGATAATAAAAAGAGCGCGAAGTTCAATGCGATTCAAAATATTATGTCAGTGTATCGTAACCTGTCATTAATTTTCTAACCATCGCGCGACCCTGTCATCGTTATGTTGATTGCTACTTTTTGTTGTCCCAAAGGATACAGTATTCAACATAACAATTCAAACTATCTGGTTAGACAAATCGTAAATACTATTACAATACACAACAACACATTATTTTTACCCGAATAATATGGTAATGGATAGTGCCGAAATTCAAATGTTTTTTTACACCCGAATAAGATCGTAATGACAGCTTACTATATAAAGTAAGACAGTTTGGTGTCGGTATTAACCTGTTACGATGTTATTCGGGGGAAAAGGTGTTCATAGTTTCCGTCGAATAATACTTTAATAACCATTACATATTGTCTAAATCCTAAAGTACTCGTACGAATGAGCTGAAAAAAATTGACAAGGTGTAATCGGGCCTCTACAATAATTATTTCGAATAAAAGCACTTCTATCGTAATGGTCGATTACAATGATATTCGGTGGGGGCGGCGAAATGTTTGTATGAACATAATGTTTGCAAAGATTTGCCTCGAATCGATATTTTCTATGTATGTATTAAAAAAAATATCTATGGTATTTTTGTTCGTATTCATTTTTTTAAAACTCAAATATTAAATTTACCAAAAGATGACTCAGAAAATCGGTTTTTAAGCCCAATTCCAACATGATAATATTATTATTACTCTAACATTGAGTAGTTATGCAGCCTTCTTAGTTTATATTGAGAATTGTGTGTGACAAGAGCATTCTATTAAAACCAACATTTATATAATTTCTATATTTCTATTGTCCCCAAAAAATACAGACGCAAAGTTATTACCCAGTTAAATTCGTACATTCAGTACAATACTCGCAATATTTTCAAATTCGCTGCCATTTTGCGAGCGCCTGCTTATGATAAATGTGAACCTATTAATAACCTATCTTTTCTCTTTTTATCCGTTCACCGGAGAACGCCAGACGGCGGCGTTTAGCGTCTAGACGAATAAAGTGCCTACTTTATACTTGCAGAAGCAGGTAGGAAGGCAACTCATATATAAACGTAAGTAATCTATTTTCTTCTAAAACATTTTATACTGCAAAATACCCCGGGAAAAGAGATATAGCATGATACGCGTACGTCTTCGTGATTTTCAGATGAGGGTAGGTATTAACCTTGCTTAATTTTAATCCAACCAATTATAAAAGTAATCCTATACCTGTCTACATCGATCGTTATATAAAATGTGTCTGCCTCTCTTTACCTTATGTTACAGGTTGCCATATTAAAGTGATAAAAAATAAATGTATATTTTATAAATGACGAACCATCGACCCGTATAAGCCGAAGCGCTAAGTAATCAGCAAGCATAGCCGCGGGCGAATGCTAAAATGTATTAATCCGAAGCGATGAGCTTTTTATATGATATCAAAAAACCTTTTCGAAAGGTTTTAGGTAAAATGAGTAAAACGCGCACAAAGGCGTTTGATACGTTTATGGAACAAATATTTAGAGACACGCGACACATCGCCCAGATTAGAGATGAGGCACGCAGACTTATAAAACTATGGAGAGGGCAACATTCATGAATTTTCAAAACAAACAACCAAACGTCTAACCCAGATCCATAAACTTTCAAGAATCTTCAAAAGTTATTACAGTTGTCAGGATCACATCCAATTTACATTATATAATAAATTAAATACAAAAGAGAAAATATACAATTTTAAATATTATTTTCATATTTTTGTGTTTTCGTTTAAACTACGCGCTAATTGTTATTTGAAAATAATTTCTTCGCAATCGTTTATGTATATTTTTAAAATTACTTCTCAGGTTGCGTATAATAAAGCTCTTGACATTCTAATTGAATCCAGAGACAGTTTTCATTGAAACTGGCACAAGATTGGAACATAACCTTCACATCAAAAGAGGGGTCAACCTTCAAGGAGGGCTGCGAACCGCTTTCGAATTCATCTGTTTTTTTAAGTTCTCGTCAAACACTCAAATCACAATCTAACTTCAAATAAATGCATTCATTTGCTGGGAATTGGAAAGTCAAACATCTGAGAGAGCTCTCTTGTAAATAAAGCCGGGCCATTGTGTGCGAGAGTGCACTCGGCCGCCTCCCGCGGGTATCGCTCGGCGTGTGCACAACACATCACTTAAGCCCCGACAACACTCCGCTCTCGAAACTGTCACATTTTCTAAGTGTATTTACTCAGAATAAGAACTATAAATAAACAACTAACTGTCCCACTCTTGACTTTGACTGCGAAAACGTTCTTGTAAAATCGAAAATGTCTGCGAGTGAGCGACCTTACACCATTTTTCTTAAGCCTTAATAATAGATTTAAGGGCTCATAGCATGAATTTAGTATGATATTAATGAACTCTTCAAAGGTTTAGATTAGATATGTGATACTGTTTTAGGCGTATTGGATCTCCACTACCTACTTAAGTATTGCATAAGTTTGTTTTATCAAAACTGAGAATGAACAATAAGGTAATTTTTATGAAAAGGTGCAACGTCCACAGTTCGCGGTTCAAAAAAGAATGAAAGCGATGTGTGGCGCTTCATCAGCGACTCCCGGCGTCAGCTTCACACATTTGAGATGCAAACATCGCGCGCCTCGCACTGGCTGAATACTGAGAGACCCGCAGGTTGGCGAACTCTCACCCACATCGAGTTAAACCCTTCGCACACTGCAAAATATATTAGAGGATAGTTTTTTTATTACTACCATCAGAGAATATGTTATAACTTATTATGGATTGCACTTAAGCCACGCAGGTTTATTTTGTGCTACCAATTAAATAAATTAAAAATAGGTTTAAACCATTTAAAATTTGAACTTAATACCTACATCACCAACTACATTTAAACGTACAAAATATTTTTTAAGTTAAGTCGAGATGATCTGCTAACAAATATGCTCGTAACTGAATATTGTGCACGCAGATTCACATCTTCATCCCTCAGGTGTTTGCATCTTTACTAGATGATTTATAGAGCGTCAGGAGGCAATCCTTGCTACATTAACGGGACACTGTAGTGCCTGGGACATTGTTGAAGAACAGACAATCGGCTAATATATTTTGCAGTGTGTTAGGGGTCTAAGTCTGCTCTGTTTTTTTGAATAAAACAGCCCGCATGTGGAGCACTCTTCAGTATGTAAACAGAATAAAATTTGAGAAGGCTGAAAATATCTGAGAATTATACTTTTTACAAGCAAAGTGGTATCTTTGATGTTGAAAGGCACAAACTTTGCATACACATATAAAATCGTAAATATCGTAATATAAAACTGTTCAGCTCTTTCGAATTTCGACGTACAAATTTAAACAAATCTTATATTCAGTAAATCAAATAAATTTACTAACAGTTTTATTTTTTGCGAAACAATCGTCAAAATACCGTTAAGTTGCCAGCTATAGATTTTATAGATGTTCTTGACAAATACATTTTTTTTATATGCAATAGCCGAAAGAGGTCATGTTTTGAAAAGAATACCTAAAAAAAAACAGTGTTCCATTAAGCGTAGCTAAAGATTGCTCCCTGACGCGCTATATAAATCATCTAGTAGAGAGCGCGAACTTAATACGTCAACTAGGTATTTCTTCACATAATATTATTATTTTCAGAGTAAAATAACACATTATTATAGATAAGTACTACATCACTTAGGGCTTTATTCAACATCAAAGCCTTAATAAGTTGCCTAAGTAACATGACTAGGCTAGAGTAACTCTTAAGCCGTAAGCTTATCATTTTAAATGATATTTAAGCTTACATGGGACCATTCTCAGAAATAGTAAAACAAACATTTACTAGACTAATTATATAGTAACTACGCCAAATATAGTACTACTAATAATTAACCTACTACCTGCAAAGATTGCCTCCTGACTCTATATCAATCATCTAGTAAAGATGTAAAGGCCAGAATACACTTATGCACTCGCTACTATTTCAATATCTATCTAAAACAAAATATGACATGATCCCAGCGATTAAACTCTCCCTGTACACAACACAAGCAACACGTCATAGCTACCTGTGTTTGGAACAAGTCCGAACAGTCAGCATTTTATCGCACTCATAAATTGCTGACACCAGCGGGGGTGGGGAGGGGAGGGGTTGGGAGGGGGGGGAGGGCTCGTGGTGAATGCTCACTCGGCTTTCTCGCTTCTATAACTGGCCATAGACTATTCTAATGTGAAAAAAACTTCACAACTTTAGCGCTAGAATATTTCCAGTGCTATTTCTAAATAAGGAATTGCAACTATGAGATAATAGTATTTGTATTTACCAGAATGGCAGAAAGTCTTGGAATGAGGAGTATAAGCGGACTAAAACATATAAATACTTTTAAGGATATTATTTACCGTTTATCTATTAAGCAGTGAACTTGAGTAAAGTCTTTATTTTCCTCTCAATTTCCTTTAGACGTAGTAATAAAGTAAATAAGATTGTTTGAGAACAGCTGCTCTATAGACGGACAGAATATGAAATACTAGAGAATATCAAACACGTACTAAGTATGTTACAAATTTAGTAAATGTTTGATATTCTACAACAAGCCTAACATTACAAACTTCAGCTGGATTTCAAGTATTATAATATATAATGTTCCCAAAATCCAATGTTTAATCGGATAGCAGTGTAGAAGGTCCACCGAGCGCGCAACCCGCTCACATGGCGTATCTCATTTATTTACCTTTATTTGCTGGGACTTTTGAAATTCAAATATTCCGTGGACCTTTCCGATCCGACCGACGCAAAAAATAACGTCTCTGTAATCGCGACGAAATAAAATATTTGAAACAAAATCAAATTATGTCGAGTCGCGTTTCATGCTGCCGATGGAAATGGATTTCCTTTTATTTACGGAAATTGTTGATCGAATTGCAAATGTAAATTTTAACAGCAATATTTTTTAGATTTTCTAAATACAATGTTCATTCAATCGTTTGAAATACGGCTTTTCTGTCGAAAGGTGTCAGAGTTGGCTGTTTGGATGAATGCCAGCAAAATATTTTTGCGAGCTAGAGCACCCTAGCTCTATCGGTGATCAGGTTTCGAAGCGTTTGGTTTGGCGAAACAAAACCCGCGTTATAAACGAGAAGTGCCCTTAATGAGCAACATGCTAAACTAATTGGGTGATTCTACGCGTGCTATGAAATTTTATGATCGAATAGATAGTAAAATGAATCGCTGACAGGATGTTGACCCTTATATAAAAATTGATACGGGTCGACTTTACAACTTTTGTAGTTGTAAATTTATATGTCATGCGGAATTGATACCGTTTTTGCTATAATAACAATTAGTTATTGTTTTTATTTTCGAAGTTTTTACTGGCATCCAGTTTGGAGAACGATGAATCGCATTATTAAAATAATGGATGAAAACTCAGATTAACTTAAGATATTAAATAAACGCGGTATATCTCTCCAACAAGTTGTGCTCATTATGAAGCGTGTTGCTCAAATGAAGCTCACCACAGCACGTGACGAGTTACAGGTGGTTTTAATATACCTTAAGTTATTACACAAAATATCTACGTAATCTTTATAGAAATAGAGAACGAATGGCTCTGAACATTCATTGGTTAGAATACGTACAGATAGTTCAATAAATTACACGTAAATAGGTTTCCACCGCCGAAGTGGATGCCCAAGACAATAAATATCGCTCGTTCGAACAAACCGCTGGCTGCTTGCGGCGGCACTATTTTAAATTTAATTTTGAAAACTTATGCACAGTTCTGGAACAAAGAGCAATTTAAAAGGAGCATTTTTTTTGCTGTAAAACTAGTAAAACTTAATGATACCGCGAGCTGGGAAATTGCTCCTTGGAATGTGGGTCAAGCGCGAGTCGGCACTCCTCGCCGCTAGCCGGAAGGGTGCGTGCTCACTGACGACAACCGACTTACTTCCATACCGCACGAGCTCACTTTGGAAACGCGGTCTTGCGACCCCTCACTTCCTAACATATTTCTAGTTTCTGTATACTTCCTTTGCCCCTCTAATCATGACTACTACTAATAAGACGAAGTTCTTCTCATGTACCCCACTCGACCATAACATATCCATTGTTGCGCGATATTTACCCTGGAATGAACGCCTCAACAGGTTGTGAGACATATAAAAAAGGTCGCCTAATGAGCACCCAGCTTAACGTTAACTCTTGCATTCTGCCGCCGGAAGAGTGGATGCTCAATTTAACACAAAGCTATGAATGAATTTCGGAAAATGGTTGGCGTAATTTTATTTTAATGTTCTTTTAAAACCGCTGGATTTATTTAAGTTGAGTTTTTATGTCTATCGAAAATGAATTGACTTTAGGGAAGTAATGACGAAACTGCGATAAATTTAAATAGGGAACGTTTTATACCTTTACCATTTACTCGGTAATCTTAACTAAAGTTACATACATCCAGAGTAATCACATACTTTTAACCAGTATGACGTTTATTTGTTGTTAAATACAAGACACTAGCAGCACGTCCCGGCTTTGTACGGGTGTATTAATGAAACTAACGGAATAAAATATGACCATCCCGATAGTCCATTCTACACATCGGTAAAAGAATTTTTGTTATCAGCTGAGTAGGTTCGGAGATTACCTCCGTCAAACAAGCAAACAAACTTTACCTCTTTAAATCTTATATTAGTATTAGTATAGATTACTTCTGTACAAAACTATAGGCACTCTTGTAAGCAATACCATAGACGGCATCGTACCAAACAGTACCAAGAGTGTATTCCACCGACAGCGTCACGTCAGTACATGTGAGTAAACTCCGGACAGGGGTCGCCGACGGCCATTAATATTACATTACGATTGACCACCGCACTTGATCGTTTAGTTAAATTCATAGAGCTCGGAATAGTCAGGGGCGAGGGGGAGGCAGTTAACGAGATTTAGTAGCGGGAGAGGGGCGGTGTCTCGAGGAAGCCACTAATGTAGCCGATCTAGTCGCGCAGTAGCCGATAGCCGGCATTACTCAGACTGTGCAGCGGACGCTGAGACGCTGTGACCCACTGGCCGAGGACTGCTGGCTTCTTTCTTGCCGTCTTTAATGAACGCTTGTGGTGTGCTTACTCTCTTTTACTTCAAAATAAAGATAGAGTGATAGTACAGATTACATAATTATATACATATATCTCATCTCGAATGTAATCTGTGGTGATAGTCAGTTTTAACTTGTTTTAAGTGTGTTTGTTTACATCATGAACTTTAAAATTCAAATACTTATTTATTTACATTTACTTTACTCTATCAACATATTTCGAAGTAAATATTTTTTGACAACTAATATTCAAAAAACTACCAAAACACGAATGCTCTTTATATAGCAAATATTGTTGGAACATTTCCTCAATTATCTGGTTGTTTGGACAACTCGAAGGAGAGTGCTGATATACATTTGAGAAGGCTGCTGCGCGCTTCCAAAATAGAGCCTCCATTCAAACAGCCTCCTCACACAAACAATACAAAAGTGCTTTCAGTCAGGAATCTGCGCATGCTTTATTAACCTACAAGTATTTGATCGATCCCATCAACGAAGCAATCGAAACTTTGCTCCCAATTGATAAAGTTGAGAGTCGTCCGTCACGCGGCTCCATCGACAACTATTCGTCAAGAGCCATTAGAGTGGGTTTTCCTCTAACTCTGGCTTATTTAATTCAAGGAGAGCTCGGGGAAAGTCAATGGAATAACTTACTTTCACATCGACTACAGATAAGAATTGCTTACGTTTAACAAACCAGATCTTGGCGGAATATCTGAGTGGGCTTGTGTCTCGAATGTTCGCTCCACTGGCGCTGCTCTACTTGCAATAAATTATTAGCGCCGTAGACGGACTTTATGGAACAGCATAGCTACGGGTGCTACGACACAACCACGTAGGCATCTACGCCGTAGCACTTTAGCCTACGACGTAGCGCTGTAATCCCCGTGCTACGAGGCAGAATAATATTCAGTCCACTTGGCTTTACATACAACAACACAGGTTTAGTATGAAAATTATTTTAAACTAGAAATTTTAAAGTACGTGATTTAAAAATACAATACTCTTAAAGCAAGTTAAGACAGACTATCACTCTATCTTCTGAGACGATTTAATCAAAAGTTTGAAGTGATTTATCTGTTCGTATTGTTTTGAGTTTTTCAGATTGCAGACTAGAATATTAATTCTTGAAGGCGTTCAGGGTCACATTTAAATGTACATAATTAAGAAGGGAGTCGTTTTATCACTTAAGGGCAGTCTCCGGCTTATAAATTAAGCCTAAACATACTTGTTAGTTCGTTCGTAGTTGACTGCTTACAGCGACCACTTAAAATGGTAATTAGTTTACACGACGGCAGCATCTGCTCTACCGTGCTGTGCTGAGAGTTATGGCACAAAAAAATATCGTTAATACCTCAAAACGCATCTTTAAAAATACCTTTAGTAGATATGAAGTTGTGAAGTTTAGTAAAGACCTCAGATAGAGTCTAATTTACTTGATTCTAATACAATTGTCATTTAACAACATCTTATTTACATTAAAACAAAGCTGTCTAACTTGGTCGTCAACTAATTAATAAAACGTATTAGAGCACTCTGTAATTTCGTGGCTCATTAGTGGCGCCTCGCTTAATCCTAGTTTGTCGGCAATCTTGCGAGTTATTTCCCAGAAGTGTTCCGTGTTTCCGGACAAAAACGTAATTATGTCCCTCCCCTCGCATCAAGGGCGTGATTCGGCAAACTGGCCGGCGTCACGTGACGCGACAGGTGACGTGTGACGCGACGTGTGACGTGTGACGCCACGTCACGCCCGCACACAATTGGCCAACTGTGTCACACACATATTACATCGATGCGAACATTTTAGAATTTAAAATATTTTAACATACGCATTTTCTATGTTTGGTAAGTTTTATTGACTTTACATTATCGTAATACATCAGAAAAATTATCGTATATTTTACATATTTTTTAAGTAAAATTGGGATTTACGAATCCCAATGAATTTTTTTGTTATGAATTATTTGAACTACTTACGAGTAGTTCAAATAATTCATAACTTAAATTTAAAAAGAAAATTACAGTAGTTACTTTCTTATCCAAGTTTCAAACGTCCAAAGTATCATAAAAGCTATATAATTCTTGTCAAAACATTTGTAGAAACCAAAACGTACATCTAAGCTACATGAGTGGACAGCGCGTCACGTCAAGATGCTAATAGTTACGTCACACCCTCGTCACGCGTCCCCTGCGGCACGTGACGCTAACTCGCATTAATATTGAAAATTAAACCATTAAACATCGGTCAACAGTAAAGTTGTTATGTCACTAGTTTGGAATTCCTGTAATTGAACGGTATGATGCTTTGAGAGTATCTTAACGCATGATTACATGACGTTATCTCATGTATTTATACATATTATCGGGACTTAATCTCGTATTGACCGCCGGAACGTCTATAAATTTAATATTTATAATTATTTTAGTTACAGTTGCATGCGCCATGATCACGGTTAAACTAAAGTTGTAATAAAACTGTGCCGAAACATCAGGAAACTCATAAATCCACAAATCATGGTAAATATCTCGTTTCAAGTGTTTATAATGTTCAAAACTATGATAGTTTAAAAAGATTTATAAATATATTTCCAAGTCGCGATAGTTTAAAAAGTGTTTTCTTATATGTAGGTACTTCTCTAGATGTCAGATCAGTAGTAACGTTGCGTCACGGCGCTGGCGGCGGTCGGCGACCCTCGTCCGCGTCACGCAGTCACGCAAGTGACGCGCCGCGGCCGCTCGTTACGCGTCACACAACTTACAATCCAACTTTTCGGGTCATCCTTACGAAACAATTTGAACACCATGTCCTTTGTTTGAAAGTTTTGAACATCGTGTCTGTTTTGTCAGCATGTTTTGGGACTGCTGAATTGATCACATTAAAACGTTTTTTTGTTTACTGATACCAATTTTTTTTTTGCTTAACCTATATTTTCCCACTGCTGGGCAAAGGTCTCCTCTTTCTCCTTCCACACATCCCGGTCCATTCCTGTTTCTGGCCATGTGGAGTCGAAATCATCCAGGTCGTCGCGCCATCTTATTTGGGTCTAGTCTTTATTTTTATTTAAAATAATTTAATATGAAAAAAGAGTGGCATCGACGGAGAACAACAAAGACGAAGTCATGAACTGCGCTGTCGGAGGTCCGTATTTCATTAATACTCTGAAACGTAGTTCAGACTAGTCAAACAAGGAAAATAAAAACAAGTAAGAACCACCAATAAATTTTCCTAAAAAATTTCACGAGAAACTCAAAACAAAGTTTAATAGAAAATCCAACGCCCGCATTCGTTCAAGCAACCACGACTATTGTAACATAGTCGAAACGTCGGGATATAAATAAGGTAATTAACGCGATAAAAACCTGTGTATAAATAGTTCTAAAACATTAATTGTGATCGCCAAAGTTTAAGAAAAAACATCGTTCAAGCAAGTTTTGAATGTATGTTAAGCGCTATGTTAAACGTTAAAACCATGTTTATTAATACAGACCGATCAGCCGTAAGTAATTATACTAAGACGTGGATTTGAGGCTTACTTGTACGAGTACGTACAGGATTAGGGGAGATCAAAGGGAGATCAAAGGCTTAGGCAGAGCAAGTCTCACAATACCAACATTAATTTCCGGAGCCAAATTGCCTCGATATTTGTGAGGTAATGCGAGCCGAGCGAGTCTGAGCCGAGCTGAGCCGAGCTGAGCCAAGCTGAACCAGCCAAGGCGGAATGCGAGGGGGGTACCGTACCTTCTGTATGGAGATCTAGGAGATCCCGGAACCCCTTGACTAAAACTAAAACTTAAAAAATATCTAGTAAAGGTTTCGGGAACGTTCTATAAAAATTATTAATTACAACTTCGGCAGACACAGTAAAAATATAAAACCATTCTGTAACGTTTTAAGTAGTATAATTGTAGTAGTATAAATTCGAGCCATCTCCATGCAACAGCAGGTCGGTACTCAGTACGAATCCCGGGAAGGTCAGCGCCATCACTATTTATTTGAGCCCTTTCCCAAACTGATTACAGTCGCTCTCCCTTAACTCCTGAAATGTCTAGTCCATTGACTCCACTTTACCTTTTACGTTACATTTTTCCTTAAGACTCTTGAGCGTGCAGTATTTTTTCTTATATCAAAGCTACGAGTATAACAAACCGAGATAACGATCACTATCAGAAACAAATAGTAAATCAATATTAGCCATCTCCAAGTATCTCCCATAAATCGAGCAATGACTCGGACCCGACTCACGAGCCGCAGTAATTGGAGGCGGACGCGTGTGGCTCGCCTGTTCCCGCCTGTAGGCCGCTTTTGGGTCGGCTATGAGCAAGTACAACTGAGCCGAAATAACCAAAAAAGTCAAAAGTCAAAAGTCAAAATATTTTATTCAATGAAATCTTATAGACCACTTTGACATGTCTTAAAACTAGGGGACCAACCTCCGAATAATACAATCACCGTAGAAATATGAGCTAGAGTTTGTCTATAAAGTACCTTCATTTGGTATTCATGGCGCGCGCGACTCTGCGACTATTTAAAGGGCTAATGAGAGACTTTATCACGGGAACATAATGTTGTAGGAGGACGTATTTACATATTTCACACAATTTGTGTTGAGATTTCAGACATATTTCAGACATTATTTAACGTCTGGCACTTGTTACTCGACACGCAGCGCTCAGAACAAGCCCAACTGTAATAAAGTATTCAAACTGAAGTTTCGGGTTAAGAGAGATATGGTTTGGTATTACATCATATGTTACGATCATGCTACGTATCGTTCTTACTACAGCTTCTAGTTATAGGCGCCCCTCATCGATGACTTCCCCTCGCCGATTTGATTACCGATTGAGTCGTCGCGTCTCGCAGCGAATTTATTTAAATACAGCGCCGCATTAAACAGGGATGCTGTAATGAGGACTCCAAACACCAAATCGGATTTGCATAATCGAGCCACTCGATACTAACGACGAATAGATTAGGTAATGCGCGGAGGGTGGCGTAGCACGCTCGTAGAGGCGAAATTAGTCTTCGTAGCGAAGTGCTACGAGTGCTACGGTGCACAGCTACGTGGATAGAATTACATTATGCACGAATGCAACGTTACAGATCTAGATTTTCGAGTCACATTAGTGCATTAAAATGATTATACAGATTAGTCGATTCCCCTCATTGGTATGTGAGTCCCGCGCGGAAGGAATGCGCCGAGAAGGCTCTGATCGTTGTTTGATGAGTTTCCCTGTTTTGTCGGATATGATTTATTTGTCTACTTTCTTGCGCCTATTTCCTACTGGAAGCCATAAATCGGAAAGTTTCCCCTCAGCGATCCGCAGCTACCTGTCCGCGAGTCAGCGCTTTCCTCGTTAGCGCAGACAGTCCTGAGTAAATTATTATTGTTTTTAAGAAAGAACGAAAAATACGGATTTTGCTTTTCGTCGATTCTCTTCGGTTATGAAAAATAATGAAGTAAAAATAATGAGGCGCCGCAAATTCTCGCATTATTCCACGTATGACGCGGATCATAACGGTTTTAAGTCAGAAAATACAGAAATATTCTGTCTTTATTTTTATTCCTCTGTGTAAAATACAGAGAAATAAAAAATAGGACAGAATATGGGAACGACCTCAATATGGGCTGACATACTGTATCATCTAGTTTCTAGTATTATCTAGTAGAAATAATGAAAGAAAAAAGTAGGTCAAATATCGTGCGAGGATGGCGCGGTCCCGAATAACTCGCGAGTTTTGTACTAAAACGCACCCCGAAAATGCAGGGCATGAACTTTCTTCTTACGAAGTCGATTGTAAAAACAAATAACTAGGCCACTTGTTAAATCTATTTGATAATGACTGTTTTTCATTCTAAAACTATTTAACAAACTCTGGAAACGGTCAACTAGAGAATCCTAAGGCGATGTGTACACGGAATAGCTAGCTACCATCAATACTGTTGCAGTAGCTCGTGATCCGTCCGTGTGTGGGCGCTTTATTCCGGCTACAGCAGCGCCTCTGCAGACCGTTAATTGGTCGTAACTCGAGGAGTTATTGAGATAAGATACCGAGTCATAGTTCGACTGGATTCAGGATTGTAGACCACCAGCATAACCTTTATGTAACCCTGGTACATACACGTGGAAAACAAACTGTTGATTTAGATAATATAGATACAATTCTCGTAAGTATTTGTTTCATCTAATGAGATGGGTTTTCTGAGAATGAGTAAAATATCATTTAATTTGTTGTAAAGCATGTTGCCGCTCATTACATTTTTATTTCCATCAGGAGATCAGAGTAACAGAGACGCCACACGCGTCAGAAATAATGAGGCGCATCCGTCGCCGGATTTAGACGATTTTATCTCTGTGACTGAACATAACGCGATCTGTACATACATTGTATACAACCACAATAATGCGAGAAGATAACTCACTTTTCAACTTCAAATACGAGTAACAGTTACAGTACGAGTAATAGTTTTAGCACTACTCTGATCCTATAATATGAAACTTTAGATGGTTTGTTACTCAGTCGATTCTCAGTTGACTCATTTGTTTGATAGAAGTCGAGTGAAATTTTGCACATAAATCTGGAACTAAATTCGAGTTGGAAAAAGGTGTATTTATTTTGTTACTTATTGCAATTTGTAATGCTCACATTTGTTTGATAAATGGAGCAATAGCTCCAATAGAAAAGAAAGTGGAATAGCTTTTCAATTGAGAAGCTAGTCCACTTACAAAATTATAGAAAAGAAAAAAAAAGTCAAACTCCTAATTAAGATTTAGTACGATGTAAATAATTGTTGTATGTGAAAATTAAAATAGAGTTCATTTGAATCCTCGGATATGGATGATGTTACTATACATTATTTACATTCGAGGCACGTCTGACACTCTTCTCAACTTATAATTGAGCGCACGTGATGCTTATTTACTCGTGAACAAGGTCACTACTCAAAATTACTACTAAAAGTGAATTTAAATTTTAAATGTTACCAAGTTGAAGTGTCCCATCCTGACGAATTTTTTATATTAAATAAATATACTTCTACATTTTACACGACGTCATCTAATGCCAAGCTACTTAATGCTTGCGTTATGGTAATCTCATGACATTACTTTATTATGATAAATAAATTGAGGAAACTGGAGAATAAATGATTACAATCTCAACAGTTACCGCACTTGCTTTGCATTACTCTTGTTCGAACAAGAATGTGCCTTCGATACACTTACTTTGCGCTTCCAGTCGTGAGAAACATCTTATATTAGTATTGAATTTATCAAGAAGCGTTTTGTGACGAAGATGGCTCATTTCCAACGGCTTTGAGGGGAGTTCTGAGGAAACACTCGTGTATTGAAATAATAACTCACGATGTTGGGAATATTCCGCACATTTATTGAAATATCTTCCGCAATTTCGAGAATGATTAAAACTTGTTTAATTATCAAAGTTCAACAATTTCTTCTATGAGATCTGGTTAAATGTAATACCAAGCTTGGAATGTTGGCAAGTATTTATAGACGGAACGTTGAAATGTTCGTCTCCGTCTTAATTAATCACTTATAAGCAAACTTTGTTGTGAAGCTAATTAAGGTGCATATTATATTGAAAAGATATGAAACTCTAAAACCAACTCTCATAATTATCATCAATTAAATACTCGAAGTTGAATCATTACAACAATAGTGTGCAATAATTCTGTTCTGTTCAAAGCTGAAGCTAAAATAAAAATAGGGATGCTTTCTTACACGTTCAGTACAAAAAGGGTGAATACTGCATCAGTTTGTAACCTGTACAAGCCTTCATGGTAAACAATGCGAGTGCGGTCAGAGCCGAGCGCGCCTCCCCGCGGACCGATAACGAAGCCGCTCTAATTATCTCCTGCAACTTGCAATTAACGCATGTTCCTGCATGCAATTAACGCACGGGATGTTGACAAGGGACACCGGAGACCAGTCGAGGGGAGGCTACAGTAAATACAGCCTGTAGATTGCGGCTGCACGACCATTTCTTTTTAATTAAACGTCCAGTGGCTGCTAATGACGCAGAATCCCTTTGTTAAGTGGAGCTTGATCTGTGGCGAGCGATGTCGTCCTACTCTGATGGCGGCTAATCATGGCTGTATATTCTGCCATAAAAATATAGTTTCACATTTTATAAGTAAAATGTTTCAACTAAGCTATTCATTAAAATTAGGATGGAGATAGTAAAAACTTTGTAGATTCGTCTAATTAATTAATGTTGTAAGTCCGTGCATCCGTGAACGCCCCAGTTTCGGTAAAGCCTCACCTGGAAACTATTCAAATGCATTTCTATAGCAGTTACAGAAGTCTGTAGCGTCGAGCGAACTGTGGCGACCTGCGAGTGGAAGGTGAGTTTACTTTGCAGTTCAAAAACTTATTCTTCTGTTTTATTATTTACTACGACAGAACTCTGACTCTGTAACATTTTGAAGTGTTCGTGGTTTTATTTATTAAGTATTGTACTTGCTTTGTATTAAGTATTGACGTGAAAAGAAGAAAATCTATAATATAAGTGTAAATATGTAGGTACTTATGTGAATGTAAGTTGTTAAAAAAAATATTTATTGAAAATGTTTTTTAAAAGAACGTCATCTTAAGTTCTTAATTATAAAGCTAATACAAACTTACACACACTATTCGTACTTGTGCTACACATCGCCTTTTGTAAGGTACCACAAAGGCTCAGTGAACGTGTTAACGAGCATTTTCTAATTAGCGTTCTATTCAAACATAGTGCAGCATCGCATAATATGCATGAATCTAGGCGCCAGGTCCCCTTTGGTAGGCGCTGTAGTTACCTGAGATTACTTTCCTCAGTGAACCGGGATTAATATCCTAGTCTCTTTGCCGACACCCCCCCCCTTCACCCCCCCCCCTCACCCCCCACCCCCCGGGAATCTTAATAACTCTGGCTAGTTCTGTTTATTCATTACACTGAATACATTTCGAGTTAGTGTCCATTAAGTTGATCCGGTTTTAGGGGCGAGGGTTGGCAAGGCCACCGCCGCGCGCCGCGGTGAGTGTCGACAGCCGGCACTGAGGAAAATCAAAAATCTTTTAGAATAAATTATTGAGGACCGGAACCATGTAAACAGTCTTACGATCTAAGTGATTATAAGTAGGTACTCCTTTTCGCCATCAATGAGCTAAAAAAATCAAAAGATGTTTTAAGTATTGTGCCAGACTTGTTTTAAATAAACTGCAACAACAAAAATGGGAGAGTTAAGAGGTTTTTTTCTATTCCAAAATCAGTATACCTTTTTTGTATGAATGACACTCAAAATGCGTACAAGGAAAAGTCACATAATCATGAAAATATGCACTGCATACACGTAACAGCACCCACCGCAAACGACAGCTTTTGCTTTAGAACCTACAATTTGTGCAGAGGCGCATCATTTCTCACGTTTTGCTGGAACTTTCTAGAACGTCCATGGCGTTATTTACGAGGCGCGCGGCGCATTTTGTGAAATTTAAAGACATTTTGGTGGGTGCTAGTTTATGGGCGCAGCTTACACGATGTTGTTAAATCACGTTCCTCCGAGCATTAATATCGCTCTCATCGCTAGTCACCCACTCGAGGCACAGCCACCACACGACAGCTAGATCAATCTTTACAACACATGTTTTGCATGTACTCGTAATTTACCTAAAAATATACCCTCTATTCAAAGGGTTCATGAGCTATGTTTGACGAATCGTAATCCACAAATTGCTAATATAGAATCTTGTTGATTGGCATTATAAGTAAGAGCTGTGGTAAGAGGAAGAGACTCGAGCGCTTTGCGTAACAATTTCCATTTTAAAAATTGCTTTGTGTTCAAAGTAATAATTAGTTTATTATCTCTTATTAAAATCAAAACCCGCAATCAAATAACGGGATAAAGGGCCGAATAATAACAAAATATTTTTTTTTAAAGTAAACCTTCTCATAAAAATAAAGTTAACTAAAAAGAGAGCCAGCTCACTCCCTCTCCTCACAACGCACACACCTTCAGACACAATTTCAACCTTCTTCCGACCACATACAATCTACTTTAACATGTTCATATACAATTCCCATTAATTATTACAAGATGAACTTCGCCCTAATGTAATGAAATTATTTAGCGCCGCCATCTATGAAACATTTGGGAATATGTTTACAAAGTATGCTGTAAAATGGTGTATGCGGTTTACCTTCCAAATAACTTTAGCGGAATATTATAATAGACGCTCTGACACAGGTTGACCTCGTCGATACTATGATATTTGGGTTAAAATGTTCATCTAACAATAAATATAGGTAAATGTTAATTTATAGCTAAAATGCTGATGCTGGCTTTAAAAGTCATTAAGTCATGACACTCGCCTTTAGGCCCCAAAAAATCGTCACCAGAGTTGACCACTTGCTCATACTAACTTACATAGATATCACTATAAACCATACCAACTCAACAAGATGGACCAATTTATGTATTTGATTGTACATGACCGAAAAAAGCAACTGACCGAGATATGTGCAAAAAGAAAGACCAGACAGTCACCCGCCAGTGAGCGGCGACTGTCTTTTTTTTTCTTTTTAGGTAATATTAATGAAATGAAAACAAATGGATATTTAAAAATATAAAATATTTTAGAACACAAACATCGCAGGTTACATAGAACTTAATTATTTCAGTGCTGCTCGGTCCTGTAAGCTTAATTAGCTAGAATATAATTAAAACATGTTGCATGCACTTTATAATAAAAGCAGTTGGGTTCATTTAACGCTAAATTAAGTTAGTAGCTAGTAGTAGTTAGTCACCAACTGGTTTTTACTAAGTAACAAACAAGGAACTAAGTTTTACATCAATTCAATCTGTCCTTTTAATAATATGGTGATTTTTTTTAAAGGGGGGGGAGCGGTATTTTTCCTCACATCCTGTTCCTTATCCTGTTTCCTCAAAGCCTGAAGAAGATTCTCCAAAAGTAAAGCATATACAAATACATTAAGGTATTTTAAAGAAACTAGTATTCCATACGTGGCAGATTGCATCCCATCACCGCCTACTAAAGTATAAGCTAGTCATTTCTTCTCCGCCATTAAAATTACCTAAAAATATAAAAGCATATTCCACAGCATTGTAAATTCAGAGTTCCCCGCTATAAAACCACGCCAACTATTCCACTAAAATATCAAAGGCTATTTCTTAAAAGGTTCCGGACAAAAGGTGTCTCGTAAAGAGCTGGTGGCGGTCCGACAGCGGTGCGGCTGCGGCGCGGCTGCGGCGCGGCGCGGGGCCTGGAACTCCGCATTCCAAATTAGCAACACAAAGCCTCTCTCGCCGGGATAAATTCCTCTCCATCCCTCCGCATTCCTTCCGCAAACGCAGGTGATAAAAACCCGGTAAACTATCTTCAAAACACTCTAAATATTACTATTTTCTGTTCAAGAAAGTGAACCTATAATACTGACTGTTTTGTCATTTTCTGATGATAAACTTTGTTTTTCTTTTACTAGTGAGCGTTACTAATTGTATCAAAACTTCGAGAGTTGTGTTGGCCAAGTGGTTTAGTACCTTGGCTTTCAATTCAAAAGTCGTGAGTTTGAATACAACCGTCTATCAGTGGGTTTTCCATTTTGATAAATTATATCTGACTACCATTTAATAGAATCTAAAATAACTAAAAAGATGTGCAAGATATTGTCTACAGCACCTTGTGAATAGACTCGGGGTCAAATTTAATTTTTCCTCATATCAATGTGTTTTTTCAGTAATTTTTAATTTTAATTGAATGCTTGTATTAAATGACAAGGGAATAGGTTTGCAAATTTTGCGGTTCAAATGGCCATCAATTGTTCAGAAATTTATAAGTTTCAATAATTCACACCACAGGAGTGTGTCATCCCAGCCACAGATTCTAGACCAGATGGTTAAACCTAACTTTAGAATAAACTTGTTCATTAAGCTAGTTTAAATAGTGAGACAGATAAAACTTTCTGTCCTCTTATGGGGGCAAAGAAGAGGAACAGATCGAAAAAAAACAATGTTCAGTTAGATGATGGAACTGACCAAGAAAGTTTAGGGAACAAATGACGAAACAGTAAGACATTTTTTCGTCTTTATTGTACAGTCAAAGACGGTCTCGAATCAGTGTTCAGCTCTTAGTAAATGGCTAGAACTGTCATAACTCGCGACGGCAATTTCGCGAAGCTCTGCGCTGCACTGCGCATTAAATAAAGAAAATGTTATTTCTCAGAGCATGCGGTGGCCGCAGCTGACGACTCTACTTTCGGACAATGGAACTGGGGATTTATTAACTCAGTAGCCACGAGAGAGCACCTTAGAAATTGAAAGCCAATCATCATCATCATCATCATCATCTCAGCCCATTTCCACCCACTGTTGGGTATAGGCCTCCTCTCTATTACGCCACTCTCTCCGATTCCTCGCGAGTCTCATCCACTGATGACCGACCACGCTTACGATGTCGTTCGACCATCGGGCGGGTGGTCTGTCTCTTGGTCGTTGCGCGTCGAGGGGCAACCATTCGGTAATCGCTTTCGTCCATCATCAAAAGCAAGTCGAAAGCCAATAAAAAAATTAAATTAGAAAGTAACGCGTGGGCAAGTCAGGCGTGCAAATAGTATGAGCGGTTCAATCTGAGCACGCTAAGTGAAAACCCGCTCATAATCATTCGAGTTTGTTTCTGTGAGTCCATGTTCGAAATTGTTAGCAGTGATATAAAAATTTGATGAGCATTCAAAAAGTGTAAGTTCAGTGTCGCTCCGCGTCCGAGTTAACTTCTGGAACACGCTATAAAACTTTATCGACGTTAGTTCAGGTTTTAGGCTTCGGAATAGCATCAATATCGTTCCGGTGAATTTAAAACTTCCCAATATCGAGTGAGGGGCAGGGACGGACTAGCCGTATATCGAGATGGCGATTGCCATTCGGGGCTATGCAGACCCCCGTCTGCATAGCCCCGAATGGCAATCGCCATCCGCCACCCACATATCGGTCTAGTAGGGGTACTAGACCGATATGTGTGGGCAGGCATAGCCTAGGTAGGTATATGATAATTAATAATAAAATATTTGAACATACCTCACCATTTTACCCACTTAGTCATCTTCAAAGCATCTAAAAATTTATAATGCAAAAGCACGTGAAAGAAATGTCTACCGCACACGTACATATTGCAGTATCTGCCATAGTATTCTCGTTTGTTCGTTCGTATGAGCAACTCTGGTATAGTATACGTAGTTAGTCCGACCCTGGCGAGGCGGCCCCACTCGGCCGCACGGCGAGGCGGCCCCACTCGGCCGCACGGCGCGGCAGCTGCCCTCGCTTGGCGCGTCGCCATCGCACTTTTTATTTGGAAAAACTTACGCGAAGAACATTAGCAACGCCTTTATAAGTGAGAGCTGGCGCGAACCGGATTTAACTGGATTACCACAAATTGGATGAAACGTGTTTATGGCACTTTTATTGGCGACGCTTCGAAGACACTTTCGCGGCTAATTTGGCCACAACTTTATACAAGACGGAACTACACTAGTGAGTGACTTTGTCAAGAAAATCTTGAAACAGCGGTTTTAGTTGTTACTAGTAAATAGTTTTTTTTTTTTACAATTTACCAAAATATATTTCTTAGCTATTACCTTTCCCTATCCATTGGTGAAGGTCGTATTATAATCCAGTTAGCTTTAATACAGTTTAAAAAATCTAAGTGAGAAGTGACTTTGATTTATACTGTGAATTAAATTAATCCTTCCTACTATCCTACTTCCTACTATCCTACTAATATTATAAATGTGAAAGTTTGATTTGAAGTTTTGATTAGTGGCCGTCTGCATTATAAAAGGTTAAAAGTACACTATTTAAAGCTGACATAAAAAATAAACATTTCGACAAAACTTTGAATTTCCAAATGTTTATTTGCAAATTACGAGTTCGAGCTCGACCACTCGTCCCGCAATGTAAATGAAACTTTAAACTCGTTAAAATAAAACTCATTAAAATAATTAGAAGCTGCGCTCTATGCAACATGAATATTTCAATCCGCGTCATACTTCAAAAATACACGAAGCACGATATTAATTTTGACGACCTGTGGCGCAGTTGGGTGAACGCCCGGCTGAGACGCAAGGGTTGCGGGTTCGATCCCCGCTACGGGACAAATGTTTGTAAGTTCTGCAGATATTTGTTCCGTGTCTGGGTGTTTTCTATCTATAATATGTATGTATTTACAAAAAAAAATGTATCTATGTATTATAGCAGTCATCTGGTTACCATATCACAAGCAGTAAGTTGCTTAGCTTGGGACTGGATGACGATGTGTGGAATGTCCAAGGATATTTATTTATTATTTATTTATTTATATTTCAATCCGCGTCACACTTCAAAAACTCACGAAGCACGATATTAATTATAAAGTGAACTCTGCAAGTGCTGTGTAATTATGCACCGCTGATAATGAATTCATATGAATTCATCCACTGTTGTGCGATTGCGTGATTTTCATGTAAATAGAAGAGAAAAACCTGTTCATTGCAGCTGTTCAGATGAAACAAAGGATTTTTTTTATAATTTGCGGGTAAAATTAACATGCAATAAAGAAATTAATCTAAGTATTATATCAGTCATCTGATTCTGGTTACCATAACACAAGCATTAAGTTGCTTAGCTTGGGACTAGATGACGCTGTGTGGAATGACCAAGGATATTTATTTGGGAGGAGAAGAGGGAGGAGAACCGAGCATTACAACCTGTTTCAAACATTCTTTCACCGATTTGTAGAATTGACAGTCTGATGATTAATTAGGCTATATTTTATCTCAGTTGTTTAATTATATTACCCGTGTCATGCCGGGACGTGCTGGTTGTCATTAATATTTTAAATTTATTATTGGTTGGTCATTAGTTCATCGATAACTCATGTTGGCAGAACTGCATAAGGTCCACGACCCGCATGAGCTTTCTCAAGGTGTAGGGCGATTTTAATTACTTACTCCAACTGAATATATAAATTATTTAAATTTCTGAATTCTAAGGACTAATTTCAATTTTAAACAGGTTTGAAATGAGCATTAGTCTCTCACTGAAGGATCCATAGAAGTAGGTATTAAGTATTATTTTATCTGTGGTATTAACTAGAATTAAGTCTGCAGCTTTCTATCAACAATTAGGTTTAACGGCTCTAAATCTCATTATCTTCAAATCTTCACAAAAGATTAGACTATTTTAAAATTTTGCTTTTAAACCGAACCAAATCTATTCTGTATCTGTTTCAAAGTGTTTAAGTAAAAAAGGACGCATTAGGTAATCTTACAGGCATCATTAGGGCGTCTTGCAAATTAATGATATTAAACAACAGGTTCCTATAAAAAAAAAAAAAAAAGATAATACTTAGGTAATCTAAGACTAAGATTCAGTTTCAGCAATAAATGTATAAATGATCTTCTCTGTGTATGTATAACGCAGCATGTAACTTTTATTAGAACTTAGTAATTATTCATGAATATTAAAATATAGCGAGTGCAAGTAATATTTTGTCGCTTATCCAGATAAATGGGGCCATTTCCAAAGTGGTTTATGTCGCACTGAAATACTATGGATGCTAGTGGAATGTAAAGTAGAGTGGTTTCTAGTTTATAAAACCAAATAAAACTAAGAATTTGAAATTTATTTTAGATTGTTAAAAGTAGACTAAATTTTGGACTTGAGTGTTTATTACGAATTTTGTTGTTAATTATTTTTCTCCTTTATTTAAGGGAATAAATACATACGTTTTCTAAGTATTTAAGCCAATTAAATAGAGTAACAAAACGAATACAGTTTATATTTCTAGAGCTACCAACACATTAAAACGATCACGTTCGAATTTCGAATTACCATGACGTTCCAACCGTCAGTTAGCGCGCCAAAACATGGCGGCGCGCGACCGCAGCGACCCTAATTACCGGAATATCCTACTTTATTCATAGGAGCGACCGCATTACTGCCATAATCTGCGCCCGTACCATGAGCGCTTCCGCTAAGCCCGACTTAGTTCTAACAAGTTCCACCAACTTGTCTATGACTCGGACACTACGTAATGGTGTTGTTCCTAACTAGCACTCCTACACATTCTTCAAAGCTATGAACTCCTGGTACTTTCTCATAGAATGAACAGTTAAACAAAGCAATCTTATCGGATGTTTTAATTAATGTGAAGTAATTAGTGATACTTAGGTGCTATTGATGGTTCTATTTATGGTACTTTTGATATAGAGGCAAATCATATTTTGCATGGTGTTTAAACAACCGTTAGTTAGGTAATGCCATGAGAATAAACTTGAACGACCGTGGTTGAGATTTGCAAATAAATCGAAGCTGGTAACGCGTGAGGCAGATATAATCTTGTTTTATGACGACATTATGTGTTGTATCTTTTTAATTAAACACCTAATTTAGCTGGTAATCCATATGACAGAAATGCGTAGATTTACGAGTGTTGTTTCCGTTTTGAAATTGTTTGCTATGAAATAAACGTCCCTATTTCAAAGGAATTCATTAGAATCAGCTGCATATATGTTGAGCGTAATTTTCCGTTTATTTTGAGGCAGGTTTATTTAACCTGATATTATGCCCAAGCAACGTTAAACTCAGCCTCACGTTTCCGACATGGCCACCGAAAATATTCAAACACATTTCGTGCTTCTCAAGTTACTCTTGCCCTACTTTTCTTAGCGGCGCGTAAACATTTCAAACATCCACTTATAATGCAAAAAGTCACACAGACTATGTGGCATTTGTTTCTCTCTAAGCTAGGCTTTTTCATGAGACAGCTGAACAAAGAAAAGAAAGAACTATAAAGGATCACTTAAAAATGTACAGGGAAAGGCAATAGAGGCACCAAGCTTCTAAGAAAGCTTGGTGACTCTATTGCCTTTCCCTAAAATCTTTCAACAGACTCTACCTTTATCTGAATTCCATTATCGTGACGAAATGAAACGAAATGAAACCCACAAATGCCAACAAATGCCCTTAGAAGAAAAATCCACGCGAACCTAACAATTTGATAAGTATATTTCTTAAATGTATGCTCTACAGAACATTCGTCACACGGCAGCATAAAGTTTAGATTGTGAGCCGGAGGGGGTGACGTATGCGTTTGACTTTGAGTTTTAATATTCCAAACAAGTTCGTTTTACGAGCCGCGACCTCAAAGAGCACTGAAGAACCACTTCGGTTACATTTCACTGAATAAAACCGAAATGTCATGTTACAGGACTCTCGGAAGTGAAGCGCCGTCAAATGTGGAATGCTTGGTTAAATTACAATACTCACAAAAGTAAACAAATAAAAGGCGGAACATTATGTAAGAAATATATCTTTTAATAATAATAAATAATAACGTTTATTGCAAGAAGTAAGGTTTACAAGGTTTCCTTAATGATAAACTAAACTAAACTATGCTTACTTATTTTATCTATGTATTCTTTGACAACGAAGTACCTGGTGAGTAAACCTTGAAACTGTAGAATCTTCGTGGCTTTATGTGACTGTTATTAATTATTTAGGTTTAGGTTGAAGAACATCTAAGCATTTCTGGACTAAGCCTCGTTTAACTGGCAAAAATGTATTTTTCCAGACTTTGCTGCAACCTTGGAGGGTTCCTAAATAAATAATTTCAATTTCAATTTCAATTTCCTAGGATCTTCACGTTCTCATTGACTACGAGTATTACTATTCCAAATTTCTAAAGATCCATTCCTAGATCATAATTGAAATAGATTTTTTTAAATACAGTAACTGTACTGTAATGCGTGTGTGTTGCCAGGTATGTACAGATTAAATAGTCCTCAGTCATCAAGTCTCTATAAATGTAGTTAGAAGCACGTAATTGTAATGTCGTCTAACTAGTTACATCACTGGTGTAGTAGTGCACACAAGTTGCAGCGTGTGGGCGCGGCTAATATCCGCCCTTCGCAGTAAAATGTTTCCGCAAAGGTTTTGTTGGATCGTTTCCGGTTCCGACTCGTTCCGATCCAATTATAAACACATTTCTTTTCGTGTAGAGCAGGAGACGGCGCCGGCGGCTCTTGTGTATTATATCAGTCTTGCTTTTCACAATTTCATTACAAGTTTTTATTTATCTTTTGTTATAATTAAGTACCTATCTGACATATAAATAATTATTGTACACCAACCTAAGTAGGTAACATAGAGGCTCTAATTTAATAATGACTAAGAACTGTAATTGACCTATGTTAAACAATAAATGCATTATGAATTATGAATTATGAATTATGAATTATTGTGCTTGTTAACTTGTTAGGGCCTAATGTTTGTTGGTCAATTTTGTCCCTTTTCTTTCCTTGTTACCTATTTTGTCCTATTTGATTACCTGCGAATTTTTAGTTGCAATTCAATATTATGGAGACCACGTGCTCATTAGATACTGTAAAGTCAGGAGCTCATCAACGGAATAACACAGAAATTATTAATAAGATTCGCAGTTACATTAAATTTGAATTTAACTCAAATGTTACATAGTGGTTACGTTTCAAAATATAACCTTCATACTAACTCATATTATCCATGTGTAACTCTAAAATGTGGGCATTTTTTTGGACATACCTCTGACTCCATTAGACATCTTCAAAGGATCTAAAAGAATTACATAGGTGTCTGGAAGAAATGTCTATCGCTCCTGAGATACAGTCGTGATCATATTTCATTTCACTTCATTGTGTAACTACTGCTTATTCGATCCCCATATTTCACATCCGATGTGCAATGCGCTGAGTATTGCTGCCGATGTCCACAATCGCATTTATCAATGAATGCGCTCGCAAGCGCTCGACTCGAAACACTTCTAATAAAGCAGCTCGCAAGCTACTCGTACGTTGTTTTGCTGAAACTAGCGCACAATGACAACACGCTTGTTTACAATGCTGATCAACCAGTAACATTAAGCATATATATTATATATATACCAGTTTAATGTGAGGTAAAGAGATTTGAATTACATTTATAGTGAGTGATTAAAAACGTCCTGTAGTTTTACCACAGGGTATATTAGTAAGTGATTTTGTACTAAAGGTAGCCGTTCGAACTGAGCGTCTATGGCGTCATTGGCGCCGCGGCTGTGACGCCGCGACAGTGCGACAGATAGATGTTCTATGCAAATGTATGAAATTCTAGGGAACGTCATTCGAGCGCAGCGTCACTGTCGCGGCGTCAGTGACGTCACAGTGCCGCTGTGACCGCGTTGACAGATGTCAATGTGACCGCGGTGTTGGTGACGCTATAGACGCTGCGTTTGTGACGCTCAGTTCGAACGGCTACCTTTAACAAAAGAAATGTATATACGAATACACTATTTAATTTTATTAAATGTACGATCATTATGTTTTACAGTTTTACACATAGATCACAATAAGTACTCGCTGTTCTAATAAACCATCTTTTCTAGTAGTCTGTGTTCATATATTTTTAACTAACACTGCACGTTGGTTACTTTTAACTTAGATTATTACTACTAGCCGATTTTGTCCCACTGTTGGGCAAGGCCTCCCCCCGTTTTTGCCAGAGTCTCCCAACTTGGATTATTAAAAGAAAATACGATTTGCCCCTCAGCTCTCATGCTACAACTATAAGCATCCGGGACACATCCGGGCCGGATGCGGATCAGAGCCGGCCGGCGGGAGGACCGGCCTCTGAATAACGTCCAGTGAGGCAGGTACGCCCTTAACAAGGATTTACACACGAACATAAAGTATTACTTCAAGAATATATATTTCATCAAATAAAAGTTTTTTTTTTCTGAGCTATTAAACTTAAGGGTTCAATAAAAAGAGCGTTAAAAAACATAATAGGATAAGTTCACCCTCGAAGCCTTCAAAGAAACATCGCGAACAAAAGGATGTCGCGGGGAATATCTAGATTTCAGGACCTTTTTCAGAAACAAAATAATAAAATTGTTTTCATTTTGCGTTTTCCGGCGGATTCCGGGAAATTATTAAAAGGGTTGAGCTCCGAGTCTCCGATGTTTCGACTAAACAATATATATTTTCTGATTTTAGTAAAATTTTGAGATTAAAATAAAACCGCGCGCCGTGTAACATTCACGTACATTATGGTTTTGTTTTTTGTTAATTGGAATGCTGAAATTAAGTAACTTTATTTCAGTTAAAATTTTATAAATACTGACAATAAATCCACTGGTTTTAATGAATACCAGTAAAATTATTGTCCAATTTGTTTGTGTAATTAGTTTTCCATAGGTGATGGTAGCAAGCCCGAATCATTAAAATTAATCAATTAAAGTTTGAGGTAATTAGGAAGTTTTTTGAAGACAAAAAATATATATAATTATTTATCCTTTTTACTGGAGCTTAGCATCTACGATCCTTGTAGCAAATAGGCGTATTGTGTTCAAGGCAACTCCATTTTAATGTTTATAATGTTTATATCAGAAGGAAAATCTAGTCAGAATATTAAAGTAGGTAACTCCTCGGTATTACGAGATTGATAAGGGAAAGCACTCAGCGTCTTACCCCTCTACATCGTAGCTACCTACGGCGTAGCTACCTACGGCGTAGTTCCTCGCGTAGAGCCTACGGCGTAGACCCTCTACGATGGAGTCTACGATGCGTGTCGATTATAAAGTATTCCGTTTGTTCGGCGTTTGCGAGAGTTAGAGGGAAACCTTCAAACTAACACACCCAACGTATTGAGGTTAAACCATATTGTATTGTAAGTGAAAGGAGAACTTTCCAGAACAAAGGCCCGCACTCGCAAATAATATTTTATTTATTGTTTGTTTTCTTGACACAATTCTTGAATAAACTTGTTTACATCAAAACAACCCAATTCTCATCATAATTGTCGCTTAGAAATGTATAAAGACTCCTTGCTCTCATTATTTCATAGAAAAGGCAAATAATTTGTACTACTTAAACAGAACATTAATACGCGAAATTAGATCCTTTTTTGTAAAGCTTAGGATTGTTTCTTAGTTGGCGAGTGTTTGAGCCGACCCGTGTAATTGTTCTGGCGGAATGTGTAAATGACGAAGTTGAAATATCTTTGTGCCTTGTTACCTTTTAGCGTTTTCTTATGGAATTAAATAAAGAACTCTTAATTAAACAAAATTCCAAATAATGAGGCTTTTGTCAAAATACTAGACAAAAGTTAAGTCAAGCTTTAAGCGCCCACGTAAACCTGAAACAACCTAATAACGTAGATTTTCTTTGTAACGTGACGTAAGAGGCTTCAGAAGGCTCTTGAATATTAGTGGGGGTAGGTGAGAGCGTCAGGTAGCGGGCCAGCTAACGCCTTCCTGCGGAACCCGAGCCTCGTTACAACACACATTTATTACAACACTAGCTGCGCCCCGCGGTTTCACCCGCGTATGTCCCGCCCGTTCCCGAGGGAATATTGGGATAAAAAGTAGCCTATGTGTTAATCCAGGGTATCACCTATCTACATACAAAATTTCAACCAAATCAGTCCAGCCGTTTTTTACTGAGAAAACTTTTAAAAATAAGTGTTGTATTTTATTATAATCCTCGTCCTTGTCGAAGCTAAGCTTCCGCAAACTCCACAATTATTATTTTTTAAGAACACCCTTATAATAATTAATTTCAAGTGTATAGGAGTTTCAATAGTGATGTATGGCGCTACTTGTAAGTAATATTTTTCGATATGGAACAAGCAGTTATAAAAAACCACTAGTTATCAATGACGTTTGATATATTAAATGATTACAAACGGGACTTTATCGCGTAATTACCTTATTTTATTTGTTTCCCGACGTTTCGAAAGCCTTTTCGTGGTCACGGGCAGACTGATGTACTCGAGCTATCCGCCGCTAATTGACGTTTGATATAACTTTTAGTAAGTATAGGTAAGTTAGTAAGTTAGTAAGTGGCTAACTCTATGCTATGCAGTACTATGCAGTCTATAGTCTTAAAAGCGTAAAAGCCGATACCGAAAAATTAACTTGAAGTACATTTTATACCATGGCAAAATATTCTACAGTCTTTATTTAGGCAAGCGATGGGCGTACAAACCAACTGCTGAACCATAATCCCGATCAAAATGAAACTGAATTGAAGTTCAGATAAATGCTTATCTAAGAACACAATAGGATATAGATTTTCTTTGAAACGGAGCGCCAGTTACCACAATTTAATTCAGTAAATGCGTCTTAGAAACAAAGCTCCCGTACAAAGTAGAACTTCTAAATAATTAACTTCTGAACATGTTCCACTGCATAGTTCCACGACACTTGCATTAGATAAGTAAATGCGTCAGTGAGTAGGGAAAGTAGATCTAGGATAGCCAGAAAAGAAGGTATAGATTATAGACTACCACCTAGTTTGCCGGCAACAGGGATAAAAAATTCTTTGAATTCAGTTTTGTGGTCCGTTTAGAACAAAGAAGATACAAAAAAAGAAGTTAGTTATAAAAATAAATTCGCTCTTGTATAATATTTTTTTTTTTATCTTACCATGTAATTTTTGTTCATATGATAAATAATGGAACAAAAGTCATATCAAAATTTTATAGTTTTCATTTTAAATTAAATAAACAAGTGTGGTTCAACACTTATATAACAAACTAAAGAAGTAATGTTTCCAGAAGTCTATAATTCTTCTATGTCTATAATCGTCAGGTGCATGGAAATGAGGAGGAGATGCGGGTCGCATTCGAAGCGCGTCGAAGCTCGTCGAAGCTCGTCGACTCGTCGCGCGTTTAAAACGACATCCGACAACATATCTTAGTAATGTATTGGAAATGTTAAGAATGTAGCCTTATCTATAGCGTCACATTTCCGGAGCTTTTACGACAAAGTGAAAGAGAAAGATTTATATATACTAGTGAGGATACTGTTTGTGTTACAATTTAGTTACTAAAATTATTTAAAATAAAATTGTTCTGTTCGTATTGTATTGTAACCCGTCCAACTTTCTTACTTCATATCTGTTAAAGAACAACTGTTACTATCCTTCCGTATACTCGTAACTACTTGATTCAGTTTACTAAAATAATGTAATCAAAATAATGATATTTTGTTATAGATACATATTTATATAAATATATAAAAATATAATTATTATTAATTATTTATTTATTATTATATTTGTACTACGTTAACGTACTCAACAGAATGATAGTCTTATTTGCTTATACTGAGATCCTAACCGGGGAGGTCCAATCACCTACCTGGTACGTGTTTCAATCTGTAATATAGATATAAATCAGATCCGTCGCAACACTTCGGTTCGATCTCACCACACGCGCACGCTCCGCTGTCTCCACTGTCATCAATACTATTTTATTCAAAACATTACTTTATATTTATTACTACTTATATTAATTAGTCTCATAGAAATGTATGGAATATCACTGATAATCATTTAGTGTACATCACAGATATACCTTGTGATGAGGGCTGGTTGCCGGCCGGGGGCTCCTGCGCCTCAGCCTCGCATATTTCACCAATATATTTACATAAATGCGCCGTACAATTTTATGGACAATTTGTCGAACAAACACGAATTACTAAGTCAGTACAAACACTTTCAATTCGCGTCGAATCGCTCCGAGAATTCCCTTCGATAAAAACTTGTACAATTTGTTTTTATTATTATTCTCCAGCGGAAACTAAAACAGCACACAGAACTGAATCTCTAAAAATGAATATGGCACTATTTATTTTAAAAGGAATGTTACTAAACAGCGTCATTACCATGATTTGCTAATCTACACGCACACTAACGTGGAATAGAAATAATGTATGTAGAATTTTAAAACTGCATCTATCCGCTGGAGGCGGTTCGATACACCAGCTGTCAAAAAACAATACGTAAGTGAGTAAGTATAAATCATTGACAAAATGTATATTGGTAAAGTAACAGCGTTTCGTATAACGTGATGGCAGCTCAGACCAACCTAATTAAAAGCTGCATCAGAAGTCACGTTCATTTAACATTTTATTCAGCAGAACTAACGATTTCAGTTCTATAGTTTTGTTATAAGTTGGTGAACATGGTGCTTAGTGGTGGCTACGAGGCGCTCCCAGGTGGCTCCTACTGAGGACTACACTGCCATCCGCGGCCGCCCGCGTCCGAGTGGGACTATGCTCCGAGATCACGAGGACTTGGAAAATTAAATAACGGGTTATTTGTGGCAGTTCCATTGATAAGTTGATGGAACACCATGATGGAATAAATTCCAATTTCTATGCCTTTCGTCATTTTGTCATCTTGCTCTCGATCTTAAACAAAAAGGACGCTGATATTTCACGAAATGACAAGCATGAACTTACAGCAAAAAAACGAATTATTTTCTTACTTTCTAGACGTCATGTCATTTATTATTATATGATGGTCACTGATAAGGGTATTCTGATAACTCGACTAAAGTTTCGCAAATCAAACTATATTTAGCACAACAAGCAAGTTATCTTCTACAGATTGACATCTCGGTCGAAACTAATCGCGTAAAGTACCCAAAATTAGGCAAGTTTGCGAAACTTCGAGTGAAACTTATATTTGGAGAAGTTGATCATGTCCCAAAATAACTGTTAACCTTTACTGACCTATTAGAATTATTCGGATTCAGGAGCTAAATGTTTAGTTATTTCAATAAATTCTGTGCAAAATTCGTGGCATAGCTGTTTAACACCGGGTCTATTTGAATTAGTTCCATCAATCAGTCCCAGAATGAAACTCAGCAAACATTTAAGCGATCTGATTCTATTTTAAAACTAGATTAAACACGACACCGCTTGTCGCGTGAAAATCCGTGATGATTTTTAAATGCATTATCTGTTTCATATTTTCGTCATTTTGCTTGGTTTAACTATCGTATATGGATAGGCATAAATTTTGGAATAAAAAACTAAAATTATTTAGTTAATGAAGTGGTTTTGGTCGGGAGAGTAACTTACATTGTCACCGAATGTACGCTGTGTCACACAACGGGTCCCTGACTAAACAACAGACTTTGTTTGACATGCCTCACTTTGACTGGCTCCCCAGTAAATCCAGACTATTTAGATTGTTAAGGGATCACTGTAAAAAAGCTAGGCCCATACCACCGCTTCTTGTCCTGGTATATTGACAGTCGCGTTGGAACAGGCAATAGAATCACCTAGCATGTAAGACGAAGTCGAAGTGATTCTTAAGATCCTATGGAAATAAATCATTTCTTTCTTTTACAACATAATTTGATGTTAACGAAAAGTCGCAACAAAAGCATCAACATCCGTGCTCTGTGAAGTTCAGTTCAGTTCAGTTCATTTATTCATAACATTCATTTTACAAAACGTGTTTGAAATTCTATCTAGGCTAAATGTAATTCTAAAATAATTGTAACACCAAATAATAAATAATAATAACTATGCATGCATGTACAAATTTTCACAAACATTAATTTCAATAGCAAGACATGTCAATTTAAAAAGAAAAAAGTAATCATAACATCATAATAATAGAAAAATAAAATAAAAAATGAGCAATTAACATTAATACAATACTACATATAACAATAATTTACATTAAAATTTACTAAAATAATCATCTAAAGAATAAAAACATTCCTCCAGCAGAATCTTTACTAGCTTCGTCTTAAATATATTAGGATTGTCAATAATTTTCATGTCAACTGGTAAGGAGTTAAATATTTTAACTCCTTTAAGTTTAAGAAGCATTTAAGTTCCTTAGGAAAACCTGGCACAGCACATATCAGACAAAGTAGACTTTGTCTGATATATGTGCTGACGGCCGAAACGAGTCCCTGACTAACTGGACAGTCAGGGACTCGTTTCGGCCGTCAGCTGACTTCATAAACTGTCGCGGAGATTTATAGCGTCGACTTCATCTTGTTTATCCTCTTTTTATCTCACTTCAAAAAGAATAATCCGAAGTGGAAAGTTCTATGTTTAAGCGTTAAGGTTGTGGAAAGGTTATTCAATCGATTAGATCTGCACATTTCTTTTGAACCGTATTTATAAAGCTCTTTAAAAGTAACGCAAAGATCTAAGTCAAGCGATTTCTGTTCACTGTGAGTGATTTTACTTTTGTTAATAGAATCGATACTTTTATTGATCGTAGAAACTCTTTTTAAATAGTAGTATCATCATAAAACACTAATTTTAGTAAACAAGAACTCAGGTGAACAACATCACGATAATTGGCGACTCGAACAGAAAGAAACAAGGCTTTAGGTAAATGTAATTTGGCGAAAAGCGCCCGACGAATTATGTCAATAATGCGACTAATGATGCGAACAAACGAATTTTTAACTTGACTAAGCATAATTTTATATTATATCAGGGCCGGGTCTAGGTGGCAGTAACCGATTATCGAAATCGTTATTACTAAAATGATCAGATTTGATTCAATCAATTTTTTCAAGTAATCATCTTGTTTTTTTTTGTTTTTTAACAAACTTTTAAATAATAAAAAAATACAACTTATGCTCTAGTTTGTATTCTAAAATTCAAACACTCTACATACTCAAAATGGGCATGATAATAGAAACTATGTACCTATCCACAGAAAGGCTCTGTACATCCCCTGGTCCTGAATGCGTCCCTGCGCCGGCCTCGTCAGCTCTCCACAATACATTACACAAATTGCCCTCAATAATCGGTCGATCGGCGGCTACACCCTTATTTTACAACCGCCTGCTCTTTTAGAACGGCCTTGACGAATACGAAATACTGTTCTTATAAAAGGGCCTTGGGAAGGGAACGAAGCAGCGGCACGGAAGCTCTTACCATAAATAATGTACGGCGTAGAGAATCGCTGAGAAACCCTATGGTCTAATCATGCCATCTGGTTGCTTATTGTACACCATTGTTATTTTATTGAGCTACTATACTTACCCCCTAATGCATATTCGACCAGTAAACCTGTATTAGCTAAAACGCATATTAAATCTGTTGCTATCTCTGTTCGTTGACAAGAAAAAAACGTTCATTAAACCTGTATTAAATTGTCAAGTTTTTATGAATAAGACCCTTATTCTATATTACTGTAATCGCTTGTTGGAACTGTCTCAAAGTTCCCGCGCTCTGGAGCTAGGTTTCTATTAAAGTAACCTCTGTCATTCATTCGATACCTTTCTAGAACATATTGAGCTCCCCGGAGACATGTGTGGACTAAGCGAGGGTCAAGAGGGTTCGCAAAACAGCGAATTCCAAAGGATTGTCGCAGGTACTTGTGGGCGGTTGTGCGACGGCGGTCGGCGGCGGTCGGCGGCGGGCGATGGACGCTTAATCTGAGCTCGGGCTCGCTTGTGGGCACTCTCACAAACAGATCGAATGCGGACTTCTGTTTCTCGAACTGTATGTGTACGTGTAATCGATCAGCTGATTTAAAGATTACCAAACTTTATCTAAATCATAGTATGTACCTAACTATTGTAATATTTGAGTTTTTTTTCGATGCTAATACTTTATATTAGCATAACTTCGCAATATATCTAACAAATAACAAAAGGGTAAGAGACAATATGGCGTAATGTGATGAAATAACGACGAAATGAAGCAATAGGACAGAGATTCCTGCCGCGCTGCCGTCTGCGCTCCGTGTTCAATCTCAAAAGCGCTTTTACGATGAAAGTTTTATAAGCACTATTGTATTCGGGATCAAGACATCAAATAAACAAAAGGTCACGGGTACGTCACGGCACATTAATCTCGGGCGCAGGGCTGCCTCACTCTCTGTTCCGCACGTCGGGTGGCACGGCACGGCACGGCACGGTGCGGCACGACACAGCGACAAACGTCCCTCCGGTCAGACGCTCTGCAGTGCTCAATTCTGATATGAACTCAGTAAAAACTGCATAGCTTATTTGCACCTCATCTAGTATTCAGAACGCGGTCATAATCTGAACAGTGCTTACATTCTGTGAAGTAGCCGCATTTGTTATGCAGTCCAAGAAGATCAATATCGCTACACTTAAAACATGTTAACAATAGTAAACTTTACAATAGTAATATTTAATTAGTTTTTAGTACATTTTTGCGTCTTCTTCAGTCCATTAATATTGTCTGATTATAAGCCTCTATAAATTACTGCCCTTGATAAATAGCCCGCAAAATATCACCAAGTAAATATATTCAGCTAGAAAACAATAATGAACGTCGACGTCGCGTCGGTTTGAGACAGCAGTTTGTTGGCGCAAGTTACTTATTTATAATGATAAATAAACGTTTTTATTTTGATATCTTATTTGATATATTTGATTTCTAATAATTTATAATGAACCGAGGATTTATATTAAAATAAAATTTTAATCATGATCAACTGCAGACACTGAAAGATCATCCAAGATTCTAATTAAAAAAAAAAAGTCTCCCATTATCTTTCTAGTGTAAGGTAGAGTAGTATTACCAGAATCTTTAGTGATGCCCAGAACAAAGTCAATTCCAGAAAAAAACATAATAAAGAGAGTACATCATTGATCAAAGTCAGTGAAAAACTTTCTACTTTTGAAACGCATTTAAACTGCGGGTAGCAACTAGTTAAAAAGAACTTGGTTAAAATTGCATTTCCATATTTAGCGTCGCATTTGGCTACAAATGAGTGGAAAGTTGCGCAAGTGCGCGTCCATTTCCGAAGCGATACTTTAAACCTTTCACCGTGTAATCCAATTTACAAGCCAAACTAGAGCTAACTCTGACGGTAACCACACAGCCCATACTCTAAACAGCTTGTCAAATCATTAAAAACAGAAAACAAAGAAACAGGGGTGTAAAATAGGATAACGACTGTCTCAGTCATTTAAGCGTCTTAAAAATAGTTAAAAACGTGTTCAAAACACATTTGATTTACCAGCAAGTAATAAAATTGATGTTGATAACAGCAATTTTGTGATTAATTTTTTAGCTACATTAATTGCTATTTATTTAACGTTCATTCTATGAAGCTACAAGTACCTTTATTGAACTAACGATCTTCCTGTCGCTGTGACAAGAGTTACACTAACTCGACAGCTCCGATAGGATTCATGTTTATGTAACGAGGATCAGATCCGTCCCTCGCAGTTACTGAACTACGGTAACTAAGGGTATGCTAATGGGCTAATGGGTAACGCGGGTTATTATCTAATAACGCCGGCGTCTCCTACCAATAAACCTATTTAACTTACATATCAACAAATATAAGGGACTAGCACGAGTTTGGATATAGACATTTTGCAAAGAGCAAAATGTACTCGTATTTTCGTATCACAGATAAATTTTAAAGATTTATGATATTTTCCCGTTTACGTCTTTGGTAAAAAAAGGGACTAGTAAAGAATGTACTCAGGCTCAGGCGGTAGACATTTACAGATTAGCAACAGATGATGATCATAAACGTCATTAACTTATATATAGACATGCCTGAATTCTATAATCAACGTACGGATGTCCGTAGGTCCATCACCATAGCAACTTTGTTTTTACAACATAAACATATGTATGAAACTTTTTGACAGATTACAACGTTGCTATGGTAAAAGTCCTATGGCTACCCGTTATTTGGTTATAGAAACCGGGCATTGTACGGTACCATGTTCTGTTATGCATATTGACAAAAATATTTGAAAAACTAATGCTAGGCCCTAAATCTGAGAACTGAGCGCATATAGTTGGGTGCGGGTTGGCTTCGCAAATAGCCCACAAATAAATGGATTTACTGAAACAATGAACGCACTGTTTATTAATTCAAACGCTGCGTGTCGGCGGTTCATTGAATTTGGCCGCTTAGTGGATAAACTTTTATCACATTTAGCAACTTTCGAACGACAACCGAAACTGCCTGCGACGGGTTCGGAATGCATTATTTCGTAACCTATGTTAATATAATTCGTGAAGCAAGTTTAGTTGTAGATACGGGTCGTATTACTCAGTCCTCAGCGCGGGTTAGTTCAGCAATTCCACGAGATGTGGACCAGTTCCCAAGTCGTACCTGAAGTACGTTATTACATAAAGCATGCAGAGCATACTTTTGCGCCAATCTGAGCTCTAACTTCATTACCTATGCATTAAGTTGGGTTCGAAGTTCGCCGCCGACGTTGGTAGGTACAACTTGTCGGTTATTTCAGCTGAGCCTTTATTTGCGGAGCTTCCTTCCCCGGGGCCTCCGCCGCGGACCGACGGGATTATGGATGAGTGCTGGTACCTTAACAAAAACCCTCCATTAACTTAAAGCTCTATATTTTTTTGTTAAGAGTTTAGTACAATCTTTTAACTATTTATTATGTTTTGCATTTGAGTAAATTAAAATTAACAGAATAGTTTTGAATAGTTTAAAATAATATATCGAGTACCTACTACCCTACTACAACTCAAGATTCTAGATATAGTTTATATAATTTCAACGTCCACTGAATTTCAAAGTGTGTGAACATTCAAAGGGTAAATCCCGCTTATTCATGGCAACGCAAGCGAGTTGGCGCAAAAACCACTCCCAGGATCTACGACGAGGCGGGCGCATTAACAACAAAGCCACGTCTAAACCGACCGCTGCGAGCAACAGAACTTCAGTGACGTTGGATGCTCTCAGAGTAAATGCCCCACGCTCGTTTAACACGGCCAATGTTGGCTTCAGTTCTGCTGCAGCTTAGCCGGAGAAGTACATGCAGTTTCTTGTCGGGAACATGAAGTTAGTCTGCGGCTCGAACACCGCATAATGCTGTCATGGCATAACGTACGCCGCCGTCGAGATCATTATTTAAGTTTGCGAGCAGCCAGCGGCTCCGGCCCGGGCACACGTTTCCAAACCTAAACTTACCAAGTTTTAATTACTTTAATGCTAATTACAGATTCTGAGAAACCTGACGAGAAACCTGACGAACATTATATTAATCAACGAATTACCATACCATTAAATGGTCAGTTTAAAAGGTACCGAATAACAGACGCAAGATTACGTTATATCTACGATCCCCTTTTGACCCATGTCTTCGGATTTCGTTCTAACTCGCTGAACACAATTTTGTCCGACCACGGCCACGTCGGAATTTCTATCATCTCGTCTATTTGAAATTTTGAACCCATCTCATTGAAATTTTGGTCTTTTTTTCATGAAATTTAAATACATACCTGATGTTTGGTCTTGTCTTTAACTTATTAGATCCTTTATTAGATTCTATTCCAAGACCTAAGATCTAACTCTTATTGCAAAAAGCGTACGGTATTTTACGTAAGATAACAAAGATGAGCTACAATATAAAAATAATCCAAACAATCTAAAAGCTAAATCTTCAGAAATAAAGTTCATTTATCATTAACAACAATTGAAAGAGACCGGGGGCAGTTCAAGTTATAACGGGGCGATGATTCGGAAGCCGCTTAAAATATTTGTAACTGGCAAACTTGTAACTACTTCATAACAGAGGCCGAGCCGCGGCCGAGCTGGAGCCGGGCCGGGGACGAGCCGGGGACTAGCCGGGGCCGAGCCGCGGCCGAGGAAGGAATGCGAACAAAACTTAGAACAATCCGCTTTGGGTACCTACGTTAGGTACTCGCGAGGACAACCGACTGAAGCCTTCACTTTTAAGATCTGCAAAACTTTTATCATTAGTTGAGGGAAGTGTGACGTTTGAATTCAATTCAAAGAGCATTTTTAATTTAATTAAATAAGCGCATTGACATAAGTTTTGAATAAAGACTGAAAGATTTAAGAGTCGTATCAACATTCAACATATTCAATGGGCAACGGGCAACTTTGTTACTTACACGTTGCTTACAGAACAGTCTTCGTAAAGTTAGTAAACATTACTTAGGCATAATATATTTTAATAATTCTAAAGGGAGGCCTATTCCCAGCAGTGGGAGAAATCAGGCAGCGGATGATGATGATGATGATGAATATATTTTAGCTATTTAAAAATATCCGGGATATATCGTAAAGTTATCACTGTAAAAGCTAACTAGCATGTAGAGCGTGTACGTTATCCGGATTTCCTAAATTGCCGTGTCCGGGGCATGTGAGCGGAGGGGGCGTG
This sequence comes from Xanthorhoe spadicearia, assembly GCA_947086425.1. Classification (NCBI taxonomy): domain Eukaryota; kingdom Metazoa; phylum Arthropoda; class Insecta; order Lepidoptera; family Geometridae; genus Xanthorhoe; species Xanthorhoe spadicearia. The sequence goes on from OX352212.1 coordinate 167,801, forward strand.
GGGGGCGGATATCCGGGATTTGAAAGTCCACGCGATACCGTGTTTATCCGGGTAAAAACTGTCCACCGGGCGCGGGCTACGCCACTATTAGATTCTTGCCCGGGCTCCCACCCCGCGCCCCGCGCTACTCCCCTGCGGAAATAACAATCTGCCTGTCCATCCACTTTACCATGAAATTCTCAATTCTCCCGGTTGTTGTTCCCGTATTCTATTTGACGTGAACTTCTAACAAACTAAAACAATGGCAAGTTTCTGACGTTATCTTAGGTTGAAGTTGAAATACCATCTACATTTATTTGATCCGGCGAGTTTTAAACTTGACAAAATAAAAATCAACTTTGAAGTAATTATCTCCGATTGAATAATAGATTAGTCTGCAAATGGAATAAGTTTTCAACGATTAGCATTTCAGCACTGCGTCCTTTATTGAGTAAGTTCGGTTATTGTAGCGGCCCGCACCCCGCAACCCGCACCCCGCACCCCGCGCCCTCCCACGCCCCGCCCCCCACATCCCGCAGGCTCCCTGCAGCGAGCGTTGAATTTTTAATTAAGGCTCTTTAATCGATTGTCTTTTTAATTTCCATTTGATTGAGTTCAATAATTCGTGATCTTTTGTCGGTGTGGACGAGAGCCCCGCGGGGATGGGGGGGGGGGGGGACGGAAGCATGAACCACCTTTGCAATCGACTGAAGTGAGCGCACGACAATGAGCCTTTATTTACGCGTCGAATGGTCTCGCGGCCCTCAGCCCTCAGCCCGCGCCGTTTGTCAGAAAGTCACGCGCTCAGGTACAAGAACTGATAATAACTTCACTGAACAACTTCATCCCGCTGAGACCAACTGTAATATCCTAACTTTAAACTCTCGAAGATACACTTTCGACGCACATTCTACTATTTATGAGCTTTTTACGATGATGTTTAATTTTTATGAAGAACTAGCTGCGCCCCGCGGTTTCACCCGCGTAAGTCCCGTTCCCGCGGGAATATCGGGATAAAAAGTAGCCTATGTGTTAATCTAGGGTATCTACCTATCTACATACCAAATTTCAACCAAATCGGTCCAGCCGTTTTTGCGTGAAAGAATAACAAACATACATTCTCACAAACTTTTACATTTATAATATTAGTAGGATATTCCCCGAGGATAAAAAACCGATATTGCCGAATCGTATGTTCTCTCTCCGTTGGCAAAGAGCGCAAGAAAACAATTTGTTCTCGAACGAACTGTGAGTCGCGAACACGCTGGAACACGGGAACTTTGTCCCTTCAATCAATTTATATGAAAATGTTAGCAAAACTTGGGCAAGTGTGACGTCAGAACTTCAGTAATAAATCAACAAGCGACAGACAAACTTAATAAAACTGCTTCAACTAGTACTTTAAAAAACAAGAAGCCTGATTGCGGAGAATTGACTTTGCCCATAAATAATCAAATGTTTAAAGTAAATTGTATCTGCTCCGTAAATTATAAATTGAACTGCGACTCTATTTTTAGATTATTTAGGTATTTATCAAAATGAAAAGTGTCTGATCATTCAATTTATTTATTTCATTTTATAAAATATCTGGCTTTCCAGTCAGTGATTCGATCAATTCATATGAATTATTTATCAAAATCGAAAGTACAGTACCTAGATAATTATTATCCTGTAGTAGGTATGTACCTAATGAAAATCTCGTTTCCTTTTTATAGAATAAAATGGAAGGAGATAGGATCAAACAGGAAGATCTGCGATTAGAAGGGAAGGTGCTGACGAATAAATGGAATGAAACGGTTAAGGTGTTGTTTACGTTACACGAAAAGGCGGTAGCTGTGTCTTTGTTTTGATATAAAAATATGATTTTATTACAACATTAACAGGCACATTAGTTTGGTCATTAAGGACAGCTGAAGTACCTACCTCAGTATTTAAAGCAGGCATCTACGACAGTAAATAATCCCAGAAGTTCCTAACACTTTAATTCCACTGCTTTTTGTTCGTAATTCGTGACGCGCCAGTGCCAATGCAATGAGTCTTAACCTTTGTATACCAAAATAAAACTAAACTGTAAGTTGTAATGTAAACAGTCCTAGAACAGTGGTGTCTTTGGCACAGGTAGCGACAGAAGTTATCCAACTTCGTTATGCAGTTACTTGCAGAGCAAGCCGCCGCCGCCGCCGCCCCGGGCCGCGCCGGGGGCGCGACAACTCATTCATTTCACTAAAAGCGCTTGTTACGACTTCATTTATAAGCAAAAGTCAAAAAACTTGTTACAAAGTCCGTTTGCGAAAAATACGACGCCGAAATGTTGCCTGTTTTTACAAAGCTTTGAATGAACGAAGAATAAACAGAAGCAAGCAGAAAATAAGCAAAGAACTCCAAGTTAAATCTTGGTTTTGTCAAATTTTATTTTACTTTCATTTTCTATACCTACGAAACGAAGTTCTCGCATGACCGAGTGGAAATATTAAATTAGCAGAGTTAGTTTTAAATGTCAAGTTCTTGAGCTTGGGAAATAGGGGACGATCAACGGGGTAGCCGAATGAACGTGTGTCTGATAGTGTCATTAACTATACGAATTGGGGCACGTTGAATTCACTCTCCAGACTTTTAAACTTTTGTTTGCGCCATACAGAGACTTTTAGCAACCTTTATAAAAGTCAAGAGCTATTTAAAAGGTGGTTTCAGGTAGGCTACCTATTCTGTTTTTTAGACTGATGCCACTTCTAATCTCTTCAGACTTGCTTTATTAAATAGTCATATTACTTTGCTAAATTATAATAAAATATTGCTATTTAGTTAAAATCACAGGTTTAATCTAAAGCTGAGAGGCATGGTAACAAAACATCCCGACAAAAAGCAAGCCACAACCACACAGAGCCGGCAGTAAGCTCCGCGGTCGGGACCCCTCGTTTGTTGAAACGAGGAAATTCTATTTTTATTGCGACCTCAACAACCGAAAACGAAATTTCCACGGAGACTCTATTCATTCTGCGACGATTGTCTCCAAAGGCTGAGCTGAATTTAATTTGTCTCAGTTTCATTACATTTTCTAAGCGTTCACGTCCCCACGTGTAATACAAAGGCAAATGGTATAATATTAATTTAGGTAGAGCGGGCTCGCGCGGTACATGATACATCACAAAGGTGTGTCTTGAATACGACAATATATGGAACATATTTAGATGTTGAAGATCAAACTCTCATCAGACGGTGACTGATTCATGTTTACCTTCAGAACGAGCGCTGTTCCCGAATGAACATGAGTAACCGCGCACCTATATTGGTTGTACGTATGGGAATTTTACGGAATCTAAATCGGTGATAATTTTTGTGAATAGTTCCCATGTATTAGGCATCTAGTAAAATTAAATCAATTATCATGTTTTCTGAGACACCCAAATAATAAACATCACAAACATCCTAACACAAAGTGTAACCATGAAAAAACCAGAGTCACGACCTACTGAACTGTTTGTAGAAGTACTTAGAGCAGAATGCAAAACAAGTGCTTGACTCACAAACAAACAGACTTGCCGCAACTTTTGGAGGAATATTCTGAATTGGGAGTTTGCTCGCAGGTTGTCACATAACTTTGTAGCGCCAACTTTATGTTACTACACCAACACACGCTCCGCCTGTTCTTGCGCTATATTATAGAAAGGATTAGACGAGTTCTACTGAACGTGTTGCTTGTATTTACAAAGCGTTTCTAACTTCTTTTGAACAACAAAGTTAAACATCTAAATTCTACGAAATGATTTGCTCATTTTGTCCTTAATTCAGTGTACCTACTAATATTGTTTTCACTCATCTCAACTTTTAACATCTTTCCTTGGGATGAATCAGACTAAACTAAAAGGACGATAGATATAAGATGATGTTGGACTTATATTTCTCAAAAATAGATATAAAGCTATTAGCCGCATGACTAAGATGCACCATTCATCAGGCGAGCGCGGTGGTAAACAATGTGCCATAATTTCCATTTTCATTTAACCGATGGCGGTAACAAAAACTCGACTTGCAGTTTTCGGGCCTTTTCGGGCATTGTTCGGCGGCCATTGTCGCTCTAATGGCCAATGCTACGACTGCGGGAAATTAAAATTTTCCCCATTTGTTAACTGTTCCGTGGACGTAGCTAGGATTGTTCCGGGGTGAGAACGATGCTCATGATATAATATTATAATTCATGCAAAATATCATTTATTTTGCTTGATCTGCTATTAGAGCAATCATTGTCATTATTATTTTTGTATAACAAAAAGAAAAATCAAAGTCACAAATTGCGTCCCACTTTAGCTAACAAACAGGTAGCGAAGTGGTGAGTACGTACCTAATGCAGCCACGCTGGACTGGGGAACTTCGCCACGAGCCGGACGTGCCCTGAGTGCGTCCGCGCCATTCCGCGGAGTAACTTCGCGTGGGCATTGCATATTTCACACTACGTACTGTCCTAGGAGTATACCAACTGGATGTTGTTTTGTTGCCCCGAAACTAGGCACTACTGAACTAAAGTAGGGGTGAGCAAGTAATTGTAGTTTATGTTGCGTACTGCACTTGTGCTTTGGCTCCCCATTAAATTGATTAAAAGCCGCACTATACATGAGTAATAGCGGAATCAAGTAATTGATGTTACTCTGCAACATTGATCTTTTTTGTTTTAGATTAAATTGCATTATATCCGATGAAAAAACTATTTTAATTATCAATTCTATTTATCTACAATCCCAGTAAAACGACAAAATACCAAGAAAGAGGCAAATACTTATAATAAACCTTTCATTTGAACGTAGGTAATACGAATAAAATAGTATTATATTGAAGCTTCTTTGCGAGCCGCAGTAACTTTATCTGCCTCGTTTTTGCAGGTGAGGGTTCGATATAAAAGGGCGACAGTTTCGCTGGTCGTTCCTCGAGACCCGGCAACATTCAGTGAAATTGTTACTGTTCATATCGCGTCGGGGAAGGGACAACTATATATCGCAGTAAAAATACAGCGCACAAACCGCCATGAATAGTTTAACCACACTTATGTTATGATCCCAGTGGTACAACCATCTACGAGTGGCATTGAACGTTGTCGCACACAATCTTTGGACAAACCTATTTCAGTTCTCTCAGGTCAGCAGCATACCACCACATGAAATGAAACCATTTAACCATTGAACCAAATAATGAAACCAAGCCCCTTGGAGGACGCGGAACTGAGGAAATACGAGTAAGATCTTTTCGACGCTGAGTGTCCGGATGAATGAAATGTTCGTTCGTCCTTTTCCTCGTCCTTAATCCGGTTTCTGTGACATTATTAATGTGATGCACCCCGCTCTGATCTCGCTCATCCCGTCAAATCTCCAGCCAGTTTTTTCCGCGGAAACACAAAGTCGCGAATGTTCTGATATCAATAATGCAAGGAATAACTCTCTTAGAAAGGATGCTCAGGTTCAAAGACGGGGATTTATAGTCAATTTGCGACCCTATTTCGTAAGGATTAGATTTGATGTTGGCTCGCGAAGTTTATTTTTACATTTCAAAGAGAGGGGTTGTTGTCGCGAGCGGCGCCATCCGTCAGACGGAGCGGAGCCGGGCCGGGGCCGGAGCGCCTCGGGGGCGGCGGGCCGGGAGCCATCCGTCAGCGGAGCCGGGGCATCACTCTCCGCGCCGGAGTAACTCCGTAGCTCGCCGGTGCCGCTCGGGGATGAGCTTATCTCATTTTTAAGACGAAAACATAAAGTAGCATTGTTTGTCTTTTTGTTCTTATCTGAATTAAAATAATGTTCTGCGGCGGCGCGGGGGCTGCTACACAACAAGTTGTTAATTTTCTGCTCTGAGAAGTATAACATGGTGGCGTTAGCTGATTCAACGTTATGTTTCGAGTTGCAGTGTTGCTTTCGGTTGTACAAGCAAAGCTATTTTATAGGTATTTTACTCTTGAATCTGTAGCTCAGTAGGACGGTTTAATAGAACGTATTGGCATTTTCACTTGTCGCTACACTGTAACTAATCAAAACTTGACTTGAAGACAAACGAGAAGCCATATGACGAGTTATCCCACGAGACTGACACGCGTCTGTCACGTGACATGCACGTGTCGCCAGAAGGACGTCTCAATGTCAAGCGCCTCACTCAAAGTTATTCGAATCAAAACTAGCATCGAGAAGAATTGAATAGGTGCTTAGCGACCGATATTACTTCGGGATAAGTTTAGTTATTGCCTCGAAATACAGTTACATGGATTGAAGCAAACCTAAAAACTTATGTGATAAATTCTTGCGATATATTGCGGTCTGACTTTTATATTTTGAGATTGTCCTAGGTCCTACGACAGGTCAATAACTCAATTAAAAAAAACTACGTTTAATTTTGTCTTGCTTTCATTTGTGAAAATATTTTTAATAAGGTCTGGCTCATCTTGGCTCATGTATATGACACTAATAAATAGTTTATCATCCAATATTAAATTTCAAATCATTGACGGCAAGGACGCACCGCATGATGTCGTTGATGGATTAGACTATTTAATTGTATAGTTGATTTCTAATTTGCACACTCCTTGCATTTTTAAACTAAATTGTGCTGGATAAAGTCGGGCGATACAACCTGTAAAAAAAGCAAAGTGCATTCAACGCTCGCTGCAGTAAAACAAGTCATGAATTACAAAAGGTCCTCTAAAAAGCTTTCTACCTGGACGCCCCGCTAACACAGAGACCTAGGGAAGCCAGTGAATAAACTTACTTCAAATAATTTAGAGTGCTGAAGTTTTTCCGTAAAATTTAATATCCGCTGCTGAATGAGACGAGCTTATCCGTTAATCCTCCAGTAAACAAGGCTTTCTTTAATCTGGGGCCGGCTCAAGTGGAGGGGCAAGATGCTACAGACTTTTTTTTTTTTTTTTTTTTAATCTTTATTTATTAAAGAGGGTTTAATCAACAATGATTATGACACCCTCGAAGGAAACTTATAATTATATGTTATATATACTCGGAGATAGTTATTTTACCATACAACCACTATATATGGTATCATAACTATCTCCTACTGATACCAATTTTGACTAATTTTACAAGCGCTTTGGCTTCCTCCGATAGAGGGAAGGCCAAAATAATGTTACAGCTACCTATCAAAAATAAATCACCATAACAATTAGCAAACGCCATTCTTTCTGCTTCGTTCCGAACACATTCAACAATGATATGGTAGGTATCTTCTACTACATCACACTCTGCACAATTAGGTGATGTGGTCTTACCCATGAGATAGCCAAAACTATTCAGTGGAATGTGTCCCGATCGTAGCCTCATAAGGGTCACTATGTCAGATCTGGCCATATCCGAACCCTCAAACCATGTTGATCTAGATAGGCATGGTTGAATGGTCTTATACCATATTCCTTTACTTAGGGACCTTTCATCAAAATATTCAGACCAAGTTTGTCTACATTTCGTTTTCACTAGAGGAAGGACATCGCTGTGGTAGGGTAGAAAATTCATTGAAATACCATCCACGAGTGCCTCTTTGGCGAGACGATCCGCGTCCTCGTTGCCGGATAAGCCTACGTGAGATGGCACCCATTGTAGTGTGACATGTTTACAATTGTTTGCCAGGTCACCTAAAGACCTTAAAATGCTGTAAGCTATCGGAGCGCCACGATAACTCGTGGTGCATCGAACCAGATGTTGAAGGGCACTTTTCGAGTCTGATAGGATGACATATTGACCAGGCCCAAAAGAGTTAATATAAGATGTTGCTTCTGCAATTGCAATTAGCTCAGTACACATTATAGAAATATTTGATTTTATTTTGATTTTGATTGCACCGTTTGTTTGCGGGTCGAATATGGCCAAACCTGATTCGTTATCTATTTTAGATCCATCTGTATATATTTTGTAAAAGCTTTGATACTGATTACGTAAAAAATCGTCACACATAATTTTTAAGGAATCTACACTATAGCTACGTTTTGATTGAGTGACGCTCGCAATATTATCTTTTATATTAGAAACATCCACACTGCTTACCCATTTATTTAGAGAATAATAATCATTTTTAGAGCTTGAGTAAATAGATATGTTTTTGTAATCATCGTGAATCGAAATCATTATCGGTTTGATTCTGCGTCTCCATAATATGTTTCGGCTAACGATACTTAATTTATCTATTAAACGAATTATTTCACTGTCCGATATCGACTTCTTTCTCAACCAATATTTGCCGGCAAGATAATATCTACGCACACAAAGAGGCGGGACGTGAAGCTCGCATTCCATTACATGTATAGCTGTGCTGCGAATGAATCCACCTATAACACGCATACATTGATTCTGTACTCTGTCAAGTTTGATTAAATGTGTTTTACAACTGTTGCCGTAGATAAAGCTTGCATAATCTAACCTACTCCTTATGCTAGCCATGTATAGGCGTCTCAAATGACGGGGGTGCATTCCCCAACCTGAACCAGCTAATACTTTAAAGATGTTTATAAATTTAGAAGTTTTTTCTTTAATCTCATTAATGTGTTTTGCCCAGCGTAATCTTTTATCGAACCATAAACCTAAATATTTAAAATTGTCAACTACCTGTAAAGCCTCAGATTGGTTTATACTAATACAATAAGTAGGGTTGTGTCTGGAATAATTGTTTTTAAAAATACAGATTTTACTTTTTGATGAAGAAACACTTAAGCCTATCTTTGTGAGTATTATTGATAATTTATTTAATGCATGTTGTATCCGTTCCATACCTATATTTACATCACTGCAACTGACGTATAGTACAAAGTCATCTGCGTATTGTGAAATGTGGACCTCTTTTATTTCTCTGCACACATATATAGTTGCTATATTAAAAAGGAGGGGTGCAAAGGGATCCCCTTGAGCTAATCCACGACATGTACTCCTGCAAAATTGAGAGCTTCCAGATGTAATTTTTAGATTTCTTTCTTTTAAAAAATTCCAAACGTACTGACACATTTGAGCACCTGCCCCAATGTTGTCCATTGTTTGCAGAAGGCTGGTTGTATCTACATTGTTATATGCGTTATCGATATCAAGAAAGCACGCAATCGTACATTTTCTCTCTAAAAAACCTATTTGAATGCGCGTTACTAAGCTAGTTATGTTGTCTAAAGTCGAACAACCCTTTCTGAAGCCAACTGTGTTAGGAGACAAAATGTTGTTTTTCTCAACAAACCATTCTAATCGACTGATTAGTATGTTGTGAAAGATTTTACATATGCATGATATCATTGATATTGGACGCAAAGAATCGCGTCCTGGTTTAGGTATCGGAACTATCGTGATATCACGCCATTGTTCGGGAACGAAGCCGGTTTTGTAAAACTCATTGAATAATGTTGTTAAAATAGTTTTACCGTTATCCGGTAGGTTTGCAATCATTGAGTAAGATATTTTATCACATCCCGGGAACGTATCTTTGTGCCTTATGCAGTTGTCTAACTCTTTTCTTATTATTGGGGACTCCAAATCAAAGTTACTTGAAGTAAAGGTTGGATCTACAGGACGAACATAGTCAGGAGTCAAGCTTTCAAGTAGATGTCTCGCCTTTTCTGCGTCTACATGAGAGTGCGAGGAATTGAGACCTTTAAACCATTTTATTTTACGCCATAGCTCGCTTTGGGATGTAGAACTGTCTATTGACGAACAATACGCATGCCAGGATTTATCCTTTTCTCTGCGTATATATTTTTGAGCATCACGAATTTTTTCCTGTAATATGGATAGATTATTTGGAGTAGGATTACGTCGAAATTTGGAAAGTGCAAGGCGTCGTTCTGCCACTATTTTAGACATAGAGGGACTCCAATAAGGTTTGGGGGTAAATTTACTATTAGGGTTGTGGTTGATTTTAATCATAGGAATGTGGTTGTCCGCTGCTATATTGATGTAGTTTACAAAGTAATTATACGATTGTTGAAGATTAACAGAGATAGAAAAATCAACAAAATATGTTTCTAATAATTCTTTGTAGGAAGACCAATCAGCTCTTTTGAAATTTCTTTTTTTTGTGATGTTATTGTTAGAATTAAAATCTGTAGTAATTTTTATAAAAAGATGATCACTGCCTAGAGTTTCACTTAAGGTGGTCCAATTTAATCTAATAGCGATATCTGATGAAGCAATAGAAATATCTGGGGAAGATCTCTGTAAGATATTATTAACTAGTTTGAGTCGTGTATGCTGGCCAGTATTTAAAGTAACAAAAGAGTTATCAATTAGTGAGTCAAATATTTGTGAACCTCTCTGATCAGTTTTATAGGACCAGTTTGTATGATGTCCATTGAAATCACCGAGAATTAACGTTTTGTTGGGATTAACTGATGAGAATATATGATCCCAATCACCTTGTCTGGTCCGAAGTGGCAGAGGAGCACAATATAATGAGATTAAAGTTTCTATCTTGTCACAGTTATAAATTCGAATACCTATAATTTCAATATCAGAGTTAATGCTATCTAGATTAAGTCTCACAGCTTTAATGGATTTATGGACTAAGATTGCAACGCCCCCATATCCAGCATCTCTGTCTCTACGGAAAATATTGTAACCATTTACCTTAATGTTAGCTTCAGGTACCAACCATGTTTCACTAAGGGCTGCAATGTGGATGTTTTCTTGACACAGAAATTGATCAAAAGAAATTAACTTAGGTCTTAAACTTTGACAGTTCCACTGTATTATATTTAACCGAGATATTTTTTTCTTTGTGTTATCCATCTTGACAGAAATAATCAAAGATGGTCTGCAGTATTGGCCAGTCCGGTATAAAGTCAACTAACATAAACACTAAGCATTCTACACAGCACTTGAAACCCATTTTCAATTTAGATTGTATTGATGCTCCTCTCAAGAATAGTATGTCCTTCAATCTCTGCAACAGCTCCTTGATGTTTGTAACTCTATTGGATTTTACTTCCTCACGTTGAGCATCTTTTTCGTCTCTTCTGCTCGAAGGCGTTTCGTTCACTGGGTCCTCCGACCAAGTCCATGGAGAAGACGCTGCGTTCTGTCGATTTCTAGAAGGACGGGGTGAAAGTTGCTTTTTATTGTTATTATGTACATCAGCTTTTGTTTTGGTTACTTCTGAGAACAGGGGCGTTGAAGATGTGGATGGCGCAGTGGGTGGGCGATATTCTGGAAAAAGATTTCTCAAGTGTTCAAAGCTTCGCTCCGTTTCTTTGAAGGGTTCTTCATCAGGCTGTGTGTGAGCAGAGCGGGAACGAGGAACATACATAGTTAGTGCTCTTTTATAGGTACAGTTAAAATCAGCCATAATTTCTCTCAACTTTTTCTCTTTTAAGAAGGAGGGACAAGATTTCGCCATTGACATGTGGCTGCCCTTACAGTTCACGCATTTAAAGTTTCTCGTCTCACAGTTATCGTGATCACCTCCACATTTAGGGCAAACTATTTTGTTCGAAGGGCATCTTTTTGTAACATGGCCGAGCTTCCAGCACCTTGCACATTGTGAGACCGGAAAGACGTACGGATCGACCTTAATCCGTAATCCATCTACAGTGACGTAGCCAGGGAGCGATGAGCCCTTAAAACAAAGACGAACTGATTCACTAGCCTTCCATCCATCCTCTTCCTTACAACGTCTTTTCAGGCGATATATAGATAAGAGTTCAGCACTTTCTGGGCTAATTATGTTTTTCAAGATTTCTTCATCTTCCAGATCAACATCTACATTTTTTATTACGCCAAACGATATATTTTTCTCCATAGCACGGTGAATGCGCCACCCTTTATCTAACAGATCTTGGCAAGACTCTAATTTAGACGCGCATAGTTCACTTTTCACATCGACACGAACCTTAAAAGGGTTCACGAATTTAACACGTTCAATATCAAATAAATCATGAGATTTAAAAATTTTTGCTAATGCAAATAGTTTAGGCATTTTTTCACTGAAGGAAATGTACATTTCGATGATGTTTTTGTTTAGCTTTCTCTCTTTTGATATAACTTCAGTCCAGTCGTCCTGTTCTTCTGTTTCTATTCCTCTTTTGATTGGGACTCTTCTCCTTATTATTGGTCGACTTATAGGGTTTTCAACACCATCCATCTCATTGTTATCGTCTTCTGTTCTTAGTTGTTCACTCTCTTTTCTTAGTTCTTCACTTTCTTTTATTAGTTGTTCATTCTCAATTACTTCTGGTTTTCTCACAAAACCGTCGCTATTTAAAATAGAAAACCGGTTTTCATGCTCGATTCCTTTATAATTTTCCATTATGATGGCGTAAACGCAAGCGCATCGTTATCAGTGGGCCGGCCGCCAGGTAGTCCCCGACGACGCACACAGGCGCACCGAATAACAAAGGGCGCTCGGTCGATATGCACTGCGATATTTAATTTAATACACAATCACCTCGCTCGAATGCCGAAGCGAGACTGTGCTACAGACTTGTTACTAACTCGTGAGCGTCAGAAGAAAATCTCTGCTAGGTCGCTTTGCCCCCGCGAGGACCTGGAGACGGCTCTGCGAGGCCTTACAAATCCTAGATTACGATGGGAGGATTAACAAAAATATATCTTCAAGATGAAAAGAAATTACACATCAATTGATTTGCCTTTGAAATCAAGTTCAGCTCCAACCGGGACTTCAAAGAGAAACAGCTCAGGCATTTTATTCGATATTACTATAACAAACCTTAACTCTGACAGCCTTGCTCCGGACACTAAGCCAGTTATGTAAAGGTGTTACCTAAAAACGTCTAAAACAGACCACGGATGACCCAACGAGAATGGATGACCGGAACTAACATATTTGCTGGACGAGCTGGCCTCACTTTGCGCGTCTCAGCGCCGCGTACCTGCGACCTGCGAGCACTAAATCATAGCCCTTCCGAACCCTCACCTAATTTATAGTTCAATAACCTCGTGGGCACGCCCGAAGAGTTACGATAACGGGATGCATAAAATTATACGGGCCCTCTGAACCCTAGTACTTACTTAGCCGAGCTACAAATTGTTCCCGCACTTCATCATCATCATAATGAGTCCGTAACGTGACCCACTTGAGCTCGGCCCTTCGGGACCATTGTGCTAATTCATAAAACGAACCAAATTACAACTACAATAGGATTTCTCAAGTACGTAAGTTACAGTTTGTAGGGGAAATTTTGTTCGTAGACCTTTCGTAGCAGTGTCTACGCCGTAGATGGATCGTTATTCATGAAATTGTATTGTATCTCAATAAATTTTCCATTTCCAATCTTTCTTTAAAATATTTTCATTCCATGAATAATAAAAGTGGTAAGCAGCACGTTATTAACTTTATGAGCTCTGGTTGAACATGATACGCCTGAACCGTGAATCCTTTAATGAATCCGGTGGAAGCGGAACCAGGTCAGCCGGCGTGCGCATTGACTTAAAGAGCTTTTAATTATGTTTCAGAATTGCCTCAAATAATAAATTGTACGGCTTCACAAACAGTTTGCGTAATGAATACAATCAGGCTGTATGTCGGGTCTATCTCGGCCATGGAAAGACTTCAACTTAGCGTACTAAATATTTAGACAAGTCACACGAAATGTAGGTAAGTGTTGTTTTTTTAAATAAAACTAAACAGCAGTAATAACTATTGTTATAATAATTCATGACTAATGTATTCAAAAAAGTATTGGAATATTCCAAATGAATAGATGAAATAACAGAGTAATTTCAAGTAATATCAGTTCTGACAAAATGTAAATCTGATTTATATTATTGTTTCGCTTAAAAGACTACATTTTTTAGCTTTAAAGACTACATTTTTAAGTAATCCTTGAGGTCCTACAGAAATAACACATTTTTCTTTCTTTCTTTCAAAATAGCAGTACATTTAGGTACATCAAAGTACCTACCCCTTTATTATGTACTCGTGACCTCTATAATTCTAGCGCGGTGCTTTGTCCGCCGCGCCGGTGTCGCCGGAACCAACCGTCGTCCTAGTAGTCAATCATTTGGACACACATTTTTCAATTCGTTGCCTTCAAGACCTTTACCTTCGTAATGTAAATTTGTTTAGTACCATTTCAAACAGGTAAGAAAAGTTACGTAAATTATAATGAATACCGTTCTGTCAAGACAGGCAATTATTTTATTCATTACGAGTACTAGCGGCGCGCCCTGACTTACCCTTTACAGTTTTCTTATAAGTAATTGAAAACTTACTATTTCTTAATCATGTCGTTTTACAGAATCCAATACAATTTAAAATTGTATTTATTTTTGTTCTTCCATGTAAGATCGCCGACTGCAGATATATGGAACACATCCGTCCACGGCACGAGAGTCGGCCCCAGGCCCGCACAGTCACGATCAGACGAATAAATTCAATTATCTCGCGATTGCTTTATTGTTTGTTTTATTCCGCGGCTGATTGCATTCAAAGATTGGATTTATTTGTTGCGGACGAGTTATTTACGGCGGACATTATAATAACATATGACCGGGATGGTACGAGTAGTTGTGCCACCACGTAGCTTCGGATATTCACGAGACAAGTAAGACTAGTAGGTACATAGAGAATTTATCATGATATCTTGCGATTATCTAGGTTATGAGCACCTTAACCTACTTTGCTGAGCCTCTCAATTTGGCCAGTGTCAAGCTCCAGTAAGCTTGGCATGAATAAAACATAAAATAAAAAACTGGGCCGTAATTATTGCCCTGAATAGTAAACGTATGAAGAGAAGTAGAACATAACTCATACTATACCAATGTTCTTAATATGAATGATGACCGCGAATATTGACGGTGGATGGTATTGTGGTGATAATAAGTGGAGCTTAATCTAACACGAGTACTGGCGGCTTAGATGTTCATTATTAAAAATCGTATATTCAACCATAACAACAGATGATGATACGAATAGAATGTCCTTGCTAAATTCCTGTGTGAATTGCGTCGTTGCGATCCGGGGCGCACTAGTTTACTTATTGTGGCAATAGCGACAACGCTGAGCGATACAGCCAGTCTCATTCGGCCCAGCATTTTGCGAATATTTGTCGAGAAAATACAACTCTTTTATTTGTATTGCAGCCACGGGGCGTCGGCGGTAATAAGCCGCGAACTTCGGGACAAAAGCATCCACTGTTTTATTGCATTCTCGTAATGAACATGAGAATATGATGGTATTTGTTTTATTTTTCTCTGCGGGTAATACAAATATTATGTAGGCACAATATGTTTTGCGCAATTTGTTACAAAGAACAAAGCTAGCATTATTTCAAACAAATAAAAGTTATATTTTTAAATAGTCAGATCGATAATCTGCCATTCGAAAGATCTAAAGGAACATGTGACTGACTTTGAGAATATAGTTGTTATCATATTTAATTATTTTTTTAAGACTCAATTTTGGTTATATTTTTACAACTCAATTATAAGTTCTGTGCAATAGGTACAATAAACAGGTATTATCCGTGTAATACATTAGAACAATAGGACAGTTTGATTTATTTGAGTAATTATTTGATGATGCATGCGCTCATCGGTTATCATGACAATTACCTGCATCATAATGTCACAAATGTTTATATACCTAACTTTAATATAATGTATTTGTTTTGTTTTGCAAATTTGAACTCGTAATTAAAAGTTGACGGCACACAACGGCACAAAACCGGCTCTTTTTCCCGAAAGACACTTCAAAACACTAAATAAATTACTTGATAAATATCAATTTACAAAGGAAGGGACGCTCCAGTTAGCTTAAAATTCTAAGAGAAAACGTAATAATAAAAGTTTGCATTAATTAGATGCTCATTGTACCTTCGACGTCATCGCCGCCGGTTCGCAACATGTAATTATCTGCCGGAGGACCTGGCCGCGGGGCGCGGGGGCGGGGGGCGGGGGGCGGGGGGCTCGCTGGGGTCCGGGGGGGCACGGGGGCCGCTTTGTCTCAGAGTTACAAATATTGAAATTACCAACTTTTTTCATATCTGCGAGCTTCGAGGAAAACGCAAAAAGTTACACGCAAATTAGGCATTTTTCGTTATTAGGCCCTTTTTGTTTTTTTATCTCGGACTTTGATCAAATTGTGTCGCCCACAAACGTAATGTAATAAAACTTTATACTATTCACCGTATCTCATCAAAACTAGTAATTGGGTTCAGCAAATTACGTAGAGAAAAGTTAGTTACTGAAGAACAATTGGCAGCGATCCGTAAGCCTTGGAAACTTATTGTACTTCAGACACATTTACTTTTCATAAACTGACACAAATACCATCAACGGTTGTTTAGTTGTAATTTAATGTTTTATATTAACGGATAAAAAACTAATTTTACAGTGAAAAAGAAAATTCATGTAGCGCTCGTAGCAGCTCTACGAAAATCGATGCTACGATTTCTCGTAGAGCCGCTACGACCCCTACGCCATTCTCTAAGGTAAATCATGACGTATTGCTATAATATTTATGTTCTCACTGGGAGCTAGAATTTCGCTAGACGAGAATGTAAAAGCTATTCAAAAAGCCGCGCTGAAACCAAACGCCGAGCAAATAACGACACCGCGAGCCGGCGGCGAGGGACAATCGAAAAACTTTTAGTATTGGACACCCACGCCATGCGTGTGTGTGCTCTTAGCCACATAACTACGGAACAGTAAGATTAAATATTAAAATAAAACATTCAAAATTCTATTGACGATTAAATACGTAGAAGGTATCGTTAATGTTCATCAGGAATCATCATCACCTCAAGCTTTGTGTTTTGATTTTGACCTCCAGGAAAAATATTTAATACACGTTTAACCGCGTTATCGTATTGTATTTTGAGCGTTAATACCGTGTTTCGTCGTGTCGCGTTACGTTTTGTACGATCATACCAAAGTGAGTATTTAACTCAGTCGAGTGTTGTTATTGATCGTGATTAGAAAACAGCCATCAGAAATGAAAGTAAGCAATTCACACTCAATTCAAATTAGGTTGTGAGTGCGAGTTGATATATTTGATCGTTATTTCCCTACGTCACGTTCCTTCCTGCCTGCCTACCCTGCTACTCTGCAGCGCATATGATAGTGTAATGAGCCACTTTATATTCGCTCCGAGGTAGGAGCCCTCGTCTATTGTCGTCACTTGATTTCATCATCCCGAAAAGACAATAGGAATTAGGCGTCTTTGTTTCTGCAAATTATGTTCGCGAGAAACAGAATTGTGTTTGTCGCACCTTATTGAGAGCAGCGCTGGTACCTACGGCAACATAACCCAGTTCTGACGGTGAAAATCTAGGCCACATTGCTTCATACGTAAAATATTAGGCATCTTGGCTGAAAGCTCCTACCTTAGACATATTCTAAATAAATCGTATACCTAAATATTCAAGCAGCGTAAAAATGTTTATACACTTTTATAATTCTATCACGCTTGTGGTTCTTAAAGACACATAAACGCAACAGTATAATTTTCATAAAACATAATGAAATAGAATCACATGCAGAATGTGCCTTTTTTACTTCATAGCAGTATTGAATTAGTATTGAAAAGCATGCGCATCGACCGCATGTTAAAGAAAGGCGAGCTTCGAAGCTCGTTAATCCAGCCACACCGAGCGGGTCCGTGCGTACCGCGCCGACTGAATTAACATAATACTGAAACTGAATTCATGTTCACTCGCGAACAAAAACACAAGTGCCTATTATTCAAATGAGTTGAAGAGTTATAATAACAGACCCTTCATATCTGGGGCACGGCCAGGTGGCGGCTCGCGTCGCGTCGGGACACTCGGGAGATTACAGCTTCCGGGAGGTGCTAAGGATCTATAATGATCTGTCTACGTCCGAATAGTGTGATATGTATGTCGTTCGTTGTTTGCCGCCGCCCCCTAATTAAGTGTAGAACAAAACCATCATGTATTATCGATAATTAAACAATAAAATTAAAGTAGGTAAGTATGTATTGAATACACAATGGATGTAAAAAATAGTCCTTTATTCAAAGTAATGTTATCTGTCTCTACAAAGGAATCGCGACACATATTCATTTAATGTAAGTTCTAATTTCGGCAAAACGTCGGGAACAGTAAATGTAGAACAAAGGCGGTAATACAATTGTAGCAATGTACAGTAATGTGCAAAGACATCGAGCCGCGAGCAGCTGGTGGCGAGCAGCTGGTGGCGAGTGGAGACACGCACTCGCTCGGAGCGCTCGCTGCGATTTAACGTGATTTAGCGCACTTCATTGCCGTCCTTTATTTCCTAGAATGTTGAAAGTTCTCAGCATAACAGCGCGTATTGCGTACCTATGGGTTAGGTACCTAGTTATGTGAGATTGTAAACACCTATTTCTCATTACCTGTCTATCCATCTTGGTTCTGTCTGGGTGCAAAAATTATACTCTAATGAAAAATTTTGAACTTTAGGTATGTTATGTACGGATTACAGTTTTCCAACAGTTCACAATCTCGCGGATTTAATCTTTATAGACTGTAATAGTATCTAACGGTACCTATTTACAATTTCATGGTGACATACTACCCAGGAATACGAAGCAGAAAACCCGGGCGTGCTCTACAAACACCTTTTACGTAATTACCAAAATGTAGGTTTTGTTTCGATCGATACCTGATTAGGAAAAAGAAGGTCACGACTCCTAGTTTCCCAAAGTAATTCGTAAAGGTACCTGAGTATTATTTAGTTCGCAGTTAAGAATATTTTTTTTCTTCCTTTCAATGGTTTGTCGTCAGGATATTTTCGGAAGCAATATCTGGGCTATTTACGTACGTAAGCAATATGACAAAGGTCCGCAGTCACGAACACGGCCGGCAACGGCGCTGTATTCAGCGCGCCGAGCGACAGTAACTCGCCAACTAGGTAGGTAGGTACCCTCCCATCCGCTCTCACAGGGCAGGTACGTGATAATGTCAGGGCTTTGCGAGGGAAACTAGTTTTTCGATAGCTATAATCACAAACTTAGGTAAATGTGGGTTGGATAATAAAAACCCTAAAAGGGGACGATTGGCACGACCTGATATGAAAAAGATTATCCGTGGCGTAACTGTTCGCAGCCACCCATTTATTTAGGTAAGGCTTTATGGAAGCCTCCATTGAAATTGAAGTGGTTGGAAATGGTTGAAAACTATTGACCGCGTTGAAATTGGGACGCATTCATTCATAATCTACCATTAAATCTGAATTTTAGTAGGTAGGTAGGTATCCTCTTCGGGAATCAGAAGAGGAATGGAAGAATTTCAGAGGGATTTTTATCTAGGTTGTTAAATGCTCATTGCATTTAACCTAGATAAAAATACTTACCACAGAAACTGTTTAAATTTAGATTATTCTTTAAATATTATGCTGGTAAAAATGTATTTAAACTTTAAAGGATGAAAACTTCGTTTTCTGAGCTCAAACAGGACACTTAGCAGGCTTCCTAGCGCAGAAGGAAATGATAAATATATTGCAGCAGCGCAGCAAGCGGCAATTAACGCGGCATCAACAACGACGACGCGCGCATCTTGAAGAAACAAGAGCCGGTGCGGTGCTGCCGCTGCCGCTCCATCTACTCTAAATAACAATTTGTAATATCGTTAGAGCCAATGGCTGATAAATGAAAATCAGTGATTACGTATAGCACTATGTAATCTAGAGATCGAGTTCCGTAGCTCGAGGCGAGGTGGGCGCACCGCGCAGCGGCGGCGGCGCGTCCAGCTCCTTGTCGAAGAAGCAGGTGGAGGGCGCGCAGGAGCGCGGCGCGCAACGATGCTGGCGCAGCAGCAGGTACAGCAGCAGGTTGTACTCCGACGTCGCGTTCTGCACCAGCTTCAGCGTCGTCTCCAGCTGCTCCTGCTGCGCGTCCCACGCGCGCAGACGCTCCACGCTCGACGACAGGTAGCGGTTCAGCTGCAACCACACGGCCATCAGACCCCGCTCGGTGCCTCGACCGGCCGGGGAGAGAGGAGAGAGGTACCTTGACTATCCGCTTCTCCATGATCTTGCGCTGGATCCACTCGCAGAGGTAGGTGAAGAGGCCGAGCAGCAGCAGCGCCAGCGTGAGGAACAGGTTGAGCGGCGGGAGGTCAAGGGCGCGGTCCTGCCAGGCGGGCGGCGACGCGGGCGCGGCCGGCGACAGCTCGGGCACGTAGTACTGCGTCGGCAGCAGCAGCAGCGCCACGCCCAGCGTCACCGCCAGCCCGCTCGAGCACCCGCTCATCGCCCATCGCACCATACTTTCTGACATACTCTAGCCTAATTTTGAAACTGTAATGTACTATATTCTTACTGCAAATTCATCTAAATTAGTGTGATCAGTGATGATGTTGAAACTTTAGACATCCGAATTATTTCCATAGATAATTATTATGACAGCGTGGATCTAGATTCTAGAGAAAGGAGTACCTACAGCTTTAAGAATTTAGCCAATTCCTACAGGCTCAAACTTCATCCGAGATACCTACTTAAACCATGGAAAAGGCATGATTTTAGGTGTATGACACTGCTGTATGGATATACGAAGTGTGAAATCATTCATAGTTGTAATCTCATGCTTTAAAACATACATTAATCACAAACTAAAATAGATACGTATCCGAACACCGAAACTGACTTTGACGTTTCACTAAAAATGTAATTGTCAAACAAAATGCAATCAATCAGCTGCTTGTCAGTTGCTTGTTGCAACAATAGTTGGTGGGTGTCGAAAAGGTGTCGAATTTTAACAGTAGCTTTAGATAGAGAAGGACAGATTTCAAACCCTGTAAAGTAGAAAGAGAGAAATCTAATATATTTTCATCCAATAAAAACGCAGTCCAATAACAAAAACTATCATTCAGTGTTCCGCAAAGTAGTTTAAAAATATTCCATTGAGTGCAAAACAAACAGCCTGTTAAATTAGCTGCTGGCAGGCTTCTCTTCTGTAAGAAACCAACATTTATCATAAATTATAATTCGTATCACGTTAGTCATAACAAAATCCACGTATTTTTTAAATGTCGATCGACTCAGGATTTTAGTAAGCTGTATGTATGTAGGAACGTAACGTAATAATTGTAAGTAAAAGCCTCGATTGCAAAGATTTCCTGCTTTTTCAGGGTCAAGTGGCTAATTGAATATGTAGAGCGCAGCACAAAGGATTTATATAATAACGGAGTCGCCATGAAGAAAGTTGTGCTCTTCAAGAGCGAGTCCGAGGAATATCAGAAGGCTTTCAGCGAGCGCAACTACGAGACCGTGTTCGTGGAGCCGCTGCAGTTCGAGCCGACCAACGCGGACCAGCTCGCAGAGAAGCTGCTGCGCACAGACTACGACGGACTCGTCCTCACCAGCCCGAGGGCTATCCAAGCGCTGGCCAAATGCTGGGACCCATCCAAATTTGTCATATGGAACACTAAACGAGTTTACACCGTCGGACAAGCCAGCACCCGCAGTATTTTGGCTTCATTGGGCCTGGAGGCGCTAGGAGAGGCATCTGGTAATGCAGAAAACTTATTAAAAATCATTGTGGAGGAAAATCCAGCAAATTCCAAATTCTTATTTCCATGTGGTAATTTACGATCCGAGACCTTACCCACGTTTTTGAATGAAGCTGGAATCTCATTGGATGCTTTGACTGTGTATGAAACGAGGGAGAACACAAACCTGAAGACTGACCTGATTGAGCTGGACACGGGGCACGATCCCTGCTGCCTGGTGTTCTTCAGTCCATCAGGGTGCGAGTACATTCACCGAGAGCTACAGACTTTCAGCAATAAACTCAACCAGCTGCCGAGGTTTGCCATTGGCAACTCAACCGCTCACAAGATTGAGAATTTAGGCCTAGAGATAGCAGGCGTTGCATCTAAGCCCCAAGCTGGCAGCCTCGCTGACTCTGTACAAAACTACTTTATAGCTTCATAGAGCTGAACTATTTATACAAGATATGTTATTGTGATAGAAATGTACAAATAGGTGATGGATAATTTTTATTGTTATATTTTTATTAGTTTTTACAAAAATACCTAATTATAATATGAAAAGAAAACTGTACTTATTTAGTTATGCACAACACATTCAACATTATTCCAAGTTTGGTATTGTGCATGCCAACGCTTCATGTGCCCTCGTCCCTCCTTCACTTATGTAATGTCTTTGGAGAAAGCTGATTTTCCTGACCTTCTTTTGCCCTGCATTCACTATACTTACCTACTCTACATTAAGCAATTAAACCCAATTACTTACAATCTATACTAATATTATAAAGTTGACGTTTTGTTTGTTTGATGGAGGTAATCTCCGAAACTACTGGGCCGATGTCAATAATTCTTTCACTGAGGTGAAGAATTAACATTTAAATAGGTTGAGAAGATTGAAGTTCTGCTTCTTTTTGTGCCCTCTCCAGTGACTGCAACTACGTAAGTGCGAGACAGATCCGAAAGTAGGTAATGATTGTTAGCAAGTGTTTGGCAAAATAGCAGATTGTTATTGTTGGTACTACTGCCCAGCGTGTAATGTCAAAATATAACCTATTTACATAAAGGGTTGAAAGTTGACTATTTACATAAATGATAAGACCTGTGTTTGTATAAAACCATATAATTATTATCATTAAAATTTAAAAGTAAAAATGAGTCAGTTTGTTCGAGTCAGGCACTGGGCGCACTGGGCGCGGGCCGAGACGCCAGAGTCCAGACCGACACTCATCTATAGAAGACACAAACGGAGAGAGGGCGGCGCGCGCGGGAACACGCCCGCCGCCGCGGGTGCGCTCCCGCCGCGGGTGCGCTCCCGCCGCGGGTGCGCTCCCGCGCGCGCCGCCGGGTCGCGTAACGAACGAGCTATTTCTTGGACCGCTAGAATAGACGCGCAGTCAAAAAACACAGTCCGCGTATTGTCATTTGTACATTAATTTATCATAAGTAGAATACAATTATTAAAAAAAGCCCGCACGTTACCGTGTAACCTACTAGAGCGAATGAGTGCCTAATTTAATCTCTATGTCCGCTACGGACACATAAGTGACTAGTGAAACAATTTGGATGCTTTCGCATGGTGTCGCTTTAGTAGGTTCACTTTGACCCGATGCTTCGCTTTCCACACGCAGGTTCACACGATAATACAAATAGTAGATTGGGGTCGCGAGAGGAACGCTGCCTCGCATGCACTTAACTGTCTCCACATCGGAACGTTGACTGTTGAACTCATGATAAACTTAATTCCAATCCAATCAAAATGGGAGTACATTACCTTTAAAATATTAACAAAATATCGTATTGTGATATGTTTACTATAATCTACGTAAAATAAACATGATGATTTTTGGCGATTCTCACGATTCATTACAATTCCCGTTTACAATTTTATCCAGTACAAAGAAACAACACAAAGACAGTACAAAGTTAAGCTCGTGGAGCGATTTCATCTGATTGGACAGTATAAAATACCTATAACAATTATCATTACATGTCGAACATCTTTCTTACGGCTAGCTAGTTCCAATGAACAATAGTAAACATTGTGCAACCCAGGCGATCTATTACAAGCCAAACCAAATCAATAGACATTCTCATATAACAATGTCACTCTTAACACAATAGATATTTCGCTTACAAGTAAAAATGTTACCCTTTGCATACATTTGTGTATATTTCAATAATTATAAACAGTGTATAAGTAATACAAACTGGACGAAGAGGAAATGAGGACTAAATGCGAAGTACCGGCACGAACAGTAACATGGGGTCGCAACCAGCTAAATATTACATACACGAGTACTGTGCTCACTACTCAAGGAATGCATTATAATTACAAATAAAACTACCTCTTAAATGGACTAGCATCAAAATCAGACTTGCGTAAATAAAACATAATTAACGTTTGAGATCAACAGCACATAAGTAGAGAATGTTATAAATATGCAAAAATCGAATAATCTTACAATTATCAGTTACACAAAGTATCGAATCGGGCAATACGAGAAAGTTCAGTTCACAAACGATACGAACGAACATCGCATCCAAAGAGAAGCGAGGGGATCACCCGGCGCGGGACGATTCGAAAAGGAGGGTACTTTACAAATATACAGACTCACCGACATTTCAACTCACGCAGAATTCTAATGGCAGTATTCGACCAGTCTGTGCATCCACGGTCACATCGACAGAATATACAACGATCATCATCGATCGTACTCCATCCGGAGCTCGGGCTCGGGGCGCGTCCCACTCGGCGGCCCACGCCTCACTTCATAAGCACAAAGAGTCGCATCGTCTCGGTGGTGAGGCGCTCAGAAGTCGGTGGGGCACTATAAGGGCGCGTGCCGGCTGGTGGAGGGCTCGGACGGCGGCGGGGGCGCGGCGGGCACGGCGCAGTACTCCCCCCGCGCGGCCCCCCTCCCCCTCCCCCTCCCCCTCCCCCGCACCCTCCCCCGCGCCCACACCCCGCACGACGTCAGCGCCGCCGCCACGCACACGCCCGCCAGGCCCTGGAACGTACATCTTACACGTTAGCTGATCCGTATCATTGGCCGCTCGCTCTGTTAACACATTCAAGCCCAGCTCCCCAAATTTTGGTACATATGTAGGTATATTGCTAACTTGTAAAGAAATCATTATAGTAGAATACATTACATAAGGCGTGTGAACTCGCCCTACGTCCGTTTCCTACGCCAATCACGTGTGTGTTATTTCTTTAACTATTCGATCGACTCTATGAACAGAGTATAGATATGTTATCGAGAGTGTCGGTAAGTGGAGCGATGGGGTAGAGCGATGGGTGGAGGGTACGTACGATGGAGGCGAACAGGAGGTCCCTGGTGGGTGCGGGCGCGCGCGGGTGGTGCCACAGCACCGCGTGCAGCAGCAGCGCCGCGCCGCCCAGCTGCCAGCACGCCGTCCACACGCAGCACGCCGCGCTCTGGAACATGCACCGCACACACATCAACATCACCGTACTCAGGAGCGAGAGCATCATGTGAGTACGGTGGACGGTGTAGTTACCAGCGCGGCCCAGTCGATGGGCATGAGTTGATGCAGCGCCCCGAGGCGCACGGTCAGCAGCGCGGCGTGCAGCAGCGCCGAGCTGAGCGCCCCCAGCTGCAGCGCGCGCGCCGCCCCCGCCCCCGCGCCCCCGCCCCCGAGCCGCACCCCGCACGCGCCCCACACGCACCCGCACACGCACACGCTGCACACCTGCAATGCAATCATTATACGCACAGATGAATAACACTCATTTTAATAAGACACAGATTGGACTGCTGTATTTTGAGACCACTTTATTGTAAAACAATGTGTTTCTTGCTAATTGATCATTCAATCCATAATGGGTTAAACACATACTTTAACTTGATAGAATGATTGCCAAATCAGATGGAGATCATCAAGCTTTCCTCAAGAATGTATCAAGCGAATCTTGAAGCAGATTGAGGACAATTAAGAGGAACTTGGCGTGCCCCACATCTTTATCTAAACTACGGCCTCCAGTGAATACCCAGGTTTAGGAATAGCATAGCAGATCTTGAATTGGAATTTGAATACAGAGTTAGCAATACTGACCACAATAATGAGCGTAGCGGCGCCCTCCAGCGTGAGCAGGTATGAGGGGCGGCAGTAGAGCGGCGCCAGCGGCAGCGGCGCGCGCGGCGGCTCGCGCAGGTACTGTGCGTGCGAGTCCCACGAGCGCTCCGTCGCCTCCGTGCCGGCCGGGGAGCGCCCGCCCGCGCCCGCGCCTGCGCCGCTGCCTGCTATCTCGAAGTCCTGCACCACACCACACCCCTACACCATCCGTCGTTATACCAAAAGCATTTACGAGACTTTATTGAGTTATTATGTTACGCTTCGACGTTTCCACAAGTGAAATTTCCATAAAGTCCCGTAAATCCGTTCACAGATAGTTTTTTTTTATAACTAACGTGGATTTGAACATTATAAACACTTAATTAAAATGGAATATTTACCATGATTTATAGATTTGACTGTGATCATGGCGCATGCAACTGTGACGAAATTTCGGGATACTCGTAAATCTTCAAATCATGTTACTCAGTCCCGTTTTAAGTGTATATAAAATATTACACAAAAATTTGAGAATCATCGTTTAACTTGTACTGTGTGTAAACAAGGTGAAGTGAACAAGTGAGAACCTCCTTTTAACATTACATACTTAACATTTTGATTTGTTAAACCATGTTCATTCAATGCTCATGAATATGTTGTGCTCTAGGGAAACTGTCTCACAGCTGTCTCATAGGGAGGGGATATCCTAATTTACACTTTGACTATTTAGCCTTTTATAACAGCCTCAGACAGTTATTTACAAGAGAAAAGTCCATCAATTTACAAAGAATAAATCTTTTAACACTCTAACCTAACAGGTCAATATGAAAATAGAGTTTGTAAAAGAGAGGATATGATCCCAGTTATGAGAACAGATTATTATTACTGAAGGTGTCCCAGCATGTCATGGCAACATCAGCTCAGTACAACAATAGTAGCGCTAGCGCTTACACATGTCGGAGTAGCAATAAGCGGAGGTGTAACCTGCACGTCTTCGCCGCGGCAGCTGGTGGGCTCCAGCTCGCGAATCTCGTCCAGCAACAGCTCCACCTCGTCCGTCGAGTACAGCTCGCTCACAGACACGTAGCGAGCCGGCGCCGCTTGCATAGCCCTCGCCGCGCTCGCAGCAGGCTAGCGCCCCGTCGGCCGAGCCACGCTCGCCGCAACACCTGCGCCCGGCGCCATCCGACCGAGGTTACCGCATGCCACCATCGAAACGTACACCACGCTTATGCGACCACATAATCCAAAAAACAAACACGCTATAATTTACAGGCCTGACCTAATAAACAGAATTCATTCAAAGACGCTCAAAATCGCACGCCATGTTTGTTATCATTTAGTTTTTTTTTCTTTTCAGTTTTCTCCTTTGAAATCTTGTCTATGGTTATCCGTTCGGATATTTCAAATTATTTCGGAATGTTTCGGTTTTCAGTTCAAACTTCATTTCTTGAATCGAGCTAATAGGAACAAAAATAAACGCACGTGATTGGTAGTCGAAATTCATTGGATTGGCTAGATTTGACAATTGACAATTGAATTGACAATCTAGCCAATTACGAGAAATACAATTATTTTCGACGACCAATCACGTGCGTTTATTTTTGTTCCTATTAGCTCGATTCAAGAAATGAAGTATAGGTAGGTATAGATTCGAATGAATAACATGGGGATGGACCTATGGGATATAATATCGTCAATTCGTCACGTAATTACGGATTAGTACCGTACGCTATGTATGGTATGCCCATTAGGCCTACACAAGAGCTAAAGAACGCTCTAACTAAAGAATGGGCCTTTTATGTCCATAAGTTTTTTTTTGTAGATTTCGTTGCAAAGTCGTTTTTAGCAGAGCGTACACAACCGAATTCAGAGTTTTTAGGTAGGTAGCTAGTTTTTTTTTTTTTTTTTTTTATAATTAGGTTCCCAAAACTGGACGATACACTATGAACATTTATAAAAAGTTAAAATACAAAAAACATACAGGAGTGTTCGACCTCCTAGATGAGAACACGGCATGCGAAAAATGTTATATGTAAACATGAAAGTAAATAAAAATTAGAAAAAATAGTTACAAAAAATAACTTAAAACTACTCATTTCAGAGAATTTAGAAAAAATCTCTTTAAAGAAGAGATTGGTGTAAAAAATATATCTATTTCTTGACAAATGAGGTTAAGAGACGACGACATACGGTAAATAGGGGAATGCTGGGCATAAATGGTGTGAGTGATAGGAAGGCTGAACGTTTTTCTATTTTCAAGACGGCTGGAGAAACGAGGGACGGCTAATAAAAATTTGTTTAGTAGATCGGGGTTATCAATTACTACCAGGCTAGAGATTAACATAGTGATGGTTTCCTCTCTGCTTGTTGCAATCAATTTCAAAGGTTAAAATAATACAACGAAATACTTGCAATTCTTTAATGAAGTTGGTATGTCAAGTTAATTTAGCTCCTAAGAGCCATTATTTTTATAATTATCTGATAGGTATAGTAGCGAACCTAGCGGAAGTATCACAGAATCAACTTCTAACAAAAGTAAAGTGGTACAAAAATATAAAGTAACATTAAGAAATCAACTCTTACAAACTAAGTAATAGACAGCGGCCGGATAGATACCACCGAACATCAGGCCGACCTTGTACCGATAGACTAATACTAAAAAATCAACAGATAGAAAACAAACTCTTTCATTCTTATCATAATCTACGACCAGCCAGAGATTCGAATCTGGACCGGCTTATCAAAGCAGCTCGATCATCGTAACACTAATGTACTTATAACTAGCGGGGTCAGGGTCGGGGTCGGGGTCGGGGTCAGGGTCGGGGTCGGGTTAGAGTCCGGGCGGCGGCAACAGCGTGCGGCACGCGGACGTGAGCACGAACCAGCGCGCGGCGGTCGGGTCCACGCCGCGCAGTCGCGACAGCACCGCCCACTCCGCCTCGCTCAGCCGCACCTCCAGCGGACCCTCGCCCTCGCCGCGCGCCGCCGGCGGCCACGCCACCAGGTCCGGGGGCTGCGCGCACGGCCCGCCGGAGGACCCCCATGCTTGCTGAGGCGGGGGGGGAAGCTGCGGTGTAGCTTGCGGAGAGGGTGTAGCTTGCGGCGGGTGCGAGGTTTGCAACCGCTGAGAAGACTGCAGAGGGGGCTGAGGTTGGGGCGGGGGTGAAGGTTGCGGCGGGTGAGAGAACTGCAGGGCTCGCTGAGGTTGGGGCGGGGGGAAGGGTCGCAGCAGAGGCGTGGCCTGCTGTTGGGATGAAGGCACGTGTTGCAACAGGGGCGAGGCCTGCTGTTTGGATGAAGACAAGTGTTGCAACAGAGGCGAAGGCTGCTGTTGGGATGAAGGCACGTGTTGCAACAGAGACGAGACCTGCGGATGGGATGAAGGCACGTGTTGCAACAAAGACGAGGCCTGCGGTTGGGATGAAGGCACGTGTTGCAACAGAGACGAGACCTGCGGATGGGATGAAGGCACGTGTTGCAACAGAGACGAGACCTGCGGATGGGATGAAGGCACGTGTTGCAACAGAGACGAGGCCTGCGGTTGGGATGAAGGCACGTGTTGCAACAGAGACGAGACCTGCGGATGGGATGAAGGCACGTGTTGCAACAAAGACGAGGCCTGCGGTTGGGATGAAGGCACGTGTTGCAACAGAGACGAGACCTGCGGATGGGATGAAGGTACGTGTTGCAACAAAGACGAGGCCTGCGGTTGGGATGAAGGCACGTGTTGCAACAAAGACGAGGCCTGCGGTTGGGATGAAGGCAAGTGTTGCAACAAAGACGAGGCCTGCGGTTGGGATGAAGGCAAGCGTTGCAACAGGGGCGAAGCCTGCGTTTGGGATGAAGGCAAGTGTTGCAACAGGGGCGAGGCCTGCGGTTGGGATGAAGGCAAGTGTTGCAACAGGGGCGAGGCCTGCGGTTTGGATGAAGGCAAGTGTTGCAACAGGGGCGAGGCCTGCGGTTGGGATGAAGGCAAGTGTTGCAACAGGGGCGAGGCCTGCGGTTGGGATGAAGGCAAGTGTTGCAACAGGGGCGAGGCCTGCGGTTTGGATGAAGGCAAGTGTTGCAACAGGGGCGAGGCCTGCGGTTGGGATGAAGGCAAGTGTTGCAACAGGGGCGAGGCCTGCGGTTGGGATGAAGGCAAGTGTTGCAACA
Organism: Xanthorhoe spadicearia; assembly: GCA_947086425.1. Taxonomy (NCBI): domain Eukaryota; kingdom Metazoa; phylum Arthropoda; class Insecta; order Lepidoptera; family Geometridae; genus Xanthorhoe; species Xanthorhoe spadicearia. The sequence continues at coordinate 197,409 of OX352212.1, forward strand.
GGGGCGAGGCCTGAGGCGGGGGCGGGGAGGGGTCCTCTGGAGGCTGCGGCGGGTGGAGGGCGGGGGGCGCGCGGGGCGCGGCCCAGGGCCCGGGCACGTGGCGGCGGTACGAGTCGACGTACTCGATGTTGATGCCGTCGGCCAGCATGCGACAGATGTCCGCGTAGTTGGGCGCGGCGCCGCTCTCCAGCGCCTCGAACCTCGGGTACAGGTAGCACTCCTCGCTCTGCGGACACACGGGGGGGTCAGCGGGGTCAGCGTACCCGAGGCGAGGCGCCGCACAGTGTTGCCAGGTCACACCCATTGCGGGGCTCGGTCGCCCGCCCTTCACGATTTTGTTCAGATTTGAATAAAAATCATTTTTTATCGAATCGCAAGATCACTTCTTAGGTTAGGTATATTCGATTCTGTGATAGGTCTCATCTTTTTCTAACGATATGATTTTTTTACTATAAAGTCATATTTTTATTAACGAACACCCTGATCGATGTTACCTTCGACCCGAAATGTATCATGACCTGGCAACACTAGACCCGACCCCGATACGCAACAATGTTTATCTTACGAACGGGAGTCAACTGTGCCATGAGGGCATCGATCCTCAACATGAGTTTTTTATATCCAGTTCTTAGATAAACATTATTGTGTACATAAACAGATATCAAAAGCAGGTGTGACTTTGGCAAGTGACAAGTAGCAATATAAATACAGTTGAAAATGGACCACCGAAACAGTACATCAAGTCAAGTTGCATTTCACCATCAAAATCAAAGATGAATTTCTTTTTCAGTCTGGGACAAGTATTATCTTTTGACTGATCTGAGGGTTAAATGTAATATCAAAATGGACGGACAGTACGGCAGATGTAAGTGAAATAAATAAATAAAAAATAATTTATTTTTATGGTGTCTTCTTTTAATAGTACTTGTAGTAACAAAATAAAGATTTTTCTATTCTATTCTATTCTATTCTCAACTTGTTGCTTGCCACTGTCAATAATCAACGTTGATAAAAATAGAGCAGTGATTGATTCCATCAAATGTATAATATTTTACATAAAATCGGTGCTTATACTTAAATGCTTGATACTAGTAGTATCTATTTTTTATTTATTTATTTATGATATAGAAAGTAATAGCTAAGAAAAATGATTTTTTTTATTATGTGACAATCAATGTGAGAGTGATAAATGACGCTCACGCGATCGGTAGGAACGGGGAACCGTTCCTACCGATCGCAGGTTCTATCGTGAAGCTCCAGCTTCCTCCGCAGCAGTCGGCTGCACACGGAGGGGGCGCGCGCCGTGGAGCCCGAGCTGGAGTCAGAGTCCGAGCTGGCCTCGGCCGACACCGCGTCACACCCGCCCTCGGCATCGACCGGAGGCCGGGAGCGAGCCATCCCCAGCCTGCGCAGCAGCACGCGACTCGACGCCACGGTCGACACGCTCTCGTCCGAGGAGCCGGGCTCGGACCGCGGCCGCGAGAGCCGCGCCACGCGCCGGGCCAGCGTGCTGCGGCTGCGAGCCGAGCACTCGCTCCCGGACTGGTCCGCGTCCGCGTCCCAGGCGGGCAGGCGCGCGGGCCCGCCCGGCTGGGAGGCGGAGCGCGAGGGCGCGGCGAAGCGACGCACGCTCGTCGCGATCGAGCGCACGTCCACCAGGCTCGCGCCCTCCTCCTCCTCCTCCTCGGCGCTCACCGTCAGCGCGGAGTCTGCGCGCTCGTCCGCGTGCCCGACGCGGATCAGCTCCTTCGAGAGGCAGAGGTCGCGCTTGCCCGACGTGTCGATGAGGAAGGTCTCCAGCACGTCGTCGTCCACGTCCCTCTGCGCGACGTGCGCGTACAGCCGGCGCTCCTGCACGGCGCGCAGGAAGGCGGCGCAGGCGGCGCGCGGCCACCGCCAGCCCCCCCCCGCGGGGCGCGCCCCCGCCAGCCGCCCGCGCACCGCCTGCGCCGGCAGCGCGCCCCACCCGCGCAGCAGCGGCTTCAGCGAGCTCGCCTGGACCGTGTCCACCGTGCCGTAGTCCACGTGACGGACCTGGGGAACGAACGACCCTCTTAGTATAACTCTTACGAACCTGATGAAACACATCGACTTCGCCGCGCGACAACACGCGACCTGCGCCCGCGTTGTACATACCTTGACAGTATCGCTGTCTTCTATGCAGACGATGAGCGCGCGATGCCAGTCTCCGTCGAAGAGCGCGGCGCAGTACTGTCCGGGACGCACGGCGCCGCGCGACAACACGCGACCTGCGCCCGCGTTGTACATACCTTGACAGTATCGCTGTCTTCTATGCAGACGATGAGCGCGCGATGCCAGTCTCCGTCGAAGAGCGCGGCGCAGTACTGTCCGGGACGCACGGCGCCGCGCGACAACACGCGACCTGCGCCCGCGTTGTACATACCTTGACAGTATCGCTGTCTTCTATGCAGACGATGAGCGCGCGATGCCAGTCTCCGTCGAAGAGCGCGGCGCAGTACTGTCCGGGACGCACGGCGCCGCGCGACAACACGCGACCTGCGCCCGCGTTGTACATACCTTGACAGTATCGCTGTCTTCTATGCAGACGATGAGCGCGCGATGCCAGTCTCCGTCGAAGAGCGCGGCGCAGTACTGTCCGGGACGCACGGCGCCGCGCGACAACACGCGACCTGCGCCCGCGTTGTACATACCTTGACAGTATCGCTGTCTTCTATGCAGACGATGAGCGCGCGATGCCAGTCTCCGTCGAAGAGCGCGGCGCAGTACTGTCCGGGACGCACGGCGCCGCGCGACAACACGCGACCTGCGCCCGCGTTGTACATACCTTGACAGTATCGCTGTCTTCTATGCAGACGATGAGCGCGCGATGCCAGTCTCCGTCGAAGAGCGCGGCGCAGTACTGTCCGGGACGCACGGCGCCGCGCGACAACACGCGACCTGCGCCCGCGTTGTACATACCTTGACAGTATCGCTGTCTTCTATGCAGACGATGAGCGCGCGATGCCAGTCTCCGTCGAAGAGCGCGGCGCAGTACTGTCCGGGACGCACGGCGCCGCGCGACAACACGCGACCTGCGCCCGCGTTGTACATACCTTGACAGTATCGCTGTCTTCTATGCAGACGATGAGCGCGCGATGCCAGTCTCCGTCGAAGAGCGCGGCGCAGTACTGTCCGGGACGCACGGCGCCGCGCGACAACACGCGACCTGCGCCCGCGTTGTACATACCTTGACAGTATCGCTGTCTTCTATGCAGACGATGAGCGCGCGATGCCAGTCTCCGTCGAAGAGCGCGGCGCAGTACTGTCCGGGACGCACGGCGCCGCGCGACAACACGCGACCTGCGCCCGCGTTGTACATACCTTGACAGTATCGCTGTCTTCTATGCAGACGATGAGCGCGCGATGCCAGTCTCCGTCGAAGAGCGCGGCGCAGTACTGTCCGGGACGCACGGCGCCGCGCGACAACACGCGACCTGCGCCCGCGTTGTACATACCTTGACAGTATCGCTGTCTTCTATGCAGACGATGAGCGCGCGATGCCAGTCTCCGTCGAAGAGCGCGGCGCAGTACTGTCCGGGACGCACGGCGCCGCGCGACAACACGCGACCTGCGCCCGCGTTGTACATACCTTGACAGTATCGCTGTCTTCTATGCAGACGATGAGCGCGCGATGCCAGTCTCCGTCGAAGAGCGCGGCGCAGTACTGTCCGGGACGCACGGCGCCGCGCGACAACACGCGACCTGCGCCCGCGTTGTACATACCTTGACAGTATCGCTGTCTTCTATGCAGACGATGAGCGCGCGATGCCAGTCTCCGTCGAAGAGCGCGGCGCAGTACTGTCCGGGACGCACGGCGCCGCGCGACAACACGCGACCTGCGCCCGCGTTGTACATACCTTGACAGTATCGCTGTCTTCTATGCAGACGATGAGCGCGCGATGCCAGTCTCCGTCGAAGAGCGCGGCGCAGTACTGTCCGGGACGCACGGCGCCGCGCGACAACACGCGACCTGCGCCTGCGCCGCCGCCGCTGTAGTACTCACTACAACACACAAATTATAATTATTAAAAAAAAAAAAAAAAAAAAAAAAAGTTATATATTTATATACTGACGACCTCTGTGGCGCAGTTGGGTGAACGCCCGGCTGAGACGCGAGAGTTGCGGGTTCGATCCCCGCTACGGGACAAATGTTTCTATGTTCTACAGATATTTGTTCCGTGTCTGGGTGTTTCCTATCTATAATATGTATGTATTTACAAAAAAAAAGTATCTAATTATTAAATATAAATAAATTAATATTCTACTACTACTTTAAAACGCTGTGTGGATATCCAAGGATATTTTATTTATTTATTTGTGGCCTGAATTACACAGAAATGACGCGGTGCATGCGATTTGCCACCGTGCTTTCTAACTGTGCAACGTGCCTGCGCCACGCCCCTGCAGTATAATTCTCAACGTGTCGCCTGCCCACTTATTAAATTGCAGCGCCTTCACCTTACGGCGTTGATACTGTGTGCTATGTGATAGGTGTTGGCGACTAGTTCCAAGTTCTTAATTTCCCACGTGTGAAATTTTGCTAATTATTATTGGGACGAATTCTTTTTAATGAAAAGTCTTAATTTTACCATTTCTTAATTTTCCGAATGCCTCATTTTCCTAATTATAGTTAGTTTCAATTCGGTTTTTTAAAATTAAGTACAGTCAACAGACTAAAATAAAACACACAAGTATTAGTATTGCTAACAAACATTTAATATATGAAACAACGTTGCTTTAAATTGTTTAAGCGAATTGGATCAAATGCCTACCTATAAATTAAAAAATAAAACGCAATATTACTTATTTGCTTACTTAAACCGACATAAATTTGTCAGACATTGTTCGGGTGTGACTTTTCCTTTAGTCAGGTCTTCTATATTTGCGCTAATTTTTGCGTCTTTTATCATATATTTTGACCGTCTTTTCCTTGGCTCAGTGTACACTTTATTTTGTCTAGATCTTGAATTGACACTTGACATTATCCTTCACACTTTATCTATTGCCTATTAACACTAAACGCAATGAGTTTCATAATAAATAGGTATTATAAATTATTAGGCTCTCAGCGAATAGTTCTTAATAGTTCATAGTTGTTGTGCTTTTTATGTTCAACTGTACTATCATCCGAAAAAAAACCGAATTGAAACTAACTATAATTAGGAAAATGAGGCATTCGGAAAATTAAGAAATGGTAAAATTAAGACTTTTCATTAAAAAGAATTCGTCCCAATAATAATTAGCAAAATTTCACACGTGGGAAATTAAGAACTTGGAACTAGTCGCCGACATCATGTGATACGTCTCCACATTGCGATTTCATCATCGCGACACAATAGTACAATGACAGTGAGTGAGGCGAAAGAGGTATGTCAGGATCGTAGCAAGTGGAGATTCGTGGTCTCTGCCTACCCCCATGGGAAAGAGGCGTGATTATCTGTATGTATGTAATGTATGTATGTACAATAGTACAAATGCCTTCGACAAAGAGTACTTCCAACGTGTCGGGCAACTGTCGATGCGGTGTAAGGTTATTGAACTAACTTCATCTCGTCCATGATGGCCTCCATGGCCTGGTTGTACTGCGGGCCGACGCGCAACATCCAGAAGTGCGAGGGCGAGTACACCTCCCCGAGCAGCACCTCCAGCGTGTCCCCGGGCGCCGCGCCCCCCAGACCCGCGCCCGGGATCGACTCCAGGTAGTGCAGGCAGTCCGCGGGGAACACGTCCGTGTCCTGGGACATCAATACACACATATTTAGGGTCTTATTCATAAAAACTTGACAATTTAATACAGGTTTTAAGAACGTTTTTTTCTTGTCACCCATATGTCAACGAAAAGAGATAGCAACAGATTTAATATGCGTTTTAGCTAATACAGCTTTTATACAGGTTTTAGGTCGAATATGCATAATGGGGTTAAAGTTTAGTTTCTATCTATCTACCCAGCCGGTAACACCCACTGCTGGGTGAAGGCCTCTACTCTATCCTGCCACTCTTGGCGATGTTGTGCCATCCATCCATCAAAGTTAAGTTTAGTTATAAATATTAAAATTACAATAATGTCAATTTTAATCAAAACAAAACAAAATATTAGTAAAATTATAAATTATTATTATTATTACAAGCCCGTAGCGTCCCCCTGCAAGGCTAAGGCCTCCCTTCCTTCCTTCCACTCGTCTCTATTGAGAGCTAGTGTGCTCCAATGTGGGCAGATTGAGTCGAGCTCATCTCTCCACCGCCGCCGCGGTTTAAAAATTATAAAAGAAAAAGACAAATATCAAACAATACAAACACGAATTAGAATAGTCACGTTCTTAAAACTAGGGGATTCTATTGGGTGTTGGAACGCGACTCCTTACAGCAGGGAAGGAAGCAGGCAAGTGTACTCACAAAGTCGACCCCGGGCAGTGCGTCATCATCATCAGCGTTGGTCGCAGTCGCCGGCTTCGAACGCCGGACCCGCCGCGGCGCCGCACTCACCGCTGTGCCAGCGCCTGCCACCGCTGACTTATGGTCCTGCAAACATTCATATTTATTTATTAAACTTAGGTACTACATAACAGATTTCTTATTCTAAGGTAGCTGTCGTGTAAATATTTATTTTATTTATAGGATGATTCACCTGCAGCAGCCAATCAGAGTCCGGCGCGGGTCTCGTGACGACGACAAGGTCCTCCATGCTGTAGATGAGGCTGATGAGCCGCGTGTGCCCGAACCTATTGAACTTCAACTGTATAGGATGATTCACCTGCAGCAGCCAATCAGAGTCCGGCGCGGGTCTCGTGACGACGACAAGGTCCTCCATGCTGTAGATGAGGCTGATGAGCCGCGTGTGCCCGAACCTATTGAACTTCAACTGTATAGGATGATTCACCTGCAGCAGCCAATCAGAGTCCGGCGCGGGTCTCGTGACGACGACAAGGTCCTCCATGCTGTAGATGAGGCTGATGAGCCGCGTGTGCCCGAACCTATTGAACTTCAACTGTATAGGATGATTCACCTGCAGCAGCCAATCAGAGTCCGGCGCGGGTCTCGTGACGACGACAAGGTCCTCCATGCTGTAGATGAGGCTGATGAGCCGCGTGTGCCCGAACCTATTGAACTTCAACTGTATAGGATGATTCACCTGCAGCAGCCAATCAGAGTCCGGCGCGGGTCTCGTGACGACGACAAGGTCCTCCATGCTGTAGATGAGGCTGATGAGCCGCGTGTGCCCGAACCTATTGAACTTCAACTGTATAGGATGATTCACCTGCAGCAGCCAATCAGAGTCCGGCGCGGGTCTCGTGACGACGACAAGGTCCTCCATGCTGTAGATGAGGCTGATGAGCCGCGTGTGCCCGAACCTATTGAACTTCAACTGTATAGGATGATTCACCTGCAGCAGCCAATCAGAGTCCGGCGCGGGTCTCGTGACGACGACAAGGTCCTCCATGCTGTAGATGAGGCTGATGAGCCGCGTGTGCCCGAACCTATTGAACTTCAACTGTATAGGATGATTCACCTGCAGCAGCCAATCAGAGTCCGGCGCGGGTCTCGTGACGACGACAAGGTCCTCCATGCTGTAGATGAGGCTGATGAGCCGCGTGTGCCCGAACCTATTGAACTTCAACTGTATAGGATGATTCACCTGCAGCAGCCAATCAGAGTCCGGCGCGGGTCTCGTGACGACGACAAGGTCCTCCATGCTGTAGATGAGGCTGATGAGCCGCGTGTGCCCGAACCTATTGAACTTCAACTGTATAGGATGATTCACCTGCAGCAGCCAATCAGAGTCCGGCGCGGGTCTCGTGACGACGACAAGGTCCTCCATGCTGTAGATGAGGCTGATGAGCCGCGTGTGCCCGAACCTATTGAACTTCAACTGTATAGGATGATTCACCTGCAGCAGCCAATCAGAGTCCGGCGCGGGTCTCGTGACGACGACAAGGTCCTCCATGCTGTAGATGAGGCTGATGAGCCGCGTGTGCCCGAACCTATTGAACTTCAACTGTATAGGATGATTCACCTGCAGCAGCCAATCAGAGTCCGGCGCGGGTCTCGTGACGACGACAAGGTCCTCCATGCTGTAGATGAGGCTGATGAGCCGCGTGTGCCCGAACCTATTGAACTTCAACTGTATAGGATGATTCACCTGCAGCAGCCAATCAGAGTCCGGCGCGGGTCTCGTGACGACGACAAGGTCCTCCATGCTGTAGATGAGGCTGATGAGCCGCGTGTGCCCGAACCTATTGAACTTCAACTGTATAGGATGATTCACCTGCAGCAGCCAATCAGAGTCCGGCGCGGGTCTCGTGACGACGACAAGGTCCTCCATGCTGTAGATGAGGCTGATGAGCCGCGTGTGCCCGAACCTATTGAACTTCAACTGTATAGGATGATTCACCTGCAGCAGCCAGAGTCCGGCGCGGGTCTCGTGACGACGACAAGGTCCTCCATGCTGTAGATGAGGCTGATGAGCCGCGTGTGCCCGAACCTATTGAACTTCAACTGTATAGGATGATTCACCTGCAGCAGCCAATCAGAGTCCGGCGCGGGTCTCGTGACGACGACAAGGTCCTCCATGCTGTAGATGAGGCTGATGAGCCGCGTGTGCCCGAACCTATTGAACTTCAACTGTATAGGATGATTCACCTGCAGCAGCCAATCAGAGTCCGGCGCGGGTCTCGTGACGACGACAAGGTCCTCCATGCTGTAGATGAGGCTGATGAGCCGCGTGTGCCCGAACCTATTGAACTTCAACTGTATAGGATGATTCACCTGCAGCAGCCAATCAGAGTCCGGCGCGGGTCTCGTGACGACGACAAGGTCCTCCATGCTGTAGATGAGGCTGATGAGCCGCGTGTGCCCGAACCTATTGAACTTCAACTGTATAGGATGATTCACCTGCAGCAGCCAATCAGAGTCCGGCGCGGGTCTCGTGACGACGACAAGGTCCTCCATGCTGTAGATGAGGCTGATGAGCCGCGTGTGCCCGAACCTATTGAACTTCAACTGTATAGGATGATTCACCTGCAGCAGCCAATCAGAGTCCGGCGCGGGTCTCGTGACGACGACAAGGTCCTCCATGCTGTAGATGAGGCTGATGAGCCGCGTGTGCCCGAACCTATTGAACTTCAACTGTATAGGATGATTCACCTGCAGCAGCCAATCAGAGTCCGGCGCGGGTCTCGTGACGACGACAAGGTCCTCCATGCTGTAGATGAGGCTGATGAGCCGCGTGTGCCCGAACCTATTGAACTTCAACTGTATAGGATGATTCACCTGCAGCAGCCAATCAGAGTCCGGCGCGGGTCTCGTGACGACGACAAGGTCCTCCATGCTGTAGATGAGGCTGATGAGCCGCGTGTGCCCGAACCTATTGAACTTCAACTGTATAGGATGATTCACCTGCAGCAGCCAATCAGAGTCCGGCGCGGGTCTCGTGACGACGACAAGGTCCTCCATGCTGTAGATGAGGCTGATGAGCCGCGTGTGCCCGAACCTATTGAACTTCAACTGTATAGGATGATTCACCTGCAGCAGCCAATCAGAGTCCGGCGCGGGTCTCGTGACGACGACAAGGTCCTCCATGCTGTAGATGAGGCTGATGAGCCGCGTGTGCCCGAACCTATTGAACTTCAACTGTATAGGATGATTCACCTGCAGCAGCCAATCAGAGTCCGGCGCGGGTCTCGTGACGACGACAAGGTCCTCCATGCTGTAGATGAGGCTGATGAGCCGCGTGTGCCCGAACCTATTGAACTTCAACTGTATAGGATGATTCACCTGCAGCAGCCAATCAGAGTCCGGCGCGGGTCTCGTGACGACGACAAGGTCCTCCATGCTGTAGATGAGGCTGATGAGCCGCGTGTGCCCGAACCTATTGAACTTCAACTGTATAGGATGATTCACCTGCAGCAGCCAATCAGAGTCCGGCGCGGGTCTCGTGACGACGACAAGGTCCTCCATGCTGTAGATGAGGCTGATGAGCCGCGTGTGCCCGAACCTATTGAACTTCAACTGTATAGGATGATTCACCTGCAGCAGCCAATCAGAGTCCGGCGCGGGTCTCGTGACGACGACAAGGTCCTCCATGCTGTAGATGAGGCTGATGAGCCGCGTGTGCCCGAACCTATTGAACTTCAACTGTATAGGATGATTCACCTGCAGCAGCCAATCAGAGTCCGGCGCGGGTCTCGTGACGACGACAAGGTCCTCCATGCTGTAGATGAGGCTGATGAGCCGCGTGTGCCCGAACCTATTGAACTTCAACTGTATAGGATGATTCACCTGCAGCAGCCAATCAGAGTCCGGCGCGGGTCTCGTGACGACGACAAGGTCCTCCATGCTGTAGATGAGGCTGATGAGCCGCGTGTGCCCGAACCTATTGAACTTCAACTGTATAGGATGATTCACCTGCAGCAGCCAATCAGAGTCCGGCGCGGGTCTCGTGACGACGACAAGGTCCTCCATGCTGTAGATGAGGCTGATGAGCCGCGTGTGCCCGAACCTATTGAACTTCAACTGTATAGGATGATTCACCTGCAGCAGCCAATCAGAGTCCGGCGCGGGTCTCGTGACGACGACAAGGTCCTCCATGCTGTAGATGAGGCTGATGAGCCGCGTGTGCCCGAACCTATTGAACTTCAACTGTATAGGATGATTCACCTGCAGCAGCCAATCAGAGTCCGGCGCGGGTCTCGTGACGACGACAAGGTCCTCCATGCTGTAGATGAGGCTGATGAGCCGCGTGTGCCCGAACCTATTGAACTTCAACTCACGTCCGTATGTTTCTCTGTAACAATAAGTGGATATTCCACATTCTGACCATAGACGAAAGAAGAATTTGTTGTCTGTGTTCTGACTAATAGCCTAAGTAACTAGCGAACCGCCCCGGCTTCGCACGTTGTCAATAACTATACATATAAACCTATCTCTTGAATCACTCTATCTATTAAAAAAAGCATATGCGTAGTTTTAAAGGTTTAAGCATACATATACCTTGATCACACGTACCGAGTAAAGTGGCGAGAGAGTGCTCTCGGCCTCCCGCTCGGTACGTGTGAACACTTTGGCTGAGCCCTCGGCCGAGCCACAGGGCGAGAGAGTCACTCGGACCCTGTTCTTTTTCCTCGGCCGAGTACCGCCGAGTACCCTGCCCCCGCTACTCCGCTCTGTCTCGCTCGCTTTAGGGACAGAGAGAGCGACTTTGTTTGATAGTATGTAGTGAGTAGTGAGTTGTGATTGAGTGTGAACATACTTGTATAGTTTGATGAGGTCGGTGCACCAGACGCCACCTGGAGACTTCTCGATGAGCGCGACGATCTCGGCCTTCAACTCGTCCAGGAGCGCCTGCTTCGACCCGCTGCCTGGGGACCGAAATACATTCATCACAGAACTATTTGAGAGGATACACTACTTTACTAAATAAGTGTAATTTATAGTTATATATACCACACTATATACTCGTACTACACTGTAATGTACTCGTGAAAAGATACGAGAGATTTTTTTTTATTTGGAATTTGTAATTTTAAACAACTGAAAGATCTATACTAATATTATAAAAGGGAAAGTGTGTGTGTCTGTCTGTCTGTTTGTCGGTCTTTCACGGAAAAACGGGGCGACGAATTGACGTGATAGTTGAAGCGATGGCGAGTGACATAGGCCACTTTTTATGCCGATATTCCCGCGGAAACGGGACTTACGCGGGTGAAACCGCGGGGCGCAGCTAGTCATATATATCATCTTGGACATTTTTACACAATGTCATCAAGCAACACAAATTAAGTTGTGGGAATATGCATTTCTAAGAAGTACTGCCATTCCTTTGTAACAAACATAAATATTTTCTTCCTGAGCGAATATTCATGGTAAATGGATTTACAAGTTGATTTTAACATTTTTAATTAATGCAATAGTGCATTCAATTTTCAAGGTTAAATTTCACTATTTAAAGAAATAAATCGATTATACAAGTATAACTCACTTGTTGATGATTTTCCAGCAGATTCGGCGCTACTTTTAGATGTTTGTTCTAAATCCATGTCAGAGGTGTACTGAGGAAGTCGCTTCTTGTAGAATTTGCTCAGCGCACTCATCGGACGCTGCTCTATGTTATCACTTAAATTCTCTTTCTCATCGTTATTGAAGATTGATTTAGAAGAGTCACTGGTTTTTATATCACTGTTGTCATTATGTTTAAAATTACACTCATTTTCTTTGTTCAGATCTTCTTTAGACTTTGCCTGAGCCTGATTTGGGGGTTTTGAAGGAATTTTAGGCTCAACAAAAGGTTTTTTTTCATACATATTTGATGCATCACATTGATTTGTATTGTTTTTGTATCCATTTGATTGGATGTGTCCATTTTGTGGTTCACATTTATTTTGATTGTCAAATCTATTTGGAGAGTCATATCTATTTGGTGGGTTGCTTCTGTTGACTGGTTTTCTTTCAACAGGAGGGTTTGGTAGCAAATAGCTTCTTCTCTTTCCTTTACTGTAATTGAAGCATGCAAACATTAATTTAAACCACATTTCACTACTTAAACATATTATTATGGCTATATTTGATTCAATCATGAAGTTTGTGAGTAACTAGTAGTTTCATTAAACCTCAGTGATATTTTGAGACTATTTGATCAGTTGAATGTAGTTAGATAATATGTAAATAACTTACTGTTTAGCCGTAGATTGCATTTTTTGTTTCTGCACCATCTGGTCAATGTGTGCCAGGTTCTTAGTAACTTTTGGAGTCAGAATAGGATCCCATGACGACCCCTCTATCTAGGTAACAAAGGAAGCTACAATTAGATTTCAACTTATTATAATAGGTGCTGAAACACAAAGTAATTGCTAAAAAACACTTGAATAATAGTTCTTGAATCTAGTTAATACCTACTACTCTTGAGACTCTACACTGTACCTACAGTTACTATGGAAACTTGTGTATTAATTATTTATCTAGGTAATTGTGCTTGGCTCAAATAACTATACTTACTTAAAATTCTTTAATTCATTTCATCCCACTGCTGGGCAAAGGTCTCTCAAACTACAGTATGATCTCTTTAATCCTAACTCCGAAAATTTACCCCCCGTTCGGATTCGTGGAGCGTTCGGATTATAGTACACAGAATTTTTAGGATATTTTTTATGAAATAAAACGAATAGTATGTATTGTGAAATCGATATTTATTAAACTTTTTTAATGAAATCCAATATTTTTGTTTGTTGGGAGTTATATTTAATGACAATAAAAAGCTTTGTCTCGTAATTTACGTAAAAGCATTTTGTCTGGTACAGGAATGTCCAAGCGCGCGTGAAAGCGGGCGGGGATAGGGGCGTTCGGATTACAGAGGTGTTCGGATTAGAAGGGGTTCGGATTAAAGAGGTCCTACTGTATTGCAACCATCCCGATCATATACTACTTAATTTAATTAAATAGCACATCATTACTTTAGATAGAGGACTTACCACAAAGATGTCAGTGCAGCGCTCTCTAAGAAACAGGAGTGGGTCCCTATAGCCGTACTTGGCCAGAGGAAGCAATCCTCCAATCATACTGCGGTAGTCCTTCAGCAAGCGGCTGACGGTCATGGTAGTGGGGCTGGATACCACAAGAGATATCAACGACTTTTTCAACATTGATAGTTCTTCCTCCATTATGCATTTCTTCTCAGCACCTATTAAATAAACAATTTAATATTAACGCTGACAATAAGCTGAGTTCGTTGAAAGAAATTTTAGCAGCACTGAGTGGGAAGTTGTTTGGTTACCACGCAACTTATTTTGCTGATGTGTGAAAAAAAAACTTTCAATGTTATTTATTGGTAGGCATACCGGATAGCAACAGTGTAAACAAAAAGTACCATGGTGGCACCATCAAGGCCCGCATTTTTTTGTGGCAGAATGGTAATTTACTTGCTACTTTTACTTTTACCACTTTTACATACAGTTTCTTCACTGCACGTTACGTTACGGATAAAATGGGTTATTTGTTAGATAAAGTAATGGAATCGAAACAAGAACTTCTCTATATCTACCTATTTAGTACAGTAGCTTTTCGCGAAGGAAACGAGAAACAAACCATATATTAACCTTATAATCAAAACATGGCATTCCACCAGTCCACCATAAAAACAAAACAAGTTGAACAACCAACAAAACAATGGATGGAATCAATGCCTCAATGGATGGATGAATGAATGAAATGTGAGGCGGGCGGGAGGCCGGCTGACCACAGACTAACTAGAAAGAAAAGTAACTACTATTTTAACCCAACGGGGCGCGCGGCGCGGGCCGACCGATAGAGGATTATAAGATAAAGTTATAGGTATTTATTTGCAGGTCTTAATTTAGTAGAAATTCCTTCGATTGATTGATGAAGTCCTTGAGTTGATGTCATGTCAATATCAATCAAGTTAAAGTGACTGTCAGACTGTTCTGTGTGTCATTGTCAAGTCAATCAATGTCAGTCAATTGTCAAAACCAGTTGGTTTTCCTTCGGTAGTGTGCGTGCTGTTGTGTTGTTTTTCGAAAATTAAAATTACGTAAGGGAGGAATTCTATTCCTCAAAATCCGAACGAAATGTCTTTCTTCTTGAAGCGCTCCCTCGGCACAGGGTGTAGCCTGGGACGCGCCTTACTGACTAACTCAAAGCCCGCTACCGTTCAGAGATTTATGTCCAAAACCGAGCAATCGACTCCTCATGTCGAAACTCGCCCCACAGTAGCCAAAATAGACCCCCTGGTAAAGGCTCAGCTGGTAGATTTCGGCAAATATGTGGCGGAATGCATGCCTAAGTACATCCAGAAAGTGCAGATCACAGCGGGTAACGAACTGGAGGTGCTAGTTCCGCCAGAGGGCGTGATCCCAGTGCTGCAGTTCCTGAAGGATCACCACAGCGCGCAGTTCGCGAATCTGGTCGACATCGCGGGCATGGACGTGCCGTCGCGGCCCTATCGCTTCGAGCTCATCTACAACCTGCTGTCGCTGCGCTACAACGCGCGCATCCGCGTCAAGACCTACACGGACGAGCTGTCGCCCGTCGACTCGGCCTGCGACGTCTTCAAGGCCGCCAACTGGTACGAGCGCGAGATCTGGGACATGTACGGCGTGTTCTTCGCCAACCACCCTGACCTCCGTAGGATATTGACCGATTATGGCTTCGAAGGACACCCCTTCAGGAAGGACTTCCCTCTCAGCGGTTACGTGGAGGTCAGGTATGATGATGAGCAGAAGCGGGTGGTGGTGGAGCCCTTGGAGCTGGCTCAGGAGTTCCGTCGCTTCGAGCTGGAGGCTCCCTGGGAGCAGTTCCCCAACTTCAGAGGCAACCCGGCCTCGGAGGAGGTCACCAATGCCAGTGAAGAGAAGAAAGAATAACTAATGCTAATGTAAATAAATAAAATATTTAATTGTAGTCATAAAGTTTATTTTACTTCAATGTTTATTCTTTGTTACATGTTTTCCTTGATCTTAGGAATAAATAAAAGTGCACTTATAAAAGAATATTTCTTAGACATATAACAAAACATTAGTAATGACTACCGCCTGTAGCGGTACCTCTTGAAGTGGAACCAGAGCTGGAAGATGTTATTGTGGAAGTGGCATCGGAAGCCGCGCTTGTAAGAGTACTCCCACTCTCGGTTCACAATCTTGAAAGCAATGTCTTCATAGGGAGGCCCCGCATGGAAGCGCAGCACTGCAAAGTCTGGATTCTCTGGACAAGGTTTCTGAAACAAGTTATATGGTAAAATAAATTATGTGCGTCACACCAACCTAACCAAAACTATTGATTGGTTGTTATCTTATTATATATATTATTATCCAAAAAATAGTATTGGGTATTCTATACCCTGTATTTTTTATGCCTAAAAATTAAGATGAAAACTAGACTCCATTTAAAAGACTATTCTCTTTTCAGAATGTATTATTTGATGACAGAATTCTTATAAAGAGAAGAACTTGAAAGCAATTAAATGTCTTTTCCAGCTAGAATCCTATAAGAACCTATGAATACTTACCAATGAGAATTCTGGTGTAGCATTCTTGTCTATGAGATCCGGGTAGAATATGTTGAACTTGTATCCTTGCACAATCTTGGGCGGCGGGTTGTCCATGTCGTAGTGAGTCTGGTTGTACTTGTTCCATTCGAAGCCGGTGTGAACTCTGAAACAATTTGTTTGTTTTTATTTAAGGACTTAATTAACTGCCAATGTATGGTACAGTCGCGAAGGGAGGCCTATGCCCAGCAGTGGGCTGATAAAAAGGGCTGATGATGAATGATGATGAAGTTGCACACAATGATTAGAAGCGTCTCATTCACCTGTTGAAGTATCTCGGTTTCCGTGGCCTGTACTTGTCGGCCCACAGACAGGGCTGCGCGGGCAGCGCGTGCTCCACGCTGAACTGCGCCTCGCCCCCCGCCGGAGCCCCCTCGCCCCCCGCCCCCGCCCCCGCCCCCGCCCCCGCGGCCGACATGGCGCGCGCCGCGGTGCGCTCCAGGGCTGCCGTCGATGTACTGCTGCTGCTCGCAACCGGCTCCAACTGTAACAAACATAAGTGGATACGATTAAAGCTTCAATAAGTAGCCAATTTATGTTCACAGACTCTTGAGATAACGAATGACAATGTCCAAATTAATGTAAGTAAATGATAGTATGTGTAAATGTAGATAAATGATTATAAATGTTTATAAACAAGCCATCGCCTTCTCAATAACCTATCAATCTCTGGTTTTGTTTACTGTCGGTAGATGTTTGAAACATTTTGTATGGAAGTACTGTCACCAGCAGTTAGCAAAATCAAGATAGATAAGTTTTTGAGACTGGTGGTAAAGAATGAATAGTTTTGTCTTGTTGAAAGCTATCGAATCCACAATGTGCAGTAACCTGTTGCGCCACGCTGTGTTCCCTGGTGGCGTTGTGCGCGTGCAGCCTCGCGCGCAGGTAGTCCAGCCGCTGCGCGTCCTCGGGCGGCTCCGTGAGCAGCGTGCCCGGCTCCAGCGCTGCAGCGCTGACCAGCGCCGGCGAGTACCGACCCGAGCGGTACTGGGCCGAGCAAGCCGCTTCAAGCGCTGAGCTCTCCTCCTCCCCGCCTGAACCCTCCGCCTCCGCGCCGGACGCTGACGCTTCGCCGGTCGACGGGTGGGGAGATGGACTGCGCTCGCTGGAATATAACATGTTGAGTCTGATAGATGGTTAAACCGTGTGTGTGTGTTCATTATAGTGTGTCTGGACCCAAGAACGAGCAAAAGTTTACCTCATTTCTTGAAGCGAGCTAATAGGAAGAAAAATTGATTGGTCGTCGAAAATCATTGAATTGGCTAGATTTGACAATTGACAATTGATTTGACAATCTAGTGAATCACGAGAAATAAAATTATTTTCGACGAATCACGTGCGTTTATTTTTGTTCCTATTAGCTCGCTTCAAGAAATGAAGTTTATGTGTTTGTGTACCGTTGTGTTTGTTTCTGCTGGTCGACGCCCTGCTCCTGCTTGAGCAGCTGCAGCTTGCGTCGCAGGTTGTGTTGATGCCGCTCCCGCAGCCGCGCGCGACCCATGTGCGCTGCCCAACACAACATACATTGTAACACACAGTTACACAAATAAACATTCTATCAACTACGAAACTCAGCCTGAAGCCGTCAAACTGATCTAACATACTATGCTAGAGCAGGAGAGAAGATTTGTAGAATTGCACAATGTTAGGCGGAAGGGGAAGGGGTGCAGGAGGGACGATGAATAGTAAAATATTAAATATGTATGCTAGTTTCTATGTGTACGGTACAAGTCACCGTGCATCTTCCTAGGTCAGCAGAAAGGCGTCGCGCGTGCGACCTACTTTCCGATTTTACTTTAATTTATTTTACAATAAAATCATCTGTTCGCTCGAAATTTACCAAAATCAATCAGTTTATCATTTTAACAATTATTAATGTACAGCTAGCAAGACGCCGTACACAATGCTAGTTCACAAGTCTGCTAGTTTCAAAAGTAAGTAGAAGTTTCATAGTTACCTTTGAGCTGTGAGAGCAGACTCTCCCAGTAGCCGACGTCGACGCCGTCTCGTCGGCCGCTGATCTTCGACTCGATCTGTTCGCGCAACGCTTCCAACTGCACTCCCGTTTTGCCCTTGAATATCTGGAATGGGGAAACTTTATATTATAGTATAAATATTATATAGTGCGTGCGCTCGCTATAGTGTTGTGTTGTGGCGCCACAGCTTGCTCATCAAGTGTGTGTGTGTGTGTGTGTGCTCACCATGGTGACGTCCTCCGCGACGGCCTGGTGCACGGTGTCCCGACGTGCGGGCGGGGCGGCGCGGTGTGTGTGTGTGTGTGTGTGTGTGTGTGCTCACCATGGTGACGTCCTCCGCGACGGCCTGGTGCACGGTGTCCCGACGTGCGGGCGGGGCGGCGCGGTGTGTGTGTGTGTGTGTGTGTGTGTGTGCTCACCATGGTGACGTCCTCCGCGACGGCCTGGTGCACGGTGTCCCGACGTGCGGGCGGGGCGGCGCGGTGTGTGTGTGTGTGTGTGTGTGTGTGCTCACCATGGTGACGTCCTCCGCGACGGCCTGGTGCACGGTGTCCCGACGTGCGGGCGGGGCGGCGCGGTGTGTGTGTGTGTGTGTGTGTGTGTGTGTGTGTGTGCTCACCATGGTGACGTCCTCCGCGACGGCCTGGTGCACGGTGTCCCGACGTGCGGGCGGGGCGGCGCGGTGTGTGTGTGTGTGTGTGTGTGTGTGTGCTCACCATGGTGACGTCCTCCGCGACGGCCTGGTGCACGGTGTCCCGACGTGCGGGCGGGGCGGCGCGGTGTGTGTGTGTGTGTGTGCTCACCATGGTGACGTCCTCCGCGACGGCCTGGTGCACGGTGTCCCGACTGGCGGGCGGGGCGGCGCGGTGTGTGTGTGTGTGTGTGTGCTCACCATGGTGACGTCCTCCGCGACGGCCTGGTGCACGGTGTCCCGACGGGCGGGCGGGGCGGCGCGGTGTGTGTGTGTGTGTGTGTGTGTGTGTGTGCTCACCATGGTGACGTCCTCCGCGACGGCCTGGTGCACGGTGTCCCGACGGGCGGGCGGGGCGGCGCTGTGTGTGTGTGTGTGTGTGTGTGTGTGTGTGTGCTCACCATGGTGACGTCCTCCGCGACGGCCTGGTGCACGGTGTCCCGACGGGCGGGCGGGGCGGCGCGGTGTGTGTGTGTGTGTGTGTGTGTGTGTGTGTGTGTGTGTGTGCTCACAATGGTGACGTCCTCCGCGACCGCCTGGTGCACGGTGTCCCGACGGGCGGGCGGGGCGGCGCGGTGTGTGTGTGTGTGTGTGTGTGTGTGTGTGTGTGTGCTCACCATGGTGACGTCCTCCGCGACCGCCTGGTGCACGGTGTCCCGACGGGCGGGCGGGGCGGCGCGGTGTGTGTGTGTGTGTGTGTGTGTGTGTGTGTGTGTGCTCACCATGGTGACGTCCTCCGCGACGGCCTGGTGCACGGTGTCCCGACGGGCGGGCGGGGCGGCGCGGTGTGTGTGTGTGTGTGTGTGTGTGTGTGTGTGTGTGCTCACCATGGTGACGTCCTCCGCGACGGCCTGGTGCACGGTGTCCCGACGGGCGGGCGGGGCGGCGCGACGCCGCAACTTGCTCAGCTCGTCCACCACGATGGTCTGCACATCCTCCCAGTACGCCTGGTGGGCGTTGTTCTCCAGCTCCTTGTACACCTGCACATTATACTCTGTTATAAGCACTATTATATATACTTTCCCGAAGCTATTCAAGCTGCACAGAATCGCAAGAACAACCGCTCTCCATGCGTTGCACATTAACATGTTGGGACCGGACGCACTGGCTCGTCTGGCCGGGACCGCTCTGCAAGAAGACGAAGAGCTCGGGACTTGGGCCTTGAATGTGTTATGCACGCGTGGAGCCTAAGGTCCTCCAGGATAAAAACAAATAGCTTCATCACCTTGATATCCTCGAGCAGGTCCTCTAGGTCCTGGGCCTGCAGTCCGTTGAGGTAGGTGTAGGGCTCGTGCATCTCCAGCGCGTCCACGCACTCCTCCGAGCTCACGTACCACGCCAGCAGGTCGATGGGCTTCGCTGGAATATAACAACACATCACCTTGATATCCTCGAGCAGGTCCTCTAGGTCCTGGGCCTGCAGTCCGTTGAGGTAGGTGTAGGGCTCGTGCATCTCCAGCGCGTCCACGCACTCCTCCGAGCTCACGTACCACGCCAGCAGGTCGATGGGCTTCGCTGGAATATAACAACACATCACCTTGATATCCTCGAGCAGGTCCTCTAGGTCCTGGGCCTGCAGTCCGTTGAGGTAGGTGTAGGGCTCGTGCATCTCCAGCGCGTCCACGCACTCCTCCGAGCTCACGTACCACGCCAGCAGGTCGATGGGCTTCGCTGGAATATAACAACACATCACCTTGATATCCTCGAGCAGGTCCTCTAGGTCCTGGGCCTGCAGTCCGTTGAGGTAGGTGTAGGGCTCGTGCATCTCCAGCGCGTCCACGCACTCCTCCGAGCTCACGTACCACGCCAGCAGGTCGATGGGCTTCGCTGGAATATAACAACACATCACCTTGATATCCTCGAGCAGGTCCTCTAGGTCCTGGGCCTGCAGTCCGTTGAGGTAGGTGTAGGGCTCGTGCATCTCCAGCGCGTCCACGCACTCCTCCGAGCTCACGTACCACGCCAGCAGGTCGATGGGCTTCGCTGGAATATAACAACACATCACCTTGATATCCTCGAGCAGGTCCTCTAGGTCCTGGGCCTGCAGTCCGTTGAGGTAGGTGTAGGGCTCGTGCATCTCCAGCGCGTCCACGCACTCCTCCGAGCTCACGTACCACGCCAGCAGGTCGATGGGCTTCGCTGGAATATAACAACACATCACCTTGATATCCTCGAGCAGGTCCTCTAGGTCCTGGGCCTGCAGTCCGTTGAGGTAGGTGTAGGGCTCGTGCATCTCCAGCGCGTCCACGCACTCCTCCGAGCTCACGTACCACGCCAGCAGGTCGATGGGCTTCGCTGGAATATAACAACACATCACCTTGATATCCTCGAGCAGGTCCTCTAGGTCCTGGGCCTGCAGTCCGTTGAGGTAGGTGTAGGGCTCGTGCATCTCCAGCGCGTCCACGCACTCCTCCGAGCTCACGTACCACGCCAGCAGGTCGATGGGCTTCGCTGGAATATAACAACACATCACCTTGATATCCTCGAGCAGGTCCTCTAGGTCCTGGGCCTGCAGTCCGTTGAGGTAGGTGTAGGGCTCGTGCATCTCCAGCGCGTCCACGCACTCCTCCGAGCTCACGTACCACGCCAGCAGGTCGATGGGCTTCGCTGGAATATAACAACACATCAACCTACGTACTTATGTAATTATTATTCACTTTTTTTTGTTTTCCTAAAGTACATTTTTGTTTCAAATACATGTTATGTCAGTCTATGTCACGACGCCGACGGTACCGCGCGTATGATTATCGCCTCTTTGTGAAACTACCACTTGAAAGGAGGAAACTACAGTAGGTACCTAACTAAAGGAAAGAAATATCTATTAAACTATGTAAAGTAAGATGATACCCCGTCCATCTCGTATACGTATATGTGATCTCAGCCTGGCCTGCTGCAGATGGAAGGCGTCCTCCTGGCGCGCCCACGAGCTGAACTGCTGAGCCTCGCGCGCGCGCGCGGCCGCGCCCGCCTCCAGCTCGCGCGCCGCGCGCTCCGCCTCGCGCTCCAGACGACGCTGCTTCACCTGGACACATACCACAACTTACACACCTGCCTGTCTATCGCACCAGACATTAACGTTTTTGCCCTGTGTAAAACAAAATATAATTTATTACTAAAAATAATCATTTTAGCTACATTGATTAGCGGAGGACCAGAGACACAATGCTTGTAATGCAGTAATGGAGACAAGGTTGCCCAAATAATCAATTGGAGTGATCCAAAAAAAATTTAACACATTCCTGAATAAAGTAAAGTAAGTCACATATTTTTAGTTGTGGGAAAAAGACAATGACAAAAAAACTTTCTAGAAGTTTTCAAGTAGAACCTTACCTTTTCCAACTCAATCTTGTTCTCCATTTGTTTCTGGCGGTTCAAAGCCTCCAGTTCATCATGAGACACAGTCTTCACCCCCTCCTTGGCCAGCTTCTTGCTCCACACGAATGTGTTGGTGAGTGCCGAGTCACCAAATGGATTGTCTTGGTTGGTGTAGCATTGGTATTCGTTGTCCCAGCCCATACGCTCCCGGCGTTTTCTCTCTTTCTCCAGTTTTTCCTTTAGGCGACGTGCCCTGACAATTAAATAATTTAACATTTAAATCATAAATCATCCTAATTGTAATGTTATTCAAAATAACTTAACAATTTTATTACAACTATTTAGCTCTAGTCTTAGAATAATTAAATTTAATCCTAATAGGTAGTAATAGTTTATAATATTAATAATATTGTTTTTTTTACATTAGATATGCATTTAAATATTCACCGTTTCTCCTCAGGAGTTTCATTGGCCTTCATCATCTCCTTCTGTTTCTGTCTCTCCTCTTTCTGCCGTATCCTCTCGGCCTCCAACCTCTTTAGTAGCTTGAGTTCTTCCTCCTCACTGTCACTGGAACTGCTACTGCTGCTGGAGTGTCTTTTCTTCTTCTTGCTCTTCTTGTGCTTTTTATGGTCCCGGTGCTTTTTATCCTTCTTGTGGTCTCGACTGGGGGACCTGCCGCGTTGCTTGGAGGCTGATCTGTCACGGCTCTTGACCCTGCGCTCTCGGTGGCGCTCGACAGAACGACTTCGAGAGCGCTCTCGACGTTTACTAACTTCGTGCCTAGAAGACCTGAAATGAAAGGCATTGTTGGGATATGAGAGAATAGAGTCATTGCAAGGCAATCAGGCAATACAAACAATCTGGTAAAAATCACGAAACTCGAAAGGTAAGTAAGTAGCTAGGAAATTTAGGGTAAATATACTTACATTGATATGTTTTAATAGATCTAATGAAATCCAATTAATTTATAACAAATTATTATTTTTGGATCTAAGTTTCCATCCAAGAGAAGATTGAAACGAAAGAAAACAACAGCACAATTTCTCGCACAAAGTTTGATAATTTGATTGAAAACTAACATGACGTTATGTGATGACACAAAGGCTAAACATGTGTCAACTATTTTGACAGTCTGACAAGTCTGACGTTGATTGAAAATTAATTATGAAAGGTACTTCCATCCACCAATCCATTCACTCACAGTCAGTCACCACACCACAAACATTCAGTCAGTCAGTCAAGTCAGCCAGCAGTCTGTTTGTCAGCTGTCTGTCTGTCTTGCTTTGCTTGTGTGTTGTGTGGTTCTGTGGTCCTGTCTAGTGAATGTTTAGGCTGCGTGTTGTGATCTAAAATTCTAAATAATTTAGTTATTTCGCTTTTGTTGTTGCTGCAATTTTTCTTTGTACCAATAAAATGAATAAGTGAACGCTGCTATTGTTATGTGTAGTTTCTATAGTTAGACAAATATAATTTTGTGATTGTGAACTTGGGACCGCAAATTGCAACACAACTAAGTTCCAAAATGTCTTTCTTGCGAGGCTCTGAGAACTATGTGTGGTGCACGACTAGCGTCCTCGGCAAGGGCGCCACAGGTGCTGTCTTCCAGGGCGTCAATAAGAACAACGGTGAACCCGTCGCTGTGAAAACTTTCAACCAGCTGAGCCACATGAGACCGCACGACGTTCAAATGAGAGAATTCGAGGTCCTGAAGAAAGTTAAGCATGAGAATATAGTGAAACTTCTGGCTATCGAAGAGGAGCAGGAAGGCCGCGGGAAAGTGATCGTAATGGAGCTCTGCACAGGCGGCAGTCTGTTCAACATTCTAGACGACCCTGAGAACACGTATGGCCTTCAGGAACATGAGTTTCTACTAGTGCTAGAGCACTTAACGGCAGGCATGAAGCACCTGCGTGATAACAATCTAGTTCACAGAGATTTGAAGCCAGGAAACATTATGAAATATATTAATGAGGATGGTACCACAACTTATAAGCTGACTGATTTTGGTGCTGCGCGAGAATTGCAGGAGGAAGAGCAGTTTGTGTCATTGTATGGCACGGAGGAGTACCTCCACCCTGATATGTACGAGAGAGCGGTGCTGAGGAAGCCGGTAGGGAAGAGCTTCGGAGCCACGGTAGACTTGTGGTCAATAGGTGTGACGTTGTACCATGTCGCCACTGGACAGCTGCCTTTCAGACCTTACGGAGGGAGGAGGAATAAGGAAACCATGTTCTATATCACTACTAAGAAAGCCTCAGGGGTCATTTCTGTGAGTTTTTGGACTTGTGATGTATTTTCATCACAAACAAAGCAGTAATTTACATTGATCATTGTTAACTTTCAGGGTACTCAAACAACGGAGAATGGTCCGATAGAATGGACTAGAGAGCTGCCTCCTCACTGTCAACTGAGTGTGGGGCTGCGCAAGCTGGTCACCCCACTGCTGGCGGGGTTGCTGGAGGTAGACCCGCACCGGATATGGACCTTTGACAGATTCTTCTCAGAAGTGCAAGTCGCCACCAGTACCAAAGCTGTGCATGTGTTCCATGTCAATAAGACTGCTAGCATTAAGGTTAGTAACTTTATTAGCTATATATATAAAGGCGTTTGAGATAACCCTGCTAATTATTTTTATTGGTAAAAGCTTTTAATAACAGCTTTGATTTTATATTTTAGTCATATTTATATAACTTACAAAGGCCATGGACCTATCATTCAAAAACTATCTGCAGAGTCACACATTGCATTTTTTGTGAAATTAAATTGTAGGTGAACTTAACTCTACTCATACATGACATAAAGCAAGGTCATGCCAAGATTACAATAGAATAACTTGTACTTTGTTAAGTAAGTTTATCCTACTTCCTATCCTACTATCCTATCCTACTTCCTACTAATATTATAAATGTGAAAGTTTCTATTTCTAATATTATAAATGTGAAAGTTTGTGAGAATGTTTGTTATTCTTTCACGCAAAAACGGCTGGACCGATTTGGTTGAAATTTTGGTATGTAGATAGGTGATACCCTGGATTAACACATTTTATCCCGGTATTCCCGCGGGAACGGGACTTACGCGGGTGAAACCGCGGGGCGCAGCTAGTTTATAATATGGAAACCATAATAATTAATTTAACAGGATTCTTAAAAGAGAGCAATTCAACTGCTAGAAGTTCAACTGGTGAATTATTTTTTATTCAAAAACTCGTGCAATTTTATTTTTGCATCATAATAATTTAGAAAACAAAACAATTTAGCATGCATCAGGGACACAACAGACGTTTGATCTGTATCTGTTCTTATTAGAAGGGAAATCAAATTTAGAAATGTATAATGGTGTAATTATACTTACGCAAGGTTGTTACTGCGACCCACATCTTACAAACTATTGCTTATCTGTGTTCATCATCAATATTGCGCTTTAGTAACTATGCATTCAACTGTGGTTCTTGTAGTAGGTACTTACTACTTACTACATCTATGTAGCATTGTCTTAGATTTGTGCCTGATAGCTGTTTCATGGATATGTAACTAGCTGGTAGCATTTGTTTATGCCGTATCCATATTCATAAATCAAGCTGCACGCGATATTTATAGCTTTGTGCTAAGTTCGTTGCGTTCGCAAGGGCGCCTGCCGTGCGCTGTAATGTGAGAAGTTTATGCACACCCAAATATAAAATGAATGATGAATGTTTCAAAGACAATATAATAGATATACGAACGAAATAGATAATACTACAGTAATTTATAATCTAAACTGCATTAAGATGTTTTATATAAATTTCATCACTCCGTTTTGCATAACTTTTAATAAAATTCAATAATCTTATTCCATAAAGAATTCACCTATTTCAGGTGTTCCTAAAACCTGAAGAGAAGTACGAACACCTGCAAACGTACATCTGCGAGCAGACGAGCGTGGTGGCGGAGTCTCAGATCCTGCTGTTCCAAGACCGGCTGATGTCGAGCGAGGTGGAGGAGGGCACGCCGGCGCGCCTCTACCCCGACACCTCCGCCGGGGAGCCGCTCATGCTCTTCAACAAGAACAACAACAACGTCACCATGCAGCCCGAACCTGACATACCCAAGTTCCCAGTCTTCCCCAACATCGTGTCCGTGGAGAACGATGCTACCCAAGCCAAGGTAAGCACCGTTTCAACATCACTTCACCTGGATGTTTGGATGTTTATTTTTGAGGTAGCGCAGCAGAATCCCAAGCAGTTGAGTAAGATTGGGGGTGTTGAGATGTTTACGTATGATTCCAGACGGCGTGCAGCGTGGGGCACGTGATAAAGCGGCGCGTGGAGGCGCTGTGCGCCGCCTCGCTGCTGTGCGGCGCCTCCGTGGAGAGCTGGGGGGCGCTGCTGGGGGCGCGCCTGCAGCGCCTCGTGGCGCGCGTCGACGCGCTGCACGCGCACGCCGCGCTGCTGCTCACCGCCGCACGAGCGCTGCACCAGGTCTGTACACTCCGTGGAGAGCTGGGGGGCGCTGCTGGGGGCCCAACAGAAGATGGAACAGAAAGTCTCCGTCTCTTTGCTCTGGATACTTCTTACGTAGCAGGAGACGCTGAGCAAACGTTTCGTGTTCCAGCTGGGCGCGGGCGGCGAGCAGTGGGGCTCGCTGGCGACGCTGGTGAACAACGAGGCGACGTCGCTGCGCACGGCGGCGCGCGCCCTAGCGGCCCGGCACGCGGGGCGGCGCGGCGCGGGCGCGCTGCGTCTCGACTGGGAGAGCGCGGCGCCGTGCCCCGCCGGGCTGCGTCTGGCGGGCCGCGCGCGCGCCCTGGCGGACCGGCTGCGAGACTCCTGGCAGCATCTGGTGCGGGACCGCGCCACGCGCTCCCTCACCTACAACGACGAGCAGTTCCACGTGCTGGAGCGCATCACGGTCGCGGAGACGGGCCGCCGCGCGCGCGCCTTGCACCAGCGCGCGCTGCCCCTCGCCGCCGCAAGAGCGGACGCACTCGCTGACTGGTGAGTCACCTGACTGCTGGTTGACCTGTGTTACGTCTCTTGACTTTTGATCATTTATTTAGGAACACCGAACTGCTGAGTGGACATTTTAGCTGTAGACTACCTGCAGCTAGTTTTGCCCTCTATGACGAACTAAATTGGTATCTAAAAGACTGTAAACTGACGTCGAATACTAGCCGAAAAGCACACTTCAGAAACCGGTCATAATCGGCGATAGTTTTTAAAGTAAGACGAACTATGACCGATGTTAGTTTACGAGCGATTGCTTCAAGTAATGTTGTATTTCCAGGTACAAGGTGGCGCAGACGGTGTACTTACAGACTCAGATCCTGGACAAGGACGTGTCGAGCGCGGAGCTGAAGCTGCTCACGTTGGCGGCGCGGCTGCAGGATGTGCAGATCAGTGCGAGGAACGCAGCGCCAACCACTACGGTAACCACTCATCACAACAAGTCACAAAACTGCTAATAGATGTGGCCTCGTGCGATCGTTCCTATGAACTTTAAGTTAGATGTATGAGCGTACCTCGTATGAGCATGTGGCCAACTCTGGTGACGGAGTTTTTAGGCCGCCTTAAGGCCTCCGTCATAGCTTACTTTTAAAAGCCGGGACTGAAAATTTAGATGTGTTCTGATTAGGTAGAATAAACACATAGTTCTTTCTAGTGTTTGGAAAGTCATCCATCGTACAAGTAATATTTTTCCAACAGACGGCCGAACCGCCAGCAGAGAGCGATACACGCTCCAAGCCCAGCAGCGCACCATCAGCACCGACTGGCACGGCGGGGGTGACGCGGGGGGCGCGGGGCGCAGGGCTGCGGGCGGTGTCCTGCGCTCAGGACGAGGTGTCGGCGGCGGTGGCCCGCAACTCGGCCCTCATCGCGGCCCTCAAGCGCAGCACCGCGCCCCCCTAGCCCCCCCGCCCCCCCTCGCACAGCTCCTCGATACTCGTAGACTCGGGCTCCCAGCGCTCCGACCGCGACGTGGAGGATATATCCGAGCGGGACTCGTTCCTCTCCCACTCTGGCTCGTCCCCGCTTCAGCTGGACTCGGGCTCGCAAGCCTCGCTTCAGTCCGTTATATACGAGTCGGGGGTCACGGTGCTGGAAGCCAGTGTTGAGGTGAAGAGTGGTAAGCATTGTGCGGTCATGTGAGTCGACTTGGTGGCGCGAGGAGCGAGCGGAAACTTAGTGTGATAATGTGAATCTTTCCGTTCAATCGTTGGTTATTTGAATGTAGCGTACGGAGTGTGAAGTAAAGAGGCAAAATTGAATAACTATAAACCGATTGGAAGAGTTTGCCCAGCTGTGGGACGGAATAGGTTAAAGAATAAACAGACTCCAATTCCGTAAGAGAGCAACTTCCTGCACTCCGAGGTGCATTTCTGTTCATAATAAATTGTTGTCTTGGGAGTACTCTTTTAAAAACAAAAAAATAATTTTAAAAAACGTCCACTATTTGACGGAATAATAGGTGAATCGTCCTTTTTTGGAGTTGGTTCAAAAATAGCTTTCCATCTCTAAGAGAAAATCTCTAAAAATTGAATAGTGTAGGTATCAAGACAATTTTGTCAGAGAGGAAGCCGAAATTGATGAATATGACGTAAACTCGATCTCAAATGATGTTCCACTTTCTGTAATTTAAAGACTGTTGTACCATTCCCGTTTGATTCCATATCCAGTGATCATTTACATGTCAACAAATTCAATATTATAGATGTAAATACTAGTAATATTTAGCGTAAGGATTAAAATGAAATATGTTATTGTTTTTTATAATATTTGTGTATTTACAAAATATAGCAATAATGATACAAAGAATACAATTATAAATAAAGTTTTTAAAACTTTGCTCTTTCTAATTATTTCCAGAATGGAATGTTAACATAATTATATCTAGATTTTTTATGCACAAAATTACAAAATTTTACATCAGTTGCCTATAAGTCCTTCTTCAAAAGGCCTATACTTATCTAAATCTTATTCACGTTTACTTGAACACATACAATTCTTTCATACGGTTACAAGTACCGTTATTATACATACGTATATTTGTATTGATAAACTATTTAAAACCAATATGTTATTGAAATTTACATAATATTTATGTAAAACAGTGAAGTTAAGAGACCCTGTAGTTTATCTTTTCCGGAGAAGCCGAATAGTTATATATTGGCCGGATTTCAGGCCTTAAAATAATACCAATGCTATATATTTTACACCAGCGTTTGTCCAAATTGAATTATACTCAGCATGTGTAAGCAAAAAATATACGCGTTATTATAATCTCAATTGCACCACTATACTTCATTTCCTGAAGCGAGCTAATAAGAACAAAAATAAGCGCAAGTGATTGGTCGTCGAAAATAATTGGATTGGCTAGATTTGACAATTGACAATTGATTTGACAATCTAGCCTATCACGAGAAAGATAATTATTTTCGACGACCAATCACGTGCGTTTATTTTTGTTCCTATTAGCTCGATTCAAGAAATGAAGTTTAGAATAGTACTAGATTATCTGTGTTTATAAATACTTTTCTAAATGAAAATAATAACCGAATATCAGTGTGAACATACAATCAGTCAATAACACTTGAAACCTTATCGTTTGTTGCTATTTTAAGAATAAGTCTTGTCTAGAAGTTTCCCGCGGCTTCGGTCCAACATTTTATATTCCCGGTGCGCAGTTTGCACCCTCTGAAACTCTTTTATCAAGGGCTCGAAGTCTATGGCTGCCTGCATACTATCTGCCGGTGTTGCTTTGCTGGAAAAAATAAACAAATTACTGAATGCATTCATTCAATGATTTTCTGAGTAGAAAGGATTCATAGCAAACTTTTTAATTTGTACCAGAAACAAGAGAGGGATATGAAGTCGTAATGTGAAACACAGCATTGGAGCAGTCTCACAGCTAACCGTTCGTTCGTTCGTTCGTATGAGCAAGTGGCCAACTCTGGTGAGTACTAGGCGCACATAACCGCGTAGAAAATGGAGAAATAATGGAGCGTAGCCCTTGTTCTGCGGCAGCAACATCAGTACATCCGTTAGATAGTACTAGGCGCACATGACCGTGTAGGAGATGCCTATAGGATGTAGGATACGATAGTATATTCCGTTCGCTGAGTCGAACTAATTGGAGAAAAGTATGAAAGAACGCGGTCGTAGATTATGTCATTAGGCTCAATTGTCAAATCAGAACAATCAGGAAAGATGTAAATTATTGTGCGTCCTTTTGATTTTCATACAAATATGTGA
This sequence comes from Xanthorhoe spadicearia, assembly GCA_947086425.1. Classification (NCBI taxonomy): domain Eukaryota; kingdom Metazoa; phylum Arthropoda; class Insecta; order Lepidoptera; family Geometridae; genus Xanthorhoe; species Xanthorhoe spadicearia. The sequence continues at coordinate 227,690 of OX352212.1, forward strand.
GAGAGAGCGGCCAATATTCGATGAAATCAAACGGAGTATAGACTCACAGCGCGAGGCAGGGCTCCGCTGGCGCGCACTGCAGCCGGCGGCGCAGCGCGTGGAAGGCCTCGCTCTGCGGCAACAACATGAGCACCCCGTACAGCGACCCGCGCAGCGCCCTCCCGCCCCACCCCCCGCCCACTAGCTCCAGGCGGAGATCTGACACACAGAACACTCACAGCGCGAGGCAGGGCTCCGCTGGCGCGCACTGCAGCCGGCGGCGCAGCGCGTGGAAGGCCTCGCTCTGCGGCAACAACATGAGCACCCCGTACAGCGACCCGCGCAGCGCCCTCCCGCCCCACCCCCCGCCCACTAGCTCCAGGCGGAGATCTGACACACAGAACACTCACAGCGCGAGGCAGGGCTCCGCTGGCGCGCACTGCAGCCGGCGGCGCAGCGCGTGGAAGGCCTCGCTCTGCGGCAACAACATGAGCACCCCGTACAGCGACCCGCGCAGCGCCCTCCCGCCCCACCCCCCGCCCACTAGCTCCAGGCGGAGATCTGACACACAGAACACTCACAGCGCGAGGCAGGGCTCCGCTGGCGCGCACTGCAGCCGGCGGCGCAGCGCGTGGAAGGCCTCGCTCTGCGGCAACAACATGAGCACCCCGTACAGCGACCCGCGCAGCGCCCTCCCGCCCCACCCCCCGCCCACTAGCTCCAGGCGGAGATCTGACACACAGAACAAATACACATTATTTACATAAAAGAAAGATAAGAAAATTGCATGAATAAAAAAAAAATAAGATATTACTGATGGTCCCCGCTCTAGGCTAGCCTGTATAGCGGGAGATCTGAGGCAAAAAGATTATATAAGTATCGGGTAATTAGTACACGGAAGTCTACGTCACAAACGACTGAAATCAAATGAAAATATAGGTACTCATTTCTCATGGATCTTATTAGTAAACCCTCAACTCTTCGAACTTCAAAAGCCACAAAAGGATAATAATATTATGATGAGATAAAGCGATAGACTTACATGCAAATATAGGCGATTCTATGAGTTGCACTAATTTGTCCACTTCAGTAAGGAAATCTACCGTGATCTCCAAGTCACCACTGTCATCTGCTAAGGTTATGTTGGAACAAAATATTGATACAATTTATTATGTTTATTTCGAGATGGTAGATGTTAAAAACACCTAACTAAAAACATTTTTTTGAATTGTTCATGATGCCAAAACACACATTTGTCTATCTATACTAATACTAATATTATAAAGAGGTAAAATTTGTTTGTTTGTTTGACGGAGGTAATCTCCGAAATTTATGGACCGATTTCAAAAATTCTTTCACGGGTGTGTCCGGGAGGTTATAGGCTATATTTTATCCCGATATTCCCACGGGAACGGGACTCACGCGGGTGAAACTGCGGGTACAGCTAGTTATCTATAAAAGGATACAACGTGGATATGAGTTCGTTGCAGTGCGTATAGTTGTGTGTGAGCAGACACAGCGCCAGCAGCGACACGGGGCTGTGGCACCAACACGAATACAGCACCGTGAACAGGGAATGTGTTGCCTGGGAAACAATATAATCTATATGTCTATACATCAAACATCAATATTGGTTGGTGAACTTATTCCTGGATCCTGCTTATATGTTGCATTGCAAGTCATGTCCCTCCCTGTAGCTTAGTATGCCAATTATTTAATTATGTTCAGAGGATATCGACCATTGAAGTAATGTTAAGTAGTATAACAGAAGCAAGAAGTTACAATGCTTTCGAAAATTGGGAGAGAAGGCATGTTTTTAATGGGAGTAACACAGGGACCTATTACAGTTCCTATACTGTTTCGAATGTATACAAGTTATACTCACTGGCTTATTGAAATTCCTAAGTTGTAATCTAAGATCATATAACTCTGCGGAGGTCAGGAGTATTGTGTTGAGCACATCCACCATTGTTGCTACGAACTTTAAGTTCTTCTCTTGTAATAATATCTTTGATAAGGCCTTGTAAATGTCCTCTGCGTTCAGTAGGACGCATAATTGTCTGAAAATACATTATTTAGTTTAAACCATGGATTATTAAAATTGATATTTGTTTTTCATAGAGCGACTTTAAAAGACTTACCTAATAATAAATGCTCCTCTATCTTCTAATAAATTTTCATCTGCTGCTAATAATCTTAATAAAGCTTGTAAGAATTTGTAGTAATACGGGCTAGATTCTAAGTTTCCTGTAACAAAACATAACTAGTTAGATAGAATACTGTCAGCATGCGGTGCGCACTCGCATATTTCTCTGGAAAGATGTGATGAAGAAGCAATATGTAGTTCTATGCAAGTGTGAACGAGATGCAATACCGTCAGCATGCGGTGCGCACTCGCTTCATAAATTACTGTACAATGTTTCATAAAAAAGCTTTCTCTTTCTGGTAGGGTGTGACAAAGACGCAAGTATGTAGTTCTATGCAAGTGTGAACGAGATGCAATACCGTCAGCGTGCGGCGCAGACTCGCATATTTCTCTGGGAAGGTGTGAAAAAGACGCAAGTATGTAGTTGTATGCAAGTGTGAAGGAGATGCAATACCGTCAGCATGCGGTGCACACTCGCATATCTCTCTGGGAAGGTGTGAAAAAGACGCAAGTATGTAGTTGTATGCAAGTGTGAAGGAGATGCAATACCGTCAGCATGCGGTGCACACTCGCATATCTCTCTGGGAAGGTGTGAAAAAGACGCAAGTATGTAGTTGTATGCAAGTGTGAAGGAGATGCAATACCGTCAGCGTGCGGCGCACACTCGCATATCTCTGCTAGCACGGCGAGCGCGCGGCGCACCACGTCGTCAGCCGCCTCCGTCAGGCTGCCAACCACGCAGACGAACACACCGTCTGTCTCCATGTACATCTGTAGATAATATATATATACAAGGTTACATAACACTCTTTATAGGCCTGCTTACAAAAACTGAGGTTGTATTAGGGGGAGCCAGAGAACACTTTTGGTGTAAATTATACACAAGTAATGTCTAGATTAATGTTTGCAGATGCAATGCAATTTCATTAATATAATACAGTGGTTTATGGCTGGCGGTTAAAACAATCAGTCAAAGCAGTTGCATTGCAGCTAATCAATCAAATACATTAGATATCTTATGTCCAGCTTCATAGCCTCCACAAATATAAGTTTATTTTTTGCTTTTAGAATACAGATATTTTAAACGAATCCTATGAAACAGTGGCACAGAGTTATAGGGTAGTAAGGCTGTCAGGTTACCTCTCCTGGAAGCTTATTATACAGATGCAGTATCCAATCCAGAGCGGCTACTTTAGTATGCACTGAACTCCTGTGCAGCATCTGTGTCAGCACGGAGACCAGCGCGTCCAGGTCGAGCGCGGGGGGCGGAGGGGGGGAGGGGGTCGCCGCCGCCGGGGAGGGGGAGGGGGGCAGTGACGTCACCAGCTTCGTCAGCTGGAAGTTCACCGTGGCTGCCGTCTCGCGGATGCCTGAACCTGCTTGCTAAGGAAACTTGATGGATACTACGGAGGTGAGGAATTAAATGTTCTGTTAGAGTCATCATCGTCACAGGTGCAATGGAACATTGAGGTATGAGCAATGAGTTATAGTATCTGTCGGATATATTGTGATCAAGTAAAAGTTTCATTTGCCCATTGAATGTAGTTTCTGTAATGACTGTATTCTATAATGGTTTCTTTACTTGTTAGCAAAATACCTACCTATGTACCAAAATCTATGGACAACACTTTAGTTGGTTTATTTTTCGATGGACTCCGTGAACAGAGTATAGTTATGAGCATTAGATTAGTGTGTGTTGTTGTGTATACGCCACTGTTGCAAATGCTGAGTGACGACCTTTTTCATGTGACAATTTTCTATCTATCTATTTTTCTGTGTGTGACTTTAAATAAACATTTTTTGATTTGACTTGTATGTGTGTGTGTGTGCAAGGATACTCTTCCTGGGCTCGTCCGCGTATGCAAGACAGGGCAGCACGGCTGCCAGCACGCCGGCCGCGGAGGGCAGCATCAGAGCGCCAGACAACTCCACGAACTCCTTGATCCATGTGATCGCTGTCAACTGCAACACACCAACATGTTTATATACTCGGGCAACATCTTAACAACAGTTTAGCATGGAAGATGGAGTCGAAGTTATCCTTGTTGGGTAACAAGGATAACATCGACTTCGTCTTCCATGTATGTATGTATGTATGTATGGGGACTCCCTTTTCCGCATTTGGATTCAGAGGTGGTCCTTTATGCGTGGGGATGATCTGGCTCACTAGTTGTGAAGCCAGCCTAGCTCCTCCCAGAAGCACAGAAGTTTCCTGGGGTCTTCACAGGCTTCGAGGAGCGACCTCGGATTGTTGAGGATTTGCTGCCGTTGAGCTGCTACGCCCACGCATTCCAGGACTACGTGGGCCGCTGATTCTTCTTCGGTTAGACATCCCCTGCAGAGTGGGCTGTCCGTGATGCCGATGTTGTACAGATGTTTGTTTAGGGGGCAGTGCCCTGTTAGTGTTCCTATGATTATTTTGAGGTCTTTTCTTTGGAGGTTCATCAGACGACGTGTCAGTCGTGGTGTGGCCGCTGGTATCGCTGCTCTAGACTGTCTGCAGTCCGTCGCCCGTATCCATCGATCGTTATGAAGATTTTGGGTGTGTTGTCGTATCCAGGTGCGTAGCTGGGAGAACGGCAGGGGCAGGAAGGGGGCTGGGCCTTCTACTTGAGTTTCCGAGCCCCTTCGTGCTAGTTCGTCTGCGGCGTCGTTTCCCAGTGATCCACTGTGTCCCTTGATCCATTGTAGAGTTACTCTGTTCTTTGCAGCAATACTCTCAAGGGCAAGGTGACATTCGTATATGAGCCTGGAGTTGCACTTTTGGCTCTCCAGTGCTCTGAGGGTTGCTGTGCTATCGGAGAGTATCCGTATACTGTAGTCTTCTGTCCCTCTCCTTTTGATAGCTGTGGCAGCTTCGGTTATGGCTACACATTCGCATTGAAAAATGGAGCTGTGTGAGCCCAGTGTCATTGATATGTTGATGTTGAGATCCAGTGAGTGTACTCCGGCTCCTGTTCCCTGATTTGTCTTCGATCCGTCAGTGTAGACTCGGACTTCACTATTTCCAGACTGATCGCTTTGGTTTTCATGTGTCTGTATTTTGTAGTGTTTCTGGGAAGTTGATTGTCTGGGGATCTTATCGCACGGGGCGCATATAAGCGGTTCGTGTGATATGGCTCTGTCCAGAATACATGCATGAGAGCTCCTTGTATTCCCCCATAGATTTAGGTGTTTGAGTCTGATGGCAGACAGTGTCGCCTCCTGTTGTATGTATAGGTCGAGTGGGACAAGGCCCAGAACAATCTCCATGGCCGTTGTCGGAGTTGTTCTCATGCAGCCAGTTATTGCAGAGCATGCCAGTCTCTGGAAGCGTTGCAATCTGTTTGCCGCAGTGTTAAGTTCAGTTCGTTTCCACCAAACAATAGCACCGTATGTCAGTGTTGGTCTTATTACGGCTGTATATAGCCATGTGGTTATTTTTGGTGTCAGCCCCCATGTTTTCCCGAGCATTCTGCTGCATTGATAGAAGGTTGTGCATGCTCTTTGTAGTTTGTGGTCAAGGTGCTTATTCCATAGCAGTTTACTGTCCAGTATGACTCCTAGGTACTTGACTTCGTGTGTTAGTTTTAGCTCGGTGTTGAAGAGTTTGGGGATTCTTAAATTGCCCAAATTTCTTTTGTGTGTGAACATTATGAGTTCTGTTTTTGTAGGGTTTACTGATAAGCCATGGCTGGTACACCATGTTTCAACTATTTTGAGGCCTGTTTTCATCGTGTCGCATATTGTACTCTCGAAGCAGCCAGTTGCTAGGATGGCAAGATCGTCAGCGTAGCCTACGGTGACGAGTCCACTGCCGTTAAGTTTGCGGATGAGTTCATCGACTACTATGTTCCATAGTAGGGGTGAGAGGACGCCGCCCTGGGGGCAGCCTCTTGCAACTATTCCTCTTGTAGTCTTGTTCACTGTTAGCTGAATTGCTCTGTATTTGAGCATGTTGTTTATCCAGTCTGCTAGCGTTGGTGCGACCCCGTATCTTTCCAGTGCTAGGTTTATGCTGCTGAATGTTGTTTTGTCGAACGCCCCTTCAATGTCTATGAATGCGCCTAGTGTTGATTGTTTTGCGGATAATCCGCCTCCGATTCGGGAGACTACGCAGTGGAGAGCGGATTCTGTCGATTTGCCGGGGCTGTAGGCATGTTGGTTGGGATGTAGTGGTTTGTGTAGGAGAGTGTTACCTCTGATTTCCTTATCACATAGCCTCTCAAGGGTCTTCAGAAGGAACGACGTTAGACTGATTGGCCGGAATGATTTTGCCAGTGTATAGTCGCTCCTGCCCGGTTTCGGTAGAAATACTACTTTCACTTCCCTCCATTTTTCGGGTATGTAGCGATGGGCAATGCATCCTCTAAAAATACTCACTAAGTGGTCTGCTAGTTGTGCACTGCACCATCTCAGTAGGCCCGGGAATATTCCATCCAGGCCAGGTGACTTGAAGGGAAGGAAGCTGTTGATTGCCCAGAGTACCTTCTCTCTGGTGACAAGGTTTTGGGCTACGTTCCAGTCTTGGTTGTTTGCTGTCCTGTCACTGTGCCACATCCACTCGTGGGATGCTGATATTTGGCACCCAGGAAAGTGAGTCGCCAGCAGTAATTCGCTGGTTTCTTCGTCTGTTTTTGTGTAGGTGTTGTCGGGTTTTTTAAGGTGTCCAATTGTTCGTTCAGGTTCACTTGATAAAATGCCTTTTATTTTAGCGGCCTGGTTGGTGTTTTCGATGTTTGTACAGAAATGTTTCCAGCATTCCAGCCTCCGTAAGCGTATACGTTTTTTGAAGGTTGCTTTTGTTGTTTGATATTTTTCCCAATCTCTGTCTTGTCTGGTATTGATAGCTCTGTTGAAGGATTTCCTTACTTTGCATCGTAGTCTCTGCAGTTCAGGATTCCACCATCGACGGGTCGCACCCCCTATTGGTGTCACGAGGGGGCAAGATTGTTCAAAGCTATGGGTGAGAATGTTTGTTATATCGTCTACGTAGTTGTCGATGTCGTGTTTCTCTAGTCCGCTAGAAGGTGTTCCTACAGCCGTGAGAGCAGTTTCAACAATCTCAACGTATTTTTGTTTGTTGGTCTTACGGGGTACGCGTCTCGGAATAGGCTTTGGGACGTTTATGTTTACATTGAACCGTATCCATCTGTGGTCCGAGCAAGAGGCTTCATCCGAGACGTGCCAGTCCGTGACGAAATTTTTAATTACTTCTGATGTTAGGGTAAGATCGATTATAGTCTGCGATCTGGAGTTGACGTAGGTTGGTTCCGAACCTATATTGAGTAGTGTTAGATTAGTAGTGAAAAGATAGTTTACCAGCTTTTCTCCACGGGTGTTAGTGTCAGTGCTGCTCCACAGAGTGTGGTGCGCATTGGAGTCCGTGCCGATGATCAGCTCAAGCTTCTCTCTCTCACAATACTCAACAAGTGATACTAACTCGCTTGAAGGTATGTCCTCGTCGCCTGGTAGGTAGACAGACGCCAAAACAATATCGCGCAGAGTTTTGTTGGATGCTGTAGGGATCTTAACAGCTGTAAGGTCTCTGTAACAGAATTCGGTTATTAATGTTGTTTGAAGGTGTTTAGGGGTAATTATGCAAGTTCTGGGGTTGCTTACGGTGCTGTTTGTGATAAGCTTCCATCCAGTGTTGCGGAGACCACATATCTTGCCTTCCCGGATCCACGGCTCCTGGATCAGGGCGATGGTCGCGGTGTTTTCCTCCAGCACTCTGCGTAGGGAAGCCGTTGCAGTGATGCTGTGCTGGAGGTTGGTTTGTAGGAATTTGAGGAGTTCACAACGTTCTAAGAGGGGAGGAGTTGAGACAGCTGTCGCTGCCCTCGCTCCCCTCACCGTCGAGAAAGTACTCCTCTTGCGTGTGTCGGGATGTGGATGGAGGATTGTCGATCGTGTTTGCTTCCTCCGATCGGCCTGGCTCCGGGTGTGCGGTCTCCCTATCTGGACCAGGGGGGGCCGGCTCTGGTTGTGCGGTATAGGCCTGCGTCTTAGAGGTTTGGGGCGCATCCTCCAGGATCCTCACATAGATGCTTCCGAAGATCCATTTAAGACGCCGGTCTTGACCCCGTAGTTTTTCGACGTCGGACTCTGGTATGCGCAGGAGCAGGTATATGCCTGGTGTCTCCGCTTCGGCCTGCTTCTCTGCTTTGACCAGAGTCCACGTTCCGATGTTTAGGGTGTTATTCTGCAGGGTTAGTGCGCGACGAATTGTGTTTATCTCCATTTCGAGCTCCGGCACGAGGAGACCACACAGAACTCGTCGCTGAATTTCCGACTGAGGTCGGACTACGAGTTTGGTACCAGCTATCGGGGAGGCGACATCCTCTATCGCGCTGCGTAGCCACTGCAGCGCGGTGTCGTTCTCGCACCACATCTTTAGGGTACCCTCGCTGTGGTGTGCCTTACCACGGAAGCCGACTTTGCTCATGTGCGCGTCGTCTTCCATGCTAGGTGGGTGATTGACTGTTTCAACACAACATAGGTGTGGTGTGTAGATTGAGAAAATGACAAGAATATTGTGGAAGCCGTGTGATCAAGTTTTAGAATTTTACATTCTCCTGATAATGTGTGTGTATAAGCCCACAAAAACTTTAGAAGGCTTTCATTGTTATGGAAAAAATAAACATAATCTAGCCATAATATTCTTCTATTGATAGCTTACTTGTAGCAACTCTTCTGGCGACTGCGCGTGCGTAATGAGGATATTGATCATAGCTTGGAAGTCGACGTCGGACGGATCCTTCTTTATGCTGCGAAGGAACTCATTCAACTGCACATCACACCTGCAAAAATAGTTGCAGTTTATTTTATTTATTTTATTTTATTTATTTATTTATTCACAAAACAAATTACAACATAGAAACCTTAAATCTAAGTTAGCAGTTATTAGAGTCAATATATATACCCATATAGAACTGTTCTTGTCAATTATAAGAGATAGCAACAGATTTAAATATCCGTTTTGGTGTGAGGTAAGTTTACTAGACCAATATGAATAAGAATCTTCAAATTACAAAAACACAATACATGATATTGTGATTTTCAACAAAATAAATTGATTATCAAAACAAATGTCTACAAACTTACATCCTCCTAATCTCCGGGTTAGGATCATCGAGCATCTTGAAGAGTGGATCGAGCAGGTCGGGCAGATAGGGCAGCAAGGTGACGGCGGGCACGGCGTCCAGCACGGCGACCCAGGACACCACGAACTGGCGCGCCGCCGCCGCGCGCGAGTACATGCGCTCGCGGAGCATGCTGATGAAACCTTCCACTTCAAACGTTGTGCTCTCCGTTACTATGTCCTGCAAGATTGTTATGCAAACTACATATTGTATTATAAGCATAAAGAAAAAACTGATGACAATGAAATATGATCACGACTGTATCCCAGGGAGCGGTAGACATTTCTTTCAGATCTTATTGTAATCCTTGAGGTCCTTTGCAGATGTCTAATGGGGCAGTCAGGGGTATGTCCAAATATATATTTGGTTAACCTTCCATATGTGACTGGTTGCAAGCCCATTGACGCTGCTAAGTGAACATTCCCTACATGACAGTTTGGAAGTGTTTGTTTTTTTACAAGTAAACTTCAATACCTTTACAAGCCTGTCAAGTAGTTCAGCAGCTTGTTTAACTTGAGGTTCAGAATCTGCGGCTAATCTTGCCAATGCATCAAACACTAACGGGAAGTGTGAGAGAGTTGCCCCTCGAGCTATCTTCACCACATTGAACAGGGCTTCCACAGCCTGGTAGCGAACTCGCGACTCACTCTCACTGAAGCATGCTATTATAGGATGGATGAGCTCACTCATATACTCCACACTACCCTGAAAAATTTACAATTAATTTAGACTATTTTTATTTAGAGTCAGCCTATTAACTAGCTAGATACCTAGAGACCTATGAGGATAGATTACTCTCACTGCGCCTCACTACTCTTGAAGATAGACGTCTTCGTGGAGATCTCATCGAAACATTCAAGTTTATGACTCACCAGTATAATTTGCCAAACATTTATGACATGTTGAGGAAAAAAGACAACCAAAGACCTTCACGTGGCCATCAACTCAAACTGACCCGTGACACCACCCACCAACTTGCTGCACATCACTTCTTCAGCAACAGGGTGGTCCACAATTGGAATGCACTACCAGACGACGTTGTGACAGCTCCTTCTACCAACGCATTCAAAAACAGGCTCGACAACTGGCTACGAAATAATAAATCAGTGCTCAAAAAGATTAACGATACATAACTAAAAAGACTATTCCAACACTGTGTGATATAGACATACCAGCAGTAGCTGCTCGTCTATCATCGTTAAATAAATAAATAAATAAATAGATATAGACCATATTGTCTTACTTTTCCTAGACCAACAGCAACTGAGGAAAGACCCATGAGAGCTCCATTCTTCACATTGGGGTTGGTTGAAGACATCAAGTCCTGGCCAAGCACTTTGATCAGACGTCGAATTTGGCTTGTGTTTTGAGCCTCGCTAAAGTCTTTTACCATTCTGTAATAGAAAAGAAAACACTGTGATGGATAGAAAGGAGGCGGATCCTTAGAAAAACTATAATAACCTTGTCGTACTTTTCGATTTCTCCACCGGCAAATTTTCTCTTTTCATACATCTTGTCGCACAGCCCACGAACGCAGGCTGTGCTAAGAGGGGCATAATCTCTTTCAGTCATCATAGATACAGGAAAATAGCAACTTTATATCATGAAATAACTATTTTACAAACAATAGTTTCCCGAAACGAAAACAAAATTAGAGATAGACCTGTAGCATAGCAAACCGTATGTATTCGGTACTGAGATACGGGTACGAGTGGTACGACCTCTAGTACCCAGTAACGAAACGTTACTCTTGAATGTATCTCGGTACTCGCACGATTTCATTCCTCGCATTTATCGCATGTTCATACAAAGTATGGGTTGAGTTCACGCAGTAAGTTGATGCGTGTATGAAACGTTCACTGGTCTTACGATCGTAGGTACGTTTGTTTTATTTTTAAATATGAACCAGAGATTTCTGCAATAAACTAGCTTTCTGTCCGCGGCTTCATAAAAGCGCATATATAAAAAAATAGTTTCTGTTTTGTTTAAAAAAAAAATATTTAGTTTAATTTCAATTGTTTACCAAAAGATTTTTGGTGTTGATGATTATTTATTTTTGTCAATAAATAATTTTGACACAATGTGTTGCTTTTTCTAATAATTAGGTACTTAGAAGATTCCGTCAATACCTAGTTCATTTTCAGTTCTAGGTACACGCGTACGGTACCGTATGATACAACATACGACTCGATTCGATTAGTTGGATTGTGCTGAGGTATCAAATGTAACGAGTACTGTAACGATACGAAAGTAACGAGTACTCATTCATAAAGTACGGAATACATACGGGTTTGCTTTTTCTCGTTACTTTTACACATTTAATTAGAGATAGAGTAGAATATAGCGACGTTTCGCTGATTTTCTTTCATGATGACACATGACGTTCTGTTTTGAAATTGACGTTGACTGTTTTGATACATGACAAGTTTGGGGATGACACTCGGTAAAACCTACCCAAAAAATAGGGTGCGTATTGCGTTGGTATATTAAAACGTCTAGCTGTCGTCGTGTCTGTCGTACAGCCTGTCTCAATAACCTCTTTCTTTGGTTTTGCTTAATAATTTTCACTTATTCCATACAAAAAATGTAAAATAGATATTGGCAATGAGCAAAACCAAAAATATAAAGTTGCGTTCCTGCGGGAATTTCGAGATAAAAAATAGCCTATGTCACTCTCCATCCCTTCATTCACCTACTATCACCACTTAAAAAATTAAATCAATTCGTCTCTCCGTTTTGCCGTGAAAGACGGACAAACAGACAGACACACACACACACTTTCCCATTTATAATATGGATTGAGACTAGCGGTTAGTAGAAACTGCAGGAACAGCAGTCAGTTGAATTCTCAGAACCGTCAAAGAATTTTCGGTTTTTTGGGTGAATGATAGGGCACTGAAATAGAAACAACGATCAGATTTTACCTAGTACCTACGCTAAACATGGAACTTGATACCTAAGTAACTTACGTACCTACCAATTAATTACCATCATATTTCATAGATGGTTTCGCGAATTAGGTAAGTACCTACTGTTACTTTTAATAAGCAACAATTTAATGCAAGTTAGACAATCCCCGTACTTATTTGATGAGGATACTTTTGTGGGTAGTTGGGAATTTAATTGGCAGCACCGGAAAATTCGCTATGTGGTGCGCTGCTTTGCTTTGCTTGTGTCAGATTGCTTCACTCGCGCGCGCGCGTGTGTGGGTGTACTGTACTACCGTACGTAGGTACTAGGGATGGGTTATACTTGCAAAATCAAGTACCAGGGTTTGCAAGTGCGTAGACGAATAAAAACCTGTTCCAAAAACCAGGGTTCAAATACCTTCAAAGTATTTTTTAAGGGCGCCGGCTCTCTTCGTCATTCGGGGCTCGGGAAAAAGTATTTTTCTCCATACGCACGCAATTATGCTTCTTATGTGTATAAGAAAAGAGATCATTATTCTTTGAAAGTATTTTTGGCTTGGAAGTTTTTTCTGCATATACGCAATTATGCTTCTTAGGTCAATACAGAAAGAGATTATAATTCTGTAAAAGTATTTTTTGGCTTGCAAGTATTTTTTGGCTTGCAAGTTTTTCTGCATACAAGTGGAGACAAGTTGACAACGGCTTGCGGGGCGGGGCCGCGCGGACGGGCGCGGGAGGGAGGCCCACTTGGGGGCACCCGCGACCTACGATTACAAATAAGGGCCCCCGCAGACGGCCGACTTTTTGTAGGTGGAAAAGTAGGTCGCTTTTTCAACCGATTTTTTCACCTACTTTGTCACCGACTCCAACGCACACGACCGTCACTTTGTAGGTGGCTAGTGAGGGGACAACATCGAAAAATACTAGAACGGTGGATTTGCAAAGGAAGGTAATTAAGTAGATAATATAGTAGAAGATAAGACTACCTAGCTTTCTTTTCTTATAATGCAGCCGAAATATACTTCGGTTTTAATCCTTTCTACGAATCCTACGAAAATTCCTACTAAGTATAATTTACTTATCGAAAGTTTGTGAGTATGGATGGATGTATGGTTATTTCTCTTTCACGAAAAAACTACAAAACCTATTGTATACCTACTTTGGGATATAGGTAGCTAATGACATGGTATTAAACATAGGCTACTTTTATCATGATATTCCCGCGGAATTCGTTGAAATAACTTTAAATTACAATAAGTACTTAATAAATTACATGGTTAGGTAAGTACCTACTTGTAATATTATTATTATTAATCCAATAACAATAAATTATAATTATGAATGATTGAACCTACTTATCTACCAGAAGTGTACCTAGGTACCTAAGCAAATAAAATTCGGAGTAAATAGTCCACTTGCGGAGTAAGCTCTATCACTTATTCCGAAAAGCGCATCACTAAACGACCTACACATTCGGAGTCGGTGTCGGGTCGGTCGGAATGCCACCTACTTTTTTCTCACCTACTTTTTGTAGGTCGTGTGCGTTGCACTATTGTTGTCAGTACGTTCTATTTTTCGACCGATTTTTCCACCTACAAAAAGTCGGCCGTCTGCGGGGGCCCTAATTTGACTTTTTTCGAATTAGGTACCTACGTATAACAGACTTCGAAAAAGGAGGTGTTTCTCAATTCGTCGTTATTATTTATTTTATTATGTTTGCGATTATTCAGATAGGTAGGTACCTACCTACGCCTTTACCGATTGGAAAAAATGTAAAATGGATGACAAATTGACAATGCATTATTAGCTATTTGACATCATTCTTTATTTAACATGGCGGAATACCTACCTACCCAAGACGGCGAATTAATTATTTTCAATTCTCTCCTTTTATATGGGTATCAAATAAAAGTAAGATGTAGGTACCTAGTACCTACGTAGATCCCTATTATGTACCTAGTCCTGTAGATTATTGTACCTATTGTTATTATTGGTTTATGAAAAGTTATCAAAATTTCAATTAAATCCGGCATTTTACAAGCAACATCTAGGTAGGTACCATGGACGTATATAAGGGGGGGGTCCAGGGGGTCCGGACCCCCCCCTTAGCATACGGCGAAAAAAAAAATTGACAACAAAATGTGCAATGTGGTAACAATGAAATGTGCTAGGTAAGTCAGAGTACTCAATCTGTTTTTAGAATGAGACTTCAATCTGAAAACAAAGAAGCACAAAAACAGCACATGTAAACGTTGGTATTTTTCTAATGGTTTTTTTTTTAAATGGTCTTTGGAGACTTTTAAAACTCCATCAGACAACCTCTACGTACTTAGTTGAGGCCGTCATTTATATACTTTTGACTTCTATCAAAATAATAATAACGCGTTTTCGCTAGCGTCTTTACTCGAAAAATAAAAACCGAACTAAAACGTTGCTTTTATCTTAAAAAATTTCGCTCGCTCCGCTCGCGTCGTTTTTGTAATAATAGGTAAGTACCGGTGGAAGAAAAAATAAGAACCGAATTAAAACGCTGCTTTTAAGTAAAAAAAATTTCACTCGCTACGCTCGCGTCGTTTTTGTAATAATAGGTAGGTACCGGTGGAAGAAAAAATAAGAACCGAATTCAAAAGCTGGTTTTAAGCGAAAAAAATTTCGCTCGCTCCGCTCGCGTCGTTTTTGTAATAAAAGGTAAGTACCGGGGGATGACAAAATGAGAACCGAATTAAAACGCTGCTTTTAAGTAAGTAAAACAAATTTCAACCATGCCTACATTTACAAAAAATGTCAGCAAAAGTCGGGGGAAGGGGGGGGGGGTAAGGTAACTTTGATGCCTTGGACCCCCCCCATAGGAAAGCTATAGCTACGTCCGTGGTAGGTACCATGCGTCATGGGCACTAAACGCGATTAGTTTATAGAAATAAGGGAGGTATCTACTTATTCATTTTAATTCGCTTTGCTTGTATGTAGGTAAGTAGTAGGTATCTACGTAGATCTTCCTTAATTAAGTACCTACCTACTTAAGAAAGATTTAAGTAGGTACCTACCTAAATCTTTCTTAAGTAGGTAGGTACCTACCTTACTAGGTAACCTTAAAGATAAAGATTTATTTGCAAGAACGTAAAATTAGGTCTTAATCTAGGGTTATTTCCAACTATCATCTAAGTACCAAATATGCAAAATATTAATTAAGTGGGTAGGTACATTACTGTCAGCTGAAATAGAATATAAAAAATTAGAAGGTCGGACCCTCTTACAACAAAATCATATTTTTTTTAATTGCCAATTCTAATCTCTGGATCTTTGTAATCTGAATCAATAAACGAATTTAATTTAATTTTAGAAAAAAATACTGAAAAATCTTAATAAAAGTTACGACTTCGGCAGGATTCGAACCTGCGATGATACAAGCGATCGTCCTAAACGCGGACTGCCACATTGCCGAGGTCGAAACTATTACTATGATCAAATTTTAATATCGGTTTATACTTTAAAAAGTAGCCTATGTTACTCGTGGATAATGTAGCTTTCGAATGGTGAAAGAATTTTTAAAATCGGTCCAGTAGTTTTTGAGCCTATTCATTACAACCAAACAAACAAACAAACAAACAAAGTTTTCCTCTTTATAATATTAGTGTAGATAGCACCGATGAGCGCCATCTACAGTTTATTACGAACTAATATCCTGCTCATTGATCGAAGTTACATTCAATCGAAATGACAAGAGATGTCGCCACTGCTTTTTTCTATAAGTTTTAATATGAGTGTGGTTTAGTTTAACACAGAAATAAGTATATAAAAACTTAATTTAATTTAATGCGACGATTTTACTACAAAAATATTTAAAAAGTCGCAAATGAATCCACTACGGCTACACTGAACCGCAACACAATAGAAGGATTAGTATGAATGACACCGTCATATTGAGTGAGACGTTATGTCAGTGTCAAATATACTTTCCCATCATTGTATTTGCATTGACATTGACAGTGACGGAACTTTTAAATATGTCATCACATTTGAAACATAAAGTTGGAGTGAGAAAAAAAGCAAATAGAGGGTTGCAAGCAAAACTTTTTTCAATGATTTGAAAAAATGGGAGGAAAATTATGAGGAAAAATATTAAATGTCAAAATGAAGTTGACATTTTAGGCTACTTGAAACCACACTTTATCGATTTCAGTTAATTAAAGTTCAACATGGTTGCGTATTTTCAATTGCAAAATTGTTGTTTATTTCGAAAGCTGAAAACGCTGACGGCCATTACAGCCGGATGTGATGTCATAAAACTGCCAGATGTGATGTAAACAACCCAATGTCACATTGTCATTTTGACATTTTCACACATTTCTAAAATGTCAAATGATTTTTTACGCGACGTCACAGCACATCTGTGCTACGCCATATTAGTCAATAGACTATCTAGTCTATTGACTAATATGGCGTTTTTGGATGATTATGAAAACTTAAACTTTATAATAAAATTTTGCTGTTTTTATTTTTCCAAAAAACATACCTAATAATGTTTATTTTGGTCTATTATAACATTATCAATTATTTTAAGACCCAGTTTAAAAATAAGTCAACTAGCCTATTACTTGACAACTATTTACTAAATTAAATAAACATTTTTTCTTTTCTTATAACAACATGCTGCCGAAATAAATAATATTTCTTCCATTTTTATTTAAAACAACTTTGTAATCAAAAAATGTTCGAAGAGCAAAAGCAATGTTATCATTACCTACCTCAGACCAAATAAAAACTAGTTTTTATTTGGTCTGAGTTACCTACCTATTCCTTAGAAGTATTTTTGGCTTGGAAGTTTTGCTGAAAACGCACGCAAATATGCTTCCTATGCTAATGAGAAGAGGGGTCATAATTCTTTAAAAGTTTTTATGAGAGGGACGCCGCGCGCCCCGACTCGCTCGCTCGCACGATGAAGTGCCAAATACTTTGAAAGTATTTAAATACCAGGGTTGTCAAAAGGGCGCACCAGGGTTACGCACTTTCAACAAAACACCAGGTGTAAACACCAGGTCGCGTAAATACGCACCATCCCTAGTAGGTACGTAACCTACGTCAGCCACAACACAAGTCACGTCAGTTTGTTGTTTCTCTGTAGATTTATTTTGATAAAACTGCGTCTGATCTAATATCGTCCAATGTTATTGTGTTCAAATTTGTGTTACAATACAGTCGATCATTGTTTTGTTGTCGACCGTGCTAGTGATAAATTAAAAGCATCGAAATGCCCGTGACACTCGTGGACAGGTTGCCTCTGCCGAATCTCAAGGTTTACACCGCTGGAAGTGTTCTGCTGCTGTCTGTGGCGGTGTACTATGCGTTGAACGCGACGAGCGATCCGAACTGGAGGGCTAACGCGACGCTGGTGGCGGGCGCGGAGCCCGAGGCGGGCGGGGCGGAGGGCGCGCCGCCGCCGCCGCCGGCGCTGGCCAGCCTCAACGGGAGCGCCCCCCGGAACCTTACCGAGCAGTTCGTAGACGTCATGACCTTCATGATGCAGGAACCACTCTGCATGTGGGTGAGTAACTAGCACTGCTCTTTCTCCTTATGTGGAGTAAATAGTGTGAAACTGCAGAAAGACTTAGCTTAAATAATTTTTACAGTAATATCTGGATAAGTTTCTAAAGTGTAGGTACTCTTCCTAGCAATCAACATCACAGCTAAATAGTAGGTACTATGAAAGACTGCCTCTAATAGTTAAAACTTAGTTAGCGGAGGCATTATTTAAATTACTAAAACTTTTAAAGCTAGCGTCTAATGTTTATGGAAGAAATGTTTACAGTGTTTCAGTTGCTTCAACCATTTTAATGCAATTTTTTGTACCAACAGTGGTTTAGCCACTTTGTTTCTTTTGGTGTAATTAGCAAACAAATTATAGCTATCTAATTATAATTACTTAGCTAATAATCTTGTTTATTTTTATTGTAATTAATCTTTGGTTGACATGTTTACACATCAACAAATAACATAATTTATATTGTTTTAGAATTTATTCTCAGATTAAAATACCTATCTACATTTCATCATCTTCCTGCCATTTCCTATACTTACTATTTCCTGTTATGAAAATAAGTATAAAATAAGCAATGGTTTATTTTCATGTGAATTGATTACTAATTTGACGACCACTGTGGCGCAGTTGGGTGAACGCCCGGCTGAGATGCGGAGATCGCGGGTTCGATCCCCGCTACGGGACAAATGTTTGTATGTTCTGCAGATATTTGTTCTGTGTCTGGGTGTTTTCTATCTATTTACATGTATGTATTTACAAAAAAAAAATGTATTTAAGTATTATATCAGTCATCTGGTTACCATAACACAAGCATTAAGTTGCTTAGCTTGGGACTAGATGACGCTGTGTGGAATGTCCAAAGATATTTATTATTTATTTATTTATTTGCTAATGTTGGTATTATCATCCATTATCAACATGACCAAAACGATTGCATTAGCTTACACATTGCAAGTTTACAATACAATTAAAATGAGTTCATCCATTGCATTGTTTTGTTATATTGATAGTCGTAATAAAAAACTATTGTAGCATGTTATGTCTTGTGTGAAACAGGCAATACCTATTTCCTTAGATGTAAACAAATTATAAAGAAATTTAAATATTATGTCAATGCATAATATTTCCTGCAGTGAGGAAGATCGTTAATCTAGTATGTCATGATAATAATATACATGACTAGCAACACGTCCTGGCTTCGCACGGTTGTACTAATGAAACTACAGGGATAAAATATAGCCTATAACCTTCCCAACAGTCCATTGTACACATTGGTGAAATAATTTTCAAAATCAGCTCAGTAGTTTCGGAGATTACCATCAAACCAAAACAAAAGTACCAAAGCCCATCCTCGCTAAAACCATTGTTTACGACTGTAATCACGTTTAGAAGAGCAATGCAACGTTACAAGCATAAATCCGCGAACCAACGCGCGTTAGCAGTTGAAGGAGAGAAGACTGTTGGTGCCTTGCCTGTGAGGTGCAAAAGCAACATTAGAGTTGACGATCCTTACTATAACACTGTGTTAACATGCCATGCCACATCTAATAACGCAGACCCGACAATGCACGGGCCGCCCGTGCATTGTCACGGGCGGCACTGCTTCTTAACACGTTGGGTGCCCGGACGCACAGGAGGAGCTCGAGGACTTGGGCCTTGAATGGGTTATAACGTAACGGGTTTTATATTTTAGTAAATAATACGAACCTAAGTACCTTGATCCATTTACTTAGTAATTACTATCAATATGTGAAAATTCACGGAAATGTATTGACCTTATGTACGATATTTAAACAAGGTCTGAAAAAACAATTTGATTAGAATATCAAATGTAACTGTTAAAGGACATTAATTTAATCTACATTTTTGTCCATCTGTTGACTAAGTATTAGAAAAAACTTTGCCTTTATAAGGTCGTTTTAATAAGAATTTCCTGGTAATGGTTACCAGCAATCAATATAATAGAACTCTGATTGCAGAAAATGTCATTCTATTTATAATCGTTCTAGTTGTTTATTTCTGCTAATTTTACACCGTGTGGCGGCAATTAAGTGAAACGTGCCGGTTTATAGAGCCGGTAATCTTGACAGTCTCATGGGCGCCATTATCGGTTTTGACCCGCGATAAATAATGGTTCTCACTAGATCATCCAACAACTTGTACTTGTATACGACAGACGCTTTAAAAAAAAAAAATGTTGTGCAAATTGCTGCATTCTAAAACAATTCTGTTTATCACTCCTTTCAAAACAAACAATAATTTTCAAAATCGGAATAGACAATGAAATAATAGTCATACAAAAAATGGATCATAGATACTCCTTTTTGTTGGAGTCGGAAAGAGTCGTACGTAAAGTGAAATTCATAGCTGGGCAGAGACAATCCCATACTGATGCCGTATGATACGGAAGATTGATATCTGTATCAATCTTGATAGACAGGTACTTTATAAAAAAGGAAAATAAAGTGATTGACGAGCGATAGAGGGAAATGGAAGAGAGAAACGTGTTGTGCCGACCCCACTTAATGGGATAAGGGCAGGGAGATGATGATGGTGATGAAAGTGATTGACTGACTGAAGGTTTTTTCCTCAATATAATAATGGATGACGCACGTGCTATCAATTAACATCTAATAACTAGCAGTGAGATAGACCTAGAAGTAGCGTTACAACTTGATGAAGAATTGATTGCATCTGACGTCATAAAGGAAAGTTGAGATCAGAAGCCAATAAACCAAACGATCGAAAAATATTAATGTTTACTTTCACTAAGTAACAGGAACTTGATACATATTATGTAGATCTAATAATATATGTACCTAATAAAAAGTTATTTAATATTGGAAACCTTGATTTAAATTATTATTCACAACTTTGAGTACTTATGCTAACTGTAGGGGTTTTTAATGCATATGGCGTAAATTATGGTAAAAATCAAAAGCCCAATTCCCATTGTTCAGACAGAACAGCCGTAAGCCAAGTTCGGTCATCAGCTCGCATCATAAACTTGCATTCTCACCGTGAATAAACCAAAGCCAAATCGGTTGAGGAAACTGCCGTAAATGGAGATGTATGATTTATTCATATCGCTAATAAACAAACGAACAAGTGGGCTATGATTGGGAAAAATATGGTAGAGATCACGTAGAAAAGAAAGCTCTAGAACATTCGCTGCAATCATTTGTGGCTCTCTCGCCCATCTGAGCAGTTGTAGGCGTTGTCAAATGATGATAATAATGTATCAATTTCAATTTCAAAAATTCTTTATTTATCAATAACTTATGTACTAGTACAATTTCCAGTGTAGATTTAATCCTAGAACGTACAATAGAAATTAAAAACATTTATTAAGCTAAGGTTATCAAAATATTTAAAATAAATCTGGTTTTGTAGCTTTCATAGGTACAACGTACTAGGTACTACGTAGGTATAACGTACGTACGAACGAACGTTATAGGTACCAAATCATTATCAAATAATGTAGGTATCAAATCAATTAAAGCTCCCAACAAAAACAACATTTATAAAACGGAGCCAAGTTCAATAAAGAATTTCGTGT
Organism: Xanthorhoe spadicearia; assembly: GCA_947086425.1. Lineage (NCBI taxonomy): Eukaryota > Metazoa > Arthropoda > Insecta > Lepidoptera > Geometridae > Xanthorhoe > Xanthorhoe spadicearia. Next base: position 248,943 of record OX352212.1, read on the forward strand.
TTGTCTACTTCGCCGAAAATAGATGTAGATCTGAAATGGGTACCAACTACCAAGTTCTCGATAATTATGAAATTACTCTGAAAACTCAGAATGGCTCTCGGTTTAATGTGGCTAGTATTTACAACTGATAATGATAAGTTACTGTTTTAATTTAATAGGGCATGATCTCGTCTAAGGTCACGGCTTCTATTACGAAACACTATTTAATGCGTATTTTATTGAAATGAACACGAAACAATACAGCAGTTTAAAACTCGCCTCTATCTTTATCTCTTAGGATATTTCTTTAGCCGAATTGACTACACCTTCAGACAACAAACAATTTCATCGAATGTCTTATGAGCATGTAAACAACTTTTAAATAAAATACAGCACCGTGTCTACTTATATCGAAAGACATCTCAGGGTTTGCCAAAGCTAAAAATAGAGCTCTGAAAAATACTAGCGTTTGTTTGAATTCTGTAATAGCTGCATAGAATCTGTGGCTGAAATCACGATAGCATGTGCGGTCACGCTACCCTCGTGACGTCTGCCGTCCACAGTGCTGTGGCCTGTGACCTTACAACTTGTATTGCTCTGTATGTTTTGTAAGACACTTCTTCAGATAAGCCAATGTTTATCTGAAGAGGTTTACCTAATGTTTCCAGAAATCATCAAATGTTTTCAGAATTACTGAAGCTTTGTTTATGTGAGCGTAGGAAAATAGAAGTTCTAATTTTAAAATTGCTAACGTGGTGTTTTCGGCATTGCTTGCAAAAGTTTTAGCAAACTAAAATCGATTACCGGAAAGCGAAGCAGCGTTACTGCAGAATATTTGCTTGGCGTAGCGTAGTCTTCTAGTATTTAGTTGGTATTTGTCCCTGAAATTAATTTATCATACACATTCTCCTCCAATGCAAATTAATTTCAACTCTTCTAGAAGCATTTCGTTCCAAAACATTAATATATTAGAGATTTGACCATCGAGTTGTACAGTAATGTAATGACTTAAGTTCCAGCAAACAGAGCATCCGTTAGGTCATTATAACTGTTCTTTAATTTGTAGGATATTGTTTGTTTTCGGGTGCGCGAAGCGATGTGTGTGTTGGCACAGATTGTCGAGTTGTTAGTTTGTGCAGAAATCATACCATTTTCTTATCAGCAGCGTGACGCCATGTTTTCATTCTGGCTTCGATTCAAACGAAAGCAAAAAGTATTACGCATTATAATTGAAGAGTTAAATCAAGGCTTATTCGTGTGATGTTTCTCTTTAGCATTACTTCCTCTATCTACAATACTAGCCCTCGTATTAGTTTTGTTCAGCGAGGGATTGTAAATTACACGAATTTATTAACTGAAACTGATACTTCTTGGCCCATTTACACGACCTTCTCAGTGTAATTTAGTTCTTCAGTGTACCGGAACTTATTCTTGTCTGAATATTCTTGTTTATCCTTGGAATAATACTGTGTTTGTTGCTATTTTAGTGCATTCTGCCTTTTAGTGTATCCACTTACAGGTTACCAGGTGCCCTAGTGCCTGCGCCTTGCTTGCCTTGAGAAATGAAAGGCCAGGCTTATTATTAGTCTTTTCGCTAAGATACTGTAAGCAACAGTTCAAAAAATAGTTATTCCATTGTTTTATTTATAGAGGCGTGATTAAATTGATTGCTACTCGTATTTATGATTCATGAAAAGTAAACGGCTAAAGCTATGGCACGACGCACGATCCGTCTCGTTTTGTTTGTAACATTGTATTGGATTGGGTGAATCTTTGTGATCTTCGCATTTGAATGTATTTGAGTGAAAATCTGTCTTCCTGCGTCTGGAAACTTGAATAAATTAGCTGCATACACGTTTCTATGAATATTGTGAATTTAAATGTTTGTTTAACATATAAAATCATCACAGTGGCTTTTGTGCGAATATAATGAAAAGGTTAGAAGAAAGCGCCTGTAGCACAGTAGAATTTTGTTAAGTCCAGAAATTAGAAGCTTTTTAAATATAAGTATTGCAAATATTGTAGCCTACGATATTTGCAATATTTAAATAGCTTCTAATTTCTGGTTCTATAATTTGTAATGTAAGTACCTACACGTCCATTACGTCCTAAAACTAGTTAGAGAGTGATAGATTGTTGAAGTAGGTATGCTCGTGGGTAGAGTCGTAGGTTGGCTTGCACCAACCTCTGCAAAGACCAACAATAATATTATGATTTATATGAAAATTACGGGACTTTATCACGAAACGTCGGGAAATATAAAATAATAAGGTAAATACGTGATAAAGTCCCGTAATTTTCATATAAATCATAATATTATTGTTGGTCTTTGCAGAGGTTGGTGCAAGCCAACCTACGACTCTACCCACGAGCATACCTACTTCAACAATCTATCACTCTCTAACTAGTTTTAGGACGTAATGGACGTGTAGGTACTTACATTACAAATTATAGAACCAGAAATTAGAAGCTATTTAAATATTATACCACGCCTTTTATAGTAAGGCTTTACATTTTACTTAGACTAGGACTATACCAGGACTACCAACCAGCGAAAACAAAACTAGCGATGACTCCATAGTGCTCTATTAAAAAAAAATTACATAAGTAGGTAACTTGTTTACAAACAAACCGCTTTTTTAACTTTCGCAGTTCTTTGTTAAAGTCGCACGAACAATATTGAGCTTCAGCCTCAGAGCAATCATCTCCTCATTGGCTTCAGCTGACTGACTGACTGATTTGCACTGGGGTGTCAAAGTTTGCATAGGACCTTTTTACAAGTGTTATTAGTTGAACGTAGACGCGAAGCCTTAGTACTGTAGTCTGCCTTTAGCAGTAATAATCCTTCCAAAGTAAGGTATGTGTCTATGTATGTTTAACTAATCACACAATCAATCTCACTTTTTATAGATTGTAAGCTATCAAATCTGTTTGCTTATCTATTTAGCAAATTCTGCTAGACATTTGTTTACCAAACAAATCGAATGTTCGAATGTTCACTGATAGGTACTGTTAAGTAAAGATTTGTATCGTCAGTAATTGTCCTAAAAACAGCGATCGGTCCTGCTTTAAGCGACAAACGATAATCGCATAAATTATGGTTGTTTTGGTTAGCAGTTCCTCGTTGATAACATCGTTCAGACTTAGAGCAAATAGTCACCTATACTATATTTATTGATTCGAGCTAATAGGAACAAAAAAAAGCGCACGTGATTGGTCATCGAAAATTATTTTCTTCCTCGTGATTGGCTAGATTTGACAATTGACAGTTGATTTGACATTCTAGCCAATCACGAGAAAGCAAATTATTTTCGACGACCAATTACATACGTGTTTATTTTTGTTCCTATTAGCTCGAATCAAAAAATGTAGTATAAAACTGACATGATAATAGTCTATAAACCATACACTAGCTCATACAAACAGAGTAGTTATAAACAACCAAGACTATTATATGGCCATTTATTTAAGCGTTTCACAATTTCAACTATACATGCTTCATCTCCTAAGTGAACGTGTAATAATTTATCTTAATGAATTTGTTTCTTCTGATACTCTTAATGAGAAATGCAATGCAAATCTATTAAAGTAAGTAGATTACATCCTGCGGTCAGACTAACCAGATAATGATAATAGCAGTTGGTTACCTCTTTGTAAATAGTTAACATCTTTATAGTAGACGACCTCTGTGGCGCAGTTGGGTGAACGCCCGGCTGACACGCGGTTGTGGGTTCGATCCCCGCTGCGGGACAAATGTTTGTATGTTCTGCAGATATTTGTTCCGTGTCTGGGTATTTTCTATCTATAATGTATGTATTTACAAAAAAAATGTATCTAAGTATTATATCAGTCATCTGGTTACCATAACACAAGCATTAAGTTGCTTAGCTTGGGACTTGATAACGCTGTGTGGAATGTCCAAGGATATTTATTTATTATTTATAGTATCTGTCTGCGCAAGCGCTCGTTTCGAAGCTTGCTGACATCCTTGATGGATCATTGAAGTTAAGCAACGTTCTGAGCGGTTACAATTTGGATGGGTGAACATTTAAAAACTTCAAAACAGTTGGTCCCTTGCTCATACGAACTTACTTACTCGTACTTTGTGCAATGAGTTAAATGATAAGCCATGTCTAAGTTCTCACTATAATGATTCATGAAATAAACACTTGTTTGTCAATCAATGTACCGTAATTCAATTCATTGTTTACAATTCTGCCGTAAATCTGTATAATGACTTTTTCCTATCAATACTATTCAAAATATCATCTACTATTCATATAATCTGGTTGATATCATGCTCTAAGAACACTATCTTTTTAAACCCCTAAACATAGACGGCACTTCATGTATGCGCCGCGGCCGCAGACAATCTCGGTCAATGACTCTGCCCACCTATGTATCCCTCCCTACCCTACGCCCCATGTGGGCAAGTGACATCAGACATGTTCGCTGACTAATCTAATTAAAGCACGCTAAGTACAACTAGGTCGTGTACCGTTGCCCTTGGCGTCGCTTGTTAAGTTGTTATATACAATCAACATAAGCTAATTATTTATTAAAATGGCCACGTAGTGTGAATGCGTAATTGGAAGACAATTTACTTCGATGAACGATACTTATAAGTATGATGTTTCCCACAGCACATGAGGCAATGCAAAGCCCCCGTCCCTCGAGTTGCTGGTTCGGAATAATCAAACCAACATCTGGCATTTAATATGTTTTTATATTATAAAAAAATATATCGTAAGATCTTAATATTAATTTGTGTGAGCTTCCATTCTAATCTAGATTAATTTAATGACCACGACCAGTCTGGGTCTGATTTCGTATGGCTTAATTAAAGTAATTTTTAACAGATGTCATGACTGTTCCAAAATGATCGAGGAAATGGTCCTATTCTTTGCATTATCGTTGTAATAAGTAGGTACTTGGATTATGTACAGACAGGCCCTCTACCTCTACAAACCGTAAACGATGCGTCGTCGTGCCTATGATTACAGGTCAGCTAATGTTGGTGGAAACTGAATTCGGAGGATTTTCCTACATAAGCTGACCTGCGACGATTGTCGCGATGCATCGTTTTCGGTTTGTAAAGGGGCAGTGTTGCTTAAATGTCGACCGATGCAGGCGCCTTGAACTCACTCTCAAATAACCTTTACTGCGAGCTCTCGGTATCTACGACCTTTTGCATTTTCGTAATAATCATTGAAATTCTCTTCCGTCAGACCAAGGCAACGTGTGTTTTAACAAAAACTATTTTCTGTTATGATAAGATTACAATATGATAAGATTAGTGTGAGATTGAAATTCAATCCTATGTCGATGAACAGGATGATGATGGTCATACCAAAATTTAAAATTGTTTCTTTGGAACTCAACCACATTATAATTCCATGTAAAATCGTGCCAAGCGCCAGTTACTTTGTTTTATTTTATTTGCTAAAGTTTCTTTATAAACTTTGGAACTCAACCACATTATAATTCCATGTAAAATCGTGCCAAGCGCCGGTTACTTTGTTTTATTTTATTTGCTAAAGTTTCTTTATAAACTTTGGAACTCAACCACATAATAATTCCATGTAAAATCGTGCCAAGCGCCAGTTACTTTGTTTTATTTTATTTGCTAAAGTTTCTTTAAAAACCAAAGTTGGTTGAATACTATTGGTTTAATCGCCCGTATAAAATAGTTTCTTGCAAACCAAAGCAAAAGTTAAAGATCTAAAAAGAATATAAAATATTGTTAAATTATTTCGGCAAAACTTAAAATGTATTTATTCATGTTTTTATTTAAAGTACAGTCAATTTTACAGCTGGTAACGCTGATATCCAACAATACTAAGTGCCTCCTATCCAATAAGCTTGTGGGTGAAGTCTAAAGCAAAGCATATAATGCATAATAGCCTACTCATTAGAGCTCGTTTTGCTACGTTTAACAAGAAGTGAGCCATGAAGTTGACCTACGTTTTAAAATGCAAGATATCCTTCGCTCTTGAAGTCTGCCGGGTAAATTGTTATACGACGCAAAGCTGATTGCCTTGCCACTTGTCTTGCCACTAGAGACTGATTCTGTGGGAGTGCTGATCTGAATACCGCATCAGCAGGAAACATTCACGAGTCATCTTTTACCGTTCTTACTGTGACTTAATAATACACATTACAGTTTCGTCTGTTCGTAGCAAATATACGGACGAGGTTCTTAAACCAATGAGCGCATAGCATAGAACTACATTCCTGTTTGATAATAATTTTTTTAAATTTAAATACTCCAAGATTGATAGAAAAAAATGATTGCCAAGTATACGCTGACACACAAATATGTTTTTATTTGAGCTAAGCCTATAGCGAGCTTAGACAATGAACAATTGCTTATTGTATCTGACATCTGTTATAACTTGCGTTATTTCTATGGACAATTGTCTTGCCAAAACAGGGCTCCACTCATATTTACTGTACCAACTCCTTAAAACTACTTATCATTAAGTCATGTAAGTAAACTAAAACCAGATTCAATGTGAATAAACTCCGAATATTCTAGAAAGGTTCAATTACCTTTTCTGGTTGTCTTCCTCGGCTAAGTACATTTGTTTTGTACTTCGAAATGAAGACATTTCGCCGTGTAAGGTGTAACGCAAGTGTGAGCCGCAAAAGGAGTGACCATACTCATACCTAGAGAATCAAAACATTGTCGTGTATCTAAATCGACGATACTTTTATGTGAGCGCAATTTCAGAGGTAATGTCGGTTTGTTTGTTTGACGGAGGTAATCTCCGAAAATACTAACCCCCGGTTCCTATAACAAACTAACGGAGGTTCGTAGGTCCATCACCATAGCAACGTTGTTATTTCAACATAAAATGTATGAAACTTTTTGACAGATAACAGCGTCAAGGGCGGATCCAGCTTTGGCTTCAGGGGGGGGTCACAAAGTCGAAGCCATTTTTTTAGTTTTGTTTAGGGCCGATTTTTATTTTAGCAGAAAGAACGCGAGCGAAGCGAGTAATATTTTTTTAAGATAAAATTATCTACTTAGGTACTTTTTATTTTGTAAGAAACGATGCGAGCAGAGCGAGTTAACTTTTTTGTAGATCGCGTAGCACTAGGTATTGTTAATGGCCGGTTCTTATTCAGATAAAAATGACGCGAGCAAAGCGAGCAAATTTTTTTAAATTAAAAGCAACGTAGATAGATACTTACGTTACTTTTAACTTAAAAAAAACTAGACAGGTAGGTAGTTCGGTTCTTATTCTGCGGAAAATGACGCGAGCGAAAATTTGCAACGTTGCACTAGGTTAAAATCAAGGTATCTAGTTCGGTTCTGCGAGATAAGAAAAACCACGTGCAACGTTGCAAAATTACGCAACGTTGCACGTGGTTTTTTGCAGGGTCGGCTCTGATATTGCTCGAAACGATGCGAGGGAAGCGAGCAAAATTTTTTTAACATAAAAACATCGTGTCGTGGGCTTTCGTTTTGTGTAGAGCCGGTTCTTATAATGCGCAAAACGACAAGTCCGCAACTAGTAATTTTATTGAAGACAAAAGCATCGTGTCTCTTTGTTTAATGCTGATTCCTATCCTGGTAAAAACGGCGCGAGCGAAGCGAGCGCAAATTTTTTTAAGTTAAACGCGTTTGATTCTCGATAAAAACTGAACTAGATAGGTACAAGCAGCGTAGGTAGCTATACTTCATTTCTTGAAGCGAGCTAATAGGAAGAAAAATAAACTCACGTGTCAAAAATAATTTTCTATCTCTTGATTGGCTAGATTGTCAAATAAATTTTCAATCGTCAAATCCGAGAATATATATATAATTATTTTTAAAATAATAAAAAATAAACTAAACTGTGAGAATCAATGCAAGCGAAACGAGCAAAATTTTTTAAACGGTTGGTACCTTGGTTTTGTATATGACCGGTTTTTATTCTGCGAGAAACGACGCGACTCGACGCGTGCGAATCATTTTCCACATAAAAGCTAAAAAAAAAAAAAAAAAAAGCTAAGCTAGGTCAGGTTCTCATTCTGCTGGAAAAACATAACTTTTGCATTCAACAGTCACAAGGACTCCTGGAGTAAATTCCAAAACATTGCTAATCGATCTTTGAATGAGGCGAACGGAGAGAGGAGAGCCCGGCTCTTAAAAATATATAAACCCTAAATATTAAAACATAGCCTGCCCAGGTCTTGGGCTCGCCCCAGGGGGGGGTCATGACCCCCGTGACCCCCCCCCTGGATCCGCCCTTGAACAGCGTTGCTATGGCGAAAGTCCTACGGACATCCGTTAGTTTGTTATAGGAACCGGGGGTAAGCCAATTTCCAAAATTCTTTCACCGATTTGTAGAATCAACTGTCTGGATGGTTAAAGGCTATATTTTATCCCGGTAGTTTCATTAGTACACCCGTGCAAAGTCGGGACATGAAGTAAATTGTAAAATTGTGTTGTTTCAGACCCTGATAAACATAGCATACTGCTCGCTGGCCGTGTTCGGCTTCGTGATCCAGAGGCTAGTGTTTGGTCAGCTGCGGGTCGCGGAGGCGCAGCGCGTCAAGGACAAGTTCTGGAACTATGTCTTCTACAAGTTCATCTTCGTGTTCGGAGTCATCAATGTGCAGTACATGGATGAGGTGCTGCTGTGGTGCTCCTGGTTCACCCTTGTCGGCTTCTTGCATCTGCTGGGACAGCTCTGCAAGGATCGATTTGAATACGTGAGTAGCTTGACGTCTACTGGTTTTGTGGCTTATTCCACTAATCCCCGTTGAAAGTGTCCGTCAACGGGAATTTATACATACATACATACATATAATCACGCCTCTTTCCCATGGGGGTAGGCCACGGATTTATGAACTTTTCTATCTTTAATTGTATGTATTAACAAAAAAAAATTATCTCAGTATTATATCAGTCATCTGGTTACTATAATTATGTTGCTTAGCTTGGGACTAGATGACGCTGTGTGGAATGTCGAAGGATATTTACATTTTATTTAGTCATCTTGTCTTTATCCCCGTTGAATCAGTGACAATTCAAAACATGACATGGTAAAAGCTATTGCATAGCTTCTATCGCGGCCTCGCGGGCCTTGAGCGTGGAGACCGAATCCAGAAATTCCGTAAGGAAAACACCTAACGCTGTCACTTTAGTTCAGCAACTCTCCTCTAGGTGGCATGCAATAGCTTAACCGCGGCAGTCCCCGAGTGACACACGTCTTTTTTATTAATTTAAATGATGATGCTAATTATTTTTTTATGTTGCCGAGTCACGCCAGTTTTGGCATATTTTCAAAGTTAATAGTTTTATTGTTTTCAAACCGGTTACTATTTTTGCACAGTTTCACACCTAAAAGCTTGTCTTCTCACTGTCGACCTGTATTTATACACCGAAATAACATCAAGTTAATTTAATAAAATCATAAAAATACAACTGAGACAAATCTAATAAAATTAATCAGTAGGTTGGGTTTATTTCTATTATTCTATTAAAATCACAACGCTTTAAAAACCAAAATGTTTTTATCATTTTTTGAAACCAGTTCATTCTATTTTCGGATAGACATAGGTATACATTGTTGCTGGGTATTTGTCAAATATTTTTAACTGGTATTAAAACACCAACCGAGATTCAAGTTTATTTGCATAATGTTAACCTAAATACAAACTGCTAAAAGATTGTAGATGCGGACAGATTTTTGTCCTAGATTTTTTTTAGGGTTCCGTACCCAAAAGCTAAAAACGGGACCCTTTACTAGACTCCGCTGTTATAACTTTTGCGATTAAAACACGTTATAAAATATACGGGTATCTATCACGAAATATCTAAAAAAACCTTTGTTTTATTAAACAAAACGTTCGTCGTCGCGGTTTGAAATTAAATTAAGGTCGTTTCTATAAAACCAGTTATAATTTTCGTTATCGGAGCCCAATAAAATAATTCAATAACTGCATGTATATTTTGCGTAACGTGGTGCTTCCTGGTCAGTGGCCCAGCTCACGGTCGCGGAGGCCGGCCGGGCTCCAGGGTCAAGAGCCCAAGGCGCTGCTCAAAATACCTGATAAAATGTACACAAAAATACCATCGGATTTTGCTTTGCTTTTATCTAATCGGTGTATCTTTGTACGTTTTCTTTGAACTCTGATAATCTATAGCATCTAGTCCATCGGGCAATTCGAATTGTTTATTTTTTAGCTGCTGTTACAAAGCTCATACATGGTCTTTTCTTTTTAGACATAGACAGACATTTATTGTACCCTAAAGCAAATCATACACCGCCAGCTAAACTAAACTAACCTGGGAACAAGTAAGTTTAGCCGGCATAGTTCGGTGGACACACATTGTGAGTCACACCTCACACACCATGTGTATCAAATCTCGTGAAGTTTGATTATGCATGTTCTCTGCAACTTAAGTTCGTTACTAAAGTAATAATTCATTGACCTTGCTAAATTTTTTACCTTTTTATTAAGGTCATTGCGATTCAAAATATTTTTTTGTGTTTTGCAAACTATCGATGACTCTACAAAATACGTACTTGTCTGTTTGTTTTCGTATTCGCTATGCTGTAAAGATACTGCAAATCGAACCATGTTTTGTGTTGATAAGTAAGCAGGTGCAGATAACCCATTAATAATCGCGGTCATTGTTCGACTTTTGCAATCACGTAAAGATAATCAATACTTATTGTTGATAATTTAGCATCTGAGTTCTATATCGTATGCAACATTGTAAGTCGGTATTAATTAGGTACTGATTCACTAATTCATTAATTTTTAATTAATTTAATCCCGAAGGGAGGCCTATGCCCAGCAGTGGGTTAAAAATGGCTGATGATGATGATGATTATTCAGTAATTAATACCGACTTAGAAACAATGTTGCATACGATGTACTCGTAGAACAATTTGTTAGGACAAAGTGCAATGATACCTTGACCTGCATTGCAATGTCAATGTGCCACAGCAGCGGCCCAGAGCTGTAAACAGCAGTCAAGGTTATGGCCTTGTCCGTCTGCCTTTTTAATTAATTATCCAAAATATTCGCCATTCGTTATTTAATTTAAATAAAATAATTGAATTAAGTACCTCTTTATAATACATATAAATGTTCTACAAAATGCATTCTATTGTGCTACCAGTTTTTTATTGCTTTAAAGTCTGAAGTTAGTGAAATAGGACAATCTCAAAGTCACGTCTAGACTTTGAGATTGTCCGTCCAGAAAAGACGTTATAAAAACGATTAATGCTCGATTTCTATAACCAACGTACGGATGTCCGTTGGAAGATCACCATAACTTGGTTATTACCACATAAAATGTATGAAACTTTTTGACAGATAACAACGTTGCTATGGCGAAAGTCTTACGGACATCCGTAAGTTGGTTATAGGAACCGGCCGTTAGTAGGTAGTGACATTTTTTTATTTTTTGAATCGATTAATTTCATTAGGCGGCCTAAAAACTCCGTCACTAGAGTTGGGCACTTGCTTCATACGAACGAACGATGTATTAAGATTTTTTAAGATCGATTGGACTTTAGTTGTATCCGTCACCCGATGCTCGGACAGTTCGTCGGACAAGCGACTCGCGACCTTAATGAATATTCACAAGTGTTTGCGTTACAATTGAATGTTCTGTTGACCTCTGTGAGTCAAAACCGTAAGAACATACGATTTGTTAGGGCTGCCAGATTTTGAAGGAAATATAATTACATAGAATTACATTAACTACTGCTCCCTGGGATACAGTCGTGATCATAATTAATTTCATTTCATTTTGTTATAAATACATAAATATCCTTGGACATTTTACACAGCGCCATCTAGTCCTAAGCTAAAGCGCTCAACGAAACATTTTGAGATCATGCAAATCTAAACTTAGATTCGAGTATGAGGATCGTCTAAGCACGCTACACCACGAGCGCTTCCTGAAATATTAATCCTTCCTTCCTTCGTATGAGCAAGTGGCCAACTCTGGTGACGGAGATTTTAGGCCGCCTAAAAAAAAAAAAATATTCAATTACGATTGATAACCCTACGTCGATTGAGTTTCATGAAAATTTATGATTTTCTGGGATTATATTCAAAGTTGAAACTAGGTAATTCAAATTCGTAACTCATTTATTGTTTCCGCGGTCAAATAACTAAGGAACAGAGCGCCTTAAATAGCACTAAATAATTTAGTTACGTTTAATGAATACTGGACTAAACCACCTATTTATAGGTCTATTAATTAGTAAAATAATTATGTGTAAATTTTGATGAAAACAGAACAGCTGAAAGAGGAAACATCCCGTTACGTCATGATATGGCTAAACGAAGTAGGTAACTAGGCACCATGATGAAGCAGGATGAAAGTCTGATTTAGGTACATGTACAGTCGCGGAATGAAAGATCTGTTAATGCTTGCTAGGTATTAGTTTTATAACCATTTGACACAACACTAAAGTCTATTAGCAGTTTAAAAAGGTAAATGATGCTTGATTTCAAAACTGCCGGCATACGACCGTTAAAAGCGTTCAGTTTAGGTCCTGTAATATAATGAACTGCGTTTGAAGTAAGCTAAGGTGCCTAGTGTACCTTATATGTAAATTTGACAACACCTACATGCGGAAAAAGTGTGATTTAAGATACACATAATCTCGAACATACTCCTTGGTTAAACCCAACGTCGACAGAGACTGAAATAAATTTCCTTATCAAGATGCGATACAGTAAGAATAATCCGGTCACTTACAGTTATTTTATTTAAGGTCAGAGATGTCTTTGATTGTGTGTAAAGGAAGAGAAAGTTACCTAAACCTGAATTAAAGGTAAATTATTCTGTGAGTCCGTTAGGCGGTCCGTGACGCCCGCTCCTTGCACATATTACACATCACACCATTTATAAATGCGCACTCTGTGCATGTTCTAGTCCCTTTATTGATATAAATTTATACAGACTTAATTATGTTTTGAGTTGAATAATGTTTGTAAAAAGTCGCGAGCATTTTATTTACCCCGATATCGGATCAGCGTCCGACACCGATATCGGATCGGATAATGTGAAACCGCTCTCATACCTGAATGAAGATTCTCCGGAAGAATTGAAACATTTTCAGTATCTAAAAGGACAAAATTTTTACGTGATTAATTTCCCGTGTGTTATAATAATGTCTACTACAAATTACGATAGTTTTGAAACTGAAAAAGCACCACTTACTTTACTTAGCGTATGAGTATTCAGGCATCAGAGTAGAAAACTGTATGTGTCTGTTATAGATCCCTTTGTTTGTAATGCTCAGGATACACGACGACACTGACACTCGACACAAAATTGATTTGCAACTAAGTGTCGCGGCGGTGGACACACGCAGACAGTCGATGTATACACTGAGTGTCTTAGTGTCTGGTGTCGTCGTGTATCCTGAGCATAAGACTAGTTTATCATAGAGTCGTGTGTGTGTGTGCAGCTGTCGTCATCAGCGACGGCGGGCGGGTGGGCGCACGTGCGGCTGGCGCTGCTGCTGGGCGGGATCCTGGCGGCGGGCGGGGCGCTGCTCGCCGCCGCTGTGCTCGTCGGCCTGCCTGCCGGACGGGACACCTTCGCATTCATGGCTGCTGAGGTATACATACATCACAGATTACTACATAAGACAGATACCTCATCTCGAACATTGTTCACTTTTCTTCGGGCTATTTTTGTGTTGGATTTTTGCGGCGCCCCGAGCGGCGTTTAGTTTTTGCCTGCAATCAAAAATAAGTAACTTCATCTAGTGTCAGTCGGATGCTTAAAAGCTGCTACGTGACGCCGCAAAAATCAAACACCAAAAAATAGCCCGAAGAAAAACGGAGTGAAATTAATGCTAGATGAGGTTCCAGTGCTATACATACACCATCATTGTTCCTTCATTGTATCGATAGCTCTCCTCATCAGCGACAGCAGGCGCACGTGCGTATCTAACTCATAACTTCAGTGTACCTAAATGTCGCATGTGCGTTTGGCGCTGCTGCTTTCAGTGCTAATGTTCTTGGAGACGGGAAAGTTAGCTTGATCGCTTGTCTTGCAAACTAAAACATTATACATACTAACAAACAACCGTCATAGAGGAAAACATGTGATTAAACCGTTATGACCTAAAAATTGTCATTCATAGCAATATTATGTTGTATGTAAATAATGTCATAGTTAGGATGTCAGGCATTCTGTATAATTCCAGTTTCAATAACATTTCTATGGTAGTGATTGAGATGACCGTTGAACGCAAACGCAGTCCTTAGCAGAATACCAGCACTGCAGTATGGCAACATGCTGCAGTACCAAGCTGAGCTAAGGGCTATTTTCATCACCACACAGACTTATCATCATCATCATCATCCACAGCCCGACTTTACCCATTGCTGGGCATAGGCCTCCCTTAGTTTGTGCCATCCACTACGATCCTGCGCCAGTCGCATCCATTGTCGCCCCGCGACGCGAACTATGTCGTCGACCCACCTCTCCACCGGACGCCAAACGCAGACTCATCTTATTTAATAGGCTAGTTGACTCTATTTTTATGTAGCTCTTATATGATAAATAATTGTTCTTTTAGACCAAAAAAAATACTACCATATTTTTTTGGATCTAAGAAACCGCAAAATTTTATTTTAAAAGTTCTACTTTTCAAAAACAGGTGAAAACGCTACCGCCATATTGGTCTATGGATTTATCTGTGCTGTGACGTCATTCGTATTCAAAACATTAATTTTCGTGATTTACGTCTAGGGAACATGCACATTTTGAAAAGTTGGCATTACTGTAAATTGGTTTTAGTTATGTGACATTTGTATAATTCCGATACTAATGACGTCACCAAAATGGCCGTAGCGTTTTCAGCGTTCCAATTAAAAAAAAAAAGAAACCGTTTTTTAAATTGAAATTATGCAAGCATCATGGACTTTGATTAACTGAAATTATTATATTTTGGTTTTGCAAGGAAAGTACTTCAGGAAATACTAATTTATTGGGTCAAATTTGATATGAGTCAAGTAGCCTATTGTTATTGTATTAGTTCGTAGTGGTGATCGGAAATAAATATCTTTCTTTCTTGGTCTGTAGGCTGTACTTTTATCCCCCAGTGCGTGTTGGTGCTAGTGTGCGCCCTGCACGTGGTGGCTCGCTACGCCCTTCAGCTGTACGACGCGGACGTGGCCGGACCCCTCACATACTACACGCATCTACTCTTCGACGTAAGTAGACTCGTAAGTAAAACTAGACTCCTAACACTACTCTCTTACTTACTGGATTGGAGAGTAGAAGGAAGTAGTAAGTCACGGCTGGTAATACTCTCTGCAACTTAATGGAGTCTGCGTGGAGAGTAGTGGAAGTAGTAAAGTGTATGATATTCCAAACAATAACCATTTGATTTTTTTTTTTCGATTAACCCACCCGGAAGCATGATCTGAAACTTACGTCTAAATTATTGGGGTACTTAATGTAAAAAGTATGTTGTTATGTTACTTTAGATTGGGTATCAATCTAAAGTAACATAACAACATACTTACTATATATTCGGCATGAATGAAGAACTTTGGAACTTGCAATCACCGGCAAGTCATCAGAACTCACGCCATATGAACATGGCTAGGGTTATCATTGATGACGCCACGCGTTATGTGCTATTCATTTATTATGCTGTAATTGATATCGGTACATACCCTGCGATTGGTGAAGTCAGCTAAGGGTTCGTATCAGTCATTTCTGGGTTGGTGTTGGCATTCAAAATTGAACAGCAAACAGAAATTGGTAATAGAACGCATCTACTCGTAATAGTATCAAAGAAAACGTCGGTGCTTTAACCGAAAATATGATCTTACTGTTAGTTTCGAGCTACGACATTAGGGCTTTGCGGCCGAGCGGTAACGGCAGTCCGGCTGAGGACGATCGCTGTATCACGCGGGTTCGAATCCCGTCGAAGCCTTACTTTTAGTAAGATTTTTAATAAATAATTGCAGAGCGTGTCTCTGGTGGTGGAACTGGTCCACGTGGTGCACATGGTGGTGTACAGCAACATGCTCGTGTCGATGGCTTCTCTCGTGCTGCTCATGCAGCTGCGACATTTGTTGCACGAGCTGCAGGCGCGCCTCGCACGACACCGGCTCTACACCGAGCGAGCCACGCACATCACACGCAAGTAATACGCGACATGCTGGCTCCATGCCATGAACTATACACAACATGCTGTCTCCATGCCATGAACTATACTCTACTTAACATATTGTCTCCCACGCAAGTAACTATACACAACATGCTGTCTCCATACCAGTAACTATACTCTACTTAACATATTCATATTCATTTATTTATTTACATACGCAAGTAACTATACTCGTACACAACATTCTGTCTCTATACCAGTAACTATACTCTATTCAACATGCTGTCTCCATGCCAGCTCATGCACTCGCATGTTTGCTCTTTTCGTAGAGCCTTCTGCCTTCTGCCCTCATCAAAGTTCTGAGTTACAAAAGTCCAATTGCTAGTTACCATATAAACTGCTCATGCAAGTAACCCCAACATCCCATTGGCTACAGCAAGCCAGGGTAAGTAAAGATGTGGGTTTTAATTCAAATTGTTAAAAAATATTCATCACATTGTTTATCTGAAACGATAAGTCGAATGTTTAGTAAATGAGTACTAATGAAACGGATTGCGTCAGGCGTAAAACAATATCAGGTTTATTATATTCTAAATGAGCTTTAAATAGGGCACCTCATTAAAGCCTTCGTTGTTTAGACTATCAGATGATTAGTGCGGTTTCAATAATGATGTTTACTTGCAAGTTTAATTAGTTTATCGATTTAGATGTGATTATGTGGTTTTGTTTTAAGTCTTAGATTACGCAATCTGTAGTGGTATATAAGTAATAATTATCGATTTAGAAATTAAACTTTAGAAATGGGACAAGAAGGATCAAAATTATATATAGGTATGTTTTTGTTGTTACCTGCCAGACCGAATGAAACTTCGATTTTACCTACAAATAATTTTTACAAAGTTAAATAAGTATTCTCATGTAAGTGACTGTGAGAATAAATATCTTAAAACGTAGGTATATAACCATTTGGACCAAATTGGTGATATTTTGCAGAAAGGCCAGGTCAGAAGTACCCTAAAACGACGGGCATGTATGAAGAATGTAATGAGAGTGAATGAGACTGAGGCGAAAGAGGTGTGTCAGGAACAGGATCGTAGCAAGGAGATCCGTGGTCTCTGCCTACCTCCATGGGAAAGAGGCGTGATTTTATGTATGTACGAGTATGTATATAACCAGTGGTTATGTTTCGCAGCTGCCCGATGGCCAGCAAGGAGGAGGTTGAGAAGAACCAGGACAACTGCGCCATCTGCTGGGAGCCCATGAAGGAGGCCAGGAAACTGCCGTGCGCACATCTCTTCCACAAGTAACTTGATACAACATATTTATTGATAGTAGTTTGTTTATTTTTATATGGTGTCACAGAGTCGTGTAAGTGGATCTTTAGGCTAAGTCCAGATGAACGCACGGCGCGCGGTTTAATATTGTAACAAATAAATATCGTGTACATGACCGCGCGACGACGCGCGGGCATAGATCTACCATTCTGTATCGCCCTGGTTCAGTCGACCCGTGTCGTCGCGCGGTCATCTTAACTTAGCTTCAAAGCACCTCAGGGTCCTGAGGGCGTGTTATAATACAAGGTTCGTTCCCCAGCTCGTGCCTGTGTCAATGGGTGCAGCAGGACGCGTCGTGTCCGACATGTCGCCGCGCCCTGGCCCGCGCCCCCCGCGCCGCGCCCCCCCCCGCCTCCTCGCCCGCAGACAGACTGTTCCACTTCGACGGTGAGCATACTTACAGACATACAGCACGCCGCGTGTCCGACATGTCGCCGCGCCCTGGCCCGCGCCCCCCGCGCCGCGCCCCCCCCCGCCTCCTCGCCCGCAGACAGACTGTTCCACTTCGACGGTGAGCATACTTACAGACATACAGCACGCCGCGTGTCCGACATGTCGCCGCGCCCTGGCCCGCGCCCCCCGCGCCGCGCCCCCCCCCGCCTCCTCGCCCGCAGACAGACTGTTCCACTTCGACGGTGAGCATACTTACAGACATACAGCACGCCGCGTGTCCGACATGTCGCCGCGCCCTGGCCCGCGCCCCCCGCGCCGCGCCCCCCCCCGCCTCCTCGCCCGCAGACAGACTGTTCCACTTCGACGGTGAGCATACTTACAGACATACAGCACGCCGCGTGTCCGACATGTCGCCGCGCCCTGGCCCGCGCCCCCCGCGCCGCGCCCCCCCCCGCCTCCTCGCCCGCAGACAGACTGTTCCACTTCGACGGTGAGCATACTTACAGACATACAGCACGCCGCGTGTCCGACATGTCGCCGCGCCCTGGCCCGCGCCCCCCGCGCCGCGCCCCCCCCCGCCTCCTCGCCCGCAGACAGACTGTTCCACTTCGACGGTGAGCATACTTACAGACATACAGCACGCCGCGTGTCCGACATGTCGCCGCGCCCTGGCCCGCGCCCCCCGCGCCGCGCCCCCCCCCGCCTCCTCGCCCGCAGACAGACTGTTCCACTTCGACGGTGAGCATACTTACAGACATACAGCACGCCGCGTGTCCGACATGTCGCCGCGCCCTGGCCCAGGCTACCACTATACTACTCAAGTCTAGTACTTCTGTCGCTTCTATAATGACCATACGACTCTAAACTCTTTTGACTAAGTACAATCTTTTTCTTTTTTTTATATTTTTAAAGTCTCAAACAAACTGACACATTTAAAACTGTCACAACATAAAACAAACTGTCACATCTTTCAAAAACTCAATTCTTTCAATACCAAAATCTAAATGTAATTTCTGGGAATGAACATTCTCAGCCAATAAATAGTCTAGTCTCTCGGCAAAAGTGCGTTCGATACTACAATCCGCGGCCAGCGATGTCCTAAGTGCGCTCTGTTCTCGCGAGTGCGTTCGGTAGATGCGCTTCATCTGGGCGCTGGTGCTGGCGCTGGCGCTGGCGGTGGCGCTATGGAGCCCCGTAGAGAGAGGTCACTGTTGCCCGTGTACTCGCTCGGCCTAGCGGGCGACCGGCCGGGACTGCCCGAGTAAGACGGCGCGCATACTATGACATGACATCTTGAACTGTCGTACGACTTTATTGCAGGGTTGCTTGTACTTGGCGAAAATATGGTGATGGTGGTGAAAAGTTGTCTATTTAAAATTTAATGATTTTTCAAGTATTTGTCACCCTGCATGCGTTCTGCAGCCTGCGGTCAGGTCAAAGCGAACGCAGCCTTCATCATGTATAAATCTTTAATTTTCAGGAGTTCCACTCCGACTAAATAAAGTTGGCCTGGAGATGACCGTTGTTATAAATGTGTGTGTGTATGCAGGTTCACGCTACGTGTCGTGGCTGCCGAGCTTCTCGGTGGAGGTGACGCGAGTGCGGGCTGACCTCGAGCCGCAGCTGCTGGACCACATGGCGAGACAGGTAGATATGATCAGGAGCCGTACCATGAGGTGTTAGCGATTCAGTTTAGGTTCTGCCTTACTGTCAAAACTTTACGTTAGCGCCTTACTTTACGTCAAAACTGGATCGTAGTTGGACCTAAACTGAATCGCTATAAACGGTCATGGTAAGCCCGCAGGGATCAACAGAATTTATGTGCTGGAATGTGTCATGATATTTCCTTTACTTGCAAAATGATGGCATGTTTGTTACACCAGATGTGTGCGGTTTCCCATGCGTGTTCTGGCTCTTTCTAGATCAAATCCTCTGAGTGTAAATTCATGAGATGTGTCGATATAATTCCAGGTGCAAGCGGTGTTCCCCCAGTTCCCGCTGCGCGTGCTGGCGCTGGACCTGGCGACGTCGCGCTCCCCCGACCTCACGCTCGACAACATCCTCTCCGGCCGTCTGCTGCCTCCCGCACAGGAACCACAGCCCAGCCCAGGTATGTACCACTGGACCTGGCGACGTCGCGCTCCCCCGACCTCACGCTCGACAACATCCTCTCCGGCCGTCTGCTGCCTCCCGCACAGGAACCACAGCCCAGCCCAGGTATGTACCACTGGACCTGGCGACGTCGCGCTCCCCCGACCTCACGCTCGACAACATCCTCTCCGGCCGTCTGCTGCCTCCCGCACAGGAACCACAGCCCAGCCCAGGTATGTACCACTGGACCTGGCGACGTCGCGCTCCCCCGACCTCACGCTCGACAACATCCTCTCCGGCCGTCTGCTGCCTCCCGCACAGGAACCACAGCCCAGCCCAGGTATGTACCACTGGACCTGGCGACGTCGCGCTCCCCCGACCTCACGCTCGACAACATCCTCTCCGGCCGTCTGCTGCCTCCCGCACAGGAACCACAGCCCAGCCCAGGTATGTACCACTGGACCTGGCGACGTCGCGCTCCCCCGACCTCACGCTCGACAACATCCTCTCCGGCCGTCTGCTGCCTCCCGCACAGGAACCACAGCCCAGCCCAGGTATGTACCACTGGACCTGGCGACGTCGCGCTCCCCCGACCTCACGCTCGACAACATCCTCTCCGGCCGTCTGCTGCCTCCCGCACAGGAACCACAGCCCAGCCCAGGTATGTACCACTGGACCTGGCGACGTCGCGCTCCCCCGACCTCACGCTCGACAACATCCTCTCCGGCCGTCTGCTGCCTCCCGCACAGGAACCACAGCCCAGCCCAGGTATGTACCACTGGACCTGGCGACGTCGCGCTCCCCCGACCTCACGCTCGACAACATCCTCTCCGGCCGTCTGCTGCCTCCCGCACAGGAACCACAGCCCAGCCCAGGTATGTACCACTGGACCTGGCGACGTCGCGCTCCCCCGACCTCACGCTCGACAACATCCTCTCCGGCCGTCTGCTGCCTCCCGCACAGGAACCACAGCCCAGCCCAGGTATGTACCACTGGACCTGGCGACGTCGCGCTCCCCCGACCTCACGCTCGACAACATCCTCTCCGGCCGTCTGCTGCCTCCCGCACAGGAACCACAGCCCAGCCCAGGTATGTACCACTGGACCTGGCGACGTCGCGCTCCCCCGACCTCACGCTCGACAACATCCTCTCCGGCCGTCTGCTGCCTCCCGCACAGGAACCACAGCCCAGCCCAGGTATGTACCACTGGACCTGGCGACGTCGCGCTCCCCCGACCTCACGCTCGACAACATCCTCTCCGGCCGTCTGCTGCCTCCCGCACAGGAACCACAGCCCAGCCCAGGTATGTACCACTGGACCTGGCGACGTCGCGCTCCCCCGACCTCACGCTCGACAACATCCTCTCCGGCCGTCTGCTGCCTCCCGCACAGGAACCACAGCCCAGCCCAGGTATGTACCACTGGACCTGGCGACGTCGCGCTCCCCCGACCTCACGCTCGACAACATCCTCTCCGGCCGTCTGCTGCCTCCCGCACAGGAACCACAGCCCAGCCCAGGTATGTACCACTGGACCTGGCGACGTCGCGCTCCCCCGACCTCACGCTCGACAACATCCTCTCCGGCCGTCTGCTGCCTCCCGCACAGGAACCACAGCCCAGCCCAGGTATGTACCACTGGACCTGGCGACGTCGCGCTCCCCCGACCTCACGCTCGACAACATCCTCTCCGGCCGTCTGCTGCCTCCCGCACAGGAACCACAGCCCAGCCCAGGTATGTACCACTGGACCTGCTGACAACAAGCAGACAGCTTGTTTTCACCAGCGCAGCGGCTCTCGCAGCGGAACATCAGCCCAGTCCAGGTATGTATCAGGTGTAAGGCGTTTTTCCGCTGGACCTGGAAACACGCTGACCAGCCAAAGCCTTAAGACAGACCAGGTATGATACTGTACTACGCTGCGCGACATCTGTTCCCTGCTGGCCGTCGCAGCGCATCGTTCTCTGGTCTAACATTGACAGTAGCCGCCTGCTCGTCAGCCCTAGCGAGGAGGAGCGCTAGGCAGAGCTAGGCCGGTTCTCACCAGTCAACCGCATGCCCTCACGTGAAACTGGTCCTAAGCTCGAGTGACCTACCGTCGACAGCACTACAGACATGTGACTCAGGGACAGTGGTTCCTTGGAGTTAAAGCACGTGGTAAACGGCTGGCTCATACCTTCCTACTGGACGTAGGTCAGAAGACTCTGTATTGACCTAACCCAATCCGAATCTTACAGTGTCTGCAGAAAACAAATCCATATTGTTTTTTTTTGGTACATTTTTTCTGCTATGAATATTTTAGTGGTTGTGCTATAATTTTAACGTTAACTTTGTTATTTGTCAAACAAAATAACAAAAGCATTTTCTTTCAGAAATAGCGTATCCGTCCGTCGAGCCTGCCTCATCATCAACGGAGGGCCCCTCGGTCGAACACGTGCCTTTCCAACAAATCGAACAGTAAGCATCAACTTGATTCAATCCATCAATACACTTTTTTTTTTTTTTTTTTTTTTTCTCTCACAAACTACAAATAAGTACATAAAAAATAATTTAAAAATAAAAATAATAATAGAAGTAATAAATACAATTAACATATTATAATTATTATATATACACTATCATTATATCACACTAATATTATAAAGGTGAAAGTTTGTGTGTGTGTGAATGTTAGTTACTCCTTCACGCTCAAACGGCTTAACGGATTTGAATGAAATTTGGTACCAGGACAGCTTATATCCTGACTTAACATATAGGCTTTTGATCCAGGTATTGCCAAGGTAACGGGAACGAACTATTCCGCGGGTAGCACTGTTTGGCATAGCTAGTATGATTTATGTATCACTTATTATTATCTGTACAATGTAGGTACATGTTATTATATTACAATGTTTTCCTCTTCAGAGTGGAGCCCAGTTTCTCTGAGAGTGCGTCTGAGCGAGAAGCGACACTGCAACGTCGCAAGCAACAACTGCTGGCTGCGGCTCGACACCGATACTTGTCCCGCCACTCCGCGCCTATCCCCTCCCCCTCCCCCTCCCCCTCCCCCTCCGCCCCGCAAGACAGCTGACTGCCCCCCGCGCCCCGCGATACGCCTCTAGAGTTGAGCCATCTCCGATGGAATCATTGGCCGTTGTGCTGACTGGAACTTACAAGGCGGCGTACATAATCAAGGATTCGACTCGATCTCGTGTAGCCTTCGTGATTGGAACAGATGGAATTCGCCGCTCCAACATGTTGAGATGTTAAACGTAGTCTTAGTTTGGCCAACTCCGGACCGTTCCATTTAGTTTATTCGGTGACGATGGAATCGAAAGTTTAAGACTCTTGTGATTTAGACGCGGAAAGTTATCCATTTCGATGAACGTAGTTGTAGTTTGGAAGACTGTGCGACGAAAATTTTGCCGAACGACATCGCGCTATCCAGTGATGCGACTGAATATTTTTGTCTGTACATTTCTATAAACTCATCTGTCGTTACAAAATTGTGAATGTTAAGTAGTTTTGTAATTATTTTAAACATAGAGGAAATTAAGAGAGCTAGCGTACAATTGTGATAATTTATTTAGTATTGAAATTAGATTGAAAAATTCTACTTTCTAGTTAATTGCGATGAAGTTAGCTTACGTAAGCGTAGGATAGTTTAGGAACGTTAGGAAAGTAAGCGCATATAGAATTTGCGGCAGGAATGTTTTAAATTGATGAGAGTATTTTTCTATATTACTACATATTGCTAAAGGTGATTTTCATCAGTCTTATAAGTAGCAAGGGACTTTTTAAATGTTTGTTTTACCTATACTTACTATACTTTTTATTTAATTACGTAGGTAGTCATTTGCTGCTTAAAGATTTGACTGATGAAACAACAGAAAAAAAAGTAATATACTTAATTATTAAGGTTTCAATGGACTTTGCACCTTTATTTGGTAGATCCAAGTATTATAGTTTCAGTTTGACGGGATCATGTAAAAACTATGCTTGGCGTCATACCAATGTACCTTGTTTTTGAAATTACATTTGTTTTATAGAATATCATTTTAATTACCTACTTATTCTTACAAAAATAGACTGCATTGTTATGGAGTTTGGTAGAAGGGGATGAGTCAGAAAAGATGGTTGAAAGGTTTTGGAAAATGTAAATTATTTTCTTGTGTAATGCTATTGTGTTATATAGGTAGTGTTTTGACAAGGGTGTTACCACCATTGCCCTCTCGAGATATGCTGGCCACCATTGTTGTTAGGATTTCATTATAAAGGTTTTGGCAAAATGGACTCTGTTAACTCGTTGGGTGCCCCGACGCACTCCCTCTAGTACCAGCAGCGCGGCCGCGGTCCTCTTCTACGGAGACGACCGCGGGGAGCTGGGCCTTCAATGTGTTAAGAAAAAACCTTTTTAAAACTTTGTGCTGAATCATACAATATTAGGAAGCGGGAATCTCGTGAAACAATATACCGTTGTATTCGCTCTTCACCGACAAGTGCCGTAATTGTCTGAGCCATATCAGCCATCTTGTGTTACAACAATATTCCAGTCTAAAGAGTTTTCTTTCAGCAACAGACTTCACATTTTGCTTAGACCTATATAATGGGGGTTTGTAAATTATTAATATTGTTTAGTTGGCCCTTATGCTCATGGGGCTTATACTGACTATAACTATTATTTAGATGTACTCTAAGTTAATGTCCAACATGAGGTGAAGAGTACTTATTTTAATGTTTTCCAATATGATTAAATTGATTCAAGACTAGTCAAAATAAATCTACACCAAGCAACAACTATGTTTTATTTGAACCAGTTTAGGATAAAAATAGATTGCTTATTTTACTTTATTTCATTGCAATACAAGTAAAACCATCCCAGTAGAGAATCTTTCTATGTCGCTTATAGTGCTGCTTTGGTACAGGAAGTATGCTGCTTTGGTACAGACCTACCACATCATTTGCATGGTATTATAGGAAATTGTAATAATAAATAATAATTACTTCCTACTGAGGCTATCAGTTCATCCCTAAATTTATGAAATATCACAATATGTGCATTATTTGAGTAATGGTCAACTATGATAAAAATAAAATTGGAGCACCCAGTTACCTTGAGGTGGACCACAGAAAGAAAAAGCCAGTAGGTGTCACAGAGACCAAGCTTGTGACAATCCCCTCTGTCAAATATAGGTAAGTATATGCATAGACCAATTTGGTTCTATTTCATCTTTGGTATAGGTATTAGGTACGCACTTGGATGAGTCACAAATCATCAACAAAATATTAAATAAAAACCCATGCCACCTGGATAAATTAAAACAACATCTAAGTGTGTATCATTATAATGAAATATAGCAAATAGTTTACAGATTTATCCTATGAAGTTGATTACAACAATGTGCAACACAAGGTGTGCAAATATGAAGTCGGCGAATCCACGTTCTGGGCTCAATCCTAGGAATTCTTGCTTGTTCTCAGGGTTTACTTGTAGCCTCAAACAAACTAAAAATAAACAAAAACAGGTTATGATTGCAGTTCAATAAATATGATGCCTTTAAAAATGATTCTGTTTCTGTAATACAACTTACCACCCAAAACGAAGGAGCTGACGGTAGAAATAAAGCCACTCAAGAAGGAATTGAATGGGAAGGTGCCGACAAGGCAGCAGTACACAAATTGGATCACCGCAGTTAGGAATATGTACAGCAGATATGCATCTATGATTTTTAGTTTTTTTGAAGTCTTGGTGGTGTATTCCTGGTACAATTTGGGGATTACAGATGCTAGCGATGTCATTTTGTACAGTTTTTCTCAATTGCTTGTACAATTTACACTTATCTTGGGCGAGCGAAACCGAAAGCCGATTTGTTTTGTGAAAATGAAATCCAACCAAACCACGGACACGTCACACTTTTTATTGGCCGGCTCTTATGTTTTGTCACTGTCAGTGTTAAATCAAGTCAAGCAAGCCACAGAGTATACTTCATAGTTCATACGAATCGTTCGACGTTAAATCATAGACAAGACGACAACTTCGAATTCTGACTTTTCCGTCCTGACTGTCATCATAGTGACATTGCATTGACTTGACTAGTGACTTACCCTAATTACCTTTGTTTTGTCAAAATTGTGCACATTCATGTCATTTGAATCAGTGACTTGTTATTTCTGTTTTGAACAAAAAGAGTTAATTTTTAACTAAAATCAAGATGATGAGCGTTAACCAAAACTTTCCCGAGTACGCTGTACCCGGTGCTGTACAGCATCGCTTTGAACCATACGCAGACAATGGAGGAAGCATCGTTGCCATCGCCGGCGAGGACTATGCCGTGATCGGGGCCGACACCAGGCTTAGCACAGGTTTCTCCATCTACACGCGTGAGCAGAAGAAGCTGTTCAAGCTGTCGGAGCGCACCGTGCTCGGTGCCACTGGCTGCTGGTGCGATACACTGACGCTGACGCGACTGTTGTCGGCGCGTCTGCAGATGTACGAGCACGAGCACAACAAGTCCATGTCGACTCCTGCAGTAGCACAGATGCTGTCCACCATGTTGTACTACAAGCGATTCTTCCCGTACTACGTGTCGAACGTGCTGGCGGGACTCGACGCAGATGGTAAGGGCTGCGTTTACAGCTACGACCCCATCGGGCACTGCGAGCGCTCCAATTTCCGCGCGGGTGGTTCCGCGGGCGCGCAGCTGCAGCCGTTGCTTGATAACCAAATTGGGCTGAAGAACATGCAAAACGTGACGGAAGCCCCTCTCCCCCGAGAGAAGGCACTGGCTCTCCTCAAGGATGTATTCATCAGTGCCGCCGAGCGTGACATCTACACTGGAGATTGTATTTACATACTTATCATTACTGCTAATGGTATTCAAGAGGAGAAGTTTGAACTCCGTAAAGATTAGTGTTCTAGTTATAATAAATTCTTATTTGTATTTGTTGGTTTCATTTTGTACTTATTATCTTTTCAAAATAATAAACTTCAATAACTTAACAAATAACTGAATTTATTGCTAAAATAATACAAGGTAACTACATCAATAACTTACACATTTGTTCATAATTATTTACAATTTTAATTTATATTTGATGTTAACATTTCGTAAAATTCATTTATTGTACTTGGGCATAACAAATATATTTTCTGGAAAGATTTTTTCAAACATTTCACTCACTACTTCTTGACTGGAACTTTCACCAATAATTGTAGCTTTTAATCGAGGAGGGGTGGTGTTGCCGGGGAAGAGTGGGTGGATGTTGTAGCAGAGCTCCACTTTATCATTTGGGGGCACCGTTACTGACATTTTCTTGTAGCCTGAGAACATGTAGGCATCTGTCCCCTCTACCGAGAGGCTCAACCGAATGGGGGAGTTTGACTTCCCTATCAGAGTACACTTGAGAGGTACAGAACTCAAGAGCTCCACCACCTCAGGATAATTGACTTGTACAGCTATAGGACAGTCATCCACAGGCAGGCCTGACAAGGCTGTGCTGCTCATCACACATTGACCTTCATTGTCCTTCCTCCTCCATGTAATATTGTACAAGCCCACTCTTGTAGGAACATCCTTGGGTTTGTACTTAGCCTGTATGCATATAGCATCTGATGCAATGTTCTTCTCGGAAACCTCAAGGTTGCTTATGCAGGATGGAGGCTTGGTGTCATCACCGAAGCAAAAGCAATCCACCAACTCAATCTCAGTGTCAACTATGAGGAGGTCCCATGGACATAGGATCTTTATCTGGGGCATCACAATAAAGGGGTCATCAATGAAACACTTAGTAATGGGTTTGAAATTCATAGCTTGAAAGGTGGTTGTCACTTCAAATGGCTTTATGACTGTAATTTTAGTTGTAAAGTCCTTCACACACTCCAATTTAGATATTTCAGGAAGATCTATAAGATAGGACACCTTTATTTGGACAGAGGTGGTGGCTATTCTATTTGTTTTTAAATAAAAAGTACTTGAGAAACTGGAATTGAAGTTAATGTTCTTCACTTCTAGCTTCAGAGGTTGAGTTTGTGGCTCTCCCTCTTTCAGGCTGATCTCTGTCACAGTCTCAGGGTTGGGGTTGTCGGGGGAGCTAAGCAAGGACAGTGTGATTTTGACATCATACACTGGGTGGTCTTCATTATTATTTATGGTGAATGTGGTTGGAAACCACTCTCCTTGTAAAGCAGGACTCTGGTTGACCACAGCCATTGATAATCGACATTCCCGCGACGTAATTGAGGCAACAGTTAAAGGCACAATACAATCAAATTCAAAGTCAGACTTCGGGCTGTTAATGAAGTGTAACAACTCCGGATGGACTACAGGCTCTGAATTCTTATTTTCATCTGTTTTAAAATTAAGATAAATCTTTCTTTTCCTGTCAGAATCCAGCACAAATGCTATGTTTTTTATACTTAAATCTGAGCCATTATCATGAGGATTCGATTTGAACTGACACAAAAACTTTTTGACTTTGTCCCCTTCTAGAGTAATGCTGCTGTTCCCATCATCTGTGATAGGAATCTCAATAGTCTCGGAGTGACTAGATATTGTGAGGAAGCTCTTCTTCACTTTCAGTGCTGTGGCATAGCAGAGCCTTACGTAGATTTCAATTTCAATAACCTCATCCATTCTATATTTCTGTTGTTTGAACTTGGGTTTGACTTCCAAGAAACTGGAAAGGTTGGCCATGTCCACAGTTACTGTGAGAGGCTCCTCCTCTATGGCAGCCTGCCAAAGTTCCAGGGCTCTGCCCTGCGAGGCTGCCGGCAAATCAGGCTCAGCACTAGGGATATTCACATTTAACACAGACATAATGTTTCTTAGTATCCTGTCCTTATCATTGTTTGGCACTTGGATGTGTTTGTAGAGTGCCTCTAAAGACAGTTGAATGTAGTCTTGGATTTTAGCAGATAAGTATGCACATTGCAAGGCTCGATTGAGGATATGTGAGGCTAGATACCACCACTTCTCTCTTCTGTACTCCCAGAGCATGTGGGACAGCAATGTAAGTGCTTTACCATAATCAGCTGAATAGTAATACTCATTAGCCATTTCTACAGCTAGTTGTTTTCTCATCCTTGGAGAGTGGTATGTTTTAAATTGAGTAATAGCACATCCCAGAAAGCTGATGATCATGGCTGAATGATTGAAGATGCGCTCATTGTACTGGAGTGCTAGAACAGCTGCCTGCTCCTTCTGTGGATCGTGGGGATCTGCACTGAGTCTACCGGGCCTCCACGGCCGCTGACCAAAGAATTCCACAATCCCATCCATGGGGTCCGGTGCAGGAGGATACTGAAGGGCTTCAGAGCACACGGATCGCATGGCCTGTCTTCTCTTCACTGTGAACTGAGCTGCATGTTGGTAGTAGAAGCCAGGATGCTGAGTTTGGATGGCAGGGAGGCCGGTCCGGATGGCCTCATCAAACAACTCCCCGAAGGCACTGTACTGCCTGGCTATCCAAGCGTAATGTTCAAACAACAGTTCCGTAGAGCCAATTCTGTTTTTATACCTTTCAATGTGGGATTTGAGTTGAGCAATGGAATCTCTGGGCAGATTGAGGGCAAATAATAATTTGCATAACTTATAGTTTATGAAACCAGCCACAGTCCTGACCTCATGAATATTGGTGTCCACAGTTCTTGTTTCAAGCAAATTGTTGTAGGCGTGCAGGTAGTGCTTGTGTGCCGTGCTGAGATCCTGTTTCAGCTCATTCAAGTATCCCAGCTTGAACTGATGCCTCACAAAGAGATATTGATGGGTGGTTTTGTTGAGATGATCTCTATGCTGCTTTATGTTTTTCGTTTCCTGATGGTAGTAGTTCTGAGCGATGTCATAGAAAGCATTCTCTAAGCGCACTATGTATCCCATGAGGTGGTCACTATGAGGCAGCACAAACAAGGCTTTGGACTGGATCTCGCAGGCGGTGCAGAGGGCCTGCACGCGCTCGGCGCCCAGCAGGTACTCGGAGGGCGGCGGCGCCAGGCGGCTCTGGATGACGACGACGGCGACGCGCGTGGCGTGTCCCTCCACGGCTGCGCGGATAGATTGCACTTTGCTGGCGCACTCGATGATCTTTTCGTTCCACTGCGCGTCGTTCCAATCCATTTCGTAAAATATGACCACCACCGCTGGGATCAGTGAGATACGCTTATGGATCCAGTTCTTCTTGAGTATGCCCTTGGGGATGTACCACTCGTAGGAGTTCCTCTTGGGTTTAACGACGGGGAACTCGAAAGTGTTGTTGAGCAGCTTGAAGCGCACCGGCGTGCGATCTGCGCGCCGATTGTTTGAGAATGCATCCCATATCTCCTTATGCACGGCGTTGTTCACAGCATCGAGCCCCGAAAGCCCGATCAGCGCCAGAGGTTTTAGAATTATCTCGGGCGGAAACTCCGTGTAATCTCGTGGTTGTGTGGCCATGGTTGCAGCTTGCCACACAGAACACTATTACTCCTAGGCTTGCCACCTCTAACAGCGGGACCGGGAACGTGATTTTTATACTAGATCATCTCAAACTGCGATGTAACTTCATTTGAATTTGTTTTAGAATCTTTTTTAGCACAACACCCCATTCCATTCGCAATCGCAAAAATCGCCAATCGTCAAACAACAAATGTCTAGCTCAATTGACATTTGTGACGTATTTGCGCATAGTATTCCATTCTACGGAGTTTAAAACGTTTCGGAAGGTTTCCGGTTTATACTTTTGTAAAATAACCATCTGATTCCTGAATCCTGAACGAATGTTAAGATGTCAAAGTCAAAGGCTGGCGATGGCATTGGCAATTGACATGACATTGACAAAGTGGCAAGTTGTGGGCAAGTTGTTTTGGTTTGGAGAAGACTATACTTTCAACTTGCTGTTCTATTTTCCGAATCTATTTTACACATCTTTTCTGTGAACTACCACGTTTTTTGTTGAATCATTGAACTGAAATCGAATTGTAAGGGAAATAACTAAGTAGGTATAAGCAAGTAAAATGGCTTCACATTCAGCGTTAGCGTCGCTCACCGCAACATACACAGATTCTGAAGGTGAAGAGGAGATGGAAGATCAAACTCCTGAAAGAGATGAGCCTAAAGAAACACAGTCAGAACCAGCTAGTCCTAAAAAAGTAGAAGAAAGTACAAAAGCTTCTTCAGCGCCCCCAAGCCCAAAGAGGAGGTTAGTATCGTATGTTGATGACACAATAGTGTCGGACGACGAGTTATTATCTCCCAATGCCGAGAACCAAGATGACATGCGGCGGCTGTCCATGGAGACTGATACCGATGAGGCAGTCCCACGCTCCGACCCTGATGACTCACAAGATGGAGTGTCCATCCCACCGGAGCCACCAGGCAAATGCCCAAAAGAATTGCAGGACAATATAGCCAAGTACTACAGCAGAATGGTAAATGAAGGCATTGATATGAACAGACTCATTCAAGATAAGAAAAACTTTAGAAACCCTAGCATTTATGAAAAACTTATACAATTCTGTGACATCAACGAGTTAGATACAAATTATCCTCCAGAAATCTATGACCCCTTACGTTGGGGTAAGGAGTCGTAT
Organism: Xanthorhoe spadicearia; assembly: GCA_947086425.1. Classification (NCBI taxonomy): domain Eukaryota; kingdom Metazoa; phylum Arthropoda; class Insecta; order Lepidoptera; family Geometridae; genus Xanthorhoe; species Xanthorhoe spadicearia. The sequence continues at coordinate 280,380 of OX352212.1, forward strand.
TATGATGAACTTGCCAAGGCTCAGAAGCAAGAAATGGATCGTAGAGAAAAAGAGAAAAAGGATAAACTATCCAAAATAGACTTCATCTCAGGTGTTGCTAAGAAATCTGAAAGTGATGAAGAGAAAAAGAGAAAATCTAAATGGGATCAAGCTGGTCCTATGTCCAACAAGACTACAATGAAGCAGCCAGGCCTACTTCAGCAGCCCCTCACTACTAACATTACAGGCACAAAAGGCACTGTAATCTCAGCATTTGGCTCATTGCCAAAGAAACCAAAAATTTGATTCAGGCTGGATTAGTTCCGTTTGAACTAATCTGCTTATATTGCTGGACACTTGTGATTTGTTTTGCGAGTATTTTGAAACATTAAAAACACAAACTTTAAAAGTGAATTATTAGTTTCATGATAACTGTTACTATGTCTTCAATACTTCATTGGATTGCATGTTTATTTATTAGTACATAAATAAATGTTTTGTCCGGAATTTATATTGTGTTTCAATTATATTTCTCAATAGTAGCTTAACTAATTCTACTATAACTGTCTGTAATCATTAGATATACCTACTTAATGTGGTTTAAATTGATGAATGATATTGGATCATTGTAGTTAAAAGACATGAAGAAACTGGTTCTTTGTTGACTACGGAACCCTAAAAGCAGCGGTCAGCTAACAAAGTAGGCCACTTGACTCAGTACTCAGATTTTAATCACAGTGAATAAATAAATATGAGTCTTTTCGGAAATTCTCGGTTTTTACACAGAGCAGTACATCACTACAAAGATAAGCGAGAGAAAAGAAGGGTGCGGTGCGAGCGCGGGGGGCGGAGTCTATAAAAAAACAAACCTTTGTTGTCACTCACAGAATTTGTCGTAATTTATTCTGCGCTCGCGAGACGCAGTTTCTTGTATTTTGTTATTATTGTATTTAGACGCGATGGCAGAGGCCCCGGAAGCCGAGCCAGTGCCGACCACCAGCGAGAGCGTGGGGGGGAGCGCGAGTGCCGCGGGGGCGGCAGCCAGGCCCGCGGATGAGGACGACGAGCCTCTAGCCAAGCGTCTCAAGCTGTGCGACGGCTCCAGCGACCGCCTGGAGTTCCGGCTCGGGGGCATCCTGTGCTGCGCCGTCTGCCTGGACCTGCCCCCGGCCGCCGTCTACCAGGTATTCTAAAGCAGCTGATCTCATGATGACCATCAGCTGTTTTATCGATTTTGTCTTTCATTACGTAAGAGGCTGCATCTGCAGCGCTTACTGCGTCATGGCGACGCCCACTTGTCTCCATATTGAGACATATTGTCCTATATATTGTAAGCTAGTTATATAATGTACCAATTGAGGCTATTAGTTGCAACCTATTGTTCAATTATTGTTAGTTGGTATAAGCACATTGACCTATAAGATGTACCTACCTTGTTTTTATGTTGTAAAAATATGTGTTGGGTTTACTGTAAGCACCTACTTATAAACCAGTTTTGTTGTGTACCTAGTGGTAATATTCATATGTACCAAATCTTGTAACATTTCAATTAAATAAAGAAATGTTTTAGAGACAATTCTTGTTTGTTTAGAAAATCCCTCAATCCCTATCCTAAAAATACCTTGGCTGTATTAGAATCCTCATTCTTAGAGTAAATCACTGATAATCATTGAATTAGCATTGGTTCTAGGCAATTATTATAGAAATACCTACCAATTACACACCTACCTTCATTGTTTGCATTGCCACATTTTTCTTTTTCTAAGCATTCTTTTGATTAGTAAAAATTCAATGGTAGCAATTATCAACAAATGGTATGTCAAGTAACTTAGCAGATGATAACTACAACAATATTGATAAAGCTTTGTTAGAAAAACAACATACCTCTTACAGGCAGATACTAGAAGCATATAAGTAATTAAGGTGGTAAGGTAAAATAAAACTAATAGAAAAAAAAGAGTTCGTAATATATAAATAATTAAATAGAAAATGAAGGTATTTACCCTTAATTAGGTAGTTTAGGTAGGTAAGGGACATGATGTCTTTCTTGAATCTCTTTAATAAATCTGTGACGAAGAAATTAGAATTTTGATTTGAAATTGAGGCATTACAGTTTGTTTTTTTTTTTTATTGGATGGATCTAATAAAATATATACTTAAATTATGAAAAGAAAACGTCCACCGCTCCCTGGGATGTAGTCAATATAATTTAATTTTTTCACATATTGAAAAACTATAAATTTCTTGTTTACCTACTTCAGCAGATTTAATTAGTTCCAAAATATTTCATGTTTTATTTGAAAGTCAAAGTAAATTTTCATGGAGCTAAAGGTTTCTACACCTACTTAATTCTTTTTTAAATTATTTTTCACATTAAGAAAACATACCAAAAACATAATTGACCAAATAATAACATATTTTAATTTTACAGGTTTCACATGAATCGGCAGCAATTTGTCCATCATCATTAACTATCTTTGGACCCATTAGCTTCTCCTAATTAGTTTAATCAATATATCAATATATATCAGCTAATAGTACTGTCATATCTCTTTGGAGCTTTGAATATATTGAAAGGGGTCAAACAACAAGCATGCCGGTAGACTTTCCACACAGGCGCGATGCATAAATATAAAAAAGGCCCGATCACACTTATCGACATCACAACGCAAAGTATATGTCACTGGTGAATGAAATGTACTTGCGTAGTGACGACGTAGTGACGTAGTGACGTTCAACACATTTGATTATCTCTACAGTGTGATAGGGCCTAAATGTGAGTCGCGTCGGTGACGTAACAGTTGGTATCCTCAAGTGGGGCATATTGCAGTGTTGCAACGGGCACCTGATGTGCGCGCCCTGCTTCACTCACCTGCTGGCGGACGCGCGCCTGCGCGATGAGACCCACGCCACCTGCCCCAACTGCCGCGTTGAGATCTCCAAGACTACAGCTTCCAGGTGAAAACCTCTCCTTGTAGCTTAACCGGTCCTCTGTTTTGGTTAAATAATGGGTAGGTACTAGGTAGGTATTGAAAATAATAGAAAAAGCCACATTAGCTCTGTTAGAATCCTATTTGTTTGGCAGGCAATAGAAAGAAAGAAAGAAAGAAAAATATTTATTTTGCCAAAAACACGTTACACATAAAGACACATTAGAATAAGTTGGACATTGACAAAATTGGCAACTACTCAGCGTATTGCTGCGACAGAAACCAGAGAATCTGTAGCGTGCTGGTCTTCCGTAGCGCCGTAGGTTTATGTGTGTGCTGCGGCCATAGCAATAGTTCATGTGAGTGGTTTGGTCCAGGAACCTGGCGGTGGAGAAGACGGTGTCGGAGCTACCATCAGACTGCAAGTACTGCACGCGGGTGTTCCCGCGACACTCGCTGCAGCATCACGAGGAGAACACGTGCGAGGAGCGGTGAGGATCATACATTTTGTTTAAGAGAGAGGAGAAACTTCTTTTAGAGGCCTCGTTTTAGCTATTTGGTTTAGGCACTGTAGTGTAGACTAAACACTTTGATATTTTAATTGTGAACGTGACTCTTTGCACGTAGCCTAATACATGATCGTGTTACTTCACGCTTTTACGAAATAACTTTTTGGTCCTTCGTGTCGGATTTTATGTATCAACAAGGTTCTTCACAAAGTGTAGTATTTGTGTTCACATACATTTCATTAAGTCCCCGCACACTTCTTGAGATGAAGTAGTCCTTCAAACCGGTTCCTTTCAACCGCGTCTTACTATACTTCATTTCTTGAAGCGAGACACACGTGAGTTTATTTTATCTCCCTATTAGCTCGCTTTAAGAAATGAATATACCTAGTAAGTTATCTTTCGATTCGCTTGATTTCATTCGGAGTTATCATTCCATAACAGAATTATCATGCCAATATAGCATGCAATATATTGTAGTATGATAACAATAATTTAAGAAAACATATGCTCATATCAGACATGAGGTCAATCACCTAACAAACCAGGCCAAGTTGTCTGCACGAAAGTCAGTGTCCCGGATGCAATCGAGGTCATCTCTGTTATCTCTTTCCACTGTTATTTCTAGAAAATTCTTGTCAACACTTAATACTAGTAGGTAGGTATATTCTAGACATGGCTTAGTTAGATGCTTTAGTGATCGTCCACTGGCTGAAAAAGTACATATTCGCAAGGGTACATGCATGGCATACCTTTAGTAAGCGTAGCATTTTTCCCCAGTGATTACAAGTTCGCTCAGATCGTAGTGAGCCCGCGCCCTGGGCGGCGCTACCTCGATGGTTTAGTTCGCATTGTGTGCGGGATTTACGCTCTACTGGTGGCCTCCCTGCGCCGCACCTACCTGGTCTCTGACCCGCTGACCAAGCCGCGTAGGTACCGCAGGTGTGTTTACCTCAATGAGAAAGGTGTTTGCGCAGATGCCATTAACCTAACCAAAGGGCAAAACATCTGCACTAATAGACTCACGGTTCAAAGATTTATTTAATCGGTGTTTATGTTGCTTCTTTAACCCCTAAACTGCACTATCAAAGTCCAAAATGATTCACTTCAATGATAACGTAACCACAACTCGTTATAATGAGTTTGGCTAGGGGTGAGCTTTGCCGATATAAAATTGTTAACCAAGCTTCTATTAGTGGTTTTCTTTGTCCGTCCTTTGGTTAGTGGTTCTTTGGTGTAAGCTGTGTAAACACTTGTAATGTCAGCTATTAACATCATGTATTGCTTGAGTAACATTGTGGCGTACCTGTGCAATGCGAACCGAATCATTTAGCTTGATGCGTAACACTAAGTAGCTGGAATGATAAGATGCCATCTCATGACTTGATCGTTTCTTGATCTGATCGTCACATATCTGTGTAATTTTGCTAGTTGAGTAATCATCTTACAAGTGGTTTCAGCCTTGCGCAAAATATGTCGTGATTCCTCTAGTAGAATGGTTTCAGCCTTGTGCAAAATATGTGATTCCTCTAGTAGAACTGTACTTTACCTAGACGTCTTCAGGCGGCCTAAAAACTTCGTTACCAGAGTAGTCCATTTGCTCATACGAACTTAATTAATGTAGTCTGTTTCTAGTCTAAGTGAGTCTGTTACGTGTCTTACTTCCTAATACTGAAACAACTTAAATATTTACGAGCAAATTATCTATTTACGTTCTTTATAAACAAGAACCTAACGTAACAATGTAATAGTCAGAAAATAAGTACGATAATTAACAATTAAATCAAAATACATTTACTTCTAAAATAAACTGTGCTGCCTCCATAAGTCTCAGCAGGTTCAGGGCAAATATATCAACATCATTTTATTATATGTGTGTGTAGGTTGATGGGTTGTCGTTACGCGTGCATCGGCTGCCCGTGGCGCGGTCCGGCGCACGAGGCGGGCGGGCACGAGGCGGCGTGCCTGCACCCGCGCCAGTCGGCCGCCGAGGTGGTCGTCGCGCTGCAGGAGAGGGAGCGCGCGCAGGCCGACACCGCAGCCCTGTACTCCACCATGCTCGACCTGCTCTCATATGAGAAGATCACTTTTAATGGTAACACACATTTCTCAATTTTCTACTTGAATGAATGAATGAAAATGCTTTATTGTACACAGAAAGAAACAAGAACCACAAATCCTTAAAATAAATTGTACAATGGGCGGTCCTATCGACTTTTTTGTGGTCTACTTTTTTGTGTTATGTGATCTAGTTAGTTAGTTCTCTCTTCTTTGAACTTGTGTTGTAATGTGTGTGTGTGCGTCAATAAAGTCCTATCTATCTAGTAAGTTGATTATAGGAACCGGGCGTTAATGGATGATCAGCTCACTAGATCAGTGATCTGTTCCATTAACTGCCAATGTCAATAACCTTTCTATCTCCGATTTTGCTTACTGTCGGTAGATATTTGACACACTTTGTATGGAAGTAATGTCAACTATCTATCCGCAGTAAGCAAAACCAGAGATAGAAAGGTTATTGAAATTGGCAGTAAGTTGATCGAGTTAAGATGTAGGTTTAAGAGATTATGTTGAATTATCCTGCTAAGTTTGTTGATTGGTGGATTTGAGAAACTTGGGATACACAGTTTATGACCTGGAATAACACAGGTTACTTTTTATCTAAGAAACTAATCCTTAGTAGACCACCAACAATCCAGAAACTTGACGGTAACTTTTAAATCATAGATAACATAAAAATTAAGATAAATCAAATTGACGGAACCTAAACAATGATTCATTTTAAACTGAACTTCATTATCAAAATATGAAGTGCATTATCGACATCCTCATATTCAGTGCAGTCACGACTAGAGCATGTGGCTGATAAGATAACGTATTGGATAATGGTTTTGGCTCGTGTCTATGCAAACCACAGATAAAATAATACTAGATGCAAACTATCTACTCGTGCAATGTCTACTGCGTGGTATTGATTTAGCAGTACGACATTAAATAGCGTCATAGTCATAGTATGGAAAGTTAACTTCTGCAAAATGTGGGCATGTACCATGTATTTGGACATACCTCTCTCTGACTACCCCCTTAGACATCTTCAGTAGGGTCTTAAAAGTAGAACAGGCAATAGAATCCCCTAGTTTTAAGAAGTGGTTCAAAGTGGTCTTTAATATGACTTTATTGAATAAATATATTTTGACTTTTGACTTTTGTATATTATGATCTGAAGGAAATGTCTACCGCTCTCTGGATACAGTCGTGATCATATTTCTTTTTTTAACAACCTGCAGTGTCGGGCTATGGATGATGATAATGATAAAGGGGTAGCTTAGTTAAAGACCATGCATAATATTCCGAGTTATTTAATTGTTAAGATAAATGTGACAACTCTGCCCAATACAATTTTATTTCTTTTATGAAAACAAATTCATTAATAGTGGAAACAATTAAAACCAAATTATTATTTCCATAGGTGTTCGATCTGTGAAGAAGTATGGAAGATTTTTTTGCTATAAGAAAAAAAATCTTCATATCATAGGTCAGAGAAAAAATTTTTCAAGTATCACTAGCCACTCAAAGTCCCTAAATTAAAATAGAATAAAAAAGAATCACTAGAATTTTGGTACAATATAGCTATAGATGTAACCATGATGTAACCTTACCATAGCTTGTTGGTAGATGCGATTGGATAAAATTATTTAATAAATAGTTGTATTAGGCAGAGTTTGTCAATTTACTGATTAGCGTAATTAAGTACATTATTTAGGTACTCGTATTTATAAATATATATGTAAAAAAAAGGTTTATAATAAGTGTATCCCAGGGTAGTCTTTTGGGGCTGCTTATTTATATACTTTTTAAAAACGAATAATTACTATAGTCAGAATTTAGATAAGTAATTAATAATTAATATGTTACTTTTAGTCACGACAGGTAATGTTACACTAATACTAAAATTTCTAGTCAAAAACTATTTTGTTGGCATAACAGTATCTAACCATCCAAAATGTGTGCCAATTGTTATGAATATTAGTGAATCTGCCAATTTGGCAGATCATGAAAACATCTGTCCTGCTACAATGAATCATCAAATCAGCACTGCAAGCTTTTATCTACCTATCACTGTCTTAAAATTTTGATACCGTACATAATCCCGCAGCCCGCCCATTTTGGCGAAGACAGAGACTAAAAATATTTGCTATTGCTACATTCTGCATAATTTCACTTGGCCATTCTGACGTCGAGGTATTTAATTTGTCGTCTCGAGTCAATGTTTTCATCTAATCCGTGAGCTGATCAGCGCCTGCACCTCGATGCCGCCTCAACCCTTGGTGGTGTCAGCGACGTAAGCCTACAGCATGTTGGATAATTTATTGTGATCTTTTAAAACGTAGTTATATCCAAACGCGATGGTGTTCTGGACTCTGTGGGCATAGGAAGATCGGAAATATTGTCTCGATTTGTGAACAAAATGACTATAAGATCAGTCTGTCCACACATTGTTTAGTTTTGAAACGTGTTGATTGTTCCAGACCTGCAGTTGAAGCCGTATCGTACTGAGGAGTTCATGACGAAGCTGTACTACGAGTCGTCGCGATTCTCCGCGTTCGGCCAGCAGTGGGTCGTGAAGGCATTCGTCAACAAGAACCAGAGGGATCCAACGCAGAGTGCGCAGCGGGAGATCACTTATCAGGTTTGTTTTAGACTGTCACAGACGTGTGGTGTGTGTTTAATGTTTTGTCTAAGTATACTCTATATAGGCTCGCCTGGCGGCGGCCCCCCGCTCCTTCCTCTACCGCGAGATAGTCTAGTAGATGATATAGTATCCCCCCCCAGCTGATCCTGAAGAGCAAGCCGCTAGGCCCGGTGGGCGTGCAGTGGGTGGTGGTCCGCGGCCCGCACGGGGAGGCTCGCCTGGCGGCGGCCCCCCGCTCCTTCCTCTACCGCGAGATAGTCTAGTAGATGATATAGTATCCCCCCCCAGCTGATCCTGAAGAGCAAGCCGCTAGGCCCGGTGGGCGTGCAGTGGGTGGTGGTCCGCGGCCCGCACGGGGAGGCTCGCCTGGCGGCGGCCCCCCGCTCCTTCCTCTACCGCGAGATAGTCTAGTAGATGATATAGTATCCCCCCCCAGCTGATCCTGAAGAGCAAGCCGCTAGGCCCGGTGGGCGTGCAGTGGGTGGTGGTCCGCGGTCCGCACGGGGAGGCTCGCCTGGCGGCGGCCCCCCGCTCCTTCCTCTACCGCGAGATAGTCTAGTAGATGATATAGTATCCCCCCCCAGCTGATCCTGAAGAGCAAGCCGCTAGGCCCGGTGGGCGTGCAGTGGGTGGTGGTCCGCGGCCCGCACGGGGAGGCTCGCCTGGCGGCGGCCCCCCGCTCCTTCCTCTACCGCGAGGAGGGCACGGACGCCCCCCCGCAGCCGCTGCCGCTGCAGGACCCGCACGACACCAACAGGCTGCTCTCCAACAAGGCCATACACTTCCGGTACATACATACATACATTAATGCCAAAACACTATAATCATCATTCCCCTGCCCTTATCCCACGCTAGGTGGAGTCGGCACAACATGTTTTCTTCTTCCATTCATCTCTATCATTCGTCAACTCCGTATCCTCTCACATTCATATCCTCTTTCACACAATCCATCCACTTCTTCCTCGGCCTTCCTAAACATTATAACTTAAACCAAAAAAAAAGACGTGTGACACTCGAGGACTGCCCCGGTAAAGCTATTGCGTGCCACCTAGAGGCGAGTTGCTGAACTAAAGTGACGCGTTAGGTTTTTTCGTTACGGAATTTTTGGATTCGGTCTCCACGCTCAAGGCCCGAAGCTATGCAATAGCTTAATACAAAAATGACAACATGTTTGTTTGCAATGCATAACAAACATCATTCTAATACTTAAATTGATTTATCTGTTTCAGACTCATCATGTTCCAATCGTCGAAGTGATCTGAATCCGAGCCAGTGGGGGCGTAGTGGAGGCACAGGCCAAAGACACCGCTGACATTACATCAGAATAACACAACAACACATTCTATACAACTAGCTTTCTAAATCAAACAGCGTGGCAGTAATCATTGCTTTTTACATTTCTTGATGTCCAAACTTTAATATACTTTGAAATTATTGTTAGCTCAGGCAAATTTTCTTTTAGTGATTTTGGTAGAAAAGGATGGATGTGTGAAAAGTTGAGTGGCATGAGAAATATGGTTTAGGTAGGTGGCTATACTGATAGTTTTAAATTTTGACAAGAAATTACTGTTGAGTACAAAACGTTGTGAGTTTCAATACTCGTTCTTGGTTGTTTGAGTAAATTATGATGTATTGATTTGCTCATTGCGTGAGCAGTTCTGTTTTAGCATTTTAGGAGACGTTTAGAAGTAAGTGGTTGACTTGTTCTTAAACCCAAGATTAACCCGGCTAGTTTTGGTTGGTGAACTTGGGATTAAATTGTTTTGCGTGAAGTTGTATTGTCTAGTTATAAGAATACTCGATTTGAGTTTATTGAATATTCTTGTGTTTGGTTGATACTGTCTATTAGTTATTATAAATCACTTAATAGTTACGTTATTATAAATCACATAATAGTTACATGGTTGCATTGAGCGTGAGTAGGAATTTTAGTGAAAACAAGATCGTATTAAAATAAATAATAGAAGTTATTCTGATGTCGCCAAAACTAAACTGACAAAAGATGATGCCATCCTTTTCGATCGATTAAGAAAGTGGCGGCAATATCTTAGTCGTTTTAGTATTGGAGACATTAGATACGCCAAAATTAGTACATTTTAAATTAAATTGCAAACGCACCGATATAGCAACTAACTCAACTTACCTTACTCATTAACAATCTAAATTAGAGCTTATCAGGGAGACTGTAGCGAATCTTCGTGTGTGGTACAAAGGTACCTAAATTATGTTGTGTGATCTGTACTGGCTCATGTGTTCGTTTTAATATAAGAATTTATCATAGATTCAATTATTTTATTTACTTATATATAATGAAGGCCGAGCGCCATGACCATTTTAATTTAAAGAATTTTATTTATAGATTTTCTTTTGGTTTTTAATAAAGAGATGAATTATTATTTGTTTTTTTACATGTTACCAAAACTAACATTCTCTTTACATCAGTCTTAAACTTTCTTAGGGCCAAATAAAGACATCTTTGTACATAATATATCCTACTTATCTGGAAAAAAACAGAGATAATCGATTTATTTTTAAAAATATAATTAGTTAGTAAGGTTTATGTCTCTTAACATGCAGTTTGCTCATCGACGCGGCCAGTTTCTTGGAGGTTCCGTTTTGTGTCGCTCCGGCGCTCCACACGCTGATCATTCCAGACTCTCCCGCCGTCACCAATAGGTCCTTCTACAATATATTAAATAATACAATAAATACAGTGAATAAAGCAATAAAAGTAATAAAAATGTTCTTCAAAAAAATCTTCGAAATATCTTTCACACTTGACTAATTTATATTTCTAACTTACAATTGCGATAAAATCACAACTTGCTATCTAAAACAGGTGGGAAGTTAATTTTGCCGCTGAGTATTTTGAATTTTGTTATTGTCAATGAATCCATTATGTGCTGGCGTCACTCTAAATGTACGTATTTAATATATAAACAAATACTTACAGTCTTATCATACCAACAGCACCGGACTATCTGCTTGTTGCCCACAAAGTTAGTACATGGTTGGAGTTTCTTGTCCACTGCAGTAACTGATCTTAGCACATCTCTGTAACACAATATAAATCAGTCAGTACAATATAACTGCAAATTGTAAAATCCATCTCTGTCAATCTTTTAATATAAATTTAGTAGTAATAACATGTTGGAATGATACATTTTGAAAATAAGATGTTTAGATTTAGTAATTAAATAGATATTAAACGATTTAGACTAAAGTTCCTAATCAAAACAAAAGTTCCCTAGCAACTAGGCAAAGGTAAAAAATTGCAAGAATTTTCTATAAACAAAAGATTTTCAAACTTACCCATTGGCACCTTGCGAGCCAGCAATCAGCACTGTTGTGTCGTCCACAGAAGTAAATGCATCAACCAAGTAGCAATCATCATCTCTGCTTCTCTGAAAATAATAATAAATACACCACAAATGCTTTTGAATAAATGAACAACACAAAATAGCTTGGAAGATTTTGAATTCTGTTAATCCATTTTTATAAGGTTTTAGGAAAGGCTGGTGGGATGTAGTAGTTGTGGCTGATTGTGAGTAATGACATAAATTAGGGGAGGCCATTACTAAGTAGTGTGGGATGATTTAGTCTAATAAAAAAATATTTTCAACCTAATTGGCAGGTGTTGCATTATTTTGGGAGTTTCTCAACAACTACATACACACCTTTATACTCCTGGCAACTTTATCCCTCCCATAACTCTTGATCCTATCCCCACTCTCGGTGTCCCAGATCTGCAGATCATTGGACTGGGTGACGCAGGCCACCTGCCTCTCATCCAGCCAGGATATCTTCTCAATGGAGTTCTCTACGTTCAGGGAGTAGGTCAGGGCATCATCTTCAGTTGTCTCCAGGATGTTGTAGATGTTAAGCAGACCGTCTGTGGAGCCTGATGCTACGAGGTTGGACTTGCTCTTGTGGAATTTCACCTAGGTAGGAAGAAACGGTTTTTTATTCTATCTAAAAGAAATCAATGCTTAGCAAGGTTAGTGTGTGTTTCTTACCAAGATGTAACTTTTCCAACCTGATGATTAAAATTATAGATCAGACCAACAAGCTTAAGAATATTATATGGGAACTTTTGCGAGTAATACCAATAAGCTCAAAAGTACCCAAAAACCTAAAAGATGTGATGAAACTTATAATCAAATCAGTAGACCTGGCATATTTTGACCCAGGTTTTATGCTGTGTGCCTTAACAGAACCTTTTTTCAATGGCCCAGAGCTATCTTATTTACCTGTGTGATATCCTCAGTATGTGAGTTCCAATAGCCACCGAGTGGTTTCTCATTGTTGCGCTGATCCCAGAACACCAGGTATGCATCATCCTCCACAATCAGACTGCCCGAGCACAGCACCCTACCATTGCAGGAGACGTCCATACACTCATACTGTCTCTGTACTTGTTCTTCTTTGTCTGAATAAAATACAATAGAGGTTTTTCAAGTATATGTCTCTGTTCCCTAATATTAGAATGTAATATGGGTTGAGATGTACTGTATTCATATAACACAAAAGTATACATAATAATTTACAGTAGAGGGTGGAGGAAGGCCTGCAGTAGAATAATGGAGCTGGAAAATAGGAATTAAGATATTGAACAAGTTCAAATTAAAGTTTTACCTTTATATTCTTGAACACAACTACCACTAGTCCTCGTGTCCCATAGTTTGATGATCCCGTCATACCCTGTAGAGTAAACCAGGTGGTCTTCTTTGGAACAAAATACCACCTCAGTCAAATCCTTTTTGTGCCCGCTGAGTCGACAAACTTTGTTCAAGGATGTATTGTTTAATTCATAAACCTCTATGCTGTTGTCGGATAGACTTACTGCTAGTTTTAGTGACCTGAAAGATGATAATACCATTTATACGACGAGCATCGGTATTTTTTGGTTAGGTGCGTTAAATTTCGTTAAGTACATTTTCAAGGCTGTAAAGATTAAGTTGTACTATCTTATAGTTTAAACACATATTCACGCACTTACTGTGTCCCATGCAGCTTATTTATGTAAGATTTCTTTAGTGAAACAGCGGTCTCAGCTAATAAATTGTATTTCTTAGAAAACTGCAGTTCCAGATCTTCTGGACTTACTGTATCTCTATCAATCTCTTCGGTATCTATTATATCAGTCATGGTTTTTTGTTTTTTATTTTAAAATAGACTTAAAATTGAGAAACAACACAAAATTTACAATGCGAACATTTGTAAACAAACCCACCACATGTGTGGTTAGTTTGACATTGACGTATCTACCACACCACACACAGATACTGACTGACACAATTTTAGTGTTGTGCATGCCAACATTAAAAACCGGTAAGTTTGGATGAATACTTAAATGATATTCTAAAAATAATATTGATCTCCTCTCTTTCCCTCCAGAATGTTTTTGTACATCATACAAAATCTTTCGATTACCTACCTCTTAACTTTTATCTAATTTAACTGATTTCAAAAAAGGAGGAGAAGAGCTCCTATGTTTCATTATATGGATCCTAAATACGTATATTTTATTTTATAGTCAGCTAATTTCTTTTAGGATATTAAATGAAACTCATTATAATCAGCTATAATATATTCATAGCAGATCAATGCGTCCTATATTCATTTATAAGTCCTGCGTTGCGAGCCGCGATACCTCGGCCCCACACGCTCGATGTCCCCGGCGGCTAGACGCGCGGCCACGCGACGCAGCGGCAGCGGACCCACCGTGGTCAGGTCGGCTGAGGGCTCCGAGAACGACCAGCGGATGTAGCGATCCATGCGGATGTGATCTGTAGGTACAGATAGGGATAAACCATTTTTTTGTTTTTATGGTGGTGGCTACTGAATATGATCGACTCATAATTTGTGTCGTGAGCACAAAACAAACGACTTCTAACACATTACCTAGGTTACACCTATAAAATAATCAGTATTGCTCACCGATAGCGGGGTCCACCAGTGCGATGGCTCGCTTGAGCGCCTCCACGGTGACGTGTTGAGCGGGGAGCTGCGCTAGTACCTCGCGGATGTACTTGTCCTGAGCTAGCTGTCTCTGTCGGAACAACTCGCGGGATAGATACATACTACAGTAAACTAGTAGGGCTTCAGTATTGCTCACCGATAGCGGGGTCCACCAGTGCGATGGCTCGCTTGAGCGCCTCCACGGTGACGTGTTGAGCGGGGAGCTGCGCTAGTACCTCGCGGATGTACTTGTCCTGAGCTAGCTGTCTCTGTCGGAACAACTCGCGAGATAGATCCACGCGGTCGAAACCCTCCTCGTTCTGGAAAACGATCACACTTACATTACTACACTACAAGCCGATGAGTTTTAGCTACGCTTTCCTTCCTTTCATTGCGAGTTCTATCTCCGACGCTGGGCAAATGTTTGTGTACTCTGTAGATGTTCCTGGATGGTTTTCTATATTAAACAATATACTAACTACTACTACTCGTCAACAGAGCTTGCATGCATGACGCCGTGTTAAATGTCATAAGGATATTTATTTCTTTTTCCCCTTTGATATTTCTCTGTCAGTAAGCTGATGTGGTCCATTTATTTTCTATTGCAATCGTATAAACAAACATGAATGAATGGTACACCTCTTGGAACAGCTTGTCCAGGTTGAGTTCGTTGGATGATATCTTAATCTTGAGCTGTTTCCTCACGACGTCGCTGAGGTTCTTGATGTCGACCTCGCTCTTCAGCGGGAACAGAGCCCGGGCCGTCTTCTCGAACTCTTCCATTGTTATCGTCTGAAAATAAGTACATTGAGTAACAAAGTGTAGGTAAACAAACTTAGGCCCGTATTCAGAGACTATACTCAAGCGTTAATCGTGTCTCAAGAGGTGATTCATAACTCAGTTTTCATAGAGAACTGTCAAAAATCGATGCTTCAACGTAGACTCAAGTTTAAGTTCATGAAACTGATTCCTCTGAAAAAATATCAAGACTGATTCCATGAATTTTGCAAAGTTGACGCCCCCAGTTTCTACTGGGGGCAGTATCTACGAGGATATTTAAATGGCAATCTAACAGGCAAAAGAGTCACCTAGCTCATAAGACTGTACATTTTGTAAGTGATCCTTGAGGTCCTACGAAATAAACATATTTTTCTTTCTTTCTATCCTCGCTGGATGCCGTGCATCACCCCCTGGTACCTCCTTGTCCTTGCTGATCCTGTACAGCTGGTGCTTGAGGTCGCGCCACTGCTGGAGGAGCCCCCAGTAGATGTCCTCGCTGAGGTGACCGTGCAGCACACCCCAGAACAACTTCACCTGGATACATAGTCGTCAAGACTTTTTAAACTATCATGGTTTTGAACATTATGAACACTTAAAACGGGATATTTACCATGATTTGATCAAGATTGATCACGCCATGATCACCGTTATACAAAATTGTTAAGGTATAGGGTTCTAAGATATGCTGTCTGACCCTACATGATTGATACCATTGACCCTAGAATGATTAATGATAATGATTAATGAATTCTACATACTGATTACATTCCAATTACGAGCGGAGATAAAACTAACGATGCGACACGCAAGGCAGTCGTAGTAATCGGTAGTAGTAAGGTATCTACATCTAAGCGCGACAGCAATATACCTATACACGGGAGCAACAGAGACAGGTATAGGTACATGGCGACCGGACTTTAGCAGTCATTTCACAAAGGTTATCGAAGTTTAGCAGTTATCAGTCAGGGTCATAGGAATTACCTGCGGCTCATCGAGCATTTGTTCTGCGCTCGCGCACATGTTGTACGCCCATTCAGCGCGCATCGAAGGCTGCTGATATCTGTTAAATAAGTAAGTTTGCATTACAGTCTGATGTCTGCTAAGCTCAGGCTTTTGCATCTATAGTAGATGATTTATACAGCGTCAGGAGGCAATCTTTGCCTACAATTAACGGGACACTGTAGTGCCTGGGACATTTTTGAGATGGAATAGGCTTGCCCAGCACCTAAACCACCCCCTCAGCATAGCCGGCCATATCCACAGGAAAGACAATGGTCTGCTAAGCATAAGTACATATACTGAACGATGGTTTAGGAATATATCGACTTTAGCAATAACCAGTGGCAGCTAATGGAAACCGAAACGATTGTAAAACTCGAGGGGAGGCCTCTGCCCAGCAGTGGGACACTCCAAGCTAGCAACATACATACCTCTCCTCAAAGTATTGCGTGACGTATTGATGCAGCGTGAGATCGTGCCGTGCCGCCTTGCCGCGCCAGATGTCGTGCAGTAGCACGGCGAGCTCGCGACGCGACAGGCGCAGGTTCCGGACCTTGCCCTCGTAGCGGAGGTACGCGGGCACCGAGGGGTCCATGCCCTAACCATTACCAATTAGTTAACAACTTTACAACCTGGAGGCTTACTATGATCGTTAACATGATTCAGTTTAGGTCCTAAACTGAACTAAAGATTATATGATTTATAAACTGCTTCGTTATTTCATACCATGACGTAAGCTAAGACGCTGAAGTAAAGTCTGTTGATGAATGAGTTTATGCCTCAGGCGTGTTGTTCACACGAACTAGAATTGAGGCAATGCCGAAAGCGGGCGCTGATCTATACTCACTGGAAAGACAATGTTTTTCATTTTTCCTCCAATCGGTGAACATAAAAAAGAAAGAGAGAAAAATGTGTTTATTTCTGTAGGACCTCAAGGATCACTTAAAAATGTACAGTCTTATAAGCTAGGTGACTCTATTGCCTGTTCCAACGCAACTCCCTACACCAGGTAAAGAATCAGCGATTGCGCCTCGACTGTTCCTTTATGAGTTAAGGCCTTAAAAACTGTTGATGAATGAGTTGAGTACTAAATTAACTTAAAGTAGTAACTTACGAGTCCATCGAAGTGTTCTAAGTTCTCGCTCTCAGCCGCGGGACCTAACTCCTTCAGCAGCACCCTCAGGATATCGCGAGACGACAGCCCGCTGGCGAGCTGCCACCATCTACGTAACGTCGTATTATTAGGTGGAGGATGGGAGGTGTCCAACCGGTAGCGAGGTGGTCGGCATACACGTCGCAAAACCGGTAGTCGATGGCACAAACTTAGGAAGGTCCAGAGGGCCTAACATGTGCAACACTAGAGGTCATCTGGTCGTCGACAAAACATTCTCTGCTGCTCTAACGTAGTACGTTAGCAGTCTGACATTATCGAGATATTTCATTTTGTCGTGTCGAAGCGAGGCCTACAGGAGTTAGTTAACTCGTTCTATGGATGATGATGAGACACGGATTCAGACACGAAAAATATCAAAGATTTGGGGTGTAGCTACTTAGAAACAAGCAAAGTAATCATTATGAAAGCATTAGTGTTTGAGCGTGCACCTGTCTCGTCCGCCGCTGATGAAGTCGGCGCACATGTCCCAGTGCGGGCGCGGGGAGCCCGCCCGCTCCAGCTCCCCGCATCGCTCGCGGCACTCTGATAACTCTTCCTCCACGCTGCGCTTCTGAGCTGTAATAACATTTTATACTTCCATACTAATATTCTAAATGGGAAAGTGTGTGTGTGTGTCTGTCTGTTCGTCCGTCTTTCACGGAGAAACTGAGCGACGAATTGACGTGATTTTAAGTGGTGATAGGTGAAGGGATGGAGAGTGACATAGGCTACTTTTTATCCTGATACTGGACGTCGATCCTCCAGGACGTGATGATATGAGCTCACCTTGCAACCTCTTCTGTCCGTCCAACAAGGCCTGCACCTCTGTCCTGAGCGCCTGCACCTCCTTCCCGAGCTGGTGGTGCCTCGCCTCTAAGACGTCGTGCTGCCTCCGAGGCACCGTCTCCGCGTACTGATCCGTCTTCTGCTTTAACTCGCTTTGGGTTGATGATAACTGCTCTCTGTAACAATTGTTTTTAACATTTAAATTTTCGATGAAGCTCGTGGCGAAGCTAAGACGTTCTTAATAGATCATAGAAGTTAAGCAACGCTCTGAGCGGTCACAACTTGGACCACGAGTGACATTATTATATGAGCGCTTCCGTGCTTGGGGCAGGTTAAATTGTCGGTTACGGCTTTTAAAGTCGTTAAACTATGACGGAGGCCTTTAGGCGGCCTAAAAGAGTTGGCCATTTGCTCATACTAACGAACGAATATTTCAATCACGCCGTGCTACCGCTTTGAACTCGTACAGTTTAGGAGCTCTTCTGTCTGATGACCCTTAAAAAGGGAAGAGGACTAAGTAAGAATGAAAAATGTGAATGTACCTGCATCTATCGAGAGCAATACGCAAGACGACGGGGTCGCCATAGGCCTGATCCACGGGGTAAGAGCTGCCATCCAACTCCTTCAACTTCATCTGCAAGCCGAGGTTCTCGAAGTAGAGGGTGTATCTTGCGTCTCTTTCACGCATCAGCGTTAGGTAGTCTGAGAATTTATCATCTGACAGCTGAAATTTATGGAGTTAACAGTAAAATTACTATTTAGGTATTAGTAAGATTGTAATTGAATTAAACTTACCAGATAAACTTTTTTTGGACTTTGACAGGTTTTTGTGTGGATTGATACATTTTGAAAAACACAACATCAAATCAACAACTTTAATAGTTTATCACATTAAACATGACATGTAAATAATATTTATAATTTTGGTTGGTACACAAATATGCATATAAGTAATAATATTAAAAGCACAGTATTTTGTACATTAAAACTTATTATAAACTGGCGACACATACAAAAAATAAACACACAATCAACAATCTTAATATACCTTATATAATTAATCCAACTATATATACATAGGTATTATCAACAGACAAATTTTACAAAGGCACAAAACAGACCAACACCATTTCCCAGACAAACCTTCCCCATATCTTTCTTCAATTTTGAAATCTCATGTGTCAATTTCAAATTCTGTTCTTTTAAATCCTCTGTCTCTCTAAGAAGATTCTTAATTTTGTCATCCCTTTCCTTCTTGCGGGCAGAAATTCCAAATACTTTCTGTAATTTAATATATTACAACCACAAATGAATAAGTTTTCCCTTTGCTGTTATCTCTGGGACATCTTTGTAAACATTTCTAAAAGTTTTCTTGATTTTTTAAATGTTCTCTACATTAATTAGTCTATCCTAACTATTTCAAGCTTAGGAAGTATTTATGCACATATTTGGCTTAATAAATTATTAATAATTAAAATATTTTTAATGTACCTTAGACAAACTATTCCTATTTCATTCTTAAATTTGTATAATTTGATTATACATTTTAAAAATCGTTACTTCACTTTCTATTATTCTCCAACCACTTGTCTACTTCTTCCCTTATACTGGCGATATCTTCAGCACCGGTCCTGCAGCAGCCTCCAACATATCTCACTCCCATGTCCAGCCATTCTGAGACAAAGCTATGCAGTAGCCTTCTATGTTCATCCTTATCCACCCATCCAAGTTCCGGTGTGTATTTCTCCCCCGAGTTTGGGTAAGTGAGCAACGGTATAGCATGCGACCTACCATCATTGATTCCTCTGAATAAATCAGCGACTATCAGGGGAGAGCAGCAGTTGGTACCGATGGCCACAATCTGCTCGGAATTCATTTCGTAGCAACTTCTTGCTACATCTTGAAAGTTTTCTCCGTTGGATAAAGTCTTCCCATCTTTACAGCTCATTGACAGCCAAGCTTTCATATTTGGGTATTCCTTCAGCATTTGAACTAAAACTTCTGCTTCCTTCTGGCAAGGGATGGTTTCGAAAGCGAGCAAATCCACTCCCCCTTCAATCAGAGCCTTGATTCGAGGAGTATGCCAATCTCGCATCATCTCATCAGGAGTTTTATCAGCGTAGTTGCCGCTGTACTCTGAACCATCATTCAGATAAGCGCCATACGGACCGACGGAACCGACAACTAGAGGGTACCTGTTAGATTGCCCATTTGATTCTTGAATGAATGTATCTCTCGCGCGCTTTGCCAAACTAACAGCACGCAGTATAAGAGCGCATCCTTCATCGGGTGTGACGCCGAGATGCTTTACAAACCCGTTGACCGACGCTTGGTACGTATTCGTCATGATCACGTCAGAGCCGGCTCGCAAGAAATCGAGGTGAGTTTTGTAGATATCTTCTGGATGAGTTTGGAGGAACCGAGCGCTCCATAATGGGTCACCGTCAGCCGTTGTACCCACGTGCTTAGCAAGCTGTGTAGAGAACCCTCCGTCTAGGACGTACACTGATAATAATTCACTGGCTTTCGTCGAAGTCATTTTAGAATATATCGCAAGGTAACTCGATTAATTCGCTTCTACTAGCAAGCACTTGAAACTAGATAAGAATAATCTCTTAATTAATGATGACAAACAAAACTATAACTCAGAAATATACAGTCCACCAGCCAAGCCAGCCCAAAACAAACAACAAAAACAAAACAAAACCAAAACAGCTGACTGACTTGACTTTGAATAACATGACATGACATTGACAATACCTAATATTTTGTAGGGCTGGGTAAAATCTTTTTGGTGTGATTTCTTAAAAACCGAATGAAATTTACAGAAAAAAAGATGTTTTTATTTTAATTTGCTTACGTCTTGTGTTATAAACTGCGCTATACGTTTATCACGGATGTGTAGGGCATTTTCATAGGCATTTTTTATCTCATCTAATAACTTTGAATATGTTACTGTACTGTCAATTAAATTTCGAAAAGCTTCTTGATAAACCTGGGGACAATAGAATCAAATCAAAATTGGATATTGGTAACTATTAAAATGTCATAATTTTGTCTCACAGCGGCCGCGGAGCGGAGATTGAATCCGCAACCTCAGTTTGCATTTCAGGCGAGGCTTCACCCGCACGCAGCGGACACTATATTATACGTATAAAGGTCGTCAGCACTCCTCTCATTTTATGTCCGGCGTAGAGGCCTTCTGCCTTGCCATGCCAAAGTCCGGTGAAGTTATAGGCTCTACCTTTATACCTATTAGATCATTTATTAAAAAAGTTTCTTACGATAAATAAAACAAACTTATGTAGCTAAGAATTGTACAATACAAACCTCAAGAACTTCATCATGGTAAAGTTGTTGGGATTCAAATAATTCACTGCAGGGTTGAGTTTGTATCAATTTTAACTTTTCATTTAGGATATTTTCAATAGCTTTTAATTGTTTTGGGACATTTATATTTGTCATTGTTAAATCTGAACTTCGTCCAACTTCAGTCACTACACACAGCACAGTCGCGTTGCTGTAGAAATTATCATTGCAAATTTTCAATGTACGAGTGTTGATACTTGAAAAGGAGATAAGCAAACATTAATTTTTACTTTGCGATTACCTGCCTATATCATTTTAGGAAGATTATTGCAATAAACATTAGAATTGAAGTACGGCGTAATCACTGTGCAGTGGTGGACCTATTTATTTATTCGAGGTAACGTCAACAACATAGTTTTGTTCTAACCTATTAATATTTTTTGAAAACATTTAAATTTTATCGGTTTTCGGAAGTTTCTGAACATCCCTAATGCGCTTGTAGTGCCACCTATCAGCACACAGAGGAACCGAGCACCGAGTGTGAATGACGTCACTGACGTTCTTGTCATGAACTTCATGACAAGAAATTACGGAATTTAGAAATGGCTGCGATAGGTAGTGGACGGGGAGCGATGGATTCCCAAAATCAAGTGGAAAGTGATAATGTAGATCGTTTGAAATCCCTTTATCCAAATGTGAACGAAGAGGAGACTCCTCTGCCGAGGGCTTGGAGCACCAAGGACAAGTTCAGCTACATCGGGCTCTCGCAAAATAATCTTCGAGTCCATTACAAAGGTAAGAGCTTCAAGGTTTGTTTATGGATTAGATATTTGCGAAACACTCAGTTTATGCTCTTCTGAGTATTATAGATGTAATTGGCGATAGGTATGAGCGATTTATGTAATTAGCAAGCCGTTGGATGTTTCGTTGTCCCACGACGTGTGGCAGTGGCGTTCGTCTCGCAACTCAAACAAAGAAATCAGCTGATCGCACGAGTATTTTGGATCTGCGAACCAATTATGAAAACTCCTAAATATTACCACGACATCAATAATTTAGTACTTCAAGGTGGCTGCTTCTTATAGGCCAGATTTTGTGGCGTGATATTTTACAAGGTCTTCTTCATTTCGAAAATGGCAGACGTATTTTTTTTACTTTTAGCATAGGTTTACCTTTTTCTACTTAGCAACAAAGGGTCCACATTCAATTTTTAAAATATTTCTATACTAAGCTATGTAAGTTCATGTATTGCAATTGATAAAAATATAAGAGGATAACATTATTATCTCAGTATAACAATAACATGTTTTATCTAATGACTTCAATTTAGTGTAATCAAAACTGTTAAATAAGTAAGTATTTTTTTTAGTTGCAATAAAACAATAGTTTCAGTTTTACATCATGTTAAAATTTAATCATGAATTGGTAGACAACAATACATGATGAACAATGACAACATAATTTACTAACCATTGAAATAGATAAATAAAGTAGAATGAAACAAATAATTATGAATAAAACAATGTTCTGTACTGTAATTGGTAATAATAACAATTCTGTGGTAGGAACCTACAGCACAATAATGCTTCAATGTTATCTTTTATCATTACTAAAACATCATTAAGAAATGTTCCTAACTTTTCAATTATTATTGTCTAACAAATTATCAGAATCTACCTACTTTACTACATGATACCATCCCCCGTTTAGAGAGATCACTTGTATCGAACCAGGTTCGAATCCTGCCGGTGTCATAACCTTAGGCTTTTAAATTTTTTTAAAAATACAATTGTTTCCCCAAAACACGTCAATAATACCTCTATTCTAACTCTACAATATCCAAGTCTCCGATATTTTCATTCAAGTTCTATGTAAACTCCTGGGAGTCATCAGAAGAAGCTGGTGCATGTTAGAAATGCCCTGGTCCATAATTGCAGTTAGCATACAAACTGTGATAAGCTTGTAAAATACAAAACAAAGCAATAAGCTTGTAGAATATTAAACTTTTAATGATGTTTCTTTATCATTTAGATAGATCTCATGGTGCATGTTTTTCGTGATAACAAGTATTTACTCAAATTATAAATTTAAAAAAATAAGTACTCCGACACAATATTATTGTAGAAACCTCAAGCTTCATTGTGCTCTTTTTCCCCTCAAACTCAGGGCTGATTATCTTGGAAATGGCTGTTCTGATTTCTGATTCTTGCTCAAGTCATTTTTCAAATAAAGAAACTAAATTTTGTGTAATGATAATTACGAAGGGCATGGATCAATTTACAGATCAAATAAATCATTAAGAGCGTTTTTAGTTTTGCTTGCTTATTTGTGACATGGATGTGTTATCGCGCGTAGTAATGCCTACATGACGATTCATACAAAACACGCCTACACCACGTGATTATGATTTCTCGCATAATATTATTTTAATTAAGTATTTAATTTCATCTTAATTTTTTTTTCTTACCACTTAATTAATAATGTGAGTGTAACATCAGGTTAGAGAACCTGCTGTTACTTGTTGTTATGTAGTCGAATAAACGAGAGCGTTTATTCGACTACATATACCATATCCAACCCCGTTAATGTCTTATTAAATAACTCCTATAAAATCAAACCTATAATAGTGGCATATTCCTCAGTGCGCGCCTATTTTGAGTAGCACCAATTGATGCGTTTAATCTCCTATTAATGACCATAATAAATTCTATATCCTTGACTGTTGCACCGCGCCAAGCAAAGTGGTCGTCGCGTCGAACCCCAGACATCGCTTATTTGAGTATCGTTAACTTTGAACGGGTATCAGACAACAATGGGGAGGGAAGGGATTGCATATCGTTTGAGGGCGGTCCTTAACCCGGCTAGACGCGGAATTAGGACCTGCAGGGCCTCAGGTCGTCTACCGGCGGACAGATCGATAATTCCCTGCAGGACTTCACTGCTTAACGGATGTCCCGACAAGGTTTACATAAAAGTTGTCATACATACATAAATACATATAATCACGCCTCTTTCCCTTGGGGGTAGGCAGAGACCACGGATCTCCACTTGCTACGATCCTGACATACCTCTTTCGCCTCACTCACTCTCATTTCATTCTTCATACATGCTCGCCGGTTTAGTTGTCAGTGAATTATAAATATCTTCCCGGATAAAGAAATGGACAGGTTTCCGAACAAGTCCTCGCAATAGCTTGGAAATTCTATAAAGTTTTAGGCAACCTTAAGGAAGCGCAGACTTAATGTGAGATGGATTTTTCTCAAAAGTGTACTGTTGTTTTAATGAAAATCAAGGAAATGTTTATGTTCCTTGGTTTTCAAACGTCCATTATTCGCAAACCTCCGCTCCGCTAGCTCGATAAGCAAAATGCCATTTCCAAGTCACGTGCCTCGCAAACGGAAGGGTTGATTGAAAGGCTTCTGCAAAGGAACTATAATTAACTACACCGAACCCATAGATTCACTGGTTGAAATGCAATTGGAATATTAAAACCCTTTGCCGTGTCGCAGAATCTTCTTTCAAAAGTCAGAGTTCAAGTTATTTAACTTTAAAACAAACCCAAAAAGATAAGACGTTATCTAGAATTGTACATCAAATTAGTTCGCCACAAAACTTAACCCATCTAATAGCCTGAAACAGGAGTGAGAAAGAAAGAAAGAAAGAAAAATGTGTTTAATTTTCAGGGATCACTTAAAAATGTTCACTTTCAGTCTTATTAACACAGACATAGATCAAGATAGACGGCATGAGTTTACCTACCTTGCGTGGAAATAGTGTGATCTATGATCACACTCTTGCTCGGCCTAAGTCAGTCAGCTTGAGACCACTGGCATGTAAACGTAAGAACGAAAATGGTTAATTGTGCAGTGCTCTCGTGCAGAAACGCGTCAAAAGCAGTTGGCCGAGAAAATAACGGTATTTCTTTTCACAGGTAAGTACTTTTGAACACTGATAACCCCGGATTTAATATGTAAAACAATTAAATTGAATTAATTTTTGATCAGCATCACTGGTACAAAGATAATTACGGAGCTCGGACGCAGTGAACATATCGCTACGCGTATACTTCCATTGCGGGTTTTACTTGACGTGATGCCTTATGGTATGCATTCTCAGCACGCAGTGAAAATCGCAGCAAACGATACTGTTATGTGAACCGAACGTCATGGTATGAGTCTTTCCTCATTCCTCTGTCTGATTTTAAGAATAGTGCTGTGTATGTTCCGATCTTTTGAATCGATAAGACAGCGGAATGAGAATCGATTTTTTTGAGACAGCGGAATGAGTTTGTTTGGCGAGATAGCGAAATGAGATATTTGATCTTCTACCACGAGGTCGATTAAGTGTTCAAGAAACACATTTTTCATTGCATCCAAAGTTCAAAAGACGAGACAGCTTAAACCTACTTTTTTTGTTATCAGTAGAATCTACTTTCAGCTTTCCACAGGATCCGAAAATCCGAAAATTCTCATTCCTCTGTCGATTTTGACAGAGGAATGAGTATCGACTCGGACAAATGGAATAAGGTTTTGAATGTTGTGCTGATCGTATTCCAGAAGCTTCTAGAACCGTCGTCATCCAGCAGGCTTCGGTTCCGACACCATACCTTTCACGCGTTGAATTCTAGAAGCTTCTGTGATGACTTAAATCACAAATAATTTGCAAAATACCTACCTTCCTATAAGAACGCGTCACGTAAGAAGTAAATTTTGACAGCTAAAAATGGTTCCATTTTCAAACCTAACAGGTTAACAGGTTTGAAAATCGAACTAGGTATTTCTAGCTGTCAAGACTTACTTCTTACGTGACGCGGTTAAATATTTACCTACCCGTTTTAGGCATACCGCATAGTAGAACAAGCCGGATTAATAAAACGTAAGTATATTTTATTAAATGACGTTAAATACTTACGAACTTGCGAGTAGGTACAATTGCCGCTGACGAAAATGTTGCAACTGATGCACTGGTAACACGTTCTTCCACTTCAAATCCTGGCAACCTACTGCATGAAAATAAACTAGGAAGTTGGAGTGGGGAGGCGCGAGGGGTGGCGGTCAATCAATCGATCAAAGCAATCGGTGGCGGCACTCCTTTGAATCGGTGGCGGTATCGATTTCGCGCACCTTGTTTTCCCATCACTAAATCTCGCTCGTGACGTCACCGTAGGTACGAAAAATTCGACACGCTCGGTTCTCATACAGTTTGAAGCGCACCTTTGGTCTATCTTGATCTATGTCTGTGCTTATTAAATAAGCTAGGACCTAGCTGCTAGGTAGTTCTATTGCCTTTGGATTACATTCGCATATTCTTCACAACGTGCGCGATCCGCGCCTCGTTCCCGTTTGCTTTCGACAAAGGAAAGCTAACAATTTTGTCAAATCTCTGTGAGTGTAGGTCGTTTACGCGTCGCGGTTTGAAGTATGGGTAGGGTAGGCTATCACGGTTACAGCCAATGAGGAATGATTGCTCTGAGGTTACAGCAGTCCATTGACGTAAGATATGCGGCGTTCGATCTGTTTAATGAAAACCGCAGCCTTTGACCTTTGGCAAAGGACCCGAAGGCTACGGATCCTTGCTATCAAATTGGTCGGGTTCAGCATCCAGACGGGACACCTTGAAGTACCCTCGAAATGGCTTCATTATTTGTACTCGAGGTCAGATTTTTATACCAATGACGCAGTAAAGTTAGTTTGGAACGCTTGGAAGCTTTGT
Organism: Xanthorhoe spadicearia; assembly: GCA_947086425.1. Lineage (NCBI taxonomy): Eukaryota > Metazoa > Arthropoda > Insecta > Lepidoptera > Geometridae > Xanthorhoe > Xanthorhoe spadicearia. The sequence continues at coordinate 307,188 of OX352212.1, forward strand.
TCGTTGCTGAGTACTCTTTCTTATCTGTTATTTTTGATAATTGATGTAGTTTTAAAGAAAACAATTATGTGGCCAATAAAAATTCCTTCCCTGTAGGCATTTTTCATAAGAATATGCCTATTATTTTGTTTATTGTTGACGACTCTACTCGTCGCAGAGCTCATTGTGTGGGGCGAACGACCTACGAAACCTGTTGATGGCCGCTCTATGTTGGCCGGTGACGCTTCGACTGCTTTTTAGGGTTCTGTGGCCAACTATATCATCAGAATTCGCAACTCCTGAGTTCCGCCCCTAATGTAAATTTACAAAAACACTGTTCAATTTAAATTCACTTCATAAAAGAGTGCGTAGGGTTCTTTACTACTACCACCTTTACTACTACCGAAAGTAGAAATTAAGCTTTGAGACGTTTTATTACGACAATCTGCCTTCGTGTTTATCGTCTGTCTACGCATATTAAACGCCTGAGTATTGACTATCAACGAGTTTAATTCGACTCGACATTATCGGAGTTGCCAGGAGTCAGTCAGTGTGGGATTATTTGTGTGTTCCATTAGAATGGAATCTGCGATCGGTAAAGTTTATCAATGTTATGATTCATACTCTTGAGAAATGTTGGCTGACTTAAACCTGTATATAACTTGAATCCGTCTCATTTATTCATATCTCGAGTACCTAAGCGGCTATCTTCGTCTTGATCTTTGCAACTCTAGGTCTGACCGAGCGACGTCGTGGACTCACTATCATTTAACTCGCTATATCACACAAAATCAGAACCTATTTTGATAATTATACTTACGACTTTACTTACGAGTTCTCATAATGAAATAGTTTGCTACCTGTAACTATTTTACCAATGATTCAAGTACGTAATTTCTTTCGTGGCTAATTTCAATGAGATTTTAAAATTCAATTGATCTCAAATTGGGCTTACATTTAGTAACTGATGACATAAGATAAAAAAATAGTAGACGTTTACTGAAATTAACATTATAATTACTGGGTTGTTTGTTTACAGTTCACATGGATGAAAAAGGTAAACAATTTTAGTATTTCACGTTTGAAATGCAATATTTAAGCTGAGTGAGCCCCTTTTTGTCACGAGGCACTTTATTGTGATTGTTTATTTGTTTCAATTTGTTTTTACCCTTCGTGGCCTTTATCGGACTAGAAACTACATCTGGATACAACACATCGAACTGTGAAATTACTGAGGGTTGTGTTTATGTGCAGTGCACTGAGTCGTAGCACTGTGCTAGTTAGCTTGAATCAAGTAGTCAGTATGATTATGAATATCGTACTTCAAGATCTAAAGCGACAGCCTTAAAAGGCTTATTGAACAGATTCGCCTAGCAACAATCGCCTCCCAAAAATAGAGTAACAGTGAAGCTATTTTTGAGTCTTTACATTTGTTGAAATCAATAAACTGTTGACGGGTTTCATGCGCACAGTACGTGAGCCGAACATTGATTATAGACTCTTAGGAATCGTACTCGTAACATGTGGAAATACTCCATTCATGTTGGAAAATTACTTTAGCAACATTAGCGATTCGACTCGGCTTAGTGTGTTGTGTATCGCTTGTGAAAGTTAATTGTTCTATCTTTGATGATCACGTTTGATACAATTGAGTTTCATCATACTTATTACTTTAGTCATCATCTCCCTGCCCTTATCCCATTATGTGGGGTCGGCACAACATGTATTCTTCTTCCATTTCCCTCTATCAGACGTCATCTCAGCACTCACACATTTCTTACTCATGTCATCCTTCACACAACCCATCCATCTTTTCTTGGGTCTACCTCTAGACCTATATCCATCCACATTCATATCGAGTGCTCTCCTAGTAACATGACATACTTATTACTTTAGTATCATAACTTATTACATAATAATAGTGTCAGTTCACTTTTTCGCTGTAAATATTTATTTGTACAAAATAGAAGCAAATACATTGCAAAAGGTAAAATGATATCGCAGATATGCTGATGTTTCAAACTCAGTCCTCACATGAGCTTATTAACCTGATAATCATATTATTAGTACGTGTAAGAGCGAGGCCCCATTAGTGCGTTGCGCTGCGTTGCGTCGTAAAAAATATATGGAAACCGTCGCAGCGTCCGTCGTCGCTGCGACGGTTTCCATATATTTTTACGACGCAACGCAGCGCAACGCACTAATGGGGCCTCGCTCTAATGTGGAAGCTAATACAATAGACTATTTATAGGTTTGCTGCTAAAATCAATTATGGACTGTCAAATATATCCGACCTATGTGAACATAATAGGAATAAAAGGTGTCGTTATGACAAAATTATTGGTATTTGGGGACAGTCTCCTTATTGTTCCTGTTATTACAGCTATCTTTGCTTATATTTCCTAGAGAAGTATCAGGTTTGAAAGAAGACAGTGCATTGTCCGCACTTACCGCTACACTGTACGGCGTCCCCGTTTCCCTTACTGTCTTTATAGCCGGAGGGTTCTCAGTTCTCTGGGGTTGCGGTACGGTACCACCATACATCTATAGCAACTGTTTATCCGCAAATAATATTGGATACCCTTGATTGCTTCGGAGATTCAGAAGTGTTTGCTTTGGCTTCTTTGATTGAGGCTAAGATAAACACATACTGGGGTCGTGTTAATTACTGTCGCTCTTTACAAAATAAAATCCAAAACCATCGAATTTCGAAAATCAGAATTTACATTATTTATTTATGAAATTACTTCCCATTTATCATCACATTATTCCGTACCATTTTAAAATGTGCATTGATTTTATTTCGTGCTCATGTTCTCTGGGAAATGTTTAAATCATCCGTTGCATTGTTATCCGGGCTCTCCAATCGTACGGTATCATCATTTACCCTTTCAATACCGAGTTACCGACGCACTGTTCTCTCCGATTCATTTATTGAATACCGTTGGTCTGATAATGGTAAGAATTACTTTTTAAAACATGCCGTATAAAGATACATTTTCAACAAACTATTACTTACCTTTTTTAAACTAACTTTATCAGAGAGATCAAAGTGAATCTTGATGTTGCCTGTACCTAAAGGCAGTGCTGTGCAACTTTGTGCAGCTTAACCGAGTTGAGAGACCAAAGCCTGGAATACTTTATCCAGCTATTCATTAGCTGAGGAATGTTTTGCTCTGTGAGAATATTATAGTGTTTAGAATGTGTGTTACATTATCTAAGTTAGTCTAGTAGGATTTTGTAGGCATTGCTACCCTTTCATCACTATACCCTTTATATTACGAGTATAGTTATTGTTGTGTGTTGTTCTATTGTTTAGCTTCTAAATTAAAAGCGCTAGAAAACTGTTGATTGAAATAGAAGCAGCAAGCATTTTTTAAACTATCGCTTGGAAAAATATTATACAGTCTACTCGTGACAACGGTGACTGTAACGTCATCGAAACGGCGAGCTAAATAAAATGATTTCAATACGCGATTAAGAACCGATAATATTTATAAAAAAATTAACAAGCATTATTGTAATTTTCTTTTTCATTCGAAGGACGGTAAGTGAGCAACTTGCTCGGATTGTCGTAATTGAATTAATTTGATGGACAAACCGTATCTAAAATAAGATCTACCTATAACAATGCTACCGTTACTTAGCTCAAAGTCTAAACATATGCCTAGTTCAGGCATGACCTCTACGTCCACCTTGTAGGAAAACTAAATTGATTTTATTCAGTACAAGAACAAATAAGTGGTTTTTCAATCCATTGTGGGCATTGACTCATTACCATACTGCCTACTTCACCTTACACAGAATTCAATGAGTCACTGTATCTCTGCTATTGTTTGTTACGTATCTTTGAACACAGGAGGCAGTAAGCGTTACCATGGGATCGGACGCCCTATTTATGTGCAGGGCAATGCCTGATGACACGAGGGTCATACTTTATGAATGGGATAGGTCCTCCTCAATTACGTTGTCAGTTTAATCGTGCCTATTGTTGCTTTGTTCGATATTATTGTCTGTTTCTTTCTAGTATAATTCAGTAGAGTTAACTTTTCTTTGTTGATGGAAAACTTAGTAATCTACACTAATATTATAAAGAGGAAAACTTTGTTTGTTTGTTTGTTTGTTTGTTTGTTTGTTTGGTTGTAATGAATAGGCTCAAAAACTACTGGACCGATTTTAAAAATTCTTTCACCATTCGAAAGCTACATTATCCACGAGTAACATAGGCTACTTTTTATCCCGATATTCCCGCGGGAACGGGACTTACGCGGGTGAAACCGCGGGGAGCAGCTAGTATAATTATAATTTTATCATTTTTAAAACACTGAGGTATCAAAATAAAGTCACGTTTGTAATCGCTCACCCGTGAGACCGAGGGCATGCATGTAGCTAATGAGGTCACAGCTTGAAAGGGTGGCCCGCGGGAAAATTATGTAAAATGTTGCCTTATAAACTCTGAAATAGTTCATTACTTTGTTCCTTCAAACTTGCTGGATACAATGTTGAGAGCTAGTCACGTGACAAACACTTCGTTCCTATTATTTTATCATCGCTATTTCCTTGATTAGTCATTTCTCATCGCCCGAGTTTTCTTCATCAAATTCTTGTACATTTTTTTCATTTCTATTCATAAGCACTTGACAATGTAATAAAGGTCTCAAGAATGTTTTTTTTACTCATACGGCAACGAAAAGAGATAGCAACAGATTTAATATGCGTTTTAATTAGCTTATATTGGTTTACTGGTCGAATATGCATCAGGGGGTATAACTGTGGTAGAAATGTGAAAAACAAAAATGAAAAACCAGCCAAGTTACTGCCAAGTTGGCTGTAAGTTGTCTGGTTTTTCTTTTTTGTTTCACAGTAAATTTGTAAATTGTTCTTTAAAATACACCAGCTGTACTCGTATTTCGTTATATTTATCGCGAGATATCTTTTCTACGGCCTCGATAAACACCGTAAGAAATTGCGCTTTCTATGGCTCTCTATCTAATAACGCTCCGTCTATTGCATTATGCTAGAAATGGATCTAGTGAGTTCAAAAGAAAATAATGATACCGAGTGTAGCGGGGTTCTTTTTGATCTTTAGTTACTTAGAATATGATTCGATAAAGATTATTATAATAAAAGTTTGAAACGCAGTCCTTGTTCTTGTGTATAAAATACCACATCTTTATGTTCTTGACATTATTGCGTATATTCCTAGTTTATTACTAATCTTGTCTTGTTGTAAAGTAAACCAAAGTTCATAATGCTCTACCTCAAGAACCTAACTGAATTACCATTGTTCTCTTTGTGTAGATTCAAGTAACTACTATAATACTACTAGTTTTCAAAGTTTACCCAAAGTTGTATTGAACTATTGAGTATAATTCAAACATGTAATCTTTGAGTAATACAAGGGTGGTAATTAAGGACTTGCTACGGGCGAATACGTGTTAATTAGTATGTTAATTTTACGCTATATCGGTTTGATTGCAGTGTACGTGCTACCGACCATTTCACATAACTTACTTAATTGCTTCAATTTATTATCATCATTGTGGACCAATTTTAAAAAAAAGTTCAAATATTGGTTAACATTATATTTTGATGTGACATACTGTAACAACAAAACCTTTAACGCGATGTACTTAGCAGACTTGTTGACTTGGGCTAGTAATTTAAGTTAAAACAATAGTATATTTATCAGTATTATATTCCCATGAGATAGGAACAAAGAAAATAAAGCACCCCAAATACAGCGGACGGTAAAGGGCCGCCCTTGCTTTCGGAACGGGACCGAAATGGTGCATCTACTAACTGGGTCAAGCTCGCTTGCGTCGGGTCGCCTGCCACGTGCTCCTCCCCTCTCCTTCCCTCCCACTCTTCCTCTCAACAAACTCAATCAAACCCTGCTGTTCGCTGTTAAAGTCTACATTCCCATGCACAAGCATTATACCATCGGCCTTGTCGATAGCTGCTATATAAACCGTCGATGTGCAGTTGTCAACCTTGTCACCGGTCGCTAAAGTCGCTAGTTCTTCGATTTCTGTAATTGTGACATGGTTTCTACATCATGAGACTTAAGCTATGTTGCTTCTGGAAGATTAGAAGTATTTGAATTTAAAATTAAATGGCTAGGAAGTTGTTCTTTGTCTCCCGGTTCTCGATGTAAACATTCGCAACGCATTAGGCTAATGCGTAGGTTCATGCTTCGTTGTTGTTTTAGTATTCATGAGCGATCTAACGAACAATGACGAAGCTGTAGTAACAATCTGTAATGTGCTCCATTTCTATACAGCAAATGGTTGAGCTGTAAGCTGTAACAGGCTTGCGATATCATTCGAAGAAGAGAACAAACCGGACAGGCTCAATAACCTGTACCAAAATCCCGTTTTCATATACGTATATAAAAAGGCTGTGCAATTTCCGCGCAATATCCAGGTCTTTGATATCTGCGTGTGCCTACTGCCTGGCAACAAAGTGACACTCCGCCACAAATGAGAACAGGCAACAGCGAGCGTTCAATTATGCAACACAAGGCGTTAGTGAAAGTGAGTCCCCATTCGTGACCGACTTGTTATTTAGTGCCATTTCTGAAAGCTCCACGTAAATGGCAAACTTAATGGCCCAAAATATTGTAGAGAAGAGGAGCTATTGAAACCCGTAGCTATAAATTGGGGGCGCTTAGAAAATATTTCATGTGTTGTAATTTATGATTTACAGAAAATTCATCGGTGTAGATAATAGGAATGGGAGTTGCTCATTAAAATGATTTGTGATTGCAGGCACAATTAATGGTTTTATGCCATCATCGAAATACTTTAAATGAGCAGGTCAGACTGCCTTATCGGTTTGCACAGTCGTTGCCAAATAGGTGTAGTATGTTCGTTGCGAGTCAAACTGAGCCAATGGCGGGTCAAGTTCGCATCGTTTATGTTGCTGACGACTTTCTCGCGTTTCTCACGTGAATTATCGTTTGTTATTTCAAATGAAGGTTTGTTTAGAGCTCATTTGGATTCTTTAAAAATGATTTAAGTAACGTAAATTGCAAATCAATATCCAACTTTTCTCTTTGAAAAGGTTTTTCCATCCTGGGACTCTAATTGTTTGGAATTTATTTCTTTTCTGTTTCTAAGCCTTCGACAAAGTATCATTTTATTCGTCCTTGCACTTCAATACGAAGGCAAAACTGAATATTATGCTAATAGTATTTTCATGCAATCAAAAATGTTTTTTGGAATAATTTTATTTTTTTCCAATTAGCTATAGTTTTGATCACAAATTGAGTTAAAATTTGTTCAAACCTATTTTACTCTTATGATCAAGAAACTAAATTCCACATCGTAAAAAATGATTTACAATAACAGCCTCTGTGTCGTCAGCGTTGCATAACTCTCAACTGCGCGGGCGCAGCTGCTCGCTGCAGGTAAACTTCCCGTTGGCAACTCATATGCATGCTCTATAAATAGTCTAGATTGCTAGATCATACCAAATCAATATAGAGGCAAAGATATATGTGACTGCGAAATGTACAATCAAAGTTTTAGAAAGCAATGATAATCGAGGTGTTGGTTTTAGATGCCTCTCCAATTTTGGAAAAGACAACACAGTAAAGTTTGTAAGCTACTCCTACGTCGTTTGTACTTGTTCTGTTATGGTATTACACAGATGTAGGTAAGTGCAGGGCTTTTCAATAAATAAACTCGTGTTACCTGCAGACGTAGGCTTCCCGTTGGCAACACGTTTACATGCCCACTCATGCAAAATGTAATCTAGTACATCATTGATTCGCTCGGGACATGCCACTCGGCTATCAATCGATAGGCTTGCACGCGATCGCGCATTCTGCCATTTATTAACCATTTAGGTACTTATAACATGCCGCAAAATGTATCATCCTTTAGATATTTTGTTAGATTATTATTATTATTATTATTCAGCCATAATCGTCCCACTGCAGGGCAAAGGCCTCCCTTCCCTTCTTCTTTTGTTAGATTATAAACACTTAAAACGGATAATTACTATGATTCATAGAATGAGTTTTCCGGTATTCCCGAAATATGGGGAAACTCATAAATCTACGAATCCCGTTTTTAGTGTTTATAATTTTGAAAACCATGATAGTTTTAATTTTTTTATTTTTTTAGATGTTTTCATGAAAGCCTTTTTGGCTTGTATTGAATGCAGGTGTATAATCTTTTTTCATCTACTTAGTAACTATACTTCATTTCTTGAAACGAGCTAATAGGAAGGAAAATAAACGCATGTGATTGGTCGTCGAAAATAATTGCCTTTCTCGTGATTGGCTAAATTGTCAAATCAATTATCAATTGTCCAATCTAGCCAATCCAATTATTTTCGACGACCAATCGCGTATGTTTATTTTTGTTCTTATTAGCTCGTTTCAATAAATGAAGTATAGATTTGACACTTTCCAAGATCTCTTGCCGGATAGTTTTGAGTGCTGTTTGTTGAATAAAATCATATTTGTCTAGACTTCACAATATCATACCATCCACACGGGATAATGCAAACTGTCACTTGTTTGCCAAATCTCAAGAGAGCTAAATACAACAAAGATTTGTTGATGTTACATGTTACAAACTCAGACCAAATAAAAAAATTATTTGGTCTGAGGTTACAAAACAAGATTTAATACCATCTTTTAATTTGTTTATTTTAACATTTTATTAAATTTTATTTTAGTGCATAAAGATAATAAACTTTATAAACACTTGTTAAGAGATATTTACCATGAAGTGTTTATAATGTTCAAAACCATGATAGATTAAAAAGAAAAAAAAAAAAAAAAAAAAGAAGCTTTTTCATCTTCGATAAGATGTTGTAATATTCTGCATCCGTCGCATTATAAATCGCCTGGTCTCAACGTTTAGCTTAGGAAACTAGTGCTTATATTTCTCAAGATCCTCTGAAGGATTGCGGATGCTATCTAGACTCTGCAGTTGAATGCGTGTCTGTTTGATTTTCAATGGAAATCACGATGGTACTGAATAGGTTCTTAACTCACAATGGCGATTCAGTACAAGATTTGTGATTTCTAAGTCTAGAAGTCTCAATGCTCGTCACGTTTTATATATTTATGCTTGTACTTATAAACCACTAGCTGCGCCCCGCGGTTTTACTCGCGTAAGTCCCGTTCCCGCGGAAATATCGGGATGAAAAGTGGCCTATGTGTTAATCCAGGGTATCACCTATCTACATACCATATTTCAACCAAATCGGTCCAGCCGTTTTTGCGTGAAAAAATAACAAACATACACACATTCTCACAAACTTTTACATTTATAATATTAGTAGGAAGTAGGATAGGATTAGTAGGAAGTTTTTTTGTTTGTGTGGTATCTTCACCTTCACAAATCATAAGGTTATGTGCGTTCACACGAGCTCCAAAAACCCCGATTACTTAAAAGAGTCGGTAATTGTAATAAAATAAACTTAATACCTGCATGAAAATATCGACTTGCATTATAGCAAAGTCACTGAACGGCTTAACCTTTGTTGTATAGGTACTTATGTTGTGACATTTTGAGCTGGTATAGATTTGTGTCCCGGTAAAATGTTGAAGTATTAAAACACAAGGAAAAAAGTGTGAGTGCTGTAAATCGATATAGGTACTTACCGACCGCTATTTCTGAGCTCAACTTGAATTTAATTTACACGTCTCTGTGGAGTTTCCGCGTTTGAGATTATCTCAAACTCGGCTATATTCATAAATGACTACTCTTCACTCACCCTCTGAATAAACTAGCTGAATAAATGTCGAAAATTTTACTATTTCAATTTATATTCTTTGTTTGTGTATATGGGGCAGTCAGAGCTACGTCCGAATATTTGGCGCATGTCCATATTTGCAAGAAGTTAACATTACAAATGCCAGGTTGCAAGCCTATTACCTTAATGATAAATGTCTATACTTCATTTCTTGAAACGAGCTAATAGGAAGAAAAATAAACGCACGTGATTTGGTCGTCAAAAATTGTTATGTTCTCGTGATTGGCTAGATTGTCAAATCAATTGTCAATTGTCAAATCTAGCCAATCACGAGAAAGATAATTATTTTCGACGACCAATAACGTGCGTTTATTTACGTTCCTATTAGATCGTTTCAATAAATGAAGTATAGAGTAGGTAATCTTGGGCGTAGATACCTATCTACGAGTACTTATAATTCAATGTCATGAACGAATTTACTTCGTGGGTGTTGAAATCATGTAATTTGTTCCAAAATAAATGATTTGATTTGGTTGGAAAAAAAAACTCGACATCTACTTTGTACGATTTGCGATACAATAAGCTAATTGAATTAGAAGTGAGCGCGCGGATGTTCCAAGCAAGGTCGCAGGTAACCGCTAGTTGCTTGCACGCGTGTTGCCATACCACGAATACAATGCACTGCTCTATTCATTGTCCTTCATGGTATAATCACGTTACGATTATTATGAGATTTATACAAACTTTTATATTAGTTAATGCAGTGATAATATGCTAAATACTTACTAATTATAATTTAAACGCCGACATTCATCTGAAATGATTATAAATATGGTGTATGATTAATCGTCATTGAAACTGACAGTTTAATTTAAGGTTTAAATTCCAGAAGCATTCTAAGATTTACGATACGTTTTAGTTTTTAATATATTCTATTCCGTCTACTTACTTCGGCCACTACAAATTACGCCTCACAGCGTAAAAAATATGTTATTCATTTTGAAGGAGACCTTGGTATAATGTCTGCTCTACAAACACTTCTCTACGGCGGCGGCGTTGGAGTTTCATAAAGTTTGATGTATGAGGAAGTCGATTATAGCTTTATTTTTTTGCCATTCATAAACTAATCATCATTAACCTTAGTTAGCATAAGTAACTATAACGTAGCTTAGTGTAATCGGCTCCATTGCACCACTATGCTCTTAACGCTCGTACATCGGCCGTAGGGAGTTTGCATGTCATTGAGACGCATTGGCTTGTATGCATCAAGTTCGAACTGATGGAGATTGATTCGTGTTTTGTTGCAAATCGACTCACAGAGAATGTACACCTCAATCATAAGTGGTGCTTTGATATCATCGCTCGCTGTAGTTCTGTTTTCACAAGCTACAGAAAGATATCGCATGTGACATTGAATCGATAACCCTTTTGGTAGATGGAGATGTCTTCGCATGCGACTCATTTCTTAAGCTAAAGAAATCGGATGTTCATGTCGAATTGTAACATAACGAATCCTCAGTCAGTGCGCACTGTGAGGCTTTTATACGCTTAGGTGCAGGGAAACTAAATTACTAGAGGATCTGAGAAAGCATCGAGCAGCCAGACGCGTAAGTGGTGTGTATGGGGCCCGAATGTGGATGTTTTAATGGACCGACGTTTTCTCTGTTTGTTGGAAGGTGGGACGCAGGGTCCGGGCCGCCGACCCCACCTGCCCTATCTCCACTTACGCCTCTGGATGTACCGTATGTTCACATACACATACACATACAGCGCGAGCATCCCGCTATCAAACAGTTAAAGAAGTGGTCCTTTGAGGGTTTTATTGCTCCTATTATAACTGTTAACTCCAGTAAATGTAGATCTTTGATGCAGAATTTATTTCCACGTGGCTGTGTGAGTTAACGATAAATTATTTTGAATTACAGCAAATTAACCCTCATAGAGCACGTCTATGAACCAGTCTAATAAAGCTGTAAATGTTTCAGTCGTCTGATCAAGTTGTGCGTAGTATGCTTCGTGATCAGATCGAGCGGTTAACGTCACAGCAAGCCTTTGTTTGTTTACCTCGAGAGCGCCGTTACTGTTTGCTAACGGGTGTTTTACCGTGTGTAACAACCATTCTTGGGATGTCTCTTGTGTATGTTCTCTCTAACCCTTTAGTTTTGTTTGCGCTTTGCTAATCACTGCGTGAATTTGTAGTTTGTTTGCGCTTTCATTAGTTTATAATGTTATCATTGTATTTTAGTGTATTTGTTTATTCTGTTTCGTAGAATTAATGCTTAATATTTCCTATAAACGTTTAACATTTAGGACTTAATAATCTTGGCGAAGCTATATTTCAAAACACACACACACGATAGTTTATTAGTAGTAAACCTGAACACTCTTTACCATTGTACGAGCCGTTACACTCTGATTACCAGCATGAGCGTGTCCTTTATTTAAGCTATAGCAGCACGTATACGTATTGATTAGATATTTCCTGTTATTGATATCGCCATCCAATGCAAATATTGTTATATTTACTTGCATAGTTATTCTATGTTTTCACACCTATATCTGTAGACACTGTACAAATATATCTTGGATTCAGTGCGGAGTTAAGACTATTTATTCCGCGTTGCAGATATTTATAGCCTGTCCACATTGTAGCAGGCCCGGAGACTGTTTGTCTCTAGTCTCTACCAAGTCGAACAATAATCCTAATTGCTTTGCAAATTCGTTGAATTCATTATCATAGACTGCCAAATTGATGATTCGTTAGTGCCCATTCCATATCTTTATCCCTGGCGAAAACATGAGTCAGAAGGTTCAAGAGCTCATTTCCTTGCAATGTTGCAGTTGTTACTGGATACTAGTGGATACACGCTAGGGTTGGCAAAACAAATCCCTTGCGAAATAACTTTCCATTCTAATTTCATAATTGAATTTAATATAGTACTGAACTGAAACTCCTGTATTTATGTGTCATTTAATTTTGACATGGTGTATGTAAGTTTTTCCTGCCTTATCGTAGTGCTATGTGCCATTTTTGGATATAAACCAATTTGGTGCTGAGAGCAAGCAGATGGGTCCGATCAGATGAACTTTACACAATGATGGTATATAATTGTCACCCTTATATTATATTTACTGTAACTTGTAGTACATAAGACAAACAAGAAATTACACCTACGCAAAATGATAGCAAGTTTTCAGATATTTTAATAATAATGTTTAGTTTTATTCGACAACCCTGACTGAATGCATCCAGGTTGAGGGCAATGGTTCTTTAAAGATTGGATAAATTCGTCCTGCGCACCAAGTCTTCGTTCAGCTACTTTTGAATTAGGTTTTTATTAGTGATGGTGCATGGTTGCTTTACATTGATTCATCGGGAAGTTGTTGAATTTTGTTTGCTTTGTCTTTTGTTCTTTTTATTTCTTACAAATTGATTCGTTTGTTTGATCACTCTATATTATTGTAAAACATTATGCCAAATCATCACTAGGTGATAAAACAATTATTAGATAAAGTGTGTTCGTGGTTTCGTATGACCTAAATTAGCAATTATCTAAGAGAAGATCAAGCAAGCGACCTAATGGGAGTCTGTTTCATTTGATTTGTCTACTCAAGATATGAGCGACCTAATGCGTTTACCTTTGAGATATCATAATCTAATACTTGCTAACTGTTCCTCTCTGAGATTTAATTTATGCAGTCTCGGAGCATTTATTTTATGAACGTTATAACGCCGTTTACATTTCTGTTGTTTAACTGGTAACTTGAGAACTTTACTTCTGTTAATTTATAAAAGTTTGTACATGACTCTAGAGAAACTTTAATTGGACGGCTCAGGATGTCGCGAGGGCGCGTCCTAGAGTCAGTCTGTTATTGCGTCTTAATATTTTGGTCAATTGATTGAACCTCGGCCTGGTTAACGAGTCTATCAGCCGAACTGGGTTACGGACAGTTGCCGTATCGAGGTGCTACCATTCAATCTCAATTCAATTGTAAAAATATGGCAGTGCTATAATTGGTCCCAGTCTTACTCACCCTTCAGATTCTTTGTTCAGGAAAAGGGTGTATCGACCTCGAGTACGCCTTGACATTCGTCCGTTTGTTACCTCTTGTGTATCATAAACATTGGTGACTTCTGAAACGCGATCCTATTTGCTCTATGAGATTAGGTTGGAGATTTCACCTCCACTCTTATCGCTGTTCTCTCAGCCGTATCTAATACAAAATCTGTTTTGTGTCTTGCTATGTCTACTTGGCTTCTTACTTTAGTTTTCGTTCTAATAAAATGTTATCGTGGTTATCTGCAAACCATTTAACATTTTATAAGAAGAAGAGTTCATTACCAATTATATAGTAATTTTTATTAATTTGTTCGACTGGTCACATCAATGACCTTAATTGTTATGAGTATTGACCAAGCCCGCAGTAGTAAGTGACGATAGCGAGATGCCAATCCTCCCGGAGTTATCGAAGGTCGTGTCTGTCCGAGCCAGGAGGCGTGGGACGTTGAACTCCTTGATCTCAACAATAATGAAAATGAAAATGAAAATGAAAATATCGTTTATAATGTATATAATGTTTCGAAACATTCGAAGTAGTACCATGTTGCCCTAAATTTCCATTTTTCGAAATAGAATTGGGTTGTGTATTATTTTCACGCGATGCTACGCTTCTACAATAAAAAGCGTTGAAGCTACGAATTCTGAATTCATTAGCAGTGAAGAAATTCCATTAATGTTGCTTAGTTCGTATCCGTTAGATGTTGTCTTATTTTCCCATTCGTCTGATAGTTTTTTTAGATTGTGCAAAGTATTTCAGCAAACGTATTTCTTATCAGTTTGTTATTCTCAATTTGGTAAATGGGACTGCCTCATTAAAATAAATTAGATTCTAGTAGTTAGTGATCGGTTATCTTGTCAAGACTATCGGTAGCTTCGCTACTTTTATTCCATTCCATGATGAAGAGCATCCCACACGTCCAGCGTGTACTGTTACACCTACATGTGTTTGTGTAAACACGTGCAGGTTCGTTAACCTGTGTGTTGTGTGCGCACGCGCACCATTTCATCGTGTGAGTGCTTTCGTTACCAGTGTTGTGTTGTACGGATGAGAAGGTTTGAATGTGAGCGTGTAATCTACCACACGAGATTGGCTATTGCGTCGTGGGATATCACTTCGCTTCCATAGAAATGAAAGTGTTTAGCTTTTAACTTTGCTAGTATAAATACAGTTATTTATGGTTAACAAATGATGACATGAAAATCTTCTTCTATTTCCGAATAGGAAAATACCTATTTAAAACATAAAAAAATTATATAAGCAAAAACCTTTTCCTGTACTTACTAATTTTTTAAAAATGTTCATACAACAAAGATCAAATCGATTGCTTTTAATCATTCCAGATGTTGACATAAAAGTTTTCCAGAACAACCTGCCTCAATCTACAAAACATCACCTGAATTTATTACGCCTTTTAATCATCTTTAAATTATAGAAAAGTCATTAATTTGCTAATACTTAATTGATATCGATCGACCTTGTTTTTTTCTTCTGTATTTATATAATTTTAATTCATCGTTGACGATTTATTAACAAACTATCTATACATTCTCATGGTGTGGCTCCGGCCACTGTTGTCAAGAGCCGAGCGTGACCGTGGTTAACCACCAATAAAATGTAGCGTATTCAAGTGTTTGGCCTTGTGATAGACTAATCGCTTCCACTGCGTTTTGGAGTTTTAACTCTGCCACTTGTTTATTATGGTTTAGTTTTCTATGTGTGCGAATTGAAGCGTAGTAAGTTTCACGATTTTAACGGCTTTGTGTTTGATATTTAGTATTTGATGTCTGGATGATTGTGTGACGCGAGTTTCTAATATAATTCTTACGTTTGCGTACTTGGCTGGGTTTTAGGTTGTTATTTCTAGGACCTTCTTTGTCAGGACAGTTTAGTTGTATTATAAATTTGGAAGCTGAAGGATAGCGTTCTGGTTTGAATATTCATTGATTTCGCGATAATTTATTTACTTCGCTTCTGTATTATTTTATCTCTTTAAAAAGCTAAATATGTTAATTCAATGTAAATCAAGGTCTATCACTTTTACACTGAAGTTGTGTTATAATATCTCTCGATTTTTCATATAAATCACAGTTTCTGGTAGATTATACTGCTACACAGTCCTGAAAATGGGTGCCATTAATCTAACTTACAATATACAACGCAGATTAAAATCAATAAGATGCTTGTAATACCAATACAAAGGAATTCATCCTTATGAAGATAAAAATGGAATACTTAAACAAAATTTCCTGAAATGAGGTTGTTTAAGCTAATAAATAAAAGATGTTTTTAATTCTCGTCTTTATTTATTCACATAACAAGACTCGCTTTTGATATTTCAAACCATGTTTTTGGAAACAGTTCTCGTATTTCGCTGTTATTATGTTTGGTAACAGTATTCGTATTTAGTGATTGAAGGGATTAACATACGCATTTTCTTTTGAATTTTGGGAATTCTAACCACCCACGGCTTGCTCTCCTGCTTCTGGCCATGCATCCAACCAATGCTCTCAGCCTGTAGCCATAGCGAAAAAACGCTAATTGATTATAAAAGACTTTTAAATAAATCATTGAGGACGATCTTGTTTGTCAGATTTGTATAAACACACCTCAAATAGTGCCATAGATAAGGACCACTTACGTTTAGCGTTTTTTTTGTTTGACACATTACCACTTACTTATCGTTATCAAATGCCAATTCCGCTATATTTTAGTTTAATGATTCTATTATTGTTAATTTAAAATGATCATTTGTTTGCTCTTTATCTTCTTCCTTTAGTTACCTTACTTTTGATCAGAGCGTTCAAATAACATCACGTATCTTATTTTTTGCAATCTCAGTTGTATGTTCTCTCCAAGTCCTATTTAATTCCAGGTCATGGTAAGACCCACAAGGACGCGGCGTCGGTCCGCGCGACCCACCCCATCCCGGCGGCTTGTGGCCTCTACTACTTCGAGGTTCGCATCGTCTCCAAAGGCCGGGACGGGTATATGGGCATCGGGCTCTCTGCACACGGGGTTAACATGAACAGATTGCCAGGTACGTGGAAAAACCTAGATTGCTATTCTTCTCTGAATTATGTGAGAGTGAGTGCTGAGATGACGAGTGATAGAGGGAAATGGACAAGGGCAGGAAGAAGATGATGATTCTTGATAGTTGATAGTCTAGGGCAAAACTTCACCTACATGCAATTGGTTAAATTATTGTTCTTAATTCTTAATACGACTTTAGACTAGCTTAGGGACTCATTTCAGAGTTGAGTCTACTTTCAAAAAATCTGATAGAGTAAGAAAGAGATTTTATGTTAGGTATAAAAAAATGTCCATTAAATTAGAATCGACCAATTGAATTATAGACAAATCGTCGATGATTTATCTGTTCATATCTTGTCTTCATGATAAACAAACTGTAATTGTTCCCGTCCAAGGCTGGGACAAGCACTCATACGGCTACCACGGCGACGACGGGCATTCCTTCTGCTCGTCGGGCACTGGCCAGCCGTACGGGCCCACCTTCACCACGGGTGACGTCATCGGATGCGGCGTCAACCTTGTCGACAACACTTGCTTCTACACAAAGAACGGACATCATCTCGGCATCGCATTCAGAGGATTACCCGTAAGAGTTGGCACTTTTGCGACCTCTTCTATACACATCTGAGCAAAATATGGTGTAAAACCATTATTACTTAATTTTTTCGATCTCATCTGGGCTCACCAACGTGACAAATTTTGGCTAGACGTGATACGAAATATCTGGATATGTCGACTGGATTTTGCGTGTTGCGAATGCCCGCTGAATTTTGCTCAAATGTTATGGAATAGACATTATAGACAAAAAAATACATTCAGTGTAGTGTAGGCACATTTAAAGCATGGGAACAGTAATACGCTTTCATCAATCATTTTCTTTTAAAATATTATCCAATTAGTATTCTTTTAAAGATTTGTCAGTTCACACTCCTCCGTACCACTTTAGGTCTCGCGTCCTACAGGACACCCCATTTTGATGTCTCTAGGAATTAACAGAAAGGTAAACAACTTTTGATGCTACAAATAATTAGTTACATGTTAAACAGAGTTTTTTACATAACAGTTGCATGAAGATTTTTTTTTAATATTCATCAAACGTATAACTTGACAATGAAAAAGTCTAAAAGATTTGTCCTGCAAAAACAATTTTGTTATGTAAGTCAGTAAAATAGATCACAAGATTTAATACCATCCTCTTACTATCTTCAATTTCAGCTTCAAATGTGTCGTTATCATTATTTATCATTGTATCATCACTCATCATGCCAACCAAAACCAACCCTTGGACAGACCTTATCCCTACCGATTAGTTTTTCAATGTGCTCCACTAGAGTCAAGGTGTTCATCGCCGCCGCTGTCTGAATCCATCCAATATTTTATCCAATCCAAGGTATACTTGTATAGCGATTATTAGCGATCCTTCGGCCCAAGCCCACTAGAGTCCACTACGGTCAACGGTAGAGTCAACGGTGGGGCTACTAATTCCGGTCGGCAAGTGGTTCAAACAGCTGCGTGCTTCCTTACTTTCAGTGCCCATTGCGCATATTCTGCCAGCGCTGCAGAGTTTAGACATAATTTAATCGGTCCCGTTCCGGCTTTAATATTCCGTCACCAGAGCCTACTACACAAATACTATTTATAACCCTTGTATTAAAAGCCGTAGTCCATAAACACGGTTTATCTAGCCGATCATACCCCAGCCCAATCAGCCACCTGCAGAGTCGAGACAGAATTTAACTGTCGGTCCCGGCTTACAATATTCCGTCACCATCAGAGCCTACTCAGTAATATTCATAACCCGTGTTTATCACGATAGCCCAATCTATACCCGACGGTGGGTCTGCAAACTCCAGGAGAAGTGGTCGACGCGAACTTCGGCCAGCAACCCTTCGTGTTCGACATAGAGGACATGCTGCGTGAGCTGCGCGCGCGCACGCGCATCGCCATCGACGAGTTCCCGTTGCCGGACGAGCAGGGCCAATGGCAGCAGGTTTTACACAGGTAACTTTATTTATTGGTTTACAACAACTTTTGCACTAATAATAACACAGCTTAAACAGAATGGGTCCTAAATGGGAGCCCTTGGGTACACCCAAAGTTAAGGCGATTTTTAAAAATCCTTTCAACGATGGTAGAATAGGATAGTTGTAGGCTATATTTTATCCCGGTAGCTTCATTAGTACACCCGTGCAAAGCCGGGACGTGCTGCTAGTTTGTGATAAACTGCAGTAAGTTTTGTGTATTTCCAGAATGGTTTCGTCATATTTGGTTCATCACGGCTACTGCAGTACCGCCCAGGCATTCTCACGTGCGACAGGACAACCTATAGAAGAAGATATAGCTTCTATTAAAAATAGACAAAGTAAGTAGCTTTCTTCGATTGAAAAACCATCTTGGAAGTGTCGCTTTACAAAAACAATGCAAGTAAGGCCTTCAAGACCCAATCCCATAATATTTGTTTGTTGTGCAGAAGTATCAAAGCTAGTGATGTCCGGTCGCATCGGCGAGGCCATCGAGCTGACGCGGCGGCAGTGGCCCGGCCTGCTGGAGCGGGACCAGGAGCTGCTGTTCCTGCTCAAGTGTCGCCAGTTCGTGGAGATGGTCAACGGGACAGATGCACAGGTATCATATACATCGAGCTGACGCGCTATCAACTTTGAAGAGCAAAGATGTGTCATCAGCGAAAAGATCAATGTCACACACGTCTTTTACGAAGGATGGAAGATCATTAATGTAAACTAGAAACAAGAAAGGGCCTAGTAATGAGCCCTGTGTCACACCCATATCTATAATTAACCCTGAGGACCTTTCACCTCCTACTTCTACTTTAAGGACTCTGTTAGAAAGATATGATTCAATCAGATCAATAGCTCGGTTTACGACGCCAGTAATTATAATTTAGTAATCAGAGTCGCATGACATACGCAGTCGAATGCTTTTGACAGATCGCAAAAAACTCCGATTATGTCTTGTGAGTTCTCAAAGGCATCAAAAATGTGCTTTAGCAGTGTACCTGCATCGGTTGTTGAACGTCCTCTCGTAAATCCAAATTGATGTTTATGAAGAAGTCCGTTAAGATTAAAGTAAGAAAGTAGTTGATTAAGAATTAGTTTTTCAAATATTTTCCTTAACGCAGGTAGAATCGAGATTGGTATATAATTAACTTGTATATTATCTCAGCGTTTGTTTTTTTCTTCATAGTTTCATGTTATTATTCCAGTCGGCCTAACATGTGCAACACGAGAAATTATCTCGTCGTCGACAAAACATTATCTCCTGCTCTAACAAAGTACGATAGAGCAGTCTGACATGATCGAGATATTTCATTTGTCGTGTCGAAACGTTGCACATGTTAGGCCTACAGGTGTGTGGTATATAATATGGTATATATAATTAACTTGTATATTATCTCAGCGTTCGTCTTTTCGTACATAGTTGTTATGTTATTATTCCAGGTATGTGCCTCAGGTGTGTGCGGCAACGGTGTCGCGACCTCCGTCATCTCGCACACGAGCCGCGCGCCCGCGCCCGCGCACAACGGAGATGCGCATGAACCACACGACACGATACAAAGTGATAGTGACACGCATGAAACGCATACTAATGGTAACTATTAGATATTATTATCTCAGTATCCGTATTTATGGGTTTTGCATACGTAGTACGTACCTCGCTCACGAGTCAAGTAGGCTAAATGTATGAAAACCAGAGCAGCGCCTCTCTCGGTAACCAGATTGAACTACTGGTTTCATACATTTAGCCTACTTGACTCCTGTGCGAGGATAGTACGCCAAAACTCATAATACGGCTACTAAGCAGAAATGGGCGTGAACCGCACACAGTTACAACTTATATTTATGTGTGACACACCATTTTGTCATCCGTGGAAGAGTAAGCAGTTTTTACCTTAATTAAAAAATAAATGCTGCGTCATAACCGTACAAATGTACAAACAAATTGTTAAACAAATATATAATAATGTATATCTGTTCCAGGCACGACAGAACCCATGGACGAGAGTAGGTCGGCGTGCGGCGACGTTGAAATGTCTCCGCCCGCAGCCAACGGGGCGCATGATGAAGGTAACTCACATTATGTACTCTAACTACACTGATCTAGATATTACACACTGTTATACTATCGAAGGGAAATTATGTACATATTCACATTATAATGTGAGTAGAGTAGAGTATACTCTAACCACGGTGATCTAGATGTTCCACACTGTTTTAATATTGAAAGGAAATTATGTACTCACATTATACTCTAACTACGGTGATCTAGATGTTCCACACTTTTAATATTGAAAGGAAATTATGTACTCACTCACATTATAATGTGAGTTGAGTAGAGTATACTCTAACCACGGTGATCTAACTATTCCCTACTGTTTTACTATTGAAAGGAAATTATGTACTCACATTATACTCTAACTACGGTGATCTAGATGTTCCACACTTTTAATATTGAAAGGAAATTATGTACTCACTCACATTATAATGTGAGTTGAGTAGAGTATACTCTAACCACGGTGATCTAGATGTTCCATACTGTTATAACTATCGAAGGAAAATTATGTACAAAAGTATTGAAGATTATACTTGAACAATCAGTATACGGTGATCTAGCTATTCCCTATTGATTTACTATTCAAAAGGAAATTATGTACAAATTGTATTGAAGATTGAACATATCTGAACAATGAGTATAATCATGTACTCAAAAAGCGAATATAGATGTGGAAAGAGGTAGATTTGTAGTCAGGTTTTCCTTCTATTCAGAAGACCTAGACTACATCTAGGTTTTCTTTGGACATAAGTCAAAGGGGCCTTTCGATTGTAGTACAAAAGTAAACTTTTCACAAAATGTAAGTAAATTTACTTGGGACAAACGCAAAATGGCATTGAGACATTATTATCGAAAAATAAAATGCTTTCGAAAATATCTTTAAAGGGACTGCAATTTAATTGTTAATTAATTTTGGTTAATTGACTACAGGGCAGCAGTATATATATTATAAATTATAATATGGCTGATTAATATGATTTATTTTAATTATATTTTCCCAATTGGCAATATGTATATCCAAATTAATTATACAAGTAACCTTTATTTTACAGTAAGCGTCACAATTTATGTAAATTATAATTTTATAATTATTTATTATTTGCACACCATACATCATTCATTTACTTATTTTTATTTTTTTAGATACATATCATTTTACGATTATGTTGCTGGCTTTAATTTAGCGTGTACATATTTATGTCATGTATTTATTAATTAATACAAATATGTACTAAATATCTATGCTATTGACCTCGCTAAGAAACCATCCCGCCCCGTCAGCATTTTGAACTGTCTTGTTGATGCTAAATGTTAGTTTTAGCATAAGAAATAATGCTTGTATGCTAAAATTGTAGACTTATTTTACTCACAGTGTAGACTAACCTTAGAATCGAAACATTACAATATGGACAACGGGATTACTACTTCTTAACTGTATAAAAGAAACAGAAACGCACAATGTCTTGTGTGAAACTGAAAAATTACTTCTCCTTCTAACGTTGGTGTTAGAAAAAGACAGCAAATCGAATATGTTGTACTAGTTTGTGTCTTACGTGGCTGTAAATAAGGACTAACATGCTAACTGCATGTCTCAGCTAGGCTTATTACTCACCGCCCATCATGCCATTAGATCGCAAACACCGGCACATGTATTTTATTTGTATTTAGTTGTACGTTACGTCATCGCTTAGCATGTGATGAAACATTTTGAAATGCAAGAATAATCTTTACATTTTTAATTCTAAAACAACATGTAAATTAAATAAGTATACTCTGTTTACCGAGTCGATTGAATAACTAACTAAATGTGATGTCCATAAATTTTGGTACATAGGTAGGGTTATTGCTAACGTGTAAAGAAACCATTATAGAAGAATACATTACTTAAGGCAATGTGAGCTCGCCTTAGGCCCGTTGTGACGCCGATCAAGTGCGTTTTTTTCTTCCTATTCAATCGACTCGGTGAACAGAGTACAGAAGAATATAACGAAATAAAACTCACTGTTTCTTTTCTATTTGAATCTAAATATTTAAGATTATGGCGACATATCTGCCCATAGACAATGCAGACTTAAAAAGAAACAGTGTAGAAAACGCTTGCATTTCAAAACTCTGTCGCAGCGATCCAAGATGATTATATTGGTAATGAAAGATGTACTTTACGCGCGTGAATATAGCCCTCATAATCGTATACTCGTGCACTCGACTGTCGCCCTTCGAATCATCTCGAGCTAACTTCACTCGCGCAAAGTTTATACGGAACTTTAGGCTTGGAAAATACAAATTACCTTTAGCGAAGATTTTCTAACTATTATGGTACTTAATAATAAGAAATTGATTGACTGTAAACGCTCACGTCTTGTCTAATCTAGCGATTGTTTATGTGACAACGACACATGTACGCAGTTTTACTTTGTTAAAATTAATTGCGTTAAAATCTAATATTTATATTACAAGCGCAATTGGACATGATCTCCGATGAAAGAACTTATTGATTGGTCTACAGTAAAATACAAAAACGAATAGTACCTAAAGAAGTGGAAGGAAATCTTTGGCCTGCACTACAGAAATAAAGAAACACCATTATTTATTTTAAAATAAAAATATTCATCTAAATAAATCTTCACCTAAAAATCATTAAAACATTAAAAACCAAGCCTAAAGTAATCCGTTCCCACCTCAAGCCAATGAGCGTCAAAATGTAACCGTTGAGATCGTTAGCGCGTGTTCAAACGCGAATCGCTGCGACAAGGGGCGTGACGGTGCGTGGTTGTAGGTCGCGAGGAAACGCTGCCGGTGAAGGGAATGCCCGGCGTCACTTCCTGCGTCGCCGCGCTCATGGACTATAAGGGTGGGTAGGACGCCCAGTGCTGGACAGACCGTCGACACAATAATCTTATATATGCATAACAAACTATGTTAATACAATATGGCGAAATGTGTCGCAAAACTCGAAGTTCAAACGACGAAGTTGACCGCGAACACTCATACAAAAAATATTTGTAAGTCGGTTAAAAATAATAGTTAAATAAATATACTTACAATAGAAATCTCCTCCTTTTTGAAGTTGATTAAAAACATCTTTAAGTTTTGCTAGAACTAAGTTATTGTGTCATGGTCTGTCCAATAGATTGTGGTCGTCATCGTATTTGTCGTACGTGAATACTTCGTTTCGCGACGTATCAAACGCGCGTACATTCTTAACTATATCTTCGCGGTTGTCATATAAACTTAGCTATTTATTTATACTACAATAAAATTATAAATCCACGCTCGTTATAAATCTATTCTACTTCGAATGATAATGAATCTCATTGGATTTACGCGCGTTGATACTAGTTAATAACTTTGTATAACTTTTGAAACGAGCGTTTTTTGTATTCAAATGGTCATTTCCTTTGCTTTTGGCCGTAACCTGTTGGTAGAGTCAGAAAAATTCCGTTTTTTCCTAGTATTTTGTTCTCCAAAGCTTTTTGATAATTCCTATCTTTGAAAACGGGTAAAAGTTGCAATAATATTGTAATTATGTTCCTTATTAAAACTAAGATCGTTATATTAGCTTTATAACAGTACTAACCCACATTTGCGCATACCAAACGCACTCTTCTTTTAATATCAGTTAGAATAGTCCGGTGGTGATCAAAAGTAAGTAAATCTAAACTTAATCTACGTTTTTCAACTTAAAACTTCAAAAAAACCTTACATTTTCGCGGCCATTTTGTTTAGAAAATATGTGCCATCTATTGAAAAGCATAAGTTTAAAAACGTTTTAGCATGTTCTTGACTTGTGAAGTTTCTTTCGCATGTACTCTTGATATTGTATTGTATTGTGGGGAAATGGGATGGTCAGTATTGAGTAAGCACGGTAATTTATTTATATATTGTGTTGTGTCCGCTTATTTATATGAATTTATTATATAAACTATATTATATTTATTCACGATAGGGATATGGGGAATCACTGCATGGCAGTGAAAACACTATTGAATTATGATTACACTATTACTTTACCGCACAGTTTTGAGGATTAAAATCTGATCATGTCTTTCATTTGTACTTATTTCACGGTCATATCATTGGAGCTAGATGAACGCAACTTCGATCAAAAACAATACATATTTCTACACATTATTTAACATAGGTATTTTACTTTCAAAACTTTCTTGAGTTGTCCTTTGACATTCTTATTACTACAATATCGTCGATTTAGATAACTCCAATGTTTCCATTCAACCCGAGAATTCATCTATACTTCATTTATTGAATCGATTGAATAGGAAGAGAAATAAACACACGTCAAAAATAATTATCTTTCTCGTTATTGGCTAGATTGTCAATTCTCAAATCTAGCCAATCCAATTATTTTTGACGACCAATCACGTGTGTTTATTTCTCTTCCTATTCAATCGATTCAATAAATGAAGTCTTAGGTAGTATGTGTTTTTCTTGATCGAAGTTGCATTATAACTGGTGTTTATCATCACCAGTCGAGTGTATAATACGGTGTGTGTTAGACGCAGACGCCTGCAGTTCGCGCGCGTCCGTGGAGCGAATGCTCGCGTTCGGGCGCGATCTCTACGCTATGAGCCAGAAACTACAGCAGGATCTATGCCACAAGATGTTAGAGGTAAGATATATTATTGTTTATCTGTTTTGTTTATCCGAGATGTAGGTACAAGACGACCTCTGTGGCGCAGGTGGGCGAACGCCCGGCTGAGATGCGGAGGTTGCGGGTTCGATCCCCGCTTCGGGACAAATGTTTGCATGTTCTGCAGATATTTGTTCCGTGTCTGGGTGTTTTCTATCTATAATATGTATGTATGTATTTACAAAAAAACACTCGGTCATCTGGTTACCATAACACATGCATTAAGTTGCTTAGCTTGGGACTAGATGGCGCTGGCTGTGTGGAATGTCCAAGGATATTTATTTATTTATTTATATTGATACTTTCAGAATGCGTTCAGCCTGCTGGCGTACAGCAACCCCTGGGACAGCCCCGTGGGCTGGCAGCTGGAGCCCGTGCAGCGGGAGTCTGTCTGCGAGGCTCTCAACTCTGCTATACTAGGTAACACGTTCAGCCTGCTGGCGTACAGCAACCCCTGGGACAGCCCCGTGGGCTGGCAGCTGGAGCCCGTGCAGCGGGAGTCTGTCTGCGAGGCTCTCAACTCTGCTATACTAGGTAACACGTTCAGCCTGCTGGCGTACAGCAACCCCTGGGACAGCCCCGTGGGCTGGCAGCTGGAGCCCGTGCAGCGGGAGTCTGTCTGCGAGGCTCTCAACTCTGCTATACTAGGTAACACGTTCAGCCTGCTGGCGTACAGCAACCCCTGGGACAGCCCCGTGGGCTGGCAGCTGGAGCCCGTGCAGCGGGAGTCTGTCTGCGAGGCTCTCAACTCTGCTATACTAGGTAACACGTTCAGCCTGCTGGCGTACAGCAACCCCTGGGACAGCCCCGTGGGCTGGCAGCTGGAGCCCGTGCAGCGGGAGTCTGTCTGCGAGGCTCTCAACTCTGCTATACTAGGTAACACGTTCAGCCTGCTGGCGTACAGCAACCCCTGGGACAGCCCCGTGGGCTGGCAGCTGGAGCCCGTGCAGCGGGAGTCTGTCTGCGAGGCTCTCAACTCTGCTATACTAGGTAACACGTTCAGCCTGCTGGCGTACAGCAACCCCTGGGACAGCCCCGTGGGCTGGCAGCTGGAGCCCGTGCAGCGGGAGTCTGTCTGCGAGGCTCTCAACTCTGCTATACTAGGTAACACGTTCAGCCTGCTGGCGTACAGCAACCCCTGGGACAGCCCCGTGGGCTGGCAGCTGGAGCCCGTGCAGCGGGAGTCTGTCTGCGAGGCTCTCAACTCTGCTATACTAGGTAACACGTTCAGCCTGCTGGCGTACAGCAACCCCTGGGACAGCCCCGTGGGCTGGCAGCTGGAGCCCGTGCAGCGGGAGTCTGTCTGCGAGGCTCTCAACTCTGCTATACTAGGTAACACGTTCAGCCTGCTGGCGTACAGCAACCCCTGGGACAGCCCCGTGGGCTGGCAGCTGGAGCCCGTGCAGCGGGAGTCTGTCTGCGAGGCTCTCAACTCTGCTATACTAGGTAACACGTTCAGCCTGCTGGCGTACAGCAACCCCTGGGACAGCCCCGTGGGCTGGCAGCTGGAGCCCGTGCAGCGGGAGTCTGTCTGCGAGGCTCTCAACTCTGCTATACTAGGTAACACGTTCAGCCTGCTGGCGTACAGCAACCCCTGGGACAGCCCCGTGGGCTGGCAGCTGGAGCCCGTGCAGCGGGAGTCTGTCTGCGAGGCTCTCAACTCTGCTATACTAGGTAACACGTTCAGCCTGCTGGCGTACAGCAACCCCTGGGACAGCCCCGTGGGCTGGCAGCTGGAGCCCGTGCAGCGGGAGTCTGTCTGCGAGGCTCTCAACTCTGCTATACTAGGTAACACGTTCAGCCTGCTGGCGTACAGCAACCCCTGGGACAGCCCCGTGGGCTGGCAGCTGGAGCCCGTGCAGCGGGAGTCTGTCTGCGAGGCTCTCAACTCTGCTATACTAGGTAACACGTTCAGCCTGCTGGCGTACAGCAACCCCTGGGACAGCCCCGTGGGCTGGCAGCTGGAGCCCGTGCAGCGGGAGTCTGTCTGCGAGGCTCTCAACTCTGCTGTACTAGGTAACACGTTCAGCCTGCTGGCGTACAGCAACCCCTGGGACAGCCCCGTGGGCTGGCAGCTGGAGCCCGTGCAGCGGGAGTCTGTCTGCGAGGCTCTCAACTCTGCTATACTAGGTAACACGTTCAGCCTGCTGGCGTACAGCAACCCCTGGGACAGCCCCGTGGGCTGGCAGCTGGAGCCCGTGCAGCGGGAGTCTGTCTGCGAGGCTCTCAACTCTGCTATACTAGGTAACACGTTCAGCCTGCTGGCGTACAGCAACCCCTGGGACAGCCCCGTGGGCTGGCAGCTGGAGCCCGTGCAGCGGGAGTCTGTCTGCGAGGCTCTCAACTCTGCTATACTAGGTAACACGTTCAGCCTGCTGGCGTACAGCAACCCCTGGGACAGCCCCGTGGGCTGGCAGCTGGAGCCCGTGCAGCGGGAGTCTGTCTGCGAGGCTCTCAACTCTGCTATACTAGGTAACACGTTCAGCCTGCTGGCGTACAGCAACCCCTGGGACAGCCCCGTGGGCTGGCAGCTGGAGCCCGTGCAGCGGGAGTCTGTCTGCGAGGCTCTCAACTCTGCTATACTAGGTAACACGTTCAGCCTGCTGGCGTACAGCAACCCCTGGGACAGCCCCGTGGGCTGGCAGCTGGAGCCCGTGCAGCGGGAGTCTGTCTGCGAGGCTCTCAACTCTGCTATACTAGGTAACACGTTCAGCCTGCTGGCGTACAGCAACCCCTGGGACAGCCCCGTGGGCTGGCAGCTGGAGCCCGTGCAGCGGGAGTCTGTCTGCGAGGCTCTCAACTCTGCTATACTAGGTAACACGTTCAGCCTGCTGGCGTACAGCAACCCCTGGGACAGCCCCGTGGGCTGGCAG
Source organism: Xanthorhoe spadicearia (assembly GCA_947086425.1). Taxonomy (NCBI): domain Eukaryota; kingdom Metazoa; phylum Arthropoda; class Insecta; order Lepidoptera; family Geometridae; genus Xanthorhoe; species Xanthorhoe spadicearia. The sequence goes on from OX352212.1 coordinate 335,565, forward strand.
CTGGAGCCCGTGCAGCGGGAGTCTGTCTGCGAGGCTCTCAACTCTGCTATACTAGGTAACACGTTCAGCCTGCTGGCGTACAGCAACCCCTGGGACAGCCCCGTGGGCTGGCAGCTGGAGCCCGTGCAGCGGGAGTCTGTCTGCGAGGCTCTCAACTCTGCTATACTAGGTAACACGTTCAGCCTGCTGGCGTACAGCAACCCCTGGGACAGCCCCGTGGGCTGGCAGCTGGAGCCCGTGCAGCGGGAGTCTGTCTGCGAGGCTCTCAACTCTGCTATACTAGGTAACACGTTCAGCCTGCTGGCGTACAGCAACCCCTGGGACAGCCCCGTGGGCTGGCAGCTGGAGCCCGTGCAGCGGGAGTCTGTCTGCGAGGCTCTCAACTCTGCTATACTAGGTAACACGTTCAGCCTGCTGGCGTACAGCAACCCCTGGGACAGCCCCGTGGGCTGGCAGCTGGAGCCCGTGCAGCGGGAGTCTGTCTGCGAGGCTCTCAACTCTGCTATACTAGGTAACACGTTCAGCCTGCTGGCGTACAGCAACCCCTGGGACAGCCCCGTGGGCTGGCAGCTGGAGCCCGTGCAGCGGGAGTCTGTCTGCGAGGCTCTCAACTCTGCTATACTAGGTGACACTAACTTAATACTGCCACAGATTACCTACATAAGTCAGATACCTCATCTCGAACATAGATCGTTTTTATTTTATATTTTTGTGTTTGATATCGCGCTTCGAGCGGCGTTAAGGTCTTGCCTGCATCAAAAATAAGTAACTCCATCTAGTGCTAAGTAGCATACAGTCTGCCTAAACGCCGCTACGTCACGCCGCAAAAATCAAACACCAAAAAATAGCCTGAAGAAAATCGGAGTGAATTCAATGTTCGAGATGAGTCACCCGTGGTTTGAGTCTTCTCACCAAGTATAAACTATGTATAAAGTATGTCCATGTTGTTTCAGAGAGCCAGGGCATGGCGTGGCGCTCTCCCGTGGAGGAGAACGTGGCTCACCTCCGCGACCTGCTGCAGCGCATGTCCCGCTCCGCGCTCGGATCCTGCGCCTTCGCGGACCTGCCCGCGCTGCTGCGCCACTAGGCAGACACCACTCACTGAACGTACAGATCAGCAGGGGCCACCACTCACTACCCCCACACTACACACTCATTAAGCGAACGTAATTGCAGATCAGCAGGGGTCCTCAAACCTAATACTTACTACCCCACATTACCCTTTACTACCCCTCACTAACCCACACTACCCACACGTACTTGAAGACTAGCGGGTATATCCACTAAGCCGACACCACACAATCACTGACCGAACATATTATCAGATCAGCAGGGGTGTCTCTCCACTCTCTACCCCACACTACCCTGCACTACTCCACACTACTCTCCCGTACTTACAGATCAGCAGGGGTGTCGCCTCTCGGCCAACACCATCCCACACTACCCCTTATTACCCCTCACTACCCCTCACTACCCGTCGCTACCTCTCACTACCCACTACCCCTTACTACCCTCCTTGCAGACCAGCAGGGGTATAAACTCGTCGCGAAACAGTAACGTGCTATAAAAAAGTCGTCGAGAATCGACCTGCTGATTAGCTAATTTATCACGAGAGGAAAAATTGATGGACACAACTGATGATAATCGAGACGAATTTACCACGATGCGGTGTTCAAAGTTACAGCGAACAGTGGTTGTGATTTTACTACACAGTATACCTAGTTGATTTGTCTCAAAACTACATCCTAATTCATTCATTTTGAAAAAAAAAAATGCTATAATAGGTAACAGTATGTGACTAAGTTTGATGAAACTCATCAGACTATAGTTCGTGATCTGGAATTGACGGTTTATAAAGAAAACAAACGTAAATTCCCAAATTTACTTGTGTTATGGGTGTCTAAGAATACCTTTGTTACCACAAAAATATCACCTTTTAAATCTGAGTCAATTACAAATAAAATGACTATTTAGTGTTGAAATAACACATGCTACATGATTTACCAACACGCAATAACAGATCGTAAACCATGTATATAAAGATCAATTTACCCCAGCGATCTGTGTTCGACCAAACGCACATTGAATGCCTTACGCGATCATCTAGCCATGTCTATCACGGGCGCGTGATTCGCCAAATGATATTGTACACTATTGTAATATAGACTATTTTGGCTTGGCAGATTATTGCTTGGCTTTTTGGAGTGATAACGGCTTGTTGTTGAACTGTCAGTGGACGACGCCATCTTGTATGACGTCATTTCTCAGTAAATACTTAGTTCAATTGTATTTTGTTCACCTTGTAACCATTTTGTTCGTACTAAAGTACCACTGATGGTTCATCTCAAGCCCATTTAAATAATAAAAGTGCGAAATATAAATAACTGTATTTATAGAGTGCTCCGATTTGACCTCAACGAAATGGACGTTGTAAAGAGTTTTAAAAATCGAATGTAGCTAGTGATGTGAACTACGGACTGTATATTATTACACATTATTATAAAAATATAGATTATATCGTCATATAGAAGTAATATAAAGAATATGGGGACGCGGGGCACTGTTGTTTAATTTTGTGATTATTTTTAATGTGTTCATCGTGGGATGTTCTTATAAGTAGCTCGGATATGGACTGATGAAATTGTTTTTGAAAATCGTTTAATATTTGTCTTGTAATGAGTATGTGCTTTGAACCAATAATAAATAAGTCGTAAAGACTGCGCATTTGTGTATATTCGAATCATTTCAATTACTTTTTTTATTCTCGCGATTTCTGTAATATAGCTTTGTACACAAATGCGTAGATATAGTTTGGTGATAAAAAGCATAACGAAATAATCATAGTTATAAATTGTGCATATGATGAATATAAGACTTGCAACAGTGTCGCCGTTTTTAGAGCTAAACGTGATGCCTGTAGGTACCTAGTGAGGTTATGTGCCACTATCTAGGTCTCTGTCTCTGATCTAGATATCTGACATCATTCATAGACACTACAAAACCATACACTATGTTAGTATTTTCATATTATGGCCTTAAATTTGTGCATAAGAATATTTTTATTAGATGCTCAATATTTATATACATTGTAAAATTAGATCTTTCTAGAATCTTCTATAACTATTAGATCAATAATTTGGGTTATTCCCGCTCGTTCCCACTCTTAATCAGGGACAAACGGGAATATTTTTTTCTCCTTTCCCCGGGTTTAACGGGAATTTCAGTAGCGTTCGTCCCATTATGAAACATTGGCAGATATCTGGAGGCTTACCATGACGTATTACTAAACAATTCGGTTTAGGTTCTAACTGTACGTCAGCGCCTTAATAGCGCCTAAGCGTCTTATTCATACAAACTTGACAATTTAATACAGGTTTAAAGAACGTTTTTTTCTTGCTACCCATATGTCAACGAAAAGAGATAGCAACAGATTTAATATGCGTTTTAGCTAATACAGGTTAACTGGTCGAATATGCATAAGGGGGTTTGTAACTAGGGCAAGTCGCCAGTCATAAATTGTAGTGTCTGTGAAAGAAATCAGCAGTCATGGTCCGTCAAATACAGACAAACTGCACGTCCCAATTGCCTTGTAATATTTAGCTTTTTGTAAATCTGGCTCTGCACCAGAATGTAATTTAAAACTAAGACTGTCACTTCAATTCTTATCATGTAAATAATATTCAGCTTGAATAGTAAAAGTGACGTGAAGTTTGTCTGTCTTGGGTGATGTGAATAGGAGTTAGTTTCCTTTAGCATTTCATCGCCATCCATCAATGTACTGTAAATGATCTACAATATTGTTCTTATTGTATTGTTTTCTTTTTTAATAATATATTGTGTTTAAACGGCAAATGTTTTTTATTTAGGCTGATTTGCCTTTAAGAAATCCTTTCATATTGTCCTGTGTAGGTTTGGTTTTTTACCACAGTACATGGTACTTAACCTACCACGGTGAACGAACGCTGACAAAAGTTGGGCAAAGTCAACCTTACCTCGTCATTTCTTACACTCCTTTATACACTATACTATCTATATCTATACTAATATTACTATCTATATCTATACTATCTATACTAATATTATAAAGAGGTAAAATTTTTTTGTTTGTTTGACGGAGGTAATCTCCGAAACTACTGGACCAATTTCAAAAATTCTTCCACGGGTGTGTAGAATGGACTGTCCGGGAGGTTATAGGCTATATTTTATCCCGGTATTCCCACGGGAACGGGACTTACGCGGGTGAAACCGCGGGGTACAGCTAGTAGTGTATAATCTTAATAGAAGTGAGTAAAATTCTAAGCACATCTAGTTTCGCAAGTTTCTTGGATCTCATTTCGTAATTCGCCAACTTCGTATTTGGACATTCGTACGTTCCTATGTTATGGCATGCCCAAGCCAACAATAACTAACAACTAAGCCAATGTCTCTGTAGCCGAAAACGGCCAGGAAGACTATACATGACATGCTTGACTGTCATACATATGCGAAAAAGACAAAGACTACAATTAGGCAAATTAACTTCAATTTTACGTTTATAATAGCACATAATTATGTGATCTAGTCTGCCTACCTAAATGGGAAATAGATTTGTGTGCATAAATTAAATGCTAATAGGCAGCTATTTGCGGTGATAGGTAAAACAATCATGCTAATTTCATGTAATAACATATTGAAGGTTTGTATTGTTACTCAATCATGCAAATAGGTACATTATTTTGGTGCCACGTCACGTGAGCAAAGCCACGAGTTGTAAGTTGTAGGTAATTTAATTGTAACCTACCCTATAAGTCTTACTCTAAACTAGTAAAACGCAATTAATTTTTTCTGAAGGAAAAGAAAGAAAAATATGCATTTCTTTAGGACCTCAAGGATCACTTAAAAATGTACAGACTTGTAAGCTAGATGACTCTATTGCGTGTTCCAACGCAACTCCCTACATCAGGGGCTTTTTTTAAAGCGAGAGTTCGAACAAATAATTCGATAGTTTTAAAGTAAATCCGGAAAACAAAGATAAAGAGTAAAGAAGCGCTCCATAAAACACCCTCAAATGAAATACTGTGTCAGAAATGGCGCCAACAGATAACGAATCATTGAAAAATTATGATAATTGTAAATAAAATATCAGCCGAATTCAATAAATTCCAAAGGGGAGCGTTTGCGCCCTTTACCTCCTCCACCCCTCTGGATTCCAATGATTTTCATTAATTTATGTTGCGAATCGGTTTTGATAAAATCGGAAAAATCCGAGGGAGAATTTAATTACGGTTTTTCGCAATATTTCATGCCTCTGCAATCAGTGGCCGCTTGCTGTAGTATTAAAATACTACCATTTATAAACTGGGTGCATTAAAACTACTCTAGAAAATACAAACGGAGCGATGGCTTCGGATACGTCCCGATGGAATTTTAACTAAAAAAGACGGATCACTGTCAATTAAGTATAGGACTATAAAAGTTAAACCTAGGTATAAAAATCTTCAATAACCTTTTCATTCAAAATAAGTGAACATCTATCGGTTACAGCAGAGTCTCGACTCATGAACTGCAATGCAATGTATATAATTTCGAATGCAGCTGATATTAATATTGGTGGAGTATACATTTTTCTCGCATTGCTCAAACAGAAATGCTATCTGTGTTCCGTCAGCTCAGAGGTCCGCCGGCGGCCGCGAGAAATTGAATGAAAACATTGAATATTTATTCTGTGAAGATGCCAGTGCAGCGCCGCGGGCGAGGACAAAGAGCAAATACCGTCGCAGTTGGGACACTACGAGACTAGAATCATAGACACCACTTTAATTAAAGGCTGTTGATTCGATTCGGGTGTTTAATGGGGTAGTGAGTACTGTAGTGATAGTGTAACAATAATGTTAGTGGTAACGTGACTTTGGAGGCGCGTATCAAGCATGACGTGAGTTATTTGAACTAAAAACTTTAATATATATATTTTTATAGTGTTAAAGCACACTTAGGCATTTCATTTACAAATGAAAAATATATATCCCGTCGAAGCCCCAAACTTTTAGTAAGATTTTTCATTTTATAAAAACTTTGCAAGTTCTACGTTGAAAACTGAGAAAGCTCTACGGCGTAGCAGTTCGTAGCGGTTTTGACAATTTGTTTCAGTCCTTTGACTCTTATCATCATTGAAAATTTTTATGAAGGCTACGAAAATAGCCCTATTGATAAAGTAACAATTTTCTTTGAAAATAAATAGTAATCCCTTCTTAACATTTGTCGCTCTTTGCGGCGAGATCATCTTGCGGCTATCCTTTTAATATTTGATCTGCATATTTATAAATCCGGTCAGCGTCGGCGTGTTTGTAGATTTATAGTTTATTTCATTTCTGTGAGTCCGGGTGCGGCTCGGCCAGTAACTCGATATCCCATTGTTTGTGAGGGAATCATCTGGTTAGACGGCTCGGTTCAATTTTGTGGATATACTGAATATAGGTTTACGTTGCGTTGTTAGAAATCTTGTGAGCTTTGACGGCGGAAAATGGAAATGGAATAGGCTATTTGGCCTTGTTTCGGATTAGAATACGAATAATGTTTGTCTGAATATCAAAGGATCGTTTATTTTATAATTCAAAGTTCAAGAACTCTGTAGAAAGGAATTCAAATTAAATCTACGAAAATCAAATTGTAAATATTTGATTTAGTATTTATTACTGTTTATATTTGAAGTTAATAATAATATTCTTCGTGTCTTACAGAGGTAGAAGGTTAGTAGGTACCTACCTACTTTAAACAACCTTATCTTATTACATTAAATTGACATAAACAGTTTCTTCCTGCAGTTTACTGTGGTATTTATCTCATTATCTAAACTAGAAAAGATTTAGATCAAAATCTAAAATCCGTCTACAAAACGAACCTACATAACTTAAAGTTAAATAAATAAATATCCTGGGACATTCCACACAGCGTCATCTAGTCCCAAGCTAAGCAACTTAATGCTTGTGTTATGGTAACCAGATGACTGATATAATACTTAGATACATTTTTTTTGTAAATAGGTACATATTATAGATAGAAAACACCCAGACACGGAACAAATATCTGCAGAACATACAAACATTTGTCCCGTAGCGGGGATCGAACCCGCGACCTCGGCGTCTCAGCCGGGCGTTCACCCAACTGCGCCACAGAGGTCGTCAAAATTGGTCAAAGTTGGTATGACATGACTGATTCTGTTAATTTAGAAGTTCCTTAATCCCTCGAAGCACATTTCATTTGGCTTTCACACGGCACATACCCCTGCTGGCCGTACTGGCACAGCAGGTTGAGGAAGTACCGTCCCTTGTAGGAGGCCGGAGTGTCCACCACTCTCAGGGTCTGGTGGAGGAGTAGGCTGCGGGAGCGGTTGGCGGTGGACGCTGGCCAGCGGACGGGCAGCAGGCGGGTTCGCTTCGGAGTTGGGTCTCTGAGAATTACATTTGTTTTTAAGCTTTTGCGGTCAGAACATGAGAATACAGTATTTGTTACAGATTCTGCTACTTGACATAGGTAGGTACATATTTCCAATTTTTTTCAGATAAAACTTTTATTGTTTTGAAATTGAAAAAGGCCATGGTTTAGGCTTAGGCTTTCTTAGTTTTCTTTGTTAAGTAAGCTAGTACTTACTTATTTAGTAAAAACAATATTTCCCTAAAAACTATTTATGGGAAATTTAATTTTAGGCATGCATTGAGGTTTGTGTGTGAGCAATCTCTTGCATAACTTAGTTATAGTGCCAGTTAATGTGCAATGGATGGCAAAGTTGTTTCTCAATCTTCACACTATTGCAATTCCCATTAAAACTCTCACAGAAATACTTAGAAGCAAACATAAAAGAATAAAGAAAAAATTTAAGTTCTTAAATAAATAAATAAGATTGTCATGTTTTTAACAAGAATTATTATGGCCTTTGAAAGTGTTATTACGAAGCTACTAGTCCACTAAAGCTTTTTAATTAATTTACCTTCACCCACATATCTATGATGTCCTTGAAGACTTGTTCGTTACCTAATGGCTGGTTGGTTATGAACTTTATGGCTAATTTGGCTCGTGGTCGTGCGTACGTAACACGAAGTGAAATGACTCGTGTGATTGTATAGGTAATGTTTACTTTTCTAAATCTTGAGATTTGCATTTAAATACAGAGGTGTTATGAAATTATACCGATGAGCTGAAATTTATGATTTCTTTTATAAGTTTTTGACCTTACATACGTAATTTCCTACTATAAGAAAAATAGTTAGGTCTCGTTGTTCTTTGAATTTGTACCTATGTACAGAAAAAGTTGGGAGGACCAGATTGATGACCACGACCACTCTGTCAAGAGTGTACCGAGCAAGAAGAAGACAGAAAAAGATAACAATTTCACAAATTGCGAATTAGCGTCACCTAAATACACACGCGCCCTATCCAATAATTGGCTAACTTTGGCAAGATTAGTTCCCAATTCCCATAATCTTGTTTACGCGCGAACTTACCCGAACTTCACGAAGTTGGTCAACATCGCGGTCAGCCGGTCTATAAACAGCTTATCGCGGCTCGACAGCAGCAGCGGCAGCCCGCCGGGCTTGAATATGTAGAATATGTCGTCAGAGTGCGACGCGCCCGCCAGCGCGCCCTCTCTGCCGAAGATACTCTTAGCAAAGTTACGACCACCTTCATAAGAAAATATGTAGTTGAATATCGGCCGATCCGAGTGCTCGCTTATTAGCTTTGAAAAGGCGTCAGCGGTGGCGTGCGCCATCCAATCGGAGTAAAAGTTTACTACCCCGCGCATAGACGCCTTACTTATCTCCGCACTGAAATACCGAGCACGAAACTTCTCGGTTATCAGCTCTTTATTCGCTGAACACCAGGAAAAAACCGAAGGCAGTTTTTCCGCGAAATTCTCATCCCATTCTTTGAGAGTTTTATCGTCGTGCAGGCCGTAGAACAGCGTGCCTTCCGCGCTCGCGAACCCTGATATAATCGGGACTTTATTAAAGTTACCAGAAGTTATAGTTTTGAAAGGCGTGTCGTGGAAAAATGGCTCGGTGAAGTTTGTGTCTACGCACGGCGTGTATTTGAAGTGTCTCGGGTTTATTGATGTATCTTTGGTGCTGTTTAGGATTTCGGCTACTGTTGACGTGGAGAATACTTCGAAGGCATCTTGCTCGTTTTCGACATTTCTGATTTTCTTCGCATCTTCTATCATTGCAGTGGTAGGTTCTGTATTGAACGCCCATGGCGCGAGCGGCGTGCCGCTGAGCAGAATTAATTTATGGAAAAGTCCCGTGCTTGACTTGGACAGCATGTGCATGGCGGCGGCGGAGGCGCCTGCACTCTGCCCTGACAGCGTCACATTATCTGGATCTCCGCCAAACGCTGCTATATTCCTCTTTATCCACTTTAAAGCCGCCACTTGGTCCTTCAAGCCGAGGTTAGCTGCTCCATTGACGCACAAGAACCCAAACACACCCATCCTATAGTTAATAATGACGGCTACTGCGTTCCTTGTGACTAGAAATTGTGGGTCGTAGTGCCATTTGCTACCGTAGTAATATGCTCCTCCGTGGATGAAGACCAGGACCGGTAGTCTGTCTCCAGGCTTCGCATGTTCTGGAGCGTAGACGTCCAGTTGCTGGCAGTCTTCTTGACCGGTCGTGAAGAAGGAGACGATCTGAGAACAAGATCCGAACGGGAACACAGCGTTGAATGTTGCATTCCACTTGGGCGGCGGTTCGGGGGGCTGGAATAAAGTTTGAAATATCTTAATCATCATCCTCCTGCCCTTATCCTACGCTAGGTAGGGTCGGCCCAATAAATTTTATTATAAGTACTTATGTTATTTTTATTTATTAACGATTGTGATTATCCAGTGGAAAGCTTGCATATTGATAAATCTAAAATGTATCTATGACACTGACCTTTTTAGTTTAATTTAAAATGCTTTAAGCGGCCTAAAAACTTCGTGATAATCGTCATCAGAGTTAAGTGAATACCGATTTAACTTATTTGGGATAGAAATATTAGATAGTTACTCACTTTAAACCTTTTACTAGTAGCATATGGTATTCCATAATACCGATTCTGTCCAAAAACACTCCTTAGCCCCCTGAGCCGGCCCTGCTCAACTTCCACAAGCGGAGTGAATATTCCGACAACACTCCCGAACACCAAACACAACAGTGTTGCCCGTACTCTGCACTTCATATTCAGAACTCCATAAACTTATACTCATCGTTCAAACTACAATATGAACTTCGCTCATTTTCTTAAGTCAATCACTTCCACACTATCGATGATTTTGGAGCTGGGATCACTTGATTTTTATAAACATTTCCGTCGAGTGTTGTCAATGGCACATCACGTAACACACCAATGATCCACAAGGCACTGTTCTGATCTCGCATGGAGGGAAAGGCTATGTCCCAATACTTTGCGCAAGCCATGCCGCGCGCAAAACTAGGCGGAATCTGGCAATTGTAGTCTTGCTCTTGACAACTAAACATGCATTTTAATGGCTTCTTAGGGTTGGTAGGTGCTGCCTTCTGCGCTGGTCGTGGGTTCGATTACCACCCAGGACAAATATCTGTGATCTGGATCTGGATAATATCTGGAAAATAGTTATTTGAAATCAGAACTACAATATATGATATCAAAATTACCTACTAAACTGAGACGATGACAATCTCAAGCAACAAGTAATCTGAAAATCTTCTCATTTTTTTATTTATTAAATATGTTCAGCAAATGCAGCTATTATTCTAATTATGAGCAGACCTTTCCGATCTGCTTCTTCATGCGAATAAAGTCCAGTTACGAGGGTATCAAAACAAACGGCATCCGACGATTCATTTCTCCCGGTAATTAAGTGCAAGTCGCGCAGAGGGCAGCACCGGCGCGTTGTTAATCCTGGTAATAAAGAAAAATACCCGGAAGCGGCTAATTGTTATAAACTGGGCAAACATGCAAATTGGACGAGCGGCGGACTTCCTCGTCTGCCGAGATAACTGGCAAAGGACTGGCTAATCCTCCCATGTTGAGCTTACAATTTTTCCTTTGAGTAGAGCGGAATTGGGTAGATTGCTCATTCGGAACTGTACATAGTAACTAGTAAGTACTTATATGAGGACTAGGCAGTGTATTTCATCTGTTTAATTTTTAAAGCTTTTTACACGTTAAAGTTTCTCTAATATCACAAGATTTCTTCATGGCTTTAAGTTGCAAGGACATTGCAATTTTCGTTTTGTTTCGTGCATTTTAGAAAATTATTTGAAATCTCATAGAATGACAGAAAAAGCTTAATATGAAAATGTAAGAAACCTACTTAATTCATCAAAACACACTCATTGTTTTATCTACCTTCAGGTAGAATAATAAATAACAAAAGATACGCAAAATCTCTGAAATAAATCATAAATGAAATCAACACAACTTTACACATTCCAAAGTCGGGCAAGTCGACAAATAACTCAAGTCATACAAGACGCGCGCCTGCTACGAGCTGATAGCAATCGCCTCCGACGCGACAAAGGAAAATAACCGGCAATAACTTCATCATGACAGGCTCTGAGGTACAAGAGGATAGTATTCAGAGCTAGTGTAGCAGCTAGTAGAACTGGCAAGCTAGTTACTTTAACTCTGATTAATAGAACTAGCTATATAATTCAACTTTGAGATAAAGTCAGCTTGGTATCTAGCAGTGAAACAAGAATGGTTTAAGATGATTTTCTATCATGCACTGCTGCGCGCTGCTAGAGAGTGCTCCCCTTATTAGAACAGGATGTTATACTGGCATAGTAAAAGTTTAATATTATTAATACAGTGTTATTAATATAGTCTCTAACATCGTGTATACCGCCCTAGATGAAATAACAACACGACTGGTACAAGGAATAAATTAAACTTACAATACAAACTTTTATCCTGGCTTTTAAAACTGCCTCGTGACCGCGCCGCGTGCCCGATAGCACTTAAAATAGTTGTCATATTGTCATGCATAGGAATAGAGTTGCAGATTGACATAACTTGTTGAATTTCTACGTAACTTCGTAACGTTTGTAGTTGTGCCTGTTATCCACGTCTTCGTAATAGTCTACACGTTCCGAGTTCTACAACTTAAATTAAAATCGCGCGAGGCGCTTATTTTAATAGAAAAGGTTTATATTAAATTAAGTGAAAATACGTATTTGCATTTCAAACAACTGATATACTTACTTAAAAAGTTGAAAACTCTTAAAACTTTGTAAAAATTTGTACATTGGACGGTCTTCTCGCCATAAGCGATCTCTTTCATACAACATTAGACTGGAATTTAACATCGAGCTAGTAGGAAATTTCGAATATATTTGTAAAATTTACTGGTATAGTAAATATAAAGGGTCTTATTCATAAAAACTTGACAATTTAATATAGGTTTAAAGAACGTTTTTTTCTTGTCACTCATATGTCAACGAAAAGAGATAGCAACAGATTTAATATGCATTTTAGCTAATACAGGTTTACTGGTCGATTATGCATAAGGGGGTTAGAATGTAATCTTAAGATATTTATATATATTTTTTTTTTTTTTTTATTAACCTATTTCGTCCCACTGCTGGGCAAAGGTCTCCCCCAAACTTCTCCAACCATCTCGATCCCTGGCGGAGTCCCACCATTCCTCGTCGAAGGTGACGAGATCGTCCCGCCAACGCTTTCTCGGCCGACCCCGACGCCGCCTTCCATCGTCTGGAACCCACGATGTTGATATGTGGTACCTATCTGTTTGCATTCGGCTTACGTGGCCCGCCCAGTCCCATTTGAGCCTGGCTGTTTTGTTACCGACATCTACGATGCCGGTAAGTGAGCGCAGCAAAATAGACAACACATTTGTAAAAAACCATTAACAAAGCTTTATCATAAAGCTTAAATAAACTTTTTGGGAAGGAAGCGAGTCGTTTCGAATACTTTTAACTCAGCATATTTTCTCAAGTCCCTAATGCTCAGGATACACGACGACACTGACACTCGACACAAATGTCGACACTAGTGTCGATTGCAAACAAAATTGATTTGCAACTAAGTGTCGCGGCGGTGGACACACGCAGACAGTCGACACACTGAGTGTCTTAAGTGTCTGGTGTCGTCGTGTACCCTGAGCATAACATCGCGACAAACAATGCTCGACACGCGACTGGCACTCAAAACTTAGGAAGTTTCAAGTGTATCTGTAAAATTAATTTTCCTTGAAAATGTGGAGTCCGATCGTCGCCCTGGGGCTCGGAACAAGTGCCCAAGTTTTTGCTATTAACATAGTTGACAGACAATATCAACAGAGAGCTTTGTATGTGTTTCAGCCTTTGCATCGCCACGGGACGGATTCAGGGAAGAAACTTTAGTAGTATAGAAGTCTAGTATTGGTACATCTATGGTGTTAACTATGGTATTGATAACTATAGAAAAGCTCTAATAGAATGTTGTCACAATAGTATTTCATATATATAGGTTGCTACGCCGTAGCCATTTGCTACGGCGTAGCACATGCATTTACTTTTTTTTATATTCCTTATGCCATTTCCTTGATGGTTAATATTAATTCCGTTTTATTACTGTCGCTTGCTCATACGATATTATTTTATGATCGCACAAGTCCACAAACTAGAAAATAAATCTTACTATACTCAGCGGCATAATTAACTGCCCACCTGCAAATTTTGATTTTATCGCTATTGTAAGTTAGGAACATAGTTCAGTCAACTGAACTCTGTTCCTAACTTACTATGACATTTAAAAGGTTAGGTCCTAATGACGTAAGCCGCCTTAGCGCTGACGTAAAGCTATGACAGTTAGAACCTAAACTGAATTGTTTAATAATACGTCATGGTAAGCCTTCTGAACACCTGAACTAGTGGTAATAGAGTACATACAGACAATCGGTTCAGGGTTCCGTCTCGTGTAAATCTAAACAGGCCTTCACAAGTTGTACCGCTCTGTTCTTTCTGTGCAGATTTATGTTCATTGTTTGCTTAAACTGTTATGTCGTGTTTATCTTGCAACGTTGTCGAGAACTCCGCGGTTCGCGGACCGCAGAGAGACAAGTGTGAGTTAGGTCTTCATACCTCTAACATGTTGCCCAAGTGGCAAAATTAAAAAAAATATAAAAACCCGACTTTAATTTTGTAAGAAAAAGCAATTTTATGCACTTTCAAGTTGTCTCAAATTTGTTTTAATAGAACCATCGCAGAAGTGTATCATTAAAAACAAAAAATTATATTTTTTGAAATAGCTCCACTGGTAAATCGATTAGAAATCAATTTCCCATTAAGTATTCCATTAATAATAATCGGTGAACATGCATAAAAAACCAGCCCCCCATTGTCTAACTTGTATTAAATTGTTGCGAATTAAAAATAACAGTAATCTGCGAAAACAACGGTCACATTTAAAGCTAAATATATAAGTTGGTACCTAAGTAACTTACATAGGTACTATCTAATTGTACAGTTGTTTGTGATTTGATCGCGACCCCCTTATATCATGTTACAGTATTAAGGACGTCACACACAGCAGCTATAATATATATTACGGTATATTACATCCCGGGATATATAGCTGTATATTATCGTAAGCTATCACACACACAACAGATACTGTAATATATCTTTCGGTTCATTTCATTGACATATGTCACGATTGACTCACTTACGCTTAAAATACTATATAAACTATCGCGACTTGGAAACATATTTAGGGACTTAATCGCGTATTGAAATCGTATTATTATATCACTTACGCTTGCTAACAACTCGCACTAGGCGCTCGGAATGGCACCACAGAGGAGGTCCTTCAGCTAATCTCCAGTAGTTCCATGTTTCTAACGGCAGTTGAAACACTCGCTCTATACTATCTCGGTTATGACCTATTTATTCAGGTACAGGAGATTACCTGTAGAAATTCGTTTCTGTTTCATATGTGATTATTATTGTTATTAATACTTGAAATATAGCGATTTAATTCTAATAAAACTTTAGATATTAGATCTTAAGAGATATTTGGTATGTATTTCTTCGTCAAATATACAACTTTTTGTAATTTTAGATATACATAGTAACATTTTGTTTATTATCTAAAACTGAAATATCAGATCTTCATTAAATCTCCTGACATCCTAAAAATTTTAAAGTTTGTAAGTCTGCATTTTTACAACAACCTCAGACGTTTTTGGTTCATATACTCGTGTTAATATCAAGTTCATGATTAAAAAGTAAACCAAAAGTTGCTATAGCACCCAGAACGCCAATAATTCGGTTTTCCAACTGGGAGTGGGTCCAATGAGACTGTTTGCGCTCCTAAGCTAACAACTTCTTGTTTTAGACGTTTTATTTCACGGCGGGAATTTCATGCGTTATCTGTTTACTTTTCATTACGATGTGTATTGTTATAATAAGCTACTTTTACAACCCTATTTACAATAGGTGAATACTTTTGATATTGTGGTGATGTTTTTCATGTTTTTGTTGTATAAATAGTAGAAATTAAACCAATACAGGTCTATGTATTTGATGTGTGGTGCGAGTTGTATGAGGAAAATAGAATAAATAATTATAGAATGTGAAGCCAACCCCAAAGATATAGGAGACGAAGACAGGGATGTATATGGTTCTGATAATATTGTAAGTTTTAAGTATTTATTTTTGAAGTTGTAGGTTATGGTTTAAAGAAAGTTTGATTCCATAGTTCATTATGTTTTCCAAATAAATAAATAACGATTATATTGTTGTACTTTTTATGATTTTATGTATGATGTTTTCCACTTTAATTAGATTAAAATATAATAGTAACAATTTAGGGTAGAGCAGGATAAAAGGCACAAATTCTTATTATATTTATAATTTAAATCACAATTAAGCCATTATAAATACCTGAGGCATGGTAAATCCCCGCCATGCGTATAATTATAAATAGGTACCCTGTTCTATGAATCCAATAACCGTACCAATACTCCGTAACTTTGGTATTGCCAACGCTTGAAACTCCCTTTCAAACCCTTGTAGTTTAATTCTATCTCTCATTCAACAAGAAAACTTAGTTACCTACACTTAGTTACCTGAATAATTAATTATTTATAATAAAATGTCATTTCCTAAATGCTCATAATTAAAACCTGTCTAATAATTTTCTCATTATTTCTGTCTAATAAGTATTTTTTTTTTACAGAAGTTTAAAATATATACCTACAAAATAAATACATAAATATATCAAGTAACCTGCTTAAAACTATGTCTATCTTTAGTTATCTCAATAAATCTATGTTTCTTGAATCCATAGTCCTTTCTCCTGTAGCGATTGTACGTGTCGTTCCAGAACGCAACAGACTGTTCATTCCACAGCGGGGCTTTGGACAAGCGCGAGTCTATGACGAGAGCGTCGGGGTTCGATGCTCGGCTCGGGCGCCACCGGAACGGCAGCAGGCGTGTTGTTCTGGGTGTTGGGTCACTGTGGAAGAAACGACTTTGTAAATTACTAAATATATAAATATATTACTGTACTTCATTTATTGAAACGAGCTAATAGGAAGAAAAATAAACACACGTGATTGGTTGTCGAAAATAATTGTCTTTCTCGTGATTGGCAGGTTTGACAATTGACAATTGATTTGACAATCTAGCCAATCACGAGAAAGATAAAATTATCAATTATTTTCGACGACCAATCACGTGTGTTTATTTTTCTTCCTATTACCAGGCAAAGCCGTGGCCGGAAGTTAGTGTTTTAATAATCTATTTCGCACAAGTGCTAGATCGGCAAGGCGGCAGCTAAGCAGAGAATTCTTTGGTGTTACTAATGATGACAATGTGTAGGTGCTATATAATTATTGTAATAAGTGTATGTGTGTTAAACTTTCTTTTGTTTCTATATTCTTACTCTAATCTGTCTCTAATCTTAGTTCATTCATGTTTTAAAATCTGTCATTTACTCGTGAAAACCTATAATTGGCTTTCTCTCTTTTATACTTGTGTTTTTTCTGTAAAGAAGCTGTTGGTTTTCCAATAAATAAATAAATAAATAACACAATGCATGCTTCAGGATGAAATTAAGATGAGTTAGTATCATACAACAATGGCCCGTGCAGTGTGTCAAGGCCAAGTATGTTTGTCTGTTTGTTGACGCCGGCTTCTATCGAACACACCAACCGGTCTTTTAGATCTCGAAGCTTATCGGTGTAGGGAGTTGTTTTGGAACAGGCAATAGAGTCACCTAGCTTTTAAGACTGTACGTTTTTGAGTGATCCTTGAGGTCCTACGAAATAAACATATTTTTCTTTCTTTCTTTCTTTCAATTTATACGGAAATTGTCTCAAAGTTAACAACCTTTACCATAGAAACCTTGGTTGGATACATAAGGTTCTTTAAGACAGCTTTACCTTCTAAAGATCTGTTTTAATATTATTTAAACCGGTTAGATTGTAAACAAAATACACACAACAGATTAAAGTAATGCAAATGTAGAATATTGTATTTTTCCAGTGCTTTTAATTCAGTCAATATGATTATTCTAATTGACTACAAGGTGTAATTTATGCAGTACATACTTGGTCTTATTCATAGATTTGTCAATATAATATAGGTAGGTAGGTCTTAAAAATGGTTTTTTTGGTTACTCCTATGGCAACGAAACGAGATAGCAACAGATTTAAAATCCATATTAGCTAATATAGGTTTATTGGTTTAATATGCATAAGGGGGATAGATTAAGACTAGCCGTTAATCTCAATATCTACAAGTTATAATAACATCGCTGCCACTATTAGCTAGCTAATGGCTGACCAGCGAGCAATGTCAGTGGGCCGAGGTCGGGTCGTATCAACATTGCTATTGCATTACTTAGTTAGTGCATGAGATAAATAGGATGTTATAAAAATTAAATAAAATAAAATATGATCACGACAGTATCCCAGGAAGCGGTAGAGATTTCATTCTGATCTTATGTAGGTAATTCTTTAGATACATTAAAGATGTCTAATGGGGTAGTCAGAGGTATGTCCAAATACATATTTGGATGCTATATCGTAATAAAAATAAATATTTATTTTCAAAAACTAAATTAATACACATAGGAGGTACAAAATAAAATTTAGAACCAATTGAGCCACCTAAGGACCGCTGCAAACGGTCTATAGGTAGCTAAATTTGTTTTTTTTAATGAAAATTGACGTCAATTTCCCGCAAGTTTATTTGATTTACCATGTTTTCCAATAAGTGCTTTCCAACAATTTGCCCTTGTTGATACGTAAACAGTCTAACAATACAATTAAGTACCAAGGGCGGATCCAGCTTTGGCTACAGGGGGGGGTCACAAAGTCGAAGCCATTTTTTTTAGTTTTGTTTAGGGCCGATTCTTATTTTAGCAGAAAGAACGCGAGCGAAGCGAGTAATATTTTTTAAGATAAAATTATGTAGGTAGGTACCTTTTATATTGTAAGAAACGATGCGAGCAGAGCGAGTTAACTTTTTTGTAGATCGCGTAGCACTAGGTATTGTTAATGGCCGGTTCTTAGATAAAAATGAAGCGAGCAAAGCGAGCAAAATTTTTTCAAATTAAAAGCAACGTAGATAGATATTTACGTTACTTTTAACTAAAAAAAAACTAGATAGGTAGTTCGGTTCTTATTCTGCGGAAAATGACCCGAGCGAAAAGTTGCAATGTTGCACTTGGTTTTGTCGGCTCTTATATTGCTCGAAACGCTACGAGCGAAGCGAACAACATTTTGGAAGATAAAAGCATCGAGGCACTTGGTAATGTTGAGGGTCGGTTCTTATCCTGGTAAAAACGATGCGAGCAGAGCGAGCAAAATTTTTTTAGGTTAAAATCAAGGTATCTAGTTTGGTTCTGCGAGATAAGACGACCGTTATTTTGCAACGTTGCACGTGGTTTTGTTCAGGGTCGGCTCTGATATTGCTCGAAACGATGCGAGCGAAGCGAGCAACATTTTTTTCCCATAAAAACATCGTGTCGTGGCCTTTCGTTTTGTTTAGAGCCGGTTCTTATAATGCGAAAAACGACAAGTATGTGACATGCCCTTTCAATTGTTGTTTTATTGTATTATTTTCCGTGTGCAATAAAGAATAAAGAATAAAGAAAGAAAGACAAGTCCGTCCGCAACTAGTAATTTTATTGAAGACAAAAGCATCGTGTCTCTTTGTTTTGTTTAAGGCTGACTCCTATCCTGGTAAAAACGGCGCGAGCGAAGCGAGCGCAAATTTTTTTAGGTTAAACGCGTTTGATTCTCGATAAAAACTGAACTAGATACAAGCAGCGTAGGTAGCTAGATACTAGCAAGTTCTTAAACTGTGAGAATCGATGCAAGCGAAACGAGCAAAATTTTTTAAAGGTGTCACTTGGTTTTGCTATGACCGGTTTTTATTCTGCGAGAAACGACGCAACTTGACGCGAGCGAATCATTTTTCACATAAAAGCAACAAGCTAGGTCAGGTTCTCATTCTGCTGGAAAAACATAATTTTTGCATTCAACAGTCACAAGGACTCCGAGTAAATTCCAAAACATTGCTAATCGAGCTTTGAATGAGGCGAATGGAGAGAGGAGAGCACGGCTCTTAAAAATATATAAACCTTAAATATAAAAACATAGCCTGCCTAGGTCCTGGGCTCGCCCCAGGGGGGGGTCATGACCCCCGTGACCCCCCCCCTGGATCCGCCCTTGTTAAGTACACGTGTTGAAATATTTCTAAATAGGTTTGAAACGGAAGCCCTATCAGTTTGGGCCAAGTTAGATAAAACTCTGTGACCGTGACAACAAAACCTAATTTCAAATGACGCAAGATTCGCAATTTTAAGCAACAGTTTTTGTTCTGTTACCTACTGAAAAGATGAAATCAGATACTTTCTTGATTCAAGGATTTTGACCGCTCAGAGCATAGAGGAAGCAGTAAGGGGAGGAGCCATCAGTTTTATTTTCTATGAAGCTAAGAAGGTCATTTTCTGCGAGGGACGAGGAACTATCTGTCAATAAGTAAATGTCAATTTTTGTGTAAAAATCATAGTGCTTGAAGTTATCGATAGTTTATTATCGATGAAAGAAAAAAAGAAAGAAAAGAAAGAAAGAAAAATATTTATTTTGTCAAAAACGCGTTACACATAAGACACATTAAAATAAGTAGGACATTGACAAAATTGGCAACTACTCAGCGTATTGCTGCAACAGAAACCAGAGAATCTGTCGCAGCGCTGGTCTTCCGTAGCGCCGTAGGTTTATGTGTGTGCTGCGGCCCCGCAAAAAACACACATTTTAAAGTAATTTAAGGTAGGTTGTAAAAATAGAAACAAGAGAAGAGAACGATGAGTGCGGCCAATACGGTAGGTATTGGTTGTATGACAAATTTTAATGTTATTGACAAATTAAATCACAAATTGATTTGATTTTAAGCTATTGCATAGCTTCTATGGCGGGCCTTAGCGGGGTGACCGAATCCAGAAATTCTGTAACGAAAAATTCAAAACTGGCTTTGAACCCTCTTTTTTCTGATTTTTTTATACTTAGATCAATATTTAAGCCTTTTCTGTCATCACAGCGTCTTTTGGCGTGGTTTTACGTGGTAGCCAAAGGAAAAATTATATATTTGTTTCTTTAATTTTAGCTTAATTCGTAAATAATCGAAATACAGGCGAAATTATTTTTTATCTTGTTTTTTGAAGTTATTTATGTAAATGTTGATAATACGATGAAAATTGAGAGGTCCAAAGTTGTATAAAATCACAACAATTTTGGTTCTCATTCATTTTTGTAAAAATCTAATGTTCTAGTCGGATTGGTTGAGTTTTTCGATTAAGCTATAAACAACACCTATACAATCATTGGCGGAAAAAAAATCGTCCTTTAATCAATTTCAGGTTACCCCTCTACTGGTGAGCTAATCCGACTGGGCTGTAAGTCAATATCGATAAGTTATTTTGAACTGTCCCTTCACTAATTTCGCTGCAGTGACAAGCAGTGTGTCCAACTAAAAATACCTATTTCCGCGATATTGTGAGGATGGTAAATATTTTTTTAATAAAGTTTACCTATGATTTTAACAGAAGTTTAACAGCCAGAAGTTTAACTACCTACTTAACGTTCTGAAAGCTTACGTAGGTATATAATTAGTAAGTTGGAGGTATAGGGGTGGTATAGATACCTAATTTATTGTGCACCGATAATGATAAATCTAGATAAAAAGTAGTATTTTGTTATATGCACATTTTTCGATGCACGGGATGATTTGCAAATATTTTTTTTCAAGTGCATTGAAAAGTCTTTCTTCCGAGGTAAGCACTATCTACTAGTTTTGAAGTAGGTAGGTATGTAGGTGTTTTGTGTACCTACATACCTACCTATTTGTTTGTTTTTTTACTCAATGCAGAAATATAATGCTTTTATCTATTAGAACGAGTACGAGGAAATACAAAAAATTCTAGGAACTTTAATTCGTTTAATTAAACCGACTTGCAAATATTGACCAAGCAACAGAAGATAGAACAGCTACTTTTCAAATTAAAAAAAAGAATAAAATATAAATATAATATGCCACTAAGAGTATTATTTTTCATAATTCGGGATTCGTGCTAGATAACAAAATAAATAGGTAGCATGAATATGAGTGATGGAATAGTGCGGATTCAATCCTACGCCTTTCGGATCAAAGTCGAAGTAGCAATCCACTTGGCCAACTCGGCGGCATAGCAAAATACGCTAAAATGGAATCTGTTACGATTTGTTGGCAACATTATATAAATTTTAGTTTTATTCAAATTTAGTGCATAAATTGTTAATATTTAGAGGAATGAATACTTGCAGATGGAAAGTCACATCATCCTTTTGTAACCTGAAAGTTTCCAATATTTTAGGATATGCGAAAACTCTGCAATTTGGCATTTTATACTTATATCCTTCCGCGTGTACCGTGATTGACAAATGACGCGTAACCAGCGGCGCGCGGGGTTTTACATATGGAGAATGATTGTTGGTCCAAGGACCTTGGCTGCGGGGAAAGCATGTCAAAAATTGACAATGTCGTCTCCTTCTGAAGGAAGATAATTGCTCTGAGGCTCAGAGTGTCTATTATCGCAAATTAATAAGAATTTTAAATACTTATTAATGTAAGTCTTTTTTTAAATGTTCCAGCCTAAAAATATAGGAATAAAGTATAGCCTATAACCACCCGAACATTCGATTCTACACACCCGTGAAAGAATTTTTTAAATCGGTTGAGTAGTTTCGGAAATTACCTTCGTCAATCAGTAAGCAAGTTTTGAGCATTTTGATATCGACCTAGAAGATTTTTAATTGGAGTTAGTACACTGATTTAGGTCCTTGGTTATTAATAGGCTTAGTCAGTTGTGATTACTCACCCGTATTTAGCAAAGTTGGTCCACATCACCACCATCTTCTTGATCATATCGTGCTCCAGCTGATGCGGCAGAGGAAACGAATGTGGCTTGAACAGGTAAAACAGTTCATCCGCGTGTGACGCGCCACCATCCATCGCAAACCCGCTGATTATCTTTGGCATGTTTATCCATCCACTGTATCTAAAGAGATAGTAGAACATCGGATGGCTCGTAGTCTTCGCATACATGTCAGCTTCCAAAAGCAAAGGAAACTTAAAGTGCACATCGGAGTAAAGGTTCACCATATCCATTATCATCTCATCAGGTGACGAGAAGTAATGGCGTTTTATCCTATCCATTGTACAGTTCTTGTGATAGTCATTTGGGAACTGAAGGTCTGTCTGCAATGTTGTCAATGGGTCTATGTTACTTGTCCCATTTTTAAGACTGGTACCATAGTCAGCAGACACGAAAAACATTCCTTCGTTGTCAGTGTGTCCGATTATCATCGGTACCATAGTATAGTTTCTGGATTGTATTATATCAGCAGGGTATTCTGTCACTACCGATTCTATTCCATCGATCTCTTTCTCCACGCAGGGAACGAATAAGTTCCCATCAGCAACGCAATACTTATCTTCATTATATTTTAATATACTAATCAGTTCTTGGGCAGTCTTATTGGAGAGAATACTGTGTATCTCATAAGGGTCTTGAGTATCGTACCCTAGTTTTTTAGCTAAGTTGCTGGCTGTTCTAATTGGGTCGTGCTGCAAGGCCCATGGAGCTAAAGACGATCCACTTTGGAGAATAGCTTTGTGGAAGAGCCCTTTGGCGGAAGTCGAGAGAATCATGAACGATGTTGAAACAGCACCAGCGCTTTCACCAAACAACGTGACGTCATCCTTATCCCCTCCAAAAGCATGAATATTATCCCGGATCCACCTCAACGCTGCTATCTGGTCCTTCAAGCCAGCGTTTCCTGGCGCTTCTTTGATGCCGAGGCATAGAAACCCTTCGACGCTCAATCTGTAGTTTATTCCCACGTAGACCACGCCATGCTCTGCTAAAAAATCTCCTCCATACAGGAAAGGAGAGCCAGTGCCCCCGAAGAAACATCCTCCATGGATGAACACCATGACGGAAAGTGGTTTCTTTGGTGTGTGCACGGGAGCGTAGATGTTGAGTTTGAGGCAGTTGGGTTCTCCGAGGATCACGGAGCTGACCAGCGCCGCCTGCGGACACCAGCTGTTCTCGTCTTGAGCTTCGAATACGCCCTCCCATTTCGGTGGAGGGAGTGGTGCCTGGAATAAAACAAAAGGGAATGTTAGATTTCATTACCATCATTACTAAAAATCAGTCTATTTTTATTTTATTAAAAAAATTCTTTATATACGAGTATTAACAGCTCGAAACTTTAAATGAGCCCTTCTAAAGAAAAAATAGGTAAAGGTTTAGTTATTGGTGGCAGGCTTTGAGACATAAAAATTATCAAATCTAGTAGGGTTTTACTTCCTGATTACATATCTACCACTTTTATTTCTAGGAGATGCTTAGTTTTCGAGAAATTAATAAAAACATTTTTCATACAAATTCAAAGGAAACGTGTAACAAGTTAAAAACGTTTTATGTCTCAAAGCCTGCCACCAATAACTAAACCCGAGCCGAACTATTCATTGATCAAAGTCACCGATAAAGAACCACGAACAGACGAAGAAAATGATTCATTATCAACATTGCGTAAAAATGATGTTTAATGTTAGATTAATATTTGATTCAAGGCTTTGATTGCGAAAGTGGCCAGTGACTATTATTTATTGAACACATTTCACTGATACTTGAGGTCAAGCCTAAGGCCAGCCAGATACCGATAGAAGAGACGATCTGCACGCATTTCAAGTATCTACTTATCTATACTATATACACATTATTATCTATACTACACATACCTATGTGTAATTTTGTGGAATATCTACATTATTTACATGATAAGATTATTATGTTCGTCTAGTATAAAATGTGTTGTTGTAGTTAGAAACATATTTTATTCTATTAGGGATATCATGTATTATTTTGTTGTAATGTAGGTATATGTTTGTGTTGTGTAAGTACCTGTAAAGTTTCAAACTTTTTAAATAAGTAAATATATGTTCGAGTTTCACTGCGAGATCGATTTCTTTTAGATTCAACCCAGTGTCAAGTTGAACCTAGTTTTATTTTAGTATTGTTTTATTTAATCTTACTTTTAAAATAAACTGGCCGGAAGTTTTAAGTTTTACTGGCCAGATGACCGTAACGAAATCGCTAAAATTAAATCGAGCAAGGTAGACCTGAACACGTTAAACTTAAATACTTTATACAGTTTTACAGTATTTTAGGTTTTTATAGTATACTAGCTGCTCCCCGCGGTTTCACCCGCGTAAGTCACGTTCCCGCGGGAATATCGGTAGCCAATGTCACTCTTGGATAATGTAGCTTTCGAATGGTGAAAGAATTTTTAAAATCGGTCCAGTAGTTTTTGAGCCTATTTATTACAACCATACAAACAAAGTTTTCCTCTATTTAATATTAGTAAGTATAGATATTACCTCTATGAAGTTGTCGTCTTGTCAAAACGGTCAAGTTCGTCGGTATTCAAAGAACTGCTTACTTAGAAGCTCGGTTGGCAATTTGGCCAACCTTATCTGCGTCCTTGAACTTGGCACGGTTCGTACTCTCGAATGGCTTGGTCTACCACATCTCATAGATTCAAGTAGTAATATTATGTAGCAAGACACATTGTTTCTTTATTCGTATTAGTCAAATGATTTTAGTAACCCCCGACCTAAAAGTGTTATGTTTGTCTGTGACTCGTTTGTGGTACCGTAGCTCTACTGGTGTGGTGGGTCGTATTATCGGTGGGTTTTAAGCATGTTTTATCAAAATCGGTACACTCGTTTACAATATATGTATAGGGGGAAAGAGTAGGGATGAATAATTGAATTCCCAAATATACCCCATTTTGGTATCAAATTAAAAGAAATGGTGTCTAGAATGCAAAATTTAAAGTGTAAAAACATTATTTTGTACCGGTCAGTTTAGTCAGAATCCTTGTAATGAACTTGTAGTGTCCGTTATTCATAACATTCTAGGTGTGGTTGGTGTGGTTGTCTTTGATGTACGAGGTTAATGTTACGCAAATCTATAGATGCACATGTCTTGGGCAATACTTTAACACAATGTTACGCGTGACGATATGCTGCTGAAGTAGATAATCTACTTTAGTATCATACATTCAGGTCCATGGGATAACCAGAGTTCTATTTATAGTTTCAAACCCAATAAATATCTCCTCATTATAAGAAATTTCTACATTAATTATTTATCCAATGAATATTAATAAATTCGTAAACAACGTGTAAAACTCCACAATTTCGTCAAAGTATATTTTGCATGGCCTCATCTATTTACAATCAACTGCCAGGGTCCGTTCGTGCACTATCTATTGGTGAATTCAAAACCCGTCTCAATGACATCCTAATTGAAAAAGCCTACTATACCTTAAATGAATTTCTCAATGATCATACTATACCTACATAATGACTTTATATTTAAGTAAGTAATTTGACATAAGAATTTTTATTAATTTAATTTGAAATTGTATTCTCGACATTTTATACTTAGTTGTTTATGTAAATAGGTTTGTACGCTCTTTAGCAGAATCTAGTGGTTCTATTATTAAGTTAAGACCTTTTATATTGTTACCTAGATTCACAAACCATGAATAAATGAAATGAAAATGAAATGAAACGTCTAGTGGCTCCTGGCTGGCGAACCTTGGCCCTGCCTACCACCCATGGCGGTTTGACCTCGTCCCTATTTTTGTGGACAAACTTTGCTCATGCGTTTTACACGCGTTATTTAGCTACACTAATATTATAAATAGGTAAACTTTGTCAGTAAGAGGTTATATATCAGAAATAGCAAAAGGTTAATTCTGAAATTCCACATTGGATTTAAAAAGAAGAGTTCTTATTGGTGCTATGGGAGGGAATTTAATAAGGGTCTTATTCATAAAAACTTGTCAATTTTATAATGGGGGTTGAAAAACGTTTTTTTCTTGTCACTCATTATGTCAACAAAAAGAGATAGCAACAGATTTAATATGCGTTTCAGCTAATACAGGTTTACTGATCGAATATGCATAAGGGGGTGAAAATTTAAATGACTTTAAATGATGTTTTTTACGTTTGGATGTATTATCTTTAAAACGAATTAACCCATTCAAAAATAAATAATGATAGTTAATTTTCGTAATCTCTGAGTTTCAGGCAATGCAATTATAATATTGCTTATGCACTATGGCGGTTGCAATATTTTATAACAAAGATTTTTACTAAATATATTAACAGACACAAAAACATTGTAACAGGTAATAAAAATGTGAGTTTTATTCAAATGATAACATCTATCTAATGTTGATGAATAATTAAATTATGTACACATTTAAGTTACATTTTATTATTAAAAATAAGCAATTTCTCGTGATAGAAGAATTCTTGTATCTTAAATCAGCTTTATTAATATAACATAGGTACCTACATTTTTTATTGGTTGTAATTTCCAAGTCTAGTTTATTGACCATGACATCAGACTTCTTAGCATTAAGCCATGACGTCATTTATAGACATAAATATTGTACGTCCGAAAAGTGCAAACTGTTTGTACACCTCTAAAAACAACCTACCATCTTTGTAACCATGTAACAGTTTTACAATAAATATTTAATTTACTTTACTTTACATATTATCTGTTGCATTTGTCATACTAGGTTGATCTAAGAAATGAATTTTATATCTTAAGATATTTAAAAAAGTTAGTGAAAACAATGTCTGCATCAAAATGGCCTTCAAAATATTTGAACGTACAACGCTCTTTACACCTTTTGAAAGTATTTTGATTTGTAAATTTGAAAATAAACAGAGAACAAGATCGTGTTTAATCGCTTTTATTATCCTACTAATTAGGTGTTTATTGCATGCTTTTTCTTTTTTTAAGTAGTTAATTTAAAACACCTATTTATTTTTAAAACCAAGTAGGTACTTCCAAAACTCCAAACAGTGTCTCATAGTGCATTTTTCCATCAAAAAATATATGTTTTGATTGTTTTGACTTACGTGTGTTTAAATTTGACCTCTACCTTTAAAATATTATAAAATAATTGATACAAAAACTAAAATATGAGATAAAGGTTTTTTCGGACTTCGAAACATTTAGATCGATAAATGTTTGTTACTTTTGTTTATCGATAAAGTAGTTTTTCGGAATAGAATTTCGAAAAGCTCGTTGTTCAATAATAATCACGTAATTATCATGTTTGACATTTCCAAGGTAAATAAATAAATAAATCCTTGGACGTTCCACACACAGCGTCATCTAGTCCCAGGCTAAGCAACTTAATGCTTGTGTTATGGTAACCATGACTGATATAATACTTAGATATTTCTTTTTGTTGTCTGTTTGTTTGGTTGTTTGGCTCTCCGACTAGAGTTTGTCTATTTAGATTGTGAATGAAGCAAAAAAGCTAAGCTTGTGTTGTGATTTATTTATTTATTTATTTATTAATTCACAAAACAAATTACAAAATAGAAGCCTTAAATCTAAGTACATTTGTTTTGTTCTAATTGTAATTCTTTATGTGAATATGGTAAGTGTTGCATGCAAAAAAATTTATTTACCCTAATTACTGAAAAACAAAATCATTTAAATTACAGCAATAAAAATAACAAAAATAGAAACAATTAAGAGCGTGTAAGCTATCTTGACCAACTCAAACATTAGATCGTGCTACGCAGAGTTGTCATTTTTGACGCACACTTCAATAATACTATAATTTTTGTAAAAGTGTGCGTGAGCTCGTGTCTAGAACGAATGGTATGAATGGTTTTGATACTTTATCTTATAAGTAATATATAATATGTAAGATCTGTGCTTAGAGAATTTAGCCAACGATCCGTGTTAGCCAAGTGGTTTAGTACTTATCTCTATTTTTGATCAGGTATCAATAAGACCCTCGAGATCCTGCCGAAACAAATGTTTCTTTTAATTTCTTTCTTGCGACTCTGTTAAGCATGTAATGTAAACATCTGCACAATGACATGTGAACGAACATATGTAATAAATATGTATTTGGAGTCCAAATACTCCAAATTTTGGACATACCTAAGTAGGGTAGTTTTGACTACCCCTTAGACATTTGTTAAAAGTTTTGATAAAATTTAGCCATACAGTCGCTCATATTAAATTTCGTTTTGTTATATTTTGATTTTTTTGTATTTTTACACTTATACGTTTAGGTTGTTTGTTTCATCATCTTTCTTCTGCTCTTATCCCATACTAGGTGGGGTGGGCCCAACATGCTTAATCTTCCATTCATCTCTATCATTCGTAGTTGGCGAAGTTCACTCCTCTCACATTCATATCCTCTTTCACACAATCCATCCAGTTTTCCCTCGGCCTTCTTCTACTTGTATATCCATTATTGTCCATCCACATTTCACACTCATACTCATAACTTTCTTAGTGATATGACTTTCATCCATCCTGAGGTCACGTAGACCATGCCATACTAAGCTATAGGCTAAAATTAGTAGTTAGTAGTTTAGGCATGCAAAATGGTCCTATCTCAGAATAATGCGGAAGCGTTCGTGGCGAAGCTTGCTAAGGCGTTCTTGATAGATCGTCGAAGTTAAGCAACGCTCTGCGCGGTCATTTCTTGGATGGGTGACCGCAAGTGGCAATATTATCTGAGCGCTTCCGTGCTTCGGAGGGCACGTTAAATTGTCGGTCCCGACTTTTAAAAAAGTCGTTAAGCCATGACGGAGGCCTTTAGGCGGCCTAAAAACTCCGTCACCAGAGTTGGCCACTTGCTCATACGAAGGAAGGGAAGCATAATGCGGTTTATTGCGGGGGCAATACGCCGCGCTGGTGTTCTGATAGAACCGTTTTTGGAAATGCGGACATTGAAATCTTAGTTACAATCCTAAAGTCCAACAACAAACACTTAAATAAAAGGCAACCTACCAACATAATAAAGAGAAAAAAAAAGAAAATTCTTCTTCTATGCAATCCAAAATAAGTAATCAATAAAAACAATAATTGAAGTCATTTTATAAATTATATGACCGGGTATTTATCACGTTACCTTTTTATTATTTATCCCGACGTTTTTATAAAATGTGTTCTGATCACGTAAGTTTAAAAAAGACAAATAATTTGAAGTGTTTAGTTTATATTAAAGAAGAATAAAAAAATAATTATGGAACAATTATAGTTTTTTTTCTTACAAACTAAAAATTGACTATTATATTCAGTCTCAAATTACAAAATACTTCAAAAAAAATTATAGACATTTGTTGCAAACATCTTTTTTGTTCACCACACACAGACTTTTTGCATTTTGTACACGTCATCATAGACATTCTTTAATTTTTGGTGGTACATAGCCTACATTATCGGCGAACTTTGGCAGGAGGTTACTCTTCAGCTTCTTAAGAAGCTTCTTCAATAGCCCGTGGCAGGATGTTCTCAATATTTTCTCTCAAACACTTTGATAAAGTAGGGATTTCCAATTTAGATCTCATCCATGGTGTACACAGTTAAATACTTTGTTTTTCCATATTATATTCTCTTCGGTATAAGGGTTTTATTGCTTAGATAAAACATTGTGTGTGTAAATAACACGTAGAGTACTTTCAAGTGTTGAGGTGTCGTCAGGAGGTGTTGAGGGGTCATCAAGAGATGTTGAGGCGTCATCCAGAGGTGTTGAGGTGTCGTCAGGAGGTGTTGAGGTGTTCAAGCTTTCATCAATGGCATCTTTTATGTACCTGTTTGTCGTCAGTATCACATTGAACAAGTATCGTCTTCACTTACGTGATCCTCCATTTCGCTGTCACTGCTATCATCTGGACCTTTCATCTTCTTGACTCAAAAAGGAATATATTTCTCTTTCGTCCATAATTTCTTCTGCTTCCTATGAAGTAAAGATGTTTTCAAAACAATAAAATTTACTTATAACAATAACCTAATTGTATACCTACATACTTTGTTTATGTGTAAATAAAGAAAAAGTAACAGAAACGTAATCACACACAAATACATAAAAGTTTCACAGAAGATAAACATGCGCCTCTCGAGCGCAACGTATGGTCATAGCAACCAGACTACGGTACTTACCGAATAGCTGCAGTCGTCCCTCGGTGGTGTTGACCAAGACGACTGAGTTGGCTTGAAAGCACACGCGTGTACACGCGTTGGATGAAAAAAAACAGCGCTATATCTATTTCGCAGGCGCCTCTGGGGCGCACGTTATCTTTCTAGGGTCATACACATTTCAGTAGCATACACTCTCCTATCATCAGTCTACTTTATTGCCCAACATTCTGATCCATAGAACGCGACAGGTTATGGTCTTATAAATTTTCCCTTTAGATTTAAGGGGCATTCGGGGGTCACACGTCCCTGAGATCTGTCGCCACTTTACCTATCCCGCATTCAAAAGTTTTGAAATTTCATATAATATGTATGGAGAAAAAAAAGTCAAAATTAAGTAAAAAATAGAACCTCAATTCATTAACTTTATTATGCCCTACATGAATCTGAAAACTAAATTTTTCCAAGTCTTATAGTTTCTGAGATACAGTGGTGGGCAAAACGAGGGGGCAGATAGGGGCAAAACTAAAAACTTTTTTTTACTAATGCAAGCCTCCTCAATACAAATCCGTTTGAAAATATTACAAATTCTTTCAAATTTTTTATTTTGCCCTTAAAAAGTTTCGAAATTTCATACAAAATGTATGGAGAATAAAAAAAAGTCAAAATTAAAAAAAAAAAAGTACCACGTTTTATCAACTTTGTAATGCCTTACCTGAATCTGAAAACTAAATTTTTCCAAGTCTCCTAGTTTCCGAGATACGCGTGGCGGCAAAATGAGGGAGGCAAATGGGGGCAAATCTGAAAACTTTTTTTTTCATCCCAAAATCTCCTCTATACAAATCCGTTTAAAGCAATCAAAAATGTTACGGAGTTTCCGAGATCCATCAATGGGGCAAAAAAGGGGCAAAACAGGGGCAAAACACAAATATGATTTTTACTCCCCAGGACCTCCTCTATACGAATCTGTAAAAAAATATTTGCAGGTCTTGTAGTTTTTGAGATACACCAGGGGTGGGCAAAAAGAGGGCAAAAAATGGATAAAGTCGGATTTTTCCTTAACTCGCCAAACTACCCTCTATACGAATCTGTTAAAAAAATATTTGCATGTCTTGTAGTTTTTGAGATACACCAGGGGTGGGCAAAAAGGGGGCAAAAAATGGGTAAAGTCGGATTTTTCCTTAACTCGCCAAACTACCCTCTATACGAATCTGTTAAAAAAATAAACCTTCCCATCCACCATCATAGAAAACAATTTATTACGCCAATGAGTGAGTGAGTGAGTGAGTGGTAATGCAGCATTGCAGTACGTCCCGGCTTCACTAATGAAACTACCGGAATAAAATATAGCCTACTAGCTACGCCCCGCGGTTTCACCCGCGTAAGTCCCGTTCCCGCGGGAATATCGGGATAAAAATGTCCCTGTCACTCTCCATCCCTTCAACTACCACCACACAAAAAATCACGTCAATTCGTCGCCCCGTTTTGCCGTGAAAGACGGACAAACAAACAGACACACAGACAGACACACACACTTTCCCTTTTATTATATTAGTAGGGATAACCATCCCGTCCATTCTACACATCGGTGAAAGAATTTTTCAAATCGGATGACTAGTTAGTCGGAGATTACCTCCGTCAAACAAAAAAACAAACAAACAAATTTTACCTCTTTATAATATATATATATGGTACAAGTATCAATACTAGTGTATCGCGCTTTGAGTTTTCTACGCTATCGATTTTGTTTGACAAGGCGGCGGAAAAAAGTGATACGTCCTCTCGCTGGGAGGACCCGGGATCGACTAATCGGAAGACGATCGCGCGGCCGGATATATAGTGGTTATAAAATAATCCTGTAAATTACTGGGTGCTCGAAATTGATTGAAAAAAAAACTGTACGTTTAGAAATACCTATATTTTCATCAAATGAATAAAACTCTTGTGTTTTTCTTCAAATACTAGTAAAAAATATGTGTTAAAGTGAAACGATTTTGTACTTTTTAAATATTGTTTTCATTACCTTTAGAGGCTATTTTTTTATTGTTTTGAGCTGTAGTGTATTATGAGAATATATTTTCAGGTCCACAAACGCTTAAAATAAAACATTTTCTCACATTACAATAGTGATATCCCTTCTGAAAGACAGCTCTGATGCTCATTTTCGTAAAACGCTATGACGGGATTGACTTCTCCTTCAAAAACTATAATCAAATATTATGTTTTCTCTCTGCAGTGTATTATAATAAAGATTAATCTTTCTAAAACCGTAAAATTCTTTAAATAATCTGATCACATTATTGAGTTAGGGCTCTCGAAATACTGCTCAAATAAGCTAATGACGACTACACCCCCTTAAACAACGCATTCATGATTATAAAATAAAAGCAAAACTTCATGAAGACACCGTCTAAACTTCGTAGCATTGATATTAAATATATCGATATCGTAAGTCGAGTTGTGATCTTGCTTGGTTTTCTTTTCTTGGTGTGCTGCGGTGGAACAGTCACCAGCTTTTAAGACGTTAAATGTAAGTAAACTAAGGAGTTTTCTACAATAAATGATTTTTGGTTTTGATTCCTTTTTTTCAAAATAATGGTTGTTGTTCTGTTTCTTGACTAAAACTATTTAGAAACCAAAGTAAAGTATTACTATACTTTATTTATTGAAACGAGCTAACAGGAAGAAAAATAAACACACGTGATTGGTCGTCGAAAATAATTCTCTTTCTCCTGATTGGCTAGATTGTCAAATCAATTGTCAATTGTCAAATCCCGGCTACACGTCCCTGCTTTGCACGGGTGTACTAATGAAACTATCGGGATTAAATATAATACAACCGTGTGTATCGGTGAAAGAATTGAAATCGGCTGAGTCGTTTTGGAGATTAACTCCATCAAACAAACAAACATTAATAATATTAGTATTGATGATCACTAAACTCTAGATTTTAAGCCTTTGTTTCTCGTTAGAGCTACACATCCTTGAAAAAAATGTATTGCCATTAGGACATTTTTTCCTCCTACGTTACCGAAGCCTATGTTACCAAGGTTTTATTTATGCAAACCTTCCTACATTTTATATATAAAAAGATTGCATAGATATTTGCTGTTTAACCTCGTCGTTTAAGCATATCTTAATGTACGAATAAATTTTACTTAACTAAAACTACTCGACTGAGGTTATTCGAGTAGTTTTGGTTACTTTTATTTTTCAGTTGAACGGCTCTCGAACCTACTACATTGGGATTAATAAATAAATATATCATAGGATATTTTACACAGCGTCATCTGGCCCCAAGCTAAGTAACTTATATTACTATTTTTGTAAATGCATATCATAGATAGATATATACCCAGATCAAATATTTGCAGAACATACAAACATTTGTCCCGTGGCGAGCGAACGAACCTATAACCTTCACGTTTCGCGCCACAGAAGGTGTTAATTATAATTGGCTAGACACTGCGTTTAGTACGTAATAATAATTTTTATTTTATTATACCTGAAACCTATTCCTCTCGTCCACGGTACCATACGGGATCCCAAAGTACTCATAGAACTTTCCGTTCTCACTGACCCTCCCCCGCACTAGTCCGCTCGAGGTCCTCACGACAGGAGCCGGCTGCCGCACCAGGGTGGCTGCGATCAGGGACAGGAGGGCCAGCCACTTCATGCTGCATCCGATACGGGGCAATCCATTTGGAAATCACAATTTGATTTCACGATAATGCACGGATAAAACTCACAAAACCAATTCATATTTTCATAGTTAATAGTTTAACGCACGGATTTAAAACGCACTGTAGATACTTATATTTTATTTAGTTTATTTTATAATTTTCAACAATAATTAGTTTTTGTTAAAATTCACAAAAATAGGTCAATTATTAAAACTTCTCATGTTCTTGATAATGTCTAGTATTTATATAATTATATCAATATTTATATTAAAATTGTATTTATCGATTGAACTATTTCCGTAGGAGTTAGGACGTTATCGCGGCGTCGGCGCACGCGCACAAATATCTTGCGCGATCGACGCACAAGGCCTTTGTCAAGTGCGACTTGGATTTGACGATGTTTTTTATAATTAGTTCCAATTCTATTGTTTGAGAGGAAAATGTTTATTCAAGATAAGGTCGCTATATAATTAGAAGCAATTTATTGTGAAATTACGTTTACCTAACTATTTTCAAAGGTTTTCTATAATAGTCCACGAGGAACTAGGAAGGTTAAATACGCAAGTCTTGCAACCGTGAGCATTCGCTTGTAATGTAAGCAAATTGTATGAACAGGCAGGAATCTGGCATCGTGTAAATGGGATTTAATGTAACATTTAAATTGATTACTTTTATATTATCATAACATTTTACAGATTGTGGCATTATAGGTTGTGCACTGTAATCATGTTTTGCCTGAGTGCGGCTGAAAGACCAGAGGCCGTACTGGGGTTCAACGAAAACGAACTTTCATGTACCTACAATAATGTCACTGAAAATTGTTTGTCTGAAAGTTGAATTCGTAGCAGTCCACAGAACGGCCTCAGAATTATAAAGTATCACTAAATAAAACTATTTATCTATGGTGCCCATGAGAGCACCAGTGATGTTTAGAATGAACTCAACGTCAAGATCCTATTGACGTCAGCAGCGGTAGTGGTAGTAACTATTTATTGGTAGTAACATTCATGAATATTACGTTCGATAAAAATAACCCACGAAATTATCGATCTTGGAAAACTTCTGAAAACATTCAATGTGGATCAGAGTTTGAGAGAATTGAATCGACTATTATTAAAATGTAGGTGGAAAATGGATCGGATTGGCACAGGATCGTGGCGGATGGCACAAACTGAGGGAGGCCTATACCCAGCAGTGGGTGAAGTCGGGCTGCGGATGATGATGATGATGATGAAAATGTAGGTTATATTTTTATAACAATATTGTAAGGTTATCGAGTGAAAGCTTTCAGGAAGGCTAATGTCTGTTGTGAGCTAAGTTTTGTAATTCAACTAGTTTTATATAAGTAGTTGGCAACAATTCTACGACTCGAGTTTGTCTGTGGTAAAATTAAGGTGATCGCCTGTCAAAACGTTCAGTGACCAAATAAAGAGCAATTAATAAATTTGCGGGGTTTTAATTAATAATCCAAGATATAACATAATGGTTTGCATTTGGTACGCTATTTAACCCACTTTAATTATAATAAATAATACATACACATTAGATAGACCTAGATATACTTTTTAGAAATTCGCAAAACGACGTAATGAGAACAAAAATATTTTTGTAGAAATCAAAATTATTTTTATGTTTAAGTAAGTTATTTTAATTAATCTGGTATTCCGTTGATTAACTAATGCAATCTATGCTTAATGTTTCATTGTTTTGATCATTACAAAGAGTCATTTTTTTTTAGATTTTGATGCATTTCAACCATATATTATGAGGATTACCTCCTCATAATATATGGTTGATGTTATGTTTGATTGTTTGTTTATTTATTTAACGGAGTTAATCTTCGAAATGACTCAGCTGTGAAAAGCCGGGAGTCCTTCCTACTATCCTACTAATAATATTATAAATGTGAAAGTTTGTGAGAATGTTTGTTATTCTTTCACGCAAAAACGGCTGGACAGATTTGGTTGAAATTTGGTATGTTGATAGATGATACCCTGGATTAACACATATGCTACTTTTTATCCCGATATTCCGGGAACGGGACTTACGCGGGTGAAACCGCGGGGCGCAGCTAGTTGTATAAAAAGAAGCACTAATAGTGTTCTGTTTTGGTATTCTGAGTTTGAAATATAAGTGGATACAATTTGTTTTAGAGTACACGCACTTCAATTCGTCGTGGATTCCTCATAATAAAGCGAAGCGATTGAGTTTCACAACCAATGATAGAAAATGATTGACGTTGCCCAAGTTGCAATGTCCGTCTGTAGCGGACGCATTTCCGTCAAGTGCCGTGAACCGTGGCAGTTGACTCCATAACATATTGGATCCACTCAGCGAGTGCTAATGATGGGACTGTATCTGTGGACTGTATACTGTGTTCGTTGCTTGCCCTCTTTCTAATTTCGTCTATTAGTTATTTCCAACTCTCCATAGACGATTTTTGCCTCCTCTTTTTTAGGGTTAAACATAGTAGGAAGGCCCTTATTTTCGCCATGTTAAATATTGTACGAGTTAGTGGTCGTTTTTTACGGTGGTTATAATATGGATCATGAGGAAACCCGCGGCTTAGTCAACCCCACTGGTATTGATTGACCATTGTCCTTTCTATTGACATGTTAATAAATAGTTTTTTTTACCTATTTATTTAATGTTTTGTTTCTTATTTTATGACAAATAACCGTTTCATTTATTCTTAATAAAATTGATAATTATATTTTGAAGACATATTGTTTTGGATATTTTTGATCAATTTAAATAAATAAATAAATTTCCTTGGACATTCCACACAGCATCATCTAGTCCCAAGCTAAGCAACTTAATGCTTGTGTTATGGTAACCAGATGACTGATATAATATATAGATACATATTTTTTTATAAATACATACATATTATAGATAGAAAACACCCAGACTTTAAATTTAGTTATCCTAATGCGTAGTTTCTAGAAGTCTCGATGTAGTTATTAGTAGTATGTTATCAACTGACATAATTATTATTGCCCTCAACTCTTTATCAACAGACAGTTCAGTTCAAATAAATTAATGCATAATGTATATCCATTAATTATGTATTAACTTCGAAAAGGTTATTAGGTCATAGATCATTCATATTTCATTTTTAAATAGCTCTTGATATATCGTCAAAGTTAAGCATGCTTCTGTGTTATTACAAAAGTAAATTAAGTAAATCTTAAATTATAATATTTTTTTTATAAAAATAAATAAATGATTATGCTAATGTACTGAACTTCAATACTGTTAGTACCTGTGATGCAAGTCAATCCTATTCGATCTCAACACAACAATCCCAGGCACTTCAGTGTCAAGTTTAGTGTAAGCAAAGAAAGAAAGAAAAATGTGTCTATTTCTGTAGGACCTCAAGGATCACTTAAAAATGTACAGTCTTCTTAACTAGATGAAAGATAGCCTCCTGACGCTTACCATCTAGTAAATATGTAAAGGCCTGAGTTTTTATGATGCAATAATTGGTTCGGTCACGTTCGTCGTTCAAAATTATAATGACCAAGGATAATGTTAGGTAAATTCTTGATAGGTTATTAAAAATGTGTCGAAACGATCATATATTATATTCTCAGTATCAAAAAATAAATAAATACTTGCCACAGCACAAGATACAGATTTGCCAAAACGAGATTTCGACGAAGTAAAATTAATTTGATTCGAAAAGTTACCAACTCAAAAAAAAAGAACGTCAATGGCAGGCACCTTTGGCGTGACGATATCTTATTAACACTACTTTTTCCTTCTATACTTCGTGTAGGTCGTATTCCAAAACCGTATAATTTCGTCTTCCCAAAGAGGAGACTTGGAGCAAGTCTTGTCGAGTATAAGCACATGTGGATTTAGTCTGTCCACTGGCTCCCATTTTGTGGGCATCGCTGGTGAGATCAATGGTGTTGGCTCTCTGAAAACAAATGTTACATTATAAACGAGAAAGGAAACAAAACCATTTCAAAGTCAGGGAAAACTCACAAAACCAAGAAAGATAAAGGTGTCAATAATCGCAGAGCAGTTTATGTTAGTAAATGTTACGAATGTAGTTCCTAGAAACATAAGTTCAACTGAAATTATTATCTGGACGGGCTTTCTTACCCGCAGCGTTGAGTACCTGTACCTATACATAGATACTAGGTATAGCCTAGGTTTAATTTGTACTTCTTGACATGTAATAATAATAATATATAATTTGTAAGTACTTTTTGACATGTAAAATAATTTGTACGCCTAGCGCAGAACACAGCGATATTTCACTTTTTGTAACAACTTTATTTCAACCTATGTATCACAAATATATATTTTGATTTTGATTTTGATTTTTGATTTTTACCCAACGTTATGTTGCAATAGTAAAGGTTTAAAAGTCCTAATTCTTTTTAAAAATATAATTATCATATTTAGGAGGACATTTAATTGATACTACGAATAATCATAACAATCAATGTAAAATATCAAAAATAAATAAAGTCTTGCTAATTTATCCTATAGTGTGTGAGCAAATTAAAAAATTGAAATATTCTAAGATGTAAAGCAACAAGTAAAATGTCGTGCATGCTTACCCATATTTAGCAAAATTGGTCCAGATTTCAGTAATTCTGTCGATGAACTTCTTCTCAATATAAGCCATTGGTATTGGAGATCGGACCTTGAACATGTAGAACAGCTCATCAGCGTGAGTAGCTCCAGGCTCTTTCCCAAATCCATACACAATTTTAGCCAAATTCATCCATCCATCATAATCCATCTTATAAGCA
This sequence comes from Xanthorhoe spadicearia, assembly GCA_947086425.1. Classification (NCBI taxonomy): domain Eukaryota; kingdom Metazoa; phylum Arthropoda; class Insecta; order Lepidoptera; family Geometridae; genus Xanthorhoe; species Xanthorhoe spadicearia. Next base: position 374,554 of record OX352212.1, read on the forward strand.
AAGAGAGGGATATCACTAGATTTAAGAATCAGATCTATGGTAAATATAACGGGATAGGTTATGCTGCTGTCTCCTTCAAACCTTGCAAAGTATTTCAATGTTTCTTTAGAAATATCTTTGTCTCCCATATAGTATCTTTTAAGGGTATCAGAAATTCTTGTCTTTTCTTCTTCGGGTATATCCAAGTCCCGCGGCAATGCTTTGAGGAAGTCTAGTTTTTGTATTGTTGTGTCGTTCTCCTTTCCAACGAACATAAATCCCTCTGCACTGTTGTATCCAATAATGATAGGAACTTTGTTGTAATCCCCCTTAGTCATCAAATTGTAGGGAGTGTCAGTTATGAAATGCTCTACGCCAGGAAAAGTTTTCTCAACGCAGGGAACGAAGATATTCTCTGATAAGACTATATCACCTTCTTTTCTTGGCACGCGAGTTTTCAACAGATCTTCTGCTGGTGTGGTAATAAAGACTTTGTGTATTTCATTAGGGTCTTTTATTCTATGACCTAATTGTTGAGCAAGTAGTCTGGCTGTTTTCAAAGGCTCAAATTGCATACTCCAAGGAGACATTGCGGAACCACTCTGCATAATAGCTTTGTGGAACAGTCCCTTTGACATTGAAGACACTAAGTGATACCCAACGGACGCAGACCCTGCGCTCTCTCCAAAAATCGTGACATTATCAGGATCTCCACCGAACGCTTTTATGTTTTCCTTCACCCATCTCAGAGCTTCGACCTGGTCTTTCAACCCTGCATTTCCAGGTGCTTCTTTAATTCCTAGGCACAAGTTTCCCAAGATTTCTAGTCTGTAGTTGAATGTGACTAGGACGACGCCATGCCTGACCAGATAGTCCGGTCCATAGATAATGGGAGATCCAGAGCCGTCGCGGAAGCCTCCTCCGTGGATGAAGACCATGACGGGGAGGGGAAGTGGGGGGGCCGGGAGCGGGGTGTAGACGTTCAGAGTGAGGCAGTCCTCCATGCCAAGGACTCTGGATCCGGAAAAGCGTTGCGTGCATCGAATGTGCTCGTCGTATGCGTAGTATACACCTTGCCAGGGTGAAACAGGTTTTGCTGCCTGAAAGTAATTTAAAAAAATAAGTAAAATACTTTGTACTGCTAAGTTGTGCTACACAAGTATTGTCTTTCTTCTTCTATCTTTTCAATTCAATCATCTGTACTGTCGTCTCTATAAGATGTCATGAATGGATATCTTTTCAATTTCTATTATTCTTCTATTGTGGAGATTAAATTTTCTATTAGTATATTAAACTCTGCATCTGAAGTAGGTACTATCTTGCTATTTTACTGACACTAGCTTCTTATATTAACAAGTGCTTAGGTATAGTACGTCTACTAGTTGTAATCAAACACCAATATCCACGTTTTAGCAGAGTTGTTAGAGTCGGCCGGGTATGTGATGTTATAATTGGAGGCGGTCAGTGCGTGTGCCTGCGGTTCTAAGGTAGCCGAGCAATTAGGCTGGCTTGTGGTGCGTTGCTAAGGCGCCTCAGGACAAACCAAAGACATTTGACTCACTTTGAAAGTAGATTGCAAAGATTAAAGGCAGATTTATTTAAGGTAAATAACAAAACAAAGTCTTGTGTCCATTATTGTGATAGCGAAGTTTCAAATAAGACCATTTGAAGATAGGTAGTTAATTATTTATAAAATGATTCATATTATTATTCGAGCCAGAGGACTGAAATCTAATCAAGTCATTAATCAATGCAAATCAATTATTTCGTCAATAAACATTATTTACTTTCATAAGCATTATTGGAATGCAGTATTGCTCCGTGTAGCTGTTTCATAGCAAACTGCGTAACAGAGCAGCGGGCTCGCATATTTTTTCTATGAGGTTTTTTAAGCAGAACTTCAGTTAAGTTTATCGTTCAACTTATCTCAAAGGCAGGTCTTACCTGAAACCGTTTCTCCACAGTGGCATAAGGTATGCCAGTGTAGCTGGCGTGCGTTCCCTCAGGCGCGATGGTTCCCTGCAGCAGACCACTCCGGACCCTCACCAGCGGAGTCGGCTGCGGCACCAGCCTAGCTCCCCACAGCGTCCAGAGCACCAGCCACTTGGCTTGCCACATCTTTACTTGCTTTAATTATTCATCTAATCTGGTGGCAAACAAATCATAATTTGTATATCGCGCTTGGGAAAAAAGATCCTACGAATAAATGTTTTGACTGTCTTTAAAAAAAACACCTCACACGCTGACCTGCTTACCCACTAGACTTTGAAATTGCTGTACCAATTTCTACCTCAGTTCAGTAAAAATAGACGTTATATTCCCATTACAACTTGTCAATAGGTTATTAACATGCATCGCGTCACGTCTTTTGCTACTAGCTTACTGTACTAAGTATTATTTATTCTATGGTAATAGTTAATTGATAGGAATCATCATAGTTACTTACTGTCTCTTTCTATCACTTGAAAACAGAGCGTGACGTCAAGATTTGTAAACAGAACACACGCATTCACTAGGTAAGTTTACCAAAAGATTAACTATAGGTAAATTATCATTATAATATTTTTTTTTATAATCTAGCTACAAAAGATAGTAGTAGGTACTATAAAGTTAACTTATACGTACCTACTTAAAATAATAAAATACAACTATTACGAGTAGTATTTCGTAACATAAGTAACAGACATCTATTAGAGTCAAAACAAGTGGTAGTAGAAAACTTACCAATGACTAGGCGAATCTTAATCACATCCGTTACATATTAGCACTTATGTAGACAACCACAGAACACGAAATCGAACAACACACTGTCAAGTAAATAGTTTTAAAGTTTTTTTCGTACTTTCTCTGTTTTCACGCAACTAGCTCGCCGGCCTCCGGTTGAATGAGAAATGCACCGGTTGAACTACTGTTCCATAAAAGCGACCACCGTTAGTTTGTTGATCTTTCACGCAAAAACTACGAAGCGAAACATACTAGTTTATGACTTGGAATAACATATGGGCTACTTCTTAGTGAAAAGTCTGTCTGTAAGTACCTACTATAAGTTTTACTTACCAAACGCATCTCAGTTATGACCCCAAAACTAAACAAAGATAAACAAAGAAAGAAAAGTTCTGTCCTTGCCGCACTTACCTACTAAATACTAACAACATACCTACCTACTACCTACGTCCTACATTCGTTTTCACACACCTACCTACCTACACAGTACACAGTAAACAGACCTGGAGACTGTTAGTTTTAGAATAACTTGACCTCATTAATATACGCGTGTCTTGTTACGGTAGCCGCTTTCCGGAAAATCTAAATGTTTTGTGGGTTACCCTTTTGTTGTGGTTTACTCTTTCATTTGACAGTCAAGGAGAACCGGCATGCATTACACAATCAAGCTTAAAAATACAAAAAAACTGACTTGAATATTGTAATTGTAAGCTTATTCAGCAGCATTCTGCACTCTCGAGATGCATTAAAAGAAAGAAAGAAAGAAATAAATAAAGACAGAAAGAAAGAGAAATGTGTTTATTTCTGTTGGACCTCAAGGATAACTTAAAAATGTATATAAGCTAGGTGATTTAGACGCCTGTTGCCTGCATTACTCCGAAAATACTTGCTAGATCCTCACCTATATTTATATACTTAGTATGTACTTATAAGTGATACATACATAGGTATCATAAAATCTAAATTGGTCCACAATTACCTACACGGAAAACTACATATAAAAATAAGCATAATTTTTAAAGATAGTTTAAAAATACTAAACCCAGGAAAAATCATTTAAATTGAATAACGTTCAATTGAAAGTGGTTTTCCTAGTAGAATCAACAACGTCATGTAAAACACATCAAAAACAAGTAAAAAAAAAAAAAATCCTTGGACATTCCACACAGCGTCATCTAATCCTAAGCAAAACAACTTAATGGTAAGTACAACTTTATTAAGGTAACCAGATGACTGAATATACGATTTAGGTACGTAATATATTTTTGAATAAGTACATTCATTATTATGAATAGAGAAACACCCCAGATTTGGAACATGTATCTATAGAACATAAGTACCAACATTTGTCGCGTGGCGGGGATCGAACCCAGAACCTCTTAGGCGGGCCTTTACCCACAGTGCCACAGGGGTCGTCTTCTTTACTAGATTATGTTTCAGTGTTCATTGCCTGTTGAGTTGGTTGAGTTGGTTGAGACTTGGCTCGCCCAGCACCTAAGCCATCCTAACCTTATCAGGCCATATCCTCAGGAGAGATAATGGTCAATATGATTGGATCGATGCACGTCTCGGATTGGAAACGACCTTCGGATCGAAAGTCAAGGTACCACTCGGTTAACACGGCTTTATAATCTAAACCACTTAAACCGGTTCCCATTCAAGGTGATGGTGTTATGACACTTGCAGAATCATTATCATTTATATCTATAAATATTAACGGGACTTAATCGCGTTTTGAAATCATATTACCTTTTTATACTAACTCAAATGCTGCACTGAATTCTGTAAGTACATGGAAGTTAACAACTACTTTTAAAGATTCCTAATAAAGTTATTATATATTATTATTATTATATTATTTACCTCGACGAGTAATATTTATAAATATGTTTCCAAGTCGCGATAGTTTAAATAGCATTATCATTTAGTTCATACGTCATCACGGTAATTGTAAAAACAACAATTTTCTGTTGCATTCTTGTAACCACGTAATGAGATAAGTGACCATCTTGAGCCTTATAACTCAGTTTATAGTAATATCTTTGGTATGTAAGTCGTGTGTTCTGAAGGGCAGACATTTAAATAATAATACATTTAATAATCGATTTCAGATTAAGTATATTTTTCTATTGTTCGTTTGACGAGATAATCACAATGATGAGATAAATTATCACACTTTGTTGTTGTTGTAGTTACACCTACTAAGTATTTCCTCCACATAACCTGCCCAATCCATACTAATATTATAAATAAGAAATTGTGTGTGTCTGTCTGTCCGTCTTTCACGGTAAAACAGAGCGTCGAATTACCGTGATTTTTTATGTGGTGATAGAAGGGATGGAGAGTGACATAGGCTACTTTTTATCCCGATATTCCCGCGGAAACGGGACTTACGCGGGTGAAACCGCGGGGCGCAGCTAGTAATTGAATAATACAAAGTTCGCTCAGAATCAACTGAGCTCATACGTGTATGATAACAAAGTGCAAATTATATATTTATTTCTAGATATCTATCGATTTTATACAAATGAAACAACAGTTGGAGGAAATACGTGAAGCAGACCGGTGTGTGTGTTATTTAATCAAATCACGCGCATTACGTCAAATGAGTTAACGCAATGAAATAGTAAATAAAAACGTAAAGAATAACTTGAACCACTGTTCAAGTACATACACTTATGTAAAAACGTAAGTAAATTCAATGTGACATGTGCACGAAATAAACAATGCGATTAAAATCACAAATTAGTTAATGACTTAGAAATAATAAAAAAAATTAAGCCAAAAGTATAAAACAATTTCGTGAAATTGACCTACAAATCGTGTTATCAGCGATAGAGGAGCAAAAGTAACAGTGACCTTGTGATAAAGATATGAGGAAGAGTGAGCCGTGGAACATAATATCTGCGAAATGGCTGGTGTTGTGGTCGCTATGGGCAGCACGGCTGGTGCCACAGTTCACTCCAGAGGTGAAGACCAGCAGTGGACTGCTGCGAGGTGTAGTTTCTCCTTACGGAGATGTTGCAAGCTATAATGGAATTCAATTCGCTACAGTCAGGAGGTTTCAGGTAAGTATCCTATCCTCCTCCTTGAGTCGTACTCCTCAATGCTGAGGGTCGTGACCACCCTTCAAAATCAGTTTTCTTCTGATGATGTTCTTCCATCTATTTCTGTCCTCGGCAGCGTGGAGGGCGTTGTGCATGGAGGTGTCGAGAGCGGTGCCGATCTGGTCTGACCAACGCATAGGGCTGCGCCCACGAGGCCTTTTCCCATCCACTTTCCCAGTCACAATGAGCCTTTCAAAGTATCCTATAGATAAGCTATAAACAATCGGATAAAGTGACGTAAGACATAATAGAAGGACATACTCAATAATAAAGTAAATATTGTAATAATAGGCCCTATCCACCAAACACCCACGGACCTTACAATTTGATCGAATGAAACTAACCTGTTTACAACCTAAACAGATCGCGTATGTTGATGATAAATAAATGCATGGCTTCAAAAACGAATATAGTGTTTTGGTCTAAAATTGTGTAATTTTATATACACTTCTATAAAAAACTGAAAGTCTTTACTTTAATTTCAGGCTCCCGGCCCAGCGCCAATATGGACTGGAGTGTTCGACGCTGTGGACGAACATATTAGATGCACGCAGTCCATTGCTGGTCGCATCGCTATAGGACAAGCAGATTGCCTCACCCTCAACGTATACACTCCGCTCAACACCCCTACCGGGGCTAAGCTCTCTGTCATGGTCTTCATCCACGGAGGAGGCTTCTTTGCAGGTTCATCCAGTCCGTTACTCTATGGGCCGAGGTATTTCATCGACAAAGGAGTCATACTCGTAACTGTAAATTACAGACTGAATATTCAAGGGTTCCTCTGCCTTGGTATCAAGGACAATCCAGGAAACGCAGCGAACAAAGACCAAGTGGCTGCATTGAAATGGGTGCAGGAGAATATTAGGGTATTTGGAGGTGACCCTGATAGTGTGACCATTTTTGGAGAAAGTGCAGGAGCGGCGTCAGTTTCGTATCTCGTTCTATCAACCATGACTAAAGGTCTCTTCCACAAAGCCATTTCACAAAGTGGATCATCGCTATCCCCCTGGGCGTATCAGTTCAATCCAGTATACCTAGCCAGTTTACTATCCAAGACAATGCTCCATGAGACTCATGATCCTCACGAACTTTATAACCTATTTATGTCCAAGTCAGACGAAGAACTAATATTAACAAGGGTACCTCGGCTTAAAGGAAATGTTATAGTATCAGAAATTCTCTACACGCCGTGTGCTGAGAAACCTATAGATGGTGTTGAACCATTTTTGACAGAGTCTCCATACGACGTGTTGGCTCAAGGCACTTTCAATAAGGTGCCGATGATGGTAGGCGCTGCATCTGATGAAGGCATACTTCTTGCTGGGTTAGACAACGACACAATGATGCGACAAATAGAATTTGAAAAAGCACTTCCAAAGAACTTACTTATACCATCTGAGGAAGTTAGAAAAGAAATAGCTGGGAAATTAAGAAATTTTTACATGGGAGATACTGTGGAATACGATCCAGTGAAATTGTCGAAGTTATATGGCGAGCCGCATTTAGTGTCTCCAGCTCTTGAGGAAGTGGAACTGATGTTGAAGACCAGTGACCAGCCGATATATACTTATGTTTTTGACTACTCTGGCTGGAGGAATTTGGCGAAGATGCACCTTCGAAGACCATTGAACGTGCCTGAGAATGCTACGCACGGTGACGAACTATTCTACATGTTCTCTCAGGCTATCATCCCAAGTTTGTTCGAGACCGAGATGATTGATAAAATCACTACACTGTGGACAAACTTCGCCAAATACGGGTGAGTGTTTGATTTAGTTTTCTTTTGATCACGCAATCAACTGAAGGTTAATTGCTTTCACTGAATAAAGGTTTTATCGACTTAGGGTGAATTAATCCGAATTGATGCGGTACAATAAGTAGGTATCTACGGAGATAAAAATAAATAAACAAAGCTTCGTGGTGAATGTGCACCATTAGAAAGGTAAAAGACAAATACCTGAAAGGGACTATCGCGCTTAGAAGAGATATCTTTCAGAGAATATCTGAATAGCAGAAACGTAGATGAATAAAGTCTGGGCAAAATTTAAAAATCTTTACAATTTGAATTTTTAAATCTAAACCGTAAGGCAATATAATGACATTTAACTATTATTAAGAACGATAGTAATCGTCCTTGTTATTATTATGAACAAGGAATACTCAAAAATATAAAATGTATATGAAACATCTCTTTTCCAGGAACCCTACCCCAGAGCCGACAAAACTTCTACCAATCACATGGAAGCCAGTGGATCCGGCCAACCCTGTGTCACTCCTTATCCGCGAAGAGTTCTCCACCGTTCCTATGTGGTTCACAGACTCCTTGAGGTACCTTAAGGAGGTTTACGCTAAATATCGACGAAGAAGGTGATTTTACATAGCCTGTCCATCCAAATTCAAGGATGGGTATGCTGGAGAGCATATGCATCCTTGAATTTGGATATGAGAGTATTTTATTATATATTTAGGTAGGAAAAAAATTATATAAATTGTAAAAAATTATCCAAACCAAAAATTTAGGTGTAGGGAGTTGCGTTGGAACAGGCAATAGGGTCACCTTATTTATAAGATTGTACATTTTTAAGTGATATGTTTTATAAGACTCTAAGTACATTTCTGACTTTAGACGAATTTAAAATGACGGTGACTTATTTTAAAAAAACCATGGCTGTAATTTGTATAAATTATTTTTGTATACAATTTTATATATTTTTATAAAGGTTGTCTTATCTTAATCCTATCTTACTAGATACACCAATATCTAATCCTTTCGAGTGTGTGTTTATATATGAGCCGACGTACCAAAAATACAGGTTAGGTATTTTTAAATGAACAGTTTAGCTGGTGGTCCCCGCACGAGGCAAGCCAGTATCGCGGGGGCCGGTTTACAAAATAGATTGCGAGTTAGTTAAATGACAAAACAACATGATACTTAGACAATATAATTACCTAATACAAAAATTAAGTGTGAAAGGAGTTGGTACTGAGATGAGTGATAGAGAAAAACGGAGTAATAAGATGTGTTGTACGGATCTCACTAAGTGGGATAAGGGCAGAGAGATGATGATGATAAACCCCAAACACTAAATTTGCTTACAAACGAATGTACTTATGAGGTGAATCTAATCTAAAAGGAATTCTTATGGCCCAACCTTTCATTTTCAAAGTAACCAAATCTATCAAGAGGGTTTTGTGTAACGTCTTTCCTTCTGTTTACTATGATTACATTGGAAAATAGACCTCTTCTCGCAGATATATTTTCAGGTAAATAAATCACTAGCATTGATTTTATTATATTTAGCAATACATTGATTTATGGCGTTGTGTCATTCACAATGATTCACAGGTATTTTTAAATATTTTTATATTACAATACAATAATACAATACAATCATTTTATCTTTCTCACAAACATTATACAAACCTTATAATTAATATATTTAAATAAGTACAGGGAAAAATAAAGAATGAATACTAAAATAATAATGAAGATAAAAAATATATTTTTATATAAAAAAATATATATACAAATAAAAATAATTCAAAAATTATTGTTGGTAACTTGACTGTGACAAAGGATTCCATAAGAGACAACGTCAAAGGAAGCATCGACGCACTTAATCACTAAAGGAGTGTTCACACTGCAGAACAAATACATATTATTGCTATAGTGTCTCAAAATATATAAGCCTACAAAAAAATTAGTTTAGGTCCTTTAATGAACTGCTTTTGACGTAGGCTAAGGCGGTGACGTAAAGTTTTTACAGTTAGAACCAATTGTTTAATAAAACGTCATGGTAAGCCTCTTGTACTTTGTAAAGTTTATTTCTAATTCTCGTCGTTTTCGCTGCGTTCGTACACACCATGTACATACATAAACTTATGTAGTCTCTACTTACCTGGCCTTACACTGTTAACGGCTTTAGCAAACACAAAGGCAAGCTGGTTCCGATTTCGAATAGCTTAAGCACAAGTATACACTGCTAGCGCATTAAGCACTCGCTATTGTTGATATTCCCTACTCTACATCCACTTTAGCCGAAAGACATAAATAATTGAATAGCAAACCGAGCCAGTGTGCACCAGACCTAAACCGCCCTAAAATCGCCAATCTCAACCGAAACTAAATTTCCGGTATTCGAATAGTAAGCCGCTTACCGCCCTCCGCTCTTATTAGAACGAGTGAATGGGACCGAGTGAATGAGCGAATGACTGAATGCTTGTAACTATCCGCTACCGGATTAATCCGTACATTTTGGCGATGTAAATAGAACGATGTTTGGAAACGCGACTCGGTTGTTGAAAACCCTTTTAAAAGTTAATAGGAATTGGTTCTTAAGGTGAGCGTGTGACGAGTTGAGGCATTCCCGACTATAAACCCATTGGTTTATAGCAGAGTATTGGATGGCGTCTAATTAAATTTTACGAGGGCTTAGTCGGATCGCGGGAAGACGCTTAGACTGTGATTGTACTACTTGAGGGAAGCCACTTGATTACTGCCTTTATATTAATAGAAGGTGTCTTCAAATCTGTTTTGAATAGTGAGCATTTAGTCCGTATATGAATACCGAATGAGATATGAGCATTTCTACGGATAATTAAATGATGACAGATTAACTTCACTGCAAAAAGTGACCGGATGTTTGGACTCAACAGACGAATTACCTTTACTGCTTTGTGTTACAACAATAGCCAAAATAAATTATATGACGATTAAAGATGCTTGTTACAAGAATTCTTATATATATTGAAAATGAAATCCTCATACCAATTTCTAATCAAAGCTATGAATTTTACATTATTACCTAGTGGTATTGAGGATGGGATTTCAAATCACGTACCTACTGGACTTTTGAAAAAAAAAAAAACTGTATCAGAATGTGAAAAAAAATGTGTTAACAATACTAAACTAAATAACAGAGAAAAACTGCCACCCTACTCATACCTAATTCTAAACTTATGTTTCAATGTAAAATATTTCCGTAAAAGACAATAAGCGTTCACAACCAGCAATCAGCAAATGATGCGCACCTTGCTCGATGCCCGATAAAGCCGGAGCGCACGGCAGAAATGCGTCGAAAAATCCGTAAAATACGGTAAATCCAGCCGAAAATGCCCATAATCCTCACCGCAGTACTATTTACCATAATCCGGTGTTATCGGACGAACGCACACGGACGTATTTTGTGGCCTTCCGACTAGGGATGATTGAAATAGCCGGAAGCTGTGAAGCCGGCAAGCAAGAATTATTTGAGGATGAATCAAAATGCTCGCCTGAATGATTGTTAACAGAAACTTAATACATGTTTACCGCCGCATAATAAACAAGCCACATTACAAAGACAAATAATAAACAAGCTAAGCAGATCGTAATAAAAAAATATTTCAAGTCTTTTACAAAAAACACGTTACATTTAAGTACTCACAAAAGTTTTTAAGTTTCAAATAGAAACTCAAGCATAATTTATATACATAGATATTAGGATCACATACCTACAATCGTCTTACCCCCGGTTCCTATAACAAACTAACGGATGTCCGTAGGACTTTCGCCATAGCAACGTTGTTATCTGTCAAAAAGTTTCATACATTTTATGTTGAAATAACAACGTTGCTATGGTGATGGACCTACGAACATCCGTTAGTTTGTTATAGGAACCGGGGGTTAGCTATTTGTTTGGTAAGTCCGTACATTTTCTGTAACAATCCGGACTTTTCAGTCGCATCCCTACCCTTAACTAGGCAATAGCTGCCGGTGAATTGTGCATGTGGCAAAGTACGGCAAAGTAATGACACCCGAAAATATGATTATGTGCTCTCTCACAAGCAGCGAACCTGCTACCACTCTCTTAAAAATTAAAACGCTTAGACCCTAATATACAGTTGAATTTATCGGGGGCCCTAACCAAATCATGTGTCTTATTTGTAAGCCTAGAATTTTAGGTACGAAAAGGACTTAGGATCAGTTTAAAACGTTCACTACCAATTTGTTTCAAAGGTCACTGTAGAACCTTTTCATACTGAATCAATAATGGCTAACTTTGTAGGGTTTTAGCTTGGTAAGGGTGCGTTTCCATTGACGCGGAGCTGTGCGGAGATGAGCGGAGAATAGCGGTGAAAAGTGGTAAGTGTTCCCACTGAAGCAGAAAGGAGAGGAGCGGAGCGGAGCTAACACGAGAATTGTTTTAACGTATTTTCTAGCTGTTGCTATTTTCTTTAATACATTTATAACATAAGACCACTTATGGTCTAGGATAGTTATGTTCTTATACTACAAGTTGTATTACTTACAAACCCGTATAATTATGGAAACGTCTTAACGTAGGTTCCTTATAGGTACGAGTATGTAAAGTATGCAAGTAAGTCTGTTAGTACTCGTAATAGGTACAACATATAGTAGGTATACCTAAGAGCATTTCCTTTTAAGCTTTTTTGTGAATAACCTAACGTTTCCACATTCATGCGCAGATCGAGGCGCAAATCGCGTCGCGAAGCTGTCAACAATCCACACTCACATTGATTTAATTACACCGTTCGTGTTCCTTTGTCACGGGAAAAAATACCGACAAAAACCAGCGCTTATCACGGGCAAAGTCTCAATTGGATAAAGCCAGCACAGGAAAGAGAGTCTCACTCAAAGAGAGTTAGAGCTGTGGCCGAAGTCAAACAAAGAGAAGATACAATACTTACCGTAAAAAACTCAGGCCTTTGCATCTATAATAGAGTAGATGATTTATACAGCGTCAGGAGGCAATTTTTGCCTACACTTAACGGGATACTGTAGTGCCTGGGACATTGTTGAGATGGAATAGGCTTGCCCAGCACCTAAACCACCCTCTCAACTTAGCAATACCATAAGAGAAACGAAAAAAAACATTTTCAGGCGCTAAGTCCTCACGAATCCAATGCACAGCATTAAAACCTAATTTACCCTTATTTGCATACAATAATGGGTTGGATATCTCCTTGGTCGCCATTTAATGGATCCCTTAGCCCTCGGGCGCGGGAAAACAAATAACCAGAGCCGCAACCAGAGGAAATGGAAAACACAGGCCCTTAAGTACAATATAAGATAAATATTTTTGTATTTCGAGATAAGACGTAATGATAACTGATGTAATTTGATAATAAGGAACCTATTTGTAAGGGCCAATGCGACATGCTCGTGTATTGTTGTAATAAGCTTGATGTTTTCGGTGGTTATTTGCTTTGACTCAACAAAACGTAGCCCGTAAAAACGCGGCCCGTCCGCGTTATAGCTGTGGTTATAGTAGTGATTTGGTAGCGGTATGTTTTTTTTGGAATAACCACAACCAGCAAAGACATGATCGGACTTTGCAATAGAAATGAATTTTGCAAAATCGGACGACTGTTTTCACATTTTGCAACAGTTTTTTTTTTAAAAGTGTAAGTTAATTTCACCCTGCCTGCCTGATTTTGCAACACAGCTGATTCGACAGGAAAACCATCGTACTGCTTAGTATTTATTAGTAGGTAGGTACATTTTAAAAACCTTAAATATGCGTTCAACCCACCTGTATATTAAAATTATAATAGCTAAGTTAAGCTATATATTGATGATAATCACGACACAACATCAAGCGTCTCACTAAATAATTCACGCGAACGCTTGTTGGGTACAATTTATGTTGCTTAACAGTCTTAAGTCTTCACAGAATGGCCGAAGATGGATCATTAGCCTTGCCGAGGATAAAGTAGAGCTCGGGCGACAATAGCCGCGACCGCCTACAAATCTGGCCGAATAGGGCGGACCCTTGACGCGGTGCAAGTCACGAGCGAAATTAGCTTAGCTCTATTTTATTGAAACATTCTTTGTAAAATATAAATCACGGTAATCGTAACCTGCTGCTCGATTCTTATCGACATTCAAAACATGATGCGGTAAGAGATTACACGATTTGCAACAATTTGATACAAGGTAAATAATCAGGGGCGAGACATTTTCATCTTAATTCAAGTCTTACGCTTAATTCTGATACTGCCGATACTAGATAGGTACTACCTATACTCGACTCGACTCGATTAATTTGTACCTAATTAAGAAAATTAGAATTAATTTGTAGGAGATCACCACAAGATCCTCAATCTCACTCTTACTCAAGAACAGTCTTTAGCAATAAACACTGAACTTTAAATAAACACTACTAGATCATAGTTTATGACTTGCACCACACCATGCATGGGTAGGTTGTAAGTACGTGCAAAAATGTCCCGGTACCCGCATAACTCACGTTATCTACCTGCGGTTAATGCGTGCTCCCTATAAATACCATGTATGTATAGTATGATAACTGGTAATTTGTCCTATCGCGAGAATTATGTTCAACCCTATCTGTTGGGTGGTGTTAGGAGGTATCTTCTGTGAAATTATTTTATAAAGTTAGTTTGAACTAGTGACTTACTCGGGTAATGGAGTTTTTAGGCCCCTGTCAGCTCAAAGGTTATGAATTTAGCAATTTATGTGAAACCTATTCATAAGTTCATGTTTTATAATTTACAAAGTTTGATAAAGGTGAATTACCCATCACGTTAGCTATTCACTAAGTGTGACATAATGTTCAAACAAAACGTAATGTAGGTACCGCGTTCTGATCGGTGTATTGTATAACGCGGTGACGAGCCGCATTTTGTCGCGTTACGGTTTGATGGGTCATAGCGAAAAACTACCCTGGTTAAACATGGTATCTGCCAGGTACTTTTAGCTAATATAGTATGCATAATATTGTATGTTATTTTTACATTGCAGGCATTCTTAAATCTTAGGTACGAACTAATACCAACTTACTTTTCCATAGAATGTCTCTTAAACATAAAATACCTAATAGGTACCTACCTAATCGTGTTAGATTTTAAACATAGTTTGACTATCAGTTCCACCAACATAAACACAGAATAATAGCAAATTGAAACTAAAGGCAAGAAGCAAAGTGCTCTTCAGGCAAAAGTGAAGTGCCTTTCGAAATAGTTATAGCAAACACTGACTAAGCTTTAGAGATATTGGGAATTAACAGGCGCTATCGGACGGCTAAGTATTATTATAGTTCGAGATGGAGTGCTCTCCAACACTGGCTTTCGTACTTACTTTGGTTTTGTAAACTAAGTAGTTACCTGAGTGTTTTAGCTTTAGAAAAATGGAACTAGCATGCACTGTATTGAGCTCTAGCAATTTCAAAATTGTATTTAAAATACCTAAGAGCTATCATAGCTTCATGAAACCAGTTGGTTGCTATAATTATAATATGAAACTGCTAATTATACTGTGGTAACTGCAAGCTGCACATTCTCCTTAAAGTGAAGTGCTGGGTAGGTATTGCTTGTGAGTAATAATTTCACTTAAGTAGTTAATATCCTATTTTGCAGGTATGCGTAAGCTTGCTCTGATTAAGAGCCTTTATTGGATACTTGAGAGGCCTATTCACGGAACGATATTGCATATTTCTAATAACGGTATCTTTTATTGATAAAATCAAGGTATTTGTAGGTAAGATTTAGGTACCTTCATGAGACTAAATGAAGTACGTTATGTAGGCATTTTACTGCTAATATTTTATTGACGCATTAAGTATTCAATAATATTTTATCATTAAATAGCCCTGACTTTAGCTCATTATGAGAGCATAGTAGGTGTTTCAAAAAAAAGCTAGGCCCAGACCACCAGGTTCTTGCCTGATTCTTTCCCTGGTGTAGGGAATTGTTTTGGAACAGGCAATAGAGTCAACTAGTTTTTAAGACTGTACGTTTTCGAGCGATCCTTGAGGTCCTATGAAATAAACATATTTTTCTTTCTTTCTCTTTCTATTACATTGTCACAAAAACATTTTTTTTTATTTCTAGCCCTTATTGCCCACTGCAGGGCAAAAGCCTTTAAAAACTAATTTACTCATTATTTCATTGGCAAATAGGGATTCCGTGGCCGAGTGTTAGGGCAGTCCGGCTTTAAAAGGATTTTGCATTTTGACAGTTTTTTATTTAATCAATCGAAATGATAAAAATAAATTGAATTGAAGTTATATACGAGCACCACCAAACAAAAGCTTGTTTAAAAGGACAAAAAACATACGTTCTTTCTTCAATTAGGGCTTAGTTTAGCCTAGCCACTTACATCTAGATATAACTACAGTACTAATATGGCTGTAAGATGTAATAATAGATCAAACATAACACTCGCTTAACTGCTAATTTGCACTTACCCGGCATACTTGGGATAATTTCCATTCGCTGTGTAATCTAATCAAGCTGTTTCAGATATCAAGTCTAGATTTACCTAAGATTATCTAGCTTAGGTACCTTTTAAAAATTATACTTTTTTTTTAAATCGACTGCAATTTTGTAAGAAGAGCGCAATTTCCTGCACTCATATCTTCGGAGGTTTTGCTGAGAGGATGGAGGACGTATCCACAGGAAATACAATGCTCAGTTACGTCTGGGGCTCACAAGACACGGGTTTCCTTACGATGGCGATGTTTACCTTCACCGTTTTAAGCTCCTGTTAAAGCGCATATAAACTTTTCGACCATTGATGCACGGCCAGACAGATTTATTAGATTCTCAACATTTGCACGCTAATTAGCTTGTTAGCTTAGCGTTAATATTTCGGATATGTACGCATATACTGGTGGTATAGATACTGGTGTTGGTTTACTGATTCGATCACGAACACTTATGTTACGTTTCACGACTGTCAAATAGCGCTACAAAGTCCACCATAAATGATAGTACCTAGTGTTTATTATATCAATATGTAAGAAATAGCGTATTCGAAACTTATGTACAACTTATTCGTATAAGTACTTATAAATCATAATTGGAATGACAATAATTATGAATTCATAATGTATAATAGGAAATTTCAATCGAGTTGATTCATTATTATTATCTGTAATTAAGCCAAACATCGTCAAAATGTTTCAATATGTTATGATTATCATGTAATCATGTAATGAGTGAGGATATAAAGGACGTTAATTGTATCCGTCAGACGCAGCCGTCGCGCCGGCGGCATGATGTGTCTGCTAGTCGGTAGTCAGGTGCATGGAAACTGATTGGTACTAGCTACTTGGCATTTAGAATTGTATGATTAGATTTAACAGTACGAAAAATGAATGCGCAAAACATCGTGAGGAAATCTACAGGTTGATTACGTATTTACTTAACTACTTACTTTATTTTGTACCTACCTACGGTGATCAACATTTACTTATAACTTGACAGACGTTTTTAAAATTCACCCACTTTTATTTCTAAACATGACCAACACAATACCTACCATTTCTTGGAACGTCTCAAGAATTAAGAAGATTTTTTTTGAAATTATTCTTGATTTATTTAGTAAATTGAGACTTACTTTTTTTAAACTGTCGTTATTCTTACAGGCCAAGGCTAACCTGGGTGACTGAATTTTAATGCTGTCAGGTTGCCTCATGATGTTTTCCTTCACCGTTTAGAGCTCGTGAATGCGCTTAAATTTTTTTTGCTACAAAAGTTCCATTGATGCTCGGCCGGATTCGAACCCACGACCTTCGGATCGAAAGTCCAAGCACAACCCACTCGGCCATCACGGCTCTTCAAAAACGTATAAGATAAACTTGTCTGTACTTTAATCTAATTAAAAAAGTTTATTTTTTTATTATTAAGCAGTTTTTTTATTATTAAGTTTCCACCATCATAATTTCTTCCTTTCTCAATATTATAAATGCGAATGTAACTCTGTATGCCTGCTTGTCTGTCTCTATTCACGCCTTTGCTATGATGATGAATTCCTGATCCCAATTTAATAATTGATACATGTTGCCAAGATCTTCCGTTCCACGTGTGAGAAGACGCGGACAGCAGCCAGTATAGCCAGCTAACATTCTTGACATTTCACACAGCGTCCCAATATTTAAGCACCCTGTATAGTTCCAATTAAACTGGAGTTTTGAGGTTTTGCAGAACAAAGTAACGACACGTGCAATATCGACTTTCTTTATTTAGGATCCTTAGGAAAGTCGATCTTAGTACCTACAGCACATAAGTGAAGTTAGATCTTACATCACTTATTTATGCCAGAATACTCAAACAATTATTATTTGTTTTTTTTTTATTACAACAATTAAACAACAATAATTAAATAGTGAGGCCATAACCATTAAGGAAGTTATTTTTTGATAAATTTGTTGACAAATATTTACACGTGAGTAATTTCTCGTGTCATTATATTATATAACCCACGATAGTTTTGAAAGAGAATTTATATTTCGATCAAAATAATTTGTGATATTAATAATATAAATTATATTAGGCAAATAACATGTGAACAAAAGGACGTGGAACTGTCCAAGTTGAAGTTAGAGCGAGCGATTTGTTTTAATAAAATAACCGCTCGTTGGACCAATTGGATTACACTACACTTGTTAGTTGATTGCGAGGCGGGCTGGCTTTTTGCGACCTACGTCTATACTTCATTTCTTGAATCGAGCTAATAGGAAGAAAAATTAATGCACGTGATTGGTCGTCGCGTCGGAAATAATTGTATTTCGCGTAATTGGCTAGATTGTCAAATCAATTGTCAATTTTCAAATCTAGCCAATCCAATTATTTTGATGACGAATCACGTGTGTTTATTTTTCTTCCTATTAGCTCGCTTCAAGAAATGAAGTATAGATATGTAGCGTTGTAGGGTTTAGTTAGGTTTTAGCCATTTTAGACAGGTTAGGTTATGCTAGTAGTCGTGCGTCGATGGGCTTGCAACTTGTCACGTATGAAAAGCTAACTTCTGCAAATGGGCATGTACCAAATATGTATTTGGACACACCTCAGACTACCCCATTAGAAATCTTCAAAGGATCTAAAGAATAACATAAAGATTTGAAAGAAATGTCTACCGCAACCTGGGATACAGTCGTGATCATATTTAATTTTTTTCTTCTTTTTTTTCAATCCTGATTTTATCGAAATTTCTAATGGGTTATTTATGGTCTCATTTGACCGTAGGTAAATTACCTAACGCTACATTATTTAGTTTTGGGGGAAAATCGGCAATAAAATTAAAGTACCCTATGACGTCACCCCTAATATTTAGCATGATTCGAATAGAATAACTAGAACTCGTGATTTATTTATGAAAATGGCGTCGCTAAGCTATGCGCGTGACCCCATACATCGTCCCCTGTGGCGAGATGATTTACTTCTAAACCATGGGGTCACATGTGCCGGTAGCCAACTACTACTGGACGCGAAATTATTATGGACAAGTGACAAAATTGAAAAAATATTGAACCGACTCTAATTCGTAAATAAAGAAAAAAAAATCTGCATTTAAAAAAAAATTAGCTTGCATTCTACTCTTTGGACATGTTTCTCGACGTGTAGGTGTATCGAGATACATAATAATTATAAGAGAACTAGACAGATAACCACTACCATTCCGTTAATAGTGTACCGAACATGAACAAAAAGATAAGTAAGGGTTAGTCCATTCCTAAACCCTTCAATGCACACATCCGTATAGTTATTCGTACGAGGAAAATAATCATATTCATCCCATTATTTATTTATATTTTGTGGTTCGTACGCAAATATTTATGTGGACACTGCTTTATGACTGAGGCTCTGAAATTGTGGTATTGTCTTTAGCTTATCGATATTCTATTGTTATTATGCTATAGATCTCTGGTGGTCTATTGCTGGTCATAGATTATTTATTCTAGCCCATTTACTTGGTTTACTGGCCAGTATTGTTCTTGCTTTTGGAAAAATAACCGTTTTAGGATGTATCAAAGATGATGGAAATTGTGGACTGATTGATCAATAATAACTTACATGATATAGATACAATAGAATAGAATAGAATATAATCATTTATTGGCACGGAAGTAACACATTAATAAAATACAATGATATATAATATCATTACAATATCACATACCGTACTACGTACGACTCATACTCGTCAATTAATATACATAATTCTGTGCCCACACTAGTTTTTCCTGTATATGTTTCTGTATAAGTATACGAATTTGTAAAGATTTAATAGATTTCATTAAAGTTGTAATGTCTTAGGTAAAGTACCTATCTGTAAAGTTACAAACTTCACTACATAGTATACAAAGTCGCTTTCTCTGTCCCAATATCCAATCTATGTATGCTGAAATCTTTAAAACTAAGCGACGGATTTTGATGCGATTTTTTTAATAGATACAGAAATGTATATTGAACCCGTGCGAAGCCGGGGCTGGTCTCTAGTTTTAAATAAATGTACACCGAAGTGCACTTACTTATGGGCCTGTGCCTATGGGTAGGACTGGCGATGGAAACACAATAATTGTTGCTTGGAATACTTGGTTTTATTGTGAGACGTTTTTACATTCAATCTAAAAAATATATATAGGATGGCATCGTGTTTTCGTCAGCGCGATCTAGGTTTGGGTCGATCGCGCCATCTATTGACTACAATTAAAACTAAACATATAACTGTCTCATTGTCTTGGTGAAACATACAATATAAGTTAAACATAAATAAATAAGTCTTTTTCTGAGCACAATGTTTATTCATGTGTTAAAAGCTTCCGATTTCTATTCACTATTATAGTAAATAGGTAATACCGGGGTAACCTGACAACTCTGACAAGCCTGATCCACGTTCATAGCAACGGCCCATTGCCCTCAAATTGACCGTGTCGTCTCTCTGGCTACGGCCTTAGATAGTCGTGAAATATGGGATGGAAGGGAAGAGGTGGTCGGAATGTGGAAATGATTTTGTAGGTGAAAATTCGTGTAGAAATCCTTGTATATTTTTTGATCTTTCTTGAGCTCTCTCAATTGATTGAAATTTATATTATAAGAACAGGAAGCCGTACCTAAACTGTTAACAATTAAGTTTCGATACTAAGTTTACGTCAGCGCCTTAGCTTACGCCAAAAGCAGTTCATTAGGACCTAAACTGAATCGCTATAAACGGTCATGGTAAACCCGATGTAGGCTTACTACTGTTAAAATAGCGATTCAGTTGGAATCCATGGAAGTTACATATTATCTTTGCTAATAACCCTAATTAAAGTAAATCTGAGCAATTATCAAACCTGATTCGAGGGCATTGACCCCGACGTTCGACACCTGAGCATAGCAATTTTAATGTATGGGATATTCTGGATTGGCATACTATAAGGCATAGAAGGACTCTGCTAAAACTTAGGAAATATCAATTATGTAATTACCTCACAATACCTACATGCTTTATTTACAGAAACTAAACTATTACATACCGTTACCGTACGAATACATATAAAGTATTGTAACTTCTTTAATATCACCAAATTATTAGTCAAATTAAATTCTGGATTGGCATACTATACAGCATAGAAGGACTCTGCTAAAATTAGGAAACATAAAATTATGTATTTTACCTCACAATACCTACATGCTTTATTTACAGAAACTAAACTATTACATACGTTACCGTACGAATACATATAAAGTATTGTAACTTCTTTAATTTCACCAATTGTTAGTCAAATTAAAATAGTGATAACAATAGTCATAACATTTAAAACATTGCAAGGCCACATAGATCAGATGTAAAGTTTCTTCTTATACCATGGATTCTATGGCTTCTGAGTGCGATGCTCAGCCATGTTTAATCACAGCGGTTAAACGACGGATGCGATCGTTTTCAAAAAATCCGTCCGAAATTATAAACTTCCTTTTATTTATTTTAAATGAGTGGCTTTATAAATGGTATTTATTTGCTGTGTCGGCATGTAAAATTTAAGATAAATAAACTTCCATGGGATTCAACTAGATGCTAACTAGAAGTATTCCATTTGTTAGCCACATGTTGGACGTGCCTCTGTCAATCCTTTCTACAGCCTGTTTAAATTTTTGAAAAGACCAAGTATAAGCTAATGATTTTCGTGCTAGATGATATACTTGTCTTTATTCTAACACCATCTATCAGATTGAAAAGTGAAAAACGAAAATACGTGCATTCGTGTGGATGAATCAGCCCGGTTGCCTGCTAGTGACGCAAGCCAAATTAAAGCCTGGCCGAATACTGTCAAGATCTAATTTCCCCTGTCACCATACATTTCCCGTGCAAAATCAGGAAATAGCCGGCCGATAAATAAAATCAATGCATCACTACACAATGGAAGCCGAATTGTCCCACGAATTGTCCCACTTCGAAGCGACCGGCCTTTTGTGCCTCTGTGATTGCGGTTCCCTTAAATATATCAACACCAACGTAAGCAGACCACCCATTCCATAGCCCACATCCTTAACATAACAAAATAAGGTTTAAATTAGGAGAAATATTTTTTTAAGAGATCAAGTATGATGGTAACGTATTAATTTTACAATGAAACATGGCAGACATGGCTGTGAAAGATGGGACGCGAAAAATCGGTGATTATATTTTATACTAGCAACACGTCCCAGCTTTGTACTGGTGTACTAATGAAACTACCTAGATAAAATATCCTTACCGCTCTTAGCGATAAGGCCGCCCATTGTACTTTTATTTCTTAGTTTTAATGTCTGTATTGTGTTTTCTTTTGTGTACAATAAAGTGTTTATCTATCTATCTATCTATAACCATTCCGACAGTCCATTCTACACATCGGTGAAATTTTGAAATCGGCTGAGTAGTTTTGGAGATTACCTCCGTCAAACAAACACCAGCATAACCTCTTTATAAAACAAGTATGGAGATTCCTGTACATGCGTATAAATACATACATTTAAAAACCAAAATATACATACATAATAAATATAAACTATAGAATATAATAATAATAATAATAATATAATATAATAATAATATAAGAGTTCACTAGGTCCAGCAATATTCAGCCTTGCAATTCATCCAATCATTTCAACACTAAATTCAAAATTAAACATTTGGTATTTGGATGATGGTACTTTAGGTGGTGATTCAGAGACAGTATTAACGGATTTACAAGCAGTTATTGACAAATTCAAAGAAATCGGATTGGTTTTAAATTTTTCCAAATGTGAATTATTTATAAGTGATTCCGTTCAAAATTCAAAAAAAGATGAAATTATTACAAAATTTAGTTTATTGGCCCCTTCAATCAAAATTATCACAAAACAAAATTTACGTCTCTTAGGTGCCCCAATTTTAGATGAATCGTTTCCATCGTTCATCACAGAGCAGCGTGCGAAATTCGATGAATATTCTGAACGTTTATCTAAAATTCACCGTCATATAGCTTTTCACATCATTCGGTTTTGTCTATTTGTGCCTCAGCTCACCTATGTTCTTAGATGCAGCCCTCTTTGGATGTTTAATGACCTTCTATCAAATTTGGACACTGCGTTAAAAGATGTTCTGGTTAAAATTCTAAATTGTCCTCTGTCAGATGTTTCCTGGTGTCAGGCCACTCTACCCATAAGGTTTGGTGGACTAGGCATTCGCAAAATTTCTAGTGTGTCTCTTCCAGCGTTCTTGTCCTCTGTGCATAGCACTTCGGCCCTTTTTTCCAAAATAGTAAATGCTTCTTTGGGTAATATTAAAATTAATGCTATGGAGGAGGCCAAGAATGCATGGACTATGGTTTGTCCAGCCGAATCGATTCCAGAAAAACTACACCTACAGAGGCATTGGGACGAGCCTGTCTGTAAGAAGTTGCAGCAAGATCTTTTGGACTCTGCTGCAAATCTGACTGACAAAGCTCGTCTAATTGCCTCTGGAACTAGAGAATCTGGTTTCTGGCTCCAAGCCTTACCATCCGTAAATTTAGGAACCCTTTTGGACAATATAACGTTTTCTTTAGCCATAAACCTGCGTATTGGAGCCACGACCAACGAGCCCCATCAGTGCCACTGTGGTAGCGCAGTCGCCCGTCAAGGCCATCACGGCCTCTCCTGTCGGCGCTGTGCAGGCCGCCTTTCCCGCCATGCCAGCCTCAATGACATAATCCGTCGAGCCCTCGCCACCATCAACGTGCCGGCCATTTTAGAGCCGAACGGTGTCGCACGTGATGATGGTAAGCGGCCTGACGGTATGTCTTTGATTCCTTGGAGCCGTGGGAGACCGTTGGTGTGGGATGCCACCTGCGTGGACACACTGGCGAGCTCTCATTTATCGGCGACATCCAGGGTCGCGGGTGCGGCGGCGGCTGCAGCAGAAAGCTTGAAAAGGCGGAAATATGCATCCATTGGAGATGGTTACATATTTCTGCCTTTTGGCGTAGAAACGCTTGGTTCGTGGGGCCCAGAGGCGTGGCTTCTTTACCGGGAAATTGCAAAGAGGCTCATAGACGAAACCAATGACCAAAGGGCTGGTGCTTACCTCGGACAAAGGATAAGTTTAGCCATTCAACGAGGTAACGCTGCCAGCCTTTTGGGCACCCTACCTGCGGCCGGTGACCTGAACTCTGTATTCTATCTTTAGGTGATACTAGGTTAGAATACAGAGTTCATTTTTATTAAATTAGTTTTTAAGTAGTGTAGGAATTTTTTTGTTTGTTTCTGATATAAAACTTTATAAGAATAAATATAAATATAATAATAAATATCCTTAGACATTTCACACAGCGTCATCTGGTCCCAAGCTAAGCAATTAAATGCTTGTGTTATGGTAACCAGATGACTGTATAATACTTAGATACATTTTTTTTTTGTAAATACATAGGTACATATTATAGATAGAAAACACCCAGACACGGAACAAATATCTGCAGAACATACAAACATTTGTCCCGTAGCGGGGATCGAACCCGCGACCCTAGCGTCTCAACCGGGCGTTCACCCAACTGCGCCATTGAGGTCGTACATACATACATACATACATATAATCACGCCTCTTTTCCATGGGGGTAGGCAGAGACCAAAATATCCTGAATTAAAAATGTTTTCTCCAACACTACCTCCCAGCATCCATCTCCTTCAGCTATATTACGGGCCCATCTGCCGTATCCAATCTAAGCCCCGCTAAAGGTAGCCGTTCGAACTGAGCGTCTATGGCGTCATTGGCGCCGCGGCTGTGACGCCGAGACAGTGCGACAGATAGATGTTCTATGCAAATGTATGAAATTCTAGGGAACGTCATTCGAGCGCAGCGTCACTGTCGCGGCGTCAGTGACGTCACAGTGCCGCTGTGACCGCGTTGACAGATGTCAATGTGACCGCGGTGTTGGTGACGCTATAGACGCTGCGTTTGTGACGCTCAGTTCGAACGGCTACCTTAAGAAAGTACAGTGCAGCGTAAACGTAATCACAATACATTTATTGGTGCTAATCTGTCAGCCAAACTGGTGCTTATTAAAAACATCCCAATGATGTATCGCGAGTAATTTCCGCGAGCTCCGTGCGAGACCCTCTGGAGGGGCGAATCAGGACGAGGAATATGGGGGTGGACGGAATTTTTTATTTTATTTATTTATTTTTATAAACAAATAAAATAAAATGTAAATGATAACGACTGTATCCCAGAGAATGGTAGACATTTCATTATAGGTAAATAAAATAAATCTATTTTATGCGTAACTGTAGACATTTTCCAAAATTGGAGAGTTCAGGCCTGAAATATTATGTCTCCGATTTTTGTTTTCCCCAATATTATCTGCATTTTCATGTCAGCAACTTTTTAAATGTGTGCTGACTTTATTAAAAGTAGACTTTTAGGAAAAACAATATTTCTGAACCAGAGCCGAGAAGAAATCACACTCTATTGTAAGTTTGGGGTTATGTCGACCTGAAAACGCACCTTGACGACCTCTGTGGCGCAGTTGGGCGAACGCCCGGCTGAGATGCGGAGGTTGCGGGTTCGATCCCCGCTACGGGACAAATGTTTGAATGTTCTGCAGATATTTGTTCCGTGTCTGGGTGTTTTCTATCTATAATATGTATGTATTTACAAAAAAAATGTATCTAAGTATTATATCAGTCATCTGGTTACCATAACACAAGCATTAAGTTGCTTAGCTTGGGACTAGATGACGCTGTGTGGAAAGTCCAAGGATATTTATTTATTTTATATTTATTTTTACCCCCATTTAAGACTGGGGTAATCCTAACTCCTACCCTATTTAGAAGAGGGGGAAGGAAGTATTGTTGCCTGTGATTTATAGGTTTCTTAATAAATACGTCGAGCGGTTCGACGATGGTTCGCGTTTATTAATTGTTGCAACGATTATTAATTGCGCAACTGTTTACTATTCTGTGGACTAATCGGGGAGGGGGTGATTGGTTGTTAAGTGGCTGTATGGTTTCTATAAGTTGTGTCAGTAGGGTTCAATGTTTTTATGGATATCTTATAGTAGTTGAGCTATTATTTGAGTGCCTATTGTTTAACTTGTCGCGAAACGAAATTCGTCGCCATCATAAATAAACTGTCAAACTTGACAGGTAAGTGCGGAAAAACGGTCAGATTTGACAGTGAAACCATTTTTACAGTCTTAATTGACAATCTGACAGTAAAATTTTCAGTTATATTTGACAGTAAACCATTTTTAACAGTCATATTTGACAATCGAGGCGACTGACCTGTCATATTTGACAGGTCAGTCGCTATTCTGCGGCAAGTTAGCTATGCCGATTCAGGATAATAATTAATTAAGCTATTTTTAAATTTATAATTTTTTTAAAGAATCAAATAATACAGCCCTAGTTGGTGTTAAAGTTGAAAACATTCAGGAAAGTCAGAAGCATATTAATCCAAAATGAAAACACTATCACATATCATTAGAAGCACAACAAAACCAGCCATTTTCATAACAATATAACTTCCCCAGTGACATTTACAAGTAGCGCGGCAATTTACAAGTTGAGGGCAGTGTGGAAGTCAGTTGTTCGAATTCCCACGGCGTAAGTTATGCCTTCTCACATGTACACGTATATATACCTACGTATAATGTATATATAAATATATTTTTTTCATTTAATTTCATTTGCAGAACGGTAAAACAAAAATAGGCCTTCTTAAGCGTTAGTACTCGTAGATACAGGTACATAATTTTCAAACGAAATCGATTGATGGACGAGTGAGAGTCGAACCTTCATTGATCCTTTGACCCTGACCTTTTTGGATCGGAAGTCGAAGAACATCTCAGGGAGATAGCAACTACTTTATTGCACACTTAGAGATGAACTTATGAAAGAAAGAAAAGTGAGTTATCTGTGACTTTATTTGTAGGACCTCAAGGATCACTTAAAAATGTAGAGTCTTATTAAGCTAGGTGACTCTATTGCCTGCTCACACTTACACACTTACCCCATTATGCATATTCGACCTAAAACCTGTATTAGCTAAAACGTATATTAAATCTGTTGCTATCTCTTTTCGTTGACATATGAGTGACAAGAAAAAAACGTTCTAAAACGTTTCTAAAACCTGTTTAAATTGTCAAGTTTTTATGAATAAACCCCTTAGTTAGTTAGTTAGTTCATGACGCAATGAAAAAAAATGAGCAAGTGGCCAGAAACTTTTGCATTTATAATATTAGTAACATTAGTCGACCCGCGACCACGGGCGGTGCAATCCGTCTCGAAACGTCGGGATAAATAATAAAAAGGTAACGTGATAAATACCATATAATTTATAAAATGAGTTCTGATCACGTAAGTTTAAAAAAGACAATATTAGTAGAGTTTTAATTGGGATTTTTTCCTACGGAAAACGTTGGTATGAGACATGCACCATTTTCCCGATAAAAGGCCAACTTCCATAGCAGTTATGGGAAAATCGCCATAAAATTGATACGCTTATGAACACGCCCCGGGCGGCGCAGGCACTAATAGTTAGGTACGATACGATTAACTAGAGCGGTAGACTTTTATATAATCTGCAATCTCTTGGTTTTGATAGCCTGAACTTACTTTGGAATAAGCGCATGTCACAATGTTTTAATCACACTAACTATTACTCGTATAAGAGTAGTGTTTTTCATATGTATAGGCGACCAAAAAATTGGTTTACCACTTTTGATGACATCTCCCAGTAACATAACTATTCGCTAAGGATTACTGAATGACAGATTCTGACGTAGCAGGTCAATCTGTCAAGCGAAAATAGCCCTTGATGTTTTGTACGTGCAAATGATATTCAGCCTTAGAGTGGTAAACCAATTTCTTTGTCGACTATACGTACATGTAAGTGTGAAAAGATAAATAATGATTGAATTGTATTGTAGATAGACCGGTCGCCCTACTCCCGTTTTCGACGCAAATCATGTTTGTTTATATTTCTAACTATTCGATCGACTCGGTGAACAGAGTATAGAGTACTGTTAGCAGAGTCCCTCGATGATGACTAATCGACAGACGGCACCTACATAAAAAGCGAGCGCACGGCGGCGCTCGCTCACTTTGTGCTTGGCTTTCGAACGAGACGGATGTCTCGGCTTCCTAGGGAATTTGTGTTGTTAGGTCGTTTTCTTGTATTTTGTAATCGTGTAGCCTATGTCAGTGCTTATTTTGGTTTAATGGTGTAAACTGGTGTTTCCTTTGCTTCCGTTGTCTATCCTGACCATCTCAAATTGTTCGCTTATAAAGATAATTTAGTTTTGATGATTTGACTATTTGTGTTAATAAAGTTGTTCTTCTATTTTTTTAAAGATTTTCACTTCTGATTTCCAATATCAGAAGGTGGGATTCTTGTCCACACCCACCTAATAATTTTTTCGGAGTTGTCTGATGACCTACATAGGTTTCGTCGTCGCGACAGGAGTGATGATTCACGTAGTAACCCGTTCTCGAAGCAGAATTCGTTCTAGGGGTAGATCTAGTTCGCAATGTAGGTCAAGGTCGGATCGTAGCGTGCATTTTTACGCAGTGGCTTTGCCATCCATCATCTTGACAATAGTTGTTCCGGCTTTGTGTTATTTTCGTGATTTTGTGTTATTTTCGTGGTTTTGTGTTCGTGCGATTAACAAAAATCGTAACTACCCTCATTTTGATGAAATGTCTGGACGTTCGTCGAGGACTAGAGATCGTGAAAATGTACAAAGGAGAGATCGTTCAAGTAGTGGGAGTCGCAGTCGTCGTTGTCTGGCGTCTAATAGTCGATATGTTTTGTTTGGTGACGCAAAGTCTTATTTGAGTGGTTGTGTCTCAGGCAACGGGTCGAGGAGTGACTTTGGGAAAGTTTGGTTTAGTTTTCACTTTTTCCTCGTAACGGTGACATGGATAGCGTCTTGGTTGTGATTTGAGTTCTGTTCGTGAACGAGTTCGAGCCGCTCTCGGTCACGTCACCGACTGCGCTCGTTCGGGTTGCGGAGTGATCGCTCGCGGGACAGGAGGTCCTGTGGCCGGCGGTCGCGCAGCCACACGCGAGATGGATCGCCGCACCGGCGCTCTCGTGATCGGAGGTCGCGCAGCATCGCGCATGACGTTGAGGTACCTAGCTGCCAGGTACGTGCGGCGCGGTTACCACCACGGAGCAACTGTGAGTTTTTTGATACCTACTAAAACGTGTTGTTTGTGATCGAGGTATACGTCTTATGCCTTCAGATTTTGTTGCACTTTCTTAATACGGAAGTTGAGTATCTGTGCTGACTAATTGAACAAGGTCAGGTACGGCCGAGCTCAGGGATGATTACAGCTCGCTCTGAATCACCAAAACTCAGTCAGATGTTTCATACTAGACATCCCTAATACTGACAGACATTCAGGTCAAGGTCATTTCTCTACCAAGCTCTGATAGCCTTGTTGGACCTTTGATCTTGTGTGCGTTTTTTTCTGTGCAGGGCGCTTGCTCCTGTGCGACCGGTCCTGTGGACGCGCTCTGGACGCGCTCTGGACGAGCGGTCCTGCGGACGAGCGGTCCGGTGGACGAGCGGTCCTGTCGACAAGCGGTCCGGTGGACGAGCGGTCCGGTGGACAAGCGGTCCAGTGGACAAGCAGTCCTGTCAGCATTAGATCCGTACTTGTCTTGGTCTGACATTGCTTGCGTACCTGTCAATAGCCACCACTACGTTCTTATTCAACTCGTTTTCTTTCTTTCTTTCTTTCTTTCTTTCTTTCTCGTACACAGATATTCTCATGACACTTACACTTCACTCACACTTAGGTAGGTCTAGGTAGGTCACTTAGGTACTTAGGGAGTCTAGGTAGGGTTAGGCATAGGCTGGTTATGGTTATTGATGGTGACGTGTGTAATGGATGGATTGAGATGAGTCGGACAGATCGGTGGACGTGTCTTTCGATACATGTCGAGCGGTGAGACCCTTGGTACCGATCCCGATAACTGTGTGGACCTTTAATCGCGCGTGCGTTTGCTTTTTGTACAGGGTTCTTGACCCTGTGGACGCGCTGTGGACGCGCTCTGGACGCGCGGTCCTGTCGACAAGCGGTCCTGTGGACGAGCGGTCCTGTGGACGAGCGGTCCTGTGAACGTGCGATCCTGTGGACGGCTGGTCGTCCGCGCACGTGTGGCCCCTGAGGCATGGTTGGCCCCTGAGGCATGGTTGGCCCCTGAGGCACTGTTGGCCCCTGAGGCATTGTTGGCCCCTGAGGCACTGTTGGCCCTTGAGGCACTGAACCCGGTCCGTTGTGACGGTGTTCTAATGGCCATGGAAGCTGGTCGGTCTTGCAAGCCGATCAGTCGCTGTGTAACGTGCGTTCACAGTGTTTATTATTTGGCATGTTCTAAGTTTTACTTATTTTTACTTTACTGTGTGTGTATAGCTGAGTATTTAGTATTCCATCGCTTTGTTGCGATTACTGGAATTCGAAATCCAAATAGTTGCAATACATTGTTATTCTTTTTGTATTTGTATTTACGTTACGGACTGAAGTCGCTTAAGTAATGTTGGTTTAGTGTAAAGACTAGTGGTTGTGAAAGCTTGAGTGCACGCTTGCTTTCATGACTACAAAATAGGTCTGTTGGCTGTTGCTTTGCCTTTTTGATGACGAGACTT
Organism: Xanthorhoe spadicearia; assembly: GCA_947086425.1. Classification (NCBI taxonomy): domain Eukaryota; kingdom Metazoa; phylum Arthropoda; class Insecta; order Lepidoptera; family Geometridae; genus Xanthorhoe; species Xanthorhoe spadicearia. The sequence continues at coordinate 405,245 of OX352212.1, forward strand.
CAGATTGTAACATTACGGACTGTTGGCTAGATGATCTTAGCTCTGTTTATTTTTCAGAGAATGATCCAATGATCGATGTAGCCTTGCCGGTGAAGGATGCGATCAAGCACGCAGGTCCCGCCAGCAGGCGAGCACCGGCTCCGCCAGCGGCCGAGCACCGGCTGCGCCAGCAGGCGAGCACCGGCTCCGCCCGCGGCGAGCACCGGCTGTGCCAGCGGCGAGCACCGGCTGCGCCCGCAGGCGAGCACCGGCTGCGCCCGCAGGCGAGCGCCAGCGGCGAGCATCGGCTGCGCCCGCAGGCGAGCACCGGCTGCGCCAGCGGCGAGCATCGGCTGCGCCCGCAGGCGAGCACCGGCTGCGCCCGCAGGCGAGCGCCAGCGGCGAGCATCGGCTGCGCCCGCAGGCGAGCACCGGCTGCGCCAGCGGCGAGCACCGGCTGCGCCAGCGGCGAGCACCGGCTGCGCCAGCGGCGAGCATCGGCTGCGCCCGCAGGCGAGCACCGGCTGCGCCAGCAGGCGAGCATCGGCTGCGCCCACAGGCGAGCACCGGCTGCGCCAGCGGCGAGCATCGGCTGCGCCCACAGGCGAGCACCGGCTGCGCCAGCAGGCGAGCATCGGCTGCGCCCGCAGGCGAGCACCGGCTGCGCCAGCGGCGAGCACCGGCTGCGCCAGCAGGCGAGCACCGGCTGCGCCCGCAGGCGAGCACCGGCTGCGCCAGCGGCGAGCACCGGCTGCGCCCGCAGGCGAGCACCGGCTGCGCCAGCAGGCGAGCACCGGCTCCGCCAGCGGCGAGCACCGGCTGCGCCAGCGGCGAGCACCGGCTGCGCCAGCAGGCGAGCACCGGCTCCGCCAGCGGCGAGCGCGTCTTACAACATGGAATCAGTGGAACAAGCATCAGCCTTGTTCCTAAATAAATGAAGACGAAGATGAACAAGTTTCTGGCACAGGTTCCTCCATGCCTGTGTTAGGCGCGATCCGGAGGCGAGTTCGCCGTCGGCAGCTGTCGCCGCTTCCAGTGGCACCACACCGCGTTCCCGGGTCGAGGACGACCCTCTGTCAGGAGAGGCCGTGTTAGCAGAGTCCCTCGATGATGACTAATCGACAGACGGCACCTACATAAAAAGCGAGCGCACGGCGGCGCTCGCTCACTTTGTGCTTGGCTTTCGAACGAGACGGATGTCTCGGCTTCCTAGGGAATTTGTGTTGTTAGGTCGTTTTCTTGTATTTTGTAATCGTGTAGCCTATGTCAGTGCTTATTTTGGTTTAATGGTGTAAACTGGTGTTTCCTTTGCTTCCGTTGTCTATCCTGACCATCTCAAATTGTTCGCTTATAAAGATAATTTAGTTTTGATGATTTGACTATTTGTGTTAATAAAGTTGTTCTTCTATTTTTTTAAAGATTTTCACTTCTGATTTCCAATAGTACATATAAATAACCTGTAACATCAAAGCGCTGAGCGACGCAATCAATCCACTTTCATCGGAAGCTTCCGAGACATTTCTGAATTAGACCTTTTGTTTCGTTTCGGCAAAATGTCTTTTTTATGCATCGTGTACGCACTGTGTTGTTTTTACGCCGCGTAAAAACTGCCGACTATGTCATTATTACTACAATCGCTATATTATTATCATTAAAAGTAATATGAATATTTGATGATGAAAACTTACGCGATCAAAAGTGTCATAAAGATTGTTTGTTTGATGGAGGTGATCTCCGAAACTACTGAGCCGATTTCAAAAATTCTTTTACCGATGTGTAAAATGGATTGTTGAAAAGATTATAGGTTATATTTTACTCCTGTAGTTTCATTAGACACACCCGTGCGAATCCGGGACGTGCTGCTAGTATTATATAAATAATTATTTAATCAGCAAACTGTTTTTATAACTTCGCATAACTGCTATGATCTATAAACAATGTCTAATCAACGCGTTTTGTCATTGTAATCGTTTATCATCGTAATCCAAAGTAATTTCTTTCGGATGAGCGTGAAAAAAACGCGGAGTTAGCAATCGCAGTGCGTACTCACACCAGCTGAAGGAATGGCCGGAGCCCGCTAATTGATTGTTTAGCGCTGAGCCGCGCTCAATGGACGAGGTTGATGACATTCTACTGCCGGCTTACTGCTACAAAGGTTTTTATTCAACTACTAGCACGTCCCGGCTTTGAACGGACTTATGAAACTACCGGGATAAAATATAGCCTATAACCATCCCGACAGTCCATTCTACATATCGGTGGAAGAATTTTTGAAACCAGTTAAGTAGTTTCGGAGATTACATCCGTCAAACAAACAAACCAACTTTGGCTCTTAATAATTATTATATTATAAGCCCATCTGAAACTCAGAGGTCGCGGGTTCGATCCGCTGCGGGAAAAAGGTCTGTGTGTCTGAAAATGTTTCTCTTGTCGGAGTATTTTCCTTGTCATGTGTATCTATGTATTTATAAAATAAACCTATGCTATATCAGCCCCCTATATCAACCCTGATTACCATAACACAAGCATTGGGTTGCTTGTGTAATGGTAATGTTATGGTTGTTTAAATATCTAAATGTTACTGCCGAAAAATTGAAAAATCTTTAAATCTATTTATCAAAACCATTCCAAACTTTAAGGGTCCAACACACAGAGCACACGCCGAATTCAAGCAAACACTGAAACCTCCACAGTTAAAATATAGAGGAGATAGTTAAAAACTACAACAAATCAAACACTAGAACTTGATGCTGATGGAAAGCAAGACTTTCCCAAAAAGGCCCTCGAGATGAGTCGCGTCAGGTTGACCCTTCGATAAAATTAGCATGCATAATGTATGCGCGGGCGGCGCCCGGGGCCCTTAAGACACGGAGGCCGAAATAGAGGCGGTAATTATAAGACTTATGATTGTATCTTGAAGATTGCAGATATTTTTATGTCACGGTTGTCTCTAAAGATTAGAGAGACAATTTTTTTTCTGTTTATAAAGTTTAAGCAAAGTTACAGAGACTTAACGTGGTTATTATTTTTGATATGAGAATAAATCATTTATGTGCCACATTAAAAAAGCTGAGGCCCGAGCAATTGACGACCTCTGTTTCGCAGTGGGCGGAGCTCGCCTGGATCGCGGAGGTTGCGGGTTCGATCTCCGCTACGGGACAAATGTTTGTATGTACTGCAGATATTTGTTTCGTGTCTGGGTGGAAATCTATAATGTTGTATGTATTTACAAAAAAGTATTCTATGTAGTATATCAGTCATCTGGTTACCATAACACAAACATTAAATTTCTTAGCTTGGGACTAGATAACGCTGTTTGAAATGTCCAAGGAAGGATATTTATTTATTATTGGTATTTCTGACACAGACACCCGGTCACAAGGTAGACCACGGATGAGATGGCGGGACGACGCCTTTGAGAGGGACTGGCAGAGGAAAGCATGGGATCCGCGCAACTGGCGAAAGCGGGGGGAAACCTTTGCCCAACAGTGGGACAAGATGGGCTAATAGTAATAGTAATCATCATCATGTTCAGCTCAAATGATAGCCCACTGCTGGGTATAAGCCTCCTCCCTCAAACGCCACTCTACTCGGCCCTGTGCTGTTCTCATCCATGTCTTTCCCTCTATGGCCTTTATATCATCCACCCACCGGGCTAGTGGTCTGCCCCTGTAATAGTAATAGTAATAGTAATTATAGTAATTGGTATTTTAACAAATTACCAGATCCATGTCAGCACTCCTCCGACCCCCTTCGTGCCGGCTCGGCTGGGCTCGGCAAACACTCGTGTTTCGTCTGGCAGCTCAATTAATTTCCCAAGCAAACTTTGTCAAATGAATTCATTATTTTTTTGTATTCAAATATTTGTATCAACAAAAGACCAACCAAAAGACCAAGCAAATACAGTCAACGACAGAAGTTGATAGTTTTTCAAAGTATATTGTATTTGATTGGAACGTATGGAATGTTAGGTAATGCAAAATGAATGCCCACACAGTACCAAATATGTGTTTGGATATACCTCTGACTACCCCATTAGACAGATGTTTCAGATCTAAAAGTGCTTTAACGATCTGAAAGATTATGTTTACTGCCTTGGGAGTACAATTGTGGTCATATTTCATTTAATTTACATTGTTTTAAACATTGCAGAGTTATTTTACGTTATCGACTGTACAATCGTATTTCCTATACTATTCATTATTGTACCTCACACTCCCCACAAGTCACAATTTCCCCGTATTTGTACAAAAAAGGTGAATTCCACAAATCCCCAGCGAGTGTTCACAGCGAACTATTTATTTTTTTGGTCGTATTTACGAGGCAAGCCGAGTTACGAGCTCGTAAATCTCGAGGTTTAATTATTAATAACGTGTACGATTCGGCCATATGTGCCGCTGAATATTTCCGGGTGCTACACGCACGATTGCGCCCATCTTGTTTTTTATAATGTGGTTTCTTTGTAGCTGGTAGTTTGTATAACCCTGTTTTTTTATAATGGACTGCTGATCTTACCATCACTAAAAAGCGCTCGTGGCGAAGCTTGCTAATCCCCGGTTCCTATAACCAACTAACGGATGGCCATAGGACTTTTGCCATAGCAACGTTGTTATTTGACAAAAAGTTTCATACATTTTGTGTTGTAAAAACAAAGTTGGATGACGACCACCGTATATAATACAAAGTTGGATGATACCACGACCTTCTAATCGAAAGTCGAGGTACTAATCCACTTGGCTAACACGGCTTATAATTTTCCAATATAATTGACTAAAAGTTTCTAAAAGTTGGGCGGGGCACTTGGCTAGAAGGGACGATGGAAGATGGACGAAAGCTATTACCGAATGGTGGCCCCGGGACGCGCAACGAACAAGAGGCAGACCACCCGCCAGATGGTCGAACGACATCATAAGCGTGGTCGGTCATCAGTGGACGAGACTCGCGAGGGATCGGAAAAAGTGGCGTAATAGACAGGAGGCCTATACCCAACAGTGGGTGGAAATGGTCTGAGATGATGATGATGATGACGAATTGACTAAAGACAGAATGTCAGAATCTTGTCGCAAACAAGATTAGCATCTACTAAATTATGGATAAGAGAAGTTTGTTCCATCACTCTCACTATACATCAATAGTTACTCTTTGCTAGACATTACCTATTATTAGTTTGGTTAGGATAAGACAATGTGCTGACAGGTTGTAAGATATATTGAGGTACGAGTATACTAGGAGAATGTGAATCAGGGAAACAGGTTCACGGTGAAAATCTTCACATAATTAAGTCAGTAAAGTGAAGTTTTCAATGATAATAAAGTTTTACCTACAACCGGCAAGTTTATCTTTTAGGTGACTTAAAAAGGAGTTAAATTCCACTGTATCAATTAGGTAAATATCCTTAAAAAGATACATTCCAATAGATTACCGATTTTGAAAATTCATTAAATAGGTAATGACGGAGGCTTTTGTGATACGAACAAACGAAAATCCTTTTTTGTTTGCAAAGACTCAATTCAATGGATGTTTTATAATGTGCTAGTGAGCCAGTTTAAAAGTCAGGTTTTTATAATATTTATCAAATTCAGTGCCCACAACGCACAGGATGTTGCATACCATCGGTCAGTGGCTGGGCAGGGAATCTGTTAAAAATAATAATCATCATTTCACTTTCTAAACTATCGTGAGCTGTTACTAGACAATACAATCCAATAAATAATATAAACTTTTACAAAATCCATAATCCTTAAATCAAGAAGGCCATAAAGCAAGCTGACATAAGGCGGGGTGCAGCGGCTTTCTCCCCGTCACCTGTCGCCTTAACGACCGCGCACAATAACTTACTGAGGTGTTGAGACAACACATATGGAATACACTGGGAGATTACTGAATGGGGAACTGTCCACCTATTTTAGTTTATTACAGACATGATGACATCTACACTAATATTATAAAGAGGTAAAATTTGTTTGTTTGTTTGACGGAGGTAATCTCTGAAACTACTGGACCGATTTCAAAAATTCTTTCACGGATGTGTAGAATGGACTGTCCGGGAGGTTATAGGCTGCTATATTTTATCCCGGTAGGTTCATTAGTACACCCGTGCGAAGCCGAGACGTGCTACTAGTTACTTATATAATGGTATGGTAGGTATGGTCACATCTGTGTAGGGAGTCGCGTTGCAACAGGCAATAGAATCCCCTAGTTTTAAGAACGTGACTATTCTAAGTGGTCTGTAATAAGATCTTATTGATAAAGATTCTTTGATTTTGACTTTGCGGGCCTCGCGGGCGCGTCTCACCCCCGTGTGTGACCATACTCATACCCAGATGAACGGAAGAATCAAAACATTGTCGGTATCTAAATCGACGATATTTTTACGTGAGAAACCCGTTATGAAAATAAAGAAGTTGAAATAACTTCTTAAATGATCTGTAAACATTAATGTACATTATTTACTCTCCAGAAATTAATTTAACAAAAAGTAAAGCGCAAAACAAAGTAAGATCAATAAAATGAAAACTTAAAAAGAGCCAAGTCATAACTCTACAAAGTGGACTCCACTGAGTTCAATCCAAAAACAGACGGTCTCATTTGCATAATAACTATCAAAATAAAGAAAAATATTTACATTTAACAGCTGAAGTTAAACTTAACTGCAAGAACCGTAATAAACCCAAGTTTTGGGTCATAAAAGTTAGTTTTACCGGTACTGTTTCAAGAGTTATTTTACAAATATGGCGCTGCTGGAGTTCAGTTAAAATTACGCGCGGTGACTTTTATGCTGACAATGTGACACTCTGTAATGACATAATAATGAATACAACGGGAATTACTCAAGTAAAAATATTGTCGATTTAGATACCGACAATGTTTCGATTCCTCCTGAGAATCTTCATCTGGGTATGAGTATGCTGTAATGAGTGAGGTAATCTAACATACAGTCATAGGCGTAAATAGATATTCTTTATACAATAACTTGTTGCTGCTTTCACCCGCATTAGCCTCGTTTCCGCGGGAATATCGAGATAAAAAGTAGGCTGTGTTACTCTCTATGCCTTCAACTACCACCACTTAAAAAAACACGTCAATACATCGCTCCGTTTTGCTGTGAAAGACAGACAAGCACAAACTGTCACACACACACTTTTCCTTTTATAATATTACTAGCGACCCGCCCCGGCTTAACACGGGTCCAATAATTATACATATTGTTGTGTATTTGACAGCTGATTCATATTACAGATTAATTATTGTAACTTGTGGGTACTAAAATAAAGATTAGTTTTGTTATGAACTCGAAATGGCGTGTATCTTTTAGTGGCGACTGCGGTAATTAATTAGCAATTGGACTAAAATGGCATTCAATTTGACGAATCTTGTGTTACCGGGACCTTTTAACGCTAAAAGTGATGTGTGGTGTGATTATAAGGACCAATTGATTTGTGCCCTCGACACGGCGGGTCTCGTACGTGGCGAGACAAAAGACGATGATAAAGCGCGCTCATTGTTTTTGTCGCAATGTGGAAAGGACACATACGCTTTAATTGCGTCCTTACTAGTGCCGTTACGCCCGACACAAGTGAAATTCGATGACATTTTGAAGGTCTTGGACAAGTTCTATGAACCTGAAGTGAATGAAATTTTGCAAGCCGGCAAATTTCATAAACGCGTTCAATTGCAGAATGAAAGCGTGCAAGAATTTACGGCCGCAATAAGTGCTTTGAGTGCTAAGTGCAAGTTTACGGACATAAAACGCCAATTACGTGATAGACTCGTATTAGGTATTCGCGATGAACGATTGCGCCGGGAGTTGTTGAAAACCAAAGGACTATCTTATGAAACAGCCGTGCAGATGTGCCTCAATCACCAGGCGACCTTTGAAGACATGTACCCCGGGCGCGGCCAAGCCGCATCGCAGCCTGCGTCCAGCGCCTCGCAAGCCGAGCCAGCCGCCCGAGCTGAGCCAATGGATATTGGTCGAATTAAATCCAATGAATGCAAGCATTGTATGCGGATACACAAGCCGGGCGAAAGATGTGGTTTTTGGAAGGCGAAGTGCTATAAATGTCAGAAATATGGCCATATTGCAAGAGCCTGTGATAAGAAGACGAAAGTCCACCAGGTGGTGGATGATGAGGAACCGTCCTCAAGTGAAGATATGATGGGAGTCTACGTGTGCTCAGATAGTTATCGACCGCCTATTACAGCGAATGTAAAAATAGATAATGCAAGTTTGATGATGGAAGTAGACTCAGGAGCTTCTCGTAGTATTATATCTGAGAAAACGTTTAACAAATTGTGGTCAACACCTCCTTCTCTGCAGAAGACTACATTGAAGCTTGTCACGTGGACACGGGACTCTCTGAAAGTACTTGGAGTAGCAAATGTACATGTAGTCTTGGCGGATAAAGAAGCTCACTGTGAGTTAGTGGTTGTAGCTGGTGAAGGACCTAGCTTATTAGGTCGCAATTGGTTTGAACTACTAGATCTAAAAGTAACTGGCTTAAATTGGACGAGAGATGATCTGGTGCCATTCATGAATGAGTTTCCTGATTTGTTCAGAGAAGAACTAGGTTCATACAAAGGGCCTGAAGTTTCACTTCATCTAAGAAATGATGCCAGACCACGTTTTCTAAAGGCCCGCACTGTGCCTTTTCCAATTAAAGGTCAAGTAGAAGCCGAACTCAACAGATTGGTAGACAGCGGAGTGCTAACTCCAGTGAGACACTCAGAATGGGCTACTCCGTTGAGAGTAGTGAAGAAAGATGATGGATCTTTGCGGATCTGCGGAGATTATCGAGCTACAGTCAATGCGTCTATACAAGTGGATAGGTATCCACTCCCAACGTCAATCGAAGCTTTTGTAAAGTTGAGCGGAGGTCAAATTTTCAGCAAACTTGACTTGAAACAAGCGTACACCCAGTTGAAGGTTGATGAAGAGACAGCCAAGTTGTTGACACTGAACACGCCAATCGGCCTCATGAAAATGAATCGCCTTGCATTTGGGGTAAATGCAGCACCATGTATTTTCCAAAGAGTAATGTCATCCGCGCTTGCCGGCATGGAGGGCGTGGCGTGTCTACTGGATGACATAGCAGTGACTGGTGCGACGTTGGAACAACACAATCAGAGGCTTCGTCTTGTAATGGAGAAATTAACTGAGATGGGCTTCCGTTTAAATAGTAAGAAATGTATATTTGCTGCCAAGAGCATCTCGTTTCTGGGACACATGATTGATGGCGAAGGACTTCATCCAGCACCTGCAAAGGTCAAGGAGATCCAGGAAAAACCAGCTCCGACGAATAAGGAAACATTGAGAGCTTTCCTTGGACTGTATAATTTCTATCAAAAGTTTTTACCTGATAGAGCAACTTTGCTGGAGCCGCTGTACCGGTTGCTGGAGTCGAAGACGCAATGGAAGTGGACAGAACGTGAGCAGATGGCTTTTGAAAAGGCAAAGCTTCTTCTATCATCGGATCTCACGCTGGTGGGATATGACGTGAACAGAGAGTTACTGCTCATTTGTGACTCATCAGAATACGGCGTGGGTGCTATTATAGCACATGTCATGGACGACGGGTCTGAAAGACCAATCATGATGGCGTCGCGTACTCTACAAACGCACGAAAGGCGATATGGTCAGATCGATAAAGAAGCATTGGCAATCATGTTTGGATTATTGAAGTTCCACGACTTTCTGTTGGGACGCAAGTTTTGTATTATAACAGATCATAAGCCATTAGTGGGCTTGTTTAATCCAGCCAAACAAATACCTGACCAGATCTCACCAAGAATGTTGCGTTGGTCTTTGAAGCTATCTTGTTATGAGTACACGATAAAACATAGACCAGGTAAAGCCATTGGAAATGCAGATGCATTAAGTAGATGGACTGCACCATCTACAGGGACAGTAGACGAGAAAAGCTTGAAAGAAGTGCTGTTGTTAGAAGAACAACCTCAGGGATGGAATTTAAGTGTGGAAACTATAGCTACTGAAACAAGAAGAGATCCTGTCTTACAGAAAGTTTCATTTCATGTTCTACACGGTTGGCCAAATAAAAATACAGACCCAGCCCTACAGCCTTTTTGGACGAGAAGAGAGGCTCTTTCACATAGTAAAGACTGTTTACTGTGGAGCAACAGAGTCATAATGCCTGCGAAGTTACAAGAACAGGTATTGAAAATTTTACATGCTCCTCATGCTGGTATAGTTCAAACTAAGGCATATGCAAGAGGGTATGTGTGGTGGGTTCAGATGGACAGTCAAATCGAGCAGATGGTGGCCAGCTGTGAACAGTGCCAGTTAGTAAGAAACAGTCCTCCGAGGGATCCACAGAGTTGGATTATGTCTGAGAAACCCTGGCAACGGGTGCATATTGATTTTGCTGGACCGTTTCTTGGAAAAACATTTTTTGTGTTAATTGATAGCCACAGCAAATGGATGGAAGTAGAAATAATTAACACTATGAGTAGTGGAGCGGTTATAACCGTGATGAGAAAAATTTTTGCATCACAAGGTTTACCTGAAGTGGTGGTATCGGACAATGGTAGAGCGTTTACTTCGGATGAGTTTAGTAGTTTTTTTGAAGAAAAATGGTATAAGGCACCTACTCTCCCCTCCATACCACCCTGCGACTAACGGGCAGATAGAGAGAGCTATACAGACTTTTAAAAATAAAATTAAGAAAATGGAAAACCGAAATGTACCATGGAGCGAAATGTTGAGCAAGGCACTTTATTACATGCGTACCGTGCCAAATAGCGTGACAACCAAAACTCCAGCTGAGATGCTCAACGGCCGTAAGTATAGGACGGCGATATCCTCTCTGCACCCAGAGAGCTCAGCCAGTCGCGGCGAGCAACAGTTGGCGGCGGCGGCGCAGCGTGCCCCCGCGCGCTCTTTCGTGGTCGACCAACCCGTGCTGATACATATGTACGGGCCTGGAGAGAAGTGGCAGAAGGCCACGGTCGAAATGGTGGAAGGACCGAGCTCCTATAGAGTGAGAACGGGAGATGGTGAGCTCCACCGTCGACATGCAGACCAGATGCTGGCAAGAACTGTACAAGCCGAACGGCAGTTAACAGAACCGAGCAGAGCTAGGGCAGATTCCCCAGATGCACAGACTCCTGATGAGTTGCCTATAGATATACCACCACCAGAGATGTGGCCAGACATAATAGGCATACCCAATAGCTCTTAGTTAATTTGCCTAAAGTTATTTTTGATTAAGAATTGTTTAAAGCTTTGTTTGGGGTTATTATATTTGTGTAAGGGTCCTGATTATAAAGGGGAGATATGTTGTGTATTTGACAGCTGATTCATATTACAGATTAATTATTGTAACTTGTGGGTACTAAAATAAAGATTAGTTTTGTTATGAACTCGAAATGGCGTGTATCTTTTACATATAAACCTACCTTTTTAATTACTCTATCTAATAAAAAAAACGCATCAAAATCCGCTGCGGAGTTTTAAAGATTTAAGCATACATAGGGACTTAGGGATATAGGGACAGAGAAAGCCTCATTGTTTTATACTATGTAGTGATAGTACCTATAGATAGATTATTAAGAAACTAAACTAATACATATTTACATAACTGTACAAAATACAAATAGAACCAGTTGAGCCATCTAAGGACCGTTGCAAACGGTCTATAGGTAGCTCAACTGATCCAAACCATTAAGATTATTAAGATGATAATTATTAGCACTTGTATAGGTGTCGTGTCGTGGCAGTAACACTAATCCATCTGTATTGATGATTTATGTAACGACGTGACTGGCCGCGGTCGTGTCTCGATTACTTCACTGTCATAACTACACGCGATGCACTACTTAGCTAATCATGCAATATAACCTACACTACTACTAGCTAGCACTTCGTCCCGAACGAGATCTCGCTCGCCGTTGGTTGGTGGCTGTATTGATACATTGTTACTTAACTAATCATGCAATATAACCTATAGGTAAGTAGGTAGGTGTTGTGATGACAATATTATATTACATTTGCTTTTATTTTGTTAGGAGAGGAGAGGTGTGATAACAAAGACGAATATAACACTATACAATACTAGCAACCAAACCCGGCTTTGCACGGGTGTACTAATGAAACTATCGGGATAAAATATAGCCTATAACCATCCCGACAGTCTATTCTACACATCAAAGAGTTTTTGAAATCGGCTGAGTAGTTTCGAAGATTACCTCCATCAAACAAACACACTTTACCTCTTTATAATATTAGTATTAAGTATTATCTATATACGATAAATATGGATAAACGATAGAAGGCATGTATGTATGTATATATCTAGGTACCTACGTTACCTGCGTCCCCGCGTGTAATGTGTACACTTGTTACTTTCTAGAATGTTCAACAGAAACATTTATTAGGTAAATATTTAAATTAGCTTTGTAAGGAATTACGAGTTTGCAGCAAAGTGCAGGGTGTGCAAGAAGCATATGTTGTATTGGTTATCTTTATATCGATTTCCGTATAAGTTTATGGTTGTTTGAAATTTGAAATAGTTATTATGTAGGTATATTGTATATCCTAAAACAACATCAGTCTAAGATAATTATTTTGTATTTTTAATATTTTTATTCCCATACATAACAGCACGTCCCGGCTTTGCACGGGTGTACTAATAATGCTACCGAGACAAAATATAGCCTACAGTACTAGATGGCGCTAGTAAAAATGACCCGATTCTAGATCGCGCTGACGAAAACGCGCGGCGCGGAATGACCTCCCCATACAATCCAACCAACATTGTCTCTTTATAATATTAGTAGAGATAGTAGAGATACTATGAGACACCCTGTACGAGTGTGAGCGGGCTCGGAGCACGTGGAAGTAACAAGCAATAACATTTTTCGCGCCCTACTGTCATACGACGTACCGTGCGCACAGAAGGGGAAGTTATTGTGTAAGGTGTGGATTTTGTTGAATAAATCAAATAAAAATACTTAAAATAAAGGTTTGTGAATCCCTTTGGAAACTTAGAAGAAAGTGAGGAAAGACTACCGTAACCCGTGCAAAGCCGGGACGTGCTGCTAGTATATTTACAAAAAAAGACGTGGCACTCGGGGACAGCCGCGGTAAAGCTATTGCATGCCACCTAGAGGCTGGTTGCTGAACTAAAGAGACAAGCGTTACGTTATTTTCGTTACGGAATTTCTGTATTCGGTCTCCACGCTCAAGGCCCACGATAGAAGCTATGTAATAGCTTAAAAATCATTCAATTGCTTTTTTGGACTAGATGATGCTGCGTGTAATTGTCCAAGGATATTTATTTTTTATTTGCTTGCTAATTTCATGTTGTTCGTATTATTTGCTGTCTGTACGCTAAGGTAGGGCCCAACAGTGCTAATAGGTACATAACTCGAGAGCCGACCCAGGGGCGTATGTTTATGCACACCAATATAAAACTGTGGCCTGACTGACTGTAAGTCCTGTAAGGATTTGAAAATATATCTCGACTTCTTAAAATAATCTTAAAAGCTGAAAGAATGTGGTTTTGAGCTACTTTGGAAAACAGCGTTTGATATCATCCCCCTGATTGGAGGAGCTTGTATCAAATTGTTGCAAATCAAAAATTACAGTAATCCGCGAAAACAACTGTGAGATTTAGTGTTTTTTTTTAATTTGATACAAGATAAACAATCGGGAGTAAGACTTTTTTGAATAATAAAGCTACAGATACACATGCTCGAAAGTAGCACGAAAGCATGCTAGTATTGAGCAGATGCTACTTAGTAGCATACAATGAGCACGTGTATACGAAAAGAGCATGCTTGTGAATATATGAAATGAAATTATTTTGACATGAGCATACTATCTAGTACCAAATAAGCATGCTTTTTAGTAGCATGTGTATTCCGGGCTTAAAGCAAAGTCCCTGACGTAACACTAGTGTTAAGAGTTCGTGAGTTATAAACAACACAATGGGTGTAACTCATTATGTAAATATATGAAATATTTACTTCTAGATAGCGAAAATTAAAGCACAAAAAAATAAATAAGTTGTATGACTTAGTACTGCAGTGTTATGCTAAGCTTCAGTTTTGTCATGACTAAGAAGAGAGAAAATTTCAAAAAGAAATTAATCTTTCTGTTCGATTAAAAAAAAATTGCCTTTAATACGTTATTTTAATAAATTATTTTTACATTATAATACGTAATTTATAATATTGTATTAGTATGGATATGGAAGTATGGATTACCATCTCGACAGTAAATTCAACACATCGGTGAAACATATTTTGAAATCGGTTAGTTATAGTCAAGCAATTACATTCAAAAAAAGTAAGTTATATAAAAAATTGTCTGTCATTGAGTGAATTGGGCAAGTTCGCCATTTAGCGAACTAATTCCCCTCCACACAAGTTAGACTGCGAGTGCACGGAATTTGAATTTTGAAGTCCCGCTTCAGAACCTTTATGTAACTTTCACTTTGTACATTACCGGGTTGTTTCGCCTCAATTGAGACACAGAGTAAACAAATAAAGAGAAAACAACATTTCAAAAAAAAAAAAAAGTAACTATTAGACCCTGTTCACACGGCATTGTTCTGCACGTTTTTTCACGTATTCGTTTTTTAACGTATATATAGTGGCCATACAACGTACATATATCCATTCACACGACGATTGTACTGCAAAAAAACGTGTACCGCTTATACGTTTAAACGTATACGTCAAAAAATCGAATGAACTTTGACGTATTCGGTTTGTTTCCTTCACTTTTCTGCGGCTATTCGTTTTTTACACGAATGATAATTTACCGTGTGAAGACCTGGGTGATTGTACGTTAAAAAACGAATACGTGAAAAAACGTGCAGAACAATGCCGTCTGAACGGGGTCTTATGTAAATTTCCTGTACCTACTGTCAATCTATACTGTTCATAGGTCCGAAGATGATAATCGAAATCAAAATAATCAAAAAGATTTCCGCAAAACATTAGATTGCACGTGTATCATCATCATCATCATCATCTCAGCCCATTTCCACCCACTGTTGGGTATAGGCCTCCTCTTTATGACGCCACTCTCTCCGATCCCTCGCGAATCTCATCCACTGATGACCGACCACGTGTATGAGGCACGTTATAATGCTAGCGTAGGATGATGATGATGATGATGATCTCGAATGGAATACCATACCCAGCAGTGGGTTAAAAGTGGCTGATGATGATAATGATAACAGATAAACTCTATTGATAATGTTAACAGAAAAACTCTACGAAGTTACAAATAGAATGTAGCTTACTGCAGTCACTTCTCTGTGGCCACACCTACTAGGTTGCTTTGTGCGCGTCGGTCATTAAAGAAAGTAATTATTTTCCTTTTTTTTTCCCGCCAACTTTGTTGGAAGTTTGTTTAATTGTCAAAGTTGGACATAACGCGCTCAGCCTGAAAACTTAATGAATTGCTGATAAATTCTTTCAAAACTACTTGAGACTTATTATTTTGAAATTTATAGGTTGCTCGTGTATACAAAGCTTTTAAAAGCGTGACTTTTACTGAGATTACCTATTTCTATATCTATACTTTGTTTGTTTGTTTGACGGAGGTAATCTCCGAAACTACTCAACCGATTTCACGGGTGTGTAGAATGGACTGTCTGGGTGGTTATAGGCATATTTTAACCCGGTAGCTTCATTAGTACACCCATGCGAAGCCGGGACGTGCTACTAGTAGGATATAGACTTATGAAATTATGAGTCTTAAGCAATGTATGCTGTATCCGAATAATAAAAAGTTAAAATAATAATAAATTAAAATGTTTTAAGTTAATAATAATAAAAAGTTAGGTTCTTCTTTGTAAGAAGTTGATCTCGTTTCGAGAGATGAAAAGTAAATCCCTAAATTACCTCATCTGTATAAAATCTCAAAGAATTACATATTCCAAAACGATTGACGACTCAAAAGAAAATCTATACCTAATATTCAGTTCTTCTATTAAAAATGTGAATAAAAAGAGGTACTGTTAAACTGTGGAGTAAGGTTAACCAACCTTCGCTTCGCCGATGACATTATCCTATTTTCCACATCTTCTTCGGAGCTACAAGAAATGTTACAAGACCTAAACGAGACGGATGACGGATTGATGATGAACAGATCGAAGACCAATGTCATGACCAATAGCGTAAAAACCAGAGTTAGAGTAGACGGGGAAGAACTGCAATATGTCGAGGACTACATCTACCTTGGTCAAATAGTCTCCTTCGGTTCCAGGCAAGACAAAGAAATCGCTCGTCGAATTGAAAATGCCTGGAGGAGTTATTGGGCCAAGGGAGATCTGATGAAAAGTCCAGACTTTCCACTATCGCTAAAGCGAAAATTAATGGACACTTGCATTCTCCCCGTCCTCACGTATGGTGCGCAAACTTGGTCATTGACAAAACTTCAAAAGTCCAAACTCAAGGTTTGCCAACGTGCAATGGAGCGCAGCATTTTGGGTGTTAAGTTGATGGATAGGATCCGCAACACCGAATTGCGCTCCAAAACTCAAATCGCGGACGTAGCTACGAAGGCCGCCAACCTGAAGTGGAACTGGGCTGGACATGTCTGTCGCATGCCAAGTGAGCTGTGGGCAAAGGTAGCCACCGAGTGGCGCCCTGACCCGGCGCGAAGGCGACGCGGCAGACCTAAAAGAAGGTGGCGGGACGAACTTGACAAATTTACAGCCGACTGGGAGGTTCTAGCGCAAGATCGTGACGTCTGGAAGCAATGGGGGGAGGCCTTTGCCCAGCAGTGGGACACAAACGGCTGAATATATACTGTTAAACATTCTGTATAAGCGAGGGTCACGTTGCCGCCAAAAAACTGTCCCGAGCTCATCGGCCAAGTTAATATTCCCCCGAGCTGAGATGGCGAACGTAACTTACATCCAGTCACACCGTCAAGTTTTTATATTAGCGATTATTTGAGTCAAAATTTCCATTAAGGTGGTTCTTAGATTTAAAGTAGCTCTGCCAATTAGTTTGAATCCTATGATTACGAAAAATGTAAACTGCATTAAAAAATTTGAATAATAAATGCTTAAAATTTTTAAGTTTTTGTAGGATTTAGTTTTGTCAAAAACTGTAACTTTAGAGTTTATTAAAAAAATGCATAAAACTTAAGTTTTTGTATGGTTAACTAAATTTGATGATTGAAAAGGTAAAACAATAAATTAACTAACACAATAAGTCAGAAAATTGAACAAAAATAGAACAATAACCAGTGAAGTAACTTAAATGGTTGTCAACACTCTATAGGTAATTAATTGAGTCGTTTTAATTTGTCTAATCTATGGTTTATCTGAATGACTTGCGGTTTGACTTGTGTAACTATCCCCCATACATACCTAGTAAATTATAGTAAAATATTCCCAATTTTCAGAACAGTAAAGTGAAAAACGGTGTGACTGCGTCCCTCAGTAACGACGTAATAGAAGTTGGCAAGTTTGCCGGTCGGAAAAATTGAAATTAATAATTCAGATACTACAGACGCGTTACTTCAACTAATTGCCTGGCGCTGCAAGTCCTGTCAGAGCTTCTACAGGGTGTCCTACGAAATGGTTATTTAGAACTGCCTGTATAACAGAAATTTTGTAAGAGATAAAACCTTGGACATTTCACACAGCGTTATCGGCCTAAAAACTCTGCCACCAGAGATGGCCACTTGCTCATACGAACGACCGAACGAAACATGGAATCAAAGGTCGAAGCTCTGTCCCACTAAACAACACGGCTCTTATTCGGAGCATACAAGCGGAGTTTAATAAAAAAATAAGTGGTACATCTGAGATAAATAGCACCAAAAATCTCTGAAATATCGGCTTGGATAGCTTGATACCCCCCATGTTTCATAGTGCGCTCCACTCCGTCTGGTTTAACAGACTTTTTAGAAAAAACAATGCGATTTTGCAACGGCCATGTACACGCGCCCTTGGCACGAGTGTACGCTGAATATCTACTACTAATCGACTGGAATATCTGGACATCTAGTTCACTATTCAAATATGTATTTTGAACATAAATCATGTTATATCAGTCATCTGGTTACAATAACACAAGCATTAAATTGTTAAGCTTGGGACTAGATGACATTGTGTGGAATGACCAAGGATATTTATTGTTTATTTGTTTATATTGCATTTTTTAAATTAAATTCAATGTTCAAAAAGATGGCAGTTTCTCCACTCTCAAGGTGCATTTCGGCCTTTAACTTCGAAGACAGTCAGATTCTTTTTAAGGGACACCTCGGAACCCTCCGAATACAAAGAAGGAACATTGGTCTTCTCTTGGAGTTGATGCAGCCTACACTATTTAAAAACTAACAAATAAAATCGAAATAACAGGATCATGTCAGTATTTTTAGAAATAAATAAAACCCTATAAAAATGGATCAATCTCATTGAAAAAAAAAACTCAAAACAAGACGGCATCAGAATGTGTTTGTATCAAATTTGCAAAGTTTTGACTGTATCCTCTAGATCCAATTCTCGTTTTTCTCACCTACCCTTTTAAATTTTGAAAATCGGTTCAAAACAATTAGCAATTTCAATGCCCAGAAAGTGATGCTAAGCTGTGCGATGCCGGGGGCGTCTAGCTCTCGTTTCGGGAATATTTCAACGGCCGGATATCCGGTACTCGGCTCAAAACTGACTATCATTAATTGCGAGCCTTACAACTGGAACAAAATATTCATCAAACCAACCTACCGGAAAAGGGGTTTAAGTTATCTCAGAGTTTTTTGTAAGCCTGTAATTTTTATTGTTTGGTTGTGGTTAAAATACGCTTAATTGGGTTTAGGTTATAACTCAAATAGAAAATACCTAGCTATGGCTTGTAGCTGTAACTAAATAAAAATAAAAATAACAAATAAAAATATATTTGGTCGGGCCCTGGAGAAAATTGTTTGTATTGTTTGTAAGTATATAATTTTGCAGATACAAACTGAGTATTTTATACTGTTGTTTTTGGCAAATTTTGAATGTATTGAAAAAAATTAAGTATAACATAATTATACAATTTTTCTGGTGAAATGACGCTGTATAAAATTTAATGTCCTTGGAATTTTTTATTTTTTTATTTTTTAAATTAATTTTTTACCACAAACTTTCAGATCTAAGTTGTTGATAATTATGAGTTTCTATAAATGATAATTCTATAGGCGACGTTAGAATTCAATATAACACAAACAGAATGAATGGCTTCATCAAGCCTCATATTGAAAAATGACAAACAACTTTTGACGATGTTTCCAACTCTTAACTAACTTTATTGAGACTTTCCAAATTGATGTCCAAAGTTAAATAAGTCTGCTTATTTTATTATGGTTTTATTTTCATATAAATATTTGTTGATAAACTAAAAGAGATCAATAAGTATTACGTATAAAATAAAACAGAAATATGTTTTATGATTAAGAGACAATAATTTCAAAGACTTTTAAGCTTTGGTGAGTTGCACTCGACTTATGTTAAAACAATGGTAAAAAGTCAGGGAAATAAAGAACATTTAGACACCGGCAATGTTTCGATTCTAAATAATCTTCATTAGCTATTTTTATTATTCGTGTGTAACTTCCCGTTGTTTTAGTATAATAAGAGGTAATGTTGAAAAAGGACACTAAGATTTCTGTAGGATCCTCCAAACTCTACAATTGATACGATTCTTGAACACAAGGAACCCTTTATTAATTCAAGGCACATATAAACAATTACTGATCAAACGAAAACTATTGTTAAAAATAAAACAATCAATAGGCATCCTAACACAAGTTTCTTGCGATATCGAATCACTTATTGCGACCATCTTTAATTTCAAATAACTTTGTCACTGACTTTTTCCTGCTGTAAGCTGCTAAATTGAAAAAATATTACAAATAGTATCATATAAATAAATAAATATTAAATATTCACCTATTTTTAATTTAAAAAAAAATTTTTTCTTTGTATGTTTCTTTCTTCTTCTTTCTATGTTGTGTGTTACGTACTAGCTTCTAGTTCACAAGTTTTTATAGTTAAAAGCTTGTGAATGAGAAACTAGTGCCAATATTTCAAATTTAAAAAGAAAATTCCTCTCTCCCATTTCCCGTGGTTTCGGCAATTGAGCGCGGGAGATCAACCGCGCACGTGCCGTGCTTGCTAACACCCACTCCGGCTTGACCCTGGACTACTAGATTCTATGATATTACTGTATCAAAGTGTTTTACTCGCATGTAGGATATATGGATTTTAAAATAAAAGAGAACTTGAGGAAAATTCTAAATTTAAAAGGATTTCAGACGTCACTTGTATATAAATAAATGAAATATAAA
Organism: Xanthorhoe spadicearia; assembly: GCA_947086425.1. NCBI lineage: Eukaryota > Metazoa > Arthropoda > Insecta > Lepidoptera > Geometridae > Xanthorhoe > Xanthorhoe spadicearia. The sequence continues at coordinate 425,538 of OX352212.1, forward strand.
TTCATCCTTATAATAATTTGGGTCTTATTACATGCAATAAATTAAGTTATATTTTTGACAGATTTTAAGATATCGCATAGCTATCTTCTATCGCGGGCCTTGAGCGTGGAGACCTAATCCAGAAATTCCGTATCGAAAAAACCTAACGCTTGTGTACTGTGTTGTAATAAACCTGTATGATCTTTTAAACATAAATATATGATATTGACAAATCTTCATGAATAAGACCTTAAACGTTCGTTCAGACACGGCGGGAACCGCGCGATTTCAGAATCGCATGGAAATCGCGCGGGTCTTATTTGTATATATACTAGAATATTTTGTTATTATTATTATTTCACAGTGAGATTTCTTCCAAAGCGACTATATTGTACTCTGTGCGCCTGTTGAGAAAAATCGCCTGTCGCTCTCTTTGAGATTGAAGTGAGAAACACGTTTAGCTAAAGACTCTTCAGATTAGAGGCGCGGATACTGCTTTGAATAATGCCTCGGAGCTCCAGTAATTTACTTTGGACAACAAAGTGTTTTGAAAAATATTTGATACTAATAATAAAAATTAGAAAGGAAACCAGAATATTTTATTATGATTTCACAATGACAGTGAAGAGAGGCCTATGCCTATGTGTGAAAGGAGTGACGTAGAGTACTGAGATGACGAGAGATGGAGGAAAGAAACATGTTGTGCCGACCCTACTCAGTGGGATAAGGAGCGGGAGATAATGATGATGATTTAGGAATTGTTAAGATAGGCGGCCTAAGTCCGTCATCAATGTTATTCACTCACATATGAACTAACTAACTTACTTTATAATTTATAATTATATAATCTAAGGCATGTATTGAGTCTATGCTCAAGCGAAGTGTCACAGTAATTCCTAAATTCGCTAGATAGTAAAAAATTCGGCACTTATTTTTGATGATATCCAAAGTTAGACAGAGGGAAGTCCAACGACAAGTTTTATACCAGACCACATTTTTAAGCTATATAATTATATAAGACTTACATACAAAGATAGAAAGCTCGTATATAAAGACAAATAACTCAACGTTTCTATGCTTTATTGGGTTTCTATAATTGTTTGTTCCAGCTACAAAATTTAGGCTATGACGTCACTTCCTGTTATCAAAGGTAGTTATAATTGTTCATGCGCATATTCCCAAGATCACAAGAAAAAAGGTCCCAATTTTCATGAAATTGAATGATCGAAACTGAAAAGGAAAAACAATTTGTCGGATCAACAAACAATGGAGATCAAAGTCTGAAAACATGGACCCAAGGGGTCATAATTGATGTTTTTATCTAAATAACATCGGTCTTATAACAATAAACTACAAAAAACACTAAACCATGGTCTTTTCCCTATTCTGGTTGATAGATTAACGCAACCTAATCTAAGATCTAATTTTTGTTTTCTTGTCCCGTGCAGTTGTATTGTGATTTAACCACCACTAAACTAGGGGTCGCCTAGGTTTAGCGTTAGACCATGGTTTATCTCTAAACCAGGCTTTGTAATCCAAATTTTTTATAAACCGTAGTTTAGCAGCGGCGATCAAACCTACAACCTCTGCGTCTCAGGCCGACTTCACCCACTACTCCAAACAGGTCGTCAAAATATAGCCAGGGCCATTCAAAAATTAACTTTCGTTTTATAGTTTGCAGAATATCACAGGCTACACCTCGCTTTTTATATTTTTTTCTTTCCCAGAACTCAATTAAAAACAAAACACACCGGAGCTATCTATTTCAAAAAATAATAAAACTATGCACAAACTAAAAAATAAAGCTCAATATTTGCACGTGGAAATATCGGGGTTATTTTCAAAAAAGCTGCAACAAAGCAAAGGTTATTAATGTCGCAATTTGTCCGTTGTTTGTATCCGATCACATAAATATCCGTTTCTGCGGCAAACGTGAATGTGTCTTAACGAGCGGCTCTAAAGAGACAGTCATGTGGAATAGGACTTTTAGGGGATACGACACGATCTAAACTTGATTGAGATAAGATGAAACAACTGAAATATGAGCACGACTGTATCCCAGGAGCGGTAGACATTCAGATCTTTATGTAGTTCTTAAGATTCTTCGAAAATATCTAATAGGGTAGTCAGAGGTATGTCCAGATACATATTTGGTAGATGCCCATTGCCCACATTTTGCAGAAACTAACTTTCCATACGTGACAGGTTACAAGCCCATCGACGCTGCTAGAAAAGCTTACTGGCTTTCTAACTATGTTTTCCTTCACCGTGTATTATAAGAATATACATTTATGTAGATTTAGTCGCAACATGTTTTACCGATTTCAATGTGCAAATGGAGAGAAATGACATTATCTATTTATATAATAATCATAATATAGAGGTAATGTTGGCTTGTTTCATTGTTTGTTTAACGAAGGTATTCTCCGAAACTCCGAAACTACTCAGCCGATTTAAAAAAATCTTTCACCCACGGTTATAGGCTATATTTGTCCAGTTAGTTTCATTACTACACGTGCAAAGCCGGGACGTGCTGCTAGAAAAATAATAAAAAAAAAATATCATCACGACTGACGACTACCCAGGAGCGGTAGACATTTCTATCAAATCTTTATTTAATTCTTTAGATCCTTTGAAGATGTCTAATGGGGTAGTCAGAGGTATGTCCAAATAATAGAGATTAGATTTAAATCGTTAAATTTAAAGGTTCACTGTATCCGTGTTCCAATTACTGCGCGTCTCAATAATGTAGCGCTAACGAACGATAGCCCTCGCTTGTGAACCCGCCTTTATAAGTGTTTGAAGTAAATAAACACGTGAGTAACATCCATACTTCCATACTTAATATAATAAAAGCGAAAGTGTGTCTGTTTGTTAATCGGCAAAACGGGGCCACGAATTGGCGTGATTTTTTGTGTGGTGATAGTTGAAGGGATGGCGAGTGACATAGACTACTTTTTATCCCGATAATTCCCGCGGGAACGGGACTTACGCGGGTGAAACCGCGGGGCGCAGCTAGTGCTTTATATAAATATTGCTTTAGGAAAATTATGGGTCGGAGATGAGCCTATGTTATATTTAAAGTATGTCTGTTATAAACAAATGGAGATGGGGAAAAAATATATGATCAAACCATAATAAAAAGGCAGAGGGAGATTTTTTCAGAATCTGAATTAGCAAATTTTTTAAAGATAAGGCAAATTATTTTTTCATTCACAATAAAACATCTATGTGTGGTTTATAAATAACACGATGTAACAAAACGACTTACTAGTACAAAACTAAGGCAAATCTATTTTTCTAGATGATAAAAAGCCTAAGCTTTTACCGAGCTTCTTTTGGACTTTGTAGTGGACTGAGAGAATCTACACCATCCTTTTAGTTTCATTGACAAAAAATGGTGAAATCAGCTCTCTAACTTGAAGGCCTCTCAATATAATTATAAGCTTACCCTCTTATGCACATTGGACGAGTAAACCTATATTAGCTAAAACTGTTTTTTTTAATTAAATCTGTTGTTGTATCCATCTTTTAACTTATACGCACTACACACTCTAACTAACTTCTTACAGTGGATAGCCTAACGGGACTATTCAGTTGTTATCTCTTTTCGGTGCCCTAGTAATAACAAGAAAGAAACATATTTGAAACCTATTTTAAATTGATAAATCTTTATACATAAGACCTTTTATAACCTCCAAGTAAGTAAATTTGTCTAAAAAAGTACAACAAAGCAAGAATACGATAAAAGAAGCAACTGTCAACCGAAACAAGATCATCAGAACAAAAATGTACCCGTAAAAATGTATTCCACATCCATCAAAGTGAGTGCGCTGCAGTTAGTTAAGAAAATAAGACAATATTTATAGTATCACATTTAAAAAAAACAGAATTGTAAATAATAACTATTATAGCACTAATGAAAATTAGTAGTGTGTTTAAATAAATAATAATCATAAAAAAACCAAGTTCAATTTTATTGGTACATTATACTTGAAATTATTTTTTAGAAGCGATTGCGGCGGACCATCACTTTCACTTTTGCTGTATGTTTACAGCTACTGCTTTTAGCAGTATATTTTTACTGTAGAATCTTCTGAAAAGATACACCCTTGAAAAAAAAGTACAATGCATATGTAAGTACTTACCTAATTATGTGGACAAATACTTATTCAAATCTACAGGAAAAAAATGTCTAGTTGCTCGCATTCTAATTATTAATCAATTTACAATGCGAGGAAATAGAGGGTCAGAAAAGTCTTCTTATATTTGCTAAACGAAAAAAGCGTAAAATACTATTTAAACTATCGCGACTTGGAAACATATATATAAATATTAACGGGACTTAATCGCGTATTAAAATCATATTATTTACCTCGACGTTTCGGTGGCGTTACAGTCACCGTGGTCACGAGTAGACTGAAGGCCGGCACCCGCTCACATCTTCAACTGACGAGGTTTTTGTCTACCCTCAATTATAATTGAGGGTAGACAAAAACCTCGTCTACTCGTGACCACGGTGACTGTAACGCCACCGAAACGTCGAGGTAAATAATTTGAAAAAAGCGTAATTTTGAATTTGACTGTGATGTATGATCCCTAAAGTCGTAGTTTACCAGTAACATATTTGGGGTAATATTACCTACCCCACACTTCCCCGTTACCTCAATAGGGGTAATTTAGTTTCCTATGTAAATAAAGTCAGCGGTAAAAATCGCTGCAGAACCACATCGTCAAATTTAAATATTACGACTATATCTCAACGTTTTCGCACCATTGCTGTCTTTGTAACAATCTAGAAAACTTTGCTGGTGTATAACGAGCAATGTATATTCAACTGCGATAGTCACGGGTGTCGTAATATAAGCGATAAAATTTTCGCAGACGAATGTGAAAAGCAAGTATTGTGTTCGATTCTGTAAATAAAATAACTGGAGGTGTATTTTATATGCACTTGTGTTTTATGATGTTTATCCTATATGACTAGAGTTTCTACAAAACAAGCAATTTTTTTATAAAAAAGTTTTTATGTTTATTTTTTTTAGATGCGTAACCCGTGGCTTTGTTTACGTGGTAGCTACTTACCTATTTGTATAAAAAATAGTCTATGTGTTATGCTTGCTCAAAAACTGTCAATTTCAAGTTTCAGCTAAATGGGTTCAGTAGTTTTTGTGTGAGAGCTTGGTTGTCAAAATGTTTACACATCTGTATATTTATTATCTATACTTCTACTAATATTATATAGGCTTCATTATCCCAGTAGTTTCATTCGTACACACATGGTATTAAGGTGAAGTAGATATTGTCTTAGATATTTTAAGGCCTTTGATGACCAAGGGCTGCAAACAATCTTATATGACCTTAGGATTGAAAGCAGGGACTCTATACCACTTGGCTTATATGTTTCTTTCTTATTAAAGCTACTCGTGTTTGCCTCCACTTGTTTCGTATTATCGGGTTGATCAAATTTCGTAGCAGTTGCTACGTGGCTACGGTGCTACGGCGTAGATGACAGATACTTATTGGAAAATTGAATGCTTTTAGTTTTATTACAGTAAAGAGCTTCGTAACTTTCTAAACTAAAGTTATGATGATAACATATAATTATAGTAATTATAATGCAAATTCTTTGCGATTTTCACGAAGTTTTTTTTTAATTCATTTCTTTTCAGAAAGAACTGGAAATGTTTTATGTTTATGTTGGACAACTTAACTCAACATTTTACAAGGTTTACTTTATAACACTATAAAGAAGTACCTAATGTTTGTTTGTTTGACTGAAGCAATCTTCCAAACTACTCAATTTCACCCGATTTCAAAAACCTTTTACCGATGTGTAGAATGGACTGTCTGGATGGTTATAGGCTATATTTTAATCCGGTAATCTCATTACTCCCGTGCAAAGCTGGGACGTGCTGCTAGTCTTAGCTAAAATTGAATGCTTTCGAGAAGGACTTTAAACTTAAGATAGATAGATAGATAGATAGGACTTTATTGGAGATAGAAAACAGTATTCTTGTGCTTTCCGATTGCTAGGACACGCTGGGGAGTACTAAATCTAAAGTTGTTTATATCTGTTTCAAGATATTTGCTATAGCTTCTTAGAAATAACGATAAAATAAGGTATTACTTAATACTTAGATTAAGAATAAAATAGAAAGTTTATTTTGTGTCACATTAAATTTTTACATTGGATAGAATTGAACATAACATAATTATGACATAAAATGAAGTGTTCTAAAATATATAATCATGATTAATTAAATTACAAAAACATTTAGCAATAGTCTTTGCGAGAAATTAAAGATTTATTCTTTTAGAAATAATTTGGCTACAGAAAATCGGTATATATTAATAGGTACCTCTAATACCCTTGGACGTCTTCTTTCGTTTTCTACTACACTAAAAAAATATTGCAATGAATTTTTTCTGTACAAAGTTATGAAAAACAAAACCTCCTTATTTCAATAAACCCGGCATTTTTTCCACGTATTTTTTACCAGATTCCCTTTAAAACGATTTGGGAGTCTCGTCACGTGTGTCCATGAATCACTTGCCTCTCTAATCAAATGCACACATCCCGGGATGCCGGGATCTCGGGATCCTGCGGAATCCGGGATTTCCCAGGGGGCGTCCCGGCTGTGATCCTCATTAAACGTAATTGGTGACGCTGATGGCACGATCTTTGGGGCTATATAAATTATTTAGAAAAAATGGAACTGACGAAATTTATTTTAAAAAAGGTTTCTGATTTCAGTTTGAAGGTGTATAGAAATGAAAAACAGGCTAATATTTTTATTGGATGATTCGCTTTGTATAAGTACTGTTTTGTATGTGTTAGTAATGTTTTCTGAATTAAATGAAATGTATATAATTTTAATAGCAATGGACCTATTCCTGTTTATATATCATTTTATTAAATTGTTAAACATAAGTCTTATCTACGCGGTCATTGTTATACTTAATATATGCGCTTTAACACGAGCTTTACAACGGCGTTGGCGTTTGTATAAATCATCTAGTAAAGATACAAAGACCTGAGTTTTTATTCGGGCATAAGTGTTTTATGTTTGAGTAGATATTGGTACCTATTATACTATTATTATTATGCATATTCGACCTAAAACCTGTATTAGCTAAAACGTATATTAAATCTGTTGCTATCGCTTTTCGTTCACATATGAGTAACAAGAAAAAAACGTTCTAAAACGTTCCTAAAACCTGTATTAAATTGTCAAGTTTTTATGAATAAACCACCTAAGTAAAGCATACGCGATAGCTTACATACATGTGATAGGCTCTCGCTATATTTGAGCGCAAAGCTGCAAATGAGCTGGCTCTAGTTAATGACGATGCAGTTAAATGTTTGCGAATCTCCAGAGCAAACAGCTTTCGGCTAAAATCGCCGCTCAATGCTCTCTGTTTACTGTACTGTGTAGCTACTTTTGACGGCAATGACAATGGCAATGCAAAGTCAACGCAATACCGATCGTACTAGAATTTGGTACTCTTGAAATCAATTTTGACAAAATTAATCGTCATAGAATTGTCACAAAATCAATTAGTTTACCGAAATCTTTTCCATCCAAAGGTTGCCTGGAAGAGATCGCTGTTAGCGATAAGGCCGCCCATTGTACATTTTAACTTGGTTGTAAATATTTTATTTTTAATTTGAGGTGCAATACAGAATTTTCATTCATTCATTCATTCATTCATCCGCGAAATACAACGCCAACGTGGCACTACAGTCGATTTCAAGATTGCCAAATCACACAAAATCGATTGAGATTTGAATTGGATACTGCGATTGTGCGTCAAGAGTTAGCCAGGACGTGAAATTGAGTCCGAATATGTGCGACTCTACGAATCCATACTTTAATATAATAAAAGCGAAAGTATGTGTGTGTGTGTGTGTGTCTGTTTGTTTGTCCGTCTTTCACGGCAAAACGGGGCTACGGATTGTCGTGATTTTTTGTGTGGTGATAGTTGAAGGGATGGAGAGTGACATAGGGTACTTTTTATCCCGATATTCCCGCGGGAACAGGACTTACGCGGGTGAAACCGCGGGGCGCAGCTAGTTGGTATATAATTTGATATCTATATATGCTGGCAACAATTTAGACATAGAGTTTACTGCTTTTAGTAAACCGACCGTTTGTATGCGCCAGAGAATCTGTGTGTTCTCTATAACTGCAATGCAGCGCAGTAGTGTAAAACGAAACAACTGTAATATAATAGTTTGTCAACGATTTTCATTACATTTGAAAGAAAGAAAGAAAGAAAAATATTTATTTACTACACTCATTAAACATACATTGACTTGACTTAAATATAAGGTAGGTAATTTTACATTTCGTTGCGAAAAACTATTTTTTACAGTTGTTACACAGACTAATTCATCATAAACCATTGTTTAGTACCATTTGCCCATGAGTACCATTAGTCTGTGGGTGGATTCATTAGTCGGGTTTAAGATGTATTCCCATAAATACATAGAAATAGCTAAGAATTAGATTTAATAAGGATAGAAGGCATTAATGTCTAATGATTTTAAAAAATAGATCAAACACATTTTGAGATTCGTGATATATTTTTATAAACACAATTCTATATAACTACGATTTTGGCCAACGAATAAGTTGCTATATTCCCAGGATATATATCCATTGATACTATCCCAGGGTTAGCAATCCGTGGGCCAGGGTTCTATCAAAACAGGGCAACGCGGATGTGACGTCACCGCGCGGTAATGGCTAATGCGTGTTGGCGGAAACGCGCCGGAAACGGGCGGACATCTTGCGATTATCATTTAGTTTTTATTGCAGTGTGTTTGTGCTACAATTGTTTACTTGTACTGTTATGATGGAGCTTTACTAAATAAATAAATATCTTTGGACATTCCACACGGCGTCATCTAGTCCCAAGCTAAGCAATTTAATGCATCAGTTTTATTCTAAACCTTTTTTCGTTTTTAACGTCATACTTGACTTACAGATTTGAAAAATAATAATCTAAACTTGTCATTGCTAACATTCTAATTTTGTGTAGTGTTATTAAATTTAAAAAAATATTACCTACTATTATAATTCACAAAACATAATTTCAACAGCACAAATACATTCGTCCTTGAGCCCGAATTACGAAGCTCAAAGAAATAATGCCACAGAATATTTAGCAGTGCCTGATAAAATGAAATTCCTTACAATTTCAATATTAAGTAACACGTTGATGGCTGTCATTTTAGACAATTACATAAAATGTAATCTGAGTACACAGTGGCGGAGAAGCCAGTATGAACGTTACCTACTTGACTATAGCTGGGTAATCTCCTAGCTGTAAAGCATGATAATGTATCATAAGCTTATAATAAATGTATCTGATACTGTATGTTCACATAGCTTAGATTAGATTTTTATAAAACATAGAATATTCTATAAATATCACTTGGAATAAGTAAAGATACTTTTCAAACAATAGAAAGATAATTATAGGTTGCGCCACGTAAAAAGAACGCTGAGAGGAAAAGCTGCGCAGTAGGCGAGAAATCGACGATTTTAAGGAATCTTGGATGGGATTGGTGGAGGGGTGACGCGGCGCACGTCACACCATTGATGTAGCGCGTGCTATTGGTTCGTGAGAGAGTGACCCACGAGCAAACATAAACATACCCCCTCCCGTTCAGCTCACCGTTCTTTTTACGTGGCGCGACTTATACTTAAAATTAAAACTGTTTCATCTGTACGTCAGTTAAACGCACCACAAACTTATAACATAGGTACCCCTTTTTATGTTAAAAAGGATCTAAGTTAAACAAAGATAAGATGTAAATCTAAGAAAAGAAATTCGCAAAATGGATAGAATTTACAAATGTATCCCTTTTTTCAAGATAAGATATTGAAGTATCCCCTTGAATTGAGAGTTTAATTTTGTTACAGATTTATTAATTTGAGTTAGATGTTTTATTTGAACTTTAAATCATTTTTAATTAAACGTGACGTAGATCCTTAATTTTAAACATCTATCTAAAAAAACTCAGGCTTTACATCTTTACTAGATGATTTTATACAGTGTGTTTATACAGTAAAACATGAAAATATAAGTATTTGACACCCTCTGTGTAGTAGGTGAGACTGTCTGAAACTCTGAGGTTGCGTTATTTTTGATGTTAGTATTGATAGTAGTGTTATTTTGTAATAATATCTAATAAAAAGGCTAAAAGCAAATATGAATTGAGTCCAACACTCCCTCAAGTTTCTTTCCGTCACTTCCACACAAAGTAAACCGTCATAATGGAACCTTAAGCCGCTTCTACACGGACTTTCTGACTCAGTGAAACGTAGAAACATTCAAAAAATAAAATGAAAATAAAGTTACAACATGTTTGAATGAAAATGAGCACTAAATATCGTCATTGCAACGTTGCTATCAGATCTGTCAAGAACTTATATGCATTTCAAAGTTTTAAAGAAAAAGTTGCTATAGACCTACGGACATCCGTACGTTGGTTATAGAATTCGGGCATTAGACATCATCAAATAACCAGTGCGATTATAATCTCTGTTAATATTATAAAGAGCTAATGTTGGTTTGATTGTATTGGGAGGTCATTCCGCGTCAGCGCGATCTAGAATCGGGTCATTTTTACCAGCGCCATCTAGTACTGTAGGCTATATTTTGTCTCGGTAGCATTATAAGTACACCCGTGCAAAGCAGGGACGTGCTGCTAGTCAAAATATAATCAAAAAGGTGCTTTTACAGATCTGACAAGAGCGTCTAAAATTTTGAATACCCAACCATTTATGTAGCGTTCGCGGGAAACCAAGATCTAAATCATCCAAGATAGTCATGATGCTATTTCGTTTTTCATTGTCGCAAGCCGTGTAGCGCCGGCTCGTTCAGATGGAGTCGTAAAGAGCTCCACAAATCATACTCCGGAATTCCTAAGTTACCGCTTCCTGCAGCGTATTTATATTTATGGAGGGGCTGTCACGGATCCTCGTGGATGCGAGGGTTCAACGAGAAATCTCGAAGGCCTGAGATACAGTTTTTAATGGACTTTTAGTTGCAGATTTTAAAGAAAGAAAGAAAGAAAATAATTTATTTGGACACACACACACAAATAGTAGGAATACAGAGAAAGGACTATAATGGACAAAGCAAGTAGGTAGATAAAAAAAAAAGAAATAATTACAAACACAAAGACAACAGGTAGAAAGGTACCTAGCCCTTCCTGTGACTACCAGCCGTACCTCAGCGTACCTCTACTTCTTTATTTATTTATTTTTAAAGGTTAGGTTACTTTATTTACAGAAACTAAACTACCTAATACATAACTGTACAAAATACAAATAGAACCAGTTGAGCCATCTAAGGACCGTTGCAAACGGTCTATAGGTAGCTCAACTGATCCAAACCACTGCCAGACGGAAGCGAAAGGTTAGGTAATATATTATGCTGTACCGACCTCACATAGTGGGATAAGGACAGGAAGAAAAAGAGTACCTACTTACAACAGAAATGAGTAGTATATTAGTCATCTGGTCTATAAGTACTCTATGAATTTGATTCGCTTTTATATATATATATATATATATATATATATATTTATGAACACCGCCTTTTTGCCTTCTTGTAATTCCAGTTCATCCTAAGGTTGTCTGGAAGAAATCGCTCATAGCGATAAGACCGCCCGTTGTACTTCACTTTAAATGTTCTGTGTATCTGTAATTTGTTTTAATGTAAATGTGGTGTGCAATAAAGTGTTGATCTATCTATCTATCTATCTACCATGCAAGCATAGTTTGGGATTAGATGACACTGTGTAAAATATCCAAAGATATTTTTTTTCCTTTACCACTGTTCAACAATAAACACGTTTTTTTAGTGCAAAAGTGCTTTACAACAAACTGCACTGAAATCAAATCTGTACAAAGCCAAAGGCGAACCTCTCCAAACAAGAGGTAACGTACAAGCGCCCGCATTCCGGTTCATGCGACTTTTTACTTTATTTTCGGCAATACAGAGAAAGATTTTTATTTATTACAGAACGGGAAAGGTGTTACAATACAGAATGTATGCTTTTTTCCTGGCCAAATTAGCAGATTAAATAAATATTGTTCCAAGATAGGTTTTTGGAATACAATTTTGATAGAAATGGAGAATTCATGTAAATTTAAAGTGAAACGTCCTTTCGGGCATTAACGATTTAACACCCAGCTGTTAACGCAAATTATGTATTAACTGTAGTAAGTACTAAAGCTCGTAAGCATGCAAAAACCTGATGTTTTGCGAACAGGATCACACTTAGGTTTGTTTACCAATTAAAGACTATTGTAGACCTTTGACTACTATTGACTAGTTGTCTATAATTGGTGCGATGTTGACTCCATTCCGTTCCTGACCCGTCCCGTCGTTCCTAAAGCGCACAACCTCGTAATGAGTGCTAGATACAAGCACGGGGCGCTGAGTGGCGTATCGCAGATTGGTGTGCGCGCAACTTCGCTTTGACTTGATTAGTGGGCTCCGCGACAGGAATTTTGTTGCAGTTTCAATAGCGAGATCAATGTTGTTTTGACTAAGAAGTTTTGTTATACTTTTATACTTAAAACACTTTTTAAACTATCGCGACTTGGAAACATATTTATAAAGAAAGAAAGAAAGAAATATATGTTTATTTCGTAGGACCTCAAGGATCACTCATAATCGTACAGTCTTATAAGCTAGGTGACTCTATTGCCTGTTCCAAAACAACTCCCTACACTTTTTACCTGTAACCACGGTGACTGTTGATTTCAATAGGCGATTTTTAACACGCTCCCTCGCTCATTACACACAATTTCTACTCTGCATTAACATCAGAAATGAGAAAAATAAGACTCTATAAATAACTATTGAAAATCACAGTAACATTCTTACTAAGCGTGTACCGTCTGGAAGAAATCGCATGGTCGATAAGACGGCCTTTTGCAACAACAACTTTTGTACACTAACATGTTTAAGTTACTCTGTGTCCTAATTATAAGTGTTGCAATAAATTTCTTATTATTATTATTAAAACCAGCCATAACTTAAACACAACAAAATGCATCAAAAGCGCATTACCGCCATCCGAATGCAAGGTATGACACAGCGCAATAAAAATGCAAATAAACACAAATCCTCATTCGCCACGATTTATTTAAATAGAGCCACATAAAAGATAATATCGTACTCCAGAAGACTAAAGTTACCGCGAAAGTCTAGGAATAAAATAAATTATGCAATAAACCTGGGTTTTGGGTTGAGAGCAGTCCGGCTTTTTACCTGTATCCGGCTAAAATAGTATGAGTATCTTTGAGTAAAAATGTATCCTTGTGAAAATAGTTTGAGTCACTTTGTAAACGACAAACTTCTTGGAAGTTTGAATACCTGTATAAATCCTACAAAAAATAATAATTTTAGAGTATGAGCAGAAGTTTGATCGATTTTACCGATAAAAATATTTACAAAAATGTGACATTAATCGTCGATGGGCTTGAACCTATATAGGGCAAGTTAACTCCTGCAAAATGTCCGCATGTACCAAATACGTATTTGAACACACATCTGCTTAGCCCATTAGACATCTTCAAAGGATCTAAAGAATTACATAAAGACCTGAAAGTAATGTCAAACGTTCTCTGGGCCGATAAGCCTAGGTATTCGTGATCACTTCATTTTTTTTCCGTCTTTTACATTACGTATACAACTCTAGTCCTAGGTATTTGCGTACGTAATATTATGGTAAATAGGGTTCAGAATGATCCTGGTTGTAATGTAAACCCGAAAATGACGTTTGTTTGCGTAAAGTGGTCAGCTTTTCATCTTAACTGCTTAGCCGATAAGTCGAGCTTCGTGAAAGCGTTAAGTGTGAGTCTAGCCACTTTTGATGTTGCCATTCTAATCTCGTGTTCTTGGAAATTCACTTTTACAAGCTTTTACGAGTATTAGCTTCGCTTTGAAATGATTTGAAAATACAAACATGATCATGAACATAATTATTTAGTAAAACTTGCAGGTTTTTGCCTTTGAAGATGTCTTAAGCTGTAACTGTTTGTTTTTTGTTTATTTTCCCGCATATTGCAAAATGTTGTGTTTTATTTGTACAACTATTTGCACCGCAGCAAACGAACCCGCAATCTTTGCATTTTACATTTTATAAATTATATGACCTTTGCATTTTAGTCTGGCTTTCGCCCTCTGCGCCACAGAGGTCATCAGTTATTAAATATTTACCATTAGGTATATTTTCCATCTTGGTGAACGGTGAAGGAAAACATTGTCAAATGCAACTGTAAAAAATGTAAATATAAATTAAACTATGATATAAGTAACTAAACCATTGAATATGTACTCGTATGTCCATGGATACAGGTTCGTCGCCGCGCCGTCTGGCGATGAGGTAACATGACACCGCGCGGCTCGCTGCACTCACCCGGTTTCCTACTCAAGTATCCACGTGCTAATTATGACTATTACATGGTAATAAAGCTGATAACTATGTTTATTTAAAGACACTAAACTAATACATTATTTACATAACTGTACCAAATACAAATAGAACCAGTTGAGCCACCATAAGGACCGTTGCAAACGGTCTATACGGAATAAAGCTTAACAACTCTTATTACATTTACTTAATATCTTAACCTATGATGTCCCACAGCTGGGCAAAGAGCTCCCCCAATTATCTCCAACCATATCAGTCCTTTGAGACTTCGTGCCAATCTATCGGAAAAGAGTCGAGGTCGTCTCTCCGTCCACTCTACATATCGATGTAAGAATTTTTGAAATCGACTGAGTAAAAACAAGCAAATCAACAATTTTTGTTCAGCTATCTGACTTGGACGTTGCTCTGGTCACAAGCTAAAACAAATAACCAAGATTTGTAACAAATTGTAAGTTGGTTACTGTTACAATACACACACTACACACACTACACACTACACACACTAGATTCCATCAAGTTTTTTGAAACAAAATTTATTGACTTGGATTCGAAATACATTCATTCGTTCGTTTGTATGAGCAAGTGGCCAACTATGTTCCTATAACCAACCGGATGGCCGTAGGACTTTCTCCATAGCAACCTCAAAAAGCTTCATACATTTTATGTGGTGATGGACCTACGGACGTTGATTATAGAATTCGGGCATTATTCGAAAGTTGTTCACTAGTTTATACCATTTGGTAAACACACTCTTTAATTAAAAATAATTAATCTAAATACCTTATATTTTCTCTGGCATTGGAAACCATTAAACGCCAATATCTTCCACAACATTCTAAGTTTGAAGCTCATTAAGGCCAGGCTTAAAGCCCTACATGTTGGAACTTTGTTAAATATGCATGACCAGTCTGTCTACAGGGTGTTCTATAACGTTTTGTGGTGTTTTAACTGTGTATTGTTTTGCACATTTTAATTTAGTAAAGGAGATTGCATTGGAGAGTAGTCTGTGGAGGAAATTGCATCATTACACCGACAAGAGGGCTCTTAAGATTTATTTATTTATTTATTTTATTTTTAGCCCATATTGTCCCACTGCAGGGCAAAGGCCTCCCTTTATAAATATAATTTAGATAAGTTTTGGTATCTCTTTTTCATAAGTTTTATTTTGATAATTCCAATAGGTATTATAAAAACAATAAATAATAAAGATTTTTAGGCCGTCACTAAAATTTTGGTCTAGGCAAGTCCGCGTTAAAGATCATCGCAGGTTCGAATCCTGCCGAAATCATAACTTTTATTAGGATTTAAAGAAAATGAAAGTTTTTTATTAATAAAATATTACATTCAAAAACGTTCAACCTGTAGTTTTCAGTATTCCGAAGCCGTTAATAATTGATATAGCAACGAATTAGCTTGGGATTTGCGGCGCGAATTGATGGAGAGACCTTCATATCCATCACTTTTTTTTGGATGAGATAGAATATACGATGAAACCTTTTTAGTCTGGCTTTACTTATTCTATCTGATAGTGCTGTGAAATATAGCCAGTATTCTAATAGGTATTGGGTTTTAAATTGTCTAGGCTTGGTCACACAGGTGTCTTTTTATATTATAGGTGCAGTGAACTTTCTTAAAAATTTATATCAGTCTTAGGTTTTACGATTCGTTTTTTGACGTAGGTGTAGGGAATCGCGTTGGAACAGGCAATAGAATCCCCTAGTTTTAAGACATGTCAAAGTGGTCTATAAGATTTCATTGAATAAAATATTTTGTCTTTTGACTTTTGACGATCCTGGCGCAGTGGGTGAAAGCTCGCCTGAGATGCAGAGGTTGTGGGTTCGATTCCCGCTGCGGGAAAAATGTTTTCATGGGTGTACCTATGTACTCGTATAGTATGTATAATATATTTACAAAAAATATATATCTAAGTAGTATATAGGGCATTTGTTTACCATAACACAAGCATTTAATTGCTTAGCAAACAGTCTAATGGGGTAGTCAGAGGTATGTCCAAATCCATATTTGTTACATGCCCTCATTTTGCAGAAGTTAACTTTCACTACGTTACAGGTTATTCATTTTTTACATCAAAAAAATGCGAAGACGTTATATTAGTGAGCACCCTGTATACTGTCAACATGAAGGGCGCAGGTATGTGATAGAGTTTCCGACGGCGCAGTGCACAGGTCATTGCCACGGTCGTCTGAGAACCACACGGGCAAAATATACGACTAGCAACCCGTCCCGGTTTTGCACATGTACTTATTATAAGTCGGGGTTTAATATAGCTTACGTTCATTTACAAAAAATGCAAGGAGGAGAGGACTAGTTGCGTAGGAGCATTCAATAGAGTCACCTAGCTTTTAAGACTACATTTTTAAGTGATCCTTGAGGTCCTACAGAAATAAACACATTTTTCTTTCTTTCTTACAAAATCGTATATTAATGAATGATAAAAGCCGCTTGCAAGCAAACTAATAATCTTGTATTTTCTATAATATTTCATAGAAAATCACACACAGACCCATAAGAGGCTCATAATCTTATGGCATTTGATTAAAATTAGGTACGGCGCCATAATTTTCCATTATCCGCAGCCCATGCTTCTAGATAATTATAAATTATGACGAGGTCCTTACCATCTTCGTACAAATAAGGGAAATTTCATTTGTCTTGGTTAGATTTGGCGTATAATTAAGAACGATTAAATGGTATTAATGGTTTTGTATGACCAGAGGTTGTATAATTGTATTTACATAACGTCGAAACGACCCTAAGGGCTTATGTCACCTTCTCAGAGTAGGTACTCGTGGCTAAGGTTCGCATCCGACCGAGACAAGCTATCGGGACGGTGTCTACTGTTTGGTCTTGACTTAAGACCGAACAGTAGACACCGTCCGAGTCCGTCAAGAAAAAAATATATTTTACATTAAAAAGTAAGTTCTGAATTACGTTCGAAATCTCAAAGCAGCTGTGAGTGTGAGTGCAAAGTATTAAAATACCTATTTATTATTTTAACCACAAAATAACTGTATTATTCACCGTTATTGAGGTTAAACACTTCGCTCGATTTCAAAGAACAAGAAACAAACCAGTGAAACGAAAGAAAATCACCATAATTTAAACCAAAGGATTATTAACTGTGCTGTTCAAATCTTCTTAAATTTACCTACCCTCGTAAACCTAAAATATAAGCCGCAATATTACGAAACACCATCATTACTGAAGCATAAAAACAAAATAGTATCTTTGAGGCTCAGACCAAATAAAAAATAAAGACGGAACGCTGCGAACAACGAAGTGAAGCAAGTTAAAAGTACGCCTTACTGTTTTTGACACACTTAAACACACACACGCAAAACGAAACTACACTTTAACTTGTCAGTAGCTACCGAGGCTCGTGAGAGCACGTCACTTTTTAAAAAGTTAAGGTGTAATTCGTTTTGCGTGTGTGTGTTTAAGTGTGTCAAAAACAGTAAGGCGTACTTTTAACTTGCTTCACTTCGTTGTTCGCAGCGTTCCGTCTTTATTTTTTATTTGGTCTGAGCTTTGAGGCTATAAAGGTATTTTACATAAAGCCGAGTTTCGAGTCTCCCACTTAATTATATTTGGATGGCATAACAGGCTCGTTACGATGTAATGGTATTTACGAGAACATTACAGAAATATTTGGAGAACGCTCGGGGTAAGACACACCGACTAATGTCCTGGGAATTAAAGAAAAATCATTAGACATTTTTTTTATAGGCAAAATTTGCCTCCTGACACTATATAAATCCTCTAGGAAAAATGTAAAGTTAGATGTTAGCTAATTATTTTATTTTAATTATAATATGTATACTTTGCAAAGCCGATAGTCTACCGCCAATTAAACTAACTTAGTTTAGCTTTTTGTTCGACAAAGGAGCGACAGCAAAAGTGACAAACTGTGAGTGTGGACTGTTGACAGAATCGCATCTCGAGAATCGTGACCGCGAGTGTGGAAGATTATAAAAAATCAACAAAACGTGAGGCGACAAAACGCGGAATTAGTGCGCCCTATACATCGCACGTGATGAGTAACTACGAATAGTGTTTACCTTCAGACTTCTAGGTATCTAGAAGTATAGGGTTTCAACCCTAGTTTGGTAACTACGTACCGTCTTGTCTATTACCAAGCCCAATTACCAGCTACCCCGAGGCGCCTAGCTCTTAGCATATACAAAGGAATGTAAAATAGGCCGAGAGATGATGGTAGGTTAGCTACGTTATCGTGTTCTCTGGTTCTTATCGAAGGCCTTAAAAGATGAAGAAGAAAGTTATGAAGAAGGGGCACGGTGGCGCTACGGTCAGGCATGAATCACTTCATACAAAAAGTATGACATAATGTTTGACCGTGTCCCGGTCGGGACACGGCCCGTTCACGGCACGCACGATGCAGTATGAATCATGCTTAATACTTTTACACTATGCTGATATTACATTTTTAAATTGTGCACTCAGAGAATTTGTTGTAAATATTGTTATTATGTATTAATCGCATGAGTTGATCATCAATACAGAAAACAAAAATATTTGTAAAAATTTATTTATGTGTCTGAAATAAGTTTATTCAATGTCAGCTCTCGGTCTATGAGGCCCTTCAGCATTAACCGTTCGAAGCTCCTTTTGAAAGCTGATTGAAATCATGCAACTATCTACAATCTTCATAGACTGTTTACTTTGCGAGTTTGCTCTGATAAGCTTCAAACGCTTCAAATTTAACTCAAAATAATCAGATAGACAAGTTTTGTAAATTAATGGACTGCGAAAAATAGTTTTGAAGTGTATTTTCTGAACAACTATGATACTGAATGAATTTATGAAATTTAATGGTTATAATGAGTTTACTCAAGACCACATTGTATTAATTTAGGTATCGCAGTACGACGTAGTAAGATTATTCGTACTGACGAATCGTCTTAATATTAGCTATTGAAGCAATATTAAGAGTTAAAATTATAAAAAGGTAAAAATTTATGAATGTTGATTTTCGATGAACCTTGTTTTTCTAAATTTTTTCCTGTATCGTTGAATTTGCTTTGCCCAGCAGTGGGACAACATAGGTTAGCAAAAAAAAAAATCGATATATCAATCATGAAACAAAAATCAAACAAACGCCCTCCAAAAAGCCTAACAAAACTCAAAGTCACATGACCCCCATTCCTTTCCCTGATAAACTAGCAAGAACTTCACCGAAATCAATTCACATTGTCCTTAAAAATGTGTTGTGTAAGCCAACTCCTTTATCTCCACACTCCAGCGGTTTAATTCGAAATTATCGTCGTTAAGGAGTTACGCGTTTTCACACGAACGGATCTCAACTGCGATTTAAGATTTATATTACAAAATTCATTTGCGGTACCCTAAATACCTATGCATATACTCTTAAGGTTAAATTTCGTTTGGCAGGTTGCAGGTGGTTTTGGTTTTCGCGACCCCTAAAGGTAAGGGTTTGGGAAGGTGTTTTTCTGTCGTCGCTACTCGATGTGATTTCCTAAAGCCTTGGTTTTATAAGAAATGGCTACCGCTTTTTGACGTCCGTGATTTGAATAATAGTACGCATTTAGCGATTCTGATGTTGCCAAAACTTAGAAAAAACTAACTGAAGATGATGCCATCTTTTTATTTCGTTTGTATAAAAAGTCAAAAAAGTTAAAATATTTTTTTTCAATAAAATCTTATTACAGACCACTTTGAATAGTCACGTTCTTAAACCTTGGGGATTCTATTGCCTGTTCCAACACGACTCCCTACACCGGAAAGAGACGGGAACATCTTTGAACTGGCAATAGAGTGACCTAGCTTGTAAGACTGTACATTTTTAAGTGATCCTTGAGGTCCTACAAAAATAAACACAATTTTAATTATTTTTTGTTCTTTAGTTAATTTAGGGTTAGTTCAGAATCGCCATTTTTGGTTGGTGAGCACTTTACGGCTGCGATACAACGGTGTCAGTTAATCAAAGCCAAAGCTAACCTGTCGGTGGTATGCATGATGTGATAGACAACTGGGGCAGAATGTTTCGTGTTCTTCCGGCATTCGTGTCATTTTACCATTCGAGGAAAGTTACCAAGTCTTAAGAAATGTAAGGCTAAGTTCACAACGCTGGTTAGCGCGCGTCAACGTCAAAATTAAAGTGATTTCAGATGATAATGCGTTGCTATAGTACTGGTCACTACTAATGAATGAAAACATAACTATCTACTCATTATGTAGAAAGTGTTTGGAAAAATAATTACATAAAATAAGTAAATTATATAACTTACTATAACACCGCGCTTTCACCCGCGTAAGTCCCGTTTCCGCGGGAATATCGGGATAAAAAGTAGCCTATGTCACTCTCCATTACTTGAACTATCATCAATTAAAAAAAATTATTATTTTGTGTTGTTTTTATTGCTCATTCATTGGGTCAATTTGAAATATCCAAGCAGACTCCCGCCATTTTCAATTACAAATTACGAAGTCATTGGTTCTCATCTTTAATTATTTCAAAAACTTTGGGTCATCTTTGATTAAGCCCTTTGAGAGTTTTATTAAAATTGAGAGCAAAATGGATATTTTATTATGATGTGAAGCAGAAAAGGGTGTTTAGGGTTCTTTTGAGAAATAATGAAAAATAAGCCACTGTTGATTTAATTAACATCAAAAGGTGTTGCGTGTTTAAATATTCCAATTACATTAGCCATAATTTATATGAAATTACGGGACTTTATCACGTATTTACCTTATTATTTTATTAAATTGTACTAATACATTAGCCATTTTTTTAATTATTTATTTATTTGAACCACCAACACAATATACATCGAATCATACAAAAAGTTGAACATGCTAAAGAAAACAAGTTATTAGAATAATTAGAATAAAGAGAGAGCAAAATGGATATTTTATTATTAGAATAATTAGAATGACTAAACGAATAAAAAAATGTTACTTGCCGCGTGTACAAACTATATGGACAAAATATTTGATTACATCTATCTTTTTAACATATCATAAAAACATTCACTTTTCCGGACCTATTCAATTTACAGGCGTAATGTAGACATAACCTCAAAGATTTCGTTTCTAAGGAACCCCAATTATGCTAATGGTTTGTTTTCAAAAACTTCCAAAAGCCAAAGCCCAAGAGGCCAGTACTTCAAACAACTGCTCACTGTAAAAGGAGCAGCAATGATACCACACTTATTTGCACATCTTCAAATCCCGATGCTCATTACGGAATCTGTCAAAAAATACCCACAAATCCTTCCATTCCAACTCCTACCTAACCTCCATTAACTAAAGCTCATTTTCGTTTCACGAATGCAGAGTGAGATGTGTCGTTATGCGTCAAATGGGACTGTAGGTTTCAATCATGTGACATCAAAGTGGTAGGATCAAAGACATGCTCCGGGCTAAAGATTTCCCACCTGGAATGGTTGGCAATATTGGTGTACGGCCTTGCCCGCAAGTTTAGCACTACACACCTTTATTACGTTGGAGTACGATTGAGAGTTGTTAATTTTGGGGAGGTCGCTTTGGGGAGGGGTGTATGGAGGCTTTAATAGAGACATATCGCTTTGAAGAGCATGTTCGCTTGGAATCCTACGTAAATAAGCAATCATCTGGTAGATGTGATATCGAGATGACTGTTGGCTCAATTTGTTCGATGTCAATACACGACATGATATGGTTTTCGTCTCATTAAAATATAACGCGGCTTCAGTTAGTATATATTTATACTAATATTAATTATTGGCAGTGGTTTGGATCAGTTGAGCTACCTATAGACCGTTTGCAACGGTCCTTAGATGGCTCAACTGGTTCTATTTGTATTTTGTACAGCTATGTAAATATGTATTAGTTATATTAATCAGAATAATCAATTTATTGGTAAATGTAATTTTACAATTCATAAACATATAGTAAAATAATAAAGTAAGTAATCATAACAGATGTTGGTTTATTTGTTTGACGGTGGTAATCTCCGAAACGACTCAGCCGATTTTAGAAAATCTTTCACCGATGTATAGAATGGACTGTTGGGGCGGTTATATAGGTAAGGTTATATTTTATCCCGGTAGTTTCATTAGTACACCCGTGCCCGGGACGTGCTGCTAGTCACGTTGTTGATGCTTTCCAAAATTTTAACATTTATGTTACAAAGCTAAAGTAATCTTTCATTCATTCTGAAAAATAAAAAATAGTTTGTTTACATGAAACAAAAACAGATTTATCATTTCTAAGGCAAATTTAATATTTTATTCAAGCCCATTGTTTTACATCACTGAATCTATTCAAGAAATATTCGGACAAAACTGACAACAAAGAAAAAGACACAAGAGCGAAAGGACCTTTCTAATCTAACTTTCCCTCGCGTCAAAGGGGGATACTATCGGAAAACTTGGAATCTATTTTTATCCCAATTTATTTTCGGCAAGATTACCATAATGAAGCGGTCAGCTGTTCTAATCGGTTAGTTTTCTGTGGCCTTAAATATTTTTTGAGCAAAGATTTTGTTTACGTCGTTATTTTTTACGATCAATTGATCATTGACCTGAGGTTTTGAGTACGCTCGATTAACGTTGAGAAAAATAGTTAATATTGCGGTAATAATGTTGTATTTGTGTTAAATTTGTAAATTATATTTAAGAGGAACGACTAGATGTTAGTTGTAATTTTTACAAAACTTTTTACTTTTTCTCTATATTTATTTATCAATTTAAAATTTCAAAGTGCGCGTTCTAAAATATAGTATGCAAGACTTAGAACGCGCACGCGTTTGTATCTTTAAAAACGCGTGGTGAACAAAATGCAGGCGGAAAATCTGTGACTGCAGTCACATACAAAAACGCGCGGTGACTGTTCCTAAAACGTGTACAGGCGCTCTTATCTATCTGCGTTGTGTTACTGCAAAACCCCATTCTTACAACTCTTCTTAACTTTACTAAACAAAAGTCTTGCGATCGTAAATTTTAATGAGCAATAACAAAGTCAAACTTCAAACCTCAAATACCAAACAATTGCACGGAACCCTTTCAATTTTCTTATTCACACACCTTTATTAGTTAAAGGAACAATGCCCGAGTTTACATAATACAAGGAATTAATTATTGTTCGTTGGGAAACTTTGGCCAAAGTATGAAATGTATTGAATGTCGTTTGGGAATTGATGAAATAACTTTATTGTACTGAATATGATAAGAAAAGATTTTATTTCTAGAAAGAAAGAAAAAAAAAGCATTTACTTATCTATTTTTCTAAAACATATAATGTTTTCTTTAATTATCGTGTGTTTTGTTTTCTACTTTCTGTGTTGTCAATAAATGTGTTCTATTCTATTTTATTCTATTCAAAAACAAAAAATCATAGCTTCACAAGTATTTTTAATTTTCATTTTACATTAAAGAAGAAATTGAGTTTAAGCTTCATCTTAATCAAATTACGGTGATTAAGAAGTAAAAAGTATCGTTTTAATGAATAAGGAAGCGTGCCCCACTTCGAAGTTCTTTCAAGTTATTTAAAAGGCGCCATGTCCCGCCGTTTACGTCGTTACGACGAATCCAAACATTGTTAAGTACAGCACTTAAATACTGTGGCCTAAAGAAAAAACTGATGCGTTTTAATAAATAATTTTCAAAATAATCAATACATTTAAAAAATTGGATTAAAATGTGTGTCATTTTAGTATTTGTGCTTAACAAAATATATTTTATTTATATATTTTGTTTTATTAACATTAATTGCTATGGCTTTAGGGAGTATTTGTTTTATATTTAGTTTAGATTAAATAAACTAACGACTGATTTTTATTTCTTTTTCTAATTGCATTTTTAGATCCGAAGAATGTGTATGTAAATTATTATTAACACAAGCTGACGAAGGTGACGGAAAAAACCCGAAGAAAACCCGCGGCTAGTCAGCCTCATACGTATTGACCATTCTTTTCTGTGGATATGGCCGGCTAAGCTGAGAAGGTGATTTAGGTGCTGGGCAAGCCTATTCCATCTCAACAATGTCCCAGGCACTACAGTGTCTCGTTAAGCGTAGGCAAATATTGCCTCATGACACTGTATAAATAACTAGTACAGGTTGGGCCTGATTTTTTTTCTAGTTCAAGTGAATTAATATTATAAAATTCTAAGATATATTAAATAGCTTCCGCTCGTAACTTAAGTCACGTACCGCCTTAAGGACTCACTCTTAAGTGTGTTTAGCTTCAGTTTTTAAGTTATCGCTTTTGATATGAACACGTCAACATTATGTTAATTTACTTATAAGTAACTTAGGTATTTCGCTTCGTAGCACTTTGAGTACTAGTTTACTTTAATTTGCGAAAATAAGCGTAAATGCCTTTTGAATTTTTGGCTGTTTTACTCGGTGGAAAAACTGGGGGAATCCTAAAATTATATTTTACGAAGGATAGATATAACCGTATGTGCATAAGGTATTTTTTTTTTTAATTTTAATTTTAGGCTGTGTTGATGAATGATTTTCAGTCCGAAATGCTTGAGATTATTTTTAATAAACTCAACTATTTTTAAAAAGTCGAGTTTTCTCAGAAATATTTAACTTTCTTTATTTAAAATTGACAAAGAATTTTGTAGACAGATTTTGGCTAAACAGATTTAACATTTAAAACTAAAAATAATATTTGAGACGTAAAATGTTGTTTATCAAAAGCAAGTTATTTTTTCGACATTCTGTAAATTATTCAATTACTTAGCCGACATAAATATATTTAAAAATTTAATCAAAGGCAAGAAAGCAATCTGTACATTAAGAAATATTAAATTATTATTTTTAGTAACGATTTAAACAAATTAGATACCATTTTGTAGTTCCATCCACAATTTACTCGAACTTTAAAGAACTTTATAATTACTTTATTAAAACCAACTTACAGAAAGATAAATTAAAATAAGTAGAGCTCTTTTTTTTCTTCTAGACGATAAGATGTTTTAATTATATTATTATTAACCTTCGTATACTCTTGCGTTGATAGACATCAGACCGACAAATTACTCCTAAATTCTATTTATTTCAATGTAACATGATGTTACTTACTAACAATTTCTAAAGCAAGAAAAAAGTTAATAGAATAAGAAAAGCTTACAATCGCAGAGCAAAATTACTTCGAAAGAAAGAAAGAAAAATATGTTTATTTCGTAGGACCTCAAGGACCGCTCAAAAACGTACAGTCTTAAAAGCTAGGTGACTCTATTGGCTGTTCCAAAACAACTCCCTACACCTCGAATTAAGAAGACCAATAGAAGTTAGCACTTACAGAGCACGTTCAAAAGACCAACGTATTAAGTAATTCCAAACACCAATGAAAAACAAACTCTGCTTTCGAAGCCTCTTTACAACCATCCGGGGTGAAAGTTACTCTATAGTATACGAGTATTTTCGATATGACTTATACAATGTGTCGGAAAAAGTTACTGACAGTTAACTTTAAGGAATAAAATAACTGACAGTTATGTGTAAGTTTTTTACTCTAAAAAAAAACTTGAAAAAAGGTCTGGGAGGAATAAATAAAGAAATGGTTGGTCGAGAATAATAGATTTGAACATTTTCTGCAAGTATTATATCAGTCATCTGGTTTCCATAACACAAGCATTAAGTTGCTTAACTTGGGACTAGATGACGCTGTGTGAAATGTCCAAGGATATTAATTTATTTACATTTTATTTTAAAACGGTTTTAGTTCGTTTTATTTGTCTTACGCTCCTGCAAAGTGTAAATGAGTGGAAGGTCCACGTGAGCTAACATATTCACGCGACGGCGCCGCGCGAATGACTCGAATTTGCCTTAAAATGCGGCGCGCCGGTATACGTGACACATTTTAAATTTCGAACGGTGTTGCCGTCTTTGAATTTTATTGGCTTTTATTTTTTCCTTTTAAAGTTAAGTGGTATTTTTATAACAGTTGAAGTTTTCTGTGGAAATTGGAAATGCTTTTGATTTGAATAGGCATTTTATATGACGACTATTTTTATTTAAAGATAATAGTTGCTATTCTTATGTTTCTGTGTTTGTTTTCTTTATGTTCTCAATAATAACTTTTATTTAAAGATTTACTATAATATGTTTATTCCTATTTGTTGCCATACAGTACATACATATGAGTGCTTTCTTACGTATTTAAAATAATTTGATTGGAAACAGATACACTAACTTTGCTTTTGATTATTTTTTATTACCATTATTTAAATCTAGAAAAAGCATAATAATAATGAGAGCTTCTCATTTAGCAAAAATACTTCAAATAATTCCTAGTATTTTTACAGAAAATCCTCATTTACATCCATATTTTTATTTAGCGCAATACTTTTAATCCTTGCATTTTAACTTACAGGGGTGGTTATAGGGGCGCAACGTGCCCCGGCATAATGCACCCCCGCCCTTCGATAAAACATCCCTTTTCAGGATAAATACGGTGCATGAAGTACTACCACAGATTACATAAGTACAGATACCTCATCTCGAACATTGAAATGACTCCTTTTTTTTTCGTCGGGCCATTTTTGTATTTGATTTTTACACATAAAATAGACCGACGAAAAAGGAGTTATTTCAATGTTCGAGATGAGGTATCTGTACTTATGTAATCTGTGGTACTACGGAGCCCTCTGCTTGATAATAAATGCCATAGAATAAGTAACAGTACACACACTCTTCAGTTTTGCTGATATAGAGAAATCTGCGTCATGCGATACTGAAACGTAAACTTGGAACTTGAAGGTTTAATTTTAATTAAAAAGAATCCAAATTAGTACCTCCAGCGATAATTGCATTTCAGAACAAATTACTAGAAACTTTTGAATCAAATGTTTTCTTTCAAGTTTTCATAATTTTGAAGGAAACTCAATTCATGAAAGGTTAGGAATTATGGAAATTAGAATCTTATACTGCAGAATTTACGGGATATTTTGCAACGTGATTAGAGAATTGCTGTGTGATTTATTTAGTA
This sequence comes from Xanthorhoe spadicearia, assembly GCA_947086425.1. Taxonomy (NCBI): domain Eukaryota; kingdom Metazoa; phylum Arthropoda; class Insecta; order Lepidoptera; family Geometridae; genus Xanthorhoe; species Xanthorhoe spadicearia. The sequence continues at coordinate 452,966 of OX352212.1, forward strand.
AAAAAGTGTGAAACGAAGAAAAACGCTTTGAATATAAAAATGTTTATGTCGTTTTAGCAAAATAAATGACTATGGTGTTGGCAATTTTAAACAGGGTTGAAAATTTATTTTTATCTCGTGCTTGGGCTACAAGCAAATGTGTTCTATTTTACCTTGGAACTAGATAACATTTTGTGGAATGTCCAAGGATATTTATTTATTTATTTTATATTTAATTATTTATTTTTAATTTATTTTTTACAAGCATATAAATTAATTACTTTTGACAGTTACATAACCTAACATAGTACCTATCTTATCATCATCATCAAAAAAATGTATCTAAGTATTATATCAGTCATCTGGTTATCATAACACAAGCATTCAGTGGCTTAGCTTGGGGCTAGATGACGCCGTGTAGAATGTCTAAGAGTATTTGTTTATTTATTATCCACAGCCCTATTTTACCCACTGCTGGACATAGGCCTCCTTCATATCAGTTTGTGCCATCCACTACGATCCTGCACCAGTCTCAGCACCATCTTATCAAATTATATTACTTCCCGCTCATAATCTTAAGCTCACTTAAGAAAATTCTTAGATAAACTAAAAAATCGTAAAATTAAATCTATGAATAAAATCAAATCTTTTAACACCCCTTAAGTCCAACTTAAGGCTTAAGCTCAATGGAGATCTCAGATTAAGGAAGGCACAATACTTTTATTACTAGCTACTATCTCCGGTAATATTCTCTTATCGTTTATAGCGAGTACCTTTAACTGTCTGTTTGTACATTTATTTGCAAAAGGGACACACGGTGCGCAAGATTGCATATAATTTATCTATTAAAATGGTAGATTAATGATAGTTTTTTTTGTTAGTTTTTTATTTTACGCACCTACTTGTCATTTCTCTGTTTGCTACGATAGTGCTACGGCGTAGCACCTCTACGCAGCGTAGACCGATAATTTAATGATACAAATTTACGCATGCGGCTTTACTCGCGTGCTACTTAAAATATGAAAAGTAGACTATGTACTATACTTAATATGTCAACACAGTCTACAAGACAAATGTAACACATAGTCTACTTCTCATAACTGTAACTAATAGACTTGGCTAAAAATTTGAATATACATGCGTATATTCCCAGTATGTCTACCGTCCCCTGGGATACAGTCGTGATCATATTAATTATTGTTTCGCTTGCCAACACATTTTGCGATTCATTATTATAAATTAAGATTAACGAATTATTTCAGAATTCTGTAATTAATGTTTCTCCGGTCCGTGTGTCCACATTAACTGCTGTACTTCCATTCGCAACAGTAACAACGCACAAAGTAGCGATAAAACTGGGCAATAAACTAAAAAACTCGTTCAGTACAGAGCATAAACACTAGCGTCTAGTTGAAAGAAAACATCGTAAACGTTTACAAGTCAAGTAGCTGGCGTAATTGTAGGGGATGAAGCGTGTTGGGGGTGCGTTTACATTGATGGACTGTATTCTTTGGTTTAATTATTTTAGCTATTGTGCAGCTTGGTTGTTGAAGTTATAAATTGGACATTCCACACAGCGTCATCTAGTCCCAAGCTAAGCAATTTAATATGTAATATAATAATAATATAATTTTTATTTCAGGCAACTAAAGTAACAAGATGTTTAATACTTAATCTAAGGCCCATATAATATATACCTTACAGACTAACATACAAAAATACATTAATGCTTGTGTTATGGTAACCAGATGACTGATAATTATACAACTTAGTTTTTTTTGTAAATACATACATTTTATAGATAGAAAAAACCCAGACTCGGAATAAATATCTGCAGAACATCAAACATTTGTCCCGTAGCGGGGATCGAACCCGCAACCTCTGCGTTTCACTGCGCCAGAGAGGTCGCCAAGTTAAACGAAACTGATGGTTCAAGAAGTCATAATTAGGATGGATGCATTCAAAGCTCCTAGAACTACATTTAACTACCTTTTGTTCTTATGTTTTGTATAGAGCATCCAACCTTTGCCTATAACAGGCGCCACAGAAATCGGAAAAAAATCTTACTGTAAAATATAAATTAAAAAAAAAAATGATACTAAACGGATAGTTTTTGGAACCAGATAATCTAGAACTTTCGCGATCACATTTCATATTTTAGAACTATTTATATACAGGTTTTTATCGCGTTAATTACCTTATTTATATCCCGACGTTTCGACTATGTTACAATAGTCGTGGTCGCGGGCAGACTGGAGTATGTATCTGAGTTTCGTTGTGAAGCGGCGGATAGTCATGCAGAACTACCCTCGCTATCTTCAGGAAATGGTCGGCTGCTTTTACACCATTTGACTATTGTAACATAGTCGAAACGTCGGGATATAAATAAGGTAATTAACGCGATAAAAACCTGTATATAAATAGTTCTAAAATACAGATAATCTAGCACTATAGAGTAGACTATGATTAACAATTCAAGGTTCACAAATAAACAAAAAATCACAACAGTTCTGATTTATTCAAAAATTTTGGCTGATATTAAACAGAAATAACGGAAACGGGATCAGGAAGTACCGTATTTTCCTCATCCACTTCCGGTATTACATTAACTCAAATCTATTATGCAATGAACATGTTTTTAGAATATTTTAGAAGTAGGACATCTGTGATAGTATTTTAAATGAATGTCGATGGATATAGGTGAAAGAAAGAAAGAAAATGTGTTTATTTCTGGCGGACCTCAAGGATCACCTTAAAAGTTTAAAAAGTTTCATTTAATATAGATACAGATGTAAATAAATAAATATTTAATACAATACGACCGACTAAAATATAAATACGAGCATTTGTTTATGTATTTGAGTGTTTTCTATCGGATTGGTATTTAAATATAAGAAGGTCTAAAGTACAATAATTCTAAAGTCGTTACTTGTACAAAAATAAAAGTATTTAATTTCACTTTCAAAACTATCGTGAGTTGTACTAGACATTATATGAATACAACGGGAATTACTCACGTAAAAAGAATCTTCATCTAGGTATGAGTATGCTCACTCCTCGAGGAGTGAGCATACTCATACCCAGATTCTCTGGAAGAATCGAAACATTGTCGGTATCTAAATCGACAATATTTTTACGTGAGTAATTCTCATTGTATTCATAAAAAGTATTTAACATTAAAATCCTTATTCCCGTATAATTTAACCGCCATAATTGGCACCCCACCCAATCAGTGACAGTCACTTATTGAATTTTGTTGTGCCCGCGTCGAGTTTCAATAATTCCGCGGATCTCGAAGGAAACTTTATCAATTTCCGTAACTTGAGACATAATATCTGAGGAAATAAAGATTTTCGAGTCACAGCGAGATGCTGCGATATCTTTTGCGAGTAATTCCTTTTTGGGAATTGAAACTTGGAGACTCACTTTTGGGGAACGTATCGGTTTTCGATGGTAAGTAAGACCCCGTTCACACGGCATTGTCCTGCACGTTTTTTTGCATTATACGTCTTAACGTATATATAGTGGCCATACAACGTACATATATCCATTCACACGGCGATTGTACTGCAAAAAAACGTGTACCGCTTATACGTTTAAACGCTAACAATGCGTTTGCTTGAGGTGAAATAAAATTTACCGATATTGAATTTGTCTACTAGATTTATCTTTATAAACACTCATAAATCTACGAATCATGGTAAATATCCCGTTTTAAGTGTTTATTATGTTCAAAACTATAGTTTAAAAAGTTAGATTTCTCTAATTTTTTTCAATTTTGATTAACGTGTTTACTAGACATTATATTAACACAACGGGACATTACTCACGTAAAAATAGTAACGTAATGTCCCGTTGTGTTAATATAATGTCTAGTACAACTCACGATAGTTTTGAAACGTGTTTACTGCCCATGATGCACGTCATTTAGTAGCAAAGTGCCCAGTTATGGCCTTGCCATACAAGCTATACCGTGGAAGCTAAGTCGTATCACAGATAAAATAATACGAAGTACAGATGCCCCATCTAGAACTTTTTGTGTTTGATTTTTACGGCGTCACCTCGCAGCGTTTAGGCATCCGACTGCATGCTACTTAGCACTAGATGGAGTTACTTATTTTTGATTGCAGGCAAGACTAGGAGCGCCGCAAAATCAAACACAAAAAAATAGCCCGAAGAAAAACAGGAGTGAAATTAATGTTCTAGATGGGGCATCTGTACATAGTATTATTTTATCTGTGGCCGTATATATACTTCAGTTACTGACACAATGTAAAACAGCCTTTACATGCAAGACTAATACCGCTGCAGTATGGCTAATTGAAATTTTCCTTTTTTAATCTAATCCAAATTTTCGGTTGAGAAGCTTGCCGCGGGCAAACTTATTTAAGTTCCACTTGCTTTGGTGAAATTGCCTTTGACTGATTCCTTTTCAGTAATGTCAAGTATTTGAAAACATGCATTTTTAATGCTTTTCGGCTTAGTTCTGGGTAACTTGGTTGGCTGGAAGAGATCGCTTTTAGCGATAAGGCCGCCCATTGTACATTTTATCTTTGTTGTTATTATTTTATTGTTATTTTTAATTTAAGGTGTGCAATAAAGAATTTTTCATTCATTCATTCATTCAACTTCACAGTGCACTTGCTAGCCTTTAGGGTTGTAAGATATCACATGGCAAACTCAGATATTTGTATTAGAGTTGTCGCAAAAGATCGTGAAATTTGGAAGGAGTGGAGGCCTTTGTCCAGCGGTGGGACACTTAATATCTATTTTTGTAATGATTTAAAAAACTATTACTATTCTTATTTGGGTTCCTTATTCTTTATTGTACACAAAAATACATTTATTTTATAGAAAAGAGCCAAAAGGGTTCGTACGTTTATTTAATAAATTTAACCTAATAACACTTTTCCATGTACGAATTTTTCATATATACATACAACCATGTCTCTTTTTTATTTTGGGGTAAGCCTCTGCTTAAAGTAAAGTAAAGTATAATATGGTGTACAATAAAGGTATTCTATTTTATTCTATTCTATAAAAAGTTATCACACGTTACTTTTTAATTATATACTTCTAGTTCTATTATTTCACATATTCGTGTAGCTTGTGTGTAGCGGCGTTATAGGCTACACAACGATGATGATTTAACTGGCTTTCTACTTGACTGGATGGATGAGGGAATTTTAGAAATAATAAATGCAGTATTCATAAGAACGTACAAATGGCGAATGTATTCGTTGACGTTTTACAATGTCAGGGATAGAGGGGTGTGGGAACAATATTTCGACCAATCAGCGCGCACTATCACGTCATCGTAAATTGTTCGTATTGGTAGTTCATCACGCGATAATTAGGTAGGAACGAATAGATAGGTATCTCAGGCTCCAACATACCCGCGGCCTTGAAAGCACCAGCTTACAATAGTGTATATGTTTTATGCGTCCTCCACCAGTGGGCAAATCTTTGCGTATGCTCGTCTCACGATGCCTGAAGATGTCTGGATATCGGCGACTCTCGAGATTCCGTCTTTGCCAGGTATCGTCTTCACTATGCGTCCCAATTGCCATTTCAATGGCGGAAGGTTTATGTCCTTGATGATCACTAGCGTATCAGGTTTTAGATCAGTAGTGTTTACCTTCCATTTTATTCTAGTCTGTAGTTCTGATATATATTCCTTGGCCCATCGAAGCCAAAACTGCTGACGAAGTAGCTCCACTCTCCTGTAGCGTGTCAAACGGTAAGTAGGCACGTCGCGCAGGTCATCATCACAAACAGGTGCAGTGAGAGGTCTGCCGATTAAAAAGTGTCCGGGACTGAGAGGGAGATAGTCTCGAGGATCCGAGGACAGGAGTGCCAATGGTCGTGAGTTGAGTACAGCTTCGATTTGAGTTAGCAGCGTCGCGTACTCCTCGAAGGTGAGATGTGCGTTTCCCACGACGCGCCGAAGATGGTACTTACACGATTTGACCCCAGCCTCCCACAAACCACCAAAATGAGGCGAATATGGCGGAATGAATGAAAACTCGATAGACTGACTTTTAGCGTATTCAATAATATCCCTCTTGCATTTCGATAAAAACTGAGCAAAATCATTATTTAAACCTACAAAATTGCGACCATTGTCAGAAAATATTTTAAGTGGCTTACCGCGCCGTGAAATAAAGCGCTTTAACGCGAGTAAGTACGCATCGGAAGAGAGGTCACTAACGAGCTCCAGATGAATAGCGCGCGTATTAAAACATATAAATAAACAAATATAAGATTTTATTAATCTCGCGCCTCGACCCTTCCGGTTGAGAATGAACACTGGACCCGCGTAGTCTACCCCTGAGTGATAGAAAGGAAAACTAGCAGTTATCCGCTCTTCAGGAAGGTTGCCCATCAGTGGGCTTAAAGTTTTTCCTTTAACGCGTGTGCAAACAACACACTGATGAGTCACCTTTCTAGCTAAATTCCTACCTGACAACGGCCACCAATCCTCGCGTAACTGGTATAATAATGATTGTGGCCCACAGTGCATAGACTTGTTATGTATATGCCTAAACAAAAGAAGCGTAAAGTGATGTTCGGAAGACAAAAGTATAGGATGTTTTTTATTATGATCAAAATCAGGCGAATTATTTAATCTACCTCCTACACGTAAAACATCCTCGTTATCTATAAATAAATTTAAACTTGCGATTCTATTATTTGTTTTAACATTCTTTCCGGTTTTTAGTAAATTGTATTCATTTGAAAACGATTCCATTTGAGATAACTTAGCGAGTATATTGATAGCTCGTTTCAATTCAATAACACTAATTACCCCGGTCAGCTGCTGTCCTTTGTTGCGCGTATTATGGATAAACCGAAGTAGGTATGCAGCGGCATGACTCATGCGATTAAAGTTCGAAAACCTTTGAAATGGAAAGAAAGTTAAAACAGGTTTGCTATTATTTGTTATCAGTGCGTTTACGACGTTTGATTTAAGTTCCGGTAATTCATTAGGTATAATTTCATTAATTTGCGATACAGAATGCGAAATTGATTTGTCAAAATAAATTAAATCTTTTAGGAATGTGGGTCCTTCCCACCACAAAACAGAAGAAGATAAATCTTCAATATTAACACCACGAGAAACCAGGTCAGCTGGATTGTCCTTGCTACCCACGTGACGCCAGGGGCAGTCATTCGTCAACTCATGAATTTCTGCAACACGATTCTGTACGAAAGTTTTTAATAAGTTTGGTGCCATGCGTAGCCACCCCAAAACAATCGTAGAATCGGACCAAAACATTATTTCGTCAAACTCGCGAGTAAGTGAGCAACGAATCTTATCGTAAAGTTTAGCGCCTAGAAGCGCACCACATAATTCTAGCCGAGGGATACTCACTGGTTTTATTGGAGCTACTTTACCCTTAGAAATCAACAACTGTACCTTGACCTCATCATTGCATATTGTGCGTACGTAGGCACAGGCTCCGTATGCGGTTTGTGAAGCATCTGTAAATATGTGTAACTCGGCTCGAGTAGCATTGCTTTGAAAGACATGGCGCGGGACTTTAATTGTGCGTAGATAAGATAGGCTGTTAACAAACCGGTTCCAACTATGAATGACGTCAGAAGGCAGCGGGTCGTCCCACTGTAATTTTAATAACCAAAGCTTTTGTAACAACACTTTGCCTATTATAACAAGCGGACTTAACAATCCTAGCGGGTCAAATATTTGCGATATTGTAGATAATATTATGCGTTTAGTGACCTGATTTTTTGTGTCGATTTCAATTTTCGTGTTAAAATTAAATTCATCATCATAATTACACCAACTTAAACCTAAAGTTCTACACTGATTAGAATCTCCTAAATTTAAGTCTCGGAACGTGTTATTTATTGACGATGACTCACCGTCAAGTTTAAAGTTAAATATCCACTTGCGCAGTGGAAAGCACCCCGACTTAAGTACATCGGCCGTGCTTTTGCAAATGTGTAACAATTTAGATTTGTCCTCATAAGAGGTCAATAGGTCGTCTACGTAAAAATCATCGCGTATAACTCTCTTTACCTCGGGGTCAGTACATTCATCGGCTAATTGTTTTAAACATCTAACGCTTAGAAAAGCCGCCGAGGCCGTGCCGTAAGTGACCGTGTTTAGCCGGTAAAACTCAAGTGGTCCAGCTGGATCATCTCGCCATAAAATGAGTTGTAAGTCGCGCTGAGACGGATCTACAAGTACTTGACGGTACATCTTTTCACAGTCTGCAATTGCCGTGAATTTAAACTGCCTAAATCGTAATAGGATCCCGAGTAGGTCTCCTTGTATAGGAGGCCCTATGAGCTGTATATCGTTTAAAGATTTCCCACTACTGGATGCAGCACTGGCATCGAACACAACACGAAGCTTCGTAGTCGTGCTGTGCTCCCGAAATACACCGTGGTGCGGCAGGAAATAGTGAGGCTTCGTATAAGAATTGACCTTAGTCATATGACCTAAATCAATATATTCGCGTATAAAATCAGAATATAGTTTTTTATAACCATCATGCGTGCGTAATAATCTTTTTTCCAAGGACTCAAAACGACGCTCCGCCTGGAGAAAGGAGTCGCCAAGAACATCGGGTGATTCTTTGAGTGGGATACGAACACAGAATCTTCCATCACTTTCGCGCGTAGTAGTTGTGATGAAAGACTCCTCGCAAGCCCGCTCTTCATCTGTGCGTATATCCCGAAGCTTGGGCAGCTCCTCTAGCTCCCAGAAGGAACGTAGCTGATTGTCCATGGATTGTGTGAAATTACATTGGATATGCCTATCATTTCGCGTATAATTATTAATAGACCCTGAAACAATCCAACCTAACTTCGTATTTTGTAAGTGCGGACCACTTGGTAAACGCATCTTGCCATCGATAAGCAAGTCCCAAAATAAGTCCGCGCCTATTAAAATATCGATTTTTTGCGTTTCTAAAAATTGCGTATTTGCTAGCTGCATGTTGTTAGGTATTTGTAAACGTGCGCTTGGTACTTGTACAGCAGGCAGCGTAGCCGTTATCTCCGATAGAACGAAACATTTGATGCGAGTTGAGTAGGTATTTATGCGTGATTTAATAGTAATTTCACATGTTTGCGTAGAATGTGAAACTACATTACCTACCCCTCGTATCTCATGAGTGGACTGTATTAACGGTAAATTTAGCGATTTACATAAAGAATGTGTAACGAAACAGATTTGACTACCACTGTCGAGTAATGCGCAAGCGATATGATAATTATTATCTTTGTCAGGAATCTCGACCAAAGCAGTAGATAGCAAAACCGGTTTCATATTTAAACCTTGCGTATTTGAGTACGAATCTGTATGAATATTACTACATTGAATTGATTGATAATTGTTATTACAGGCTGTCCCTGCCGCCGGCGGGGGCGGGGGGACGGTCGCCTCAGTAACTGCAGCCGTCATCGTAGTGCGATTATTATTGTGAATTAATGAATTGTGTTTTGAATTACACTGTTTACAAGGACCAAACAAGCAGTTTTCGACAGAATGCCCGGAACGCAAACAATTCTCACATAAGTTGTGATCACTTACAATTTTTAACTTGGATTGTAAGTCCATATTAATAAATTTGTAACATGTGTAAATTGGATGCCTTCCTTTGCACACGACGCATAGAAATCTGTTTGTTTGTTTACTATCAAATGATGACGGCGGCGGCTTACTGGAAGAAAGATTACATTGTGAAGTAGAAACTGAGCTATATTTTTTGTTGTGTGTGTTATTAATGTTATTATTTTCTTTGCTGTGCGATAAAGATAATGTTTCTAGTAAATCAGCCCTATCTTTTAGAAATTTAACTAAATCATTGACCTTCAAATTAGACTTAGAATCCGACAACAACGAACCTTTGTGTTCCTCCCATTCTCTTTCCGTTGTTTTATCTAACTTGCAAGCAACAATATAGATTATTAGTGTGTCCCAGGAGTCTGTAGGTTCACCAAGAGTTTTTAATGAGCGTAAGTTATTAATAATTGTATCTATTAGTGACCTAATTAGCGTAGGTGATTCCTTTGACAGGGGCTGTATAGAAAATAACGCCTTTACGTGACTATGCACTATAAGTCTAGTGTTATTGTACCTATTTAGAAGTAGCTCCCATGCAACAGAATAATTATCTGACGATATTTCTATGGAATTAATTACCTGCTGTGCACTACCTTTTAATGACGATTTTAAGTAGTGCATTTTTTGAATGTCGCTTATAACAGTGGAATTATGTACTAATGATAAATACGTATCCCTATATTCGAGCCAGTGTTCATAGGCACCGTCAAATGTCGGCAACGAGATTGTAGGTAATTTCACTGATACAGGTTTATTAGAATGGTGATTACATGTAGAACTATTAGGTACCTCTTCATCTTTGCGAAGAATAGATTCAGCTCGGGCAAGAATGCTATAATAACTATCTTCGAACTGCTGACGCTGGTCTAACTGTTCCTCGATATCACAGTTGGGGACGATTTCCTCAACTTTTGATTGAATTTCGTTAAATTCAGAGAAAAGAACGCCTGCGCCCGTAATGCGTAATTTTAAATCTACTCTCAACTCACTAGTGAAAGACGTTAGGCTATTCAAATGGTTAGCGAATCTAGTAAGCCTACCTTTAACTATACCGCGTTTCCTAACTAATTCGCGCATGATTTGCTCAGTTTTATCGTCACAAGAATATTTATAAGGAGATTTATCGCGACTTTTACAACTTCCCTCCCCATCTTTAGGCATTAACGGCATTTTGGTGGCTTGTGAAAATAGAGGTACTCACGTGATAAGTACTGACTGCGTGTGAAATCAGCTGTGCAGGCAATGGCACCAGTTGAAGTGTCGATCGAATCCGTGAATCCACTTCTTAGCACACCACTTAGTTCGTTATTGCACTTTGTTGAATGTCCGTGCGTTTACGTAGAAGTCCAAAGGTCCAAAGGTCGCTGCACGATACTTTGGTTGCGAAAGTCCAAAAAGCTCGTAGAATCCGGCGTAGATAGGATCAAATTATGTAGCGGCGTTATAGGCTACACAACGATGATGATTTAACTGGCTTTCTACTTGACTGGATGGATGAGGGAATTTTAGAAATAATAAATGCAGTATTCATAAGAACGTACAAATGGCGAATGTATTCGTTGACGTTTTACAATGTCAGGGATAGAGGGGTGTGGGAACAATATTTCGACCAATCAGCGCGCACTATCACGTCATCGTAAATTGTTCGTATTGGTAGTTCATCACGCGATAATTAGGTAGGAACGAATAGATAGGTATCTCAGGCTCCAACATGTGTATTAAGAATTCCAAAAAAATCACCCGGTCAATTTAATAGCAATAAGTCTAGGCGGGTTGACGCAGCGTTTCCTCGCGCTCGTGTGCATCCACCTTACACATTACGATATTTACAAAATGATGTATACTTTATTATCCAGATTAAAATGAACTTCATTTATGTTTTTGGGATTTAATATAGGTATTATCACTAAGATTATAAAGGATTTAAAGAATTCGGTCATTCCAGATGATAAAATTTCTTTTTGATCGTATTGGCTCTAAATTGAGCCATAAACAATTCCAAAAGTGAAAAAATTTAAAACTAATCCACCTCTAGTTATTTCATTTCATTTCATTTATTTTCTCTCACAAACATAATATAAATAAACATAATAATAAAAATAATAATAGCTAATAAATACAATTAATAATACAGTTTAATCCAAAATGTATGTTGGTTAGTTACCAATGCTATCTTGAATTTTAAATCAGTTCTGCAACACACTCAACAAACTCATTCACTTACAAACCACACATAACCAATGTATAATTTCCAGGCTGTAAAATATATTTGACCAAAATCGTGTCCTATAAAAGCATTCGTCGGTACCCGTCGACTCAGCGTTTCTTTAACAAGACCCTGTTTACTTTTAGTGCCACATACAGTCACGTGGAACTGACCTTCCGAGCTCACTTACCACTTCAGCTGGTTTCACTTCAAAGATCGAGTTTTGTTTTTGCTTGAAAAACTTAGGCCTCTATTTTGGTTTATATAGGTCAATAAATATATTCTTGGACTTTACACAGCGTTATCTAATCCCCAGCCAACTTAACAATTGTGTTATGGTAACCAGATGACTGATATAATACTTAGATAATTATTTTTTTTCGTTAACAACACAACACACACAACACAACATATTATAGATAGAAAACACCCAGATACGAAACAAATATCTGCAGATCATAAAAACATTTATTTAGTGCTGCAGAGGGGATCCAACGTGCAACTTCCGTGTCTCAGACGGTCTTTCTGGCCAGAAATCAAATATAATAAATAAATATCCTTGGACATTCCACACAGCGTCATCTAATCCCAAGGTAATCAATAATCAGTTATTATATTACCTATAGCATGACTTAAGATTGGTTTTACAGTTGCTGTTTTAAGATTCAAAAGGTTAAGTAGTGTAACATGTATACTAAAAGCTTGTAAGTTATGTGCAGCTAAAATTACTTATAAGTTTCTGTTGTTATTGTTTATTTCATCCCAAATTCAAAACACTAAACATTGATCGATCCATTTTATAGTTTCAATACATCAGCTTTCACAAGCAACCCTGTTTGTTTGGAACCACTCAAAACACGGATGACGGATTGTCGTTATAAAAACAACAGGATGTAGCACAAGTTTTTTGAGTCCATTTTATGTGCAGGAAAAGTTAGAAAACGCAAGCGAAAGAAAAAATGAAAAGAATTGTATGCTTATTGCAAATGTACACGAAATAACTCTTCCTTTTCTGTAGTCGAGTGGTTAAGGCAGTCCGGCTAAAGGTTGATCTCTATCGCAGGTTCGAATCCCACCGTAACTTTTAGTAAGGTGACATTTATTTTGAAATAGTGGTTACTGTATGCGAGTCTAAATAATATCCTAATTTTAAGTTCTTTTAGTTTAAAAATATATAATATTTTGTTAACTGTTGTGGCTTCCTGCATATCACGTTTTCGAGATACCAATAAAGCTCTTGGAACTTTAAATAAAAGTGGAAGAAAGCTGTGTTTTATTTTTGAATGGTGCAGTTTGTACAAGAAACTTGAACCCTCAGGGTTTAAACTTCGGAGTCCTTTCTAGTGCATCTTCAGGCTGTCTTTTCTAGAAGTTTCATTGTTCATGGCAGTTTGCGCAGTCATTCCTGATAAATAAAAATAGCAACGCAGGAAATGGACGTCACTTTAAAGAGAATTTTGCATGAACTGTCTATTAAATGAGGTTGTATGTATTTTGATGGTTGTGAAAATTTATATTATGATATTGATATTATGATATTGATAGTGACATTAAGATTATGATAGCTTTAACAAAACTCTGTATTTTCCTAACAGTTTAAGGTGGCGACTTTGAGTTTTAGTTTTATAAGTTTTAGAAAGAAAGAAAGAAAGAAAAATATGTTTATTTCGTAGGACCTTGGATTGCTCAAAATAGTACAGTCTTAAAAGCTAGGTGACTCTATTGCCTGTTCCAAAACAACTAAACAACCCTACACTTGAGTTTTCCGCTACCATTCCTATACAAACATGGAACTCGTGCTATATCATTGACTAGAAGGGTAGGTTGTTGATTTTACGGCTCGTTTTGAGACTATTCATACAACGCAGGATAAGGGAGAGCATAAAATAGGTTCTGTAGATGTGGTATCTTTATTTCTTTTAGTATCATGATGCGAAATATTGCAGAATCTGGTGGAATAATGCTAAGAATAAATAATTATTTATTAAACTTTTATTTTATTAACTGAGTTACTTTACTTTTCAGCTAAAATGTGGTCATGTACCAAATACTCTGTCTTTTTTATTTATTAAAACAAAGTTTTATATCAGAAACAAACAAAAAATACCTACACTACTTAAAAACTAATTTAATAAAAATGAACTCTGTATTCTAACCTAGTATCACCTAAAGATAGAAATAGCAGCGTGCGAAATTCGATGAATATTCTGAACGTTTATCTAAAATTCACCGTCATATAGCTTTTCACATCATTCGGTTTTGTCTATTTGTGCCTCAGCTCACCTATGTTCTTAGATGCAGCCCTCTTTGGATGTTTAATGACCTTCTATCAAATTTGGACACTGCGTTAAAAGATGTTCTGGTTAAAATTCTAAATTGTCCTCTGTCAGATGTTTCCTGGTGTCAGGCCACTCTACCCATAAGGTTTGGTGGACTAGGCATTCGCAAAATTTCTAGTGTGTCTCTTCCAGCGTTCTTGTCCTCTGTGCATAGCACTTCGGCCCTTTTTTCCAAAATAGTAAATGCTTCTTTGGGTAATATTAAAATTAATGCTATGGAGGAGGCCAAGAATGCATGGACTATGGTTTGTCCAGCCGAATCGATTCCAGAAAAACTACACCTACAGAGGCATTGGGACGAGCCTGTCTGTAAGAAGTTGCAGCAAGATCTTTTGGACTCTGCTGCAAATCTGACTGACAAGGCTCGTCTAATTGCTTCTGGAACTAGAGAATCTGGTTTCTGGCTCCAAGCCTTACCATCCGTAAATTTAGGAACCCTTTTGGACAATATAACGTTTTCTTTAGCCATAAGCCTGCGTATTGGAGCCACGACGAACGAGCCCCATCAGTGCCACTGTGGTAGCGCAGTCGACCGTCAAGGCCATCACGGCCTCTCCTGTCGGCGCTGTGCAGGCCGCCTTTCCCGCCATGCCAGCCTCAATGACATAATCCGTCGAGCCCTCGCCACCATCAACGTGCCGGCCATTTTAGAGCCGAACGGTATCGCACGTGATGATGGTAAGCGGCCTGACGGTATGTCTTTGATTCCTTGGAGCCGTGGGAGACCGTTGGTGTGGGATGCCACCTGCGTGGACACACTGGCGAGCTCTCATTTATCGGCGACATCCAGGGTCGCGGGTGCGGCGGCGGCTGCAGCAGAAAGCTTGAAAAGGCGGAAATATGCATCCATTGGAGATGGTTACATATTTCTGCCTTTTGGCGTAGAAACGCTTGGTTCGTGGGGCCCAGAGGCGTGGCTTCTTTACCGGGAAATTTCAAAGAGGCTCATAGACGAAACCAATGACCAAAGGGCTGGTGCTTACCTCGGACAAAGGATAAGTTTAGCCATTCAACGAGGTAACGCTGCCAGCCTTTTGGGCACCCTACCTGCGGCCGGTGACCTGAACTCTGTACCAAATTATGCATTTTTTTCTGTATTGGCATGTCTCGGACATCTTCAAAGGATCTATTATTGTCCGAAAGATAATTATAAAAATTGTAAACCACCTTCTGCGAACACAGTTATGATTTCATTTAACTTTATTACGGTTTATTTAAAACGAAACGACAATACCAATTCAATTTAAAATATCGAGTTTGAATATGCACTAGCAAAACTGTATATTTTTAAGTGATCCTTGAGGTCCTACAGAAATAAACACAATTTTCTTTCTTTCTTTCAAAGATTAAACTAAAATAAAATCGAAGTAAATACGCATTTTCTTGACTCCTTGCTCAACTCCCATTGTTTAGTTTACGACGTAAAGGATATAAATAAGACGTACTTTTATTGACGCAAAGATGTTTACCTTTAGTTATTTAGCTTATCTAACGGGGGTTTTGCAATATATTTTACGAGAAAGATAAACGCGCTTCGGATTTCCGGAGGAAATATTTTTAAACTTTGGCTATGAACTCATATTTAGATTTATTTACGATCGGCTTAGTATCTATTATTGTATACGCTTTATCACGACTTCGAAGCGATGGAGGAATTCTTTGTGAAGAAACAAGTTAGCTATCTTTAAGCTTCTAGTTTTAGACAAGAAATCTATTCCTTCCTTCCTTCGTATGAGCAAGTGGCCAACTCTGGTGACGGTGGTTTTAGGCCGCCTAAAGGCCTCCGTCATGGCTTAACGACTTTTAAAAGCCGAGACCGACAATTTAACGTGCCCTCCGAAGCACGGAAGCGCTCAGTTAATATTGCCACTTGCGGTCACTCATCCAAGAAGTGACCGCGCAGAGTGTTGCTTAACTTCGATGATCTATCAAGAACGCCTTAGCAAGCTTCGCCACGAGCGCTTCTAAAAATCTATTGTAGCATGTCCATTCGAACCCACAACCTTCTGATCGAAAGACGAAATACTAATCCATTTGGAAATAATAACTTAATTTAAAAGTTTCGTAATTGCTAAATGATTTGAGTTAACCTTCGAATATAAATAATTTTAAATATCTCCCACAAACCAATTCATAATTTTCCCGACCATTTTTCTCCAAATTTATCAAAGCATTTTCTCTTTAGATACGAACTATCGCGCCGTATTTTATTTTTATTTATGGCCGAGCGTTCGGACCCTCTTTCATTAATCAACTCTATGCCCACGGCCTAATGACTGTTTTCCTTTGCCTAATGACCTAAGCGCAGATTCGTGAGAGATGCGATAGCGAAAAACAACTTAATTGCTCTTTTAGATAATAATGGATTTCGAGGAGAGTACCTACAGTTTGTGTCTACGACCTCGAACGGATAAGGAATGTTGCCAGTGTCTTGGGCATGCTTCTGGCAGTGGCTTGGACTAGTTGAGCTAAATTGTAACTTGCAGAAGCCAAGAGACTTTTTAAAACTGTCTCCAGGAGACTTACCATGACGTATTATTAGACAATTCAGTTTAGATTCTAACTGTCCTAACTTTACGTAGCTTACGTCAAAAGCAGTTCAATAAAGGATTTAAACTGAATCGCTTTTAAAGGTCATATTAGCCTAACAGGTTTCTTTCAAGATGTTAACTTGTGGTAGGACTTTGACTACCTTCCTTGTTCACTTAACTTCTTTGTAGTGGCTACTCAGACTTTATCTTCCTTCTCAAAATGTGTTCAATTTACGTAATATTTTCGTAGGTTAAAAGTGAAATAATTCTCAGAAATGAACCTGTTTTTTTGCAGACAAAATTAATAGAATCAAAATTGATAGAATTCCAAAAATCCTTCTGAATTCCATCTTCGAATATCCTAAAAATATCGCCTTTGTGATAACGACCGACGCGAAACGAAGGAAATTTCGAAAGTGCTGGCCCGACTGCCAGCGATACTTATATAAAATAACTTCTTATACCTAGATATTAACATGGAATACCATTTAATAAATGGTATTTATTTCTTAAATATTCTTGGAAATTTCACACAGTCAGACACTAACTAGTACAAGACAAGCTAAGCCATTTAATATAAAACGCCACTATAGTAAAAGCCCACCTGAGATGCAGAAGTTTTTCAATGTTCTTCAGTTATTTTTTCCAGGCCTGTGTGTTTTTCTGTTTAAAATATACAAGCTATACTATGCTTGTTGACGCTGTCTGAAAATGTCTACGGATATCGCCAACGCGACTATCAATACGCGTAAGAGACATTTTGTCAAAATTAAGTTTGATGTTTGATCTAAAATGTTGTGCTGGTGTATCGACTGGTAATTTTTTTTTTGTTAATTTTCACATAATTATATTATATTTTTTTGTATTTGTATTTAATAGCTACCATTCGGACTACGCCACTCCGCGGGTACGATACAAGGGCACGGATTGAGGCACCATTATCAGCGTTACATAATTAATGCTCGCTGATCATTACTCCCATTTACTAAATATTCAACAACATTCACCGAATATTCGGGGAAATTATATTCGGCACTTGATAAACTTTGTCTTGAGGTAAATTTGGTCTTAACAAGGTTTGTATTTAGATAGAGTTTCGTTATCGATAGACAAATGAAGTTCCCCAAATACCCAAATAATATTCCATAAAAAAACTATCATTTATTTTGTTAATATTATTTGAAAGAAAACAGAGTAAATTTTAATTTATATAGACGACCTCTGTGGCGCAGTTGGGCGAATGCCCGGCTGAGACGCGAGGGCTGCGGGTTCGATCCCCGCTACGGGACAAATGTTTGTATGTTCTGCAGATATTTGTTCCGTGTCTGGGTGTTTTATATCTATAATGTAGGTATGTATTTACAAAAATAAATATTATCTAAGTATTATATCAGTCATCTGGTTACCATAACTTGGGACTAGATGACGCTGTGTGGAATGTCCAAGGATATTTATATATTTATTAGTAGTATAGTTGCAGTAAATACGCACTTGTTTCTTCTCTATTTGAACCACATTAGCTGGTTCAAATAAAACTCGTATTTTAAAATACTGAAGCGTTGATTGCTAATGTATAAGTGAAAATAATTTCAAAGGCAGCTCGTCGGCTAACGAGCTCCATACTAACTGAGTTAAGCGCACGGTTTTTAACAATTTCGTGTGTGTTTGTGTTTCAAACTTATCTTTAGTAAAATTGTGGTTTAGTTTATTAATTCTTTTATAATAATATATAATTATGTATTTCAACAAAATGTATTTAAGTAATGTCAGACATCTGGTTACCACACAGGCGTAAAATTGCTTTGGTTGGGACTAGATGACGACGTGTGGAATGTCCACGGATATTTATTTATTTATTCATTTATTAGTTTTTAACAATAAATAAATAAAAAAAAAAGTTTTATTAAATAATAAATATAATTTTCTTAATAAAAATCTGTAGGAACATTTTAAAACCGCTATCTTCAAAGTGTAGTAATTAAGGCACTATAAATCTAACTAATAATTATAAATCTAAACTAACTGATTATTTTTATACTTCTACTAAAAATGCTAGTCTAGTTGACTTATTATAACTAAAGATTAACACAACGTTAGTTATCCAATCATCGGATAGTCAAAGTGATTAAATTTTAATCTAAATTACTATTTGCCATGAAATTAATTCCATTCGGAGGTAAATCGTGAATAACCCAACTGTATTAAACTATTCGTACAAATCCGTTACGTTAGATGTGTATAACACGTTATCTATTCATCTATTTACATCAGTTGGGTGATTCTCATATTATCGTAAATTGATATCCTAAGGTCGTGGGTTCAAATTAAATATATTAATATTTTATTAAGTATCTTAAACGAGCAATTACCACGGCCTTTTTTTTGTAATGTTGTAAATTCACCATGGAATTTTAGTAAGTAACTAATTTAAAGTCCGTTAACTCAAAAGGGGTAACAGAGCAGCACGTACTGTACATTATTTTTCCCAGATTTTTCTTCAAACTGATGAAAATACTCATAAAAATGTAAGTGTGAGCAGAACTTTTAAATATAGTATAATTTTTAACTTATTTAACAAGGAAAACCTTTGTCACCACGTGTTTGACATAAAATCCAAACTTTAAAAATTTCAAAGAAATACATTTCCCAGTGATAATAAAGTTAAAAAACGCTTGTCACGTGAAAAAGAAGTTGAGTTCATAATAAGCTATTCTTTAAACTTTGACAAGATTTTTTAGTACGAGTATACTCGTATTACTATTTTAAAGCTGAGTTGGTCAAATGGCAAGTACCTAGCAAGAATTTTTAAAAGAACCATAGCAGCACAGGAATCTCAAGTAGGTATCTAAAAACAATTATAAAATAATATATAAAAATTTATCTAAGTTTTTATCAGTTATCTGTTTACCATAACACAAGCATTAAATTGCTTAGCATTGTGTGGAATGTCCAAGAACATTTAATAGTTAATATGAATAAAATAAATAATCTTTTCGAACCGTAATGTTTGAGTAGGTACCAATATCAGATTCATCATAATTATATTTTTTAGATTCATAATAGCATTGAGTTTTAGGAAAAGCATGGATTGGATCCATGATTTTCCTAACACTCAATACTTATTTACAAACTCGCAGAATCCCCCACTCACTAGTAACTGTGCCTCCAGTTCCCGGGCGATAGATTAATTGAATTACATCAACACCCGGCTAATACAATTACAATCTGCAGCGCGGATTGCGTGTGGCGCGGCTTTAGCTTTTTGTGAGCAATTGGCTCCGTGTGCACCTGCCCTTATTTTGACGATCCGAATTTGACTGTTAGGGAAAGTGTGAAGCGGATAATAATAATTGTTTTTATGTTAAAACAATAGATGGTATTGTTTTCATACAAATTGAAATTGAAAAACTAAGTTCGTGCTTGTTTTATGATCAACACTTTATAATGCAATTCTAACAGGGAGAAATATAATGTATCTGAGTGTTACGCGGCTACCAGAACAAAATGTCTTTCTTTCTTTCTAAAACTATAAATATTGTATGTTAGTAAGTCAGATCAACATTTAGTTAAATCAAATCAAAGTTTAGTTTAGTTAAATATTGTTGCAAAGTGTACAAGAAACATTTTTCTTTTCTTTAATAAACCAAGAATAAAACGTACTAAATTAAAGTTTTCTTGAAACTACGCATTATAGAATAAACATTATTTATATGTTAATTGAAAACCGCGCTATAATTCCATAGGTTTCTGTACAATTCCATTCATAATGGTAATTGCCGGGGTGTGACCAGGAAAACAGAGCTGCGTACTTACGCACGTACAGTCGACGACAGAAGCTCACTCGATGCTTTATTTTTTACTAGGAGCACGTCCCGGCTTCGCACGGGTGTACTAATGAAACTACCGGGATAAAATATAGCCTATGTTACTCGTGGATAATGGAGCTTTCGAATGGCGAAAGAATTTTTAAAATCGGTCCAGTAGTTTTGGAGCCTGTTCATGACAACCATACAAAGTTTTCCTCTTTATAAAATTAGTATAGAAGTATAGATCACTACTGTTTTGTGACTCCATAAAAAAAATCAGGCCTTTAGGTTCATCTTTACTAAATGATCTATACAGCGTCAGGAGGCAATCTTTATCTACACTTAACGGGACGCTGGTAGTGCCTGGGACATTGTTGAGATGGAATAGGCTTGCCCAGTACCTAAACAGCCCTTCGTCGGCTATATCCAATGGTCAATACGTGTGGAGCTGACTAGCCTCGGATTTCCTTCACCGTTTAGAGCTATTAATTAAAGGCGCATCTTTCGCAACGAAAAATCAATTAATGCACATTCAAACCCACGACCTGTGGATCGAAAGTCGAGGCACTAACCCTATGCCATCACGGCTCTGTTTTTGGTATAACAAAGTTTGTTATTATTATAAAAACAATACCTTTTTCGTACATGGTTTGTTGGTATAAAATAAAATGTTCAAAACATATTTTGTTGTGAACTGTCTCACATATTGTACAGAGAAGCGAGGGTAGGGGTCGACGACCTCACGTCAGGTCATTAAATATTAATTTGCCTATTAACTCATGTTACGTCTCTTTGAGTGTCGTTTGTTGATTTTGAGAATAAGATGCCGAAGGGCTGAAAAGGCGTTTTTATTTGAAATAACATTGGCTACAAGGTTACGTTGTTACGAGTATACTTCTTTCAATTTAGCTTAAGAGACTTTTTCGTAATTGAAAAGATCATTTTAGGATTTTTTTGAAACTAAAAGATTGAAAACAAAATGTTTAATTTATCAAAAAAATATCAAAATATTAATAAATGAAATGTAATCTAGTCGGTACTTATTTTGAACATATTTCAATTATCTAATTGTAAAATAATCGATTTATTAGTAGAGAATTTTATAATTTTAGTTTTTGTTCGAAAGTAATACTCCCAACGTACACACAGGCTACATTATGAACAGAAAGAAAAAAAGCAAAGAATGCTGGAAATTTCGAAATTGAAGTTTTATATACATATTCAAAAATGTATTCCACAACACCCAAACCCAATATTAAGATTGATTATTCAAACACAAATTATAACTCTTTCACCAAAAACAAAATTGCTCCACACTTTTACGCACTGCCGACGCTATACAATTACCTCTAATTCGGTAATGTCAAATATCTGTCAATCTTTATGTCACTCTGTCATGACAGGTGGTGGTTAGCGTCATAAATTACAGTTGCGTTATTTTATAATAGAAAAACAATGGAGAAGGCACAGTTTGTTTACGGAATGAGATTCGATCGTAAATGTGTTATCATGTTTATTTTGTAACTTGCTAAAATTATGGTGTACTTTTTTTAAAAGCCATTTTTTGACTTTCGATCGTTGTTTTTTCAAAAAACTGATATAATTACTTACTACTTGTTTATTTTTTTCTTATAAAATATATTATAAAGACAACCAGATCCGGACAATATACTGAACATACAACCACAGTATAAGGCATCGAATCCGCAACCTTTGCGTTTCAGGCCAGCCTAAACCCACTGCGCTACAGAGGTCTTCACAAATAAAATAAGAATTAGAGTGAATTCGTATGGTAACACTAGTCATAACCTGTTTTCATAAAACAATCAAAAATTGACGTGACAGGTGTTGATTATGTAAATGTAGACATTTCGTATTGTGTTTTGGTGAAAATGTTACAAAGCTATATAATTTAGTTGCGTCCGCCTGTCTCTTCAGAATTAGGGGAAATTATTAAAATAGAAAGTTTTTTAACTGATTTATTCTATATTTTTGCACCTTATCTTTCTTTAACGTTGGGATAGGGAATTAAAAAATGTATGGTTCAGTTTGTGATACCAATCATAAGTTTTTCTTCATGACCTCTGTAATATCTAGTTGGTGTAAAATGTCAAGGATATACGAGTAATTTATACAATAGTTTTATTTTGTTTAACAGCACGTCCCCGCTTTGTACGGGTGTAAGAATTTTTGAAATCGGCTGATTAGTTTTGGAGATTACCTCCGTCAAACAAACAAACTAACATTACCTCTTTATAATACAAGTATAGATAAAGGGAGTCGCGAAGTTGCACTTGTGACAGGATGCGCTTATTTTTAGAAAAATATTCAACTAAACTTCCTGTAAAAATTAAGCTCAAAATAAAAAATTGTCAGTCTCAAGTTAATTATCTTCATTACGAACTAAACGCCCCTTGTATGTGAGTAATGTGTGTACTAATGCGTTTTTAATTGAACAGAATCAAGTCTGAAACTCACATGCATGCATGCCATCGCCTTTAGACCGATTCTAAATATTTATATTATTATTATTATTATTATTATTTATAGCCTGTTGTGTCCCACTGCAGGGCAAATGCCTCCCTTCTCTCCTTAAATATTTATTTAAAACTTTATAACCTGTTATGGTTTTGAACTTTACAACACTTAAAATGGGATATTTAACATGATTCATCGATCATAGTAAATATTCCGTTTTGAGTGTTAAAAAGAAATAAATAGTTATTCAAAAAAAAATTACGTACCAATATTTAAATTAGAAAAACTAGACTGTTTCTTTTCAATGGAACATGCAAAGTTAATCTTTAAATTTATTTTTTCAATTCTTAGATACGTTAAATTTGTTCGTTCGTTAAATTCGAAAATAGTTCATATTTTGACGACATAGTGATATTATGCGTACACATAAAGTCGAACCCCACACTCTAAATTGAGTTTTATAATTACATTTTTAGTTGGCTACTGTTAAAAGTAATTACTTCTCAAACTAATCTTGCAAAATTAACTCTTCAACTTTAACTTTGAAGTTACTCTTAAAATTTCGAAAATAATTGACCTTTTAATCAATTTATGGAACTATAATGCTTGTTACTTCGAGGACGATAGTTTGGTGACCCTAATAACTGTTTGGGTCACAAAATGGAGAATTTCAATGGATTAAATTTTAATTATAATCCTTGGACTTCGTAAACGAGTATCAGAAACCGCGTTTGTTGGATACTCACTACCTAGTATAAAACAAAGTCGCTTTCTCGCAACGGATTTTGATGCGCTTTTTTTAATAGATAGAGTGATTCAAAAGGTAGGATTATACCTATGTATAAATATTGGACCCGTGCAAAGCCGGGGCGGGACGCTAGTCATCAATAATTGATTGCGAGTATGAACTTAGATTTGACGACTTCTGTGGTACAGTGGTGAAGGCTCGTCTGAGACACAGAGGTTGTGGGTTTGATCCCCGCTGCGGGACAAATGTTTGTTTATTCTGCAAATATTGTCTCGAGACTGGGTGTTTTCTATGTAGTCATCAAGTATATTAGTCATCTGATAAAAAAAAGCCATAATGCTTAGTTTAGGACTAGATGACGATGTGTGAAATGTTATTCGGATGGTCAGTTAACAAAATAATTTTGAAGATTCCCAATACTTACTTCTATTTCAATGTATTTTGGTCTGTAAAGTTTCACATTCACAATACTGAATTTTTGACAATTTTAAGTGGTTTTGATCTCTGAAAATATTATGCAAAGTACTGCATCTAGTTTTAGCTACAATGCGTCTTTTCCTCGGCAATTAGAGTGCTCGACTGATTTACAGCGGCAATGCTCGATAAATCAGCGGTAATGCCGCGCCGATGGATTTATTTAAAGTTGTCGATATCGGGTTAATGAGGCGCGGCTAATGAGCAGGATGTTACTGCAACGATTATACGAGAATATATTCCAGACTTATTGACATAAAAGTAACAAAAATGTTTTTTTTTATTAAACTGACTTCAGTTTTGTTACAAAGTTTCTGTACTCATGGTACATTTTTATTCATATTTTTGAAGATCCTCTTTATTAATTTTATTATTATTATTTTTTTATCTTCAGAGTTACATAGAAAATAATACCTCAAATTAAGATTCTCCCTTGTTTAAAAGTTGGTAGAAAAAAAACAAATATCTTAACAAGATCTCGACAAAACAAGATTAGCGTTTGACGTGTCTTTTAATGTTTTCCTTCACAAAATAATCCTCATTATAATGAGTTTATTAGGCGGTAAACTGCAAAGGATTTATTTAAATTAGTCGATATCGGGTTAATGAGGTATCTACGGCTAATTAGCAGGATGTAAATGCAATAATTATGAAAATAATTTATTATGAGAATTTAATATAATATTATATTGGCTTAGTTAATTGAGAGCAGCCAAGTTTAGGAGTAATTTATTTTTCATATTTATTTTTTTGTGTTGGGGAATTGGGGCTTCAGGTCTTGATCGAAAACTCCTCTCCAACAATATATAATGGGCTGATTTTGGTACAGTTTAGGTTTGTAGATATCGGTAGTTATATGAAGTAAAATGATGTGATTTGAAAATGAAAATAAAATGAAAAAATGCCAATGACCGCACCACGTGCGCGGGGGGAAGGCTTCATAAGAAAGAAAGAAAGAAAGAATAATATGTTTATTTCTTAGGACCTCAAGGATCACTCAAAATTGTACAGTCTTAAAAGCTTGGTGACTCTATTGCCTATTCCTATAAGGAGAAACCTACACAAGTATTTGTTTCGCTTAAACAATTAGTACACTTATACTTCATTTCTTGAATCGAGCTAACAGGAACAAAAATAAACGCACGTGATTGGTCGTCGAAAATTATTGTATTTCTCGTAATTGGCTAGATTGTCAAATCAATTATCAATTTGTCAAATCTAGCCAATCCAATGAATTTCGCCGACCAATCACGTGCGTTTATTTTTGTTCCTATTAGCTCGATTCAAGAAATGAAGTATAGATAACTATGACACAGTGTATATTTATGAGTACTTACCTAGTTCTAATGCCGTGTCTACACAGTACCGCACGCACTACGTGCCCGCGCTTGCGAAGTGCGTCTCATCACGACCCAATTCTCAACCTATCTACGAGTACATCTGTTCACAGACGCCTATAAACTAAGACCTAGTTTCTACTACTTAGATATGGAAATAACATTTTATATTATGAATTTGTGTGAGTCACAAGCGTTTCTTTTTACAATTTTTTAGCTTATTATGTTTTTTGTTTTTGCGCTTTAAATGCGAATGGATCTTAAAATAAAATATTAAATAAATAAATATCCTTGGACATTCCACACAGCATCATCTAGTCCCAAGTTAAGCAACTTAATGCTTGTGTTATGGTAACCAGATGACTGCATACATAGATATTTTTTTTTTGTAAATATATACTTGAGACAAGTTGCGGGCAATTCCTGGCTTGGCATGGCACGGGACCGAGTATTGTGGCGTTTGCGAAGGGAGGCCTATACCCAGCAGTGGGTGCCTATGGGCTGTGGATGATGATGATGATGATGATGAAATATATACATATTATAGATAGAAAACACCCAGACACATATTCTTTGTTTCAGGTACTTAAGTCTTTTATCGAATTAACTATAATTAACGTTATTTATAACATATTTTGTACCTACATGTATTCGTTGCAATAAATTATACTTTGACTTTGAAATTGACTTTGACTTTGACTTTGAATTATTCTGATATTGACTTTATTTGTATAATTATTGGCATCGAAGTCTAAGTGCAGTGAACGTGTAATAACGTCCCTCCCAAAGATAATTCAATGAACATTATCCGCGGTAGCTGCCGTAATGGCTTCGTGTCACGGTCTATTAAACGGTTTATTATGTCACGATTATTATACTGATCTACTGACTAGTACGTACGCAGAATGAACAGGCGCTGGTGAAACTGGAGCCTATAGCCGTATGAGTTTTGGCGTACTATCCTCACACACGAGTTCTCCTCCTCCTCGCGTCGATATCCTCATTGCTGAGGGTCGTGATCCCCTGAATCTGGGGTTGTTTTGCTCTTTACAATGCTGCGCCACTTGTCTCTGTCTATCGTCATACCCACGAGTCAAGTAGGCTAAATGTTCAGTCTGGTTACCAAGAGAGCTGCTCTGATTTATTTTTATTTATTATGTGCATTATGAATAGTACACAATTGTACTTTACACACAAAATGAAAGTAGCGTTAAGTATATAAAACTGATCCAATTCCTTACCATACTCAACATTCACAACTGAAGGGCCACTTACAAATCCTGAATATAACAAGGTAAATTGTCAAGTTACCCCAATTTATTTAGATCACATTCAAACTATCCAGTATGATACTCAGATACATTCAAGGACCCCCTTGAAATAGAAATGAAATATGTTCTCTTTATTCCCATTATACGTTGAACATACTTTTATGTATCCTAAAAATAACAAAAGAAAAACAAAACAATAGAAATACATTCTTTCAAAATACAGTATCTACAGAAGTGCACTTTACAGTAACATAATATCTCCCCAATTTGTGAATCCCTTAATCCAAAATCACCAGCGTATGCACGCCGGTCATTATATGGAATAGCCCATTATTGTTTGCCTATCCCACTCGACGAAATACTCATTTACCTGCGGCGGTACGTAATTGCCTCTACTCGTTATTAGATTTAAGAGTAAAAACTGAGAGAATCGAGGCCTGATATGACTCCATGATGAATGAGGTACAAACATAATATTGTCATGTTTTTCGTAGTTCTTTTCATTTTTAAATTAATTAATAAAAAGATTAGGTTGGTCTAAAATATGTATTTTTATGTTTATGTTCATCGATTATTCCGCCAGTAAATTGACCAAATAATAATATATTTAAAAGAGTAAACTACATCAACACTTTTATACAATTAAACTTTAAATACAAAAAAATGGTGTTTTGAAGTATTATATATTGCGAGGAACAGCACCTTATTCAGTCATACATTTTACATCATACATAAAAACTCCAGACGAAGCCAGGAGCATTCGCTAGCGAGCTATAAATCAGAGCAAGGAACGCCTTAGCGTTGCCCACACGGATGCGAACCAAATTTTATACACATTTAGCAGAATGTATGCGGATTTTATGGGGCTAAGTGAATAATGATGGTCTGTGGTAAATTGAATGATAGGGAAACGAGGGTTTGGATGAGAAAAAAGCTTCGGTTTTTGTTCGGTAGTGTTTAAAAATTATAATAATTTGTAAGTTTTTATATTATAAAGTGGAGTTTGTGATGATTAAATTAGTTCAGCTAAGTCAATTCGAACCATTTAAAAATAAAATAAATAAACCTATTTTAATAAAAAAACGAAGGTTTATTAATTTTATTTACGAAGCAGTAGAGAATGGTAGAATGAGTTATTATGTTTAGGATAAAACTCTAATATTTTTTTTACATTGTGTAAATGTAATAATTATTATAAGCATTGCATTAAACAATGGTCAAAATTTCCAGGTCCAGTTCCATCCTGTGGATTAACTGCCAGTTTCAATAACCTTCCCATCTCTGGTTTTGCTTACTGCGGGTAGATATTTGACATTACTTCCATACAAAATGTGTCAAATATCTACCGACAGTTAGCAAAATCGGAGATAGACTGAGACTGGCAGTAAGAAGATACTCGTATCTACTGGAACTGGACAAGCCTCCTGCTACTCCATCAAAACACTGTCAAAGTCACAGTGCTCCATTAATTGAAGCATCGGTTGCCCCCTGACGTCGGATAAATCATTTAAATTGAGATGTGAACGAGAATATGGGATTACAGACGATTTCCTATGTAACTGGCAGCACGTCCCGGCTTTGCACTGGTGTAATAACGAAACTACCGGGATAAAATATAGCCTATAATCATCCCGACAATCCATTCTATTATTTTTATTCATCGGTGAAAGAATTGAAATATAATAAAGAAGTAAGTAATGTTGGTTTGTTTGTTTGTTTGACGGAGGTAATCTTCGAAACCTTAAATCTCGATTTCAAAAATTTGCTAGTCTATTATAAATTCCCAGTATCAGTTTAATCTTTATTTATTTCAACACGAACGTCATAACAAAAATACGAGAGCAAGTTAATAAAATGCCTTCGCATGAAAAACAGGCATTGCCATGACATCGTTAATTACAGGGCTATGCCAATTTCCGGGGACCATCTTGAATCAGTTCGCTTCTGGCTTATTTCACTCGGAGAGGATCAAAAGAGTAGTTTTATTAAAGACCTATTAAAAATTAAATATAAAGGGCTTAAGGGCTTAAGGGTTGATGTATAAAAAGTTGACAATTTATCAAAGATTTAAAGAATGTTTTTTTGTTGTTATTCATGGTAACACGATAGGTAACAACAATTTTAGCTATGTAGGTTTACTGGTCGAATATGCATAAGGAGTAGGCTTTGCCAACTAATATTCAGATACAAAATTTCAATTGCAATTATTATTGTAGTAGGTAAATAAAATACTAACGTGTTTGTGACTATTGTTTTATAAAATCATATCATATCATATCAAAGTGTAAACGCAAACGTATCAATTATTACTATTCAACTCGTAGTGCTACAGAAAAAATAATTTAAAACTATTTAGAGCACTTTCACAACTTTTTTCCAAAACTTGCTAAGAAAAAATACTGCCCTGAATCAGGGGGCAGCCCCCTGACTCGCTATCGCAAATAGCAGAAAATTCGTGACATTATCGAGGTCAGCTTAAGTTGGTAAACTGTTAAAAATACAGTATCCCCCGACATAAGCTGAACCCGAAATATCAATTTTGTTGACTCAGGGGGCTGTTTCGGAGTGAAAGTTCCCAAACACACTCGTATTCAATCTGTGCATTTGCAATTTCCGGAAATGACGATCTGATCATTTAAAATGGCGTCTTCCTAAGACCTTGTTTGATCTCTTGTTTCCAACTTCTGAGTGTTGATTGCGTACTTGTTTTTGGTATTTGGTAATTGTTTATGACACTCGCACACCCCTAGGGGGAGAGTTTGAAATCAAATTCGGGTATTTCAACTCGTTTGTTTGGCTCATTCTTAAGATCAATGACCTTTGATTATGAAGTTTGGTTTGGTATTGATTTTAGGAATGTATTTTAGAGTAGTAAAATCCAGGTTACAATTAGGCCTACGATAGTTCGGAATGGTGTTTCAGATTTTTTGATGATTTGATTGTTTAAAATAATATCTAGGAAGTTATTTTCTAGGTTTTACGTGAAGTACCTAAGTCAAAACTAGAAAAGTTAATATCTTAGATTTGACGCTTGCCCTATTTGTTAATAACTATGTGATTGCAAGCCCATTTATACTTCAATAGAAAAGAAAGAAAGAAAGAAAAAATTTTTTTTTCTATAGCATCGTTAGGATCACTTCGTCTTATATGGTATGTTATCACCGATTGCTTATTGGGACAGTTTACACTAGTAAAGGCTGTCCTAAATCGGTGATTACCGAAGTATCGGTGATTACCGAAGTATCGGTGATTACAAAAACACCATTACTTTCACTAATAGGTAAGGGTGTTTTGTTCCCTCCTAATGTTTTACTTCACCGTTTAGCTATCACCATTATGTTAGTCCATTAATGCCTATAACCTAAACTAAAAGCGTTGAAAACTTTGCCCCAACTTCATTCATACAAGTACAGTTTTACCCCAAGTCCCGAATGTTTATACAAAACTCTCAGACCAAATAAAAAATATTTTTTATTTGGTCTGAGACAAAACTCCTACTAATTAACGGGCAGGGCTCGAATATTATTAATAACGGGGCATTTCAATCCACAAGCAACTCGGACTTGACGGCTTTCTCGGGAACTTTTACAGTAATTTAATTTAAACTTTGGGGTAAACTGGTAGGGGTACGACAGGGGCGTAGCGGGTTTGAGGTAACATTCTTGAGGACTAAAAATTTTATACCATGTTAGTATATATACCTACTATGTATTATATAGTAATAAATAGTCTGTATGTATGTATCTACCAAAAAAAAATTTTTGTAGCAAGTATATCAGTCATCTGGTTACCATATTACAAGTATTAAATTGCTTAGCTTCTATTTATTTATTATTAGTTATATTTGATGAGTTAGTAATTTATTTACTCATAATGTTTTTTGGTCCAATGAAAGGTACGTTATCAAAAATTAAAAAAAATATTTTATCACTAAAACCATGTTTTTCAATTCCTTTTAATTTGCTCAAATCACTCATTTTTTTCTTCCTACTAAGAAAGTCTACTAAAATCCTTAAGCCGTCTCTGTGTAAAAAAAATTTAGGGCGGTCGAAGCCGCGGGCGCAACAAAGTGTGAATAAAGTATGCGCGCCAGAGAGCCAAGTTATGTTTTAGTTAATCAAAATGTACTTTGCTAATAAAGCGATGCATACGAAAGTGGAGTTTTACGACCGAGGGAAATAATTGGCACCGGTTTTGGCGCTATCTATTTTCTTCTTGAAAATGAGCAGCCGCTTCTCAAATAACCATGTCTTAACCTGGCACGGCACGTTTTTATTTTGAATAATGCGATGGATTCTAGAAAACAAAAGCTAGAAAACGTGCAATCTATTACCGCGTCATGTTTTGAATGTCGTCGAGAATCGAGCGGCTGGACACATTGTAAGGATGATGATAGAGAGCAAAGCTGAATGGTGGCCAAAGATGGGTCTAAGAAACGTCGGGCGATAGTCGAAGGGAGTCATCGAACATTGTACTCGTGTATATTTGTGTATAACTTTTAATACCAATTTGTTATTTATTTGACTGATCTGTTATAAGTTCTGTAGTAAGTAACTCAGGCCTTTTCATCTTTACTATACTTCATTTATTGAAACGAGCTAATAGGAAGAGAAATAAACACACGTGATTGGTTGTCGAAAAAAATTGTGATTGGCTAGAGCGTCAAATCAATTGTCAATTGTCAAATCTAGCCAATCCGAGAATAAACAATTAGCTCGTTTCAAGAAATGAAGTATAGATGATTTAAATAGTGTCAGGTGTCAATCTTTGCCGACACTTAACGGTACACTAGTGACTGACATTGTTGAGATGGAATAGGCTTGCCCAGCATCTAAACTAGCATAGCCGAACATATCCACAGTGAAGACAATTATGTACATACTTTCTTTATAAAACATGGTATTTTCTTTGTTTCAACTATTCAACATTATTATCCAACAATAATAAAAACCAATCATGCGTATCTCGTAAATCAACACAATAATAAAACTCACCAAAATTACTAACAGATGTTTTCAATATCTAAGTTATTATACGAACTAAATTTAAATGTTATTTGAGAATTGAAACAACTATCTGATTCTAAGAACCGCAGTGTCCTGTCTGCCCTCAAAACGTCTTTTACAGCTACATTATAACTTTAAACGAAGAAAACTTACTGCTGCCATGCTCAGAGCACGAAATCACATTGAAAGGTAAATAAAGTAATATAAATAGATGATACACAATGCAATCTTTCGCCGGGTAGGCTCAATGAAAAAACATAACCTTTTTTTACCTCTTCTTTATAATTAAATTTTAAATAGTTTAAATAAGTATTAAGACAATAAGATATTAAGTAGTATTTCAAGTAGGACTGTAAAAATAATTACATAACCAATTAAATTAATCTTTGAATTTTACGCGGATGAAGTCACGGGTACCAGCTTGTTATAAATTTATTTCAAGAAACTTTTCAAGTTGTTTAAAAGCTTAAAAGTAAAAATCATCTTAGAGGCCGTACTTGGGATTAACAAAAACGAAGTTTTGTGATAAATTTCGGGGTCAGCTTATGTTGGTGGATACTGAACTCGTAACAGTTAACCAACATAATCGGAACCCAAAAACTTAGTTGTTAGTTCTCAGCAAATAATGATACAAAGCATATATATTTTTATAGTGTTATACCACACTTAGGCATTTCATTTATAAATGAAAAATCTTACTAAAAGTTTGGGGCTTAGACGGGATTCGAACCCGCGAGATACAAGCGATCGTCCTCAAGCCGGACTGCCTTACCACTCGGCCACCAAGCCCTAAGGGCCCTAAGCCCTAAGATTTTTCATTTATAAATAATGATACAGTCAGAATTTCAATGAAAATGAACTGTATTACAGGCAATGGGTGCGGCCGCTAGACATTCGAACAATAGCCCAAAATTACGCAAGAAAATTATTCCGAACCTTTCAGAAATTGGTTTTAAATAATAGACGTTGGTGTTGACGTTTCATTATTTTTGGAAATTATGCCAATGCTCGGCCGATTTTAATGGGGAATAGGGGGGACGGGGGGCTTTTGTCCCGTGACATTTCATTACCGTTTGTTATGGAGTACTTGGTCGTGGTTCAACTCACTTACAGACTGAATTGCATTTAGAAAGTACTGTTTTTTAGTACTTATAAAAATGGTTCAATGAAAATTATTTTCTGAAAATGGTAGGTATTAGCATAATATAAATAATAGGATAATCATAAACCCTATCTATTAACAAAATATAGATGAAAACAAAAAAATCGTGATTTTGAAGTCCCACAATATTTAGATACAATTAAAAGATCTTTGAACTCGTTCCATTTGAAATAATGCTAAGCTCAAACTCTTTTAAAGGCACTCATTAATAACATTAAAACATTATACTCCAATAAATATTATTTTTAAAGCTTAGTCATAATAAAAATGGTATTATATTTCGCAATCTTGACTCACACATCTTCGTGCAAAGCGCTAGTAAATAAATAACCAAAAACAAGCCATCAACTATTATGACAAGTCCGCATCACCCCACTTTCCCCTCACGCTACACTCCCAATTAAAATAAAACCAGGCACACACCTCATTATGTCATTCTACACTATTAATTTATGGAACTTACAAACACACTTAATACTTGTCTGAAATTTTTAAACTTTACTCTTTGTCACTCTAAAACAAACTTAACTTTACATTCAGTTACGCGATATTCAACCGTAAACTTATAAGCAGGATGGTCGATGTAGAAGGCGTTTTAAAATGGCTATTTAGCCCCAAATGTTTGACTTCAGATAGGAATTAGTAACGCGCAGTAATTTAACATATTGTCTACAGTCACGGTCACTTGTTATTGTACAGAAATATACAAATCCTTACACTTTAACTCTTAAGCTGAACATAATAAAGGTGAAATTTGACGGTGAAAAGAGTGACTAGAAATAGGCAAGTTTTCGTCATTTCAAAAGAATTTAAAAGTACTATATTAGTCGATGATACGAATTCAAGATATCCATAGGTTAGGTGATATTTCTTCTCGGTTGAAGCGTTACTTTTGTTGACGAAAATAGGTTTTAGTTTGATTAATTGTGTGCATTGACATTTAAATTAAATATGAGTAAGACAGAGGAGGTGGTAGTTCTTTAGATTAATAACAAAAGTGACTATGCAGCACAGATATTTATTTTGAAAATGTGAGCGTGCGCCAAAGATTTTTTTTTATTTCCAATTTATTTCTTTCTCTCTTAATAAGGAATAAGCTCTTGTAATTAACACAAGACCCAAGAGATGATTTATATTATTAATAAGATGTAATAGTTTGGCTTACAATAAAATTAAGCTTAATAAAAACAAAAAAAAAAAACTTAAGAGAAATCCTTAAAAACCACTAAAAATCTAACCCCATTATGCATATTCGACCTAAAACCTGTATTAAACCTGTATTAGCTAAAACGCATATTAAATCTGTTGCTATCTCTTTTCGTTGACATAGGTATGGGTGACAAGAAAAAAACGTTCTTTGAACCTGTATTAAATTGTCAAGTTTTTATGAATAAGACCCTAATTGTTTAAGAAAATTCATAAAATACTTTAGGATAAGTTACCGCTTCCTCTGATAATCAGTAACACTCAAAAACACATTTCACATAAATTTAAATTTCTAGCATTGTAACGATGAGTCATTCATTTCGTAATATTATTTACTCGACTTTGTAATCCAATTCTTGTGACTCACTCGTTCTAAGCTTATTTTGTCCTCTATAGGTAATTATTGACGACCTCTGTGGCGCAGTTGGGCGAACGCCCGGCTGAGACGCAAGGGTTGCGGGTTCGATCCCCGCTACGGGACAAATGTTTGTATGTTCTGCAGATATTTGTTCCGTGTCTGGGTGTTTTCTATCTATAATAAGTATGTATTTACAAAAAAAAATGTATCTATGTATTATATCAGTCATCTGGTTACCATAACACAAGCATTAAGTTGCTTAGCTTGGGACCAGATGACGCTGTGTGGAATGTCCAAGGATATTTATTATTATTATGAATCAGATACTTAATGAACAAAGATGATAATTATAAATAACATTGTATAAACAAATGATAAGTTCAGGAAACTTAGTCTCGTCAGATGAAATTCTAGATTCCGCTCACGGCTTCACTTGTGTGGTACTTACCCGGATAAATAGTAGCTTATGCGTTATTCCAAGGAATAAACTGTACATACCAAGATTCATCCAAATCCATTTTGTAGTTTTTGCATGAAAGAAAAACAAATAAATGCATTTTTACATCCATACAAATTTTCGCGTTTGTTGAACTTACACATTTTCGAAACAAATTCAACCTTTTAAAATTGTGATACGGTACATAATTCACTGTCGTTAAACTAAAAATCTATACAGATATCGAAACTATGTTGTAGATCATGGTGTATCAAAAGCTATCAAGTTGTTATAAATTTAAATCTTATAGTTCAAGAAATAGAGTTGCAGTTCGCTGTGAAAATTTTTCAAGACTGATAGAGAATTTTCTTTGATCAAGCAATAAATACACATCGTTGGAATCGCTGATAGCTTTGAGGTGAAAAATTATTGTTTCCACAACAAAGAAACAATATAAATTCTAATGCCATTTTGAAATTCAATTCTATTCTCAGTGGAGTTTGTAGTCTGTTTGTTTTAGTTTTTGGTAGACAAATATTATCTTATAAAGGCTTAAGGAAGAAGATTTAATTTCTTTTCGCTTTAATAATGTCTCTTAAAAATAAGCAGCGTCGATGGGCTTGCAACCTGTTAAAAAAAAGAAAGTTACTTCTGCAAAAAGTGGGGTTTGTACCAAATATGACATGTATTTGGACATACCTCTGACCACCCCATTAAACATCTTCAAAGGATCAAAAGGATTACATAAAGATCTGAAAGAAATGTCTACCGTTCCCTGGGATACAATCGTGATCATACTGATAATATTTTTTTTTTTTTTTTAAAACGATTTAATTCGAAATGATCATTGAGACTCGAGTCATCTTACAAGCTAAATAATTCTATTGCCTGGGCACTAGCTCATACGAAATGACTAACTATTTATCTTAGTTCATCTACTCTCCCATTACTTGTGTGAAGTAGATGTATCGAGGTCGTATTTGGTAGATAAGTGATGGTCTAATTACGCCAGATGTCGACCATCGATCGATACGCCGCCGATGCTCTGCTCTTGCGCAACTTATTACGATCTTTGCTGGAAGTACATCTTTTATGATCTAGAGTTGATACGATACGACGATAATATAGTATCAACTTATCGATTAGTCTATACTAGTATAAACTAATCATGAATGAAATGGAACAATTCGCCTATTCTTAGATAGGTTAGGTTTGTTTGTTTGACGGAGGTAATCTCCGAAATTACTCAGCCGATTCCAAAAATTCTGTCACCGATGATTTATGTAATGTATTTATGTAGTATGGACTGTCCGGATGGTTATAGGTTATATTAGTAGTTCATTAGTATGCCATTTAATTTCAATTTAGTTTGCTTTTTGCGTCTTAAGGTGTGCTAATTTTAACATGCATTATTTGTTCAGTCAGATTTAAGATAAATAATAAACATCCTAAATGTGTCTAAAATAAATAAGACGTCTTTACTTTAGTGTGTTCACAGCTCTATATTATTAGTATTTAAAAGCAGACACCGCGACATTTAGCACGTATGTTCTGAGTTGAAAATTTAATAGCCAAGGGCGGTTACACACGGCCACCTACCGGCTAGATCTCATCAATCATCCTAACTAATGTGCAACGGGGTTTAGTTCAGACAAAGGTTACAACTTCGCTGATCATTTATTACTTTGTTTAATGATGTTTTGAGGATCTAAGATAAAAGTTTTGTCAAGCTTGGATACATGGTTATACACTTAAAATGTATTTAAGAGCAATATGGTGTATGAGGTGTGCATGGAGCAGAATATACTACGTTTGATGGAAGGGGAAGACCTAGATATTACTTGGACAAATCCTATCGACACTATTAAGTAATAGTATAGTATGTATGGCGCCAATAATCTACAATAAAATTACAAAGAGTTACCAGGAACTTTCCTATAATGAATTATTATTTAAAAATAAATTAAAAAAATTACAATGTTAATGACTTCCTGAGTGACAAATTTTGATTTTTAATTTTATTTGTAATGTTTTAATTGTTCGACATTTTGCCTTTTTATTTATAATTTTACTAATAATTTGGTTTTGTTCTGATTTAAATTGACATTTTAATTTTAATATTTATTATGTAAAAGCATGCCATTTGTTTCAATTTGCACACCGAAATCGGTAAAACATGTTGCGACTGAACCTACCAATTGTTTGACCATAATTACCTACACATGTTTATGCAATAAATGATCTTTATCTTTATCTTTATCTTTATCCTACTAATCCTACTATTCTATCCTATCCTACTTATATTAAAATCCTTGTGTTAACATAACAGATAAAAATGCAAACAGTAGAATATAGAACCCCCCAATTTTTTAAAGCCGGTTAAATTACTATAAATCCCTTGTTCCTAGTAGTATTATCGAAGAGTTATGTTCACAAATTCAAACAATTATTGATTACAATAGTCTAATTATGAATCACAGGAAGATATTGCTAGATATTATTCCAGTAACTTCTATAACCCCGATATAACTGTTTGATCGGCGAAGAACAATAAACAACATCGTAAAATTATTTCCTTTTAGTATATACTAGCTACGCCCTGCGGTTTCACCCACGTAAGTCCCGTTCTCGCGGAAATATCTGGATTAAAATTAGTCTATGTCACCATCCATCCAATCAACTACCACCACTTATAAAGTCATATCAATTCGTCGCTCCGTTTTGCCGTGAAAGACGAACAAACAGACACACTTTCGAATTAATAAAATTAGTATGGATTTTGAAGTAATTCCTAAGAAACAGACAAATGACGATGATTTTATGGTTTACATAAACTTTAACCTTTTATATCCATTTGATGATTTATTTGATGTGAAAGCAATTTATGGATACTATGAGACGATGTAGTGCTTGAGATATTGATGGGATGAAAGAAAGAAGAAATAAAATAAAATCTTTTAAAATTGTGTTCATTTCTGTAGGACCTCAAGAATCACTTAATCTTATCAGCTAGGTGACTACTATTGCCTGTTCCAACGCAACTCCCTACACCAGGGAACGAATCAGGCCAGAAACGGGTGGTGTGTGCCTAGTTTTTTCTTAAAAAAGATCCCTTTACAATCTAAATAGTCAAGCTTTAGTGAGAAGCCAGTCAAACAAAGTTTTATGTTCTCGCTCATTCTTGTACATTATATAGCTTGCTGTCTGCCGCCTGTAATTATAATCACATTTACCTTGTTTTTTTAGCATGTTTAAATTTATTTGTATGATTCGATGTATATTGTGTTGGTGGTTCAAATAAATAAATAAATAAAAAGTGAGGCATGTCAGAACAATTAAAAGTAAGTTGATGCGATTGTTGATTCGAACCTACTGTCGAATGTCGAGCATTCCACTTATCCAACACCGCTTTTTTATAGATCATGCCGTAAAATTGTCACATAGAGAACTAAAGTAACTTTGGCTTATCGGTAGGTAATACTCGTTACGTAATGAAAGTGTATGACGACCTCTGTGGCGCAGTTGGGCGAACGCTCGGTCGCGGGTTCGATCCCCGCTACGGGACAAATGTTTGTATGTTCTGCAGATATTTGTTCCGTGTCTGGGTGTTTTCTATCTATATGTATGTATTTACAAAAAAAATGTATCTATGTATTACCTATATCAGTCATCTGGTTACCATCGCAAGCATTAAGTTGCTTAGCTTGGGACTAGATGACGCTGTGTGGATATGTCCAAGGATATTTATTATTTATTTATTATTACTTAAAGTGCCTTTACACGGTCTAAAACCCCACAAAAGTATATTACAAGCATACGAACTTAATTCTATAATTTATAATTCCAAGTTCACTGACAATAACAACGCTTATCTTTATCAAAACAACCGGGTATTTATACATCCCCGGGGGTAAACTAAAACGCGAAGACAGGTAGTAAAAGGCAGTAATACCCATAATAAATACATAAAAACAATGACTCTCCCGAACCGTACATACAAACAAATGTGTTTGTCATCCCTCACTGAAATAATTACGCAATAAAGATTCTTGATATGGAAGGTACAAGGGAAAGCTATCAAGTTGTCGGCGGCTAGTTTTGATATTTATAAGCGGTTCTCTGTTTTTCCGTTTGGGCGTTGATTTTTGTGAAACTGTTGGCGTTTTTGGACGGTCGTAATGAATCTGGGCAATATTTTGATGAAGAGTTATAGAAGTTATAGATATCTACATTTAGGTTTCATTTCATAAAAACCTAAAAGTAGTAGTAATATGGGAAAGGTGGAAAACTGAGGAGATTAAATTGGTTTTTATATAGAAATCAAAATCTATATATTATTACATTCATTGGTAATTTTGTAGAATTTTTTTTAATATGTCTAAGGAAGGGCATAGTAGTCTAAGGGCATGGTATGCCCATATTTTGCAGAAGTTAACTTAGTTGCATGAGCTTGGGACTAGATGACGCTGTGTGGAATGTCCAAGGATATTTATTTATTTTATTTATCTATTTTTATCTATATATTTCGTAATGTGTGAAAGATGAAATAAAAATTAAGTAATGTAGGTATCGAACACCAATAAAATAAACACTAAACAACATCTAAAACAGTCATTAAATGATAATCATACGACTAGAGCGTTTCAGTAATAAAAATTACACTAAAACCGATGATTGACTACCGAATTACACAATATCTAATCCTATAACATTTAGATCTTACAATAACAGCCTCTATTCCATGCACGTTCAAAATCACTTTCCTGTGACAAACTTTTGTGAAAAGCTCTAATATTAACCAAGCTAATACAAATCTTGAAGAGTAAACTATTGGGTTCAGATTGGAATGTGGTTGAATGAATGATCTGTAGTTGCCCAAATCAAAGAGTTCTTTGTGAGCAGTTAACTAGCCCGAACAAGTAGCACGTGAGATCATTACCCTAGTTTCGATACGATTACATTCAACATTTAATTTATAACTTGGAAATACGATTTTGGGACACGCGAATAATGGCGGTCTCAAGTAGATGGTAATGTAAATCGATATCTATATATACTGTATAATATTATAAAGAGGTAAAATTTGTTTGTTTGTTTGACGGAGGTAATCTCCGAAACTACTGGACCGATTTCAAAAAGTCTTTAACGGGTGTGTAGAATGGACTGTCCGGGAGGGGATAGGATGTTTTATCCCGGTAACTTCATTAGTACACCCGTGCGAAGCCGGGACGTGCTACTAGTAATCAATAATGTGGTTTGGGTCAGTTGAGCTACCTATAGATCGTAATTAAAACGGGATATTTACCAT
The DNA here is from genome assembly GCA_947086425.1 of Xanthorhoe spadicearia. Classification (NCBI taxonomy): domain Eukaryota; kingdom Metazoa; phylum Arthropoda; class Insecta; order Lepidoptera; family Geometridae; genus Xanthorhoe; species Xanthorhoe spadicearia. The sequence continues at coordinate 493,209 of OX352212.1, forward strand.
GATTCGTAGATTTAAAAAAATTATAATTAATTAAAATTTGATTTTCCTTTTTATTCTATTCTATTCAATATACGGTTGACATAATCTTTCAGATCTTTTTCATGGTTTGCAAATTATCAATAGATATTTTTTTGGGAAATTGAGGTAGCAGTTTCATTTCCTCAAAACGACAGTTGTTTCTAACTATATTCTTTATTATTGAGGTAACAGATATTACTCATAACGTAATACCAATCACAGACTTATTGAGGTAGGTAACAGAAATTACACTAATATTATAACTAAGGTGAAAGTTTGTGTGTTTGTAAATGTTTGTTACTCCTGCACGCTCAAACGGCTTAACGGATTTTAATGAAATTTGGTACCAAGATAGCTTATCATCCTGGGGCTTGGATCCTGGTATACTCACGGGAAAGAGAACTATTTACTGCGGGTAACACCGCGGGGCGCAGCTTGTCTATACATACTAATTTATAAAGAGGTAATGTTGAATTGTTTGTTTGACGGAGGTAATCTCCGAAACAACTCAGCCGATTTCAAAAATTCTTTCACCGTGTAGAATGGTCTGTAGGGATGGTTATAGGCTATATTTTATCCCGGTTTCATTACACCCGTGCAAAGCCGGGACGTGCTAGTATAACATAAAACCAATCAGAGTTATACCCAAACTTGCAAAACTCCGCCGCACTATTAGATTAGTTGCATTATTTTTACCAATCCCATTACTTAGGTCATTAATCCGATAAGTCCGTTTCATCGGATTGGTTATAACAATCAATACTCAGTCGGGTATAGCTAACTGCCAAACTGCAAGCATGACAAATGACTGTCAGAGATTGTCAACTTAATAATACAATATATTAATTTCTGTTATACTATGACCGTTAAAAGCGAAGAATTGTTTAATAGTACGTCATGGTAAGCCGCCTAAAAACTGTCACTGGAACTTTTAGAAGTAGGCAGATCTGACGTTCGAATGATATTTTACTGACTCTATAAAAAGGAGGTCTGGAGGCTTACCATGACGTATTATTAAACAGTTTAGTTTAGGTTCTAACTGAAATAACTTTATGTCAGCGCCTTAGTTTATGTCGAAAGCAGTTTATTATAGGACCTAAACTGAATCGATTGCAAAACTTTAACGGTCATAATAAGTTAGCTGTAAAATAATATTCAACGAAATAAGAGAGATACGTGTACAATTAGTAATAAGAACAATGTATAATGATGTTTAACGCGATATTGATCTACTACTCTAGGTACAAAAAGTACTAGACCACAATCCTTAAAATCCGGAAGCAGATTTCCCCAGACCGCGATAAAAGACCTAAGTATTACTAATTCCGAAATCCCTTGTAAACTAACACGTTAAACTTTTATACCCTCCAAAGAGAGCTGTTAAATGTTGGCGATCCCTGGACTGGGGTGTCTTGCCGCCTTATTCTCCAAATAACCATGTCTTAACGCGGCACGTCTCGGCGTTCTTATTTTGAAAAATTCTATGGATTTCAGAAAACAAAAGCTAGATAACGTGCAATCTCTTACCGCGTCATGTTTTAAATGTGTTCAAGAATCGATCTCCTGTTAAATGTTGGCGATCCCTGGACTGGGGTGTCTTGTTGTGGAGAGGACGGTAACTCAGGGGACGGCCCAGTTTCACGAAAAACAAAGGTGGGTGATATATGTGTTACTTATCGGTAGGGTGACCATGAACTTCAGTTTTTTTGTGAGGCGTGTTCGTATCCTGAGTCTTATGCTCGAATACTCAAACGCTAATTAAATGTTTAAGATCGTATTAACGGTTAAGGAAGTTATTTTTTGACAGATTTATATGGGCAAAATGTCAAAATTATGTAATAATATAAAATAAGCACCACTTACATACGTTTCAGTATTCGGGCGTTACCCAGTCAGTCTTACCCAGGATAATCAATATTTTAAAATCTAAATCAGCTAGGTATGAATTAAGAATACGAAGACGTTCTCTAGGCACTCTATACGCATTAAGTTTATAATGGTCTTACATATTCTTTAAAAATTAACATGAATTTTTGACCTAACTTTTTTTATAAGTAAGTATTTTTTTTATTTAATGGTCACCCACCCGGACAGGCCATGTGGAAGGCCCAGGCGGAGATGGCGAGACGAGCTTGACGACTTTGACAAGGAATTGTCCCTAATCGCTGAAGACAGAAAGGAGTGGAAGGAGAGGAGGGAGGCCTTTGCCCTGCAGTGGGACGCCACAGGCTTTAAATAAATAATAATAATGGTCACCCTACTAGTGTAGTTTCTCGTGGAATTCCCCTCAGGGGTCGACTGAGACATCTCATCGTCGACTCCAAGCATTCCGTTCTATCCCGTACCCACTTTATTGCCTCGTTCATTCTTTAATTTTATTTCCTACTTTTTCGAGAATTATGGTGTTTTTACTAATGTTCGAGAAAAACAAGTTTTTTGGGCTGTAGTTTTGGGAAATTACTTATTTATATAGAGAAAATAATTTAAGATATTATTATTTAGTTTAGTAATAATATTACTAAACTAAATAATATCTTAAATATTTATTGTTAGCTTATAGTTTAAACAGGGTGTTACATACCCTCTCGCGAAATCATAGTTCTCACTCAGCAAAGAGAAAGATACCATCATTCAGAAGTAAGGTTGCCATCTCTGGATGGAGAAAATATACAATGAATGTATGTAATGTACCTAAATCGTACTTGGATATATCCACGAATGAGAAGAACAGAAGCACGTGCGAACCCGCGACCGATCCCTAATTAATTTCCCCGTGAGCATTGACAAACGGACCGACCGATATAAATCTACTGCAAATATAATTAGAACGGACCTTGGGTACAGGGTGCTCGGTTTTAGCACTCGAATGTTCTGAATGTTAGGATTTATTTTAACAGATTCATGATATAAAAGCTATGGAAGGTGGAAGATGTATAGGGCCCCACACTGTAGTGCGAAAATACTGCCTTAAAAAAATTAAAAAAAAAACAACACAATACTTCACCGTGATTCATCATCGCATCAACAAAAAAGCATGCATATTTTAGGAATTTTTTTAACGAAATGTACACAATCTTGGTAAAATGTTTGATCGAGTATAGATTTTTAACAGTTCTATGGAAACTGAGTGATGATTGAGTTTGTGTATAGACTCCGAATACGAGCCTAAGACTTTCCTCACAATATCAATTTACAAGTATTATACTACTTACTTAAAAAATAATTTTTGAAATGATTTTAGATCACCCTGTGAGTTTAGAGTTTAGTATAATTGAGAGTGAAATATTTTCGTTTTTGGCGGGAAAGCAATATTTATTGAAGCGATACCGCTATCGACGGGATGAGTTACGAGTAAAATTAAAGATTTTTCAGTTATTGTTGATAATGAGATTTTTAGAAAGGATCCCAGGGTACATTATGTTTTACCTATGGGTTTAATTAAAATATTCTATTTAGTTTTTGAAACGTTTTTTCAAAAGAGCTGGGAAAATAGATAATTTATAAATATTATCACGACTGTATTGCGTATTACTAAGATTATGGTAGATTATATTTTGTATATAATGGATTTCGGTCATTTTAAGATACCTTGAAAATGTCTCAGGGGTTAGTCAGAGGTATGTCCAAATAAATATTTGGAACATACCCCTGATCTAATTTTGTTTTTGTAGATTTTTATTTTTTATTTTTATTTAATTTTTGATACAAAAGACAAAAGATACAAAAGTTCTTTTCTTTTTTTAATAATATTGTATGCAAGCGATGAGTAATGAGAGCTAAGCTAAATATACGAATAGGTATAAGAAGTGAAAGAAAGAAAGAAAGAAAAATATGTTTATATGTAAGACCTCAAGGATCACTTAAAAATGAATAGACTTATAAGCTAAATGACTCTATTGCCTGGTCTGTCTCTATAACCTCTGTAGGTTTAATGTAATTGATTGATTAAAAATATATATTTTGATTAAAAAATAAAAGCAAAGCCTCTACACAAAAAATACTGGGTGCAATAAAACTTCTACTAAAAACTAAAATACGTTCAGACCATTTTATGAGTCCGTACCGAAACGAAATCGTTTTATACCATAGCATTTTCAGTTTATGACTGTTTAATTGCGGGTCCGGGTAAAACATAATGTACCCTGGGATCCTTTCTAAAAGCGCTCATTATCAACAATAACTGAAAAATCTTTAATTTTACTCAGAAATTGTGATGTCAGTCCCGGCTTTGTACGGATGTACCAATGGAACTACTGGGATAAAATATAGCCTATTATACCTAACTATCCAAACAGTCCATTATACGAGTATACCTGCATCGAAAGAATTTTGGAAATTCGCTGAGTAGTTTCGGAGATTACAAACAAACAAACCAACTTTACCTCTTTAAAATATTAGAATAGGTAGAAAATACTATTTTTTATTACAGGACGCAGCTAGTAGTAAAATACCAGGTACAACACAGCGTACAGCGGCTTTTTGTACGTTGAATGTATATTCAACGTACAAAAAAGCCGACACACATTTCACCAAAGCCCTTGAAAAGTGCAGCGTCGTCAAAAGGGTTAAAATCTGTGCATGAAATATACCAAGATAACGCCGCCCCCACCGAATAAAATCGTAATCGTAAAATCCAAATTGTTCAAGAGAATTAAAAAACGGTTTTTGGTCTATAACCTTTCTGTTAGTTTACCTAGGAAGATCGTTTATATGCCAAAACATGGCTTAAAATATAACAAATAATATAATGTTACTAAAACAAATCTACAATTTACCACAACCCAGATATTTAAAGAATAAATATTACCATAAATCAATAATTTTATTTACTATTGTAAACTAACAATACAATATTATTCGTGTAAAACGTTGACATGATCTGTACAGTAATAGTCAAACGCGATAGTATTGACTGCAAAAATGCGGTATCGAATGTATCTGTCTGCATCTGTATTGTGATGTTACCATAGTATTCGGTGTAATAACAAATAATGTCAAATATAGTAAAACTGGATTACGATGTTTTTCCATGGCAAGTGAATGAAGTTTGATTATTGTAATAACGAATACCGTTTAAAATCCTAATGTATATTTCGTCGCAATTGTATTAAAAAATAAGCTTAATAGCCTGCAGCTAAGACTACGTTATACCTACCTGTATAAAAAGTAGCCTATATGTTATTATAGGTCATAAACTATATTTATTCCAAGTTTCAGCCAAATTCGTTCAGTGGTTTTCACGTGAAAGAGTAACAAACATCCACACATCCACTTTTTCACCCATCTATCTATTTATGCATGTATTTTTTTTTATTGTAGCATTTTTAATATTGTTAATTAGTAAAATAGTACATTATGAAGTAAAGAGTATCTAGATTCATAATTATTTGGTCTAGTATAAAAATAATCATTGTTTTGGAACGAAAATAAAATCGTTTAGTTCAGTACTAACTTACTACAGCAATATATTGCTTAGTTGCCCGCAGCTAAATCTACGTGGTACCTACCTGTATAAAAAGTAGTTTTTATGTTATTCCAGGTCATTAACTAGATATATTCCAAGTTTCTGCCAAATTCTTTAAGTAGTTTTTGCGTGAAAGAGTAACAAACATCCTAATATCTATTTTTCCATCCATCTATCTATTTATTCATGTATTTTCACAAATTGATGCATTTTTGATATTAATGATCAGTAGAAATGTATAATATTACGTAAAGAGTACCATAGCTGGGCATTAACTCGTTAATCAGTTAATCGTTAATTAACGAAGTTAACATTTTGATTAACGGATTAACTTTTAAGTTAACTTTTTAAGTTCACTAACGCAACGATATAAAAATGTAATTTTACACATATTAACGGATTAACGATTAACGTTAACTTGCGTTTATTCCTCCGAAATGTAACGCTTTAACGTTTAACAAAGCTAACTTTTTTGTAGCGGATTAACTATTAACGAAGTTAACTATTTGATTAACGGTGCCCAGCTTTGAAAAGTACCTACGATCATAATCATTCGGTCTAGTTAAAAAAAATATTGTTTTGATAGGAAAATGCAATCTTCTATTAAAGTATCTACTTACTACATCAATCTATCCATTTCCCTACTATTATTTAATTCTGACCTTCCATATTAAGCTATTGTCTACTTGAAGTTTAGGTGGACATTAATATTCCATCGTAGAAATGTTTCAGGTAGGTGAGTAAAGTACCTACTGCAATGACCAGTTGAGCGTGCCTAATGAATGTTGTTTAAAATAAACCATCTAGTGCAAAATGGTTGGTTTTAATACCGTTATACAATGTATACGAATGCACACGTTTTAACTTTTAAGGATAGTGGCAAAACTTGAGCTGGAATACTATGTTAATGATCTTTTGAGTTATGAACATCTTTGTACTCTTGATGATGTTTGTGCATAATATGGGAGCATCCCTGAGGAGAGTAGGTACTTGATATGAATGTGGATGAATATAGGTATAGAGGTAGACCCAAGAAAAGATGGATGGATTGTGTGAAGGATGACATGAGTAAGAAAGGTGCGAGTGCTGACTGCTGAGAGATGACGTCTGAAAGAGGGAAGTGGAAGAAGAATACATGTTGTGCCGACCCCACATAGTGGTACAAGGGCAGAAAGATGATGATGGGAGCATCCACTTAAAAACAATTTGAGGATCTGACGAGGATCTTGAAACTTAACTATCACACTGTAGTGTATAACTAACTACCGTATCAGGCGCTTATGTCACGAGTCAGTCATACCCCAGCCGTCATACCGGACGGTTGTGTTACAGTGCGAGTGGTAGAGCGTTGGTGAACCGGGTGTAATCATTCATTTTCCTGCCCTTATCCCTATGTGGGGTCGGCACAACACGTGTTCCTCTTCCATTTTCCTCTATCAGACGTCATCTCAGCACTCACACCTTTCTTACTCATGTCATCCCTCACACAATCCATCCATCTTTTCTTTGGTCTTCCCCTAGACCTATATCCATCCACATTCATATCTAGTACTCTCCTAGTAACATGACATTCTTCCCTCCTCATAACATGACCATACCAAGCTAATCTACTACTACTCATCTTTTCATTCACTGGAGCCACTTTCACACTTCCTCTTATGTACTCATTCCTTATCTTGTCCATTCGCGTCACTCCACACATCCACCGTAACATTCGCATCTCAGCCGCATGTATTTTTCGTTCATGAGTCCCTTTCATAGCCCAACATTCAGATCCATACATTACGACAGGTCTAACGATTGATTTGTAAATTTTCCCCTTGAGTTTAAGGGGCATACGTGAATCGCACGTTGTTCCGGAGACCTGTCGCCATTTCATCCATCCCGCATTTATCCTACTTCTTACATCCCTGTCTATCTCACCATCATTCTGTATGATAGAGCCGAGGTACCGAAAATCGGAGCAGGCTGGTAGGGATACACCGTCTAAGGCAATATGGACAAAATTGGAGGGACCACCGAAGTCGCAGAACAGGTGCTCCGTTTTGGTTCTGCTGATCTTCAATCCGACACTCTCCAATTTGTCCTGCCATTTTCCCAACCTGCTCTGTACCTCTGCTGCGTCTTCACCAACAAGCACAATGTCGTCGGCGAACAGCATGCACCAGGGTGCCTCCTCCTGTATGTTTAATGTCAGGGCATCCATTACCAGGAGGAACAAATACGGGCTTAACGCCGATCCCTGGTGCAGGCCTACAGCCACATCAAACTCGTCAGAACCGGGTGTAATATAAGGCGAAAACCAATACGTTACATGTGGCCACGAGTAAAATGTGAATAACTAATTACTAGTTAAACAGAGAAATATTTAAGTGAAAAAAAGAGGTTAAGTGAGTGACACAGTTCCTTTACACCACACACTTTAGGTACTTACTTATTGGGTAAGTACCTAAGTATCTATTAAAATTTATTTGAGTTATTGAGCTAAAATAGTGAAAGTTTTTGTTATTTTAATTACCTACTTACCTAAGTACCTGCACAGTGTTCTAATAAATTATTCGATATTTAATTTTAAAAATAGTTAAAAATCGAGGATTAATAAACCGATTTATTATTATTATTACGAGCCTGTAGCGTTCCACCGCAGGGTAAAGGCCACGCTTCCTTTTCTCCACTCGTCTCTATTAAGAGCTAGTCCTCTCTCTCTCGTCTCCACTCGTCTCTAATAAACCTATTTATTAAAAAAAATATCTATGTTATTGTCAAACACCAAATATTATATCAGTGTACCTATCGTAACCTGTCATTAATTTTCAAACCATCGCGACCCTATCATCGTTATCTTGATTGCTATTTTTTGTTGTCCAAGAAGGATACAGTATTCAACATTACAATTCAAATTATCTGGTTAGATAAATCGTAAATACTTTTACAATACACAACAACTCATAGTTTTTACCCGAATAATATGGTAATGGATAGTGCCAAAATTAAAATGTTTTTTTACACCCGAATAAGATCGTAATGACAGCTTACTATATAAAGTAAGACAGTTTGGTGTCGGTATTAACCAGTTACGATGTTATTCGGGGGAAAAGGTGTTCATAGTTTCCGGCGAATAATACTTTAATAACCATTACATATTGTCTAAATCCTAAAGTACTCGTACGAATGAGCTGAAAAAAATTGACAAGGTGTAATCGGGCCTCTACAATAATTATTTCGAATAAAAGCACTTCTATCGTAATGGTCGGTTACAATGATATTCGGTGGGGGCGGCGATAATATCGTGGCAGTTATCAGAATGAAGTCGTTTCCATTCAAATGTACTGTGGAAACTGCGAGCGCCCAGCTAAGCTGGACCTATCATGTGCCACAAGTTAGGGGTTCTCGCGAGTATTGCCATGGCGTTTAGTCAACAAGTGTCAAAATCATTATTAATTCAATTTTGGAGACGGATGATTATGTCCTGCGCTCGCGATTTCTGCTGAGAGTGGATTTTCTTTATTTCTTTATTCTTTATTGTACACAAATAAACTGATACAGTAAAATATAATTTGTAAAGACATGTACAAAGGCGAGCTTAACCCTAAAGAGAGTTCTCTTCCAGCAAACCTTTGAGGCTAGAGAGAGAAGATTAAACGCTAAGGGTCGCTGTGTACACAAAAAAGAACTACATTAACTAAATTCCATTTTCCATTTTAATTTTTCTTTATGTAGTTCTGTCAGAAAACCGTGTAGCAAACAGTTAGTATTCCAACAAAAAGATGCTTGCCAGCTTCATGATGAGTTACTAGTTTCAAGAAATGACTCAACTCAGACACAGACTCAGTCTGTGGGGATGGTGATTTTTAATAAAAAAATAATATTTTGAACTGTAAATTCTGATTAAGGGGATTTTTAACATTTTTTGATACATTAAAACAGAATAAAAAAGGATGAAGGGATAGGAGATAATAATAGGGATTCGTAAGGGCCGGCGCCCGTGCAAATGCAAATGCAGCCTCAAGCATACCAAAGCGGTATTTTTGTTATTACGACCACATATCACGGAAATTTCTACTTTATTGCCATTATGTTAAAGTATATTGCTATTTGCCACCTAAAATCCTTTTCTTTGACGATGCCGATAATGGGCGCCGGCCCTTACGGTGACATTTTGACATTTTGACACTACCCTATGTCAAGCCTAACAAATAAAAAACTTCAGTTGCTTAGAACACAGGCCGCCTGTGACAGGCGTTTTATAATGTTGAAATCCGCTAAAGTCTGTGCCTTCTCCCATCCGCCGTACACCATTAAGGCCAGGTATACATTCAAATCTGGATTTCGATATAGCCGTTAAGGCCTTTTACCGTAAGCGCGACGACCGCCGAATAACGAGGCGAAATAAAAGTGTTTGCCAGATATGAACCTACCTAGCACATGTTACTGATGTTAAGAACATAAAAAAAGACGTGTGGCACTCAGGGACTGCCGCGGTAAAGCTATTGCATGCCACAGAGGCGAGTTGCTGAACCAAAGTGACAGCGTTAGGTTTTTTCGTTACGGAATTTCTGGATTCGGTCTCCACGCTCAAGGCCCGCGATAGAAGCTATGCAATAGCTTAATAAAAAGAAAGACAGACAACGTTCGTATTCGATACACCAAATAAATACATTAATTTTACTTTTTTAAGGAAAAAAGGAAAATAGTATGAGTAGGTAAGGGGAAGTCTGAAAGTGACACCTGTGACGGGTGAGGAGTGCCAGATTAGTATGGTATGGGAATGTAATAAAGAGGGATGAAAGTCATATTACTTACTAAGAAAGTTATAGGTAAGTATGTTAGTGGATTGGTGATAGTGATAGTGATGATGATAGTGGACACTTTTTTTTAATTTTAGAGTTGCCTTTTCTCCGTTACCAGAGCTGGTCATTACTCATACGAATGAACGAAAGAATGGAATTCTCAAACGGCAAAATATCGACAAGTTCGCTAGTAAATCGAAACCGCCAAAAACCAGTGCTCTTCGATTTTATAATGCTCGATAAAAAATGGCATGAACCTGTGGAAATTACCAACTATTTTACTAGACGTTGTAAGCTTTCGAGAGGTTTGGATCTATGAATCGTGCCAAAAAGCAACTTGTTTTATTTTAAACATTGTTTTAAAACTAAATTTGACAGTTTTTAAATGGTATTACTACATTTTATAGTCATTTGCTCGAATACTCAAACGCTAAATAAAATTAAGGCTTTATTAATCATAAAGGAAGTTCTTTTTTAATAGATTTGTATGGAAAAACGAGAAATTATGTCAGAGATAGGTAAGCAGTACTTAGTTTAACCACAGATAAAATAATACTATGTGAGTGATTCTTCGGGTAAGGCATTATTTGGTGATTTTCGTGGCCATTTTCAAACTCAATATATTTAATATATTGATACCTGAGTCTTAAAATATACGTAAAAGTATATATTTTTATAAAAGAGGCACCTCTGAGAGCGATATACTTATGGAGATAATCGAGTTTAAAAAAATATAGGCCACGCAAATCAAAAAACAACATTCTAATTTGTTTTTTTTTAGGTCATATTGAACAAAAAAGTAATAATGTTTAAAAATTAGTACGGTTACCAATATAGAAATAGTTTTAAAGTAGAATCAGTCCAAGGTTTTTTATTATTTGTCAAAAAAATTACAAAAAAGAGAAAATAATATTTTTCATAGTTTTTGGGGCATCATTTCATCGTATTCTTTGGTCAAGCCTAGAACCCAGGAAATTTACATTTATCTAAAGTAATAAAATATATTTTCATACAAAACTCAAAGTTATTTTATTTGCGTGGCCAAAAATTGACTTGCGTGGGTCAAAACTGCCACGTAAACCACGAAAATCACGACCACGAAAATCAAAATAAAACCTTTGTGCTAAAATTATACAAAAACCTTTAAAGCTAATAAACTGTGTTTTGAGTATAAGTTACTTTACCTTATACTTGTTTACCACAATATATTATTGAGTAAATAAATTCACAGACACTGGAGATAATTGGACCACGCAAATCAAAGTTTTGTGAAACCAAATCCACGCAACGACTTTCAAACTTCTATTTTTCGCAAAATCTAGGGACCAGCACATCACCACTCTGCCTAGCTGTCGGGGGGTGGCTAGTTGTACCTTAAATTAGGATGACACAGAATCCAGCCGCGAAATAAGAGTTGTGGCGTTGAATTCAAAATAAACCACGCAAATCAGCAACAACCTCGGGACAGTTACTTTTTATTTTTTTCTAGGAAACGTAGTTCTTAAAGAACTATGGTCTTATTTTTTATTGCATTGTAAACTTCTTAGGTCATTGTGTTATTTTTTTGGTAAACATGTAGCGCTTAGTTTAAAAGATATAATTGATTAAGTGACTAAATCGGGGTTGGGGACACGCCACGAAAATCAAAGAACGAGGGTATTTAACCTTTTTAATCATATTATTTATTAAAATAATTGTATAAAAATCAGTTTCCCAGTTAGAAGAGGCTTTAAGGATTACGCGAAAAAAAATAATGAGCCCGTTAACTATTCAATTTCTATTATTTTCAAGCAGAGCCGCTTGAAAAACCTGTCCCAAATAATCACCCATGTACAGATGGTCCATCTAGTTAGAACATTAATTTCACTCCTGTTTTTCTTCGGGCTATTTTTTTGTGTTTGATTTTGCGGCGACCCTGGCAGTGTTTAGGTCTTGCCTGCAATCAACAATATTAGCACTAGATGGGGTTACTTATTAATTTTATCTGTGGTTTAACTAGCGTTTCAGTTTTCGGAACTATTTTTCAACCACTGCTTATTTACACATGGTTAGTACCTATGTTCCAAATAACCAAGTAAGGTTTTAAATATCAGTCGTCTCCAATATTCAGCCAGTGCCTACATGTTTTTTTTGGTTCCTAAAAATATTTTAATATTATTGAAGCGATTTTCTTTCATGAGGATATAACCCGCCTTCAATTACAGAGTCATGTTATGTGAGGAACAATATTATGATGTAACACATAAAAAATACGTTATATTGGAGCAAAGAACAAAGTTATAAAACAATCGTGGTTAAATACAGCTGCGGGCAAAAAAAAAAAGAAAAATATGTAACTAAGAACAGAGGTTCTACTTGGGATCAACGAAAACGAAGTTCTATGATATTTGTCGGGTCAGGTTATGTTGGTCGATACTGAATTCGTAATAGTTCACCAATATAAACTGAACCTGAAAATCTGGCCTGTAGACTATTGATCTAATCAATTTCTTTCATCATTATTGCTTTGATTTGACATGTCATAATTGATCAAGTCCGATCGATTCGCCATTCAATTCCTATCGTTCGATCGTATGGCAAACTCCCATAAGTTTTTTTATTCGAAATGTAACTTATTTTGGGCAATTGATATTAAATAACTTATTCTCAGTTTTGTAAACACTATTGTATTTACATTCATTTTATTCGGTCTGCAAAAACCTCAAATAGAGTAATCGTAAAGCTAAGTTCTAACGTTAAATCTTTATCGCCCAAAGCGAATACAAAATATACAAAACCCAGCAACATCTTATAACGAGTTTTCTTTTATTATGTACGCTAAAAGCCTCTGTTATAAAGGCATCCATTACTGTAGCAAGGCACATACGAGCAAATTGTTTGTTCAAAATGTACAATATAAATTATTTATGAGCATGCACTTATTTCGTAAATAAAATACACTTGCTCGTAATGTGGTTATTTTGATAAAAAAATATTGCTTAGAATTTGACGCGTAAGACAGTTGGGAGTATTTTTGTTAAGTGACAAGTCATGAAAAACATGAGGAAACCCGCAGCTTAGTACTACACGTGTTGACCATTATCTTTTCTTTGGTAAGAAAATAATAATATGGTCACCTACACGGACTAAGCAAAAAGTTTTCGACATTTAGATTCGTGAATTTTATTACATAGTAGGTATGTCATAACTATCATTTTTAGACTATGTAACCCACTGCTGGCCTTTTATTACTTACTTAAATTGAATTTATTATAAGCAAATAAATAAATTTTGTTGAACACAGTTGTTATTGCCAAAATACTTTACTCTACCAATTGACAAACGATCATACTAAAACAATCAGAAAATAAGAAAATCTTTACTTAGACAATATACTTACATTCTGGCTAAAACGATCTCTAAAGTTGCTCTGAATTTGGGTGTGTCGACAACAGGGTGTGTATCCACAAGCTACGATACAAGGAAGTGGCCGACTTAACGCGGGGTCAGATCTATGGGTGACCGTTGGGTGCTATTTATTTGGCAGTACTTTGGCTCTTAGGAAACGTTTCTACATTTCCAAAACTTAGATAAGGTTGAAGACAAATTTTGGTAAGTAACTTTGTTTGGAACGCTAGACTCAAAAGTACCTATGATAGTGTTTTACACTTAACATTATAGATTTAACAAAATGTAAAATGTTCATAATATACATTTAAAATTGCAAACGTGCTAAGGTATCATCATCATCATTATCAGCCTGTTAGAACCCACTGCTGGGCATAAGCCTCCTTCCCTGAACGCCAAACACTTCTGCTTTGGGCCTTTTGCATCCAGGTCTTACCCTGTACAGCAACTATGTCGTCCATTCATCTGGCAGGTGGTCTGCCAAGATGTCTAGTGCTAAGGCATAATCATCAATTATTTTTACCTAAGTACTACATTCCTTAAATTTAATGTTTACCTTATATCAAAATCGAAGCCACAACAAAAAACAATAACTACAAACCGATCGACAAAGTCCATTCTTTCAAAAACCCCGAATCAAATCATCATACGTCATTTTTATCTCCAACTGACCAAAACCATAAATAAGAAAACTTACTTTCATAAATAAGTAACCAAATGCTAACTTGTTTTGCTTTCCGAGCAGAAATAGCTGAATCTACAGAACACAGGTCACGGCCCGGAACGACCCGGGATTCCACAAAAACAAGCCGATACTCCGATACAATCATTATTAGATTTACATTAACAGTTCTACACTTGCGGACAAAAATTGGAAAATACTCATACGCTATTATGTTCAACTTACTTTATATTTTATTTTTATTTTTAAGGTTTTAGGAAAACTTACAGCTAGATTAAGGACATAGTTAACAATGAAACATGTACCTATTTGCGTAGACACATGTTTGCCGATGGCTAATTAAAAGTTTCCACGGTACGAATAGCCTAGGTCTATCGTCATAGCAACGTTGTTCATATTTAACTAACGCCAGGTAATTTGAGCAAGATAATACACCACTAGGAAAATCCCACTTAGTGTGTGAAACGCTCGTGGCGAAGCTTGCGTTTTTGATAGATCATCGAAGTTAAGCAACGTTCTGAGCGGTCACAACTTAGATGGGTGACCGCAAGTGGCTATAACAACTGAGCGTTCCTCGGAGTGCACGTTAAATTGACGGTCCCGGCTTTAAAAGTCTTTAAGCCATGACGGAGACTTATAAGCGGACTAAAAACTCTGTAACCAAAGTTGGCCACATGCTCACACGAATGAACTAAGTGTCGACTCAATCTTTCAATAATCAAAAACAATTTTACAAATATAAACGGAACTTAGTCGCGTATTGAAAACAAGTCGATCGATCGATTAAGTCCCGTTTTTATTTAATAAATAAATAATCAATATCCTTGGAAATTCTACACAGCGTCATCTAGTCCCAAGCTAAGCAACTTAATGCTTGTGTTATGGTAACCAGATATGACTGATATAATACTTAGATACTTTTTTTTTTTGTAAATTATGTTTCCAAGTCGCGATAGATTAAAATTTATATCAAAAACAAAATTTGTGCACTGCAGTGTACAGTACAAGCGTATCGTCGAACCCTACTCCATTGTATCGCATCCTGCTCATTAAATCGGAATTTTTCCCTACCAACCGCCTTCTTCCCAGTGATGTTTCACTTTGAACCTGATTGCTGTGATTATGAGCTTTATAACTTACATGATTAGAGTGAAACTTGGTACTCAAGTGCGTCTTACTGATATTATTCTTAAAAATTAGATTTAACACTAATTTATGTGTTTGATTACCTTTTTCTAATTTAGAAAAAAATATTACTTTTTAAGTCTCAACAAATTTAATTAATTTCAAATAAACTTAGATGTCTTAGATTCTAAAATTAATTTAGATCTGAAATAGTAATGTCCTATCCTACCTCACCGATACAGTCAAGATCAAATTTTATATATTTTTTCATCCAATTTTTTTTTAAGTCTACCAAAGCACGATGAAAAAATTCTGACTGTCAACAGAGTAGTCAAGAAGTAAAAGCAAAACAAAAATCATGATTCCTGTTCATTAGTTCTACAATCCTAATTTTCTTGTAAATATCTACTACACCAACATAACGACAGAGGTATTTCTTTCAGTGGTAACTGCTGTATATTCTGTGCCCGTATCCAGGATATAACACGTGTCCTGATTCCATTGACTTATCATTCTCGTACAAGTCACTGATTTCAATAATTAGGGAGAATCATTTTAGAATAAGATAATATTCGGCAAATTCGTTTGGTAACTTGATTTTGGATGGAAAATTTGGAAACGTTGAAGGTAAAAGATTGTTTATGCAAAAGAAAATAAGAAATGATCCTTTGATTGCTCAACTAAATCAAATAGGAAGTAAGTAAGTATAGATACTTAACTTATCATTTAAGAAGTTATGTTATTAGGTAGGTAAACTAAAATTATAGCTAGTTTGTAGCTAGTTTGTCCACGACTATTTCCCATACACATATTCTACCAGATCTTTTTAGGCATTTTTGACCCCGTGAAAACCTTGAGTTTCAATAAATAAATGAAATAATAAATCTGAGCCCCTGTTTCGAAATAATCCAAAATTAGTTATTGTCTTTGCAGCATCCCTAATTTTTGACAGAAATCACGAAACCCCATTATTTGCGGAAACCAAAACGCATAACATGCCTTGTTCACAACAATAAATATCTATAAACAATTTGTCCTGCTTGTCCGTCTGAAGGGAGTATTTCTTTTGTATGCCGATTATGAACGCCACTCATACATTAGGACAGTTGACATTATGGGCATTGATGTGATTTTGCTTTGGTGGGAATCTTCAGAGGATAATGAATTTTGGCAACGCTAGGTACAAACAAAAATGAAATTTTAATATTATTAATATCTAACTATAGTCGTAGATTAGATTTTTTCAAATCTTTAATCCTTTTTACTATGAAAATGTTTTAAGGGGTAGTCAGAGGTAGGTGTGTCTTAATACATTTTAATGATGGCAAAGAAGCAATTTACTTCAAACAATTATATTTTTGTTAAACGTGTGTGATCTATTTCTTTACTACAAATTATAATTTGTTCACTGGTTGTTTTGAGATAAATCTATTTTCACGTGTCTTCAGTGCTGTATTTCCTAAAACTGTTTTTGTCTACCATGCTACGGAGACATGGCGGTCCTTTACATTTTTTGATAAGTCCGTGTATTTTTTGTACAGCCCGGGTAGGTAAATATCCGAGGTAGTATAAAGAGAAGTGTGTCGTTAGCGCGCGCCCTCTGGCGACGACTTTGTCTATCAGTTGATGTACATTGCTGCGTTGAAAAAGCTCTACAATTTATTATTTACTTGTAATGCGTATTCTACATTGCAATTGTTTTTGATTAGTATACTAGCCTTTTTAATTAAGTAAAAAAAACATTAATAAATCGTTAATTTTTCATAGAATTTCTTTACATGATTAAGTTATACATAGTATAGTTAGGTGTACTAATATTTAATCATCAAAATTCTTTATGAGGTAGGCATTCATCGGACGATGTTTATTGATGTAGAAAAACATGACTTTATTATATACGGTGAAAACTTTCCAATATTAATAAATAAATTATTATAAAAGCTAGAGAGAGTAGCAACTTAATATACCAAACTAGCTGCGCCCCGTAGTTTCACCAGCGTGAATCCCGTTCCCGCGGGAATATCGGGATTAAAAGTAGCCTATGTCATCCTCATCCCTTCAACTATAACCACTTAAAAAATCACGTCAATTCGTCACTCCGTTTTGACGTGAAAGACGGACAAACAGACAGACACACACACTTTCGCATTTATAATATTTAAGTATAGTATGGTTTATAGGTATAGTACTAGACCTCTTGGCAGACCACCTGCCAGATGGATGAACGACATAGTTGCTGTACAGGGTAAGACCTGGATGCAAAAGGCCCAAAGCAGAAGTGTTTGGCGTTCAGGGAAGGAGGCTTATGCCCAGCAGTGGGTTCTGCCAAGCTGAGAATGATGAATGATGATGATGGATGGATGGACCGTCAGTTCAGATGAAAACACTAAAGATCTAACGAGCATTGTACAGCACTCAACGCGTCTCGGTCCCATGTTGTTATGACAATAGAAAAGACAGGTACTCCTAGTCTCCGAGTGAACAATTTTTTTGAGTACACTTGGAGTCTGTTGTACCCTCGAGTCTAGTCTCAGGCATTTAGGCATCGAGTTATTCCTAGACGTCTGTAAATTATTAAGTAGCTTAAATTTTTATAGTGTTAAACCACACAGCATTTCATTTATAAATGAAAAATCTTACTAAAAGTTTTGGGCTTCGACGAGATTCGAACCCGCGAGATACAAGCGATCGTATTAGTTTAGTTTCTGTAAATAAATGTCACAGTGCTTTTATTTTATTTATTACACTTGAAAATTTAAGTAAAACTTATTTCTTGTGCATTAAGGTGGAGGCGGAGGTAAGTAACTTCATCAGGTGCCAGAAATTCAAGAATCTCTTGTAATTCTTGTAATTCTTTATTGTAAAACGGTTTAGGAAACTTTATTCTCATAAGAATTTACAATTCACTTAAAATGAGAACTTAAAAAAACTAAAATACTTATAATTAAACACCTGATTGATCGTTTGCGTAGCGTAGGTAGGTACCTACAATAGGATTTTGTGAAAATTATCACTTATAACAACAATTTATGACCATCTAAGTAAAGGTACAATACACAATTACACATTTCAAACCTACATTCTTAATAATTTGAACACAAATTGTACACAAGAGAAACTTAAAAATAGGACATTAAAAACAACATGTACAAAGGCGAGCTTAACCCTATTAGAGTTTTCTACCAGCAAACCTTGAGTTAATAATCTTTTTTTTATTGTTTATTTATTTACGTAAAATAGAATACATGTTCCAGCTTAATTAAGTATCTAAAAACCTTAATAGGTTTGTCTAGACACTCACATTCGTCATAAATACATACGTATACAGAGTATCTATTTAAATACAGGTACCTATCTGATCAACAATATAAACTCCGTGTCCTAAATTAAATGCTTCTTTTGTAAGACTTCCAAACTCCGAACTCTGTTCCTGAATTTCACTGAAGTAGGTGTACTAATTTCCTTTACCAGCAAAATTTCCACCTCCGAAGGAACTACAAAATTAAGCCAATTCATATAAGTTCTGAATTGCTCCCCCGTTCGCAACTCTCCTTTTGTTTTTGCTCGTGTAATAAGACAGCTGGAATTTCCTTCAACAATTACGTACATAAGTCCTGGTTTCTGAAATCATAGCATTCTTAAATTCTTTATTGTACACGTAAACAGATAAAATACAGTAACAAACTTATACTTAGAGGCAATGTACAACGGCGAGCTTAACCCTGAAAGAGTTTTCTTACGGCAAACATAGGCCTAACATGTGCAACGTTTCGACACGACAAATGAAATATCTCGATCATGTCAGACTGCTCTAACGTACTATGTTAGAGCAGGAGATAATATTTTGTGTTACTATAATATCAAGAAGATATCATTTTAATAATAATAATTAAAATGATTAATTAAATTATAATATTATGATAAATAACATCATACGACTGTATTCTCACAGTTACAGATTTATAGAAAGACATTTTCACGCTCATACAAAAGTTATTGTCATGACACAACAGAATTAGAGTGAGCGCCTCAACTTATAAGACGTGTGTCGTACCTTTTAAACAGTTAAGTGTAAGTTGATTCTGATATACGTAGCTTAACTGTAACTTTAGGCCACAGCCGTTTATCCACTTTAAAGACTTATATTTACCTTATATTTTTATTTTTAAGTAAGTACCTTACCTAGTGTTCTCATGTAAGTGACAGTGTCTTTTATACGAATAAATATCTTTAAACCTAAAGACTCACTCTGTTTAGCTGATCTAAGTATGAAGCAGAAACTTACCCAAGAAACCCTGGTAAGTTATTTTTTCTCTCTTCTTTCTTTCTGATCTTTACAAGGAGTGGTAATAGAGAGAGAGACTGTTGCCTGAGCAAAGGGAGATTAACATCATCTCAAATAAAAATTCAAATGTAATTTATTCGGTAAGAACTCTACGGACATTAAGCTATCATCAGAGCTAGATGAAATTCTGTTTCTCTGTTTTTAGTTTAATCTGTTCTCTATTCACCTTAAGTTAACTAGAATTGGCCCATTGTTCATTCAAACGAACGAACGAACGAACTTTAAGTCAAGAACTATGGGATCACATTAAGACGTCTAAAAAGAGTCAGCTCTTCAGACGTCTTAATGTGATCCCATAGTTCTTGACTCCTGTTTCTTATGTCCCCTACACCCCTTTCACCTCAAAGGATTCATTCAGTTGTAATCTCAGATTATGTTAAGATTATCATAGGCACAGCCTGAAGGTTGTTCGCGAAAAGTTCCCAAGACACCACGTAGCGGCAGTTAAACTTATTACAATACAGGTGAGTTGCAACATCAGAACACACTAAAGACCACACGCTCCCTAAACTTGCTCGCACTAACTTGGAGCGCTTCGGTTTTGGAGCTCACAAGGCGTAGGTGTCAGCGATTTAGACGTATAAAAATAAATATCCTTTTACATTTCACAGAATGCCATCTAGTCTTAAGCTAAGTTTATTGCTTGTGTTATGCAGATGACTGAAATACTACGTTAAACTTTTCAAAGTTTGTTGTGCTATTAAGTCTGTTGTAACATATTTATATGTAGTTTTGTTTTGTTGTATAAATTGTGATAAACTCGCTTATCGTTCCACCTTAAGCCAGCCGCAAACCTAACATATTATTTAAGCTAATATGAAAATTGCTCAACTAATAACCGAGGCAGGGCACGTACCGCTCGCCCGTAATTAAACTTACGAATGACATACCGAACCGAGATTATTGGACTTGATTCCACTTGAATGTATGTTTTAACTTCTATTCTTCAGTTGTGTTAGCATTGGTGAATGTTTTAGCGGAAAGACGATAGCGCAAACAGATAACATGAAATAAAATAATATGATCGACGACTGTATCCCAGGGAGCGGTATTTCTTCTTCTGTATAATTTTTTCCATGCACAACGCCCTTCACACTGCCGAGGACCGAAATAGATGGAGGAACATCATCAGAAAGAAACTGATTCTGAAGGGTGGTCACGACCCTCAGCATTGAGGAGTACGACTCAAGGAGGAGGATAATTTTTTAGGAAAAAAAAAGCTCGCTTTATGCATAAATTTTAGATTTTGTTTTTTGTACAATTTGCAATTTTGTTCCAAATAAATGATTTTTGATTTTGATTCGCGGGAAGATCCATGTTAACTAACTGCAAAATGCATATTATCTAAAGATCTAAAAAATGGTCCTTGAAATGGTGTTACTTACAAAGCTTATTAGACTTTTGCTCATGAACTCACTTATCTTTATAAGTCACTATAGCGAAGCTGTGTCGGAGATAAAAATATTATGGATAATAAAATATGTGGATCTTGTGTCTGCGAGATGAAAATATATTATTATTATAGCATTATTTGTCTTATACCTAAACAATATTTGCTTGTTTTTTCTTTTTTGCTAATACGAACATTTGATCATTATCAGTCACCAGTGCTAACAACACTTGCTTCGCAACATATAAGTTCTTGTTGCGAACTTGAATTTGGACAGAGTTTAAATTAAACGTCTGATGTTGAGTTCAATTTGTATACCTGTTGCTAGATTAGATACGTGACAAATTGTATTTATCACTAGATTTTGGTGGATACATTTGAATTTACTAAAGGCAAAACCGTGTTTGCCAAGTGGATCAGGGGGCTTACCATGACAGTTTAGGTTCTACCTATCATAACTTTACGTCAGCGCCTTAGCTTACGTCAAAAGCAGTTCATTATTGGACCTAAACTGAATCACTTTTAACGGTCACTGAAAGCTTACAGTAGGTACTTCGACTTTCGACCTAAAGGTCGTGGGATCGAATTCAGCCGTGCGTGCATCAATGAAATTACCTATCATGTCGAAAAAAATATTTGAGCTACGATGCTCCTTACGATGTTTTCCTTCACCGTTTAAACCCGTGTTGAGGGGTTTAAGCGGTGAAGGAAAACATCGTAAGGAAACCAGCTTTCCTAGCAGTTTATGGTGGCTAGAGTGGTTCAACCACGATCATTCTTTCAAGAGTTCCTGACTCATAAGACTAAACAATATTTTATGTTTTTTTTTGAGTTTAATGTTTTATTTATTTTATTAGGCTATTGCCAAAGTTAAAATTCTTACGGAAACTAAATGTTAAAAATCTACGCCACAAATAAAAATAGATCGTGAATAAAACCCAAGCCTCCGAATAAAACGACAACATCCAATTAATAATTTCCAGGTAACGAAACTTCACACGAACATTTTCTTTGGATGAGGTCGTGGTTTATAAACGAGCAACTTTGAAGCAACTTCTTGGCAATTTTTATAAATGTGTAGGTATATTTTTGGGTTTCAATAGGAGATGAAATCGATACATTACGTTAAGACACGTATTATAGCATACCACAAGGAAATAATAATCATTACATCATCATCATCATCATCATCACGTAAAGCCCGTCTCATCCCACTGCTGGGCATAGGCCTCTCTTCGCTTGTGCCAACCCTCCCTATCCTGCGCCAGTCTGACCCATGTACGACCTGCTGTTTTGACAATCATTACACTGAAAGAAATTCACGCTGACGAAGTTGCAATAGTAAATATTCTTTACTTTTGCAATTTCGTCAGCGTAAACTGTTAAACTGTAGTCACTGACCAACGCTGACGGCGACCTAAAGTCATCACAGCAGCGCTGACAATATTTATGATTGCGCGTTGGTACAGCTGCATAGTTTATTTATAGCGCATTGTACTCTGATTCTGATTCTGATTCTGTCTACACTACAATGCGAGTCGATTGAGAGCCTAATAACCTTATACGAACGTCAAAGATTGTCGCTCGATTTTTATCGCTCGTTCGTTTGCTAATTTCATGTCCTTCCATCTTTCGTTTTGAGAATTCGTTACATTGTCGCCGCGCGACACGTCGCGTCATTAAAACTTGCGATTGTCAAGTGGAATGGATGACGGTTGCGTGTCCCCACGTACAATATCTAACTAATTCTTCAAGAAATGTTCCAAAGTTTTCGAAGAATTCAGGAAATAAAAACGTGGAAAATTACAGGAAGGTGTTTTTTTGACCGCGTGAAACAAATGATAGCTCTGTTTAATTATTTATATTGAAACTAGTAGCACGTCCCGGCTTCGCACGGCTGTACCTACTAATGAAGCAACCGGGATAAAATATAGCCTATAACCTCCCGGACAGTCCATTCTACACACCCGTAAAAGAATTTTTGAAGTTGGTCCAGTAGTTTCGGAGATAACCTCCGTCAAACAAACAAACAAACAAATCTTACCTCTTTATAATTTATTATTCATATTTTTATTGAAAAAAGCATGGTTTTTGTCGTGGCAAAACTGTTTTGTTAGGGGGAATGCTGTTATTTTTAACCTACTACAAAAAAAGAGGAAAGGGTTCTATCAGACTGTTTTTTATGTTTGTAGGTTAGAGTACAAACTGTCAATCGTGGATCGTGACAGGTAGCACATGGCACACATTGAGGGAGGCCTATGTAGGACTCCCTCAGTTTGTGCCATGCGCATTCACAGCCCGACTGGGTATACCCAGCAGTGGGTGAAGTGGGACTGAAAATGATAATGATGATGATGGTTCATCCGTAAGTATCCTATGTTACTGATTTTGTAAACCGTTTACAAATTTTTTTTACAAAAACTCCTTTTTGGAAGTCAGTTTTGTATTACTCGTAACCTTGTTTTGATAATTTCTCCAATTAACAAATGACCTTGCAAGAACCTTGGCACATTCTCAATGTATATTGTACAGAATACTAATTCCATCAGGAAATGCTCAGGCACATCCTATACGAACAGGAAGTTACAGCGGAATCTTAAAAGGTCGCTCTCAGGGTCAAGTAGATAGATCAGGAATAGGTACCTGTTTAGTACCTATGCATGGAATTTAATAGGTACCTACACTTTTACCGCGAATAACTAAAGTAAGTTTATAATTTTTGTTTTTATTTTTATTTCTTCTCATTGACTTGTTATTTATTCTCGTCTGTAGATTATTTAGTTATAGATTTGTATGTTTTATTGTAATGTATTTGAGTTATGGATGTATAAATATGAAATACTAGCTGTCACCCGCGTAAGTCCCGTTCCCGCGGGAATATCGGGATAAAAAGTAGCCTATGTCACTCACCATCCCTTCAACTATCGCCATACAAAAAATCACGTCAATTCGTCGACCCGTTTTGCCGTGAAAGACGGACAAACAGACAGACATACACACACACTTTCCCTTTTATTATATTAGTATGGATATAAATGAGTTAATACCTAATAATTACCTACCTAAGTATAAACCTAAGTATAAGCAAGTCTCTGGTGATGGAGTTTTTAGGCCGCCTTGAAGGCTTCTGTACCTACATTAATAGATAGTCACTCAGATAAAATAAGTGATTAAGGTCTGTATTCAGAGACTATCCTCAAGCGTAAATCGTGTCTCAAGTGGTGAACCATAACGTAGTTTTCATAGTGAACTGTCAAAAAGTCTCTGAATTCGAGCCTAAGTAGGTAAAGTAAAATTTAGAGGCACAAACATTTTAATTAAAACTTAAATAAGTAAATCTTTGTGTAAAATACATAAATAAAATGTGAAATAGACAACACAGGAAGCCGGAGGGAAATCTTAGAAACGAAATTTTAAATATTTAAGGTGGTAGTCAGAGGTAACTCAAAAAAAATAAGTTAAATTATTTGCTGAATATTATAGTTTCATTGTATCCAATTTGGATGCAACGAATAGTTTGTTATATAAAACAGAGATGGCGCTAGGAGTAGAAAATAAGTAGAAGTCAAACTCTGAATGCTAATCAAAATGATAATAGGTAGTACCTAAATGATACATTTTGTTAGTGTTGTTTTCATAATTATAATATTTAATAAGTTGGGAATTGTAAAAATAGATAGATATTAATTTTTTACCATGAAAATTGATAGTTATCCGATAAACTGACTGATGTTTCAAACTTATTTCCAAAGATGGCGCTAGTAGTCATAGTTCTACAATGAGGTGTGTAGACAAACCCAATATTGTGTTTTTTTATGTTTGTGTGTGTGCGGCCTTGCAAAGAAAACACACATTTATATCGGGAACATAGGCTCAACTAATATTTAATTCTTATATTAGGTAGTTACCAACCTACCTACTTATTACAAAACGCCAAGTCTCAACAATAAAAAACAATAACGGACTCGTCAAGGCAGCCCGGATTACTCCAGCAAGTAAGTACTTAGTTCAATTTGTTTTAAGATACAGGTAATTAGTAGAAACGGGAACAAGTGGCTTTTTAATAATACCTTTCTGCGAAATCTTTTGAGTTGGGCCACTGTTATGGCGATTTTTGGAAAATGAAATTTCACAGAGAAAAGTTTTCAAAACGTTGTTACTGGCTTCTCACTGAAGCTTGACTATTTCGATTGTTATAGAATAAAAAAAGAGGCCCACACCACGGGACTCGCCTGATTTTTTCCCTGGTGTAGGGAGTTGCGTTGGAACAGGCAATAGAGTCACCTAGCTTATAAGACAGTAGGTGTGAGAGATGTTTGAGTTCCTACAGAAATAAACACATTTTTATTTTCTTTTCAGTGCATCACTAGGAAGGTAGTATCTACTAGTCAAAATCATATCCAAAAAATATGGTAGGTTCTTTTATTTTATTATTCTTTAACCACAGACCAATTTTGTATGTGGATAAGTGATACCCTAGATTAACACAGGCTACTTTTTATTCCGATATTCCCACGTAAACGGGACTTACGTGAAACCACGGGGCGCAGCTAGTTATATCTATAAGTACCTATTCGCGATATTCGCAGCCTCAGCATTCGTTTCGGAAATTATTTCAGTGGAATTGCCACTCGTGTCGAAGTAGGCTCCAGCCTCCTTTTCACTCCATTTTATTTTTCCCTCTGAACGATATTAATTCTTATATTTTACACAATCGTCCTTGTGACTCCAGTTTTTTGTACTCAAGTAATTGAGTGGGGTCTTGAGTTGAAATATTATTGAGATTAAAAGATGTTTATGTTTTGTTGGTGTGTATGGTGGAACTTTTCAACATCAACATCAAAGTATACCTACCTAATGGTCTAAATTGAAATACCTACGAAAATAAAACAAAAAAACGATGTAAGTACCTATAATAATGACATGCCGCGTTAATACCCTGATCACACGTACCGAGTAAAGTGGCGAGAGAGTGCTCTCGGCCGAGCGCTCGGTACGTGTGAACACTTTGACAGATCCCTCGGCCGAGCCACAGGGCGAGAGAGTCACTCGGACCCTCATCTTTTTTCCCGGCCGAGTACCGCCGAGTACCCTGCCCCCCGCTACTCCGCTCTGTCTCGCTCGCTTACTCGGTTGGTCTGAACACGCGCATGACGCGCACTCGCCACTCGGTGCGATACGGCCACTTTTTTCAATCGAAGTTTTGCTTGCAATTTATCGTGTCCCACTTTTGTAGTCAACTGAACTACTGACTCTGCATTTCAAAATACGTGTGAACGGCCGAGACAGATTTCACTCTCTCGGCCGAGACACATTTCACTGTCTCGCCATTTTACTCGGTACGTGTGATCAGGGTATAAGAGCCATTACGCACTGTCGACTAGTCGCCGCCGGCGACTTACTGCCAATTTCAATAACCTTTCTATCTCCGATTTGGCTTACTGCGGATGGATATTAATTGACATTACTTCCATACAAAATATGTCAAATATCTACCGACAGTAGGCAAAATCGGAGATAGAAAGGTTATTGAAATTGGCTGTTAGTCTCTCGGCGACCAAAACATAGGCAGAGACCAAGCGACCAAGTGCGTAAACATCTATATGAACTAATGAAAGGTCGCCGGCGACTAGTCGACAGTGCGTAATGGCTCCAAGACATTCATGGTTATTTGGAGAAAATGCGGTTGATCTGCAACCCTTTTATCAATCTTCAGAGTACTCCTCAAATAAATAATTTAAGGTCTCTACTTAAGTACATTTCTATGAATATAAGTTATTAAATTATGACACTATTTAACAGTGAAAGGTGTTCAACGGATGCTACTTAGTCGGTACACTTTCTATGGCCATAATAACTTGTATTTATTTCCCATCAATAGATATAAAGCTGCAATTGCAATTCTAAGTATCTATTACTGCTATTACTATGAACATCTGCTGTGGGTTCGATTCTCGACTCCGTAATCGTTTTGGCTACATCTGCGCAGTATTAAATGCAATTTTTATGTGAAATTGATACTTTCACTTATTTTGCATCATTTGTTACTCTAGACTTCTAGAGTTATTCAAAATGAAGGTTTATATAATTTAATACAGAAGTAAATAAAGTTTTATTTAAAGGCTGGGTTGAATATAAAAAAACACACTGTGACGGCCTAGTGGGTGAAAGCCAGCCTTAGACGCAGAGGTTGCAGGTTCGATTGTATGAACTACGAAAAAAATTCTCGAGTCCGGGTTTTTTCGTAGTTATAAATTATTTGTTTTTTTATTTAAAAAAATGAAATATGATCACGAGCGTGTCCTAGGGAGAGACCTAACAAATGTATCTTTGTAGCAAATCAATCATCTGGTTACTTTAACACAAGCATTAAGTTTCTTTTTATTTTTATTTTTAGTTTTAATTTATCTCTTTTTTATACCTACTCTGTGCTGTTATGACATGTGTGTCAATAAAGTTACTTACTTACTTACTTTTTACTTTCTTTAGCTTAGGACTTATAAGGATAAGTATTACAAATCAGAACAATAAAATCCAGAGCAGTTTGGGGTAATATGGTCTATCGTACTGTCAGTTAATCAGATCATTGCTCTATCTAGGCTGCCGGCTGTCAGACTGGCTCCCAGCTGAGCGCGCACCTGCACCAGGTGACAGGCAAGTGCGGTGTATGTGGGTAAGTGATGGGCAGTCGGGGTAATATAGCCTTGTAATGTCTCTGCCTGCATTATTGCTAATTTAAAGAAATCAAATTGAAATGAATTTAAATTGTACTTTATCGCGTAATTACCAGTTTATAGATTTCCCTACCTCTGATGTTAGAAAGTATGTTTTTTTGAAAATATTATAGAATTTGAAGTATTGAAATTGTGCAAAAATAAAGTATTTTGTAAATGTATTCGATTAACAATCCTATTTTAATCAATGATTATTAATTTTACCAACTTTTAACTTTGCCTGTGTGTGTACCTACACCACTATAGAATACATAGTGATTATAATGGTATCAAACAAATGCGTGAAGTTCCTCAAACAAAAATAACTTTTAACTTAAACTTATTTAGCCAAGTACCTTTCAAAAATAATTATTATTCAAACAGTCCGTTCAATCTCTATTCCATTATTGATTATTTGCGCTTTTACGCATAAAACTCAACATCTGTTTTGACAATGCCAAGGCCGAATCACCCCAAGCTCCCCTACTCACAATGCGTAGCTTGCATACAAAAACGTGTACTCGAAATTCAAATTTCGAATCAGCTGGATTCAAAAATGGAATTCCGTTTCGAATGAGGTCCTTTAGCACCAGTTCAAACATCAACGAATTGGAATGCAATTATTTTCAATTAAAATTTTAACCATCGAATAGATCCTACTATCCTACTAATACCTATCCTACTATCCCACTAATATTATAAATGTGAAAGTTTGTGAGAATGTATGTATGTTTGATACTCTTTCACGCTAAAACGGCTGGACCGATTTTGGTTGAAATTTGGTATGTAGATAGGTGATACCCTGGATTAACACATAGGCTACTTTTGATCCCGATATTCCCGCGGCAACGGGACATACGCGGGTGAAACCGCGGGGCGCAGCTAGTAATTATATAAAATTGTTAGTATATAAGCATAAAATATAATAAAAATGGTATAAGGCCTAAGAGTGTCTTGGACATACTCGTAGAATTTTATCGCGTAGTTATTAAGTAACTACTGACGAGCGATAAAATTCAATTTTAAATCGAAACTAGCGTAGAATTTAGAATGCTTAGTGCTAAACGTTTGCCCTCCATTCATTGGCTAACGGTTTGGGCACGTGCAAAAACATCTGTGAACAGCTGATTTTGACATAACCAGTTCCGTACACTATGGGTTTATCAGCTGATGCTGTCAAAAGGTAATTGTTAAAAGCCGGTTATAGGCAGCTACAGGAGGAGGACGGGACTTGGGCCTTGAATGTGTTAAGTCGTTAAACCATGACGGAGGCATTTTTAGGCGGCCTAAAAACTCCGTCACCAGAGTTGGCCACTTGCTCATGAATACCAACGAGCGAGCGAGCGACTTCCAAAAGATTTCACTTTATTTCTTTTAAGTAAGTAAGTAGGTACATCAAGTTGACGATAACTAACTGATGTAAAAGATCAAGTAGGTAAACCTACCTAATTAAATTCGCGTAATGTTAAATTTTAAGTACTTACCTACCTACATTTTATTTATAATTTCATAAAAAAGCATCAACTAAAAACATTTAGACTTCGACTTTTCGCGTTTCATTACTAACCTAAATTTTGTTAATAATTTTATTATATACAAACTTGTCAAGTTTTAGTCATGTCTAATTTGACATTAAGTTCGACCTTGACCGTAACGGCTGGTTAGGGTAATTTAGTGCTTTCGCTGAAATAACAATTATTAGTACAAAAAGTCTAGGGTTAATCGTTAAAAGTAATAGCTGTATAGGTCAAACAACTAATTTTGATAAAATTGATCGTTATCTTAGATTATTTTGCAAAAAAAGTAGCTAAAAATAAATAAATAAATATCCTTGGACATTCCACACAGCGTCATCTAGTCCCAAGCTAAGCAACTTAATGCTTGTGTTATGGTAACCAGATGACATTTTATACTTAGATACCTTTTTTTTGTAAATACATACACATTATAGATAAAAAAACACCCAGACACGGAACAAATATCTGCAGAACATACAAACATTTGTCCCGTAGCGGGGATCGAACTCGCTCTTCGTCTCAGCCGAGCCTTCGCCCGCTGCGCCACAGAGGTCGTCAAGGAAGGTTTATGTTCCACTGCTTTTATTTTAACCTTTGCTATATAAATACAACCTTTAATGACAATGCCTATGGTTTGAACCCATAGGTTACGACACATAGTCAAAGGTCATAGTTTTTGGAGGTCATTGCCCCGTGCGCGTGCGCAGATCAACAATACATTTCCACAATGAACAACCTTATTTTTTCCACTACTGATTTACTGTGAACCTTATTTTCTTTACTATAGGATTAAAAATAAAGTCATAAATATGTGTTGTATCGTAAGCTTTATGTTCTAGGTGATAAGGTTGTAATTAGGTTTGAAGGATATGTGTGTATGAATTTGTATGGTGGTTTTCGATGGTTAGATTCGATTGTTTTTATTCAAAGCAGTGGAAATGTTTAATTGAGTTTAAATAATGCTAGTAATGTTTTGTTCATTTGTTAGATGCGTGGTTACGCACGAAATGGTAGATAGGGCGTTATGTTCTAATATAGCCTGGTTTAGACTTCATTATTTCTGAAAACATCATTTTTAGTCATAAGAAGAAAGAAAGAAAGAAAAATAATGTTTATTTCGTAGGACCTCAAGGATCGCTCAAAAACGTACAGTCTTAAAAGCTCTTCTTGCCTGCTTCTTTTCCTGGTGTAGGGAATCGCGTTGGAACAGGCAATAGAATCCCCTAGTTTTAAGAACCTGACATGTATAAGATTTTATTGAATAAAATATTTTGACTTTCAGTTCTAATAATTTATTTACAGAAACTAAACTAATACATAACTGTACAAAATACAAATAGAACCAGTTGACCCATCTAAGGACCGTTGCAAACGGTCTATAGGTAGCTCAACTGATCCAAACCACTGCCAGACGGAAGCGTGCCCAAGACACTGGCCGCATTGCCATTTTGACTTTTGACTTTTGTGAGGTCACTCTATTGCCTGTTCCAAAACAACTCCCTACACAAGGGAAAGAATCAGGCAAGAACATGGTGGTGTGGGCCTAGCTTTTTTTACACATACGAATGAACGAACTAGTTATAGAGGTATGTTTCGGCTACGCTACTTCCTACATATTTGTAGGATTAACACTCCTGGGTTATAGATCAGTAGTATTTATCCTACCAATAATATATAATTATAAATTAAAAATAAATTATAATTAATAGTGGACCTTATGTGTGACTATGACTAAGTACACATAGTCCTATTTAGACAGTCTTAAAACGTAATAATATAAGTAGTTTTAATAGAACTATTTTGAAGGCACAACTTTTGCTACAAACGTCATTATTTAAAACTAGAAACTAAAATAGAACAACTGTACAAAACAATTAATTATATTTTACCAAAAGTAAAACATTGCGTCATATACGGAGTTTGTTCCACACGTGCTGTCGAATAAAAAGAGCAATAATTATGTTTATTTTAACACGAGCATTATTTCACTGGACAGATAGATGAGTCACATATAGGACAGTCATATTTCACATCGAGACAAAGTTTTGTCTTTAAAAAGCGGAGACAGTAATTTTCTGACCGTCAATGAAGGCCTGCAAGCTATCAGAGTTTGTAACTTATTTTCTGATGCTTTAAATCTAAAGTTACTTGCAGGCTTTCTAGAGATAAAATTTCTATGAGCCCTCTCGTTTCATTGACAAATTGGAAAGATTATAATCAGAATTATAAGAAAATACATTTTCTGAAAAAGCTTTAAGCTTTCCTTATTTGAAAACTATTGTTTTGGACAAATGTAACTGGTTCCGTTTCTACTTACGAGTATATTGAAAATTTTTTATGTAACTTTACTACAAAAAATAGTTAGTATTTTTTACTACGACTAAATAATTACAAATCAATCGGCAATTCAATACAATACGAATCCAATATTTCAAAGACACAAACAATCAAAAATTTTCGACACATTACGTACGTACTCTAACGGTGACAGTATTAAAGTAACGTCGAGTTTTACAAAATTAAAATTTCAATCGTCAAACCCCAAAATCTATTATCTATCAAACTAAGCTAACCGCACGCATAACTTTGTGAAACAATTGAAAATTATAGATCCTATTACTAAGATATAAGGTTCATTATGTAATCGATTTTGTGCGTTAAGGTGACGAATTAAGAAAATATTCGACTCAAGAATATAGATGTGGAGTGATAGTGCGTGACACATTTTAGGGCTGTCAGTTTAAAAAAAGTGAATTTTTAATTTTAATTTCCAGTCAATAGCCATAACTAGCAGTCTGGCTTTGATTTGCAATTAAATAAATATTGCTTACTTTGGCAACAATAATCTTGATGGATCAGTGTCAAAATCTTTAAAAATCTTTTTTGAAGTCGCATATTGAGATATAAAGGGGATTAACAATCAAATTACCTTAATTAAACTCATAGGTAGATAGTTTAATTTATCCTATCTATGATTCGTGTATTTGACTAATAAACTGTCACCCGACTGTGGTTACCGATAGTGAAGTTAATGATGATGAAAATAAGGTAAGGTAAGGTAGTTTAAGACACAATATTTGAATCACGTGAAGTTGAAAATTTGGAATCCCATTACCAATGTGATCCCACTACCAATGAGTATGTGTGTTGTGTGTGTGTTTGTAAGTATGAGATGTGAGAGTAAATGACAACCCTATACACAGGGTGTTATTTTCGAGTAGTACGGTGCGCTGACGCATCGTGACTCATCGCCGGTTTTGGTAAACGATGTTTATTGCACTCTAAACTGTATTACCGCGGTAAATCTTCAAAGGTAAGAGAATTTATCTAGTAAAGCGATTTTAATGCTTGAAGCGCTGTTATTCATGTTTATTTGATTTTGATGGATTTCCGAAGTTAACGATTAAAGCGATTACAAAGTAGATGATTGCTAGTGATAGCTCATTATTTTGAAAACCAAATCTACCTATAATAGGTCATGGCACTAATGGTGGCGGTTCTGATTCCGCCAAAACTTAAACTAAACTATAGCATACTTATATATTTTAAGCTATTGCATAGCTTCTATCGCGGGCCTTGAGCGTGGTGACCGAATCCAGAAATTCCGTAACGAAAAAACCTAACGCTTGTCACTTTAGTTCAGCAACTCGCCTCTAGGTGGCATGCAATAGCTTCGCGGCAGTCCCCGAGTGCCACACATCTTTTTTTTATAGTGTTAAACCACACTTAGGCATCTCATTAAGGACGATCGCTTGTATCTCGCGGGTTCGAATCCCGTCGAACCTTTTAGTAAAATTTTTCATTGGGATGGCTTTGGACAAGATGGCAATGCATATGAAAACATTTAAAAAAAACGATGTCCATTTTTTAAACGCAAAGTTTTATCTTCCCCGCTACGAGACAAAATGTTTGTTCTGCAGATATTTGTTCCGTATCTGGGTGTTTTCTATCTATAATACCTATGTATGTATGTATTTACAAAAAAAATGTATCTATGTATTAAATCAGTCATCTGGTTACCATAACACAAGCATTAAGTTGCTTAGCTTGGGACTACATGACGCTGTGTGGAATGTGCAAGGATATTTATTTTATTTTTATTTTTATCTATAATTTGTTTACATGTTTCAAACACACAAACTTTCATTATTAGTGAGATTAGTCAATAGTAACTGAATCAGTTATTTCGTAACACCATCAGTTTAGGCATTATTACTAATGACGGCGCGTGCTGATCATTTGCTCAGCGCAGCTGTTCTTATGACTAACATTATGTCCATCGATGGAAATACATTACACTTTCTGAATAATAATTATACTTAACTTAATATAAGACTTTATATGAAATGAACACAGACATACCCGTCATATCGCTCTCCATCAAGCCGAAAATCGAGGCAGATGGAGAAAAACTATTGAAAAAGTCATACTTGCGCGGAGTCACGGTCCTCAACTGTGGGGGAACGACTAAGGAGGAGGAGAATCATCATCATCATCATCATCATCAGCCATTTTTAACCCACTGCTGGGCATAGGCGTCCCTTCGTGATTGCCATTCGCACGAAGGAGGAGAATATGAAATGAAAATAAGAATTAAGATCACAACTGTATCCCAGGGAGCGGTAGAAATTTCTTTCAGATCCCTTTAGATCTTTTGAAAATGTCTAATGGGGTAGGTATGTCCAAGTACATACTTTTTTCCAACTCTCTCAAAAGAGTCTGGGCAAATGCCGTCACATCGTAAATTTAATAAAAAAAATTAAATTATTCATCTAACAGTAGCAAGTGCTATCTACCAATCATGAAACAACGATACCGAAGGAACACTATAATTTACAGCAAAAAATGCATGCACATTCGCATAGAACTAGCCACCTGCTAACTCAAGTCGATATGCTTCGTAGATTACTTGATGCCTTGAGGCTTTACTGGAATTAGTCATAGTTCTGTTAAAAACATTATTTTTAATAATAAAAGGTGCTGGTTAGAACTTTATTTGTTTATAGTGGTAAACTGCACTAGGGTTTCGTGGCCGAGTGGTAAACTGGTAAGGCAGTCCGGCTTGAAGACGATCGCTTGTTTCTCGCGAAACTTTTATTAGGATTTTTTATTTATAAAGGGGTTTTTTTATATTGATTTCGTTTATTTAGTTAAATTTAGTTTCGTTTCGTTATTCCACACCTCTGTTCTCTTTTTATATGCGCTACATAAAAGCGGAAACTTTATTGGTTTTTGTATAACTTAATTTCATTAGCTATAAGATCTACTGTACTGTTTGATTCCCTATGAAAAAAATAATAATAATAATTTACTACTGGCTTAAAAACAACCCATTATCACATAACTTCTAAAGTCACATGATAAAATAATGTCAAGGGCTTATACGAAATCACTTAGTACTTCACCCCATCCAAACTTCAAAATTACTTCGGATGAAAAGCTGATACGGTATAGGTATTGTGTGGAGGTCGTAAGGGCACAACTTCGACTTATTAATAACGTCTTTGAATAGAATCTCTACATTATTATTGAGAATGTGTATATTGGCCGGCCCTTGGTGACTGTTCAGATTTGGGGGACTTTGTTTGTTTGAAGTATATTGAAACTAGCTGCGCCCCGCGGTTTCATCCGCGTAAGTCCCGTTCCCGAGGGAATATCGGGATAAACAGTAGCCTATGTGTTAATCCAGGGTATCACCTATCTACATACCAAATTTCAACAAAATCGGTAAAGCCGTTTTTGCGTGAAAAAATAACAAACATACATATATTCTCACAAACTTTCACATTTATAATATTATAGTAGGATAGTAGGAAGGATAGTAGGATAGTAGGATAAGAAGTAGGAAGTAGAAAGGATAGTAGGATAGTAGGAAGGAAGTAGGAAGTAGGAAGAACGACATTTAACTGCACTGCTGCCGCCTTATTCTCCAAATAACCATGCCTTGACGTGGCACGTCACGGCGTGGTTATTTTGAATAATGCGATGAATTTCTGAAAACAAAAGCTAGATAACGTGCAATCTCTTACTGCGTCATGTTTTGAAAGTCATCGAGGATCGACATCCAGCAGTTCCCACTGCTGGATGTCGATCCTCGATGACCAAAATAAGTTAAAAATTATTAGATATTATTATTACAACGGGAAATGACTCACGTAAAAATATTGTCGATTTAGATACCGACAATGTTTCGATTCTTCCTTACAATCTTCATCTGGGTAATGAGTATGGTCACTCCTCGCGGGCGCGTGAAAGTCTGAAGATTATCCGAAAGAATCGAAACATTGTCGGTATCTAAATCGACAAGATTTTTCCGTTAGTAATTTCCCGTTGTATTAATATAATGTCCAGTACAACTCACGATACAAAATATTGGTAGCTTGAAACAGGTCTCCAGACTATCCAGCGTAGTGATGTGAACACACACAAATACCTCACAAATCCTAGTGCTGGTGAGCCCTTCAATTTGTGATGGATGACGTCATCGCTCAGCCTCGATCCGTATTGTGTGATGTAAAGTATTTTTTAGAAAGCTTTTTTATGCGCTCCATAAAAATCCTTTTTGGAAAACGAATCACTA
The DNA here is from genome assembly GCA_947086425.1 of Xanthorhoe spadicearia. Taxonomy (NCBI): domain Eukaryota; kingdom Metazoa; phylum Arthropoda; class Insecta; order Lepidoptera; family Geometridae; genus Xanthorhoe; species Xanthorhoe spadicearia. The sequence continues at coordinate 529,220 of OX352212.1, forward strand.
GCTTTGCTTCCTTTGAAGATAAAGCCTGCATCGTAAAGGAAATATTATACTCTAGCTGCGCCCCGCGGTGTTGCCCGCTCTGAATAGTTCATACGGACTACCGGGATCAAAAGTAGCATGAGTTATTCCATGAAATAAGCTAACCTGGTGCTATATATTATCCCCATTATGCATATTCGACCTAAAACCTGTATTAAATCTGTATTAGCTAAAACGCATATTAAATCTGTTGCTATCTCTTTTCGTTGACATATGTGTGACAAGAAAAAAACGTTCTTAAAACCTGTATTAAATTGTCAAGTTTTTATGAATATGACCCTAAATGTATAGTAATTTTTTAAATTACATTATATGACGTTTGATCTTTACTATTAAACGCAACCTAAATGAGCTCCTAAATATTCAAGTGGCGTTTATATATAGGTATGTCATCGATTTCGATGCGGCCTAAAGCGGCCTGAGGGGCCTATAGTCTACATCTACAGCAGATAAAGCGGCAATAAGCGGATATTGCCACGGCTCGCCAATCACTGATTTCCGCTTTTCCGTTACCAATAATTCGCGAAACGTTTACGTTTTTACTGGACGATACGATTTTAAGAATAAAACATGATTTTTATATCTCATTATTTTTTAATGTTATATCTCTTAGTGCTACTTAAATGGAACCTTCGACTAATCTAAAACAAACGTATTTATAAAACACTAGTAGCTTGTCCCGGCTTTGCACGGGTGTACTATTAAAACTACCGGGATAAAATATAGCCTATAACCATCCCGACAGTCCATTCTACATAATAATATCGGTGGAGAGTTTTTGCAATCAGCTCCAGTAGTCAGTAGTTTCAGAGATTACCTCCATCAAACAAACAAACAAACTATTACATATTTTGGTACCTAAATGTCAGCTTTTTGCAGAAGTAAAGATTCCATACGTGACAGGTTGCTAGCCCATTGCTGCTAGAAAGCTAACTGGTTCCCTCACGATGTTTTCCTTCACCGTTTAAAGCTCGTGTTAATTCGCATATAAACTCGGACTGGATAAGTTCATTGATGCACGTCTGGATTCGATCCCACGTCCTTCGGATCGAAAGTCCGGGTACCTCATCTCGAACATTGCATTCACTCCGTTTTTTTTTCGGGCTATTTTTTGGTTTTTGTTTTTGCGGCATCACCTAGCGGATTTAGGCATCCGACTACATGCTACTTAGCACTAGATGGATTTTTGATTGCATGCAAGACCTAAACGCCGCTCGGGGCGCCGCAAAAATCAAACACAAAAATAGCTTGAAGAAACAAGAACAATAAGAATAAGAATAAGAATAAGAATATCTTTATTTTAGAGAACACACAGCACAGACGAAAACAATAACAGAAGATAGGTACACAAATAATGCAATGGTAGAAAAAAAACTAAAACTAGAATTAAAAAAGACAAAAGTAAAACAGAACAAAAAAAAAAAAACATACATTTTTGGACGGGCAGCGTCTGCACAGGTGTTGCCCCCAAAAAAGGACCGGTCTCAGCTTTGGGTCGCCCTGCACCAAATAGGTACAGAGCAACGCTGGTTTTCAGACCGACGAACAATGTTCGAGATGAGGTATGTTACCTACATAGTTACATAAGTCATCTGTGGTGTTGTATTGTAATCGGAGAGTGTAAAAGCATCTTATTGATTCATCCCGATTTCTGTTTGTTTTTTATGTTTACGCGCAGAAGGAAGTACTCGTATTTCGTATTATGGCGAATTTTAATTAGTAATTATTAATTTGCGGAAGGTAGAGCGTAAGATTATATAATATAATATTTATGTTATTAATTATGTAAATTATGTTACGCTGTAATGAATATTATTTGACTTACATGATTATACATAGATTGGCATGAAGCGAGTTATTAAAACAAGTGGCGTTTTTTTGAAAGTAACTTACACTAATTCGCTTCATTTATTAATTTAGTTATTTGTTTAATCCACTTAAATATTTAAAATTATATTTAAAATAATGAATATAATAATTTAATAGTTGATTTACCGCTCCCTGGTCTATACCAGTCATGATCAAATCTCATTATTTTGTTTGAAAATGAAATCCATCCACTTTCCATACTTATTATTATAAAAGGGAAAGTTTGTGTGTCTGTCTGTCTGTCTGTTTGTCCGTCTTTCACGGCAAAACGGGGCGACGCACGTATTGATGTGATTTTTAGTGTGGTGATACTTGAAGGGATGGGGTACTCCCCATCACAAAAGTAGCCTATGTTACTACATAGGCTACTTTTTATCCCGATATTCCCACGGGAACGGGACTAACGCGGGTGAAACCTAGTAAAATATAAAATTTATTCTGATTGTGTGTTTGATTCTATCGTTGACTGTACATTCTCTTTGTGCGAACAGCCTATATATTTGGAAACTCATCTCGCGTTGGCTTGTCGCGCGCATTATTGTGTGATGATTTAGGAACCAATTACAAATGAGTTATTGTTCTTATTTACACAGATTTTGTTTTGGTTTTCGGAAGATAATGTTTTGAGATCTAATTAGAGGATTTCTATTCAGGAAGTTTGGATGCTCTAATGTTTATGTTTATTTTAATAAAAGTCATACCTAACTGCGAATGGATACGAAAAGTTTTGGAATCACTTAAAAATATAATATTTTTTTAATTGATTCCAAAAGTTAAAAAAAAAAAAAAAAAATTCAGTACTTACTTATTCACATTAAAAACTATCGTGAGTTGTACTAGACATTACCTACATTACTCGTTATACAAAGTGAAATTACTCACGTAAAAATATTGTCTTTTGGAAAACGAAGAGTAGAACGTATGATCAACGCATACACGAAGATTCTCCGGAAGAATCGAAACATTGTCGGTACCTAAATCGACAATATTTTTACGTGAGCAATTTCCCGTTGTATTAATTGACAGTATTCACAATTCAAAGAACCCATAACCTAAAGCGTAGACACAGCCACTCAACTATTAACCAGAAGCCGTAAAAAATCGTGCTTAATCGATTTCCTAAGTAAGGAGCAATTCGTTGCGGCGATCAAGTAACCAAAACTATTTAGTGTAAAAAATTACTTAATCGGTTTACCAGAGGGCTCTGACCCGGGGTTGGGTGACAGTTTACAGTGTTATTAATTACAGCGCTTTTTGCTGGCCCGGGATATAGATTTTCGCCATGTTTGGCGATTGGAAGTACCTTGAATTTCTGCCTTCCGATTGTCTAAATTGTATAAAATTGTTGCCCATCAAAAATTACAGAAGGTATCTACATAATACGCGAAATCAATGGTCAAGTTTTACGCTAAATATTATGTAAGTTAGTACCTTAACTTCCACACAATCACATTTCACAGTTGCTTTCGCAGATTACTGATATTTTGATTCGCAACTATGTTATACAAGCTGCGCCCCGCGGTTTCACCCGCGTAAATATCGAAATAAAAAATTGCCTATGTGTTAATCCAGGGTATCACCTATCTACATACCAAATTTCAACCAAATCGGTCCAGCCGTTTTTGTGTGAAAGAATAACAAACATACATACATTCTCACAAACTTTCACATTTATAATATTAGTAGGATAGTAGGAAGGAAGTAGGATAGTAGGAACTAGGACAAGCTATACAATCGGGACAAAAACTAAATCAAAAATTTCAAGTAAGAATTATCACAAAAAAATACCTAAACAAGTGGACGACTATTCAAAACTTTCCCACTTACCATATCTGACCCATATCCGGCACATGTCCCGAAGAATGTTGTAACAACAACACGAACACGTGAAACACGCCGTAATTAATAACAACTTCGAATAATTTGTCTGTTTGTAAACAATGGAAAGGCAGCGTTAGAAGTTTCAAACGGTCTCGTTACAAAAGCTCAAATAAACTTTGGTTTATTGACAGGATATATATCTACGGACGACGTGGATTGTCTAACTTTTATCACATTATTGCGAATCAAAAATATCAGTGATCCACGGAAATAACGGTCAGAATACTTATAGATTTATAGATTTATTGGAAAACCAACAGCTTATATAACAAATAGGTAAACTTAATAAGACACAGGAAGCCAATTATTATGTTACTTACCATGCCATCATATTTCACAGTTATTTTAGCGGATTACTGATATTTTTGATTCGAAACAATGTGATACAAGTTAGACAATCGGGGGGCTGGTATATCAAAACCAGGGTCTGATTTGGTTCGCTTTTTAAACCACAGGAAAATGGTGATCACTAAACCTGATTTGGTGATGAAATTACAGTTCACACATTTGTCTCGCCACGAAAATCAAACTCGCACCTCTTACCTACGCTTGCAAGGACGTCAAAATAATGATGATTCAACATGACTCACTAACACGTGTCGAAACTCATTATTTATTGTTAGCGTTTTACGCACTTTTAAAATGAAGATTGAAGATGGAAGATATTAAATGACTAATCTTAACCATGAAAGTAAAAATAGTCGGTAAGTAATATGACTGTTTAGAAAAAGGATCATGAAAAGTCATCATCATCCTCCTGCCCTTATCCCACTATGTGGGGTCGGCACAACATGTATTCTTCTTCCACTTCCCTCTATCAGACGTCATCTCAACACTCACACCTTTCTTACTCATGTCTTCCTTCACACAATCCATCCATCTTTTCTTGGGTCTACCTCTAGACCTATATCCATCCACATTCATATCAAGTACTCTCCTAGATCTCCTAGATCATGAAAAGTATTATAATAAATTACAAACATACTCAAGTAAATAATCGAGCTTTAAGTCTCAGTGAAGGAAAACATCGCGAGGAGAACAAGTAGGTAGTTTTCTTATAGTGTCGATAGTTAGCTGCAGCTACCCCACAGAAGTGTCCCGTTAAGTGTAGGCTTAGGATGAATTAATTATAAGTAATTAATTATTTATTAATCTTAAGATTACCTCCTTATGATGCAGAAATTATCGAAGTAAAGATGTAAGTTTGGTTTTTGATTTTATTGAAAAAGTAAAACAGACAAATAATAGCTATTACTATTTTTTTATAAATTCTTTATTGCACACAAAGTAAAACTAGAATGTACAATTGGCGAGCATAATACCGAAGGCATTTTCTACCTGCTAGCCAATATCATAAGTAGGAAAAAGTATAGGCGTGCTAATATTAGACTTATTTTAAGACACTTATTACAAAAAACTATACTTTTTTAAAGCTAATGGTTTTACAAATAAATTAGCCCTAAGCTACTTAATAATATAAAAGAATAACTTAATGTTATCGAACCTGTCATCATTTACAAAAATGTCTCGTAAAATGTTATCTCAGAAGTCGCGTGTCTCAAACCTTTTACTCAAATCCACAATTTTTCAGTTTCAAACTGAGATATAATCTCATAAATTATTTAGCCGAAGCACAGAATATAAATTGTTATGCTTTTAAAATAGTTTAAAATGGAGACGTGTGAACCAATTTGGTAGTTACTGAATTTGCTAGCAGCTATAGAATCACCAGCAGAGACTTTGTTTTCATAAGTGATCCTTGAGAAAATGAAATGATTTTTGACTAGAACTTTAGCTTTTATGGTTTTAATAATCAATTTCCAAATAATCATTGATGTACTCGTATAGCTAACCCCCGGTTCCTATAACAAACTAACGGATGTCCGTAGGACTTTCGCCATAGCAACGTTGTTATCTGTCAAAAAGTTTCATACATTTTATGTTGAAATAAAAACGTTGCTATGGTGATGGACCTACGAACATCCGTTAGTTTGTTATAGGAACCGGGGGTAAGTGAAATGGAAAAAGATGCACGATATTTTTTGACTACCTACGAACATTTGTCAATCTTCCGAAATCGTTACTTTTATAAAGATTTTTAAATTTTTCTATCGATTTGTTTTTGAAAAGTGCAAAATTTGGAAAAGGTTTCAAAATGTATTTTTAAAAGATTTGATACAAACCATCGTTTATTATCTAGAATAGTTAGTTGTTACTTGATTAACAGACAAAATGTTTATGTAATTTTACATAATTTATTTTATTTTTTAATGTCGTTAGAGTCTATATTTCAATAAAAACCCGTGTTAGCAGCACCCACTAAAGATTTTAAAATTATGACCATGAATGCATTTCTTACCAAATAATTAATTTAACATTAATTAATGCAGTGTTAAATGCATCGTAAAATTAAAGCACTTATACCTTCCGCGGGCTGTTATAATATCAGAGTGAATATAACCAATATAGATGTAATTGTAGTACGAACATAAATAATTAAAAGTGCTTACAAAAGATCAATAACTTTCTTATCGGCTTTTTAAGCGTGTGTTTGGACTTCTTTGCTATCAAAATAAATCTCTTCAAAGAAAGATATCATGAGAAAACCATTTCATACTTTGAAACATACAAAATCTCTGTGTAAATTGCCCAAGGGTACTTTATAATACTACATTATAATAATAATTGAAATCAAACACAAACATAGCATAAAGAAACAAGAACAATGTTAGAGATGAGGTATCTGATTCATGTAGGTAATCTGTGGTAGTACCCTGTTCCGGGCCAGCTTTCATGGTCCTCCATCAAAGATAGCTAGTAACATGGTGCATCATGGGCAGTGCACGCGATGTATAGTCTGGTTAACACTTCTCCAAGCAACGAACTTAGACCGCCTTAGCTCCCGAACCGTGAAACAATATTAATGATAAAACAAAATGACTCCACAATTATTTCACTCAACAGATTATTATCAAGCACCTATTAAATAATTCAGTACAATAGTTTCACTTGGAATATTCGAGCCGCGATAAAGGGTGAAGAATTTAATAAATTAAATTGTATGACGCCGCTGCGCCGAAATGAAAATAGTTCATCTTTTTGGTTATTTTAGGGTTCCGTGAATTTAAACGTAAAAGTCACTTACGTGACGCTAGGAGGTTGCGGGTTCGATCTCCAACGGGACAAATGTTTGTACCTATGTACTGCAGATATTTGTTCTGTGTCTCTGGGTGGCTTCTATCTATTATATGAATGTATTTAGAAAACAATAATCTATGTAGTAATCAGTCATTTGGTTGCCATAAAACAAGCATTCAATAGCTTGGGACTTTATATATTGAATCCAAAGATCTAAGATAAATCTACCTGAGAATATAATAGTCGTGCGCATAAAAACATAAAAACTATGACTCAATTTTACACTCCCTAATTTACGTCTAAGGAAGTCCAAAATTCCGTGCACAAGCAGGTAGAGCAAAGGAAATCTGTATAGAATGGTCGAACACACGTCGTAAAGCAACCACGCAGGGTTTTAAAGGAAAAAATGGAACTGCAAAGATTAAGAACAGATAAACCACTGGTCTTAGGTCTGCCTTTGGTTTGATTTCGTAAAGATTAATTTTTTTGCCAAAATCTTTAAAAAAAGGAAACTACATGATTGACTTCTGTTGGCACAGTTGGCAACAATACTACAATTTTGATTCCAAAAGGATAAAAACATGCGATATGCACAACACATCAAAGACTCCAAACATTTCTAAATATCATCGTTTGTTCGTTCGTTCGTTCGTAAGTGGTGGCGAACTCTGTGGTGACGATGAGTTTTTAGGCCGCCTAGAAGCCTCCGACGGCGGCGTCGTTTTAAAGACTTTAAAAACCGGGACCGACAATTTTACGTGCCATCCGAACCACGGAAGCGTTCAGATGATCCACTTGCGGTCACCGGTAGTGCTCCCTCAAAACTTTGATTAACTTCGACAATCTATCAAGAACGTCTTAGCAAGCTTCACCACGAGCGCTTCAAAATACCATACTGCAGAGCAACATCGTAGGCAATACCATCTGCCCCATCTATTAACTACTCTACCCACAACGGATGCACAAATGCCGGTCCTGCAATACTGGTTCCTTTTTTGTTCCCCACACACACGCACAATACTCACACACAGAGTGAGCGGGACGCATGTGTGCGTGATCAGCTGATCAACAGCTGTAGTCCCTGGAGCATGGCAAATCGGTCCGAGACAGGTTTGAAACAGCTGTGACATTTCATAATAATCAGCTGATAGTATTAGCAGTAAATAATGTTTGTATGAACGAAATTTGGTGAATGGTGAATGTCTCCGTGTAGTGGCCGTTGGTGACGTTTTCTTGCTTGTCCACTAGTTCAAATCATCAAACCAATATAAAGTAATGTTAAAATATTTATTTCCTGCCAAGACACCAAAAGGTAGTAAACCTACGGTCTTTATTTTTCTATATAACTTCTTTGAGCAAGACTTGTCGCAAAACAAAGTTTGTTGATATCTATGATTTCGATAGTTAAGATTAATCTCACAATAATTAATAAAAAAGAAAGAAAAGTGTTTTTATTTATGTAGGTAGGACCTCAAAGATAGAAAGAAAGAAAGAAAAATATGTTTATTTCGTAGGACCTCAAGGATCGCTCAAAAAAGAACAGTCTTAAAAGCTAGGTGACTCAAAGATCACTATAATATAAACTAAAGTAAAGCTGGATGACTGCCTGTTCCAACGCAACTCCCTAAACCAGCGAAAGAATCAGGCAAGAACCTGGTGGTGTGGGCCTGCCTCTTTTTGAAACCTTTAACAATCATAATAGTCAAGCAAGCTTCAGTGATAAGCCAGTCAAACAAAGGCATGGAAGAAAGTAAATAAAATTATTATTATTATTATTATGAGCCCTCAATGTCCCACTGCTGGGCAAAGGCCTCCCCCCACTCTTTCCATTCATCCCTTTGCTGTGCGATAATGGTCCAGTCGGCAAATAAAATAATGTCTCCTAAATCCTGTTGTGTAATAGTTCGTATTATTCTTGTACACTGTTATTCTAACGAGATATCGCCCGCGGCTACAATCTTTACTGAAGCCAATCATTTTATTCCAATTTTAATAGAATTATTTTCTCTTTTAATTCTAGCAAAGTTTTGTCTTTCTTATAAAGTAGCTTTTTCTATAATGGTTTAAAGAAAGCAGCCTAGACTTTGCCCAGTATTATTTCTCAATTAGGTACTACACGATGCAATTTTTTTGCCTGTTGCATAGAATTAAATTGACTGTCATCATGAGCTTATTGTCTAGTCTAATAAAATTAATGACTAGTCTAGTCAATAATTAAACTGACATACAATGATTGGATGACAGTCTGCGAAAGTGTATGTATGTTTGTTACTTTTTAACGAGTTTTTTTCATAATTTTTACTCATTTAGATATGTCATCAGCCAGATGACTCAATACATTTCTAAAAGTTTTTTTAACGAGTAAAAACACCTAGCTGATAAAATTAAATGAATATAAATAAGATGTGCTGATCTTACTATCTGTCCTGTCTAAGAAACTTCTGTTACATTTACGATTGTGAAATTATTTTAATTTACATTAGCTTTATCTTATAATTAGTTTTCAAATAGTGAATTACTTTTACAGTCTCATTAAACTTTTTATTTTTAATTATAGCACTAAATAAGGTATTACAGCATTTTCAAGTATAAATAATTATCTGTGTCGCTTTAATAAGGTTGCTAGCAGATGTTTGTTTTAAATGGATTTACAAGTCATTAAGAATTATTTTTTATTTTATTTTAATGGCCGCCGCTGTAATGACAATTTTATATTATGCATGGCGGAATAGCTCAAAGCATAGTAGCCACGAAATTCCATCGTCACATCACTCAAGTCAGGTCACAATTTAAAAATCGAACATACCAGCATGCACCTTGCCTCCCGGCTCGTTCAAAAAGGAACGCAACGAAAAACTCTCCATCCATCCTACTCTTACTTACCAAAAAAGCTATGTCTATCTCTGTTACTCGACCCCAGATCTCATGCAAGTTTTTTTGAGACCCTCTCATTATGTGAACAGTCAACATCCTACACAACTACAAGTAAACACGGTTTGTTTATTTGTTGTTTGTGTGTGGGTAGTCAGCTGAGTAAATCTATGAGGAACGTGTGTGTGAGGGATGTAAGATGGTATAGTTCTAAGACGGTTTTGGCGTGTGATAAGATTTGAGGGGTTATTTACAAGGATTGAGCTCATGGGTTTTGTATATGACATTTTAGAACAAACATTTGCTTCTGAAATGTCAAAGTTGAAATGAACGATATCATTACCTACTTATAGTTTATAATACCCCTGTACTTAATTAACGCCCGATTCCTTAATTCAACTCACGGATGACCTTAGGGATGACTTTATTTTATTGCTATTATCTAACCTATACAAAACATAAAGCAAAATAGTCTCTATTAATCCACTTGGCCAACACGGCCGTTCTTAGTAATTTAGACATTTTTAAGTGATCCTTGAGGTCCTACAGAAATAAACATTTTTTTTTCTTTATTTCATACAAATATTTCCCCTAGATTAATTGATCATAATTTCTAGCAAATTTGGGGTAAATGACAAGTCTTATTAACTTGGCCACTTGCTTAAACGAACCCTCGTTCGTTTGAGTTACAAGTTACAAGTTCTGTAATCACTTGTACTGTTAACAGCTGATCACTTCGGAAACCGATCCTCGGCTTCCCTTCCCACGACCTCCAGGTCAACTCCTCACCTTACCGTCTTCCGATCCTGTGGTTGTTATACGATCACCTTTCTTCCTTAGCGGTTGTCGGTTTTGCAATACCTGTTTCTGTTTCCATTACAAGGTACTCATTTCATTGGTGATTGGTGAAAAATAATAAAATATGTTGTGCCGACCCCACTTAGTGGGATAAGGGCAGGGAGATGATGATGATGATGATCACGACTGTTGATACGTAACCCCAGTGCACGCTAGATATTTTTTTGGTTATTTTTGATTGAGAGCGATACTCATAATTTTACAATAGTATTTCTAATTTTAAAATCCTCTTTAGAGCTAAATTCTCTAATCAATGGGAGTTTTAGATGGGGGCCAAATTTTATTATGCACAAAAGTCTGTCTATAGGTAATTTATCAAAATATCGTACAGCGGAGAGCAAAATTGTATCCTACAGAAATCTAAACATAACTATTTTTAAACTTTAGTTTACCTACATCCTCTTGAACTTCAACATTCACCCCAGGCCCACAGAGCGTTCCAAAATTATCCTAATTTACGAGTAAAACGTGCTTATTTTAGTAACGTCTAGTAAGCTCAAAAAACCGGCATTGTGGCCTTGAAATCATATGGGCGCGGGCGCACAGCTGATGCTACCTGACACTTAACACATACACATTCCCACACACAAATAGAACGACACACACATCTATAGATACACCCACACTAAGGCTAATTTATAAATGTGTGGGTGTCTGGGTATCTTTTGATGCAGTATTTATTAGATATCTAGGCAGTTATTCAAGTTTATTGCCACCTACTATTGTTGCTAACGAAGATATGACTTTAGATTAAAACTATAATATAGGTAGGTACTTACTAGCAGCCCACCCCGGCTTTGCACGGGTGTACTAATGAAACCCGAAATTTAACAGGGATAAATATAGGTAGTTCGTGTTCATTTGGAAATTTGTTCTCTTTTGGGTGTTTTCTAACTATAATACTAGTAGGTATGTACCTATGTTCAAATAATGTATCTAATTAGTCATCTGGTTACCTTATCACAAGCCTTCAACTGCTTAGCTTGGGACTAGATGACGGTGTGTGCAATGTCCAAGGATATTTATTTTTATAAAGTCCATTCTAAACATAAGTGAAATAATTGTTGAAACTAAAAAACTAAAACTAACCACCTCTTTATATTATTAGTTTAGATAGTATATAAAAAAATATTATCGTGAGACTTAGAAACACACATAGACGTATTTCTTTTAACATTCCCTGAGATCCACAATATTGTCAAATCATTGCCTCCTAACAACATCAATACGATTGATGTTTTTATTCAGTCCCCATGGAGTGATTAATAATCGTCAATTACATTTAAAAGGAATTACTATTTGAGAAATCAGCTGTCACCAAAAACCGTATAAGGGACTATAACGAAATAGTTATAGATTGATTATGCTGACTTGACAAATTGTCATCTATTCAACATCCACAACAGCTTTGCGAAACTGATATTTCTCAATGTATAAATCCCATGCATGAAGAAGATAAAATATTAATATCATTAATATTTTATCATTACTTTCTACAAAATCTTCGTTAATTATCTTTATAACCAATTTTATGTGTATTCCAAAATAAAGATTGTTGTATTCTATGTTAAGTATATTTTTATGCCAATCTTTCTATTTTTTTGCCAATTGGAAACGAAAGAAAAAAAATGACAAAGAAAGAGAATATAACATAAATAAATATTCTTGGACAAATAAATAAATAAATATCCTTGGACATTCCACACAGTGTCATCTAGTCCCAAGGTAAACAATTTAATGCTTGTGTTATGGTAACCAGATGACTGATATAATACATAGATACTTTTTTTTTTGTAAATACATACACATTATAGATAGAAAACACCCGCACACGGAACAAATATCTGCAGAACATACAAATATTTGTCCCGTAGCGGGGATCGAACCCGCAACCTCGGCATCTCAGCCGGGCGTTCGCCCAACTGCGCCACAGAGGTCGTCAACAAATACATTATATTTACACAAATTAGTACGTGCAATGCACAGGTATGTATAATGTATAAGACCATCACGCTAAGTTAGGTACTAAAGCTATTATCAAAAGTTTAAATAAGTCAAGCAAATATCTTATTATTCTTTTAACAATGTCTTGTAAAACTGCTAAACTATATTTACAAAAACTAGTTTTAGTTTTATCTAGAACATTTAACATTGTTTGCATTAAAGCGTCGAGCCCTCTCCAGGACCCGTCTAAACAGCTGGTGGTTTATCACTTCACGCTATTATAATCCTTACTCTGCAACAACTCTAGCATCATATTCGCTTGTCACATTTTCCAGTTTATCACAGCCATCAATATTTCTGTCATTGAAATCTATACCTTATTTTTCAGCTTTGTTAGGTTTACAATCGTCAGTGTGCAGCTCAATTACTCTTAATGCCATGTTTATTTTTTGCTTCTACACGTGTGTTGGTACCTTTTTTCTTTCTGGTCCTTCCAGTCTGATAGGGTCATTTTACAAATAGTATACCTACGTTGAATGGTTAAGTTGGGATATTGTTTTGATTTGAGCTTTTTCAAATATTCGGGGACTTGTTCGGTCGATGTCCTTTCGAAGGGTCGATTCTAGGAATTTGAATTTGAAAAGATTTGTTGGTCAATACATTATTGTAATGATGTGTATTGGCTACTTTATAAAGGAGAAAGAATTATTCTGTTGTCCTTTTTAAGTATTCTAATCCTTTTATTCGACCTTTTACGATTATTGGTTTATTATTTTATTTATTTATATTATGTATTTTGAAATTATGAAAATATTGAATCCTTAGCAACTCATTCTCGGACTGTGTACAAACTAGAATTAGTAACTTATCTGTCTTAAGTTTTGCTAACTGTCTGCAGGCTTTGTCATTCTTTATGAAATAAATAAGTATAAAATATCTACCTACCGCAACGCTAAAAGTTACTGAGACTGGCCCTTAAACATTAAGGTTCTAGTTTTATCTATTTCCTTAAATTACAACTTTAATATCAAGCTTTTACCTCTCCTTATGATAATGACCATCGAAGACTATAAGTACAAAACGTGAGGTCAAATGTCTAGAGACTCACATGAATGTCTATGACCTAAGTAAGTGTGTTAACATAGTTCAAGTATCGTATAAGGTTGCTTTTGAAAGTTCAAAATGTAGTATTGACAATAAGATTCTGTTACAAAAACAAAGTTGCTATAGTGATGGACCTACGGACATCCGTAGGTACGTAGATTATAGTATTCGGGCACATATTTAAAATAAATTGCCGTAAGATTTGAAAGAAATGTTCCCCACTTTGGGTATACCTACAGTACCTAGTGGTATTTAATTTAATTTAAATTATTTTATTTTGTTCTATTTTTTATTTTATTTATTCAACAAAATTTAAAAGTTATATGTTGGATTTGATACTCTCAATCAACTACTAGCTTGATTAAACCACAACTACCTAAACATGTTTTGGTGTTACAGTACAGTAGCAAAAAGTAGGGTCACTTCTGAACAAGTAGGTACGTCTAACTATTTCATTCATTTCCATAATTCCATTCAAAAAAGTCAATAGTCCATCAAGCGTGGCTTACAACCCTTCCATACAAACCGGGCATTGACCATGCATTACCATACATTGTAGTTTCAATTCCATACAAATCCATACAATTAACGCTACGTGTCGCAAAACTGGTTATTCAACTATAACTAATCATAAGTTGAGGTGGATTCGTTTGAATGGTAACCCTTAATAGGGTGACCATACTTTCAGTCATTAAAGTTATTCATAATGATTGCAGCTTCATCAAAATTTTGCCCACATAATAGTTTTAATTTAAACTAAATACTAGATTTTACGTTAACCGTGGTTAACGTAACGATTGTGATAACACAGCCGAAACGTCTGGAATTAATATAAAAAGGTACACGAGATAAAATCTTGTTTTTAGTTTAAATTATGAGTCGCGAGAGTTTAAGAAAGACTACCATTTAATAGTTGTCGCTTATCCGATCTAAACAGTAAACCATGGCCACCCTAAGCTAGAAGCAATGAGGGCTCGAAATAACCCAGAGCCATTGTGAGCGGGAACTAAACACCACGTGTGAAGGGCCGCATTTGTTTACACGAGCTCCGTCACGGATTGATGGGAGTAGAGAGCTAGCAAGACCTTAATAATGGCGGGTGTACTATTATTGGGGTCAGATTTAATAAAAACTTTCGAGTTAACATTAAGTGGACAACTCAAAGTGCACCGCGTCACCAGGACACCAATCCCACCTAAAATTCCTTCTAAATCACCACATAGTAGGCGAAATAGTGTTACTCCTCAGCGTTCTTTTAACATGGCGCGACCTAATACCTATTGTATTAGGTATTGACCGAAATCGATGTAAGCTTAACGTGCTTCAAAAGCTAGTTTACAGGAAACCTTTCAATCTACATGTTGTAACTTAACGTGAGAAAACACGTGATGTGTTAACTCAAGGGTAGACAAACAATGAAATTATATAATAGGCAACTTTGTGTCAAATTACTTTTGAAGCAATGTTGCGAAGCAACTTGGAAAGTAAAATTAAACGTGGTATTTTTCAAAACGTTTTGGCTGAAATCAGTCCAAAATATTAAATTAATTTTGTATTTTTGCCGTACCTAAATGAAAATAAAATTTTAGTGGATTCTTAAGAAACTTGGAATACTTTCTTTGACGTTTGAATAAATCTGCAAATGATAGTTTGACTGTTGTACCATACATAAGTGATCAAATAGAATAATATAATTATGGTCTAGACTTAAATCCAGACGCAGATTAGGTTTAAAGATATTTAGATTACAAAGTGAATTATTCAAAATCCATCTTTTGACCTCAGACTTACTTCTATAAATATTTATTGTTGTAGGTCTTGTCTAGGCCAAGGTCACAAAAATCGTAAAACTATCAATTTCAAGACCCAAACGAGTAACAAACGGACGTAAAGTAAAACTTTGACGCATATTCAAAAAGGCCAAATAACATTTCATCTCATGTACTGACACAGTAGATTACCAACAGAAGATGAACTTTTTACGTTTATTTATTTCAAAGCAATCGAATCAATGCTTTGTAGATTTATTATTATTATAATATACTTATATTTAAATTATAAAGTTTCCAAGTTTAGTTTGAGTCAGCACGATAATGCTATTCACATCCATTTTTATAAGAAAAGTAAAGTTAACTTATGCGAAATGTGGGCATGTACCAAAAAATTATTTGAACATGCCTCTGACTACCCCTAGACATCTTCAATAGGTCTAAAACAGGCTTAGTCAACTGAAAAAAAATGTCTGCCACACCCTGGGAATACAATCGAAGTAAGTAAGAAAGAAAAAAATGTTTATTTCGTAGGACCTCAAGGATCGCTCAAAAACGTACAGTCTTAAAAGCTAGTTGACTCTATTGCCTGTTCCAAAACAATTCCCTACACCAGGGAAAGAATCAGGCAAGAACCTGGTGGTCTGGGCCTAGCTTTTTTTTAAAGCCATCCCTTAACAATCTAAATAGTCAAGCTTCAGTGAGAAGCCAGTCAAACAAACAATGTAAGGCATGTCAGAGCAATTAAAAGTAAGTGTAAAATTATCATAGTCATATTTTACTTTCATTTTCTTTATTACAAAATAATACGAGTATTTTTTTACCAAAGCTTGGCTTCTGTTCAAGAACTTACTGTGAGTCTGCAAAACTTCAGTTCTTCGACTTCTATAAAGTGCCAGCAACAGCTGTTCTACCAGACTGTCACAAACTTATCTTCACCTCTTTTTTCCTTATCTCAAGAGCTTAAAGTTCAAACTCGCTTGTTTCAGTGTTCCCGTAAGATTGTATAAGTTTAGTTTGGTTTGTACTTTCCAATAGAGTAGACGTTGTTCATAAAACACGGGATGTAGTGAATGAAACATTTTCGAGCTTTGAATTGTCTTGGTTATTCTTTCAAGGGCGTTTTTAAGGTTAGTTTTTTAACCTACTACAAAAGAAGAGGTGATTCTATGTTCTATGGTGTATATTCACTAATTTCTCCGTCGTTTGTCAGCTTACAGCTAATTTTGAAAATAATTTTTAAGTTTGAGAATTTTTCTACCGTGGTATTTTAAAATTTTTATGAGTAGGTAGGTAGGTACCTAAGCACATTGGTGTACGTACAATTGACATCTCGAAAGTACGGAAATTAGTCTCCACACAAAATTTAAGTCGGTTTTAAAGCTAATCCAGACATCCTTTTAACGATCATTTAAGGATACTTTTGAGACAATTTGTCTTATAACGTGTTCGCCTTATCGTAGGTACTAGAACTTTTTACAATAGGTACCTTATTTTACCTCAAAGGCCTTTCAAAGCCACAAACCAATTTATACCTCCCCTTAGGGATGGCCCTTAGCCAAAAAACTTCTTAGAAATCATATCCAAATTGTTAGAACTACCTGCTACCACAAAAGTTGTTTTTCTACGTGTTTTTTGTTCAAAATCTTTTATCCCTAAATTTAAGTTTAGTTCTTATCACAAAGTGATAGAGGTATTTATTGCATGTTAAAATTAGTGTGGAAATAAAACAAAAGTGTAGATCATTTTAAATGGACCGAGGACTCATAAATCAATATAAGATATCGGATATTCTCTTTTTTTTACCGAAGCTAAATTGCTTTCAAATGACTGTTTTGGTAATTAAATTAAGACTAGATTTGAAACCTAAGTTTTTGTAGACTAATTGGCGCGTGCCAATAAACCCAGGACATCGGAAGTAATACTCTGCAGCACTGCACTAGTTTACAAGTTAAATGGGGGGGCAGACGGTAATTAATTGGGGTTCTGGAGACCCCAGACAAACACTACTGTCTACTAGTTGTACGGATTTGGGAAACGAAGGAGGTGATACCATAATGACATGGACTAGATGACATCCGTGGCGCAGTGAGCGAAGGCCTGGCTGAGACGCGGAGGTTGCGTGTTCGATCCAAACAAATGTTTGTCTGTTCTGCAGATATTTGTTCCGTGACTGGGTGTGTAAGTATATTTACATAAAAATGTGAGTAAGTATCACTAAGTATTTTGTATCAGTCATAACTATGTAGTTACCATAACGCACAAGCATTATATAAGTTAGCTTGGGAATTATTATTAAGAGAATACAACGTTTTGTTTGTTTTTTATTTAAATTTACTATTAAAGAACAAATAATCAGGTTTTTTTAATAATTACTTACATTTTTTTAAAGCGATGACTTCACGTCATTTAAAAACGAATTACCTAGCCACTTCATGCTTGACGTGTTATCGAAGCTAGTTCTGCACTTCAATAAATTAGAACCTCTATATTTCTTAGCTCATTGTATGTTATGTCTAGGACAAAACTGGACAACGGCTTTGCTTGTTTACGTACTGTACTATACTGCCCACTAGAGCAATGTATATAAGTTGGTACTTATATAAGTTAAGTTGGAGGCGAATCCATAGAGCGTCTGGTGGTGCAAGGAAGAGTTGAGGGTACCCGAGCGCGAGGCAGATCGCCCATGAGATGGACGGACCAGATAAGGGCAGTGATGGACGAACCCTTACATGAGTGTGCAAGGAGGGCAGCTGTCAGAGAAGAGTGGAAGCGCGCTGTGAACCGTGTCACAAAGGGAGAACTACACTGATGACCACGACCACTCTCTCAAGAGTGTACCGAGCAAGATGATGATCTAAGTTAGCACAATACGTATAGTCGACAAAGAAATTGGTTTACCACTTTTGATGACATCTCCCAGTAACATAATTATTCGCTAAGGACTACTGAATGACAGATTCTGACGTAGCAGGTCAATCTGTCAAGCGAAAATAGCCCTTGATGTTTTGTACGTGCAAATGATATTCAGCCTTAGAGTGGTAAACCAATTTCTTTGTCGACTATACTTAGAGCCAAGTTGATTCAGAAGGATAGTGATCCTTTCTATACGAAATTTAGAATAGAATCCATACTTCCATACTAATATTGTAAAAAGAAAGTGTGTCTGTCTGTTTGTCCGTCTTTCACGGCAAAACGGGGCGATACATTGAAGTGATTTTTTGTTTGGTGATAGGTAGTTGAAGGGATGGCAAGTGACATAGGCTAATTTTATTCCAATATTCCCGCGGGAACGGGTGTACCGCGGGGCGCAGTTAGTAATAGAATAAATAAACAAATAAATAAACGTAAATATGAATGTTAGATTCAATCCAGGCTTTGTATCAATGGATATTTAGTTTCTAAAAAAATAAGAGAAAAAACTCACTAAAACAAGTTTTTAATATGGAGAAAGAAAATGTCGTGAGGTGACAAGGGTATTTAAAAAAAATATTTGTCTATATTGTTTCTGGTAAATTTTAGTTTTATAGTGGCTTTGAAATTGCAGCAATTTTAATTTTAGTAAGTACATATTAATTTATTTAAAAAAAAACTTTTTTGGTGATATCTCCAAAAAGAAGTTCACAGGGATCAGCTTCAAACGATGAAACAACAATTTGAAAGTAAAACAATCTTAGACTTGACTTTATGTCTAGAACGCGGATCTAATCCTAGGTACCCTAGGTACTAAAAGATAGCCATCAAAGTGCTGTACTATTTACTCGACTACAATTCACAAGGAGCTTCCTTCTTTTGCTTTTATTTTAACGTACTCGCACGAGCCATTAGTTTGTATCTCCTTAACCGGTTTAAACCAGACTTAGCTGAATCAGAGTGCATTCATTGTGAATTAAGCTTGGATTTTCTAAGAATACGTGGCCGTTATTCTACAAATCTGACTTGACTGGACTTTGTTTAAGGAGCTATAAAGTATGCGATAGAGGAAAAGAGTGAGTGCTCAAATCTTGTTGAAATATCACAAAATATTCTTCGCCATTATTACGGCATAGGTAATATAAAATAATAATTATTTAAATATTGCGTACTTACTATGTTTTTAAACCTATAATAAGCTTAAACATCTGGTTTGGAGTCTTTAGTTATGTAAAAATTAAGATAATACAACAAATATGTAAAGGAATCCCACAATCGATCACATCACATCTGCGGCCTTAAAATGGCCGTTCAAGCATTTCTGCTAGCAATTCATAAAGTGCATTTTATTTCATCAATTTGTTTAGAATTTTCACCAAAATATGACAGTTTATGAATTGCTAGCAGAAATGCTCAAACGGCCATTTTAACCCCCCTGGTCATCGTAAATAGCGTTAGTTGGTGAAAGAATGAATGAAAATATAAAGAAAAAATTTAAAACAACCAAAATTGTACTAGGTATCTAAGTCTTGTTGGCCAATCGCAATGGTCTCGTACACAGAAAAAAGATTACCTAGGTACTACAATAATAATAACATCTGTTTTATGACGGTGCCCGTATCTCAGGTAAGCAAAGCTTTAGTGCCAGGAATTACACGTATTTGTTAGGTACTAGTTTGGCAGATTTGTTGAATGTGTACGTGGTGGAGATTTGTGTTGTTTCGCTGTTGTTTGAACTATGGCTTCTAGATACCTACTTCTAGGTTTAGCAAATCGATGTTTTGACCGCATTATATTTAAAGTGTGAATTAAAATATAGGTAAGTATGTATGTATATATATATATATATATATATATATATATATATATATCCAAGGATATTAAGTTAGTTTGGGACTAAACATAGCAGTGTAAATGTCCAAGGACCCATTTTATTTATTTATACCTACGTTTTGGAATAGGTAGGTAGGTAGGTAAAAAAGCGTGTTAGACCACGATCAATAAAAATACATAACCTTAAATATACTCGGCTGGGATTAGATATCTAATGCAGTCTAAATTGTCAACGGATATCTCTCTATTTATTTACTTATGCAAATTTTCATAACATGAAAATGTTATGTTAACATTTATAAATATGTTCAGTAAATATACTTAAATGAAATTTTAAGTTGTTTTTCATCAACGTCATTTGAAAAATATATCTATTTTATACTTACTGCGAGCATAGTTATAGATTTACAATCGTTTGAAAACTCTTCAAAATACAACTAAAAAACAATCAGAAAGTCCATTCACATAAACATATTCCCAAAACTCGAAGTGTTGCATAAGTTTCATTCGAACATCCATCATCATTGTCGCCTAGTTTCCCGGATAACTTATCCAAGTCGGCCATTTGCGAAGCTACTGTTCGTCGGAATTGAAAGTGTCATTTACTGAGAAAACTTGTGCTACATGTCAGGAAGACATCTTTTTACAGATACTCGTAGTAGACTAGCTGCACCCCGCGGTTTCACCCGCGTAAGTCCCGTTCCCGCGGGAATATCGGCGTAAAAAGTAGCCTATGTCACTCGCCATCCTTTCAACTATCATCACACAAAAAATTTGTAGCTTCCTTCGTTTTGCCGTGAAAGACGGACAAACAGACAGACAGACAGAGACATACACTTTCCCTTTTATTATATTAGTATGGACATGGATGGATCGATAAGTAAATGATATACTTACTTACCTACTTATATTCATGATAAAAGTTACTCATACATGAACCTATTACCATCCCCCTGACTATTGAAGCTATCAAAATCCCTTTTGTTGAGATAAGGCTCACCAGGATTAATGGTGGCTTAACAAATAATTATACAAAGCAGCCACCTCAGTTTGAGGCTAATAAAGCTATGGTACACAGTGCTGTTGCAATCAGCTGTACCATTCCAAACACGGTAAGATTATACTTCCATATTTGTTTCTGATATAAAACTTTGTTTGAATAAATAAATAAATATACTTATTTAAATAAATTCAAACGGAACTTTATTATTACTTTATTATATTTCCCGACGACGACGTTTCAAAAGCGTTGCAGCTCTTCTTGTCGCAAAACTTACCTACGAGTACGTACGTAATATAAAGTAATTACGGGATTGCAAATACAGATTGCAAATGTAGGTACAAAATAATAAAAATTAAAATTAATAAATGTCAACATTGCAAGGTCAAGGCGATTGCAAACACTTTACCGTGGCAGAGATGCAACATGACTTCCGGCCCCCCCATTGTCTAACGTAAATCACATTGCTGCGAGTCAAAATATCAGTAATCCGCGAAAATAACTGTGAAATATGATGGTATGTAAGTAGCTTAGGTACTAACCTACATATTTAGCGTAAAATCTGACCATTATTATCGCGGATTACTGATATTTTTGATTCGCAACAATGTGATACAAGTTAGACCCTTATAGATCTCAAATGTAGGCAAAACATAAACAAAACTAACTAAAGATGTTGCCATGCTTTTTATTTCCATCTTTATAAAAGGGATGGCAACAACTTTAGTCGCCACTACTATTCGATTTAACGTTGTCAATTTACATTACTATTAAGATTTGTGTAGTAACCTAGCCGTTCTTAAAAACTATGTAGATGCGAGAGTTGCTGCCACACAAATT
The DNA here is from genome assembly GCA_947086425.1 of Xanthorhoe spadicearia. Lineage (NCBI taxonomy): Eukaryota > Metazoa > Arthropoda > Insecta > Lepidoptera > Geometridae > Xanthorhoe > Xanthorhoe spadicearia. The sequence goes on from OX352212.1 coordinate 551,279, forward strand.
AATCAAAGAGAAATATTCATGCCGACACATGCCATGAAATGATAATGAACCCGTATTGGAGGATGGTGCCGGGCGTAAGACGAGGCGTTAGAAATGTACCGAAACTCAAATTTAATTAGAAAAAGAAAAAAACTTAAAGATCAACAACAAACGAGACGTGGAAGTTGCGGGTTCGATCCCCGCTACGGGACAAATATTATATAGAATAGAGTAGAGTAGAGTAGAGTAGAGTAGAGTAGAGTAGAGTAGAGTAGAGTAGAGTAGAGTAGAGTAGAGTAGAGTAGAGTAGAGTAGAGTAGAGTAGAGTAGAGTAGAGTAGAGTAGAGTAGAGTAGAGTATTTATACGCTAACAATATGCTTACGGCTATGTCTTAGCACCACATCGGCAGGGTTAGCGCGTGTAAAACAATACACGCTATGAAATGCCTCCGTCAGAACAATTAATACCTTTGACCCACTCAATATGCTTCCAAAATTCTATTGAACGTAGCTTCACCTGCATTTCTATTATGATCTAGAATTATGTCTTAGCCAATTTTATTAGGTACCTAAATCAAATGATCGAAACCTATCTATTTTAAAGTTTTTGTCATTTTAATTCAAATCCTGGTAACAAATTTCATTCAAATCTGTTTAGCCGTTTGAGCATGATGAAGTAATTAAGATTCAAACTTACTTCACACTTAAAACAATACTTTCATCTTAATAATATTAGAGATCATATTAGTTTATTACTTTTAATTTTAGCTTCAATAGTGGGATAACTAAGAAAAACATTTGGAATTATTGTATTTTTATTTATAAAAATTCTTACAATTGGTTTACCATTAAGTATTGATCGAATGTGGTTTTACCTAATTTGAAATTTTGGCTATTAAATTTAAGGGTCGAATATATCCGAAGCCTCACAAATAACTTTAATAAATAGTCTATAGGAAAACAGGAACATGGTAACGAAGGTACTTTAACACGTTGGACTAATTTATAAATCGCACTTCCAGGATTTCCGTGTACGTATTGTTCAAAATTTTGTGTAAACACTTGGTCCAATTTCTGAACGTACTCATACATTTCTTGAGAGGGCATCATTAAATTTCCATAAAATGGTTTACTTCTATTAAAAGCATTGTACTGAGTACTAGTCTGGTCCGAACTCAGTAATGTATGCATTGTCAACATATCATCGCAACTTGGGTGTTTTTCAGCACATTTATAAAGTAAAAAACCTGCTATGTATGTCAGTGCAGTTTCTTCAGGCAAATCCATGCGGTAATCTGTATCACCATCCAAGGCTACTAGTGATGGTTTGGCATCTTCAGATGGATATAAGCTTTCTTTGTTCATTATGTCTTCAGCTTTAAGTAGCGCTTCGTAAAGATCAGGCTCATAATTACTTTGATTGGTATTCAACATACTAACATGGAACAATTTTGAAAATGCTCGGGTGAATTGAATGGGTGTAGGCTCGGAAGATGATGCTTGTTGTCTTATAAACCCAATCTTCTTTTCCAGATTATCGTGGTTGAGCCGTCTTGTAAATAGTAACCTAAATCCCTGAGGTCCTAAGTCATTGAATAGCTGAAGTACTGATTGAATAGTTATTTGAAAATTATGGAATGTCTTTATCTGATTTTGGTTGTTGTCTCGGGTTGTAGTTTTAATAGTCGAAAACATTTGTTGAGCCTTTTGTAAAATTTGTTTCTGATTTGCAGACATTCTGAAAGCACTTTTAATGTTTGACGAATTTAGCACATCAAACAAATCATTCATTGTTTTAATAAATTTGACTGTTCCCCTAGCTTCGTCGGCGATTACACCGAAATCAATATACGTCTCAAGTGCAGCGGAAACTTTGTAGCTAAATATCTGAGCAGCATACTTGACATTCATCCTTTGGGAATCGTTAGGTTCTATATGAGCACTTGTTATTTTGGGTATCAGTATAAGGTTCTTATCTTTTTGGTGTTCATACAGCGTTCTAATATGATCCCATGTTATTTTGTCTGTTTTGTAATGAAGATCGTTCGAAATCAAATGATCACGCACACAGTTCAATAAATGTGGCACATCAAAAATGTAGAAAATTTTGTGTTCTTCAACAAAGAAGTATGGCTTTTCGACTGTTACACTTTTAACTAACTTCGCAAATACGTCAAAGTTTGATCCTTGTTTTGTAACAATTGCCTTAACTTCTAAGCCCACGCCAAATAGCTTCAGTATTACTTCATTTATCCAGGAGTCTAATTCATCATAATCATTGGTACTTCCTAGAAGGGCGTAAGCGATAGGCTGATCCCAGTCACAATATATCCCTTGCAACATTATAATATAAGCATTGCTAGCTACTTCTGGTGATATCGCACCGTTTACATTACGGAATCCGATAACTTCGTCTATTTTTATGTCATAATATAAGTTGTGTTTCAGTGCCATCTCATCTACACATACTGTGCAATACTTAGCGTTCTCGGGAAGTGATTCCATTTTCAATGACAGGCTGTTTAGTACACGGTCATCAAGTTTAGGAGGAATTTTTAATTTTATTCGACTTAGTGTACTTTTCTTTGGAAGCTCCAGAATCGTTTGGAGACAACGATATGAATGTGGGCGGGCATAGTGTAAGTTTAATGCAAATACTTTATACTGTATATCAGGATTGCCTTTAAACTTGTTTTTTATTTGTTTATGCAACTCAACTAATTCCCCGAACTTTTGAGTCACTTCGTCTTCGGAATTTGAAGGCAAAGATTCATTGTTTTCTTCTAATTCAATTTTAATCTCTACATTGTTTTGTTCCAACCGCCTGCGCTTATTTTCAACAATAATTTCTTCTTTGGTCAGTTTCCTTTTACGTGGAAATTCATTAGAAATGGTAGCAATAGCATGACTTTCTTCTGTTTCTACTTCAGTTGGTGATTTTGAGAATGAGGTACTTGCCGTAGGTTCAGACGAAACATTTGATTTTTTGAGTTTTACTTGCACTGATTTATCTATATTTCTGTGTTTCTCGGATGCCTTGGGGGGTGGTTGAGTGGATGTACCTTGAAATTTCGAAGGTAATAACTCAGTTGGTACTGCATCTTTTTTAAGCCGATTAGAAGTAGGAGAAACAAGTGCAGATTTCTTGAAATGCGCTGAACAAACGAAGATTCCTTTGTTTTCATTAATCAATTCTGCTCTGTCGATTGCACGAAGCCATGTGTTTCGTCTGAAATGAAATGTCAGTTCAAAATCTAATCAATTATTAACCTAATATTATTATATGCGTTGGAACAGGCAATAGAGTCACCTAGCTTAATAGTCTGTACATTTTTAAGTGATCTCTCTACTTAAAATCTCAGAAGTAATGGGAGCTTTATGCGCTGTGGAGTTTATTATACATCCTACTATACTTACTAATATCCTACTATCCTTCCTACTTCCTTCCTATCCTACTTCCTATCCTATCCTACTATCCTTCCTACTTCCTACTATCCTTCCTACTTCCTTCCTTCCTACTTCCTATCCTATCCTATCCTACTAATACTAGGTACTGATATTATAAATGTGAAAGTTTGTGACAATGTATGTATGTTCGCGAGTTATTCTTCCACGCAAAAACGGCTGCGGGAGCGGGACTTACGCGGCTGAAACCGCGGGGTGCAGCTAGTCCATACTATCTATATCTATACTAAATTATTAAGTGGTAAGATTTGTTTGTTTGTTTGTTTGACGGAGGTAATCTCCGAAACTACTGAGCCGATTTCAAAAATTCTTTCACCGATATGTGTAGAATGGAATGTTGGGAAGTACATATAGTACAACCGTGCGAAGCCGGAACGTGCTGCTAGTAATATTATTAATGTGAAAGTTTGTAAGAATGTAGGTACCTACCTACTACAGTAATGTACATAACGAAACAAAGTTTAAAAAAATCATCAAATAATTCCTCAGTCATCAAAAGTGATGTTAAAGAAGGATAGAGAGATATTGACGACAACTGGAGCGATAGGGACAGATAGCATGCGTCATAGAGTATCAATTAGAAGTGTTCAGAAGTGATTTCGGACAATTTGACAAACTAGCTTGGCATTTATTTTATTCATAATTAATTTTATTTTTTATTTTTAATACAGTTATTTCTCCGTTTCTCTAACAGTCGATCAAATAGTAAAATAAACTGTTCGAATGGCGTAGGTACGTTTTAATAACCGAGAAACGAGTTTACGACTTATATGGGTCAACAAAGTACGAGTAGGATAAAGTAAGCAAGACTGGAAGCCAACAAAAATCCCGTGACCACATCGGTACCTAATTATAGGTAAGTACTTAATTACCTAAAAACATAAATACGAGTACATAAAATTTTAAGGTAAAAATGTGAGAAATTCCCGTAAATTCATTTAAATTATAGGTACAAATTTGGTTCTAAAAATAAACAGGTTTTATTAATTATGAAAAAAAACAAATTTTGTTATAAATGTCCCATCTGTAACAATCTTCTATGCAGCTCGCGCGAATTTTAATCGCAGCTCTAAACTATAAGCTATCCTTGTCTACACCATTCGTAATGTATCAGTCTATCTCCTTCGTTCATGTAACCTATGGATACTCCCGACGTAAAGGTATGGTAGGTAGTTGGTACTTATATCGTGGAACTAAATCTGAGTAAGCGCATTATGGATACAATTACACGTCATCTTTAGTAAACACTTATCACAACATTAGTAAAGTAGACAATAAATTAATTGCCTGCTCATTTCAGATAACATCTTGGTAAGTAATTAGGTAGAAGTTTGCTTACCTTTCAGTATCTGATGGAACTCTGAAAAACGAATACAAATTGTCCCCTAATCTTCGTTTATTCATACACCCAAACACGTAACAATATCTTTTGAAGCGTTTGGTCGACATGGCGGTTTATTCTGTATCGGGTTAGGAAACGCGACACGTCCGCCTTGCGTGCGAGACGAAGGGCAACTGACGTGTTTTGCTATCGATTGCCGCTTGAAGCGATCCGGCCAAATTAAGACGTCTCAGGCGGTAAGTGCGAGTACCAGAGTACACTAAGGCCCTATTCATAAAGAATTGTTAATTTAATATAGGTTTCAAATATGATTTTTCTTGTTAGTCCTAACTGAAAATAATAATTTTAAATAAGTACCTACCTACCTAGTTAGAGAATTTTTATTTTTTTTATATTAACTACTAATACCTGCCTAAACTTCTGAGCTTTGGACACAGCGCCATCCATGTCCAAAGCTAAATAAAATGTAGGTACCTACTTACCTACTTGGATAATAGATCTTAGTAAGTAGGTAAGTGGTATGTTTATTTAGACACAATACGAGTAAATAATGGTTATTAGATAGATAGACAACTCTTTTAGACACTTATGGTAACAATTTCGAAAAACAAATTGTAAACGAACCAGTGCGGCGGCGGCGGCGGCCTTATTGCTGAAAGCGATTTCTTCCAGGCAACCATTCAACCAGGTTGTTTACCATTGACATTTGTAATCTTGATTTGTTAAGTTAATAGGCACTAAATGCTAAACCAGACTTTACCTAACCCCGCAGTAAACGTTCAACAACACAATATAACTGAAACATCGCACTAAATTTAACACTTAACAGAATTTAATCTAGGATGCATAGAGCAGAGACAATGGCGGTGACTAGAGACGGTTAGGTAGGTACCTATGTCTTATTTAATTTTATTAGATTTGTATTGTGTGTATTTTTTTGTGTTCTGGGATATGAAGAAAAGTAGTTTCTTTCAAATTAGAAGACAATTTTAATTTTAAAAGAGACGGGTAGAAAAAAATTAAGTATAGCTTTTTAATATTATGTACCTTATGATGTAAAAGTTAACTCAAATATTTTTATTATACATTATACATATTTAATTTTATGCAAAAGTAAAATGTGGTAAAACGCCTCGACACAGAAAATAAATTGAACGCCCCTCGTATAAATCGTGTCCCAAGCGATGATAACTCAGTTTTAATAGAGAACTGTCAAAAAACGATGCTTAAACGTAGACTCAAGTTTGAGCGAGACTAAGTATTGATAGAAATAAGTAATAAAAAGTAATAGTAATAAGTAATAGTAATCAAGATAATCTAGACTTACAGAGCCGTAAATATATCAGATTCTAAATTTGACTCCGTGTATTTATAAATATTAACGGGACTTAATCGCGTATTGAAATCATATTATTTATCATATTTTCTCCTCTATCTAAGCTTCTGTACATACTCTCTTACAGGAATACGAAGACTCGTAGTTAATTGAAAATTTCTGTCAAGTGTTCCACCTCCACCTAGGAAATGAGCATCTGCTACTTAGCGGAATGCAATTTAGCATCCAGTTTAGCATTTAGCATTGCAGTGTGAGGGATTTCCAGGTCATTACAGAGGGGATTCGGGTAGAAAAATCTATGTAATAGGTAGGTAGGCAAATGGTTGCCTGGAAGAAATTGCTTTCAGCAATAAGGCCGCCAGTTGATTCACAACTGTTTTCATTGGAATTTTCACCGTTATAGTCTTAAGTAATCAATAAAGAGTTATCTATCTATCTATCTAGGTAGGTATTTTGTTTATAAGTATTCCATTTTTGTTTTTTAAACTTTCGCAATCAGAAAACAATAATAAAACATATTATTTACGGGTATTTATCGGCAATTACCTTATTTCCAAAATACCTTAATAAGTAGAAGGTAATTAAAAATAAGTCTAAAGAATACAAAAATTCTTCTAAAAAATTAGGATTTTTTTTTCGGTATTATCGTTACAATTTCTATAGTTAAATGTGCAGTTAATAAGTACTACATTTTCAGTCATTTCCAATAGAAAACTACAGGTTGATCAAAACAGAACCATATGGACGCACTATTTACGACGGATGACGGACGGGGACGGATTGGCGATTTCCTTTACCTCTTCATAATCTCCGTTACCTCTATTTGTTCCTAACTTAAGGTAAGCACTGGTTTTTGGAACAGGCAATAGAGTCACCTAGCTTTTAAGACCGTACTATTTTGTGATCCTTGAGGTCCTACGAAATAAACAAAATTTCCTTTCTTTCTCTTCAGTCGAAGTCGATTCAGTAAATTCAGTCACTTGCCATAACACAAGCATTAAGTTGCTTAGCTTGGGACTAGATGACGCCGTGTGGAATGTCCAAGGATATTCATTTAGTAATGAGTCCAGCCAACGTCAATATTGATAAAGAAATGATTGGGAACAATTTTATTAAAAAGATACTAGCAGCACGTCCCGGCTTCACGCGGGTCTACTAATGAAATAACTGGGATAAAGTATAGCCTATAACCTTCCCAACAGTCCTTTCTTCACATTGGTGAAATAATTTTTGAAATCGGCCCAGTAGGTTCGGAGATTACCTCCGTCAAACAAACAAACAAACAAACAAATTTTACCTCTTTGTAATATTAGTGTAAAAGTATAGATAAGTAAATAAAGAACAGAAACCATATTATGCAAGCAGTAAAAAATATTACCATTATCTACTTTACACCTACATCCGCGTAATACCACGTTACAATAAAAGACTTTGCATATCCTTTTACTTCTACAAGTCTTCTAAAATTTATTTCAGCTAAAATTAACAAGGACTAAACCAACCCTTAGCCTTGGGACCTTACTGGACTACAGTGGTAACAGATAGGAGCGCAATGGAAACAGTTGGAGGAGGCCTATGTCAAAAGACACACCGAACTAAGGGATATTATTTAGTAAAACAAATATTGTAAAAACAAATTTCGGATTAAAGGGCTATATTATAAACCAAGGTAATTAAAAGTCAAAAACTAGTGCTAAAAGTAGACTAGTTCGCCCTTAAAGGAAAACTTTGGAATCAGTCATTAGGTTCTTTAGAATGGGGCTCCATACCCTCACCTCTAATTGAACAGCCTGTCAGCGGCAGGTCCAGGCTTGAACCTTCTATTTTAAGAGTGTGGGTTCAGACATAATAGTACTCGTATTATGAGCAAAAGTTCAGTACCTATAACCTGAAATTTAAAAAAAAAATAGAAAAAAGGTAGACAATATGATAGATCTTTTGGGTACCTATTTCTAGATCCTTTTAAAGATGTCAAATGGGTCATGTTCAACTACATTTTGGTACTTGGTAAAAAAATAATTACTCTCAAATGTAGGCAATTTAAAAATTAAAAATACAATTGATTTTTAATTTTTAAATAAACACACTTACGAGTTTTGTTATCTGCCAAAAAGTGTCATACATTTTGAGTTTTAATGACAAAGTTCTTAAACCAAGTTGTTGATGGACCTACGGACTTCCGAACGTTGACTAAAAAAAGACCGGTAGAAGGGCCATCGTTTGTTTCAATGCAGGTTCGAATCCTGCCAAAATTGTTACTTTTATCTGTGCTTTCATTAAGCTTTTTCATTATTATTTCAGTCCTAGCAAAAATATATTTTTAAATGAAATGTTTAGTTTTACTCTACTATTTCCTCAAAAAGTAAATCGTATCAACTTTTATATTATCATTGGAAAATGTTGTTAATTTGAACACAAAAACGTCCCGCACCATGTTTGTTTGTTTGTTTGTCGCGCGTCAGCGAGCATTGGCTTTGATATCGATGGTATCGTTCACGCAAACATGATTCTTCACATAGTACAGCTTATGCAGTGTTACACTTATTCTAAACTAGAACAAATAGAATAGTTAGAACAGTGGTGAATTAATAGTTCCCGCATTTTGTGAGAATATCGGAATGAAAAGAAGCCTATGTGTACTCCAGGACACCTATTAGCTATTTAAAAAAAACTATTTTGGCAGGCTACGAACCTGCGATGATACAAGCGATCGTCCTTAACGCGGACTTGTCTTAGACTTACTCAGCCGAACGAAGCCCTGATTGCCAGGGTCAAAAAAATCATTAAGATTTTCTGATGAAATACCTCTGTGGGGTTTAACACAATAATAAAAATGTAAATAAGACAATGGTGACGATCACCGCTCGACCACAGATTAGATAATACTATAGGTACTAGGCTCGACGTAAAGAGACTCGACGTAAAGGAAACCATTCAAACAATATTAGTGTCGTTGGTAGTATTTTTAGTTGGATTTCAAATTTTTTTTATTTAGGAGTTATGTAGGTGTACTTACGTGCTCAAACATTTTGACTAGCTTTAGATGTTGCATAATTAAGATGGTATACTACATTATGTTTACAGTGTCAATCTCACGCAAACTTGCCTTGCTCGTCAATGTTTGAGATATCCGCAGAACTTACTCACACACCGTTTATTCTGTCAACGTTTCAGGTAATGTCTGTCTATTGGCGACCTCTGTGGAGTCTGTGGCGCAGTGGGCGAAAGCCCAGAGCCGAAGGTCACGGGTTCGATCCCCGCTACGGGTCAAATGTTTGTATGTTCTGCTGATATTTGTTCCGTGTCTGGGTATTTTCTATCTATAGGTATTATGATTGTAAGTATGTATTTACAAAAATGCATCTAAGTATTTCAGTTTTTTTTTTTTTTTAATTACCAAATAAACAGAGATTAAGCTATAAACTAATTATGGATAGCACTTTAAGCCACGAAGGTAAATATCATCACGAAGGTAATTTATATCAGTCATTTTACCATAACACAAGCATTAAGTTGCTTAGCTTGGGACTAGATATTGTTATGTGAAATGTCTAAGGATATATTACTATTTTTAAGTCAAATAAGTTCTCTATAAGTACCTACATACTTTTAAAGTAAGTAAACATTCTTTCGATACTCTTGAATAAATACTTTTGGAATAATTACCAAAAATCAACTAAGTACTCACTCATAAGCCTATCTCAAACGTTTTCCAAGAAAACTTAACATTAAAGAGTCTTACGCCATCAAATCTAAAATTCACAAACGCAAACCTTAAGCCATGAAACATAATAAGCCATCAACTAACACACCGGTTATTTTCGCCTCTATTGATTTATGAACGTGTAAATTTACTTTAGACCCATTAAAAGTAAATCAGAGTCGGTTGTAAATCGTCAAAGCTCATGAACAACCAGAGTTTCTTGATCCCCGAAACAGCAGGGATTTTCTCCTGATGCTCTGGATTTTGTTGAAGGAGGGAGGGTGAGGTAGTTCTGTTTACATTGGTTGTGTGGCTGGAATAAGCTTGGTGCGGTCCAAACATGCCGCGTTATGTGCATATGAATTTGTGCATTGGCGATAGAGGTAATAAATATAACAGTTTTTTATATAAATTATTAGGTGTACACACGAACAATCGTTTTTATGTAAATTAAGTAGATTAACACATAATAGTGGGTGTGGAAGGTAGAAGTTGACATTTGTATGGGCGTATACAATCCGCGTTGGCCTAGCGGAATAAATACTCGTAAATTTCAGAGTGTCATCTAGTCCCAAGCTAAGCAACATAAGGGTAACCAGATGACTCGGGTAACGTTGTGTGTGTCTATTAAATCATTATGAAAACATAATTCAACGTTAAATATACTACATTCGTATAAAATACTAGTAGCATGTCCCGGCTTCGCACGGGTGTACTAATGAAGCTACCGGGATAAAATAGCCTATAACCACCCGGACAGTCCATTTTACACACCCGTGAAAGAATTTTTGAAATCGGTGCAGTGGTTTCGGAGACTACCTCCGTCAAACAAACAAACAAACTTTTACCTCTTTATAATATTTGTATAGATCATCATCATCATCATCTCCCTGCCCTTATCCCATTAAGTGGGGCTGGCACAACACGTTTCTCTCTTCCATTTCCCTCTATCGCTCGTCATCTCAGTACTCACTCCTTTCACACACAAATCTGCACACACACAGTCCATCCATCTTTTCTTAGGCCTACCTCTTCCACTGTATCCATCCACATTCATATTCATAGATCAGAAATAATAATATTGATATCCGGAAGTAGGTACATCTGTAATATTAAACTTTGATTACTGCGTAGAAATGTTTGTTGTATAAAGTAGTCGATACTTTTCCATATAATGTAGGTACATATAATTGTGTATGTAACTAACCGAACGAAAACACCATTGTCTTGTTTTGTTTACATTTAGTTTTTGCGTAGTAATCCTGACATGGCTTAAGCTCATTCTTAAAAAGCGTTGAACTTTATTTTACGTACGACATCTAATCTAATAATATTATGCGTTGTGGCGTTGTGTATAGTAAGTAAGGGTTCCTGGAAACAGCTCACGAGACAAATTTAAGGCTCGAGCAGACCGAATGCGTATGCGTTGCGTATGCGTAGACGTAAGCGTAGACGTGCACGTACCACTGAGTTGTAATGTATGGAAATGTATGAGACAGGCCACACCGCTTGCGTACGTACGCGTAACGTAGACGGCGTCTACGTTACGCAAGCGGTGTGGCCTGTTGTACCATAATGTTTGTAACATTATGTCTAAACATTTGTCTCGTGCGGGGGTTCGAACCGGCCACCTCTGCGTCACAGCACAGACGTTAGGCATTTGGACCCACAACTGTCGCATTAAAACTCAAGTCACTCACAATAGCCAACATAGTTTTTTTTATAATGAATCCAACGGGCATTACTTACGTAAAAATATTGTAGATTTAGATACCGACAATGCCTACAATATTACCGACAATATTTTTACGTGAGTAATGCCCGTTGGATTCATTATAATGTCTAGTACAACTCACGATAGTTTTGAAAGTGGAATAGTTTTTTTTTATTAAATTACGTCCGTTTAAAACGGCAGTCGCTTTTTCAAGCCTTGAGCATTACCTATGACAATATTTAGTAAACAGAGAACAATTACTTATATTCGCATTATCTTTAAACTGAACTTTGCCCATTTTAATTATTATTATGATTATATAACTAATTACGTGACAAAGAACAATTGCCGTTTTAAATGTTCTTCTGTGAATGTACTTGTGAGTAATAAGTACGTGACTATTGGATTGATTATGAATTAGCAGACACTCAGGCACCAGTCGATATATTTTCAAATTAGTCAATTCATATAATATGAGTAGAGTACCCAATACGCTCAATAAATATTTGAGGCCATATTAACCACTAGCTGCTCCTCGCGGTTTTACCCGCTTAGGTCAGGTGTAGGGAATTGTTTTGGAACAGGCAATAGAGTCAACTAGCTTTTAAGACTGTACGTTTTTGAGCGATCCTTGAGGTCCTACGAAATAAACATATTTTTCTTTCTTTCTTTCTTTCTTTCAGTCCCGTTCCCGGGAATATCGAGATAAAAAGTAGCCTATGTCACTTGTGGAGTTGTGGATAATGTAGCTTTCGAATGGTAAAAGATTTTTTAAAATCGGTCCAGTAGTTTTTGAGCTTATTCAATACAACCATACAAACAAAGTTTTCGTCTTTATATTATTATTAGTATAGATTATTGAAGTTATTTTTTGACAGATTTGTGTGGCTAAATTTCAAAGCCGTCTTAAAGCTTTTGTGATGGCTTAACGACATTAATAGTAGCCAACTCTTATGACGGTGTTTTAAGGCGTCTCTGTCAGGCAGGGCTTAGCAAGTTTTAAGGTAAGACCTACCTATTCTTACTCCACTGATGAAGTACTAAAAGTACCTACTATGAATAAGTACCTAATTTGCTTTTAAGTTCTTAGGTACCCTTTATAAGATAGGTACCATTTTATTGACAGTTGCATTGAATTAGTACTCAAAAATGTAGTAGGTACTTATTAAATGTTTTTTTTAAATTACATCTTATTAAATTATTTAAATTATTCTTGTTTATTCGTGATATACTCGTCGCATTATCTTCAAATAATACTTTTTAAGAGGTACAATTAAGGTACATTTATTTGGTAAATATTAGGTAAACCTACGATATCGTTTTCCGATTTAGACGGCCAACCAGAAAAACAGGTCCGCGGCTCACTTTGTTTTTAAGATTACTCTTGATTCTTAGAGGTACAATTAAATTGATTAGAGGTACAATTAGGTACAATTTTAGTACATTTGTTTCATATAAACCATATTCCTTTACGCTCCCATACGACCGCCATCTTTACCCACACAAAATACTCTATACACCACATAAACGAAGGAAAAATCAGTTTTCATAACACGAAATCCGAAAAGTTTAACTCATGTATAATTAGTGTCAGAACTGGCGGAAACTTCGCGCCGCAGAATATTTTAGGGTTCCGTAGCGGTTGGTGGAAATCAAAACGCCTATTTATAACCGACTTACCCCCTAAGGAAAAAAAACACAATACTCCTTATAGGTAAATATTTTATTATTGTACCTGTGTATATATAAAGTGTTAAACCACACTTACCCCATTATGCATATTCGACCTGTATAAAACCTGTATAAAACCTGTATTAAACCTGTATTAGCTAAAACGCATATTAAATCTGTTGCTATCTCTATTCGTTGACATATGGATGACAAGAAAAAAACGTTCTTAAAACCTGTATTAAATTGTCAAGTTTTTATGAATAAGACCCTTAGTATATACTAAGGTGGCGCTAATCGGTGCACTAACTGAGAATGTCATTATGATAGTTTCGACCCTGGCTTTACAGGTTCTGTGGCCGAGTGTTCAGGCAGCCCGCGTCCGAACAATCGCTTTGTATCAATGCTGGCACAAATTCTATCGGAGCCGTAACTTTTAATAAAAAACGGATTTTCATAATTGTTCCACTATTGACAGAATAAATAAATAAATAAGTAAATATCCTTGGACAATCCACACAGCCTAGAATAATCGGTAAAAAACAAATATAAAAAAATGTTATGGAACAAAATATGTACCTACAAATAAGTACATGGAACAAAACCTTCTCCTTATTTAAAGTCGGTTGCAAAGTTCGCTTCATATTTTAGGTGTAAAACATTATTTCAGTAGGTTCACTATAATAAACAATATCTCACTGTTTAATATTCATCCCTAACCCCTTTGAGGGTGAGCTTTCAAGGGTGTTAGGTTACTAGTCTACGATATTCTTACTTAGTATTGAACACGAAAGCTGTGACCTAGCTTACAATATAAGCACTATACTTAATTTTTTGAAACGAGTTTATTTTATCTTCCTGTTAGCTCGCTTCAAGAAATGAAGTATAGTTTGCTATAAGTAAAAACCTTTAATTGGCTTCTTCTATCTTAATTTTAAGGACACTTTGTTATATCTGTTGGATTTCCGAAATAAATAAATAGTTTTATGAATTTAACTTAAGAAAATACAATAAGAACTACTTAATTGAGCATCGTTATCTATCTATAGGTAGCTCAATTGATCCAAACCACAGACGGAAGTGTGCCTAAAACTCTGGAACAGGCAATAGAGTCACCTAGCTTATACGACTGTACTATTTTAAGTGATCCTTGACTTGAGGTCCTACGAAATAAACATATTTTTCTTTCTTTCTTTCTGGCAGTGTTGCCTCGCTGTAAGGCAATGCTGATCCTTTGAGCTAAATAGGTGCCAGCCTTCGTAAACTAAAATAATTAAAGACCACCTACCATTATTTTTATTTTTATCGTTATATAAGGGGCGGCATCTATAACTATATTTCATTTCTTGAAGCGAGAAAGACAATTATTTTCGACGACCAATCACGTGCGTTTTTTTTTCTTCCTATTAGCTCGTTTCAAGAAATATAGATTAGCTTAGTATTAGTTTTGACCACATCAGAATCACCACTAATGTCAATTTAACGGCCAGAACTAAAACATCTCAATTGTATTAGTGTCAGATCATATTATTATTTAGAGTTCAGAAATGTACACAATATTCGCTGAATATTCATCGTTTATGCCTTTATGGCTCTCAAGGCTGTATTAGGTTTCAATTTTGCGATGTTTGATGTGAGTTGAATGTTAAGAACACTAAGGTACCTACATCTTGGTCTATACTAATAATCTAAAGAGGTATTGTTGGTTTGTTTGTTTGACGGAGGTAATCTCTGATTTCAAAAATTCTTTCACCGATGCGATGTGTAGAATGGACTGTCGGGGTGGTTATATAACCTAGTTTCATTAGTACACCTGTGCAAAGCCGGGACGTGCTGCTAGTTGAATATGAAAAGAACACAGGTATATCTTAATATCATTGTAAAATCAACTTATTTAAACACTAGTCTCAATAACCTATCTTTGTTTTGATTTCGCTTACTGCTGGTAGATTAGACATAGAAAATGTGTCAAATACCTAGAAAGTAAGAAAAACCAGAGTTAGGTAAGTTAAAGAAACTGGCCGTAAGTGAGCTTAAAGATTGTAAGAAAGTTCATGAAAATAAGAGATAGGTTAAAGATATAAAGATCAAAGTTATAAAGAAAACCTGAAAACCCTTGCATGGGTCTTTTAGGTGATTAGAAGGTGTATAAATGTAATATTTAGAAAACAAAAAAAATATGTAATATTTTAGCACTTACAAAAGGTGCCCCGCGGGCGCACGCCTAAAACGCCCTGCGTGTGAAACATGAAACTAGGAAAACATGGAGTCATTTTTTTACAAAAACACGTTATTATAATTATCTAGCTAACAAAAGCTTTAATACTTTGTGATAATAATAAAAATAAATAATATAATAAATCTTTATTTCAGGCAACTTAATAACAATAAGTAACAAGATGTTATTTACTTTATCTAAGACCCATATAATATATACCTTACAGACTAACATACATTTGTCTGAATAGTACATTAGCTCATTATTATAATTTAACTTTAAAAAATCTTCTCAAAAATCAACAGTAAAGATGATAAATAAAAAATAACCTACCTACTTAAATAGACTTCAATTAAGATAAAAAGAACGAAAAAAAACTAATTAATAAATAAATAAATATATCCTTGGACATTCCACACGGCGTCATCTAGCCCCAAGCTAAGCAACTATACACTTATACTTAGGTACTTTCTTTTTATAGGCTTAAGGGCGTTTTGTGTACCTAATTTTATTTATGTTTGCAACTTTAAAATGCCACATCCAACGTTTACAAGCCCTTAAAACGTAGCGGATTACCACCGGCTTTGACCGCGGCTCGGTGTTTTAGGGATATTGAAAAAAAAAACTGAATTGAAACAAATGTGATGGGGCACGAAAAATGGATTATGATTTAAAAACCACGTACTGAAAGAATTGCTTGGTTATTTCTGTGACTGGAAACAAAATAATTTATGAAAAAGTATCTAGTGGAAAAGTTAAATTTATCTATAGGTACTAGTATTGTAAAGAGGTAATGTTGGATTGTTTGTTTGTTTGACGGAGGTAATCTTCGAAACTACTAACCCCCGGTTCCTATAACAAACTAACGGATGTTCGTAGGTCCATCACCATAGCAACGTTGTTATTTCAACATAAAATGGATGAAACTTTTTGACAGATAACAACGTTGCTATGGAGAAAGTCCTACGGACATCCGTTAGTTGGTTATAGGAACCGGGGGTAAGCCGATTTCAATAATTCGTTGACCGTATTGTAGAATGGACTGTCAGAAAAGCTATTATATCCTGGTAGTTTCATTAGTGGAGGACCTCAAGGATCACTTAAAATGTACAGTCATAATAACTTAGACTTCATTTATTGAAGCGAGCTAATAGGAACAAAAATAAACGCACGTGATTGGTCGTCGAAAATAATTTTCTTTCTCGTGATTGGCTAGATTGTCAAATCAATTGTCAATTGTCAAATCTAGCCAATCCAATTATTTTCGACGACCAATCATGTGTGTTTATTTCTCTTCCTATTAGCTCGTTTTAATAAATGAAGGTGACTCTATTGCCTGTTCCAAGGAACTCATTCCACTACGCCTGCAGTAAGATGACATTGGTAAATCAAAATCAGTTTCCACCATATTTCCCCTCGCACGTGTTCCTCCGATAAACAAAGGTAATCGGAACCATGTCAACATTGCACTCTGTTATATGACTCACTGATTGTCTATATGTTACCGGAAACTTTATCGAGAAATATGGGTCATTTGTATAGTAAACATTTGTGTAGTCGCAAGCTTTGCCACGAACGCTTCGATTTTTGAGACCTAATAACAAGACTACCTAGGTCATTTGCATCAAACAAACACAACAAATGTATTCAGTTTTCATTAAAGCAAGTGAAGTGCAAACCTGTTTAAATATTAACCGCGTAATGGTCGTTAGGCAACAGCTGATAATCGGCTATCGTAGCTTCATCGGCAGTAGCTTAGCTTGATTAATATGCCTCAGCTATTCTCTTTTGAACAGTTCAGTTCTAGTTCACAGAATTACAAAAAAATACGAAATAAGTAGGCAACATACGAGTTGGTAATTTTTATGAATAAGACCCATAATAGGTAGGTACTATACCTACCTATTATGGGTCTTATTCATAAAAATTGAGAATTAATTTAGAAAAACTATACTAACTATACTAACTATAACTATACTAACTATACTATATCGTCTCACTCATGCAAGTCAAATATTTTTTTGCAATAGTTTTTCATTAATCTAATTCAAATTATTAAAATAAATTCTTAGTGATTCTTATTTAAATGCTGGTTTCCTCACGATGTTTTTTCACTGCCATAGTTTTTGCTCTTTATGCAAAAACTCAGCGATTCCATAAAAATTATACATCAACTTTCAACAAACAATTACCAAAACAAAACTGTTTAAAACAGTTACATTCAGTACATTTCAAAACTCCCGATTCGACCACAATTTAATTAGTTTCTGCAATTAAACACGATGTAAATTTAACTTTACGGCTTCATGTTAGGGATTGTTTTCACTTGTAGTTTGTAGGTAGTTTGGTACCTGTATTTGATTACAAGCTTACCGAAAACCTACACTGCGTTAAATCTAAGCCCAGTCATTCAGGTTCAAGATACATCAAACTCTGTTAAGGGTGCTCATTCAATAACGAATAAGCGACGCCTTTCATCATCATCATCCGCAGTCTGATCTCTCCCACTGCTGGGTATAGGCCTCCCTTTGTTTTTGCCATTTCTTACGGTCCTGCGCTTGCCTGATCCACTGCCGACCCACGACGCCTTTACTTTACACTTAATCTTTATCATTTTATCAAATAGAGAAATTCAAAATCATTTTATTTACAAACACGAAAAAAATATTAATTTTAATTATTAAAAAGATTTATTAGTTTATTTTCCGTAAATAATTGTTTCAATAAATTATTAACCGCACAGTTTGTTAGAAAATTGATTAGTTTTTACAATGAATCATGACTACAAAGTTTATATTTGAAGACACATTTTACACTAAATGACTCATTTTAAAGTACAGAAATTATGACAGAAATTTTAACAGCAGTACTACCTTATAAATCCTTGAAGGATTAAACCCATAACCTCTTGCTACTCAGACGGGCTTTTACTGACAGCACGAAATAGATAAATGAGTATAAATGCTGAGAAGTGGTGTTTATTTCACAAAAAAATCTGTTTTGTAAGACCTGGCGAACGTGTATGAAGAATGTAATGAGAGTGAATGAGGCAATAGAGGTGGGTCAGGATCGTAGCAAGTGGAAGTTCGTGTGCTCTGCCTACCCCTATGGGATAGAGGTGTGATTATTTGTACATAATGATGTATATAAAAAATACTTAGACTTAAACCTCTCCGCTCTTAACTACTAACCCTCTAATAGTGATGTGCAGATGCAAGGACAGACAAGTTAATCGACCTTATACATATCTGAATGAGAGATCTAAATGAATGCAAACGGAGTCGACGGCTGGAATGATAGTGGGATGAATTACATTTTATGCACTGTAAGCTTGGGAGGCCCATAGTATTATTTTATCTGTGGTAGGCCTTACATTTTTTTTTTCTAACCTATGTTGTCCCACTGCTGGGCAAAGGTCTCAGATGTATTATGTTATCAAGTATGTATATTGATAAATGTCATCGTCGCTATCATTGCAAAAAGTCGTATTTTTCATACAAGCTCTATGAAACATTCGACTTTTTGCAATGATCATGACGGCGAGGAAATGAAAAGACATGCTTATCCTACAGGCTGCGCCTTACCTTTTTTTTCTAATTTTTACATCATTATTATGTTGTGATTTCTTTCCAGTGGCCTAGACAAGGACACCGCAATAGGGTACGTCCACCGGCTCGATGGGTAGACGGCATCCGCAAGGCAGCAGGTTGCAAGTGGCTAAGACTAGCACAGGATCGAGGCGAATGGCAATCGCGAAGGGAGGCCTATGCCCAGCAGTGGGTTAAAAATAGCTGATGATGATGATGATGATGATGATGTTTTCTTTCCTTCTTTGTCTTTAGATATCCTAGTAGAAACATGATGGAGACCATCAAAACTTTAAACTTCGCCTATAAATTTGTCCACAAGTGATACATTTACAACTTGGATACAAAATGAATCATATTTATCAAGTACGTGACCGCTTCGGAACTGCACGTGTATATTTATCGTAAATGTATGATATTAATTGAGCAGTATTTAACTACCTTAACTTTTAATAATAATAACAAATAATAAATATCTTTAGTCATTACACACAGCGTCATCTAGTCCCAAGCTAAGCAACTTAATGCTTGTGTTATGGAAACCAGATAACTGATATAATACTTACTTAGATACTTAGTTTTTTTTTTTTTGTAAATACATACATTATTATAGATAGAAAACACCCAGACACGGAACAAATATCTGCAGAACATTTGTCCCGTAGCGGGGATTTTGTTCTAAAGGTCATGGGTTCGAATGATCACGCGGTATTACATATAAAAGACTAGCAGCACGTTCTTTTGCACGGGTCTACTAATAAAACTACCGGGATAAAATATAGCCTATTAACCATCCAGACAGTCTATTCTACACATCGGTGAAAGAATTTTTGAAATCGGTTGAGTAGTTTCGGAGATTACCTCCGTCAAACAAACAAACAAACTTTACCTCCTTATAATATTAGTTGCAAAAACAACAAAAACATTATATAACTATACTTAATTTCTTGAAACGAGCTAATAGGAAGAAAAATAAACGCACGTGATTGGTCGTCGAAAATAATTCTCTTTCTCGTGATTGGCTAGATTGTCAAATCAATTGTCAATTGTCAAATCAAGCCAATCAAATGACTTTCGACGACCAATCACGTGGGATTATTTTTCTTCCTATTAGCTCGCTTCAAGAAATGAAGTATAGTTTCAGTTGTTTTTGCGTCTGTATTAAAGCAGATCATTTCCCAAGAAACTGAACTTTAACTTCATTACCCAAACAATTACCAAAGGGTCTAGATTAAATTCAGAAACCTCAAAACTATAAACCAATCCAAAAGGTTATTGCAAACGGAACTATAATTTAATTTGTTAACCCCTTGCCTTTATCACGGTTTACATTGTAGTTGTAAACTTGGAATGAGGAATATACGGAACCCTACGAATGTGAGGGAAATAGACGCGTCTTAGCGCCATTCTTAGTCGTCACCTTAGACTAAACTCAGCCTTGAAATCGTGATTTGATATGTTTTAAACGTATTTTTTTTTAAATTTATATAACGGATAAAGACTAAAAGAACAAAATTTATACAGCATCAAAAACCACTAAGGTTTGTAGTGAGCTATGAGTTTACAATAAAAATAAAAACAAAGTTAAGGTAGGCTCTAGGGAATTGTTTTGGAACAGGCAATAGAGTCAACTAGTTTTTAAGACTGTACGTTTTCGAGCGATCCTTGAGGTCCTACGAAATAAACATATTTTTCTTTCTTTCTTTCTTTCTTTCTTTCTATGCACTTATAAATTTCTTAAGGAAATCCTAAATCACGCCCTCAAATAGCAGTCAACGTAAGTCTAGATCTTTTCTAGATTATTTATACAGCGTCAGGATGCAATTACGACGACGCTATTAGTGTCTCTACCGCGTCCCTTTTATATGGGTAACTAGCTGCTCCCCGCGGTTTCACCCGCGTAAGTCCCGTTTCCGCGGGAATATCGGGATAAAAAGTAGCCTATGTTACTCGTGGATAATGTAGCTTTCGAATGGTGAAAGAATTTTTAAAATCGGTCCAGTAGTTTTTGAGCCTATTCATTACAACCAAACAAACAAACAAACAAACAAACAAAGTTTTCCTCTTTATAATATTATATATAGTGTAGAAATGGAAGGTGAAGTGTGTTCCTCCAACACGTCTCCAATTAAAACCAGAAAGAAATCACCTACACGTCTTCAAGACAAACCAAAAGAAATGATTTGAAAAAAAAAAAAAGAACGTCCACTTCTCATTAGCCAATCGCGTGATTTTAATATATAAAGCGTAGAGTGTCGGCCGACAATTAACCGGAATTGCTTCCTAGGTGCCCCCTACCGGGAAGAACAGCTGGTTTACTTATTTATTTGTTTATTTATTTACTTGAAAAGTTCCCTCGAGAAATCATTTAAAGATCTGCCGCCTTATTCCCCACATAACCATGTTTTTACGTGGCACGACACGGCGTGGTTATTTTAAATAATGCGATGGATTTCAGAGAACAATAGCTAGATAACGAGCAATCCCTTACCGCGTCATTTGAAAATCGTCGAGAAACGACATCCTGAAAAAAATGTCTACCGCTCTCTGGGATACAGTCATGCATGATCATAATAATACTTTTTTAAGAAAAGCAATGCCTTGAGACAATCAGAACTGGGTAGGTACTATTGATAACTCATACAGTTATAACATGCCTTTATTTTACAGTCTCCCAATATATTGTTTTATAGAACCTAACTAATTTAATATAACAGCGATTGCTAGCAAAACAAACATCTCTAACTCAAGTGAAATACACATTTTATTGATTTTGTAAGTGAATAAGCTATTCTACATAAACTGTGCCAGCGTGGCAGTGGCAGTCAATTTACATATTTTTATTGTGGTGCCAACGAAGTACTATACGAATTAAATAAAAATGTATGTTTGATTTAGTGGCGAATGTACATACATAGAACTATTTGCAGTGCAGTGACCGGAAATTGAACCCACTAAAGAAAATAACAGCCTGTAGCCATATTAGACATTATATCATCGCAAATCCTTTTTTTCAGAAAAAAAAATTTTTACACCTTTTTTGCTAAATAGCCCGAACTTACGAGAAAAGTTTTGTGGTTTGTATAAACTAGCAGCGCGTCCCGTCTTTGCACGGGTGTACTAATAAAACAGCCTATAACTATCCCGACAGTCTATTCTAGACATCGGTGAAAGCGTTTTTGAACAGTATGAGTAGTTTCGGAGATTGGGGCAATCAAACAACTGAACATTACCTCTTTATAATGTAAAGTATAGATACTTACCAATTTTAGATACTTTCTAAAAAGGTTGTTTCTTAAGCATAAAACTGAAAAAAAAGAGTCAATTATTTATTTAAGTGACAGAAACATCAACTGTTTGAAAACTTATCAAAGTAGGTACCTATATTTTAATTGCGTACTTAAAAAACTTTGATTACAAAATTACGCATTAGACACCAAATTATCATCAACGAAATTACGTACAACAATTTGGCTAAAAGCTAAACTTCAGCCATTCGGAGTAAGAATTGTTTGTAAACATAACACTTTGTACAACTGACTGACTCTTCGCACAGAAAAAATAGTAGGTATTATGCTGGTAACTTCTTACTGAATCTTTTTCGGAATTGTAAGTTTTGTACTTATTATGCTCTTAATTTATTTATTAATTGTTTAAATGTAACATTTATTCATCATCGTCATCATCAGCCCTTCTCATCCCACTGCTGGGTATAGGCCTCTCTCACATTTATTCAACATTTATTAATAATGAATATTTTTTCCGCCACACTTAGGTAGCTGAAGAATCTTACTAAGTAAAAATTTTAGCCGACTGGTAAGGCAGTCTAGTTTTAGGACGCTTGTATCTCGTGAGTTTGAATCCCGTCGAAGCCTAAAACTTTTATTTAGTAAGATTTTTCATTTATAAGTAAATGAAATGCCTAAGTGTAGCTTTACAATATAAAATATACTTAGCTTTTTTAAATGGAGTAATAAAACTGACATTTGGATTGAGAATCGAAGCAACATCCTACCAACATAGCTCTTAGTAAATACAAACAAAGTCAGGTGAATAAGTATTTATACAAACGCGTTGGATTTACGTTCGTCAGTGGCGGCTGGTGACACCATGACAGATATGGGACGGTGACACGCTACCTGCGGGGAAATGGTGACTGTGAACTTGTCACATGTAACACTTAGGATTTCATGTCAGATTTTGAACTGGAATGAAATTGTCACCTACTTTTAAGTTTCAGGAACCTCTGTGGCGTAGTGGGTGTAGGCTCGGTTGAGACGCGGATGTTGTAGGTTCGATCTCCGCTACGGGACAAATGTTTGTATGTTTAGCTGATATTTGTTCCGTGTCTGGGTGTTTTCTATCTGTAATATGTATTGTGTCTGTATTTACAAAAAAAATGTATCTAAGTATTGTTGTATCAGTCATCTGGTTACCATAACACAAGCATTAAGTTGCTCAGCTTGGGACTAGATGACGCTGTGTGGAATATCCAAAAATATTTATTTATTTATAAAAAAAAGCAATAGTTTCAGTAAATTGCATACCCAAGTTCAAAGCCATAGTAGCGACGCTAAGCAAAGGACATTAAAAAGTTAAACTACTAATTTTCGGGTCACATCATTCGTGACCAAGTTGATGGGGAAAAGGATTTCCGGTTCGAGCCAGGCTTCAAGGATACGTCACAGAACGTCATTCAGTAAGGCCACTATTATTTCATACTACTTAATTTGACATTATATTAATACAACGGGATATTACTCACGTAAATTACTGTCGATTTAGATACCGACAATGTTTCGATTCTTCCGGAGAATCTTCATCTGGGTATGAGTGTGGTCATTCCTCGCGGGCACGTCGCACGCTGCTACTTATTCTGCGTTGGAAGTGGAACAGGCAATAGAATTCCCGAGTTTTAAGAAAGTGACGACGTTTCAAAGTGGTCTATATTAAGATTTTATTGAATAAATATATTATTGACTTTTGACTTTTGACTTTTCTTCAACTAACCATGATTGTCTTAACGCGGCACGTCACAGCGTGGTTAATTTTAAAAATTCTATGGACTTCAGAAAACAAAAGCTAAATAACGTGCAATCTCTTCCCGCGTCATGTTTTAAATGTCTTCAAGAATCGAGTAGCAGGTAAAGCAAGGTCCTGACGCCCGAATAAGCACTCCTTAATGTAAAATAACTTTATTCCAAATAATTTTTGATTAACGTCTTTCTAGGGTATCGATAGGTGATCAGTTTTAATTTATGTATTTAATTTAAAGTCACACCAAATGTCGTGAGAATACATATTTCAAAAACTTTTATTTTATTTAACTCAGTTTTGTTTTATAGGTACCTACTATTTTTTTAATAAATTAAAGGCTCTTCCAGACAGCGCGCTATCTAGCAAAATGCGTTCCGTTTATAATCAAACAATTTTATTTGATGACGCACGCGATAAAGTAACAAAATTAAAACGTAACAACTATTTTCTAAATTTTTAATAAAAATGGAAAACTGAAACAAGATTTTATTAACTTTGCGATTATTTAGTATACATTATTATACATTATTATGACACACCTATGTGGAAGAGCCTTTACGCCAATTCACTAGGGTCTCATTCATTTTTATAACGCCTTTAGGAGCTCTAGTTCAATGTCACTGTCAAATGAATTGATGGAAGTTTTGTTTTAATATTAAAAAAACCTTAAGATACTGTAAGATAATAGTATCGTACTGGGTTTCCACATAAATTCAAGTTAATGAACCTATTTTATTTTGTTAAAGGCGTGCTTGTAAAACGATCTTTGATATGATCCTAAAAACAGAGCGTAAATACTTGAGTTTTAAAAACATCAGTTAACAACACAACTATTAGAAAGTATGAACATTGTATTCTAAAAGCTAATAAAAAGGAAATTTCCGCAAACGCAACAAGGAAAACGCATTATTAAACATAAACAACAAACATTACCGACGCTACCTGATTTTTGCTTAAAATATTTTATTACACACGAAACATTCAATGGAAATAAAAAATCCATTTACGATTCCTCGTGGACGTGTAAAAGGCATCAATTCATATATGAACCGCCCGGTTTAAAGGGACCGCTGCCATTTTAACCGGGTTTATTGAGAACGCGAGCGGAGCGGCGGGCCAGGTTGCGATGGCCGAGTATATACATTATGCTCGGTTCTATATTTTTGAGCGATCGTGAGTGCACGCCCGTAGGCGATGCAGCTCGTTGATTTTTTATTTTTATTTATTACCCAGCCCGTTGAGAGGCGGGCGTTAATCAATACTTTGTACATCGTGTAGCGAAAACAAAAAAATGTTTGTGTGCACGGATAACAAATTTTATCCGGATCGGGCGGATATTGGAAATATGAAGCTGTACCTATTAAATCGATCGTGAAAAAAATATTTACACATGACGTTGTGTTAGCTATTACGGCAATATCCGGGTTTACGGACGGATAACCGGGTATTCAGAGGGGTTTATTAGCCTTCATAATTTACACGATTAGTTTGGATTTCAGAAAACAGTGCTGCAATTTGAACGCTGTGTTTGTTTTTATCATTTGTTGATTTTTGTCCAAGTCTTGATATAAAAGAAGGGTTATAATACTTCTAAAAATTACAAAACACGCGAATAAGGTGCCTGTGCACATAACGTTTTTCGAACGAGCGTCATCTGCTAGTTTAATCTTCTTTACTAGTATATACATATTATAAATGGGAAAGTGTGTGTGTCTGTCTGTTTGTCCGTCTTTCACGGCAAAACGGCGCCATTAACTGACGTGATTTTTTAAGTGGTTATAGTTGAAGGGATGGAGAGTGACATAGGCTACTTTTTATCCCGATATTCCCGCGGGAACGGGACTAACGCGGGTGAAACCGCGGGGCGCAGCTAGTATGCAGTATGTAATGCGAAACAATTTAAACCATGGTTTTGATAGTCCTGGATAATAAGGTTTACTTTAGTTTTTTGTAATAAGGCCGTGTGTGTTTAATTAGTGTTTGTTTCGATAAAAACGCGTAGAAAACGCGCGTTTAAAACGTCATATGAACAGGCTCTATTATAAATTGACATACATTCTTAAAATGACAAAGTGTACAAGATTAAAATGGACAGAACAAGTTAATTTAAAGGTGTTCGCAATTATCGTGCGATCTCATTATAGTGAAGTAATTGTCCGACATACTAATTAACTATCTTTAATTAGGATATTCTAGTAGTGGACATTCTTGGCAAAAATGTTTTTAAATTTTGCCTGTCAATCTTAAATATTGGATTAGAAACAATGTTGGCCCTGAGTCAAAATACTGTATGTAATCAACGTGTTTTTAAAAGTTGCTTTGCTTAGTTAAACTCAGGCCTTTACATTTTTACTAGATGACTAGCGGCACGTCCCGGCTTTGCACGGCTGTACTAATTACACTACCTGTATAAAACATAGCCTATAACCACCCGGACAGTCGATTCTACACACCCGTGAAAGAATTTTTGAAATCGGTTGAGTAGTTTCGGAGATTACCGCCGTCAAACAAACAAACATCCAAACAAACAAATTTTACCTCTTTATAATTATTAGTGTCGATTTATACAGCGTGAGGAGGCAATCTTTGCCTACACTTAACGGGACACTGTAGTGCCTGGGACTTAACTACCATTTTAACTCTACGACCAGTTTTTCTATTTTTTCAAGCACCACAGAACGATGTATTTCCTTTCAACCGAAAAACTGAAAAACATGCAAATTTTTTTGCTAAAACGCATGCACTAATGGCATACCATTTAGCTTTTCGCTATGAATAGAAAACTTCTCCCAAAGGGCTGCCCACTGGGAGTAACAACTATGTATAAAGTAAGGGTCTTATTCATAAAAACTTGAAAATTTAATATAGGTTTAAGGAACGTTTTTTTCTTGTCACTCATATGTCAACGAAAAGAGATAGCAACAGATTTAATATGCGTTTTAGCTAATACAGGTTTACTGGTCGAATATGCATAAGGGGGTAAGAATATGAACAAGAGGTATGAATGTATGATTAGTTGATCAAAACTTCAGCCAAATTGATGTGCCAATTGACGACTTCTGTGGCGCAGTGGACGAAGGCCCGCCTGAGACGCTGAGGTTGCGGGTTCGATCCCCGCAACGGGACTAATATTTGTATGTTTTACAGAATACACAATCTTTATTTTGTA
This sequence comes from Xanthorhoe spadicearia, assembly GCA_947086425.1. Taxonomy (NCBI): domain Eukaryota; kingdom Metazoa; phylum Arthropoda; class Insecta; order Lepidoptera; family Geometridae; genus Xanthorhoe; species Xanthorhoe spadicearia. The sequence goes on from OX352212.1 coordinate 578,497, forward strand.
TGTATTTACAAAAACATGCATAATAAGTATTATATTATCAGTCATTTATTTATTTCATATAAATTATGTCTAAAGATAGCGAACGCCTCATTATTTATCTGGAAGAAATTGCTCATAGCGATAAGACCGCCCGTTGTCATTCATTTGTTTCTTCTTTGTGTTTATTTATACGATTGAATGTTATTTATCTATCTATCTAACGTTTAAATCTACACTATTATTATATTATTATTATTATTATTATTTTTTAATTATAAAGAGGAAAACTTTGTTTGTTTGTTTGGTTGTAATGAATAGGCTCAAAAACTACTGGACCGATTTTAAAAATTCTTTCACCATTCGAAAGCTACATTATCCACGAGTAACATAGGCTACTTTTTATCCCGATATTCCCGCGGGAACGGGACTTACGCGGGTGAAACCGCGGGGAGCAGCTAGTTGTAATATAAACATATTTTGACCCGTATCGAGGATCGACCTAACTATGACTTGATGTTACTCCAAGACTGGCCACTTGAACTCATCGAGCTACTCTGACCCTTTGCAGCTAAAGGCTAACTTCGTGAAGAGCTTTTAAAAAAACTTCAAATTACTTCATAAGTTATCTTAAGTTTTTGAAGTTAAATATTAACGAGATTTATGTTCTTGCGAAGAAATCTATTTTACCTACTTCATTTCTTGAAGCGAGCTAATAGGAACAAAAATAAACGCACGTGATTGGTCGTCGAAAATAATTGTATTTCTCGTGATTTGACAATCTAGCCAATCCAATGATTTTCGACGACCAATCACGTGCGATTATTTTTCTTCCTATTAGCTCGCTTCAAGAAATAAGGTATAGATAGACGATAAACAAAATATTTGTTCCGAGTTTCGTTAAACTTTGATTTCTGTTAACAGACAGGAGTATCGATCAAGGTATTATACTTGAATTTGATCGATACAACTGTCGGTGAATTATTGGTAGCTCAAACTTTGTAAACCATGTCAATAACCAAAGTAATATTTTATGAACATCATCATTATCATCATCCACAGTCCGACTTCACCCACTGCTGGGTATAGGCCTCCCTCAGTTTGTGCTATCCGCCACGATCCTGTGCCAATCCGATCCATCTTTTGCCCGCGACTTTGCATATCGTCTGCCCATCTCGCTGGCGGACGACCAACACTTCTAAGTCCCTCTCTTGGCCACCATTCGGTTACTGCTTTACTCCACCTGCCATCACCTCGCCAAACCATATGTTATGGCCAGCTCCATTTGAGTTCAAAAATCTGTTTTTTAATAACATGTCAATACATTTACCCCATTATGCATATTCGACCTAAAACCTGTATTAAACCTGTATTAGCTAAAACGCATATTAAATCTGTTGCTACCTCTTTTCGTTGACATATGGGTGACAAGAAAAAAACGTTCTTAAAACCTGTATTAAATTGTCAAGTTTTTATGAATAACACCCTTAAAATACAGTCGTGGAAACCTCATAAATAACTCTTTGTACAAGTACAAAGAGTTATTTCCATCTGTCAGGTATACTCTGACCATTTAAGCTTCGCATCACAACAAATCCTTCGTATTCCCCGATTTTCCGAAACCCTGTCATCAAAAAAACTACCCGAATATTCTCCTGTTAGCCCTGTTCTATATGTAAAATAAAAACTTTTTGTATCCGAATTTAATACCTGTACGAAATCCCCGAAAAACCCCCATAGGTACGAGGTTTCAATACGGTTTATTCAAAATATTTTTGTATTTCGACATTTTTCGCAAAACCAGGCTTTGTAGACTAGGGGTAATGGTGTCTTCATTTTGGTTATGGTGGATTTTGCGCTTCGTTGTAAGCAGATTTACAAAGAAACAGGAAAACCAGTCTTATGTTTTTCAGGTTTGTGTATTTTGGGAATTTTTTTGAAAATGAGGTAACTTGCTTTTATGGAATGCTGATTTGCATGCATGAGGATATGATGAGCATGATTATAAATACTAACTTAGATAGTAACTTAGATAATAAGTTAAGTGAAGTAAAATATCATCACGACTGTATATTATATTTTTAACATAAATATTAAAGAAATAATACCGACCCTGGATCTAGAAAACTAACATTATAACAAGAAGTAACTAGACAACAGCCATGTCGTGTTCCGAGTTTCATGTTCGGGTCATTTAATAAAATAATAAATAAAAGTTGATAAAACAAGGAGAAATTTCTAAGTAAAATGAACAAGAAAAAGTACTTGTTGACAAGAATTAAAGTTAACTGGCAACATTTATAAAATGTATAATTAATTTGCATAATTATAAATTTATAGACCTTTGATGATTATTTTTTGTATTTATTATATTTACAAGTAAGTACCTTAATTAAAAAAAAGTTTTACCGACTTCAATTTCGTAGGAAAACAATTATCCTACACTCTCAAAATGAATTTCTGTTCAAATCTCCCAAGACCTCTCCCATGATTCTCAAATCTTCAGGATCATACATAATACAGTGTAACATAGAAACTCCTCCTATTTTGAAGTTGGTTATAAAAGGTAGGCCTCACAGCGAAAACCTATTTTTGACTATAGATAAATACGTAATATACGTTGTTTTGAATACGAATATAAAACGTGGGCGGGATCAAGCTTGGAATTCAACCAAATGTGTTAGGACATACCTCTGACTACCCGATTAGAAATCTCTAAATCTTAAAGAATTACATAAAGATCTCTGAAAGAAATATCTATCTTCCTGAGATACAGTCGTGATCATATTTAAATATATTTTTTCAATCTCACCAGTAAATCATTAAACACAACTCAAATATAAAACTGATTTATAATCAATCAGAAAGAAAAAAATCAAGCAACACAATACCGAAACTCGACAAAATTAAAGTGGCAGCCATTTCCCTTTACAAATATGGTAACCACACGGTAACTTAATTTAAAACTCAGTCTCAGACCCGACCTCGGGTTACATTCAAAAAACGAGACTTTAAAATTTCCCGTTTCCGTGCTGCAGTATTTGAATAGTTAGCCGCGGGCTCTGCTAGCAATATGTAGGTATTGCGCCCCGCGGTTTCACCCGTGTAAGTCCCGTTCCCCGCGGGAATATCAAAAGTCAAAAGTCAAAATATTTTATTCAATAAAGTCAAAAGTCAAAAGTCAAAATATTTTATTCAATAAGATCATAAAAAAGACCACTTTGACATGTCACGTTCTTAAAACAATTCTGGTACCAAAACCAAGTCAATGTAGTAAGATGGTCGGGGACATATTCGGAGCCATACAGGTTGGAGTGCGGGGTGAGGCAGGGGGGGTTGACCTCACCGAAGCTTTTTAATCTGTATGTGAACGCACTGTTAGAGGAGCTCAGTAGTGCTCGTGTCGGATGCTATATTGATGGTGTAGCCGTCAATAATTTTAGCTACGCTGACGACATGGTTCTGCTGAGTGCTTCTGTCTGTGGAATGTCAAAACTGCTTGGCATTTGTGAAAGGTATGCGCAGCTACATGGTTTAACATATAATGTAAAAAAGAGTGAATGCATGGTCTTTCAGGCCAGAGGTCGCCAATGTCCAGAGCCAATGCCTGCAATTAAATTGTATGGCACACCGCTTATGCGAGTACATAAATTCAAATACCTAGGTCATTGGTTGACCGCTGACCTGAAAGACGATGTGGACATCGAACGGGAGCGGAGGGCGCTGTCTGTTAGAGCTAACATGATTGCCCGCAGGTTTGCTCGTTGCTCATATGCTGTAAAAATCTGCCTTTTTAAAGCCTACTGCACTAGCTTTTATACGAGCAGCCTGTGGACAGACTACACTCAAAAGCAGTACAGCGCCCTACGCGTACAGTACAACAATGCATTCAGGGTGCTGGTGGGGCTGCCCCGGTTCTGCAGCGCGTCGGGGATGTTTGCCGAGGCGCGTGTGGACTGCTTCTATGCAACCATGCGTAAACGGTGCACATCCCTGGGGCGCAGGCTCCGGGCCAGCTCCAACAACATTCTGAGTGCGTTCTCGAGTAGGCTGGACTTTGTGTATGTCACCCATTGCAGTGCGGTGCATGCGCGGTATATTAGAAAGTAAGATTTTTCAAATGTTTTTATAAATGTGTATGTGTAATTATGGATGTACCTATGTCTGAAATAAATGATTTATTATATATTATATTAAAACTAGGGGATTCTATTGCCTGTCCAACTCGATTCCCTACACCAGGGAAAGAATCGGGATAAAAAGTAGCCCATGTGTTAATCCAGGGTATCACCTATCTACATACCAAATTTCAACCAAATCGGTCCAGCCGTTTTTGCGTGAATGAATAACAAACATACATACATTCTCACAAACTTTCACATTTATAATATTAGTAGGTATTAGTAGGTATATAGGTATTTTGAAATTTAGCCCCAAAGGGGTAACCTGGGTTCGGTGGGCTAAGTTGGGGTATCCGTATGAAGTGGTATGAACTTTCATCGCCGATAAAATTTAATGAATAGAATTCGTTTTTATGATGCGTTCGTTTTTGCGTTTAGCGAGATTGTGGTTTGCATTTCGCTGCATATTTTGGATGTTCTCCGCAGAATGGGGTAGTTTTTGTCGGTTTTAATCAACCAGTGGATGTTCGGATTTTCCTCTGGTATTTTGGGTGTAAATAATTTAATTTTCGGTTCACATCGGTTCAGCGATGTTCATTTTAGTTTTAATAACATTATTTCAACTTCAAAATGTTATTGATGGGTTTGTTATAAATCGGAAACACAAATTTTAATTCAATCTTGATAAAAACATCTTCATATTCATAACTACATTATTTATCTTAAGATTTTATAGCATCTTGTACTGTCTGGATTTAAGAATTAGTCTGTAGATTAGTGGGTGAAAGTCCGCCTGTGACACGGAGGTTGCAGGTTCGATCCGGGACAATAATTTTATGATCTGCAAATATTTGCCTCGAGTCTAGACGAAATAAAGAAAGAAAGAAAACCGTGTTTATTTCTGTTAGGACCACTAGGATCACATAAAAATGCCTGTCCTATAAAAGTTTTCTATATAATGTTTTTTGTATAATAATATTTTCTTTAAATTTCATTTCTGATTGATCAATAACCTTTTATTGAACCATTCTGTCATTCGTCAACTCATTCAACTCATTCGTGTCTGGGTGTTTTCTATCTATAATATGTATGTATTTACAAAAAAAATGTATCTAAGTAATATATCAGTCATCTGGTTACCATAACACAAGCATTAAGTTGCTTAACTTGGGGCTAGATGACGCTGTGTGAAATGTCCCAGGATATTTATATTATATTATATTATATTCAGTAAACATTGAAAGCTAAACGAATCCGGAAAAACAAAAACATTTAATAGCTCTAATCCCCTGTTATATTTGCATTGTATAAACATTGAAAAATACTCGCAAGCATCGGCAGTGCAAAACATAAAATTGAAATCTCTACTAGTACTCTTGAACAATTGACCGAGCTTGCAATTTGGTCGATGTTGTAAACTTTAGCGACTCCTCCTCCTCCATGATTCGTGCTCCTCAATGCTGAGGGTCGTGACCTCCCTTCTGTATCAGTTTATTTCGGACGATGTTCTTCCATCTGTTTCTGTCCTCGGCAGTGTGGAGGGCGTTGTGTATGGAAGTGTCGAGAGCGGTGCGGATCTGGTCTGACCAACGTATAGGACTGCGCCCACAAAATATCTTTATTTCGTCAAGAATCACTTGAAATAGTAGGTAGGTAGTCTTATCAGCTAGGTGACTCTATTGCCTGTTCCAAAACAACTCCCTACACCAGGGAAAGAATCAGGCAAGAACCTGGTGGTCTGGGCCTAGCTTTTTTTTTAAGTGCATTTACTCGCTTAAACCTCGTGCTTCACACCACTAAGTTAATACCATCGGGCGCACTCGAACAGCTCGCTACAGTACAATGTAAGCGGCATGAAGCTGGGCCATTGTTTCATTCCGTATCGATGGCTCCGTCTTACTGCCTCGCCGTCTTTACTGCCCCCAGTTACCTTATAAAACTAGAAAATGGCTATTGCGGGTACTTGATGACTTTTATAAATTACTAGATGGCGCTAGTAAAATTGACCCGATTCTAAATCGCGCTGACGAAAACGCGCGGCGTGAAATGACCCCCCCATACAATCAAACCAAAAAAAAACAAAAAAAAACATTGTCTATTTATAATATTAGTAGAGATAAAGTATCTTAAGATTTTGTTGCTAAAATCGTTGACAATCTGACATGTTTTATATTTTTCAGAAATCTATTAATAATTATAATTTTATTATTTTTCTTAAAAATAAAACAATAAATTCCTATGATCAATTTTAACAACATGAGTAAAGGTTTCCTTTTGGGGCCAAAAGTTACCTGTAATTTGTTAACACAACGCATCTCACGTCACATCAGTCCCCAAGCCACTATTATTATTAATTTTTTTCCTGTAAGTATACATTTCATAATACAATCTTACTTAAATCCTTTAACATAAAACGCATAAAACATCTTCCCACAGAAAATGGAAGTTACTTAACTCCAAATAAAAGTTATAAATATTAAAAAATCATCGTTTCAACGTCCAACTTTGACCGAGATGGTTGTACACGAAACTTTACTTAGCCTCAACTTAACTCCAACTTAGCTCTAACTTAGAAAGTTACTGCATAATTTACAAGGAATAAGCTTGGTTCGCCCTTGGCTTCGATTCGGTTTGCCGTCATAGAGTTGGTATGCTAATCTGTTATAGATGGGGTACAATTTTTTTTTGCAGTTTTAGGAGTAATTAATTTTAATAACCGTATGGTGTCTAAAAGTAGCAAAATTAAATAAAAATAGATATAGTTTGTGAAAAAAATATACTTCAAACCTAATAACAACAAGTAAAAAAATAAATACTTACAAACTTATATAAAACATACATAATTAATAAAACCAGCAGTAGAATTGATTAGAAAAACCCTTATTAATTTAATAAAACATTGTTTTGATATAAAGGTACATCACAATCAGCTTACACGTGTCAAACGATATCAATAAAGCGTCCAATGCGCGTGCGCATGATAGCACACAGGTGCATACTCCAGATGCACAATATAACTGATTGTCACGTTTTTAATTATTATTTTTACAATTTATATACTTACTGGCTTCTCACTATATAAAGATCTGAAAGAAAATGTCTACCACACCCTGGGATACAGCCGTGATCATATTTTATATTTTTTTCTGGCTTCTCACTGCAGTTTGACTACTTAGATTGTTATGGGATCGTTTAAAAAAAAGTAAGGCCCACACCACCAGGTACTTGCATGATTCCTTCCCTGGTGTTGCGTTGGAACAGGCAATAGAGGCACCTAGCATATAAGACTGTACATTTTAAAGTGATCTTTGAGGTTCTACAGAAATAAACATATTTTTCTTTCATTCTTTCTTTCTACGACACTAGGCTTCGAATCCCGTCGAAGCCCAAAACTTTCAGTAAGATTTTACATTTTAGAAATGGTGTCTTTTGTTTTTAAACGATCATGGTTTTGAACATTATAAACAATTGAAACGAGATATTTACCATGATTCGTGGATTTATGAGTTTCCCGATATTTCGGCACAGTTGCATGCGCCATGATCACGGTTAAACTCAGATCAGTTTAACCGTAAATATCTCGTTTCAAGTATTTATAATGTGTCTTATCTGTTTCTTAATCTGTGCCACAAGATTACAAATAAACAGTGATTTTGCATATCCACAGATACTCAGCTCGGTATTGGTGATTGTCGATTCTGTTATGGTGCGCGGAGAAATGTAAGGACTTCCGTGTGCCTAATGAGAACAATTAATTGTTTCATTAGAGACTGTAGGTTTGGACACACCTGAAGATTATTCATAGTTTATAGCGGTTTTCTAAAATTAAACTAGTTTTGTGAAGAACAACTTGAAGGGATGTATATATATATATGATGTATATATGTATATATGACCCTTTTATGGCTCTGTGGTTATGTGGTTAAAAGCAGTCTGCGTATAAGACGATCGCTTGTATCATTGCAGGTTCGAATCCTGCCAGAGTCGTAACTTTTATTAAGATATTTCTTGTACATTGTGAAACACAATAAAGAGCACCTTTGAGAATCACAATATTAAAAGAAAACAGTAAGTAGACAGAGACACAAAAAAAAAAAATTAAGACAAATTCCCAAAAAAAAGATGGCAATTTACATCTCGTCAAACTAACAATAGGTACACGAAACTATAACACAAAGTACAAACACTCAAAGTCTTATTATTATCGAAAATAATATTAGCTCTAAGCCAAATCCAAAAAGTCTGCACAATTTTAACGATGCCCACATTATTCTAGTGTTTACGAGTACATTAGCCTGGGTACAGTTGGACACATAAGTTTTATACAACTAGGTAAATCCTACTAGTATTATTAATGTGAAAATTTGTTACTATGGGTGGATGGATGGATGTGTGAATGTGTGTCTCAAATCGCTATATGGATTTTAATGTAATTTAGTACCAGGATAACTTACATTCTGTCTAAACACATGCCTTACCCGCGGTGAATCATCATCATCATCATCTCAGTCCGTTTCCACCCACTGTTGGGTAGGCCTCCTCTCTATTACGCCACTCTTTCTGATCCCTTGTGGTGAATAGTTTCCGTGAATCAAAAGAGCCTTATTTTGATTCCCGGGAACTGTGTCGTTGATTGTACCACTAAGCTTAAAGCGTTAGTCTATGCCCTTCGTTCGAAGGTTGTTTAGTATTTGCTGTATTTGTAATTTGCTTATGAAATTGTGAACTATGGACTTTGTGTATTATTGACGTGAATCTAATCAAAATTACTTTATGAACACAGCTGTTTAATAATACGAGGTGTAATAAAATTATCCTAGAAAAATAATGATTGATGTATTACCTACCTATTTCTATTTGACTGGGGAAATTCGAATAATTAAGTGGTTATACAACAAATATTAGTTTTTTATCGAATTTCACTGCTAGCACTAGCGAGTTCACTTGTAAACTCGCTAACTCTATGTGTAATTTTGTACGTAAGACCCTGTTCACACGGCATTGTTTGCACGTTTTTTCACGTATTGATTGTACTGCAAAAAAACGTGTACTGCTTATACGTTTAAACGTATACGTCAAAAAATCGAATGAACTTTGACGTATTCGGTTTTTTCCTTCACTTTTCTGCGGCTATTCGTTTTTTACACGAATGATAATTTACCGTGTGAAGACCTGGGTGATTGTACGTTAAAAAACGAATACGTGAAAAAACGTGCAAACAATGCCGTGTGAACAGGGTCTAAGTAGGTAAGTACCTACCAACCAATACCTCAGACCATCCCCCAGATATATAAAATTAAAATTAAATAACCCGATGTAATCCACGTGTGAAAACAAAATACAATTAATAAATTATCTATTTTAAAGTCAGTCATAAAGTCCTTTTCTAATTGTCAAAGGGATACAATCGTAAATGTCAATTTCATACACATTTTGTACGTAAATTATACTTTTTTCCAACAATGTTGTCGTAAAATTACCAATGGGAGGCATTGTAACGTGCGGATTAATATTGGGCTTTGAAAGGTTTGCCAAAGATTAGTTGTATAGATAAGACTAAATTGCGAACAATGCAATTTAGCCTTTTTGTTGGCGATACTGTGTATTTTGTAAAACATGGTGCCTAATAAAGGCAAATGGCTGTGTTTCGCTAAATTTCAACTAAAAGCTAAACTAATGAGTTATTTATTTATTAAAATATTATTTATTTAGGTATACTTATCGAAACAAATTGACTACCAACTGTTCCTCAAGTTGACTTTGACATCTTTATTATTACCTACCAGATGACTGATGCTAGTTCAATTTTTTTTATAAATAAGTATAATAAAACACTCAGAAAATTTACTTGGTCGCATCTACCACTACTCTTTGTATATATGATTCACAATGCGTCCGCGCACTCGTAAAAACGGATCGACGCCACGTTGACATAGAGCGATAAACGCCAAAATCGTAAATTATCATAATGCCTTACGACAGGAGAATATGCAATATGCACTTGCATATTTTTTTGGGCATAAAATATTTCCGTTTGTTCTTTTGTGAGGAAGATTTAGAATTTCTTTGTAGCGTTCCGTTTTACTGTCGGACTAAAATGATTTTTATTGCTTCACGTGTGAATTATTCTTCCTTATTATTTTTGATAAACAAAGGACTTTTGTAATTGTCATTCAACTGAAAATCGTTCTGGATTATGATATTTCACGTTTTGACTGAATTGTTTTCGGCAGTAGGTACTAACTGTTTTTAGCAGTAAATTTCTCTCAAAATTTAAGTCGGCTTTACAATTTTTTTAATTTTCAGGCATCCTCAAACGACATAAATATCACAGCGCTTTCGTCCTTGGTTACCAGTCACGTTTAAATTGTGGATTCCGGCATATAAAGACAAGATGGAGGCCTTTAGGCGGCCTAAAAACTTCATCACAAGTGTTGGCCGCTTACTGACACTAACTTAACTTCTCGTCTATTTTTCTAAAAGTTTATTTAAAATGCCGAACTTAAGGTACCGCAAGGTTTCAAAGTGTAAAAGTAATTCATTATTGTATTTATAAATACAAATTCACTTTCAAGTCGTTTGAAGTGAGTCCGTCCGTGCACATAAATACCTAAACGATATTTTTACAACAGCAATACCAGTTATCATATAGTATCATCAAAATAACATCCTTGTTGATGACCAGACATTTATTTCATTGCTATTTTATTAATATCTGTCCATTAGATACAGCAAGCCTCCATTACTGATAACTTATACCCAGATGGCGTGGGTGTAGTTTTTTGCCACGGTCGTGTGACAGGTGTAGTTTTTATTACTTTTCTCAGTATTATAATGCTTATCACTATGACATTTTTATAAACATACGGGAAATTACTCACGTAAAAATATTGTCGATTTAGATACCGACAATGTTTCGATTCTTCCGGAGAATATTCATCTGGGTATGAGTATGGTCACTCCTCGCGTCCCACACTCTATCATTATGATTGCATTGTTATTTTATTTTATTCTTATTGCTTAGTAAATAAATAAAATAGATCTTCAATTTATGCGTGTTTAGGATACCTACCGGAATATAATTAAAAAATAATTAAAATACGGAAATATTAATAAGTACATGATTACGGAGTGTTCTAAGTTTTCATTATCATATTGTTTATTATCTGTCAGATGAGACACGTCGATCTTTTCCATTTATTTTATCAAGAAGACGAGAGGGAAGCCACATGTGCGCGGGATGACCCTAATATGCACGCAACTTGCTTTTAATGTCGTCACGTGATAGATCTAGTCATGTTTAGACAAACATTTTCCTTATTTTTATTAGAAATAAAGGATTTACGAAAATGGATGTCTGGTAATGTTAGTGAAAATTTTACAGTTGTGCATGATGACACAAACTTATTACTCTGTTAGTTAGTTTTTTTTTCCGCCTGAGAGCTTTCACTGTACGTTTTTGATAAATGATAATGATAATGATAAATGATAATGATAAATGATTTATTGTAACAGAAAGACAAGCAGACAAAACACTCATAAAAACTAAATTAGGAGGTAATACACGCTAAAGTCTACTTAGCCTAGTGTTACAAGGGTCTGACTCAGCACTATGTTGCGTTTACAGACAAACGCAACGCTGATCTTCCGTCAGAACCTAGGTACACTATAAAATAAATCCAAAAATAAAGTAAAACAAACACAACAATAGTACAATATGTCCGAAAGAGAACCAGAGTTACTAAAACACAGATACATATACATACCCACATTATAGAAAAAGTTAAAAAAAAATAAAAATAAAATAAAACAAAACACAAACCTACACCAGTTAATAACAGGATGATGTACATCATACCTGATGGTAATCTTATAATAAACAAAAAAAACGAAAAAGAAAGTCTTTAGTCTTAGGTAATAAAAATAAACATGACAAAATACATAATATATAGGTATAAATGGCTGCTAAACTGTAAAGTATAATATACTTTATGTAAAGTTCAAAGAAGCAAAAAAGATACTACATCAAAATCAAAGGGATCAATAACACGAAACAGTAAACATTTGATTGATGAACCACACTAATTGTAAAATTAAAATAAAATAAAATCAATAAAATTGATAGGTATGCTACAAAATTGAAACTTCGTTTTTAAGATTCGCCACTGCTTTCTGGTGTTCAATAAGAAATCTTTTGATTTTCATGCGGAAGTTATTTATGCACTGGAGTTCTCTTATTGGAGGAGGTATGTTATTCCAACACTTAGAAGCTGCGTATCTGAAACTACCTCTAAAGGCAGCTGAATGATGCTGTGGCGTTGAGAGTTGTTTAGACACCATTCGAGCAGATCTCTTAGAGAAAAAAGACAATTTTTCGAAGAGATAAGGTGGGGCTCTATACTTAACAACTCCAAACAGCAAACATGCCAAGTGTAATTTCTGACGAGCTCTCATTTTTAATATAGAGTTACGGTTTAAGAAAGGCGTAACATGTTCTCTAGGTGGAATTTTGAAACAAAAACGGGCGCAGGCATTTTGAACTCTTTGTATAAGACGTTGAGTTCGACGAAGCAAGCGAGGCCCAGTAACTATATCGACATAGTTAAGCTTGGAAAGTACGAGGGATTCGACCAGCTGAATTCGCAATTCCTCACTTAAAAATGGCCGAATTTTATACAAAACTTTTAGTTTATAGAAACACGATCTTACGGATGTAGTTATATGGTTTTCGAACCTAAGATTGGAGTCCATAGAAAGTCCAAGGTTTCGTGCTTCGTAAACACGCTCTACAGTTTTCCCCATTAGCAAAATGTTTAACGGCAACTGCAGTCCATCCAACTTCTGCCTAGTGCCTAGAGCCATATACTTGCTCTTCTCTGGATTAAGGACTAAGCTATTATTATTTGACCATTTTACTATTCTGTCCAGATCGTCATTAAGTTTACCAATCGCAGAGACAGCGTCTTCTGGTTTAAACGAAATATAGAGCTGAACATCATCAGCATAAATGTGAAACCTACAATGTTTGATACAGTTAACGATGTCTGCTGAATAGAGAACAAATAGCTTAGGTCCTAAAATTGAGCCTTGGGGCACACCCCTATCCAATGAAACCACGTCTGAAAAAATGGTAGAGCCATCTGTTTTTTTTAACTTAACATGTTGGCTACGACCACTTAGGTAACTGTCAAACCATTTGACGGTATTATTACTAAAGCCATAGTATCTAAGCTTAGAAATTAACAAAGTACAATTTAATGCGTCAAATGCCCTTGAAAAGTCTAACAGCACTAAGAGTGTAATTAGGCCTTTGTCCTGTGCACCAAGTATATTGTCTGTTACGTCCAACAAAGCTGTCTCGGTGCTACGTCCTCTCCTAAAGCCCGACTGTGCTTTGGGTAAAATATTATTTTTTTCGAGGTATTCGGTCAATTGTTTGTCTACTACCTTTTCTAGTATCTTTGACATGCACGGTAAAATACTTATAGGCCGAAGATCTTTCATAGTTTCAGGATCAGGCTTTTTAGGCAGGGGACGGACTGTGGCCGACTTCCAAACATTAGGAAAGATTGAACTAGAAATGGAAAAATTGATAATAAAAGTTAAAGCCTCCAGCGTATAAGGTAGAGTCATAAGCAACATCTTTAAGTTTATTTTGTCCGTACCTTCTGCGTTTGATTTGATTGAACTCAAACATTTGAAAACTGTTTCGCAACTAACTTGACTTAAATCAAAAACTGAATCACTAAAAGTATCAAACTCATAATAAGTTAGCTGAGATATACTATTAAAGAGTGTACCGGGTACGTTTAGAAAATGTTGGTTAATAGTATTCGGATCAGAAAAATTGGAAGGGAGTTCACTGTTTGTATTAGAAGGCAGAATTGAAGTTTTTAAATTCTTCCATAATAATTTCGGACTCTTGATATTGTTGTTGATATTTTGACTGAAATAAGCAACTTTCTCGGTAAAAAAAGCTTTATTTACTACTGACTTTAAGTCCTTATAAAATGTTTTTTTAGATTCAGACTTAGTTTTACGATAGTCGAGGAGCGCCAAGTCTCGAAGTTTTATCATTTGCTGAATAGTATATGTGATCCAAGGGAAACTATGATTTTTTATTACTGTAGTTTTAATAGGTGCGTGAATGTCAAATAAAGTAAGGATACTACTGTTAAACCACTCAAGCATGTTTTTAGACTACAGATGACAAAATCATGCCTACTGAAGTATGGAAGTGTAAAGTAGAACTCAAAATTTGGACGCTCTACCAAGAAGCCAGGCTTCCTACATCAGCATAGGTCATTTTATGGGAGTCATTTTAAATCCATACCCAAAGCACAGAAATAAGATGGAAAAAAGAAAGTGATAACTCTTTATGCAACAGTCACATCCAAATATGTATATTTTTTATTATTGATTTGCATTCTTTCAAAAAAATAATGTCTAAGAAAATTCTCACTAAACATTGCCAAGTCTAATATCTTTCGATATCTACAAAAACGCCCCAAGTTTCTGGCTACACGCAATAATAATAAACAAAACGTATGTCTGCTCTCACTAGTTCATATCCCAACATGTATCACATTTGATACCGTGACCAATAACGCACGTTTCATGAAAATAGGTAGGTTATTCACGAATATGTTGGCTTAATTGGTCCTATAACATATTTTTTTTTTGATCATTTTATAATTATCAGAATATTCCATCATTTCATCTCACTGAAGGCTGATGATGATGACTAAGAAAGAATAAAATGAAATTCATCAAAAAAGCTTAAATTAACCAAAAACCTCAACACGCTAAAGACTGAATGAAATGAATAATATGAATCCGGAAGAAAATGAACATTTTCAAGTCCGCAAATAGAAGGTAATTTTGCTAAAGGCAAATTCAAAAAATGTCAATCCAAAAAGGGCCGGTAACTTGAGGGTTACTTTATATCTTAACAAAACACCTCGTTATTGCAAGGAATGTACTGCCTCGGAATGACAATGGGAAATGGCCGAGGTATAAATTACGTAATTCATGCAAATTTAACATTTTTTACTGGATTCCGTACGGCCTGGGAGGTAGCACTGGTTATTGAGATAAAACTTGGAGTTGCATGTCCTATTTCACTTTCAAAACTATCGTAAGTTGTACCTAGACATCTATCTAGGTATCTAAATCGACAATATATTTACGTGAGTAAACGGGAAATTCCCGTGTGATTATAATAATGTTGCAGGTCCAGTTTGTTTTTATTCTAAGATTGTTTGAAAGACATTTTGGAGAGATAAGATCTGTACCGTTTGGCATGCTTCTTTAAGGTTCCGTTTTCTAGAGGAAAAAAAAACCCTGTCTGTTAGTTTGTTTATTAGTCTGTCACTCAAAAAAAAGAAAGAAAAAAATCATTAATTTCGGTAGCACCTCAGGGATCATTTTGACTTTGTCTTACAAATCAGTTTGTTATGATAAAAAAAAAATCAGAATTATCGATTTATAATTCATAATTAATTAGTATTAATTATTATTAATTAGTCTCTTTCTAAACAATAAGGCTCTTTAATTAAAAGTATTGGTTGTTTGTGTATCTTACATTCGCTATAAATAATTTTGCAGGCAAAAGTACGATTTATTAAAAATTTATACCACATAGTTACTATGTATGACTTTTGTGTGAAAGAGGATATGAATGTGTGAGGAGTGAATACGGAATTGACGAATGATAGAGATGAATGGAAGAAGAAAATTATGTTGTGCCGACCCCACCTAGTGTGGGACAAGGGCAGGAGAATGATGATAGTAATACTATGATTAAAAATTAGCTCCTGTTCAAATAAAAACAGATTATTTTAAAGAACGACCGTCTCAAGGATAAACAAACCGGTGCTACACGCCCTGTTTAAAATTCCACAAAAATTTCAACAGCCTATGATTTATTTTTCTGGAAGGAATACCTAATTGAGGCATTGTGTGGAATGTTCCGATTTTCTTGTCAATTCTGCTTAAATTATTACCAATGGGCGACTTTTGGCTTCAAGTGCACAAATTATGAGAATCTTTTGTATTTATGACACTTCAAACTGTTAAAAATTAAAGTAAAATTGTTTAAGGTGTGCGGTCTTTTTGAGTTGAGTCGTGAAGGCCCTAGCAACTTGAATTCACTTAAATTACTTACAACATTTTTTTCAATGTTGTTAAGTTTTGAAAATGTTTTTAAATTTTAATATTTTGATTAAATTCCAACAATGTTATTAAGCCGAACTAATAAATTGATAGATAGATAGTTTTTATTACTATGTGTTTAATGATTTTAGAGTAGGCAGACACACCCAAGCTAAGCAATTGGTAAGTTGTGTTTTGGTAAACAGATGACTGATGTACTAACTACTTTTTACATAACATTATAGCAGTGGATCCGGATGGCACAACACCGCCGAAAGTAGCGTGATAGAGAAGAGGCCTTTACCCAGCAGTGGGCGTTACCGGCTGAGTAGATAGCATTCTTTATACATGGAAAACCTCCAGGCTCAAAAACACAAGACAAAATAAAAGATTTTTTCTAAATGTATGCTCATTGGGATTCAAACTCACGATCAAAGGTCGCGCCATTCCAACGGTTCATTTCTTAGCCCAAAGCGTTTCATAAATACTAAAAGTAATTTGCTAAACGATGTTCAGTTAAAAACTAGAGCAAGACATTAACCATATCAGTGATCTTGCTGTGTGGCAACACTGGCAACATAATCATTTTCTCGAGCTCAAGTTTATCAACACTTTAACCAGCGGTTAAGGCAATATACTTCATTTCTTGAAGCGAGCTAATAGGAAGAAAAATAAACGCACGTGATTGGTCGACGAAAATAATTGTCTTTCTCGTGATTGGCTAGATTTGACAATTGACAATTGATTTGACAATCTAGACAATCACGAGAAAGACAATTATATTTGACGACCAATCACATGAGTTAATTTGTTCTTCCTATTAGCTGAAGTATAGGTATTTTGATTTTTGATTTCAGTAAGTAGAATTTAATTATTAAAGGAATACATACATTGAAATAGTTTTAGTTATTAGATGAAGAGCGCAGATGGACCAACGAGATGGACGCATGTTAAACGGATTTGTTAAGTACAAGGTTTTTATTTTAACAGGAAGTTAAATCCCGGTAGAGAAAGCGAAAGATTTCATTTCGGGAAAACCTGGCAAAATATTTTCTTGTGAGTTTGTAAATCAATTCCTAAATTCAAAAGCGGTTAGGCGTGAGTATTTGTAGGATTTAGTGAGCTGTTATTGTCTCTGCCTTAAATACACACGCTATGCGTATTGGTTCCAAAAATTTTGCTTTTCGAAAGGCCTAAGTTATCTGTTTAGTAACTTCACCGGACTTTGGTGCTTATATCCGACTTAATTGAGTTTAAACAACTCTAAATCTAGCCTTGTACGGGTGGTTAATGAAGTGGTGAACTCTACCCTCACAAGATTAGACTATTTGATCAAAACTTCAGATAATTTGACAATATGACCTTTACTTAATAACTTAATGATATTGAGATTGTATCTGTATTGATGTTCTAGTTAATGAGGTTCATTATATACGGTGGGAAGTATTTATGCACGAATTATTTGATGAAAACAAAATTAAAATAATGATAATTAAACTGTATTATTTTCTTTTTATTTGAATAAAAACTCTAAGTATTTTATTGTATACATTTTTTTCGTATCAAAAAACAGCCCTAGAACAATACTTAGGTATAAATGTATATTCTCCGGGTCAGCTTGTTATTATCCTACTTCCTACTATCCTTCCTACTTCCTTCCTATCCTACTTCCTACTTCCTATCCTACTATCCTACTTCCTTCCTATCCTACTATCCTATCCTTCCTACTAATATTATAAATGTGAAAGTTTGTGAGAATGTATGTATGTTTGTTATTCTTTCACGCAAAAACGGCTGGACCCATTTGGTTGAAATTTGGTACTTATGTTAATAGGTGATAACCTAGTGGATTAACACATGGGCTACTTTTTATCCCGATATTCCCGCTGGTATATTCATAAAACTTTTATCTTTATCAACTTTACACACTTCATCTATTTGACTACAAAATATCAATCGTAAAATCTAAATGCAATTGAATCAAAGCTCTACAATCAGTAAATGAAGAGTGACTTTACAAAGTAATCTAACATCGCTATCAGTAAGTCCATTGCATCAGGCTCGGAGGGGCAATTATCGGTCCCTTGTAATTATACAAAACAACTGATTGATTATCTATTTATCTATGTTTCTATCTCTTTCTACAAGAGCCTGCTCACCGCATTTTTCTTGTCGTTCTTCTTGTTTTTCTCTCTTAATATGTACCTGGATGCGAAAGGCCCAGAACAGAGCTGTTTGGCGGTTAGGGAAGCAGGCTTATGCCCAGCAGTGGGTCACTAAAACCTGACAATGATGAATATGTACCTACTTACATTTTGTCTAGAGCAAAATTAAGCCAAATGCTATATTAGTCACCAATATAATTTTATTTGGTAGTGCATCATCATCATCATCATCATTGTCAGCTTGGTAGAACCCACTGCTGGGCATAAGCCTCCTTCCCTGAACGCCAAACACTTCTGCTTTGGGCCTTTTGCATCCAGGTCTTACCCTGTACAGCAACTATGTCGTCCATCCATCTGGCAGGTGGTCTGCCAAGAGGTCTAGTAAATCTCCGGGGCCACCATTCAGGTAAGGCCTTTGGAAGTGCATTGCTAGCAAAACGCGTAAGTAGTTGAACTTCTCTCAACAGCTAAGCAAGCTGCACCTAGCGCGCTTCGCTTCAGTAACAAGGTTTCTAATCTCAGACTGTTTGAGCTAAAGGCTAATCTACTAATCTTTAAGCATGAACTTCAAGATAGTTCTGACGGTCTGTTTATACATAATATGTATGTCTGTTTAACCGCCAACTTCAATAACCTTTCTATCTCCGATTTTGCTTACTGCGGATAGATATTTGACATTACTTCCATACAAAATGTGACATTATATCTGACATGACGGACTTAGCATTGAACATTTGCTTTTTGCTGGTCCGCATCTCTCTCGTGTCCTTGCAATGTTTTATAATCTTTGTGTAAGGCACTCATATCTTCCACCGACACTTATGAGAACTACGGTTGTCCCTATCATCAAAAGTAAAACAGGTGACGTGTCTGATAGCAATAACTATAGACCTATTTCTCTTGCTACGATAACTGCAAAAATACTAGACAGCCTTTTAAACGGATACTTAGATAAAGCTTTACACCTGCATGATTCGCAATTTGGGTTTCAGGCAGGTGTTTCCACTGAAAGTGCCATTTTATGCCTGAAACATACGGTCCGGTATTATACTGACAGGAAGACCCCAGTTTATGCTTGCTTTTTAGATCTCAGCAAAGCATTTGACCGAGTTTTGTATCAACCACTCTGGGATAAACTTAATAAAATTCTACCAAGAGAACTTGTTAGCACATTTAAGTATTGGTATGAGCACCAACTCAATAGTGTAAGGTGGGATAGTAGTCATTCGGATATGTACAAGTTGGAATGCGGAGTTAGACAAGGTGGACTTACATCACCAAAGCTTTTTAACTTGTACATGAATGATCTGATGGTTGAACTGAACAACATGCATGCTGGCTGCTCCATAGATGGAGTCATGGTAAATAGTATTAGTTACGCGGACGACATGGTGTTGTTGAGTCCATCCATCAGTGGTCTAAGAGATCTTTTAAAGGTTTGCGAGGACTATGCATCTAGGCACGGATTAGTGTACAATACTAAGAAAAGTGAAGTCATGATATTTACGGGAGGAAACAATAAGGATCCTGAGTATGTTCCACCAGTTAGACTGAATGGGGAAGATTTAAACATTGTAAATAAATTTAAATACTTAGGGCATATTCTTACAAAGGATCTCAAGGATGATTGTGACATAGAAAGGGAACGTAGGGCGTTGGCAGTTAGAGGTAACATGGTAGCCCGTAGGTTTGCAAAGTGCTCCCTTCCGGTTAAAATTACGCTTTTTAGAGCTTTCTGCCAGTGCTTTTATACCAGCAACTTATGGGTTAAGTTCACCAAAAAATCGCTAAGCGCCCTGCGAGTCCAATACAATAACATCTTCAGAATGCTGGTGGGTTTGCCTCGTTTCTGTTCCGCTTCGGGTATGTTTGCGGATGCTCGGGTGGACGGGTTCGCTGCTATTATTCGGAAACGAATAGTATCCTTATTGAACAGAGTCAGAGGCAGTCACAACAGCATTCTGAATATCATATCAGAAAAGTATGATTGTCCAATTCTTCGTCATTGGGTGAAAACTGTTATTTTTATTTGTTAATATTTTTAGTGTGTGTTTTGTTGTGTTGTTTTATTTTATTTTATGTTTATACCTTTTCTAACTGTGTAAAAGTGTAAAACTATGGATTAAGTTGTCCGAAATAAATGTTTATTATTATTATTATTATTATTATATCTACCGACAGTAAGCAAAATCGGAGATAGAAATGTTATTGAAATTGGCAGTAAGTGACTAACATTAAAACCACACTAAAGTGACTAAAGTCAGTGCCTGGGAATGTTTAAGATGGAATAGGCTTGCCCAGCACCTAAACCATCCTCTCAGCTAGTCGGCCATGTTCACAGGAAAGACTGGTAGGGAATACGTGTGAGGATGAATAGCCGCGAAACAGATATATAATGACTAGATTTTTAGTGTACAAGTTTTATATACGAGTATACATACCTACCCGAGGTTACGGCTATGTGGTTGCCAGTGAATTGTAAGTTGCGCTAGTAAGTTGTGCGAACAGTGTTCAGAATGCATTTTACATTACTCAAACTACTTATATTTCAAGAACAACTTAGCTTTACCACGAGCGTTCTATTAAAATAGCCATACCACGACTCACAATGCATTGTGGCGTTATCCCCATAATGGCCCGTAATCAGCAGCTGACTCCATCACTAGATATAAATATAAATAAATAAATATAAATATCTTTGGACATTCCACACAGCGTCATCTAGTCCCAAGCTAAGCAACTTAATGCTTGTGTTATGTTATGTATAATACTAGACTTTGCTACTTGCTTATACAAACGAACGAGCAGCTGACTGTCAGCTGATTAACTTCTGTCTCATCTCATTTGTTGATTGACTTACTCTAAGGATGTTTGACATCACTTTTAATACCAAAAATTACTAATGTCTAACACAACAGGTAAAATCACATCACTCATAGATAGGGTAGTGATCTAAATGACTTGCCGACCACGAGAAACCACTCACTTCATGAGTTGTCAAGCGAAATTCTTCAAAATGCGTAGGTAGGTACAGTATGCTTTGTATGGAGTTATGGACACTTAGAGAGCCGAACCAGAGGAAAACAGTCAGCGTCTCTATGAGCCTTATGGGGACAATTATATCTCCATCATTAATCTACGGCCGGAATCTTTAAAACTCGATCATTGATATCAAGGTCGAACGATTTTGAATCGATTCTTTGAAATCGATAGATGTGATCTCCGATAAGCGATGATCACGACTTTGACCCGAGGTTCAATTGATTACGTATTTGAAAAAAACGTGGGTATGTAGAAATGAATATTGAACTTAGTGACTGACTCATGAGGAGTAGTAGGTTAGCTTGGTATGGTCATGTTATGAGGAGGGAAGAATGTTATGTTACTAGGAGATTACTTGATGTGAATGTGGATGGATATAGGTGTAGAGGTAGACCCAATAAAATGGATGGATTGTGTTAAGGATGACATGAGTAAGAAAGGTGTGAGTGCTGAGATGACGTCTGATAGATTGAAGTGGAAGAAGAATACATGTTGTGCCGACCCCACATAGTGGGATAAGGGCAGGAAGATGATGATGATGTATAAACGGTAAGGATTGCAAATAAAAATCACAAAAAAAACTCCAAATTCTCAAGAAGTTAAAAGAAGTTTCTCTAACGCTCTAAGCTCAACTTAAAACGCGTAAAACACAAAACAGAACAACTAATACAAAACGCATAATAAGAAAAACATAATCTGTTATTTTTCTGCTGTCCCTACCCCGAAAACCCAAATGACCGCACTCAGCTGATCTAACTAAGATATCTATCGACCTGGCAGTCCTGCGACCGGCACGCATAAATCCACGAGATATGATGCTGGAGCCTATTGTCCTCCGGAATCAATAACCAAAATGTTTTTGGTTTCAGGCAAAATTTGGGTTTTGTTTATGAGGATTTAAGACCTTAATATTCAAAAGAACCTTAAACTGGTGTTGTCTATACCTATTATCTATATTTATGTCTTTATCCGTACCAAATCGCGACTTAAAAACCGTAAAAATCATAATACATAAATAAGAAGAATAATGTATGGTGTCATATAAATTAAGACTTACATTGTGTCATATAAATTAAGATCAAAAATTACACGGAAATGTCTCCTACAGACGTGTTCAAGCTCCGCAGATCGTGCCCGTCTCCTAGCCGTCTCAAATTGGGAGTCAGGTTTGTGGCTTCAAGCACTTCCATCCAACAATTTAGGAACTTTAATGGATCCCACTAGCTTCCGTGTTGCAGTATGCCTACGGTTGGGTGCGCCGTGTTGCGCCCCTCACGTTTGTCAGTGCGGTACGGCGGTCGAACAGCTTGGTCACCATGGATTGTCGTGCACCAGGGCTGCCGGTCGGATCTGCCGACACGCCAGTCTTAACGACATCATCCGTCGGGCTCTTGTCGCCGCCAACGTACCAGCCGTTCTAGAACCGAGCGGTCTGATGCGTGACGACGGCAGGCGCCCCGACGGTATGACTCTTGTCCCTTGGGAGAGGGGAAGGCCATTGGTGTGGGACGCAACTTGCGTCGATACCCTTGCGCATTCACATCTCCCGGGGACATCCGTTGGGCCTGGCGCAGCGGCAGATTCGGCTGAAAATCTCAAACGGCGCAAGTATGTGAATCTGAATAGGGTTTACATATTTGAGCCGTTTGGGGTGGAGACCCTGGGTCCGTGGGGTACCGGGGCCCATCGCGTTTTCAAAATTCTTTCAGGGCGTCTGGTCGAAGCGACGCGTGATCCGAGGGCTGGCTCTTATTTGGCTCAACGCATCAGCATTGCTATTCAGCGTGGCAATGCGGCCAGTGTCTTGGGCACGCTTCCGTCTGGCAGTGGTTTGGATCAGTTGAGCTACCTATAGACCGTTTGCAACGGTCCTTAGATGGCTCAACTGGTTCTATTTGTATTTTGTACAGTTATGTATTAGTTTAGTTTCTGTAAAATAAAAGTAAAGAAGATCAAAATAGTTTAAATTGTACTATTTAAATTAAAAATTGAATAATATGAGTAAAAAGATCAAATTGTTATGCGAAGGGTTCAGTCAACTACATCTCAAATAGAAAGTATTTTTCCAAAGAAACTAAAAAACTTATCAAAAAGACGCAGAGCAACAAACCACAAAATAAATATATGCGTAGTAAAAATAAAATCACACTTTAGCCCAAGTTATGAGTCATAAATAAGTAAATATCCGAGTCGTGTAGCGTCCGATCACTCAGCAAATCAATAAAATCTTCGTTCAATAAAAAATAGACATAATTTCTACCATAATACCAAATAAATCTTTTTGACGAAGTTCAATACAACCAATAACTCTCTCTGCCTTATAAACGAGTAGATCAAACCGATTTGAGCTTTATGTTAAGGAAATAAAGTCTGTGAAAAATTTAGAACAGAATTAATAAAATGGTTCAAAATAGTTTTATGAAAACAGCGCGTTTTATGGCTACATACGAAACGCCTAGTTAATGGTAAGTAAATAAGGATTTTATTATAGAAACTTCAGCTTTAAATGTAGCTAAATACGAGCTAGTTTTGATTGCGGTTGATGCTGTTTTACATGTAATGTCAATCAATGATGAAATTGCGGTGTAAAAAGTAAGACATTTTTATGTTGATGTCCAAGTTGTAAAAGATAGTTCATCACAAGTTGAATATCACTCTTAGTCAAATCGTTTTCTATAAGTAAATACAAACTATAAATCTGACATTAATTGACCTTTTAACTTTAACATGTTAAAAATTTACAATAACCAAAGAAATTTGGTTGTATTTAAAGTTTAATATCTGGCGGCCATTTTATCAAAAGCATGTTAAAATTTTACAATTAATACCACATTTCACGGTGGGTTTGTCAAAGTACGTAAATAATATTTGCTTTCATTAATTATTGAATTTTCCAAATTTTCAAACACAAACATTTACTGCAATATCGTATCTAAGTAATTATTTACCCAAATATTGCTTATAATCAAAAATTTCACTACCAATCCTTTTAGTTTGTAAATCGAGACAGAATACAGGCTTCATCTGACTGACGTTGCCCAAAATCCCAAGAGCCTCAGCCTTTAAAGAGCGCTGCATTCGAAAACCTGATTTTGGAACAAGCGAGGGGGGTTGGGAAGCTCATGTTATAATGGCTGAAGTGTATGCAAGCGGTCCTTACGTCCAGGTTTAGCTGAACCATGCGTTGCAAGTATTTCTTCCGCCTGCTCCTGTTTTTGGAGGAGTGGAGGCGGGTGGGGTAGGTCCAGTGGGACTGGTTGTAGCAAGGATCCTTGTACAATGAATTGCATTAAGCGACAGGCCCTCTACGAGCTATGAATGTTCTTAATGTATGGATACGATTTGATCGCCTGAGGCGTTTAGAGCTGGGCTAGATTTTGTCGATAAACTCGATTACAGAGATTTTGTATTGGAAATTTTGTGAGCTTACTCTTGTCACGTAACGCTTTTAGATTTGGAAAATGTTACATTTTTTGCTACTTATGACACGCATCTACTTGAAATTTTCTAGGAATCTAAAATTCTTGAGTAGTTTTCTTTCCGAGACTTTATCATGAAACCCCTTTCATTTTGTTTTTTGCTTTGAAATTTAATTTACTACATTCCAAAAATAGTTTTAGAATGAAATTTGAATAAGGCTCTTAACTATAGAGGTTAACCTTAGAGAAGAAATCTATGTAACGATTACTATAATCCAAAGGAAATAAATCGATTGATGACCAATAAAGTCCAATTTCAATCGATAAAAGGTCTAGTTCCCATACTTCCCATCACTAGCACGGCGAAAGCTTCAAGTCACGACTGGTTAGCTTTACTCAGGAATCTTATTATTTCTTGCTATTTCGCTTCGTCGAGTCATTTTTCAATTTTGATACACAGTAGTGAGTAGTTTATGGATATTTTCTATTGAAACGAAAACGTAATGGGAACTTGCAGGTGATTTGTATGTATTTGGTACTAAAGCAGATGAAATGTAAACTAGCTGTATGCCGCGATTGTGTAGCTAAGCAAAACGCAATTCATCTCCATGTTGAAGTAATAAGAGAAAATGACAAAAATATTAATGATCAGTTGGGAACATTTTGTTTGATCAGATGCAACCACAAACGAAGCGCTCGTGGCGAAGCTTGAAGACGTTCTTGATAGGTCGTAGTTAAGCAACGCTCTGTGCGGTCACTACTTGGATGGGTGACCGTAAGTGGCATTGTTATCTAAGCGCTTCCGTGCTTCGGAGGGCACGTTGAATTGTCCCGGCTTTTAAAGTCTTTAAGCCATGACGGAGGCCTTCAGGCGGCCTAAAAACTCCATCACCAGTAGCCACTTGCTCGTATCAGCGAACGAACGAACCACAAACGGATCATGATCTGGGAAATAATTCTATGCAAACATCTAACTTTCACGTAACATAATAGTTACATCAATTCGTATACTATTGTAGCAAAATTCAATCTCCCATAACACCATAACTCACGCCCTACAAGAAGTAAACTACCGCTTCATTGTGCAAGAAACAGTGTTGGTACAAAACTGGCCTCAGCCTAACAGATTGTGTGAGATACGAAATGATAGATTAACGTTCAGTTACGCAGCAGTGACTTTGAACTTTGGACAAAACTGTAACATGGACTAAACTGGAGTGTGGTGATGGCTGAGTGAATTTTGAGGGTTAAATATATTTTTTTACGATAACTGTGGCGTGGAAAGAGAAAGGGGAGACCTTTGCCCAGCAGTGGGACAAAATAGGTTATACAAAAAAAAAACTGTGGCTCAGCTTTTTCAAAAATAAATGACATGTGTTGTGCCGACCCCGCCTAGTGGGATAAGGGCAGGGAGATGATGATGGAGATGATGAAATGTGTTGCGCTATATTGTTGCATTAACCAAAAAATGTTATCATTGAACATTATTTATTTATTTAATACCCGAAAATGTAATGTTTTATCAAGTACTCGTATATTATATGATTTGGGAGGACAAAAAAGGACCAGTAAATAGTTCCAGTGATCCTACTCAGTAAAGTTCGTATTCGTATCTATCGCGTCCACCATTCATCATAACTGAGAGGTATGTTCGGGTGTTCTATACCCACTACCTATGTATTTGTACCCACTATAGAGGTAGCAAAGATTTCTGTGTTATAGGGGTTAACTTGTTATTGCCTCGGTTGCAAAATAAAAAATGACGTGTGGCACTCGGGGACTGCCGCGGTAAAGCTATTGCATGCCACCTAGAGGTGAGTTGCTGAACTAAAGTGACAGCGTTAGGTGTTTTCGTTACGGAATTTCTGGATTCGGTCTCGACGCTCAAGGCCCGCGATAGAAGCTATGCAATAGCTTAAAAATATAACTTTTTTACCTTTACAGAAGCATTTTGTTATCAATATTTTGCGCGGGAAAATCAATAGAACATCACGGATCAAACGTTTAATCACTCAATATATTTCCCAAAAATTGATATTAATGCAAAACAATCAATCAATATAAAACCTTATTCCCTCTCGGTAAGATACATTAGAGATAGTTCATTACGCGCCGAACATAAATCTAAATCAGGCTAAAGCCACTGCCTCATAATCTGCTAAAGAGCGGACGTTTTTGTGGTAGTACTTTTATGTTGTACGATTTATAATTTAAAAATTTAAAAATAAAAAAAAAATCATAATATCTGTGGATACTCATTTGACGACCTCTGTGGCGCAGTTAAGCGAACGCCTGGCTGAGACGCCGAGGTCGCGGGTTCGATCCCCGCTACGGGACAAATGTTTGTATGTTCTGCGGATATTTTGTTACGTGTCGGGATGTATTCTATCTAAAAAAATTAATATGTATTTTATCAGTCATCTGGTTACCATAACACAAGCATTAAGTTGCTTAGCTTCGGACTAGATGACGCTGTGTGGAATTTCCAAGGATATTTATTTATTGATTTTAACATTTTAAAGTATTGTCTATTTCAATAAGTTTGTAACAGACTGAAATCGTATCGGGTAACAAAAAGCAAAATGTATTTTATAGTCATTTTTCTTATTCGAGGAGTTATAAATCACCATACTATCCACCGGTACATTAGTTCGATTGAGTGATTCCATTAGTTTTTGCATATATCGATTATTTTATTACTAAAAGGGATACTTTGATGGAAAAATCATAGTTTTGGGTTGGTTTTGGGTTTACGTAAAATTTTCCGTAAAATGTTTAATATTCGGCTTACGAACAACTACAGATCCAAGTATTTCTAGAACTGATCAGTGAAATGGTTCTATAATGTAATACTTTACGTAAGACACCCTATTTTTGGAAAATCTATACTGATTTTAGAAAGTGGTAAAGTTTGTTTGTTTGTCGTAGGTAATCTCCGAAACTACTAAGCCGTTTTCAAAAATTCTTTCATTGTGTGTAAAGTGGACTGGTTAGGGGATATATTTTATCCCGGTAGTTTCAATGTACACCCGTGCAAAGCAGGGACGTGCTGCTAGTCTTCCATATAAGATCAGCTTAGGGTGTTACTCTGTATTCTGTGGTGTTACTAAACCTTTATTTAAAACCCTGAAGCTACTTTTTATGGAGGTTTTATGTTTTTATCTCGAATACTTACATGTCCATGAAAAAAGATTGTTAAAGACTAACCAGCCATTTTATCTATCAAAGGTTTATGAGACTAATAGCTTCCGCCCGCGGCTTTGGTCGCGTACAATTGGCTATTCTATGTACTATGTATGGAATACTGGATAACTCTGATGAATAAGTTTTTCAGTTGCCTGAAACCCCCTCAAAATCACGTACTTCATAGTAAGCAAAGAATGTATTTTTGTCCTTTCTCTTAATTTTTCGGTTTAACAAAATTTTTATTTTATTAAATCTCAGATGATTAAGCTGCTTCACCAAACTTAAATTACCTAAATGATTCAGCTGCTTTTTCAAAAAAAAAATATTTCCAAACGATTAAATTTCCAAGGTGCGGTAGACAGTCTCTTTCGGATCTTTATCAAAACGCCTCTAATATAGTTATTTAGCCGGAACCAGTTAACTAAAAGTCAAACCGACACACAAAATTTACACATCCTGTATCATAGAACAAAGGTTACTGTTTCCGATATGCAAAAATCATAAAACGCTAAAGGTTTATAACCGCACTTAGCTACTGCATAAACGTCTTATATACCTATCGATTTATATCAGAGTTTAGCTGCTTTTAGCGTCTTGTAAAAAATTATATCCCCAAAGTTATGAGGTTGCACGATATGGTCTCTGACTGCTTGCATTAAAGAATCGGCTAAAACTGGATATGACCTTTTAAAAGCAGAAAAGTGACGTGTGCAATAATGAATTATTGAATTAAAAAACACTTTATTGTACACAGAAAAACATATAAATACAACTTAATAAATAAAAACAGTACAAGGGGCGGCCTTATCGTTGAAAGCGATTTCTTTTAATAATATTATAGAATAGAGGTAGATGGGGTATTGCCTCCTAAATCATGTTAAAAATTATTGGGTAATAAATCAACATGTTTTGTTTTTCATAAAAATGAAAAGATCTTTTCCATCACTTACCGTAAAGCTCGTGTAGCATTTGGTAAATTTTTCAAAACGAAAATCGACGATTTTTGTTCGTTAATTCTTATAATTATTATAAGAATTAACATATTCAGCTTTTTTTTCATCCCATATTGTTTTTAGTAATATTATTCAACTTAAAATAACCTATCCATATTTGTCAACTCCATGATATCGACTGCGCTTTGTGCCTTATATTTAAAATGTTTACAGCCATAGTATATTAGCGGGAGTTACGGTGTCGTATCTCACGTCGAAACCGCCGACAAGTCAACAAATACCTACCTTATTTGGAAGTTTACATCTATTTAGGAACTTTCAGTTTGTGAATGCAAATTCTTCCTAATAATATCCTACTAATAGGTATTATAAATGTGAAAGTTTGTGAGAATGTATGTATGTTTGTTATTCTTTCACGCAAAAACGGATGGATCGATTTGGTTGAAATTTGGTAAGTACACTTTTTATCCCGATATTCCCGCGGGAACGAGACTTACGCGGGTGAAACTGCGGGGCGCAGATAGTAAAATATAATCACAATTTCCTCGCAATAGTCATTCTTTTATAGTATTTAAGATTATAGAAATAAATATTTTTCTTTTAAATACAAAAATACAAATAATTTAACCAAAAAGCTTTTACACCTATCTGTTGATTTATAAACATATATCTCAATTAATTTATTTTCTAAAGGTATTCGTGATGACTTCCTTCAAAAAACCTACATAATAAAAACCGTGTAAAAACCCTATCAACAAAGCATTTCATAATTTTACGAGTGACAGTTTGTTAATAAAACTGACACGTCGTATTTGGCTGAAGTATAAGTACTCGTACTTCGCTATCATATAAGTTCATACACGTTTCTCGTGTCGATTTTCACTTTTCACACATAACGTACACTTCGGATCAAATTAAAGTATACACTACTTTCCATTTGGATTGCAATGATACAACGGGTACTTTAGTCACTTTCAATTTACTTGGAAAGGAAATTGAGCTTTATCATGGTTATACATAGAATATAAGTTTAGTTTGATTGTGATCAAAAACGGTTGTTTTATGTTTTTCAAATTTAATTTGTTTGGAAAGAAAAACAATCTTAATTGATAAAATATTCTTTTCAAACCGCATTAATATCCGTTGTATAGTTTTAAGTTTTTTATTTTATTTTTATTTTATTTACTTATTTAAAGATTTAGGCAAACATAGGGACATTGGGATATAGGGACAGAGAAAGCGACTTTGTTTTATACTATTTACTTAGTGATTTATTTTTTTTATGCAACCATGGACAGAAAAAGCTGGATAGAAACAAAAAAGAAGCTTATATCCACATTGGTACAATGAAATGAAATGAAAATTCTTTATTGCACACCTTAAATTAAAATAACAAATAATATTTACAATCAAGTTAAAAATATACAATGGGCGGCCTACAATAATATGGAATTGAAACAAATAATAAAATAATAATTATATAGGCCGAGGAAACGGTGGCGAGATGACCTCGACACCTTTCAAGAGGGTTGGTGGGACCTAGGAAAAGACCGAGAGAGATGGAAACAATTGGGGGAGACCTTTGCCCAGCAGTGGGAAAGTATAGGTTAAAAAAAACAAAAAAAAACAAAAAACATAAAAATGATCGAACAGTGCGGTACTTACCAGTAGCTACAGAATTCATAAATATAAATATGCTCTGAGTTGTACACTCAGTGTCAAAAAAATCACACAACCTTCATAATAATAATAGGTGTCAATTTTACTAGCATTTGAGTGAAACTTCAACGTTGCGCCGGCGCCTTATAAGGACTTATCATTGCTAGCATTTTGCAAGCAAGTGTAATTTAGTTTCTATGTTTTATGGGCATTATGCCTTATTTGTACGAAAACGACATTAAAAGTTGCAGTCGTTACTTTGTGGAAAAGCCGCAAGGTACAGTCAGCATAGAATAAATAAATATTCTTGGACATTCCACACAGCGTCATCTGGTCCCAAGCTAAGCAACTTAATGTTTGTGTTATGGTAACCAGATGACTGATACAATACACAGATAAGTACATTTTTTTTGTAAATACATACATATTATAGATAGAAAACACCCAGACACGGAACAAATATCTGCAGAACATACAAACATTTGTCCCGTAGCGGGGATCGAACCCGCAACCTCGGCGTCTCAGCCGGGCGTTCGCCCTACTGCGCCACAGAGGTCGGCAAAGAATAGAATAAAAAAAAAAGAATAAATCTAAAAGTTTCATACGATCTAACTAGCTAAGTTTAAAACCATTTAAGTGGTGGGCTTAAAGTTCTAAGAAAATTACCTAATCTACACTTACCTAATAATAAAACAACCTCTCATTCTATAGACAATTTTGTGCCAAGGGGAGCACATGCTAATGACAACCACATAATGAAAACTTCGTCTCAAACTTTTTGACTAATCTACTTTCTGACTTCTGAGGACATTGTTTTCTTAGCAAACAGATTTACGTAAATGAGTAGTCCCATTCGGAGCTTTTTGTTTTATTTTAATGATTGGTTTTGCATACGAATCTCGCTCACTAGTCAAGTAGGATTGACTCGTGTGCTAGGATAGTACGCCAGAACTCATAATACGGCTACTGTTAAAAATAAGTCAATAAATAAATAAATATACCTGGACTTCCACACAGCGTCATCTAGTCCCAAGCTAAGCAACTTAATGTTTGTGTTATGGTAACCAGATGACTGCATAATATGATAGATAGAAAACACCCAGACACGGAACAAATATCTGCAGAACCTACAAACATTTGACCCGTAGCGGGGATCGAACCCGCAACCTTTTG
This sequence comes from Xanthorhoe spadicearia, assembly GCA_947086425.1. Classification (NCBI taxonomy): domain Eukaryota; kingdom Metazoa; phylum Arthropoda; class Insecta; order Lepidoptera; family Geometridae; genus Xanthorhoe; species Xanthorhoe spadicearia. The sequence goes on from OX352212.1 coordinate 610,344, forward strand.
CGTCTCAGCCGGGCGTTCGCCCAACTGCGCCACAGTTATAAATCTTTGATTTCGTGAACAAAATTGTAGGTAATCCTACTTATCTCAAAAGGTGCGGGAAATTGCTTTAAAACTTTTACCTTTAGTATATTTCCAAGTAGGTAGGTATAGTTACCTTTATTTTCGAGTACGCAGGTAGGTATAGTGTTCGATGCATTGTATAACCGGCGTCATTACAATAGTTCATTATAATAGCAGGTGGGGCCGGGTCCGGTCGGATCGGCCGCGGGCGATTCGGACGTGCGTACTCGCTCTGTTGCTCTTTGTGGTACATTTAAGTCACAAGCGGATACTCGCGGTGATTCTAATTCTTGAAAAAATGTATCTATGTATTATATCAGTCATCTGGATAACACAAGCATTAAGTTGCTTAGCTTAGGACTAGATGACGCTGTGTGGAATGTCCAAGGATATTTATTATTTATTAGGTATTATTTATTCGGTGTAGCACTGACTAGTTAAAAAATCCTAAATTAAAACCAAATAACAGTTTTAGTGACATCTCTAAAATAACCTAATTTTAGTAAAATTGGGGTGTTTTAAAAAAGCTTTGTGAATCTTCTGAGTTTTTAACAAACATGCAACTTGAGAGCAGAAAATTGCTATCATCTCATGAACTTGAAGTTGTTTTAATAAAAAAATTCAACTTAAGTAATAAAAGGTTAATTTTACAAACTTAAGTAGATATCTATTCAAAGTTTCCTTGACAAGCACAAAGCTACCAACTTGCGCCGCACCCATGCTTTAACGGGGTTTAATGCAGTACGCAGACAAAGTGGTACAGGTTTATTTCACTAGGCCTGCCTTCGCCAGATTGGCTCAATTTATGCCCGTAATTGAAGATTGTATTTCTTCAGATTTAGCTTTGAACTACGAACTTAACTAGTACCTAGATTATGGCTAAGGTACTAATTTACTAGACTTAATTGGATTGATCAATATAGTTTTGGTTAATCAATCTGAGAGGATGATATATGCTGGGCAAGCCTATTTCATCTCAACATTGTCCCAGGCACTAGTGTCCCATTAAGTGTAGGCAAAAGATTGCCTCATGACGCTGTATGTAGATCATCTAATAAAGATGTTTAAGGCTAACTCTAGTTTCTGGTGCTAAAGCATTCCATTATGTGCTATAGAATGATTCTTAAGCCTGTTTAACACATTCAAGAGCCAAGTTCGGAGCTCGAGGTAGTGCGTCCGGGGCATCCAACGTGTTAAAACCATCTAGAATACAAACGAATACCATAGAAAATTGAGGCACTCCCACACTGGGCCAAATGAGCTTAGTTTCGTTACAAATCAATCTTTAGTAGATATTTTTCTAATAACAACATTAGTCTCTCCTATACTCTATTCTTCGCATCTGACCTTTGGCACACTAGCACAATATACGTCTATAATTGAAGATTTACTTTCATAGACCTGACCCGACTTCGGTCCGTGTCAGAAGTCAATCGTTACGATGGGAGTATTAGACAGTTATTGTATGAATGAAATTGATTATTGTGATCTTTGATAGAAACGGACTTATGTGTTATACTTAGTGGCCTGCCTCACCGGGAGGCCATGGCGACGTCGTCAGCAACTTATCCAAACAATTAATATGACAATGTATGAAAGTTAACTCACTTGGCGACGGTGTGACAACGTTGTCGCTATATGAAATTGTTTGGAAACGTAGACGTTGCTTGAGGCACAGAATACAAACGCTTGAGGTGGCTCTTAGGCGCTGGACAAATACAAGAGGCGCGGGCGTAACGTGAGCGTGGCGCGGGCGAAGCGTAGACGCGGCGCAGGCGTAGCGCGGACGTGGCGCGCTGTCACATCCTGCATTTTCTTTGCAATGACAGCGCGCGACAACCACAAAACAAGCGTGCCGCGCTCTCGCTTCTTGTTTTTATATCGCCAATTCAATAAAACATTCTAAAACAATTTTATAAAAATTACTACCACTTTTACTAAGCAAAATAAATAAAATTGAAATAGATAATGCAATCCACATATTGTGATAATGACAAAATGTTCAGGTATTTATGACTAAGTAATAACTGTGTTACCATCTGCTAAAAAAATCCATGTAGTTTACAAATAACTAATGAGATTGCCTCGAGGTAATCGAGTATACATTTATCTCGTAAAAATTACTTGTAAATATTAAATCGCATGTTTAAACCTAATAGAATAAATACAGAATAAGTTATTTTGAAATATAATAAATAAATAAAAATTATGCTATTCAAAACAAACTTTATAATAATAGCATTTTCGACCTTTAATTTAATACTAGTGCATTTTTTTATTTTACGAAGTGTGAAATGGTAAATGTTAAATTTATTTTATTCTCAAATAGTAACGCGTCCCTTCTTTGCGTGTACTAATGGAACTACCGGGATAAAATATAGCCTATGTTACTCGTGGATATAGCTTTCGAATGATGAAAGAATTTTTAAAATCTAGTTTTTTTTATCATGACATTTTAAATTGCATCTTAACTATTCCAATGCTCCCGGCAGCTGAACATCAAGCTACGAACTAGGTTAACTAGTTGTTACATATGGCCGGTGGTATTATATGGATGCGAAGCATGGACCATTAAAGAGGATCTTCGTAAGAAACTGGAAGCTTTTGAGATGTGGGTCTACCGCCGTATGCTGCGAATTAGTTGGACTCACAAGGTTACAAACGCTGAAGTTCTGAACAGAATCGGTATCAGCAAGCCATGTCTTGTGAGAACCATTAAACAGAGAAAAGTATCCTATCTGGGACATATTTTACGACATGAGCGATACAATCTGCTTCAGCTCATAATGATGGGCAAAATATCTGGCAAAAGAGGGGTTGGAAGACGCAGAACATCATGGCTTCGAAACATTAGAGAGTGGACAGGAGTAAAGAAAGTTGAAGACCTGTTTAGGCTAGCACTAGACAAAGAAAAATTTAGCAAGATGACAGCTAACCTTCAGTAATGGAGAAGCACTAGAAGAAGAAAACTATTCCAAAACGGTATACAACTATGTATTTATTCCAAAATAACCAGCACTCTGTATAACAAATTTCGAATACATAACGTCTATTAATTACCGTAATAATTAACAATGACCTTATAAAAACTACTTTGCACTTTAAAACTACAATACACTTTCTTTTTAAACAGATAACAGGCATCTGCACGGGACACGCAAGCTTTATTTATTGAATGTTTATTTTTACATGGCAACACCGAACGCAGCTGTCATATTTGCATGTCAAATTGAACTGAATTTAATTGCAATAAAGTACATTGAAAGTGAAAATTAAATTAAATAAAAATGATTTAAAACGTAAATTGAGCAAGGTAAACCTTTATTATTGAGAATAGGTAACAGTTTTAATGTAAAAAATGGTTTATTTACATTTCTTGAAAATATGGCCTAATTCAGAATTTGTTAGAAATATGGCCACATTTTTCAAAAATAACACTTGATTTTGGTATGTGGTAGGATGTGAGCTCCAGTTAAATTTAATTGGTTAAATTTCAATCAAATTCAATAATAACAGCTGCAATTTATAAATAAATTATTAATTAATGATATTTGCTTACTCGTTATAAAAATGACATGGCCATCTTTCCTAATAGTTTGTAATTATAATTATTGAAAAATTAGAAACGCTTTGGCAAAATTGAAATTATTACTAAGTTATTATTACAATTACACGGGATATTACTCACGTAAAAATACTGTCGATTTAGATACCGACAATGTTTCGATTCTTCTGGAGAATCTTCATCTGGGTATGAGTGTGGTCACTCCTCGCGGGCGCGGCTCTCACTCAATTACCAAGTAGGTAGGTATACCAAGTTTCATTTCTAGTTAATATTAACCAAACAAATAAAAAGAATAAAGAACGTCGTAATTTCAAGTCAAAATGTTCATTTAGAGTTCTCGCACTTGAATTAATTCAATTGAAATGATAAACAATTTTATAGTTTTACCTCCAGCAGAGTCAAGTAGAACTCACCTTATAAACTAGGGACGTTATATTACAGCCGTTTTAATCTTTATCTATACATTACTAGCTGCGTCCCGCGGTCCTATTTATACTACTTATAATATTATAAATGTGAAAGTTTGTGAGAATGTATGTATGTTTGTTATTCTTTCACGCAAAAACGGTACGGTAAGTAGTATAAATAGGATAGTAGGATGTAGGAAGTAGGATTGTAAAGAGTAATGTTAGTTTGTTTGTTAGTTTGACGGCAGTAATCTCCAAAACTATGCAGCCGATTTCAAAACTTCCTGAATGTCTATGACTCTAATATAATCAGAGTGGATAGGGTTAAAAAGGGTGTCAGGATCGTACCTAGTGGAGATCCGTGGTCTCTGCTTACCCCCAAAGGGAGGATAATGATTTTATATACATAATGTAAGTTGGATCTTAGATGGCTCAACTGGTTCTATTTGTATTTTGTACAGTTATGTAAATATTTATTAGTTTAGTTTCTGTAAATAAATTACTTTCTAGTACGATAAAATAAATAAATAAATGATTGATTGATTGATAATTATAATACGACTGTATATATATATGTAGGATACAGTCGTATTCATTATTTCAAGTGTTTACAAATACATTCTATATTTGACGGTGACCGTTTGTTAGAAATTGCAAGCTTGTAATGCATTTTAAAATAAGCGACCAATTTGTAGCGTGCTATCAAAGTAGATGAAGTAGGAGTGGAAAATATAGTAAGAGATAGCATTTTATTAATTTCTATATAGCTACGGTATTTTTCTTGTTATTTATATTTGAATAACATCCACTTAGCTCTGTTATTATATTATCAAGTAACAATAACTTTAAAATAACTTAAATGCAAAATTCAAAGAGGATTAGGTACAGTTAAAATAAGAATGCTAAAGTTATTGTGTGACGCGCTTTCTCGCCTAAACTGAGTGATGAACTAACTGCTTTCCGTGGTACAGACACGAAACAAATTTTTACTTCCCTTCTCTAATTATTGTCTATGTTTGCACCAAACGCCATAATTATTTTTGGCAAGAAAAATATAATAACAGAGAAATAAAAAAGTAGCCTTACCATTAATTAACCATCAGTTTTCGAGTTGTATAGTTAACTATCCTCACTAAACTAGTAAGTATTTCAAATGTATGAAATTATTAGTTTATGCAAGTTACCAAGGGTGGTCATACATGTGATACTTGGATTCGGTATCGAGGATAGTATCAATACTACAGTAAATATGTAAATAAATAAATAAATATCCTTGGACAATTCACTCAGCGTCATCTAGTCCCAAGCTAAGCAACTTAATGCTTGTGTCATGGTAACTAGATGACTGCAAATACTTAGATACATTAATTATAGATAGCAAACACCCAGACATGGAACAAATATCTGCAGAACATACAAACGTTTGTCCCGTAGCGGGGATCGAACCCGCAACCTTCGCGTAGGTATTCTGTTTTACGATGGAGCGCAAATGAGGGGACATGACGAGTTTTATTGCTCGGCATTGAGACCTTTTTTGAGGACGAGATTGAGACGGGACGGACTGAGATGCGTTTAGTAACTAGTGATTGACTTGTTATCTTTGATTTAATAAAACCTATATAGCGACAAGCTTTTGTGGTCATATTAATTGTCTATGAGGTTATAAGTTAATAGTTAAAATTGTAAAGAGAAATGTTATTTCTTTTAGAGCATCTCTTTTTTTGAGCATTCCACACTAAACCAATAATCTTAAAAAAAAAAACGTGTGGCACTCGGGGACTGCCGCGGTAAAGCTATTGCATGCCACCTATGGGCGAGTTTCTGAACTAAAGTGACAGCGGTCAGGTGATTTCGTTACGGAATTTCTGGATTCGGTCTCCACGCCAAGGCCCGCGATAGAAGCTATGCAAAAGCTTAATAACCCATCTACACTTCGCGATTGTGGCTGATTTGGATTTGTGATTTTAACAGAATAGGTACCTATCCAATGACATCCACACGTCTTTGACATGACTTTGACATATAAAATTAAATTTGGTAAACAATTTTCTTACGTATCCTGCCCGTGACGTTGTGAAGAGCAATCGTTTTAATATTTTCATGTATGGCTGAAGGTTTGAGACTGGTAGGTTTCATTAAAGATCATAAAACACGGAATTTGCATACCATTTTTTCTACATTTGTTACTGAGACGTTTTATGAGACATGTCCTTTTAATGTAAGTATTTTATATTTTGGAGTGTTGGTTGGATATGTGTTATTTGTCTTTTACTGCTTTCTGCACTGCAACTTCTGTGTTGCAGTGGGTGAGGATAATCGCGGGTTCGATCACCGTCGCGGGAAAAGACGGTTTGTGTGATCTGCAAATATTAGTCTCAGACCAGCCGCCTTATTCTCCAAATAACCATGTCTTAATGCGGCACGTCTCGGCGTTCTTATTTTGAAAATTTTTATGGATTTCAAAAAACAAAAGCTAGATAACGTGCAATCTCTTACCGCGTCATGTTTTAAATGTGTTCAAGAATCGATCTCCTGGTTGTTTTTCTGCGAAAATCCATATTTTAACTCTGCTCTTTCATCTCATTATAAGTATTACCTATCAGAAAATTTAAATGCCTTACCGCTTCTTTTCTAATTAAAAAGTATACGGGTGAAATTAAATTGGTTAAATAGTCAGCTCGCGGGTCTATTCATCATGAAGCCTAGCCAGTGGTTATGCAGGATGTGTGACCGGCAACTTGAATAATTTGCGACTGGTAGTTTTTGTGCTAGCAGTTGACAAGGTTTAGGCATATTATAGTTTATAGCTAAAATATATTTAAAAAGTATTACACTAATGAATGAATGACTATTTAAAAACTTGAACTAATCAAAGGTATAACACATTGACATCTATTTACAAACTAGCTGCGCCCCGTCATTTGCCAATATTTACTTTATATTATGTTAAAATATAGGTACGGTTACTAAAATAAAATAATTAAGAAACTTACTGACAAAAATTAATATCGTATAATTCAAAGTAAATTCTATAACCAGCTCTCTGTACTAATATTACTCGGTAATTATGTAATTTTCATTTAATTTTCGTCACAATTCATTTCTCACCATCATCATTCATTAGTTATCATAAGAAACAAACTGTCTGTCATTAATGATTAACTAGCTTACTCGGCCGCGACTTTGTTTAGGTACTTCATTAAAAATATGTAGCATAATATTTTATTAAAGGTAAACTATTATGCATTATTATTCTGAATATACCCAAATTTAAATTCGTCAGATTATAAAATTCTCAGACCATCAAATCAAAAACTGTTCTAACTGGTTACATTGGACGTCGGCATAAGTAACGTAACAAATGCCCGACAATCTGCCGTGCTAAGAGGATCAGCCGTAACCAACACTTTTTCTGAAATTGAGTTAGTACCATATTCGGAATCGCCGTGTCGAGATCTACAACTTTGTCTTTGACAGTTTTTTAAAATAAAGGCTCTAAAGGCTTTTTACAGTAGTGCTAAGCGCCGTAACCTACAATTTATTTGTTGAATTACTTAGAAATAAAGCCGTAAAAGCACATACACCACCCTGATCCAAAATTTTTTTCAATAAAACTCATGCAGTGCTTACAATAACCGCATTAAAGACTCATAATGGCATTACTCCTAAGTATTGAGCGTTGTAGTCGTCAACTCTTTACTTACAATAAGCGTGGTAACTACCAATTACGGCGCTATATAAAGTATCAACTACAGTTTACATTCTGCTATCCTTATGATAATAGCCGGATGTGTACAATATCACGCTAATAATAAGCAATGGCAATAATTTTGGCACGATCAGTTCTTGAAATAAGCGCCGGAATTATACATTGCGGCATCTATTCCTTTACAAGACAGCCGTAAGTTGTACAGTTCCGGCGGTTAAGCATAATCTTAATAGATTTTATTGACTATGTTTCTTGTCAAAAGCGCTCTAAAATAGTCCTCCTTAACATAAGCGCGCTATGTATGTTGCTTACGACGCTCATTGTAAGTATTCGTCTGTAAAATACAATAGGCTTCCTCACTATAAGTAGTTTTTTGAAGTTTTAATATGGTAATAATTATATTTGGAGTTTCATTTTGTAACATATAAAACAACATAATTTTGTCTATAATATGTTTTTTTCAGATGTTAAAAAAAGCCAATAATGTAGACGCAATCGTCAAAAACATTTTGAAAACTTTAAGCGCGTTTTTCTCGAAACTAGTAGACATGAGTTTACGGCTATCTTCCTTAGCACGGCAGTCAGTGACTCATTGCTGTGACCGCAGTATAATGTAACATAACACCTATTCATATACCTATTGCACGTATGTAGAGTACAATTCAGATAGAATAGACATAGTTCGCACTTCTGTCAGATTTCTGACGTCAAAGTGACGTACGTCACAGATGGCTGACGTTTACTTGGGCCCTTACATCATTACGGCTTATACAGCGTCATAAGGAAACGTATCCATATCCATACTTCCATACTAATAATAATATACTAATTACTAATTACTAATATTACTATTACTAATATTATATAATAATAAAAGCAAAAGTGTGTGTGTGTGTGTGTCTGTTTGTTTGTCCGTCTTTCACGGCAAAACGGGGCGACGGATTGACGTGATTTTTTGTGTGGTGATAGTTGAGGGGATGGAGAGTGACATAGGGTACTTTTTATTCCGATATTCCCGCGGGAACGGGACTTACGCGGGTGAAACCGCGGGGCGCAGCTAGTACGTATATACACACATCAACAAAGTCTAGGGATATCTTAGTACCACATTATTTTCGCTTTGATATTTTAAAATCTTGTTTGTTTTCATTAAAAGTTTATATACCGATTGAAACCTCTTTTATTCTATTTTAATTTTTTTTAAATGGAAATTAAAAAAAAAAAGAATTATTAATAGTACGGAGGCAAAATTGTTAGAGGTGTGTTTCGACGAGAAAAAATTAAATTGTTTTATTGAAATTAATTATTGAAAAAGGGATTGTATTGTTTTTATTTTATAATTTGTTGGGCCGTATGAGTTTAAAGAGCAATTTTACATCGTCATTTGAGTCGAGATGAAACCCGTGAGCCGTGGGCACGTTAGAAAATGGTGCTATTTAACGCGTTGTTGTTGAGGCCATACACGCCAGCCAAGACGTGATAACAGGATTGTGATCACGTTATCTTAGTAATAGGGATGTAGTAAAACTGCCCAAGGTTAGATTCGGTGTTATTACGCAGAGACAGGATTGATTTTTCCAAATGACCGCTAGAAGACCACTGAATTTTACAGCGATGTAACTAGTAAAAAGGCTCTAGGGGGACCCCCAGCTGCTGATAAGCGCCCAAACCGTGCAAATGAGGTCGCATGAAGTTGGTCTTCATGTTCGATGACCGTTGCATGTTACAGCGTTGCGACGGGGCAATCGCGGTCGGCTGCATTTGCGAGCTTGGGAGCATTTAACATCGAGTGACGAACATTGGTCTTTGGTACTGTTCATCGATGAGTTCCGGTTTAATTTTCATCCGGATTCAAGAAGAACACGCGTTTGCCAAACTCTAGGAAGAGTTAGTCGCCTGCAGAACCCTCAAGAGGTCCCCCCATACCAAGGCGGAACAATCACGCTTTGGGCAGAAATTCGTCTTGGCGCACGAACCCAGCTCGTTTGGATCCAAGGCAACATGACTGCATAAAAATACCACGAGGAGGTACTAGAATCTGTCGTTGTCCCTCACGGAATCCAAATGGGCTGAGAACTTTTACTCAAACACGATAATGCTAATGTCCATACCGCGCGGCCGCTCACCGACAACTCCGCAACAAGAAATTGGCAATTTAATCTTAAGTATCAACCAAAAATATCGATGTGTAATTGATGTAAGAGGTAGCAACACTAATAACTTAAAATTAAATTTTAAATTTAATAAAAAAAACAGTAAGAAATTATTATTTTTAACATACAAATTTTCTATGGAGTTAAAAAAATATTATTATTAATATTAAAAACAAAAGAATTACATAATGTTTTATTTTATTATTATAGACCTTAAAATTACCTACCATTTTGCCATTTACTGTTTTTAAAAATTCTTCGCCGATTTTTAGATATTTGATGAAATGTACAATATCCCTAGACTTTGTTGATGTGTGTATATAGGAAACTCATAAATTTACAAATCATGGTAAATATCCCGTTTTAAGTGTTTACAATTTAATACAAGGAAATCAGAGGGCAGGTATATCTGTTGCTGCTAAGCTCTGTGTACACCCATCGCCGCTTTAACGCATCTCTGCCTCCTGAGTCATCGTCCACTCCAATGATTTACATCACAAAAACTATCAAACGGTCGAGAGGAAATGTTCAAGTGAATCATCATCAATTAAACCTTATGGTTACGAAATTAATTTGTTGTATCTAGTTTGCTTTATTATTATTATTCAGATTTTATGAGTAAGTAAGGAAAATGTTTTTATTATGAGTAAAGCAATGTTCTACAACTGTTCTACACGGCCGAATTCAAGGTTTTTTCAGGCCGTCTTTTATAAAAATACGCAGCCGAAATATATGTTTTTTTTAAATTTCGTAATCAAAAACTTTTGTTTGCGATATTATGTTCAGCATAAATTTGTCTAATGCGCAGCTTGACAGACTTGCATAGCTTCTATCGCGGGCCTTGAGCGTGGAGACTGAATCCAGAAATTCCGTAACGAAAAAACCTAATACTTGTCACTTTAGTTCAGCAACTCGCCTCTAGGTGGCATGCAATAGTTTTACCGCGGCAGTCCCTGAGTGCCTCACGTCTTTTTTTACATTGTGCCAGCTATAACAGTTTAATCACAAAATATCCTTCAAGCTTTCCATTCTTACTATTTCTAGTGCATCAGATTGCACTGAAATTACCTAAGATTAGCTTATCTGACCAACCAGTAGCTGACTCACTAGCAGACTGTTTAGTCAACTGTGTACGGTACTTTCACCTAGTTTCCGAGTTCAATGCTGTAGGTACTTGACCCTACAGTGTACTGGTTATTTCTTGGTCACGATTGTGGTAGAGGGGGATGATGCGTTTAATAAAAAATTATAATACATCTATTTCACAAGATTACACATTAAAAACTACCGTGAGTTTTAATAAAATCGGTTTTTAAAGTCTACCTTTATCGCATTATTTAAAATAACCACGCCTTGTCGTGCCAAGTCAAGACATGGTTATTTGGAGAATAAAGCGGCTGTTTAGTAGGGCGAAGACCTCCAGTACTTTAGTGGCACTAGCAGCACGTCCCGGCTTTGCACGGGTGTACTAATGAAACTACTGAGATAAAATATAGCCTTTAACATAACCATCCCGACAGTCCATTCTACACATCGGTGAAAGAATGATTAAAATCGGCTGAGTAGTTTCGAAGATAACCTCTGTCAAACAAATAAACAAACCGACATTGCCTCTAATATTAATATAGATAGCCATGTGAATCAGACCAAATACGCATCTCACCGATCGCCGGAGCAACTCCAACTAAAAAGGCGATTTCGAAACGGTCACCGATCACCCAATAATCGAGTAACGGCCCACTACTTATCCCCGTGTTCAAAAATACGGTCGAAATTGAAATTGCATCATCATCATCATCCCATTTCCACCCACTGTTGGGTATAGGCCTCCTCTCTATTACGCCACTCTTTCCGATCCCTCGCGAGTCTCTTCCTCGCGAGAGAAATTGCATGTCTACCTAAATTACAAAAAAACATTTCGGTAGGACCTCAAGAATATCTCTACGAAATTGTCCTTGAAGCTAGGTGATTCTTTAAAAATGCTAGGTTAACTCCATTAGGTTTTTGCCTGATTCTTTCCCTGGTGTAAGGAGTTGAGTTGAAACAGGTAATACAGAACTTAGTAGCAAAATCAGAAATAATAGATTAGATATACATTAACCAAACAAGGAAGTACAAACGTGATTAAAATATTTATTTTTTAAAAGAACCACGTTCTGTAAGAATATCAAAGTGACTCTACTATTTTTTTTATTACTTAAATTAAAAATAATTGAAATTTGTTATCTTTACAGGTTAAACAATATAAATAATTGCTTCATTGTTATTTGTGAATAAGGCATCCAACTTAATTAATTCTGGTTATAGGCCATAACTTGTTCTATACGGCCGATCGCGCCGCTTATAGCGATTATGATGTTATTTGGGAGAAATATAGATTTTACTGATATAATTACTACTTAGTTATAGACTTGCGACACTTACGGAAGTTTTTTCATAAGTTTGGTAAAGAAAATTAAAGAAAAAACAAAGTTATCACATAAATGCCTACTTGTAATTAGTGTCACTTTTTTCCTAGTTTTTATTATGTGTTACGTGTACCTACTAGGTTAAATAAATGTTTTCTTTATTTATTTCTTTGTAACGTACAGAGTATATTAAACATGTTGGCTCTAAGGCTTTATGGTCTAAAGTTAAGACTCTAAATATGATAATTATGAACGTAGGAATTGTTTACGACTCTACGCCTGATATTGTGGTAGCATGTTGTACTAGTAAAAAACTAAGTCATCTGTGCGATTAAGTTTCTTAAACTGAAAATACTTTTTTTTTATAAAAAACGTGTTTTTTAGTGTTTGAAAAAAATAAAGAAAAATTTTGTTTATTAATGTAGGACCTGAAGGATCTCTTAAAAATATACAGTCTTATAAGCTAGGTGACTCTACTGCCTTCCAACGCAACTCCCTACACCTGGGAAAAAATCAGGCAAGACCCTGGTGGTGGGGGCCTAGTTTTTTTAAAAGCGACATTGCGCTTTTCAGTCACATCACTCAAAATTGATACAAACATTACCTCCTTAGTAAATAAAAAAAAACAGACAGACACTTATTTAATAAAAATTAACACTGTATTCTAACCTAAAGATAGAATACAGAGTTCAGGTCAAAAATAATTGAAATTTGTATAATTTAAACAATTAGAGTTCCTCCCTAGTTAAAAACTCAAAAACCATTTTCTGATCCAATTTTATACGCTACGGGATTGCGAGCCAATACAACACAAATCAAATACCAATGTACATGTTGTCTTTAGCCACCATCTATTATTCTGTCCTGTACTATTACTATTGAGATTTATTCGTCATTTGTAACAAGTAAAACAAAAGCTGTGTGCATAAATTGTGGCGGGTATTAGACATGTTTGCGTAGCCCAGTAGTGACCGAGGCAAGTCGTTTTATACCATACGACACGATTTTGATTTGCTACCCCGCCCCCTCTATTCTACAAAATAAAAACAATCATCGCGGGTCAGATTACTTTAATAAAACCTCCGAATTCAGTTATCACCAATATAAGCTGACCTGGTATTATTGTCACAATGCACCGTTTTTAGTTTACAGAGTAGCGGAGCTGCCCCTCGATTATCTGACTTGTATCACAGATCATAATACTATGTACCTACTTGTATCAAATTGTTGTCAAATAGTAGTAATCCATAAAAGTAAGACAACGGGGGCTGATACCTTGACGCGGATTCATAAGGAATCTGGTATTATTTTCCTAGGAAAGTTAAATAGTATAGATTTCGATTATGTGTTTGAACGCAGTACACTTTAATCTAAATCTATATTATTTAACCTCAAGGATCACGTAATGTATCTAGACCAAGGTATACTTACCTAACCAAATATAACCTTTTTAGTCGTCATTTATAAAGAAGTTTATAACCGGTCTGAGCCGTGCAAGCTGTAACGCTTGCTGATGCCTCAATGGATAATAGCCGGGTCTCGGGTTCTGTTCCCGACTGGGCAAGCAAGATACAATGTGTTTAGAAATACATTTTAAAGTTTGTGCTTGTGACACAAGCTTTCTTGGTAGTCGAAATTTTCTGATCGGACACAATTTGGATAGTGACCGTTGAAAATGAGAAGAAACAACAAGTTTTAGTAACGTTTAAGCATGGATACGCTTAGAAATTGTAAAATCGGCATTGAAATGTGTTTACAAATACCTATATAGAAATTTCAAATAATAACTATGGTTACATAACTTTAGATTGACTCAACACAGCAAATTAAGTATCCAAAAGTTAAGAAAAGTATAGGTACATAATCCAAAAATATATTTCAAGGTGTTGGATTTTTTCGACTTTTTAAATAAACATCAAAAATAAAGGTACCTATTATCTTCAAAAATGGCTTGACTTTATGGTTGTAATTTCGGTTTCTGAGATTTTTTCAAAGTTACAACCTCATAATGAAGGATCAACCAATGCCTTCATCCCAAGCTACACTTATCAGCCAACGTCAGTGTGGCATAAGCACTAGTTTATTTATTTAGGTATGTATGTTGCCTGTATATCTACACTAATCTATCTACACTAATTTTATAAAGGGGTAAAATTTGTTTGTTTGTTTGTTTGACGGAGGTAATCTCCGAAACTACTGGACCGATTTCAAAAATTCTTGCACGGGACGGGTGTGTAAAATGGACTGTCCGGGAGGTTACAGGCTATATTTTATCCCGGTAGCTTCATTAGTACGCCCGTGCGAAGCCGGGACGTGCTACTAGTGTGTAATTAATAATTTAAATTCTTGGAAATTTGACACGGCGTCATCTAGTCCCAAGCTAAGCAACTTAATACTTGTGTTATAGTTGACCATTGTCTTTCTTGTGGATATGGCCGGCTTTGCTGAGAGGATGGTTTAGGTGTTGGGCAAGCCTATTCCATCTCATCAATGTCCCAGCCCCAGGCACTACAGTGTCCCGTTAAGTGTAGGTAAAGATTGCCTCTTGTACAACCATATTAGTAGGTAGTACACCCGTGCAAAGCCGGGACGTGCCGCTAGTGATTTATAATTGTAAATTGAAAATTGAAACACAGTAAACACTTTAACATTGTAAATTGAAATAAAATAAATAAATAAATAAATGCGATGAAAAGTTTAGGTAAGTTCATAACAACTTGCGTACACATTACATATTCGAAAACGCGAAAAACCGATGCTTAAGCGCTGAATCTTTTACGATCGAATATGGACCATTGCTCGTAAAACTCAAAACTTTCATCTCAATTTCAAAACCACTGCGTCTAAATAAACCGTCGGAACAGTTACCTTCGTCCTCTTGCCCTTTACGAGCTCGACGATACAACTACCAACATCAATACCTCTGAATCACGGTAAAATGAGTTCTAACTACATAGTTTTAAGGATATGGTAACCGCAAAATCGAGATTGAATTTTGTGACTAGTTTTATAAGAGGTTGTGCTACGAGTACTACCGAACTACGCAAAGCTGTTGTATGTATAACGATAAGTTAGCTTTGTTTGGATATAAATAATTTATAGTAGCTTTAAATCTATAACCAGTGTAAGTTGGTCTGATAATACCTATATTTTAATTGAAGCAGAGGTCAAAGACGAGTGGTGATGACGAAACAAAAAGATTTGAAGTTGTTATAGTCTTTTAGATTTCTCTCCGAATTCGTACCTAGTAGGAATGCTCAGCGTTTAGAATTTGATAAGAATGTCTTAAGCATTTATTTGGATTTGTTACGAAACATGCCTTACTTTCTCTTAACAGTACAATAGTTATTTTTGTGAGATGATGAAAATCTTCTATACTTAGGTACTTATATAAAGAGGTAATGTTGGTACGTTTGTTTGACGGAGGGTATCTCTAAAACTACTCAGCCGATTTCAAAGATTCTTTCATTGATGTGTAGAATGGACACCCGAGCAAAGCCTGGGACGTGCTGCTAGTTTAATATAATCGGTGAACAGTAATGGTAGGTCTAAAATAATTAGATATTACCTAAAGGTCCGTACACAATGACCTCTTAAGATGCCGGCACTTAGACTAACACACGACATGTACGTCCATTACCGCCTCTGGTCTATTTCCTACGCTAACTGATTAACATTGAAAGGAGGTTTGTTCTGTTAAAGTCCACGTCTTTAACAAAACTGTGACATTTGTAAAGCGTTATAATATTACATTGTGTATCCTGAAAGATACACTAGTCAAAAGCATTAATTATTTGAAGTCAAACGATAAGACAATATTGGAGAGAGATTATAATTTAAAATTGACAAGTTAGTTTCTATTTATTTTAGAAGATAGCACTTCCAGTGTTCTAAACAGACTTCAAAAAAGGGGGAGTTTCTTTATTCTACAGCATATTATATTTGTATGGGACCAAGTACAGAGAAATTGGTGTCATCAAAAAAGTTCAGGATCTGATAAGGATATTCGGAGCAGAAAATAGGTACACCTCAAAAGTGCAGGAAATTTTCAAATTTTGTCACTTGTTTTTTACTATGGCAAAGGCACACAACAGGCTGTAAAGGCACACAAGTCATAATAATTTAGGTTCTCGAGGTATATATTAACGTTTACCAATTTTCCAAAACCATAAAAACTCAAGCCTTTGCATCTATAGTAGGTAGATGATTTATAGAGCGTCAGAATGCGATCTTTGCCTACACTTAACGGGACACTGTAGTGCCTAGGACATTGTTGAGATGGAATAAAACCATACAACCATTGAAAACATGCATTGGACACTACCGATACTACGAATAGAACGTATCTATAATAAAAAGCGCCACTGTTTCCCAAACATTTCGCCCCTAATTCCGGCAGACGGCATCTACATGCATTTCCAATTATCGCCGGGCGCACTTGTCTGCGTTATTACCCGCCTATTCGGTACAGATAGTTCAATTTGCAATTCATCATCATCATCCGCACCCTGATCTCTCCCACAGCTGGGTTAGGTCTCTCTTTGTTTTTGCCATTTCTCACGGTCCTGCACTTGCTTGCCCTCCGATGGCCGAACTTGTATCAAATTTTTGCGAATTAAAAATAACAGTAATTGGCGAAAACAACTGCCAGATTTTACGCTTATATATAAGTTAGTACAGTAACTTACAACCATTATATTTCAGAGATATTTTCGCGGATTACTGTTACTTTTGATTCGCAACAAATTGATACAAGTTCGACAATCAGGGGGCAGATCCAGTGCCGTCCTACGACGTTGGCAATTCCGTCGAGCCATCATCGCGCTGGACGTCCAACGCTTTTTTTTCCAGTCCTCGGTCACCATTGAATGGATATCCATGTAATGCATATTTATTTATTTTACTATTATGACTGAGCTAGCTTCAAATGCCTGTGTCATTTAGTGCCCCGAGGAGAGGACCACCTTTGTGATATGACACGGAGCTCGATACTGTTGTGTTGATTAAATTCTCAAAAACTTGAGCGCCATTGCACTTTTCAATAGCACGTACAAAATAAAATGAATCTTAGTTTCCATTACTTTACATTGTTCTATGAAATTGTAAAATTTGTCAAAACTTCTCACTCGCTCGATCACGAAGCTGTTAAAAATCTATGGAACAGAGGCACTACCAGGAGTTTACTGAAGCATTTACTACCCTCGATACCGAGTCAAGTATTACTACAAAATATGTCCAATTTTTATAGAAGATGTATATATTTATTATTATTAATTAGAATAACTCATTCTGCCCACATTGGACCACACTAGCTCTTAATAGAAACGAGTGGAAGGAAGGAAGGGAGGCCTTTGCTCTGCAGTGGGACGCTACAGGCTCGTAATAATAATAATAATAATTAGAATTTAAGACATCAAAATTAAATTTATTTTCTATTTATAAATTTATCGGGACGTAATCGTGTATTTAAATCGTTCTATTCCTCACGATACAAAGTGTTATTAAAGTTGTTATTAAAAATATAGTCTTGTCTCTTTCGGGTCGATATTGAACGCGATATTAAAAAAAAAATCTGACACACCTACCCACATCCATATTTTTATATTTATAATTATGTGGATGAAAACGTCGGACGTGGCTCTCACTACATCCTTTTGTAATCCACGCTTTATGTGAACACAAAATCTGTTCTAACCCTGTCTAACCCGTTCTTACCTGTTTATAAATCGTCACGGTCAATTTGAATAGATTTCAATAATGCACCGATACGTTCGTGTGTGGTCGTAAGTCTTCGGGCGTCTTCGGATTTATTAATAAGATAAGGATTAAGATTTAAGGGGTAGAACGTGGGTAGTAAAATTTTTTTAGATTCAAATCTTAAATAAATTAAAACTAGTGTTGTTTGTATTTCTATCATAAAAACGTAGTTATTAGAGTACCAAATAAATAAAATAATATTATTAAATTCACTTTTTTGAAAATGAAATTTTTTCACGCTAAATAAAACTATAAAACGCATATAAGTGAAACCTTAAAAATACATAGTTTATGAATAGTACTTCAAATAAATAATGGGCTGTTATTTATTTCTATCAAAAACTAGGTATTTTTTTCCATTACAAAATCAAAAGTTAATCTCGAACTAAATAAAGGCTAGTGCACAATAAAAGAGCAAAAGTAAAGCCGTGTCTACAAGCGCGCATCCCGCGGCCGATTACACGCGTCCGACGGGAGTTTTAAGTAACTTTACACAACTCGCACTTACCAGCATGTGGGCTTGGAGTTACGAAACATAGGAAATAAAATAAATAAATAAATAAAATAAATAAAAAGTAGCAAACTGAAAAAATTGTTAGGTATTATTTTTTTTAACCTATTTCGTCCCACTGCTGGGCAAAGGTCTCCCCCAAGCTCTTCCAACCATCCCGATCCTTGTCTGATTCCCACCATTCTCCGTCAAATTTTTCATATTGTTGATCTACACTAATATTATAAAGAGGAAAACTTTGTTTGTTTGTTTGTTTGTTTGTTTGGTTGTAATGAATGGGCTCAAAAACTACTGGACCGATTTTAAAAATTCTTTCACCATTCGAAAGCTACATTATCCACGAGTGACATAGGCTACTTTTTATCCCGATATTCCCGCGGGAACGGGACTTACGCGGGTGAAACCGCGTGGCGCAGCTAGTTATATATATATACCTAGTGTTGTACCACACTTTTTTATTCTGTAACTGTTACCAATTATTATTTTGTAAGAGAGTAATTTTCGTCAATGAAATGCTGGTGACGAAGCTTGCTAAGACGTTCTTGATAGATCGTCGAAGTTGAGCAACGTTCTGAGCGGTCACAACTTGGATGGGTGACCGCAAGTGGCATTACCAACTGAGCGCTTCCGTGCTTCGGAGGGCATGTTAAATTGTCGGTCATGTTTTGGTCAATCCACTTGACCAATACAGCTTTTTTAAGCTTTTTTATTTTAACCAATACCATATCAACATTTACCACCTCCAAGTGTATAACTTTGACTCGCGACTTCACTTTTTGCACTCGTTTAGTTCTCCACTTCCACTCGGAGCAGTCTGAGGGTCTCGCGTCTTTGATATAACTTGTCGCTTTTACGGAAATAAAACATATTTCATGCAATACTTCGTGACATAATCCTTATAGCAGGGCCATTGCCAAAATTGTCGCGAAAAAATCAGCCGCCAACACGAATATAGGTTTTTTTATATCCTTGGACATTCCACACAGCGTCATCTAGTCCCAAGCTAAGCAACTAAATGCTTGTGTTATGGTAACCAGATGACATAATATACTCCTATATTTTTTGTAAATACATACATTTATAGATAGAAAACAAATTGAGAGGAAAGAATGATTATGTTGTTTTTTTTATTTCAAATAGAGACATTAAAACTGCCTACAACTCTACCAGCTGCTCGATTCTTCTTCAAAACATGGCGCGGTAAGAGATTGCACGTTATTTAGCTTTTGTTTTCTGAAATCCATTTAATTGAATTTTTCACCACATTGAATTTTTATCTATCTATCTATCTAAATCCATTGAATTTTTCAAAATAAACACGCCGTGACGTGCCGTGTTATGACAATAGTTATTTGGAGAATAAGGCTGTAAACCAAACCATATAATTGCGCGATTGATATCCAATGTCCTAGTAAGCAAATGAGTCAGTGGATCGTAAAAATCTGACGCGGTTACCTAAGTGCAGCTATAAAGATAAACTGGCACTAATCAATGCCTGAAGTGAATCATGGTTAAGACTTCGGAAAATGAAAAACGTGAGGAAAATTATTGGAAACCAGTAAATCTAACCCCATTATGCATATTCGACCTAAAACCTGTATTAAACCTGTATTAGCTAAAACGCATATTAAATCTGTTGCTATCTCTTTTCGTTGACATAAGGGTGACAAGAAAAAAACGTTCTTAAAACCTGTATTAAATTGTCAAGTTTTTATGAATAAGACCCTAAGAATGAAAACCTAAACTAGCTTAAACAATAAAATACGGAAATTACTCACTTGATAATTATTTTTGAGTAGATTTTATTGATGGATCGTTAAAACGATTTATTTATTTTCTTATAATTTTGATGTTTTTTTTCTGCTTAACAATTTGGTTGTGATGTTACTTAATAACAAACTAACAACCTAAGAACAAAAAGTTACACTTTGCAAATAATTTCTGTAATTGTATGATAGAACATACAAAGAAAGAAAGAAAGAAATATCTAAATATCTAAATCGACAATATTTTTACGTGAGTAATTTCCCGTTTTATAAAAACAAAAACTTTTAAAATTACTCTACCTGCTTTTGACAGAAATAGAAAGAAAAGAAAGAAAAATATTTATCCGATTTTTTTTTTAATCTATCCGGACAGCTAGTTTAGAATAAAATAAGGTATTTTAAAATAACTATAAAAGTACTTAGAGACCATTAAAACGTCCAAAGACAAGTAACAATACAGAAGCGTCAATGACATCATCTATTCGAGTAACTATCAATAACATTTAACGAGAAAGTTACAAGCTTCCGTAACGATAAGGCGATCTAACGTATTGATACTTAGCTTCGGTCATAGATTATGTGGATAGATACGACATTTTGTAAGCTTTCTTGAATTTTTTTTAGTAAGTATTTACTAACTCTTACGATTTTTAGTAAAGTGATTTATTTTCGACTAGCAGCACGTCCCGGCTTTGCACGGTGAAACTACTCATGAAACTACAGAGACAGAACGTAACCTAATACGCAGCCGATTTCAAAAATTCACCGATGTATTGAATTTCTACACATCGGTGAATTTTTAAAATCGGCTGAGTAGTTTCAGAGATCACTAATATAGATAGATAGATAGATAGAAAATACTTTATTGCACACCATGTTTACATATTAACAGAAAGTGCTACAAACTAAAAATACTTAACCAATGACATACAATCGGCGGTCTTATCGCTAAGAAGCGATCTCTGCCAGACAACCTATATATTGATAGTGAGAAAAAATAAAAGTATGGGGCATAAATAACGAAGATGATATAAAAAAAAGAAGGCAACACACTTATGAGTTAAAATAAGTAAAATAAAATAAACCAATACATATAATACCAAAATAGATACCTACCTATAAAATAAAAACTAAGGTACTTATTCAAAACTTAATCAACATTATCTTTGATCCTTAGAGACACGATAAAACTAACTAACTGATAAAGATAGAATAAGAATGAGAAAAAGAATGAAAGAATAAATAAAATTTAATAAACTAGGCCTGACAAGGTAAGTAATGAAAAAACAAATTTAATACGTGAACTAGTTATTTCAATAGCCTTTAAATACGTTCTTAAACTACTTTAATACCCTCTGTTTTTTCTTCATTAAACTAATAGTAATGCTTAAAACTGAGAGCGACTTAAGTTTAAGCGTTAAAAAGCCTATTAACCTATTTTATTTGAAAGTTTCTTGGCGTCCAGTGTTGACCATAAAATCGTTTTACACTCGTACTTATTTAGCAGTAAATAGAATTGCTTTTCGAGTATCGCACTTATATGACTCAAGTAACTTTAAAATAATGAAATAAAGTAGATACCTCTTGATGTAAGTATTTTAATCTTTAAATGGAATGTATTTAGAAATTAATCTAAAATAGACAAAAAAAGACATTTATTGAGACTGGTATTTACCTTTGTATCTAACTAGTAGCACGTCCCGGCTTTACACAGGCGTACTAATGAAACTACCAGGATAAAATGTAGCCTATAACCATCCCGCCAGTCCATTCTACATGTCGGTGAAAGATTTTTTTAAATTGGCTGAGTACCATAGATTACCTCCGTTAAACAAACAAACTTGACCTCTTTATAATATTAGTATGAGATGGTAAAAAAAGGTAATGAAAAATGGTAATGAAAAACATGTAGGTATTGGAGATTGCGAAAATTAATCTTATACCTATTATTATGCATATAAAAGATACAATTTAAAAAGTGTTTTTTTTTCTTATTGCTCTTAACTGTAATAGCAGTCTTAACACACCAATATGAATTTAACCAATATAGTTTATTTTCAACTATTAATTCCACATTATCAGTAATGACTTTATTCACGGTACAATTGTCTAAAATTTAATTAATATATTAGCCCTATTTATAATAACACCATTAAAAAGTCGTTAAAGAGTGAATTAATTACTGTGAAAAAGAACATTCGTTTTGTGTCAATTCAAAACACCTGCGATGTCAAGTGTACGAATGTACTTTAGGGTTCCGTGGGTAAAAACACAAAACGATTCGAAATATTTAAAAAATATTACAGAAATTGTTGAAAAAGTCAAAAGTCAATAGATATATATTTATTCAATAAAATATTATTAGAGACCACTTTGAAACGTCACGTTCAACAAACAAACACACAAATTTTACCTCTGTATAATAAAAAAATATAATGTATATCCATAGATTTTTAATATTTGTAAAATTAGTATAAATATAAATTATTATGATCTGTTGTTCTTTACATTATACCTTGACTTTGAGTAATAAAGTACATAACTGTACTTTTTCTAACAAATGGCTATTGCACTGACATGGTAACCCCACTAGGTTACCATGAACGTATTAGCCACTGGACGCGTCATATTAATAAAATGAATAAAAACTCGTTCGATCAAGTTAAGCATATTAAACGCACACAAAGATTTTATTACATGACTTTATTTTCCATAGTTGGTAACTACGAAATGTTATTTTACATTTTTGATTTCATTTTGTGATAAATAATATGTAATTAAATACTTAAAAATTTAAAAGAAATAGTGCTGCATCCACCGCTATAGTTTTAACAAGATTTTACTAAAATTTTTGTTATTTTTGGGAGATGTTTCGTTGACAATAATTGCTTGAGACTGCCGCAATAAACGACCAAGGCTAAAATTTCCTGGTTACTGACAACACCGGGTAAGTTTGTTTTGTCCGGTTGCTAATTCGTTCAAGTTATAACCGTATAGTTGCGTGTTACGCACTCGTATAAACAATGGGTTTCCCATCGCATTCCCATTTAAATATCGCCGACAAAGCGCACATCCATCAGAGTTGTAGCAGCGTGTCACCTTTTTGCAAATTAACGCAATGCTATCAGCATCGAATTAGATTAATCGACATCGCGAGTCGATTAATCGAGAAATCGAGAAGAGTTACACGTCGCGTTATCTATATAACGTAAGTAACTGAATAACAAAGCTTCGCGCGGTATTTTTTGTTTTGTCTGTTCGTTTTAGGACGCCTTAAAAAGCTGGGGCCGACAATTGAACGTGCCCTCCAAAGCACGGAAGCGCTAAGAATACTACGTTGCTTAAATACGTCGATCCATGAAGACATAATTAAATATTGAAAATCGGATATTAATGGAAAAAACTATAAAGAAATGTCATTAAAAAATCTTACAGTAGAACATAGAACGGATAATAACAAATATTATTATGTAGTTTATTTTCAGAATAACGGTAAATATTTAAAACAGTCCAAGAGAGAGAAATTTATATTTATATTTTTATTATTATATATTTAATTATTTTTCAAATAACCAATTATATTATTCAAACTACTCTATTGTTTCTGGTTTTTTTCAAAGTCTTCCGTTATGTAAATACAAAAACAAATCAAATCGTACTGATTTCTTGCTCCGTTAACCCTCTCATGCTATGGGTCATTAATGCCACCTCCGTATAATTATTACTGCATAATTTACAAGAATCTATGATATAGCCGCCGCAAACAAACAAAGAAATTTGTTAAAAAGTTTATTACAATAATATAAACAAAATTACAATAAATGTTATGTTAATAAAACAGGAAGAATTGTTATAAACATGATTATAACTTTTCTAAGAAAAAAATGTTTTATCTTTACCAAGTAGGTACTAACTGTGACGAGTTTATTAGCCATTAGGTATTTAAAACAGCTTTTAATATTTTTGGCAAGGCGTAGGCTTTTACGCTCTTTTGAAAAGAGTAGCATAGAAACCTATAGACATGTCTTATTTTGCAGGTATATACCTGCAAAATAATTAATAGATAAAAAAATAAAAAAATATTATATTTGTTACATACAATTAAGTACCGCCATGGTTATGTTCAATACCTACTTTAAAAAAAAAGTAAATAATGTTATAATATTTAAAGCACATTATTTAGTAAATTACTTGCAGATAATTAAACCCAACTTGTAAAACTAAGCCATTTTAGATGTTCAACTAAAAAATCAACATCATTATCACACGGTTATTAACCAGAACAGCTTCACGGTGCGTTGTATTAACACATTACGGTGCTCTAGGTATGTACAATCACTTTCAAAATACTTCAAAAGTTATACTTTGTACTACACACATATACATTACCTATTTTGTTTTTACAGAGAGATAGGAAGAACGTTACTCTTATGTTTTCAATAATCAGTAGTACATTTTCAGTTACGTTTCAGAATTCATAATTCATTTTATTTTGAAGAACACCATAATCCAAGTTACTCAATAAACAAAAACTACGATTGTATTTTTTTTTAATTTAAGTACTTTTTAATGTATTAAATCATTTTGTCTTTATTGAACAGTTTGATTTTTTCAATTTAAAAAATTTTAAGTGTGACCGTAAGCGTACCGCATTTGTAATTTAGATAAAGTCACTCGTCTGAGTCGTTGTTTCGGAAATCGGTGGGGTCACGCAGACCCGCACGCATTTTAGGGTTACCTACTTTTGACCAATGATATACATTTTTACATTTTACATTTTAATTACCGACTTATTTGCTTTAACGTTTATTTTGGCTCACGAATATTACGTTTACATTACTTAAAGCGTGTTACTGTTTTTATTATGATAATGAAGGTAGTTTGAAAAGGTTTATGATGGTTTGAACTGTTAATTTATAATAGAAACATTTTTTATTGTTTCTTCTAGTACTCTTAATACAAAGGTCCACCCACACCCATGTCAGTGTGACTTTTATTTATCAAGTTACAAAATGAATAATCATCCTGGAAAACATTTTTATTCGTCTAATCTCTTTAATCACCGGCCAAATTTTTTCTACTCTACCCTCCACTAAAGTTTACGAATCTAACATTACACGGACACTGGCAAAGTTGCGACAAGTTAAGTCGCAGTAGCCACAACAAAGAAGTGAAGTGAAGTGAGAAAGCTATCATTTTTAAAAGCTTTCATTTGAATGAAAAATCTATTTATTTAGGGATTCAAACCGATTTACATTTTTATTTTAACCATTTTATTAACAACACGTCAATTCAGTTTGTTTACTTCTGTGTCTGTATTTCTATAAAACACAGAATCTAATTGAAATAAATAAAATAAATATCCTTGGACATTCCACGCAGCGTCATAACACAAATGTAACTGTACAAAAAAAGCTTACTTTCCTAAAAAAAATAGTAAAGAAAAAATAAAGGTAAAGAAAAAATGAAGAAAACTTGAAGACCATTCAACAATTTAAAAAACCTTTTCAAAAGACCCTTTACTTTAGATTCATGTCATTTGCAGCTTTTTGAAAAAAAGAATGATTTTCCAAACGGTTCGTTAAACAGCCTTGTTTGGTGTTTAATTTGAAGGGACTCCAATAATTTCAGAAAGGGTTCCGGCCCCTTGTTTACGAATTTGGGAGTGAATGGGAAAAAAGTTATTTCTTTCGTTCAAACAAAAGGATAATTGGGATTATTAGGCTTTGTTTTGGTGATTGTCAATAAGTCGAGGGACTATCTCAAGAGAGTTAACAGCTTACCTCTTTTTTTAAGCTATTGCATAGCTTCTACCGCGGGCCTTGGCGTGGAGACCGAATCCAGAAATTCCCGTAACGAAACGTTTGTCACTTTAGTTCAGCAACTCGCCGCTAGGTAGCATGCAATAGCTTTACCGCGGCAGTCCCCGAGTGCCACACGTCTTTTTATAAAAATACATACTATCTGCGCCCCGCGGTTTCACCCGCGTAAGTCCCATACCCGCGGAAATATCGGGATAAGTAGCCAATGTCACTCTCCATCCCTTCAACCATCACCACTTCTCACTCTTCAAATCACGAAATAAAGGGTTGGACGAGAAATAATTAAACACTAAGTAGTTTAAGTAGTCTTTGTATAACTTAAATGATTTTAAAGGGGCAGTAAAGTTAAACAAAATAATCATGCATCACCTTAAAAATATCAAAACCAATTTAAAACTCATAACTTCACTACATACAAACACTATTTCATCAACACACCTAAACATTAATTATAAGACATTTTAATTGTTCGTAATCGTAATAAAACAGCCAAAACTGGGGCCAAAAGCTAGACCATCAAATTATTCGGATTATTAACTTTACGAGTACCTATAGCTACTTTATACCATTGTCTATCTAGCTATTAAGATGAAGTAGCCAGATTAAATGTTAAATAGATACGTGTTAAAAGGTCATTCGCACATTATTTACGATTACTTTTAGGTGATCCCTTAAGTTAACGTTTATAGCAAGGTTGAAGATAAAATCTATCGAGCTTAAGAACTGTATTACATTTTTATAAAGCATTTTATGGCTTTGTAAATAGTTTTAATCGAGTTTACGTAAGTTACAGTATAAAAAGTAAGCTTGTTACTATGAATGCTAATTTCTGCATAATGAGTGCTTGTATTATACTCGTATTAAATCCTACTATCCTACTATCCTACTTCCAATCCTCCAACTAATATTATAAATGTGAAAGTTTGTGAGAATGTATGTATGTTTGTTATTCTTTCACGCAAAAACGGCTAGACCGATTTGGTTAAAATTTGGTATGTAGATAGGTGATACCCTGGATTAACACATAGGCTACTTTTTATTTCGATATTCCCGCGGGAACGGGACTTACGCGGGTGAAACAGCGGGGCGCAGCTAGTGTAATATAATCGCGATGTATTCGTTCACTAAGTGCGGTACATACACATAATGATAAGAAAGAAAGAAAAATAATATTTAATTATAATAGGACCTCAAGGATCACATTAAACAATGTTTCATAGCTATCCAACATGTTTTTGAACATTTTACATAGCATATCTATTTTAAAAACAATAAAACCAGCCGTTAAATTTCCGTGTGCCACTTATGACCCAGTTAATTATTGTCCCCCAGAAGCGATCGTATCTTTCGAATAACAACAGAAATATGTGTCAAATCTGATACCAATGTGTTGATAGCACTGATTTTGGGACACGTTATACGGAACCAGTTTTAGAAATATCAAATGATGAACCGAGATAGGTTTATATTTTAGAACTATTTATACACAGGTTTACCTTTCTCTCCCTGCGAACCATGACTATTGTAACATAGTCGAAACGTCGGGATATAAATAAGGTAATTAACGCGATAAAAACCTGTGTATAAATAGTTCTAAAATATGAATTGTGATCGCGAAAGTTCGAGATAGGTTTGAAAAGTATATGAGTACTTTCAAATAGCATATAGCAAATTTATACTTATACTAATATTATAAAGAGTCTAACCTACGTTGTCCCACTGCTGGGCAAAGGTCTCCCCCAATGTTTTCCAACCATCTCTGTCCTTTGAGACTTCGCACCAGTCTCTCTCAAAAGAGTCGAGATCGTCTCCCCAGCGCTTCTTCGGCCGACCGCGATATAAAGAGGTTAATATGTACTTAATATTGGTTTGTTTGTTTGACAGAAGTAATCTCTGAAACTACTCAGTCGACTTCAAAAATTCTTGATGTTTGGAATGGACTGGTATCCCACCATATTAGGTTATAGGCTATATATTATCCCTGTACTCATACTTTAATTAGTGCAAAGCCGGGACGTGCTGCTAGTTTTATATAAAGAACATAAATATTTTAATTCAATTTTGTTTACAGTGTTCAATACACACACGCACATGTAAAAAAGTCTGCATATTTACTTTTAACTCAACTTTAATTAAATAGACCATAAACAAGACATAATCTACTTTTAATTTGCCACTAAAATATTCGATGTATTTTTGTTCGCATAATAAAAAAATGTTAATGAATCGCTAAGTACGTTTTGTTCTAGCGGTTGGTAAGGGTCGTTGGATACGTGATTTGCTTATAATGACTTCATACAGTTCTTACTTAGAGTAATATTACTCAGAGTAATAAATTATAATACAGCGCCTCCTCCCTTGGAGTGGCATTTTGCTGAGACCGGACCCTTTTGGTACACTGTTTGTTTGTTTCTTGTGTTACCCATTGTTCTTTTTCTTTTTAGTTTTTTGCTTGCTTCACTTACTTATTTTTTTGTTTTTATTTTTTATGTTGTTATTTTTCTTTAAGTACTTACTGTGTTTTTATATGTCCCAAAATAAACTTTTTATCTATCTATCTATCTATCTACAGAGCATTATTTAAGGTTAAATTTCTTTGATCAATTCGTTCGTTCGTATAAGTGGTCAACTCTGATGACGGTGTTTTTAGGCCGCCTAAAAAGACTCGCCATAAAAGATCTGAAAGAAATGTCTACCGCTTAGTGGGATACAGTCGTGATCATATTGCATATCTTTTTAAGGACTCCGTCGTGGCTTAACGACGGCACTGAAAATTTTACGTGCCTTTCGAAGCACGGAAGCGCTCAGATGATAAAAGGTTGCGACACTTGTCCGGGGAGTTACGTTAGTACCGGCAATAGTCACCTATGTAGATTGGAAGGCAATGTCAAAAAGAGATTCTCGATATTTTTCTTAATTTCCTTAAGTCATCATCATCATTTGACGACCTCTGTGGCGCAGTTGGGTGAACGCCCGGCTGAGACGCGGAGGTCGCGGGTTCGATCCCCGCTACGGGACAAATGTTTGCATGTTCTGCAGATATTTGTTTCGTGTCTGGGCGTTTTCTATCTATAATATGTATATATTTACAAAAAAAAAAATGTATCTAAGTATTATATCAGTCATCTGGTTACCATAACCAGAGACCAGTTTATATCAAGAAGACTGACAATCCCGTTCAAAAAATCGTGACCCAAAAAAAGCTCAAATTTACGGCTATTTCTAGATGGCGCTGCTGCGTGAGAGACGACCGGGCTAAGATTTTTATTTAGAAATTGGTATATTAGAAATTAGATATTATGTACATACATACGTAAGTACCTACCTACCTGTGAACCAATTTCTAAATAAAAATCTTAGCCCGGTCGTCTCTCACGCAGCAGCACCATCTAGAAATAGCCGTAAATTTGAGCTTTTTTTGGTCACGATTTTTTGTACGGGATTGTCAGTCTTCTTGATATAAACTGGTCTCTGCCATAACACAAGCATTAAGTTGCTTAGCTTGGGACTAGATGACGCTGTGTGGAATGTCCAAGGATATTTATTTATTATTTATTTATTATTCCTCCGCCCTTATCCCACACTAAGTGAAGTCGGCACAACATGTTTTCTTCTTCCATTCATCTCTATCATTCGTCAACTCCGTATTCACTCCTCTCATATTCATACCTCTTTCACACAATCCATCCACTTCTTCCTCGGCCTTCCTCTACTTGTATGTCCATCCACACTCATACTCAAAACTTAAGTACCTATTAGTTATTTAAGTATTTTCCCTAAACTGTAGGTACATGTCTAATATTTCCCCTCTGTTTACGCATTTATAACCACTGTAGACGTGTTTAAATAAAAATAACTCAAATAATGAGTGCTTCGTACCGCTGTGCCGCGGCTGCCCTATTTTGTTTTATGAAATGGTTTAGTAATCAAGTAGGCAATACTCTTGTATTTAAAAAAGGCTATTGTATATATGAATAAGGTTTCAAGTAAGTTACCTGTCAGTTTAGATCCGTTCACCCTTAAAAAAACGCATAATACATCATTTACGACCTCTGTGGCGCAGTGGGCGAACGCCCGGCTGAGACGCGGAGGTCGCGGGTTCGATCCCCGCTACGGAGTAAATGTTTGTATGTTCTGCAGATATTTGTTCCGTGTCTGGGTGTTTTCTATCTATAATATGTATGTATTTACAAAAAATATATCTAAGTATTATATCAGTCATCTGGTTACCATAACACAAGCATTAAATTGCTTAGCTTGGGACTAGGTGACGCTGTGTGGAATGTCCAAGGATATTTATTTATTTGTAGAATAAGGCGGCTAATTGCACGGAGTAGCAGGTCAACCGTCAAATCTACTCGCATGGGCATTCGAGAAATTCCTAGAATAGACTCTGTGTGGCATACCTACCCAAGAATTTTTATTTATCGACTTTTAAAACTCATACTTTTAAACTAAAAACAAGATTTTATCGCGTACCTTTTTTATATTATTTCCCGACGTTTCGATTGTGTTGCAACAACCGTGGTCTCCGAGACCACGGTTATTGGTACGCGATAAAATCCTGGTTTTAAGTTTAAACGTATGAATTTTGATCGCGAGTGTTTAAGAAAGACTATTTTAAGACTCATGTTGTAACACATTCCCTTTTAATCCAAATTAAAGGAAATAAACCTTAACCCTTCAATGCCCACTTAAGGCCCATAAAGATTTCAACGGCCAATAAAATGAGAGCGTTTGCAAAGTCATTTCGAAAATGATTCGAGTTTTAGAATTTACTTGCAAAATAAAATTATTATAGACCTTAATTGGTATGAAGAAGTAGCGGACTTTTTGTTTGCTATTTATGTCATTATAGCTTCCGCTTAAAATGCTTAAAGGATGTTTCTTTAAGTTGACGATTTCGTGCCAAAGACTAAACAATTCCTACTTAACATCCACGAATTAAAAATATTTATATTAATAAGTTTTTACCTTAACTTATAGAAAACGGTGTCATAACTTTTTTAGTATTTTTCAGTTATTCTTAATAAGAGTATGTTGGTTTGTTTGTTTGAAGCAGGTAATCTATGAAACTACTCAGCCGATTTCATAAATTTTTCACATATGTGTTTAATGGACTGTCATGATGGATATAGGCCATGTTATCCCGGTAGTTTCATTAAATACACCCCTGCAAAGCCAGGACGTGCGGCTAGTAATTATTATAAAGAAAGAAAAATAATGTTTACTATATTTCGTAGGACCTCAAGAGTCACTCAAAAACGTACAGTCTTATAAGCTAGGTGACTCTATTTCCTGTCCTTTTTGTATAAGTACATAAAGTAGGTTATCCAAACATTCAACAGCGGAAAATCCGCTGCAATCATCCGCTAGATGTCCACAGACAAAACAGAAAGGTACATTATGAAACGTTTCTCGTAAATCATCCGAGGGTTCCATATTTATAGATTCACTTTGAGACCCTCAGGATCGCTCATTCAGTTAAGAAAATGTTTGGAATGAATAAGTTATTCGCCTTTTGATGTACAATTAGGATGTTGGAATTAATGTCCGCTAAAAGTGGACTATAATTTTTACTTTGAATTTGTTGGGCGAAAGTTAATTTTGATTCAGAATGTCGTTTATTTTGTTGCTAATATAAGATTTTCAGTTCTGACCTAATGAAGGTTAACGCATTCAGTGTCCAGTAGGCTTAACATGTGCAACGCCTAAAGACGTCAAGTGAAATATCTCGATAAAGCCCAACTGCTGTAACGTATTCTTCTAGATTTCTCTTAGGCCTGCAGGAGGCTTACCATGACCGTTAAAAGCGATTCAGCTTAGGTCCTTGGACTGCTTTTGACGTACCTAAGGTAAGGCGCTATCGTAAAGTTAGAACAGTTAGAACCTAAACCGAATTGTTTAATAATACGTCATGGTAAATAGAACCATTTGGTGCCGAACTGTAATACCTATGTGTATGTAAACAAATAAATAAATAAATTGTAAGCCGCCGTAACTAAAAGATTTTATTAAAATAATCAAAACCGAATTACATTTGGGTATCTATAGGTTAGGTATTTCCTGAACTAAGTCATACTTGTTATACTATTTTGAGCTTTAAAGTCTTGTCAGGTATCCTCTTATATGTAATCATCTCTCGATAAACAACAAAGAATAAATTCGTCCGTCGCAAACACAATTTGTTACGTTTATGTATTTTACGATACATCTAGTTGAAAGTTCCGTTGGACTTTATAAGGCTTAGGATACAGCTTAGTTTCCTATGTGGGGAGAAGTGGCAAGCCAAGCCTATATTTAGTAAGGAGTAAGCAGATAGCTCACTTTGTGTTCATCAAATTAAATGAAAAATTTGCATGATTTGATACGAATTTAATTATAAATGGTTAGTATTTAGTCAGACAACTCAAACAGTCAATTATGTTAGTATTACGACAGATAAAATAATACTATGTACAGATGGTCCATCTAGAACATTAATTTCACTCCTGTTTTTCTTCGGGCTATTTTTTGTGTTTGATTTTGCGGCGCACCTAGCAGTGTTTAGGTCTTGCCTGCAATCAAAAATAAGTAACTCCATCTAGTGCTAATTAAGCAGTTAAATACAATATGAACTTCAAATAATGTTTCTCCCATTAAGTAAGTGAAAGCTTTAACATCTTCGGCAATTAATTTCGATGTTATGTCTAGCATAGAAAGGTTTATGTTTATTATGAATTGTTTGTTTAATACAAAGAAATAAAATCCGTTCAATAATTCATACTTACTTACTTACTACTTACTATAATAATAAAAGTGAAAGTGTGTGTGTGTGTGTGTGTGTCTGTGTGTTTGTCCGTCTTTCACGGCAAAACGGGGTGACGGATTGACGTGATTTTTTGTGTGGTGATAGTTGAAGGGATGGAGAGTGACATAGGGTACTTTTTATCCCGATATTCCCGCGGGAACGGGACTTACGCGGGTGAAACCGCGGGGCGCAGCTATCTATCTACATATATCTATCTATAGCCCCCGAGGTACCCTTTGCAAATAACAAACTACGAACGCGAGCGAAGGCGCGGGCAAAAGCTAGTAGTAAATAGAATCTTAGATTTCTAGAGATTAGAGTTTTCACTATTTTCCAATCAAGGGCATTAAAGATGCTTATCATCATAAAATATGAAGATACAAAAGCATTAATTAAGGTCAAACTAGCAATTGTAGGCATCAAACTAGCGCCGCCACCAATATTTTATAGTAGAAGGTTTTAATATAGTACTTATGAAAATCGACGACATTGTCAAAACAGCAGGTCGTACATGGCTCAGACTGGCGCAGGATAGGGTGGGTTGGACACAAGCGAAGAGAGGCCTATGCCCAGCAGTGGGATGAGACGGGCTGCACGTAATGATGATGATGATGATGATGACAATAAAAGTGAGTTATCTCTTCCGACCGCACTGCCTACAAGGAATGAGGTGAGCTCACCAAATATTGACACGAGACTTAGTGGATGCGCCGAGAAATGTGTCCAAACATCTAGGTGTCAGTGTTTATTTGAGGAGCTCCAAGACACGACTACAGTTGTTTGTGAGTTCGGGCACATTAATAGGATTCCTGGCACTAGAATATCCTGTATTGCTGAATAAGATGTAATGTAAACGTATATTATATATAATAAGTAACTCCATCTAGTGCTAATATTATGGTTGCAGGCAAGACCTAAACACTGCTAGGGGCGCCGCAAAATCAAACACAAAAAAATAGCCCGAAGAAAAACCGGAGTGAAATTGATGTTCTAGATGGTGTATCTGTATAAAGTATTATTTTATCTGTGTAGACACTAAACTAATTCAACAATATGTCAAAATTGACATCTTAGGTACATTTTATGTTGTAAAAACAAAGAAGCTTTACGATATTTTTAATTTAGAAATGTAATTCTCATTAAAAGTGAACTGTAATTCGTTCTTATGGGAATAAATATCTTTAAACCGAACCGAAGATGCTATGGTGATGGACCTACGAACACAAAGATAGACTAGCTTTACGATATTTTTAATTTAGAAATGTAATTCTCTTTAAAAGTGAACTGTAATTTGTTCTTATGGGAATAAATATCTTTAAACCGAACCGAAGAAGCTATGGTGATGGACCTACGAACATCCGTACGTTGATTATATTATTATTCGGGTTTTAGCAAGCTTCGCCACAAGCGCTTCCTGATTTCTCCATACCTCCCGTTGAGCTTCGGACTTTTCCTCGAAAGTACCAAAAAAAATGTATCTATGTGTAAAAAATGTATCAGTCATCTGGATACCATATCACAGGCATTAAGTTGCTTAGCTTGGGACTAGATGACGCTGTGTGGAATGTCCAAGGATATTTATTTATTTATAAAGTCAGCTGCACTGAAACAAATAGAAGTAGATAAGTATTCATTAATATTGTATTAATAATACCTTATTAACAGTTTGGCACGGAATTAACGGATGTTTCATTAGACTGCTTATCGGGATATAATATGAGGAATAGTTCCACCACTGAAACTAGAGAACTCTCTCAATTTGTAGCAGAGTGGACTTCTTTACTGTTGATACGACCGGTTAACACTTGAATGGTTTCTGGTGCTCAACTTATTTCAAAAATATTTAAAACGTAATTTTGTAAAGTTTTTAAAGTAAAATAGTGATTTAATGTTATTAAATTCCATACAAAGTATTATGAAAAAATTAAATATTTTTATGTTTTAAGCCTGATTTACATTGAATAAAATATATCATCGAATTACATAATAACATTAATCACAGCATTCATTTTACCAAAAAAATCACTCCCATTTTAATCAGAATTGAAGCAGCCATATTAAATTCCAAGCTTTTTGTTTTAAAATAGTCTGATATTTTACAATAAGCTTTATTACAGTACGTCGAAACTGAATGTTATTCAAAAAGAGAGTGCTTTTAATTTTTTATCAATTATACAGTGTCAAGGAGATACTTTTCTACTAAGTACCATTTATATAATGCCATTTTCATGCCTTGTACAATCAAACACAATACACACAATCACATAAGAATTAAATTGACTCATCATGACTTGCACGGTCTATATAAACATTTTTAAGCCCTGGATTAAATACAATAGGAGAAAATGGTATCATGTAAATGGTACTTAAGTAAAGTAACTTAGTGTCTCGCACTGGATGCATCATTGTTGAGATGTACTGGCTTGACCAGGGGCCCTACCAAGAGTTTACTGCAGTATTGATACTATCCTTGATACCGAATCAAGTATCACAAAATGTATGAGAATCCGCGCAGCGCCCCGTAAGCACCACTTACTTTCATTCCTCCTCCTCCTTGAGTACTCCTCAATGCTGAGGGTCGTGACCACCCTTCAGAATCAGTTTCTTTCTGATGATGTTCCTTCATCTATTTCGGTCCTCGGCAGTGTGAAGGGCGTTGTGCTGTGCATGGAGGTGTCGAGAGCGGTGCGGATCTGGTCTGACCAACGTATAGGACTGCGCCCACGAGGCCTTTTCCCATCCACTTTTCCAGTCACAATGAGCCTTTCAAGATTTCTGCCGTCTTTTCTAGCAATGTGGCCAACTTACTTTCATTAGCATTTCAGTATTTGAGGGTTAGTCACGTTTTCCTTCGCCATTTTTATGATTTCCTATTAATCAAAGCATAATGCAATATTTCCAATTGTCCGGCGTTGATATACTACCGACACATCGCACCTTTTCAGGCCAATATCTGAGCAGATGTCCTAATTAAGGAGACGAGACTTGGGCGGGAGCGAGTATATTGCGACCTTTCTATAATGAACACTGGGGGAAAGCTTTGGGACCTATATAAGAGATAGGCGACCGCGGGAAGATTGTAAAAGAAGAAACTTTGATTTTTGTAGTAATAGCACAGCTGGGTTAAAATGGCCGTTCAAGCATTTCTGCTAGCAATTTATAAAGTGCATTTATTTCATCAATTGTTTAGCATTTTCACCAAAAATGACAGTTTATGAATTGCTAGCAGAAATGCTCGAACGACCGTTTTAAGGCCCCAGACCTTGATTTCACTCCTATTTTTCTTCAGGCTATTTTTTGATGTTTGGCTTTTGCGGCGTCCCTAGCAGTGTTTAGGTCTTGCCTGCCATCAAAAATAAGTAACTCTATCTAGTGCTAAGCAGCATGCAGTCGGATGCCTTTGAAAGGTTTACAGCGGTTGTCTTTATCTAAAGGAACTTAACGATAGTTAGACTATTATTTACATCTATACTACTTACAAAAGCCATCTACCATTCTCTTATAACTTAACCCACCGCCTGTGGATAAAGGAAAATATTTGGCAATGAAATCCTCAGTTCCTTTGTAATTGTGGGCATCTGCACTCCGATTTGGAAACAATTCTATTCTTCCAGCGGATTCCGATAAACTCAATTGTCTGGAGGTGGAGTCGGAAGAAATGAGTTTTTAGCGTTACTTTCGCCAAATTACTACGGTTTTATATCATTGGTTCCAGGGGAAGTACTAGTAGATTGATTGGCACTGTGTTTTATTATCAATATCTTTGAGACTAAACTTTTAAAACTAGATACTCGTATTTGGGTGAATCAGGTTTTAAGATCAACCAGTATAAATTCTTAAAAAATGTGCCGCAATATCGGAAAACGCAGCAGATATTCACGAAAAATATATTATTTAAATAAAAAATGAAACTATGATCACGACTGTATTCCAGGAGCGGTAGACATTTCTCTCAGATCTTTGTTGTATTTTTTAGATCCTTTGAAGATGTCTAATGGGGTAGTCAGAGGTATGTTCAAATACTTATTTAAATTATGGATAAAAAAATTAAAGAATCACATAAATACCTTATAAATTAAGGCTTCTGCCTACACCTTACTTTTACCTCTTTATTTCTTTCGGTATTTTCTCAAACCCATTTTGTCTAACAAATTAGCGTAATTAGCAGCATCTCAAACCGAAGAAACTGATGATTTCTTTTTAAATTAACAAAGTGGGAAACGGTTTAATTAGTAGATCTGGGCTTATTTGTGCAGTAGATTAGTGTTTGTTGTACTTAGTTGTGTAGTAACTTCAGATTTTTTTATACTAGTAGCCCATGCACGTGTGTACTGAAACCCAGGATTTTAATGGGATAAAATATAGCCTATGTTCATTCGAAAAGCGCATTCTATCTAATTATATACATTGGTGAAAGAATATTTGAAATCGGATAAGTAATTTGTTTGTTTTTCTGTACAAGGTAATATTAAGTGTCATTATATCATTAATAGTACTTATTCATGTTTACTGTTTTTAATAAAATAAATAAATAAATTCTATGAGTTAGTACAAAAGGTGGGATGATCACCATAAATCGCCTCAAGATTTCCTCCTTGTTATTTACGCGCAAACTTTCCGCTAGGGGGCGACACTGAACACAGTTATAGAGGATTAAAGTACGAATTGTTTTCTTTTGTTCCACAATTGTTAGATACAGTTGGTTCTAAGTTAATTTATTGTTTTTTAAGTTGAGATTTTGTCTGCAAATGACGGGACTGTTAGCAACTTTGATTTAGTTCGGATTTGCGTAGAGATTTCGGATTAGTTGAACATGTCCAAACTTGTTCAAAGTCCGAAAACTACACGCAAGTTTCTTGGGCCATTGTATTGACAGCGATTGATGTCAAATTGATTAGCATCTGAGATTGATAAGATATCAGTGATATTGCCTAAATTGTCGCAAAATCAAGTTTATCGCCATTACCTACGACTAAACTGTCATTCATTACCTATATTGGCGTTGATTCGGTGTGGCACTGACTACCTAATTAATTAGGTATTCCTTCCTAATTAAAGATCTTATTTCGTTCTTAATAAAGTTAAAAACAAAAAACAGTCTGAGTGTCAGTTCTAAAGTTACCTAATTTTAGTAAAATTGAAGTAAAAGTACATGCAGTTTTAGTCAGGAGCAAAATGGTCTTGATTATCTACACACATTTTACCTCAATTTGACATCGACTTTATTAAAAATTGCTTATTTTTTTACCCAAACATAGCAGTCACTTGCAACCAAAATAAATTACATTCTCGTATTATTTAGCACCTCACATGCCAAACGTCTACCACCAGAACGCTATGAAAAATGAACGATAGTTTTCAATAACCAAAACAAACCCCTTCAAAAAAATCATTGCAAACACAACTTTATCACACACAGAATAAAGATTAGGAAAACTGTATTAACGAAGCTTAGAATTGAGTTGGTCTTACGCACCCTTCAGAAGAACTCTACTATTGTGAACCGTAAGGTTGAAGAAATAAAGGTCAAAGAAGTCCAAACAGGCTCCTTATAGTTTTTGTGGAAGATCTAATTTCTTGGAAAATATGCTACGTGATGTAACACAGCAAAATAATGATTTGAATCATCGTTGCACACGGTGTACTGTGGCGTGATATAAAGCTGGACATTCACAGAGCGTCTTTCTTGCGGCCAGTCTCTGCCAGGCCTGAGTTTTTTTTTAATGTCAAACTATAAAACCAAAGATAGGTTAATGAAAATACAGGTTACTGAAAATAAATACCTTTTCACAATTACACGTAAACGAATGTCGGGATAAAACAAACTACTGACGCAAGTCACATCCATAATTACCGCGTAGTGAGTAGCAATCTTTAGATAAAACCAACAACATAGTGATAATGATGATCAAGATCTTCGTATTCTGAGATCTGCGTCTTCCGAATGGCATCTCCGGAATTTCTTCCAGATAACGTTTACTAGAAAATTATTATCTGAATTATTTCAAATTCAAATACCACTCATCTCAGACCAAATAAAAAATATAGACGGATCGCTGCGACAACGAAGGTGAAGCAAGTCAAACTACACCTTACTGTGTTTTGACACACTTCACACACACGCAAAACGAAACTACACCTTAACTTTTTTAAAAGTGACGTGCTCTCACGAGCCGCGGTAGCTACTGACAAGTTGAGGTGTAGTTTCGTTTTGCGTGTGTGTGTTTAAGTGTGTCAAACACAGTAAGGCGTAGTTTGACTTGCTTCACCTTCGTTGTTCGCAGCGTTCCGTCTTTATTTTTTATTTGGTCTAAGCCAGTAAATGATAAAATTTAGCAAGTCGCAGACACTCACTCAAATTCGGCTTTTAATTAAATCCCAGGACGCCTTATGTTAATTTAATTTTGTAAAGAAATTATTTTGAATTTTGAATAATAATTTACATTGGAGATTTGGAGTTCGGATCATTTTGTTAGTTGTTTTTGAGTAAACAGATTCAAGTCATAACACAATTTAAATAAATAAAATAAATAAATAAATATCCTTGGACATTCTACACAGCGTCATCTAGTCCCAAGCTAAGCAACTTAATGCTTGTGTTATGGTAACCAGATGACTGATATAATACTTAGATACATTTTTTGTTTGTAAATACATACATATATTATAGATAGAAAACACCCAGACACGAAACAAATATCTGCAGAACATACAAACATTTGTCCCGTAGCGGGGATCGAACCCGCAACCTCTGCATCTCAGCCGGGCGTTCACCCAACTGCGCCACAGAGGTCGTCAAATTTTCGTAGTATGTTATTTGGATTTGAGTTTTGATGTATGTATGTCGTTTTTTAGCAGTTTAAAAAGGTAACATGTTCATTCAACGTGTCAAACGAGTTGATTTCAAAACTTGTCAATCTTTTTATTCTTCACTTTTTTCTTTATTTTAGTCTAGGCAAAGCCCCTTGCTTTGACTAAAATACATTCATTTTATCATCATCATCATCCACAGCCCGACTTCACCCACTGCTGGGTATAGGCCTCCCTCAGTTTGTGCCATCCGCGACGATCCTGTGCCAATCCGATCCATCTTTTGCCCGCGACAAACATTTTATAGTTATAATTTATTTTTTATTGTTTTAAATAACAATTATGTCAATTAACAAAGGTATAAACACCAATTTGGGTGATAAATTAATTTGTCGCAGTTTATGTAAAAGCCAGGCATTAATCAAAACATCTGATTATCTTATCAGCCTTTGCATAATGAGATCATTACGGGCCGTACATCACCTTATATGGAGATATGATTACATATTGAAATTAATGTTGCATTATATCATAATTGGTAAGTATTTACTTTGACTCAACCTGTTTTAATGTGGAAATGTAAAACAAATATGTAAGGGGATTTTTTTTATCTTTGTTTTTTCGAGTACCTACAAACCAAACATCTATAAAATGTGGGTATTACATTTTATATGTTTCGTACATACCAAAATGTATTGAGACATACCCTGAGTGTGTAGCCCTTAGACATTTTTATATGATCTGAAAATACTAAAAGATCTGAAAAAAATATGTCTGCCGACAAACAACGGTCGTGATCATTATATTTTTATAATTAATTACTTAATTTTAATTACTTACATAAATCTAGATAATGTATTCAAAACTATCATTTACTTCGATGGACATTAATTTTTCAATTTATTTTAATTTTATTTTTTTATTTTTCATACAAAATATCTCTATTTTGTGACAAAGCTATACAAGTAAGAGCGTTCTATCTAATGGCTAATAAACTCCCAAATATTTAAGTATCGTTTCAATATTAGGGCATTTTTAAAGATTACGAACAATTTGACATGACCTAATAAAACAATAGGTTGAAATACGAAATGTCATTTGATTCTTGAACAAACTGAGACGCATTTAGGTCGTGAGTTCACGACACGCTTACTATGCACCTGTTTCTTATAATTTGCTTACATAGCTTTGTACTAGACATAACAAAATGGCAGTAAGTTTGCCGCCTGTCAAAAAGTATAGTCTCCCACGGCCAGTCTTAATAAATATGGATATCTATCTCTAGTTATTATCTTAGTTTATACTAATCAATCAGGAAACACACTTTAATCGAATAAAAAGTTAACAGAAATTAGTAGATACAGAAGCTTTGCATACTGGTTTTATTGAATAAAATGTTTTTATTTTTATTTTAGCTCCTAATTGTTTTTAAATGTCAACAATATAAGTTAAGACGGTAAAGACGATAGGTATCTGATATTCCGATGGGAGTCGCTGGTCTAAATTATAATTATTTCTATAAAGCAGAATCAAATAGCTTATCAATGAGAAAGTCAAGGCTAAAACGATAAATTCCATTCGATATTCCATAGCCTTCGTAAAGGGGATCCCCATTAGGCCACGTAGTGCGGATTGATGATAATGTACCTATGTTGGAGCTAATGTACTGTGAACGAATCGCTCTGCACATTATACTCTAGATTTGGGAGTTTCCTTTGATAATGGAAGATGAGCTAGGGCGTAGAGTAATAAGTAGTATTGTACACCTCTTAAAATATGTTAGCCCTTTTATGCATATATTATATATACCAGTAAACCTATTTTAGCTAATATGGATATTAAATCTGTTGCTATCTCTTTTAGTTGACATAGGAGAGACAAGTAAAAAACAGGCAATAGACCTAGCTTATAAGACTGTACATTTTTAAGTGTTTCTTGAGGTCCTACAGAAATAAACGCATTTTTCTTTCTTTCTCTTTCTTTCTTTCAGAAGTAGTACAAGGTTTTGTCGCAGAGGAAGTGTAGAAGATATAACCCAAACTATCTTATGGAAACCTTCAAAAAGCCACATAACTCCTAAACTGACCGATCGATTCGTTAACTTGACCAGTTCCCACATACAGACGTACGAATCTATTGTTTGCTGTAGATAGTGAACTGGGTTCTCTTACAGGGCTGTCAGATATTTGTAAAGAGTTAAATTTTCATGCAATTAAGAATGCATGTACTCGTAGTTTCAGGGGTCGTATATACATAAGTACTAACTAATATACCATCCAAACTTACATACTAATTACTAATTTACTAATAATATTATAAATAGGAAAGTGTGTTTGTAACTGTCTGTTTGTCCGTCTCTAACGGTAAGACGGAGCGATGAATTGACGTGATTTTTAAGTGGTGATAGTTTAAGGAATTGAGATGAGAGTGACATAGACTAGGTACATCCCGATATTCCCGTGGCAATGGTACAAACGCGGGTGAAACCGCAGGGCGAAGCTAGTAAATCATAATTCGATCTAAGATTCCTTTTTGAAAATGTCGTTTTAACAGTGTTTACAGGTTTACAATGAAAACCATGTATTTACTTTAATTACATCATTTTCTCAGAATCATTGTAAACTTCTTATCTATAGACTCAGACCAAATTAATTTGGTCTGAGTCTATAGATAGCTGACTCCGATCATGACCGATCGGACCACTTTAGATGATGGATCACGCCAATCAAAATAAATAATAAATAAAAAAAAAACTTAATAGTAAGTAATTTAAAATTAATGTTAACATTTACTTTCAAAGAAAACGTTTACAAAGAAAATTAAACAATTTCTTATGATGTTTCTATTTTATAAATGAAAAATCTTTCTAAAATTTTGGGGCTTCGACGGGATACAAACTTTTAGTAAGATTTTTCATTTATAAATGAAATGCCTAAAGTGGTTTAACACTATAAAAATATATTATAATGAATTCAACGGGAATTACTCACGTAAAAATATTGTCGATTTAGATAAGTACCGACAATGTTTCGATTCTTCCGGAGAATCTTCATCTGGGTATGAGTATGCTCACGCGCCCGCGAGGAGTGAGCATACTCATACCCAGATGAAGATTCTCCGGAAGAATCGAAACATTGTCGGTATCTAAATCGACAATATTTTTACGTGAGTAATTCCCGTTGAATTCATTAGAATGTCTAGTACAACTCACGATAGTTTTGAAAGTGAAATATTAAAATATATATATGTTATTTTTTTTTTTAATCCCAAAAGCCATTAGTTATAAAAAAGTATCTACTTAATTAGTTCTTGTTTTACTTATAAACAACAACCCTATACCTAAGTAGGTGCAACTGATAATGACCGACGCCAGACAACAGATAAAACTGCTAATTGTTAAAAATAGGTCACTTTAATTATTTGGGTAAGTGAATATTGTAATTGAGTTTATGTACAGACCCTAGTCTATTTCTATAGTTTGCTTTATGATAAACGAGCTGCGCCCCGCGGTTTCACTCGCGTAAGATCCTTCAACTCGCCATCCCTTCAACTATCACCACACAAAAAATCACGTCAATTCGTCGCCCCGTTTTGCCGTGAAAGACGGATAAATAAACAGACAGACAGACACACACACTTTCCCTTTTATAATATTAGTATGGAAGATAGATTATGTATCACATACTATGTCTCGTCAATAAATACTTATTATGAATTCATTTATTCATAGTTTAAAAAAAAGTACCTTTACTCAAGCTCTTAAAACAAGCAACATTTTTGGGATAGGTACATGAAATGTGTCCTCTTTTCATCTTAGATTTTTTGTTTTCCCTTTAATCCCGAAGCTTACCTGTTTTACCAAAAAGGGTCACCCAAAACTGTTGAATACGTACAAACTTCCCGACCCTAAATAATTTTATGTATAGATTTTCCCAAGGTTGATCCTTGACCAAACTTGTAAACTTGCAACCCTGAGTAGGTACTTTCAATTCGACC
The DNA here is from genome assembly GCA_947086425.1 of Xanthorhoe spadicearia. NCBI lineage: Eukaryota > Metazoa > Arthropoda > Insecta > Lepidoptera > Geometridae > Xanthorhoe > Xanthorhoe spadicearia. Next base: position 654,098 of record OX352212.1, read on the forward strand.
TCTAAACCCAAAATGTATGTACACCACCTTATTTGTGAGTCTGTAGAGTTTAATCTCGCCCGCAAGTATTTTTATGTTTATTTTACCGAGCAAATATTGAAAATATAAATGTTTGCGATTACTCAGGATTTTTATGAATGTATAATGATTTTCAAGGATTTTTAAGGATTTAATTGCTAAGTAACCGGGAACGCTGGACCTTTTAGGGTTTTTTTGATTTGTTTTTGATTACGCTAATGGAAAACACATTAGAATTTGTCCAGTATAAATCCTTTTTGTTGGTAACATGATAAATACGCGCTTGTGGCGAATATTGCTAAGACCAAGACCGATGTTACTACATCCTAAGTAAAGTTTCGTCATCGTCATCATCATCCACACACAGCCCGACTTACCCACTGCTGGGCATCCTCCTCCTCGCATCGATATCCTCATTACTGAGGGTCGTGATCCCCTGAATCTGGAGTTGTTTTGCTTTTGACAATGCTGCGCCATTTGTCCCTGTCTTTGGCATCGTGGAGCGCATCATGGAGCTTGGTGTACTGCTGGGCATAGGCCTCCCTTAGTTTGTGCCATCCACTACGATCCTGTGTCAGTCTTTAATACATCCTTGCTAAGTAAAATTTCGTAGTCGTTAATTCAAATACTGAAAGAAATTATAATACCATGTATTTATTAAAACGGCTTAATAAAAGTGACTGTCTGGATAGTTATAGGCTATATTTTATCCCGGTAGTTTCATTAGTACCACCGTGCAAATCCAGGACGTGCTAGTTATCTACATTTTTCGAATTTACAGCATTATTATTTATTAGCATAAAACACTCAGACCAAAAAATATTTTTTTTTGGTTTGAGATAAAACATTACAAAATAATGTTTTCGCTGATCTTTATGCAAAATTAAATCTTTCTGTCCTGACGTTTCATCTGCGAGGACGGAATTTTAATATTCAGGGGTTACTTAGGGGTAATGTGTGTTTAGGAGTCGTAAATGGCCCTTTTTGATAATTACGAGTCTCTTTATGAAGTAACGATGTAAGATGAGACTTTTTCCGATATTTTTTTAATAGCTCTTTCTTTTTGGCGTCGATGGGCTTGCAGCCTGTCACGTTTGAATGGGTATTCAATTAGCTATTATTGTTATGTGCTGGAAAGCCTATTCCATCTTATCAATGTCCCAGGCACTACAGTGTCCCGTTAAGTGTAGGCGAAGATTGCCTCCTGACACTGTTTAAATCATCTACTATAGATGCAAAGGCCTGAGTTTTTTTTATTGTTATGTATTTCAAAAAATGTATTTAAGTATTACATGTGTCATCTGTTTACAATAACACAAGCATAAGTTATTAGCTTGGGACTAGATGACGCTGTGTGAAATGTACAAGGATATTTTATTTATAACTTCACTCTAAGGGTCTTATTCATAAAAACTTGACAATTTAATACAGGTTTTAAGAACGTTTTTTTCTTGTCACCCATATTTCAACGAAAAGAGATAGCAACTGATTTAATATGCGTTTTAGCTAATACAGGTTTAATACAGGTTTTAGGTCGAATATGCATAATGGGGTTAAGCCGCCTGGCTTATTTTCAGTGAAAATTTGTCTATTTTACTAGTACACCAGTGTCTGTAATCGTACCTCCGAGCGGAGCCGTCGTTCGCATCAGACTGTGACAAATTTGTCGCCCTCCATGGAATTAACGGTATTCCATTCCATAGTTTTGCACGACCACCACTGATATAGGGATAATGGAACTGGTACAATTTAAACTTTCGCGATCATTAGACATAATTTATATGAATATTACGGGACTTACTACTGCCCGTGACCACGAGCGCTGCAACGCACTCGAAACGTCGGGAAATATAAAATAATAAGGTAAATACGTCATAAAGTCCCGTAATATTCATTTAAATAATGGAACTGGCTTTATAATCAACTACATTAACAAGATAGTTGAAAATAAATATTATAATCAAATGACTGATGTAATACTTTGAAATTTTATCAATAGTCTATCTATATCTATACTAATATTATAAAGTTGTAAAATTTGTTTGTTTGTTTGTTTGACGGAAGTAATCTCCGAAACTACTAGACCGATTTCAAAAATTCTTTCACGGGTGGGTAGAATGGACTGTCCGGGAGGTTATAGGCTATATTTTATCCCGGTAGCTCCATTAGTACACCCGTGCGAAGCCGGGACGTGCTACTAGTACATTATAAATAAAAAATCATCCAGACTCCGAATAAATATCTGCAGAACATACAAACCTTAGATAGTCACGAGACGGGCATCGAACCTGCAACCTCTGCCTACTTAGGCAGACTTTCGCTCACTGCACCACAGCACAGAAAAATCAAGGATCTTTGGTCATTTAAGATCCATGGTGGTTATTAAGTCATCACAACTTGGATGGGTGACCGCAACTGGCATCAACTGAGCGCTTCCGTGCTGAGGGCACGTCAAATTGTCGGTCCCGGCTTTTAAAGTCGTTAAGCCATGACGAAGGCCTATAGGCGGCCTAGAAACTCCGTCACCAGAGTTCGCCAACGAGCGAACGATGGGTAGTCAGAGGTATGTCCCCATTTCGTAGTTGCCATATAAAGTAATTCTATACGTGATAGGTTGCAAGTACATAAAAAATATATTTTAGACAAATAACAGACAATATCAGACATACAGTCGGCACGTGTACCGCCATGTTGGATATTATTTATCACTATGTACTTAAGCGTTTGTGAGTAATACGAGATAAGGAAATGCATTGGTAATTAAATGTATATACGTGAAAACCTATAATTGGCTTTTTGTGTCCTATTAAGTTTACCTATTTGTTATTTTAAGCTGTTGGTTTTCCAATAAATCTATAAATCTATAAATCTATAAATGTACAAATTAGATGTAATTATGAACATATCCGAGTCTATACTCTGTTCACCGAGTCGATCGAATACTTAGAAAAATAAACGCACGTGATTGGCGTCGAAAACGGGCCTAGGGCGAGTTCATCTCGGGCGTGCACTCTTTCAACCATAAATAAAAATAACAAATAATAAATATCCTTGGACATTCCACACAGCATCATCTGGTCCCAAGCTAAGCAACTTAATGCTTGTGTTATGGTAACCAGATGACTGATATAGGTAATACATATTATATACATTTTTTTTTTGTAAATACATACATATTATATATAGAAAACACCCAGACACGGAACAAATATCTGCAGAACATACAAACATTAGTCAAACGTTTGACCATAAAATGAACTTTTAAAAATAAGTCCACTGTTGAAATGATCGCTACAAAAAATACATACTTAGGTACAGTAAAAAATAAAACCTCCTTTTGAAGTCGTTAAAATTTTTCTAATACCTATGATTCAACTAGGTCAAGGGTCATGACATCACTACTTCCCCTAGCATTTGCCGTGAGTCATAATATTCAGCGTTGCATTTCAGTCAATGAGTCAATCGCGCTGAGTTGCAATATGATAGAACTGCAATTACGCTCTTGATAGGTTGTTGAGGTACTTATGATGTGAAATTAGAGCCTGTTCGGGTGTTTTAGAACGTGCGATACGATCAGGAATTATTGTTTGACGTGAAATTAAATATGATCACGATTGTATCCAAGGGAGCGGTAGAGATTCTCTCAGATTTTTATGAAGTTTTTAGATCTTCTTGTTTATGGATTGATACCTGTTTTATCGCCAAACACTTCTGCTTTGGGTCTTTTGACGACCTCAGTGGCGCAGTTGGGTGAACGCCCGGCTGAGACGCTAGGGTCGCGGGTTCGATCCCCGCTACGGGACAAATGTTTGTATGTTCTGCAGATATTTGTTCCGTGTCTGGGTGTTTTCTATCTATAATATGTATGTATTTACAAAAAAAAAAAGTATCTAAGTATTATATCAGTCATCTGGTTACCATAACACAAGCATTAAATTGCTTAGCTTGGGACCAGATGACGCTGTGTGAAATGTCTAAGGATATTTATTTATTTATTTATTTATTATTTTGCATCCAAGTCTGCTGTACGGCAACTATGCCGTCCACCCATCTGTCAGGTGGTCTGCCAAGAGGTCTGTGAATCCCTATTATAGTTGTAACCTTAAATCTGTTTAAATCGTATGATGTGAAATAGATTTAAATGGAATCAGAATACAGTTCAATAGTTTATGTCAGTATCAGTTTACACAGAATAAATAACGTGTTGTGCCGACCCCACTTAGTGGGATAAGGGCAGGGAGATGATGATGATGATGATGACAGAATAATAATAATTGTTTGTTTCCAATGAAAAATCTATTTAAATTCCGAAAATCTACAATACGTAGGCATGTACCAAATATTATAAATTACCATGGACTACTTGACTTTTGACTTTTGACCTACACTGCCTGAAGTTCTGAAAAAGAAATATTACCGCTTCCTGGAAATACAGTCGCAACGATTTTTTCAAAATTTCGAACATACCTATCTTCTCTCATAAATGACCTGTAATTCCTTGATCGTGACCATTACAACCTGGTTTGCTATTTGGTCCCAAAGCTCACTTAGCAGCTCAATGGGCATGACATTCGTAATTGTAATGTTAGAAAACCGTAGCGGAAGCAAAGCAAATGTACTTTCCCAACTGTGTTTTAAACGGAGACGTTCGTAGCAACTTAAATACATTTATAATAACAAATTACAAGTAATATTATAGAGATGAGTAGAAGGAAGGGAGGCTTTTGCCCTGCAGTGGGACGCTACGGGCTCGTAATAATAATAAATAATATAATAAAAAGAGAAAGAGAAGTGGAAGCCTTGCAGTGGGACACAACAGTCTTTAAATAATAATAATAAAAAACAACAACAATGAAATAGGTAGGTACCTACAAGAAACCAAGAAACCAAGTCCAATCCAAGTTAAAGCTTGTAGTGTTCAACAGCTAAAACATCTTCAATAATTAAGAAAAAAATACAAGAAACACTAAATAGCACAAAACATTTAAGTCATTTTATTTGCTAGTAAATTCGGATGGTATTCATAAAAATTCAAAGTCAACGCTCAAAACATGTTATTAACTCATAATAAAACCGTGCCGTTCCCAAATCGGCGATGTAATTTAATTTTGATTTAATTGTTTTTTATGAAAACGTAAATTGGGACGGCACGTCGCGAAACGTAATGAGAAATTATTATGAGAATCTTTCAAGCAATTTTCGAAGTTTTAATTCTGGCTTTAAGAGAATAATTTATGATTTTATTACTTAGGGGCTGCTCTGCTGTTCTAATTTGGGCTTTATTGATTAGGCAATTAGATTTTTTGTTGTAAATGTTATTGTGGTCATCAGTCTTCCGTGATTTTGCCTTATTTTCGTAAAGCGATGTTTTATTGCATTGGAATTTTGTTTAATTTCAAAGAAGGCTTTCTTTCCTTAATTTTTTTTTTATTTGAAAGGTTTGATCACGTCAATTTGTAAATTCCACTTAAATTAATTTGGGAATCTTAGTTGAAAATAGATATTTTCTCTAAAAGAACTTTGAATAATAAATTATTATCCTTAAACTCTCAGCGCCATCTAGTACTAAGCTAAGATACTTAAGAATGAATAAAAAAATACTACTCAATAGGCACAATAAAGAATACATCTAATTTAAGTAATTATAGGAGAAAAACACCCAGTGTTTTATTTGGCACTTCTTAACTTTTTAAAACAAAATATTATTATAATAAATTGACGTGTCAAAGAAGCATTACTTTACTACTCGTATTATTCAAAAAAATGTTTTAACAAAATATAGGCAATAATAATTTTTCAAGGATGCGGGCCAACGGCGAATACGACAGATGGCTATTGAATTCAAGCCCACTAAAGAACCTATGCACACTGCGTTTTTCGAACAAGCAGAATGTGCGCGTTTTTCTGTAGCGTGTCACTAAGTACTAGTTTTTTTTTTCTAACATGGTTTCATTTATATTACATAAGGTTTATTTTGCTCTGATAATTTATTTATACTTAGCTTAATTTAACACTAAATACATTTTTGTAATCTTTTTCTTCTTACCGGGACGTGTTACTAGTTTTTTATAAAAACGACAGCAAATTGTAATTTTTTGGCAAGACTTTTTCAACTTATGCAATCGTATAGAAATACAAAGTTGTAGGTAAGTAGATTATGACGACGTAAATAGATCAAGAATAGATAAATAACTACAGATATTTATAATCAATATAACTAAAAAAAGTAAGACAACATTGTATAGCTACTTATGGTATTACTTACCAAACGTAGAAGGCATCTGGACAATATACCTTCCAAATCTGGTAGTGAGATCACATAAGTCGCTACACAATTATGTAAATTGATACGATTGAACAGTATTTCCTCATTCAGATGTATAAAAACAAATCTTTAATACATTGTTGCAATGATATTTTAAATTAAATTAGATTGTACATTTGGCTGTTTAATCGTTGTCAGCGTGGTATATTTAGAAACGCGAAACGGATCAATTATTTATTGATGTCCGCTTACCCCCGGTTCCTATAACAAACTAACGGATGTTCGTAGGTCCATCACCATAGCAACGTTGTTATTTCAACATAAACTGTATGAAATTTTTTGACAAATAACAACGTTGCTATGGAGAAAGTCCTACGGACATCCGTTAGTTTGTTATAGGAACCGGGGGTTATACAAGTTTGAAAATTAATATAATTACTTACCTTTAAAAAAATAATTATAAAACGAAAATGTTTTTATGTTTGAATTATTTTTATGCATATAACCTACCCGTCAATATTATGTTTAAATTATTTTTGAAAATGACTTTAATGCACAAAAAGTAATTTAAAGTAGTGCCTACCAAAAAATTATTAAAATAATGAGCTTTTTAAATAAATAATTAAGATTACATTTCATAGAGAAATTGTATCGCATCGTCATTCGATATCGTTATAGAGTAGCACTTTTTATATTAGTTCAAAACAACAAAATTATTAGATGTGTTTTATGAAACTATGAATAAAACTATAAAATGCGATAAATTTTGATCTAAAGAATGTATAATCTAAAAACTACCACAAACCCAACGACCACAGAATATAGGTAGGAGCTCTAGAAGAAACTTCGCTGAGTAAATTATCGGTCTAGACGTTCGAAGAAAAACTCTTGCGAGCACAACATAGCATGCATTCTTCGGTCCCGACTTTTTGACCATTGCTCGTGGTCACCCGAACTTTAACAAAAAATAAAACGAAACTTTAAAAACTAGAAGCGCATAGGTATTTTATAATTAGATACTTTGGTTAAATTTATAAACTTAAGTTTTAAGAATTTGAAACTTTAAATATTAAGTTAAAAATATGATCGTGTTCAACTAAAACTGTCATCAACACTGACGTTACCTCTTAAAAGTTAGAAACTTTATCGTCAAACGATTAAGACGCTATGAAAAGTTCAAAAAACTTAAGCGCATGGAGTGTGTCATGAAAAGTTCAAAAAACTAAAAAGCGCATGGAGTAAGCGCACCGTGCGCTTGCATCGAGCGCCTGTGTGCGAATGTAGTCAGAGGGGGCGGGTGGGTGCGCGGGGCGGGGGTGAACAGCTGAGCTATTGACAGCGTGTTGCCGCTCCGGCCGCCGTCAGTACGCTAGCTGACTTTGCGGAGTTCGCACGTAGCCGCCGAAGCAACCAACAAAACAAACGCGCTCGATTGATTATGATCACGATCGCCCCGCAGTGCTAACTGAACTGCGGTCGGGACCCCGCTAAAATTATGACTTTTGGACTGTTCGTAAACGAAGAAGATAGTAGCAGACCCGTTCTAGAGGAGAAAGCTCTGAGGATAGTTTCCAGGTACTGGGAAGTCTCCGGTGATATCTTTGCCGAGAGGCTACGGTACGGAAGCAAACAGAGGCTGCTTGCTGATCCGTTCGGACTGCAATAAAAAAAACTTTTTTGAAACTTTAACTGATTTTTTTGTGATTTTTAAGTGCACTGTGTACTGTGTTTTTTGTGCTATAATTTTTTGGATACCTAAATGAAAATGGTGCCCCAACAAGTTTCGGATGTGAGGTCGATGTCGCCTACGTCCAGCGGAGTACCCTTGTTTGGGTCTCAACTCGTCGACAAAAATTCGTCGACACCCTACACGGATGCAACACAGGTTAGTCCACTAAATTAAAAAAATAGGGATGCATTTTAAATATTTTTCGAAGTGTTAGAAATATCAAAAAATATTACCAAGTAAAAAAGAAAAATCTGTTAAGTATAAAATAGTGTTAAGTACCTTGTAGGTATAGTAGGACTAGGAACTAATCAGTCTCTTTATTTAAACAAGAAAAAAAATCGCAAGTGTCATAAAATTAAAAAAATAAATAAAAAATATGAATCGACAATAACAAGACAAATATTTAAGAAGTCCTAAAAACTTAAACGACAGTTAAAATTCTCGTGTCACAAACAAATAAAACCAAAATAAAAAATTTAATGCGCGTAATTTAATTTTATTACTTGTAAAACGATCAACACATGGTTTAAAAATTGTGTTTTATTTTGTAAACATGTTTTGCAGTGATGTTTTGATAACGAATTTGGAATATCCTCTTTTAAAAGTAGAACGCACTTTTACTAATAGAATCAGTCAAAACAACAATATTAAATAAAAACTAATTTAAATACATAGGTAATACCACCAAATAAAGTGATATAGGGAAAATAACATAATTATCCTTAAAAGAATACCTAAAGAAGTAATAAGTAGGTAAGTATTTATATTTTATTAACATCAAATTATATATTTAAAAAAACATAATTCAAGATTCACTAAAGTTAGTAAGTAAAAGAAATTAAAATTAATCCTGCAAACTTAAAATAATAATAGATAAAAAATGTACAAAGTGAACTTAGTTAATTGTACCAAATTGAAATGACTATAAATTTTCAATTGTCGTGGATTACCAAGACTAGAATTTCAATTCCAGTATACAGTAAGTAAAAAGAACTAATGATGCACAAACATGCAATCAGGGACTTGTACCTACCTACCCACTTAACCAATAATTTATTTAAAAGATAAAGATGTCCAATAGCTACTGAAACAACTACTTTAAAGTCGGTAATGGTATTTAGTGGTATTTTAGTATCGAAACTAAGATTTTTAAGTTTTTTGAACCATATAAGTCTCTGAATATAATAATATCAAGATAGGTAAATAAAAAAACGATAGAGATAGAGTAATTCAAAAAATAATATAAAACAAACAACATAAAATATCAATAAATTTAAATGAAAAACAACAGCTTATTTAAATGAGACCAGTAAATAGGTACCCTTTTATATAAACCTGTTCCCACAGGCTTGTAACATTAACTACAAGTCTAGACATGTTCTCTTTAATCTCGAACCTTTAGGTATTCGATGACCACAAATTGAAATCAAACAAATTATTGTGCAACGAAACAAAATGAGTGTGTTAGATCACGTAGACACTTTAGCAAAGATTATAAAAAACATAGGAAATAAATATGTAGGCAATAAATTTATTGATCGTAAAACAAGAAGGCTCAGCACTTATGTAGTTAACGTACCGTAAAATGTGGAAGCGGACAACATAGAATAAAATTTACAAGCGAATTTCTATGCTGAGATAAATTGGCTGCACAGTCAGAGTGACGCTTCACGGCCGACGCGACTACGCAAATCATCTCGGGGCATTGACATCAAATACAATTTTTTACGCATTATCGCATTAAACACAATCCCGGCGATACAGCGTAAAACTGAAGCTATAACAGTCAAAACAATCGATAAAATAAGAAGAGTTATGATTTTATTGCCACCATTCGAGCGAATATCCATGAAACGAACCCAGAGTGCATTAACATTTCAATGTCAACTCGTAATAACGTATTTTTAGTTATCCTCGTGTGAGTGGCCTTTCTCGTGCACTCGGCGACTGCGTCTGTGTGTGTTACTAGGAAATTATCTTTGGGCGTTCGCACACTGAGTTCACAAGAAAACGTGCAGTCATGATCTTCATTTTTAATTAGAGCTAGGAAACAAACGTTTACTCCAACTTATCCTTGGTGTATCGAATAAAAAATTGTAATATACGGAAACGATTAGAATAGTATCGTTTGCAATTTAACAACTTATCGATACAATAGCCGTAATTATCTGTTTCATCACGGTATAAAATTAAAATGTCGGCATAAACGCGAGGTAGATTTAGCTGAAACAGAACGGACGGTTAAACATTTGCTTGGTGAACAAAAAACTTGGAAAACCAAGGGCGGAGTTTTGGATCGTTATAATCTGAACGGCGAGTGAATTGTGGACTTGCCTTCGCTTACTTTTTGTTAGATTTTTTTAGCGAGTTCTAAACATGTAGCCTCAGAGCGGCAACTGTTCTTTTCGTCCAAGGTTACCCGTGCCGGCGCTCTGCTACATTTGTAATCGACTCTAAACCCTCCTTTTAAATACTTCACGGTTTCCTAGAAAACTGTAAATTTTTCCTTCGTGTATGTCAACCATAACGATATCTTACTACGTCAACTCACGAACCCTCACCGTGTTTCGGAATTCCTCGGATTTCGGGATAATAAGTCTGCATCGATACCGCTCCAGTATGTTACAAAACAATTCCGTAGCAATAAATTAACATTTAAGACCGGTGGTTACCTCTAAACAATCGTGTTAGCTTTCCTGGCATAAGTTTATCGTTTAAGTAAGCAAATTTATGTACCCTAATGCAGCGCTGGCAGGTCTGGGCGAATCAACATTTTGATTGTAAAATACGAATTCACGTCGGCAGTGGCAATTTACCCAGCCTACACTTGTGGGTGTTGTTTTAATAGCGCCATTATAGAGAACGGCGAGTGTTGCCCAAGAAAATTACTCTTGTGTACAGACAAACATTGCCTACCGCGTGTATTTACTGTGAGAGTTAGAGTCGCAGTAGTGAAGAAAAGTCGAGTGTATCTGGAACTCACACTAATGCTGCACAAACTTGAGACAGTTTCAAAATACAAGTAAAAGACAGCAGACATTAATATTTAAAACTGAATCTGGGGTGATAAAACTTAAGTCCAGTTTGAGATCATTATCCCTCTGAAAGAATTGCTGATATTTTAAAAAAGGATTCTGTCACTTAATCCTCCTTTAGTTTCTCTGAAGTCTTTTACGGTAGCAGACTTTATTGAAGAAGATAATCTTGCAACCGTCGCAAATGGCAAAGACGGGAACGTTATGAATTCAACGTCTCATGATAAAGTTGCTTCAAATACGCCAGCAACTTGCAAAACTGAAGGCATGACATGTGAAAACAGAAAGTCTGCAACTGCAAATAGCTATAAATTCAGTCTGGCCACGGTGACGCGTGTTTGAATCGGAACGAACAACTTCCAATGTGAGAATAACAAAAATACACCATATATCTTTCACTTGAATTTTCCGCATAAGGTTTTGTTTATCACTTTTTTTTTCGACGCCGAAATGCATCGGTTGCCGGATTGAAACATTTTTGCACGCGTTTGATGTTTTCATGTAAGACTGAAATGTCAGAGCATTGAATTGATTGGAGTTGGTAAACGAAGCATTTTGCAACTAAAAGATTATGAACACCCGTTTTATGAATTTATTCATTCGAGAAAATAAAATGTTTATATGAACATGACGAATCCATATAAACTTTGCAGTCTGCTTTTATTTGAATTATGGATCTAGTTTAGAAAGTTTTAGTTCTTTATAAATTTGATTCATCCACATACGTGTTCTATTCCAAAGTCTATCTATTTCAGGTAATTTCTGTAAAGACTTATCTAAAAGTCATTGACTTTCATTTCTCTGTTATCATTTGTTATTCTTATAAAACTGTTTATCACCACGTTGCTTGGAGGTATTAGCACTTGCACTTGATTTTTATCAAAAATCTTATCATCTGTGACGTCAGTATTTTGTCAATACTTTAGGTTACCTGTAGTTAGCTCGACGCTCGAGATGTGTAATTTGGGAGTCTACTCTATAAAATTGCAGGTCAGCTTAAGTTGGTGGAAACTGAATTCGAAAGGTTAACCAACATAAGCTGACCTGCGATGATTGTCACATACATCGTTATCGATTCGTAGAGTAGAGAGGTTGTTCATGAACTTATAAATATTTACTCGTATCTGAAAACTTCGAAATCTATTTAAGATGCTATCCTCTTTCAGATTTATGTATGCTGATTGGGTACGAAAAGTTTTGTTAAGATCAACGCAGCTGATTAGGTGCGGCAAAACTTTATTGTACAAGTTTGATTAGAAAACGATGGTGGAGTGAGACTATCACCATTCATTATCACCCAGATGATTACTTCAGCCCAATCTTTTGGGATGCTGTGCAATCCAAGTTTCTTTGACATTCAATTGCCTTTAACGGTTTAATACGGCTATGTTACGTGAAATATAATTATTGTGCATAAAAATCAGATTATTAAGTGTTTTAATAATGTGTTTTGAAGAAAAGTTGTATTAAAATTACTAGACTTCCTAAATTTATCAAAATTCCGTCAAATACAAAAATAAAATCTGTATTTTTGTATTACAAAAATACAGATCTTGTATCATTTGTGTTATAACTCTGACAAATTCTAGTTCTATCATCGCTATACTTTTAACATTTTCTAATCATTATGTTTAATTTAGTTCTATAGGTACTCTTTTCTTCGTTTCTACAGCGATGTATGTAACTTGCCAGAGGCAGTCTGTAAATAGACTTAAAATACTGTACAGCTCAATTTCAAAGCTACCATAAAATTACGTTATTATCAGAATCGTTCTTTGAATATTCCTTTTCATTCTCCTAATTTGATTTTTATAACTCAGAGTGAGTTAAAATCTAAAGACCGAAACTGATTTAAAAGTTTCTATAGAAAAGTGGCTAAGCATTTCATCATGTAGTCATAAAAAGGTGACCCACGAACTAGAATGAATAGATAGATCAGCGGAGCGTTTTCTCATTTCTCGTACGGAACACTAAAAACGATAAAGTTTACGACTGGCCTTTAAAAGGACGACACTCGATCCCGGTACTTTCAAAAAGAATTTCTCTTTTGCCAAAGCTTCGTTCTTCCCTTTATATATTTTTTATATCAGTCTTCATATGTTAAGTCTTTATTTTTATTCCTTTTGGTTTATCAAATGGGTAGAAATGTTGAATTTGTTGGTAGTTTCTATTTTTGTTTTATTATTTTCGAACTTACTCCAGTAAAGTATGTTTGCTTTAACTTTACAATATTTATTTTCGAATGATCTAGAATTTCGCGATTTCTTGAATAAATACAAGATTATTTTTGTATATAATATTCGAGAATACAGATGAAAAACATCGCAATTGATCGAAGTACAAGAACTTGAATGTAAATGCTGGCAAAGCGTTCAAGGACCTGCGGTACCTACAAACCTATTATTTATTCTGTGTCTCTAATTAGGGTACAGAACTCAGACTGAGTCTATTTCAAGTTAATCAATCATACCTAAATCTGAATGTGAATTGTAGGACTTACCCATTATATTTATGCGATTCTAATAGAAACAAAACACTACTAAACTGTTTTAAAGAGGTTTTATTGCCTATTTGCATTATTTATCCAATAATTATAAGCCTTGAAATCTTTAGAGTAATTACTAAGGTAACTATTTCAAATCTAGTCTGTATAATTACAACCAGCATGATTACTCTGGATTTAAACCGCTTGAGACACGATTTACGCTTGAGTCTATGAATACGGGCCTAAGACGATACTCTCAGTTGATCACATCAAAATTACTATTTCACTTTAGTTATCTCTCGATACTAAACAGTATCCCATCTAAACCAATCTATCATTATACTCTAAACCAATTTTCACTCAAAGTACGTTTTAAGTAACACCTATAATTTGAGAAGCATTATGTTGAAACTGGTCGTGCATTATCGGCAATGACCTTTGAATACTTTTATTTTGTTCAATTGGAACCGGTTACAGAACTGGCTTACACACGGCTTTTACTGGTATCATAGAATAGTGTACAGATGGGACGACACAATACCAGACAATGCCTACGATAATCCCCTTCACAGGGTAATAAAAGATGGTCGGATAACAATAAGCTGGATCAACAGTTACTGTTTCCAGAATGCGAGGAAAATTATTTTGAATTGGAATTAAGAACATAATCTACTGGTCATACTCCATTGTCAAAGTTTATATTGTTCATATTCCTGAACGTTCCTATGTTTAGGTATACCTATTATATTAGAGCTAGTATTTAGATTGTATACTCAAGCCTCCATAATCGTTTCTTAAATGAAGATTTATTACTCAGTTTACCTCACCACTGTCAAAATATCGATAATTGAGCAAATACTTAAGTTTGAATTATACTCTTTGAATGCGAGCTTAAACTCTTTCATCTCTCAGTTTTTTACAGAACTGTCAAACAACAACACTCAAACAGAGAAGACTAAAATCTAAATGCAAACAAGAATAAATAGAATATAATAGAATATCCCTATTGAAAAAAATATCCACATAAACAAGTATAGACAATATCGAAAACAGAAACAAGCATCTTATAGGTACATACTTACTACTCAAACTAAATACAAGCACAGAATAAAGATGCTAAAACTCATGATGTCAACGTTGCTTCATCTAACTCTAAACTCTATGTCGCCCGCAAAAAGCAAATCGTGACTGTGAACAGGAAGAGTCCCGATCGTGTCGTGTGCTATAACCGGCCTTGCCTTCTAACTTCTGAAACTTCGATATTCACTTGCCACTCTGTAATCTTATTACACCAACTTGTGGACAGGTTTCTTATACAATTAGCTACTAAGGCAGAAAAAACTTTGGCGTACAACTTTGGCAGGAAGTGGTTTTGATCGTGCTTTTTGATATTAGAAAAGTTTTTGAATACATTGTTTCGACGTGACTACGAATTGTTTTTAGTCTGTAATTTGGAAAAGGGTAGCAACTTTTTGCATATTCGTCATACTCATCTTCCGATCATTGAAACTCGCAAACCTTAACCAAATAAACCCTTCCAGCCTAAATATACATCAATAAATTGTTGTTTGCTGTACCACTGCAGAACTCCACAAACCAGTTGTGCCGGTTAAGTAGAAGTACCTACTTACCTAGAATCGGCAAATATACTGCATATACTTTCATTCTATCTGCTCTATCGAAACTTGTTATTTTTCCTCCATTAACTATTGGTCACAGAGATTAACTGAGACTAACTTGTTTAGAGCGGTCCTAGCAACGTCAATTTTAGTAGTTTTATAGATATGATAAAAGCAGTAACTGATTAGAAAAAACAGAACCATGTTGAGGTGATGGTGAAGTAAAACCGTAACTAAATGGTGGCCGAAACAAGGGGTCAGAAGTTGGTCAGCCGCCAGCGAGATGGGTAGACGATATTCATAAAGTCACTGGCAAATGATCGGACTGGCACAGGATTGTGACGGATGGCAGAAGCTAAGAGAGGCCTATAAGCAGTGGGAGTCATGCTTCGATAATGATGATGATAATAGTAAAGAACTCAACAATAAGAACGACGACGCCTGTCAAGAACAAAGTTATAAAAGAAACAACTGATGAAAAAATTAAGCGTATACAAATTTTTCGCTAGCAAAAGCTCTATAAGCAAACAGTATCTCCTTGCTCAGTACTTCTTAAATTTTAAATTCAAGCCTCAATATTATCTTAGGATTAAGCTTGTTGGTCCGGATGCTGGGCTTAACCGCGTCAGTGTGAGATTACGTCGCCTCCGGTGTATTGCTTGATCGAATTTTGACCCAGTTTGCAGCAAACATTGTGTTTGTTCCGTCCATCTTGGCGTATATTGATGGATATTTTGGAATCGAATCTTAGAAACAACATTCAATAATCTGCTCGGCTTTTTTTATGTAAGTACTAGCTGCGCCCCGCGGTTTCACCCGCGTGAGTCCCGTTCTCGCGGGAATATTGGCATAAAAAGTAGACTATGTCACTCGCCATCCCTTCAACTATCACCATCCAAAAAATCACGTCAATTCGTCGCCCCGTTTTGTCGTGAAAGACGGACAAACAGACACAAACACTTTCTCTTTTATAAAATTGGTATGGATTTAAGTATTATTTCAGTCATCTGGTTACCATATCACAAGCATTAAATTGCTTAGATTGGGACTAGATGACGCTATGAATGTCCCAAGGATATCTATTTATTTTGTTATCATTTTATCCAATCGATTGATCAAATTGAACAAAATCTGTAGCGTCTCTCTCAGTCATCTTATTGATATTTTCTACGACTTTCCAACTAATTATAAGACACCATTATCAATCGTTCAACCATAACAATACCCATTAATTTTAAGCTTTAACGGTATTTTAAAATCTATAGGTATCTAAATTATATTCCACACGGATTTCAACGTAGTCCAGATGATTTATATTACCTATATCGCTACCGGGAATCCACGTTCCATAGTCAGCAAGGCTAATAAATAGCCTAATATTGAACTCTATTCTCACAGCAATAAGAGCAATATCGTTTTATATTGGCAGTTCCTCGAATGCCAGTTAAATTAATCAGTCGTTTTATCCGAAACGTCTATTGGCATTCCTTTTGGAGTAACATTTTATTTCGTAAAGTGAATTGTGGATCTTTGGTCTTTTGTAATTTGGTAAAGTATTTGCTTTACATCTTTGTTTTAAGATGTTATAGTTATAATCAACCGTTATAGCCTTATGGTTACCCTTTATGGGTAGTTGGCTTGACTTTTGACTCAATGTAATCTTATTATATACCGTGACTTAAACTGAGTTTGATGAACCCATAATTAAACTACCTAATGTAAATAAGTATTGAACTAATGGAAATTATAGAAATTACAAAAATTACAATAAGTACCTACCTAAACTTTTTTTTGTAAGACTGATAAATCAATTTCGCATGAAAAGCAATTTCCTGCATTTTCTAGGTTGTATTTTTGTTGTCTCACCTTTTTTATGAAACTTCTGGAGTAGTAAACACGCATAAAAAATACATAGGTACAGTTAAACATACAAGTTGAATCACCTCGTTTTTCAATTTGGCATAGAAGCAACTCCTTTTTTGACGCGTCGGTTGAAAATAGCAATAAATCAAAAACACATCACGACTTAACCCTTATTCAAATAGTCGTAAAATAATCAAACGCTGATTCAAACATTTAATCGAATCCCTAATTGGAGGGAACCCTAACAAAATAAACATAGGATTACTAACGCAAACAAATTAAATTGGTTTGTAGAAAAAACATGGGAGTTTTTATTTGAATTCGGGAGATCTAAATTAGATTAGCTTAATGATATTAAAAAGGTTTTCTAAAACACTGATAACATTTTAATATTGAGGAGATTCATCGAAAATGTAATGCTGACTTGAAAATAGAAGAGGCATTTTCAAAATCGTTTCTACTTAATCATAAACCTCCTCATTTTTAGAAGTCTGTTAAAAGTCCTTGCATCAGTTTTTCAACTTTGCCAAGATATTGTATCGATTGTACACATCAGACATTTATATAACGCTGTTTGAAAGACGGTTCGTGATATTCTTTTGATAAAACTTCTAAAAATACCATTGTCACAACAACCTTGTAAACAATTATTGTAATTGTCTGGGATTGCGCATGAGTCCCTGAACTTTAGCGGCCAATACGATCGGATTAACAATAGCGAACGATCAAAATATCGAGGTCTTTTTTGTTTGAGCTAGTCTGTATATTCTCATTTCTAGTTCTTGAAGTTAAATTGAATACCTTTTTCGTTAGTCTTCAATATCATTACAAGCAATAAGTATCTTAGCTTAGGACTAAATGAGGCTTTGTTAAGTGTCCAAGGATATTCACTTATTTACTTTACTTATC
This sequence comes from Xanthorhoe spadicearia, assembly GCA_947086425.1. Lineage (NCBI taxonomy): Eukaryota > Metazoa > Arthropoda > Insecta > Lepidoptera > Geometridae > Xanthorhoe > Xanthorhoe spadicearia. The sequence continues at coordinate 672,021 of OX352212.1, forward strand.
ATAGTATCTTTAGAGTCTGCTAGTCTAAACACTATTAAGTGAATTCATTATTAATTCATCAAAACAAAAAAAATATAGCAACGTGTAGGTATATAGCATTTCTATTAACACTATTTTGAATTATGAGTTCTCTGGCTTCAGTCATCAATAAATCTGTTGCAGCTATTATATTTTCAACTCCAATCTTAGCCACTACATCATCTTGAAATATCACCAGCAAAAAATATACCAGCAGTCTAAAGATATTATCTTCAGTATTACTTACGTTCACCGACTTAATCACTGATATTAAATCAATATTAAGACCCGGTTCGACCGGTCTCGCTTGATTGCACTCGGAATTAGTTCGATGCACTTTGTCTTTGACATTTTAACTGGTGAAGTCATTGATGACTTCGGAACGTTGATCCATGAAGTCGAAAGCTTTAGGCCTGTATTCAGAGACTATACTCAAGCGTAAATCGTGTTTTAAGCGGTGATTTCATTCGGTGCTTAACTCAGTTTTCATAAAGAACTGTAAAAAATCGATGCTTAAACGTAGACTCAAGTTTGAGTGAAGTCTCTGAATACGAGCCTTAGAGCCTCAAGTTTACCGTCAACTTTTCTACTAACTCGACCTCGACTGTTTACCATCTATTTTCATATCCATCCGTATCCATGATAAACATTAAAACGGTTTGTAAAACTCAAAATAAGCGCAAATCTAGAACTAGGTAAAACTTGAGTCAAGCAGACTGGTGTTAGTTATAAGAGTGGATATAGATATCTAGACTTAAGGATGTAGAAAGATTTCAAAGGTATCTTATGACCTGAATACTAAAGATTAGATTGTCGAGGATGTGGTGCTAGATAAGATTCGCGGAAATCCTTAGTCGTTCTACAATGCCAGTTTTAGAAATATGTTATCGATAATGTCTTGACTTATTTGAAAGAAAGAAAGAAAGAAAGAAAATAATTTATTTAGACACACACAATTAGGAAGAAATACATAAAAAGGACTAGACGGACAGAGCAAATAAGTAGTTAAGTACAAAAAAAGAAATAATCAGAAACACAAGTAGAAATGTACCCACTAACCTAGCCCTTCCTGGGATTTGTATGCTCAGACGCTTCGTTTGAATTTATACAACGGTAAGATTTCTTGAAAGTCTGGAGGTTGTCTATGAATATCTCAAAACTCATTCTATCAAGAGCAAGATAAACAATTCACCGACAAAAACGGGCAATCTAAACCATAAAAACGACCAAGCAACAACAAACGCTACAGCAATCAAAATAAAAGCCAGAATACCAAGTTGCTGACCAAAACCGGCATAAGGAAGCGGAGGAACATGTATTTTTAAATACAATACTCTTTTCTGTCCTTGAACTTCAATTCGAGGTAAGCAGCTTGATGAAGCAGATCTTGACGTACTAACTGTTCGTATTCTGTGGATCAGTCTCACCCAATAAGGTAGTCTTTAAACGGTCAACATGCCCCACGTTAACGTATCCGACGACATTTTTCTTGGGTTTAATGTACTCGAATTTTACTTTCTTCGGTAATGACATTTTGATTTCCATTAAATTACTGTCAGTTTTGACCTTTCATTTGTGAACTTTATGTTCTTTTAATCGGTTTTATATTCTACAATTATTTATTTTTATGTTACTTGTATTCTAAATTCATATTTTGCACTATTAAGTATTTTTATACAGTCTTAATTGACAACCTTGAATCTTGCGAACAAAATAATATTATTGTTTTATTGGTACTTATAAAAATGTGCAAGAAATAATTTATTTAAATGCTAAACACTTTTCTGAACTTCCAATAAGCAATAGCAACGTAGCTTAATAGCACGTTTGCGAGCCGACGACGAATTTCGTCTTTAATTGACGTCTTACGATTCTACTTTACGATTGCAATAACTTACAACGGACTATTAAACGTTCCGCTTGACTGCAGCAACTTTAAATTAGGCAAATTAATTGTACAGAAAAACGTGAATTTTTGAATATTTTTATGAAAGTATAGATTATGATCGATAGCACTTACTTTAAGAAATATATCAATTTAAGAAATATAGTACAATTTAAACTTTCGCGATCTTTATACATAATTTATATGAATTTACGGGACTTTATCACGTAATAAGGTAAATACGTGATAAACTCCCGTAAATTCATATAAATTAAGAAATATATCAATAAAACAAATTTAAATTTACCTAGATCAATAGAAGATCACGACTTCTATTGAACTGAAGGGTCAAAACGTTTATAATCAAAGTGGACACAATCACCAAAGTAAACCGTAATCGTCGTTCAAAATCTCTTTGATGTCCTCAACTGTGCCCCTTTCAGGAAGTCGTGCAAAACTTCCAAATCTAAATTCGAAAGATCTCCTAGATATGCAGATAAGGCTCAATTCTGACGATTTATGAAGAAAGCTGAGCGAAATATGGCGGCGCGTCGACTGTTTTTATAGAAAACTTTTTAGTGCCTCCCCTTTAGATGGAAGATAAATTTGCAAAAGACCGCGAAGGAAAGCTGAATTGAAATGTAAATATGAAGGAAATTATTAAGTGGAAATTCAATGTGAAGGGAAGGCTGATAGACATCGCGCTTGTTACTAATTCAGATGTTGAGGAGTTAGCAGCTTTCATTTTTCTGGTGTTTTATGTTAAAATACATTTCTGAAGAACTTGTCTTAGACAAAGAATACAGAGAATAACATAGCTAACGAAACCTATATAATTTAGTATGTTTATAATATACCATCCGTTTATCCTTTCTCATCCTTAGCCACAGGCAAAACATGATCAATACATAGCTATCTATAGATTATCTCAGGATGTTTACTTCTATCGTTTAGTTTCCTATTTAGCACATTGTACAGTTACACACAGAAAACTTTGGAAGTGACTTATTTCTGATCCAATATTTGTAAACTATAGTGAGCTACGATTCGTGTGTTTGTGTTGTGTTTGGATGCATTCCTGCTTGATCTAATGACCAATGGTGTTAGTGTATTGGGTTATAATCAGATACAACGTCATTGTGTTGAATTGTGTGATTTGGAATTTACAAATACAAAATGAATTATTATGTGAAAATTAATGCCTAAAGTGGTTTTACACTATAAAATATAATACTTAACTATAAATAAATTATTTGAAACAGTAACTTTGAAATAGTATGATGATAGAATTGCATAATTTTTGATGAAAATTTTGCCACTTTAATGCAATTTCTCCAACTGGTAAAATATTACAACAGACTTACATACCATGAACATAAACATTTGAAATAAAGTAAAAACAAAAGCAATTTCACAAAAATACTTCAATGTGAATGACTAGCATTTCAAGACTCAAACAGCAAGCGTTAAACTAAGTAATCATTCGTCTCGTAAAAGCTATTATTAATGGCAAGAACTAAAAACACTCACGAGACTTTTAAGCACAGTATATTTAACTAAACAGAAGCAAAAGTACAATCATAGCAATGAATTTACAATGTATAATGTCTATGGACTAAGCTCCCAATATGATCACAAATTGACACCATGAGTTTAGTCACTTTGGTCTTATTAAGAAGGTTAATTTAAAATACGAACTTAAATTTGGTACAAAATTAGACAGTTTTGAACCTACTTATAAAAATAAACCTTAATTTTTGGAGGTTCAAATCTGTCTAATTTTATAGGACTTTCTGTATAGGATTTTAGAGTTTTTGATGCATGTTAGTTATGAAGTTTGCCCTCTGTTAGCAATTAAACTGTGCTTGCAGGCACTTGAAAGCTCTGGTAATACCAGTACGTAGTTTTATTAAGCGCATGCGAGCAATAAATTCAACATTTACTACGTCGAAAACGCGACCACTTCGTTCACTGTAAATAAAAAGTTCAATTTAAAACAACAATGTATTGGGTTTGCATCTGCGTCTGGTTTCGGACGAGCATAACTCGTATTGATTGGAAGCATCTGGCCGATAGCTCGTGCAACGATGCATAGTCAAAATATTCAAGAATTCACGGTACAAGACAAGTAGCGCCTTCGGGGACTGTACCAACTTCACAAGAGTGGTCTTGCCTTCCTGTGCTCGTTCCAGAAGTTTCGACAGATTCCTTTTGAATATCAACTCGACTGTTATACTTTTTGCCAGTAAGTTTTTTCTTCGAACGCTTTGACTTCAGTAGAATCAGCTGCTGTTTTTTAATTGTAAACAATATCTTTCTGGTTACGAGTCATCTGTTTGTCATTGAGAATATCAAGATTTTTACGAGGACAACGTCTCAACAAATTAACTAATCCACTCTCAAAGTCGTCAATAATATCGTTATGAATAATATTCGCATCGCTCACTAGGGTACGGAGACGTCCTTCAGAATGTCAGGCGTCACCCATTTGACATTTGAAATAACCCCTTTTAGCTTCTTTTTATGTCACGCGGGGCCTTTATGCACAAGTCAGTCTGTCCCGAACGTATTGTTAAAAATACAAGTTTTGCCTTTGTAAAGTGGCAGTTTAGTTGAAGATCGAATCGAGGTCACCGGAACCCTGAAGCGGTACTCCCGACGGTGCCATTACCGCTTCATGCCATAATTGCTTTGGGAATACATCTGAACTCGAACGCTTAGCTCATGACTATCAGAAAACTATCCGGTATGACACTGCCGGCAGTGTTCTGATCAGAAGATAAGCATTAATTGAAATGACGCAATCGATAGTGTACAGATCTAAGTGGTCTACTTGCGCATTCGAGCCACGTCTTCGACCAGAAGTTAGGTTAAACAAGGACTCTAAAGCGAGAATCTTATTGACTCAACGGTTCGGTTTGGTTTATACCGAGCGTCTATTGACTCTGTAATGTCTCCCATTTCCCGAACACCAGCTTCGGGGAATAAGAAAAGTTCCGATGCCGCGGAAATGAAAGAATGGGGGCCTTTTCGAGTGCGCACTAAACTTAATACCTTTGATCTAAGTTCGGATTAACTGAACACAAAAGGCTGTCGGCCATCTATTTACGTGTCCGAATCGAACTAATTTCAAGTTAAATGAGAATTGTCCCTAAGAGTTATAATTCAATTTTGAGTTGTCGAGTGCTGGGTTTTTGATCTTCGGTCTGAATGGTAATTTGTCCCTTCTTCATGTAAATGAACACGAGAGAGCGATATTACTGTTATCAAGTCCTCCCTTGCCGTCATTAGAGTAATTGCTCCAAAACTTTTGTAATCGCCTTAACACGTCCTGTTGTCGCCAGAAATCAAACAATTTTCTTCCTCTATCTGTGATCTTACATTTTATCCCAATGTCCGCCGGCGCTCCTTTATCCAACTTTCCTTCTATTTCGTGATACGGATATATTGAATTTTGAAACATAGGGGTTTCCCTTTTATATCAGTGGGATTCGTTTATTTACAAACGAAAAGTGATTCAAGCTGAACAATAAAATTGTTATTCGTATTATAGTGTATTTTGTGTAGCGATATTACATTGGCTTAAGACGTCGAGGAGGAAAAGAAAACGGCCCAGTTTTCTCGTGGCCGATATAAGCACTTACGATAATGCGTATATAATTACGTTTCTGGTAGTTTGTCGTGACAGTCGTAGGAGCTAAAGTACTGTACAGCTAGGTTATGCGAAGTACATACACGTGACTATTATAATATTCTTGTATTCTTGCTTATTGCTAATGTAAATGTATATTCCAGTTTTATGACAGAATTTTATACAACGTTATTAGTAGGTAATGATGGTTTTAGTTTTTTTTTATTAGGTAATGCAATTATGTTCTTATATTAAATGTTATGAAATAACTATATCATTTTTAAATAGAAAAGTTGCCATTTGCTTTAAATATTTAATATTCAAAAAGTAATATTTCGCAAACAATATAATAAAAGCCCTTATAATATAAGCCCATTTAAAACTTGTCTGGGGTCTAGTTCCGTTTTCGAGCCAATCACGGAGTTTATTTTTCTAACCATTTGATCGACTCGGTGAACAGAGTATAGTCATCTATTCACGTTTTTACAGTCGCTACTAAGGACAGTCATCAAACAGCTGAGCGAAACCGCTATTCCATACTCACGTAATTAAAACCCTTGCAAGTGTACCATCTTCTACCAACACCGTTCTATTACCAACCTTATGATGTACAGCTAAGTTTTATTCTACAAGTCCATTTACACAAGTGACAAGTTCCCAGACTACGCACTTAGCTCCGTTAGTTCAAATATAGTGCGTCGCTGTGAAATTATTCCAAACGATACATAGAAAATTACTGTGCACTTTTTATTCCCATGGTAGGTGTTATTACTCGGGATAAGTTCTTTATACTTATCTTTTTATGGTAAGCTGATTTTGTACTTTCTTCCTATGGATAACAATTATTTAATCATACCTACTTTTATTTGAAGTGGTGGAAAACATTAGTGACAGATCCTTCTACACGTCATACCGTAGCCATATCTTTGTAACCAGTAGGCTACTCTCAAAACCAAAAATTATATAATAGTGTGACATTTATTGTAGTTCAACTTATGTTGGTGGAGACTGAATCCATATCCATCCATACTAATATTATAAATGCGGAAGTGTGTATCTGTCTGCTTATCCGTCTTTCACGGCAAAACGGTGGGACGAGTTGACGTGATTTTTTATTTTATAAATTATATGACCGGGTATTTATCACGTTACCTTTTTATTATTTATCCCGACGTGATTTTTTATGTTGTGATAGTAAGGGATGGAAAGTGACATAGGCTACTTTTTATCCCGATAGTTCCGTATTATATATATTTTACTTATCCATTTACTAGGTTTCCATGTAAGATAAACTATTACAATCGCTGAGTATGTGGATAATGCCCAGTACCATATCGAATGGATTTATTTAATGGTAACTACATACAGTTTTTGTATTTATATGTCAAAACTGAACATCATCAATGGTTCTCAGTAAAGCTATTACATTATCATTTATAGGCGATTCACTGAAGTCATCATTGTAATTTGTTTGTGTATCTGAATCATTATTTATGATCGACCATATTAATACGATAATTTATTAAATAAATATCCTTGGATATTCCACGTCATCTAGTCCTAAGCTAAACAACTTAATGTTTGTATTATGATTATCAATCATCTGACTAATATAATACTTAGATAGGTACATAATACTAACATTTAATTTATATGATTTCAATATTAATTTCATTTTAATTGTTAATTGTCCGAGAAACATTCGGTACATTTAAAAGCGTCTTAGTCATACTTGTTTTCCTGTAAATCCTGTGGTTTAGCCTCATTTTATCACAATAAATAAAATAAATCAGTATTTCCTCCACAATTTATTTCTTTAAAACTTTATAAATTCAACTGACATCTATTTACTGGATGATTTAAAAGCCATTGTTAATTTTATGATCAATCATTTCAACAGTTATGAAATGATTGATTGGCACACATCTAAACATACAGACATCTTCGCAGACTTTTACATTATTGAGTCTTTCTATCGCTCAGTATTCTCAATCTTCAATACACAATTTGGTCCCGTGCTATATAAATAGACTACGCGTGTAGCGGTTACACGTGTTTGATTTGATTACATTATAGCTACCTAGGTACGTAGTGCACACCATTTGTAGTTTTGGCATGTTACTCTGAACTGATTTATTGAAATTACAAATTCAAGATTAGATTTTGTTACATTCCTTAAGTATTTTATGGTATTTAAATCTGCCTAATACGACATCATTTAAATTTTTTACATATTGAAATAAAAGTGTTTTTTGTACGTAAATATAACAACAATCTTTAACACTTATTACGCAAATATGAAACATCACATGGTTGTAGCATAATTCTAAGCTTTCTAGAAAATTACGTAAATTGCCCACTTAATCACAGTGTTGTTTTACTTATTTCGAACACTTCTGTATATGACTGGACTACCTACTTTCCTGGAGACATACACTATTCAAGAACGTTATATATGTTTAACCTAGTACTTTTGAACCCGAGTATACTTACAAGTAGGTACGTTAATATCATCTGTTTAACCTAGTACTTTTGAACCCGAGTATTACTTACTTGTATATCTAAGTATGTTTATTACCAACTACCATCGTATCTAGCGGTTAGTCATCGAGCATCAAGTGAAAAACAATAACATTTTAAGTAAATAGCTTCTATTTTTCAATAAGTACCGTTAGCTTCAAAACTCTATTCGACCAAAAATCCTCAGCACATTCGGTCTCAACTTTGTCTCAATAAATTACAGTTTTGGCACGAGCCTCATGTAGTATCGACGTGCGATCGTGCTATTTCGCCCTGCCACCGTTCTTTTACCGAGATAAGTAGAAATTGGATCTGGAGAGAATAATGTAGACTTTAAAGGATTTAACGGCACCGCGATATCTTTTTGGCCATCTTTGTTGGCAGATCTCCTTCTGTTTTGGCGTGAGATGGTTTCACGCTTGGCGTGATTAGAATCATATTTTTCGCTTGGATTCTTGGGTGGCGAAAATGTGATTTTTATTTTGGTGTTATTGTAAACTATAATGTTGGCACTTAGCTTCCATGAGTTTGAAAAGCTTTGATACATCTATATCTACCTATTTCTATTTCTATACTAATTATTATTAAGTAAGTTTGTTTGTTTGACGGTTAAGGTAATCTCCGAAACTACTCAGCCAAAAATCTTGTAACTAGTTTTATCTTTAATTTTTTTTATAAACAACAGACAATCATCATTACAAATCAACAATAAAGATAAAAATTAAAACATATCGACTAAAGCTATCTTTTCATTTGATCGCGAGACATTAGTCATAATTTGTATAACCTCCGAGTACCCCCGTAACATCTATATATAAATTCTAATTAAATTCCACATATAATTACAGACAGTTCATTTAATGCAAATGAAAATTAAAGTATTCCGGCCAGTCGGCTATGAGTGTCAAACTATTTACATGTTGTTGAATTTGTTTTAAAGAACGTTACAGGTGAACCGAATTAATTAATTATATAATTAACCTATTTGTCACTTGAATTGAGTCATTTAGATGGTCATTATCGTGTTACGATAGAAATAGAACAATTGATTTTGAACTAGTGTTGAATTTTCAAAATATTTGGTGGAAACATAGGTTTCAGTTGTAATGAAGCTATCGCGACTGTATTCCAAAATTGCGATAGATAAATGATATCAGATTTATTTAGTCATTTTAGATCCGTTAAGATGTCTAAGGGGTCGACTATGGTATGTCTAAATACAAATTTTGCAACCCACATTTTGCGAGTAAATTTTTTTGTTACAATTTAAAAATATAGATACAAAAATTAAAATAATTTATATGAATTTACGGGACTTTATCACGTATTTACCTTAAATTTTTTTTTTTTTTTTTTTTATTTAAAATTTTCTACATCGATAAAAGAAAAATTGAAAAAAAACATGTATTTTGGTCGGACCTTAATTAATACTATGACTTCGTCTTACAAGCTAAGATTAATGCCTATTCCAACGCCAAAAAAACACCAATCACACACAAACTGCGCATTACAGTAAGTCATGTCACTTTCGCTAATATTGAGCTATACAAATGAAAGTTTACACACTGTGTTATCGTTTGAAAACTAACAGTATAGTGTAAAATCCATAACAGACTGCGCAGTTACGACACTGCACGAGCGCTTGCGCTGTATGTATTAATATCGACCACGTGTGAGGTGTATGCGATATACAAGCTATGTCTATAGTGCTAGGATATAGCGGTGGCGATTTCAAAAATATGGTTATTTGAAACAATAACAAAGAATGTCAATTTAAGAATGTTTTTTTGTGTTACTAGATCAGCGGGTTAAATGTCTGGCTGGTTGTTGATACTATTTCTAAATATCATCAGTCACTTAAAATAGTTTATAATGTATATGAAAGACATGACATTCTATAGAATGTCATTATAAGACAGAAAATTTTCTCTTATGATGAAACTTCCATCATAAAAAAGATCTAGAAATTAATACCTAATTATAGAACGCCGCAAAAATTTGTCATTAAATTGAAAAATTCAACTAATAAGTACCTATGCATGTATTTCTAGAACATTAAGATGTATATAATATTTATTATTGTAAATTACAACTAGAAATTAATCATATTCTGATGTCCATTTTAAATTCAATAAATGCATCCTTAGCTGTACTCTGTCCATATCTCATCCGCATAGATATTATACAAATGCAACTGCAAGTAGCAACACACGGACTTCAATAAAATAAACATTAGATAGAGTACATAGTTTATTATTAAACGCAGTAGAAATACGTATATATGACGCGAGTGATGTTCTAAAAAGTATGTTTGAGGATAATCTTACTATTGGCAAAGATTTCTTCAAAAGCAATAAAATATAATTGTTTAAACGAAGTAGTTTCTCTTAAAAAGTAACGTGTGACGTCTATTGGTGAAAGATGCGTCACAAAATATTTCTTGATTTTAAATTTTTATACAAAATAGGCATTTTTTTAGCTTATCAAAGCAGTATACAAATTTATGTTTGCTTTCAACTCCGCCACCAGAGTTTGCCACTTGTAAATGACTCATAAAAGATTGAATTTTTATAAAACATCGACGTTTACATTAACGACGATTATTATAGGTAGGTATTCTATATCGCGTGGGATAAATAAACAGTTAAAGGCACATTGTGACCAGACGTCAATGTAAAGCTATTTATGCAATTACATAGATTTATCGGTCGTCCATTGCAGATGTTCGGACTATTATGTGTAATTAGTAGCCATTCATTTTACTAAGACTTGAACTAGGTCGTCTTTGAAATTGGAACTTAGATTATTTCGTAAACAAATCAGTTTTACGATTTAATTTTTATGTGTCTATAAATCAATGATCTCTTAAAATTGTATAGATAAAAATAGCTTAACATCTATATCACTGGTATACTCTGATTCAATATGTCATATACGACAACGACCTTCATTAAAAATAAATACTAATATAGAATCAATAGCGACACATTTGTAAAGCTCAGCAAATTCGAGGTCAATGAACTCCAAAGAGCGACGATTCACAAGTTTCAGTCAGACTTAGCTTTAATAGCACTAATATTCAAAGTTACTAAGTTATATACATAAAGTCCTAATCGTGTATAGATAGCATTATCATGATTTAACGCTTGTTTATTTAAATTTTTTTTAACACTATCAATTTTGTCGGTTATCGGTTTTTTCGTCTAGACTTTCTGCAAATATTTCGCACTATATACTATATGCATCTTACTCGTGCCACAATCGTCAACAGCTACATTGTTATGTGTTTACAAATAGCACACGTGTTGGTTTTTATCTGTTTGTCTGTTTAGGCTTGGCTAGTTTTATATACTTAGATTAGCTCAGATTAAGTTTATACCGTTTTTAATTTAGGAAACTTCTAATATAATCAATAAAATGTCACAATATGTATGTATTTTACATTGACAGTTATTTTAATTTCATTCCGATTCTGTTCTTTGCACATCGTTTCTTTCATATAGGTAATATCTCAAGTTTATATATACTTACCTATGTATTGTTTTTATGCTAAAGACGAATATGGCTGCCTTTAAAACAGCCATTTAATTTCCGTCATTACCATCACAGGTAACAAAGATTACGATCACTCAGTAAATGAAACGTAAAATGCAGCTTTAATATTCCACATAAAACTAGCAAATAGTAGTTCCAGCTATTTCAGCGCTCGTTACATTCTGTCATGTGACAAATGCACTTTTATAAAGCTATTCCGTGTTTGGTGGTTGTAAATTAAGCAGTGTTTCTGAAGTTGCTTCCTTCTAGCCGTTTCTTTTGGAAGCGCTGGAAGTGTATGCAAATGTTTTACAAGTTGTACTGCTATTGTTTTCTTTATTGTTTGTGTTCAAATTCGGAGTTTTGTATTGTGGTATTTTCGTATCTTTATGACATTCATAATGATGGCTTTTAATGCTTTTGTTTCTTCTAATCTATTTTTTTAAATGATGCTATAGTCACTTCGACCCTTTGGACTTTTGATTATGTTTGTTCAATTATTTAAAAGTTGAAAAGTGTATAAGTAACAGTGTTATCTAATGACTCGTTTAGACACTTAAATGTTACTTTGTTTCTTTTAAGTATTCATCTTTCATATCCGTCTCGTTTTTTCTGCTTAATTGACTTTAAACAAGATAATGTTTCGAGTTCTATCTCGTTAATAACTACTTGCCTAATGGGCACAAACTAGTTGTAATCTTTAATCATTTATGGTACTAAGAATTAGTGCTATAAAACGTAAGGTCGTCATCCTCATAATTTTTATTAGAAAATTTAATAAATTAACTATTATGACTAACACGTTATACCCTATTGCACACCGCACCTATCTAGACAAATTATTGCCCTTTACTACGAAGTATTTACAATGTATGCACTAGAAAGTTGTGGTACCTATATTTTGTGCTACTTGTGATATTTCTTTTTTTAATTGAGTCATAATATAGTATGTTTAGGAACTGTTTACGGTCGGTCCTTGTTGCATGTTTTAAAGTAGTAAAACTCTAGTGCTTGGAATATGTTGAGTATTTTGAGCTGTGGAGCAATATAAAGTAGTTTTCTATCGATAATAAAAGTGTCTAAGTCTGTTGGTATGTAGTTATGAGCTTCAACATACATATAAATTCACTGTAAATTATCAATAAAGTAATTTTTTTTTTTATGAACCTGTTGTGTCCCACTGCTGGGCAAAGGTCTCATGAAAGTAATAGCCATAAAATTTTCTGTTTCTATAAACTTTGACAAAAATAGGTACGTTTTAATTTAACTCAATTTTTATAACCATACCATGGAGGAATTCACAACTGCTAACTTACGTTCTCTATTAATAAATCAATAAAACGCCAAGCTATAGAGTACTACACAAGCTGATGTACAAGTTTCAAACGAGAAAGTAATAGTTTGCTCAAAATTTTCATCTTCTCAACTTTCAAGTCTTTACTTTTACTTTGACATCGCTCCGAATAAAATATTTCATCCCCTACTTCGGAAAGATTAAGAAGTTCCAGAAGACTTTAAGTTTCTTAATTTTGAACAAAGTCTCCATACTTTATTGAATAAAATTGAAATTGCTTTCTTAAAGGTCTACCTGTGCCGGTAAATAGAAGATTGTTCAGATAACGTCAGAGGAAATATTTAGCTTTAGTTTTATCTTTAGAAAAGGTATTACAAGACTATGTTTCAAGCGGGGAAATAATTTTAAAGAAAACGTTTTAGACTTCGAGGAAGATAGAAAGGTTTTGATGAAATAAATAGTAAAATGAAAAAATAAAACTGAAATTTCGTACCTACACTTATTTATTTATAAAAAATATATTGACAAAGGGATGTAAATAAACAAATAAAAATATTTCAACATTAATACAAGATAAAACACTAGAAACCAACATAATACAAGCATCATACAATACAAAAAGATTTAAATATATTATTAAAATTAAAGAAACCTCCATTGAACAAGCCCCGTGAATAGATAATCAGACTACCTAACCCAAAGTCGGCTTCCAATGTAATTCAATACACGCAACAATTGGTTTCAATCAAAGTCAGTGTATAATGCAAAGCAGTAATAATAGGATTATCCTATAGCCATTATTGACTATCTAGAAGCCACAGATAGAACACGTAGATACGTTGCTTCGGGCAGATTATGTCGAGAGGTTATCGATCTAGGTAACAAGCCATCTTGCAGGGACGCAGACATTTTGCCAAAAGGCTTAAAAACTAGATGCATTTTTGATAGCTTCAATAACTTATATTCCTGTTTCATTCTTTGAACGGTCTTCATAGACTTTCATAGACTAGATATTTATTTACAGAAACTAAACTAATACATATTAAAATAGCTGTCAAATACTGACAGACTGAAGCGTGCCCAAGACACTGGCATTGCCGCGCTGAATGGCAATACTGATCCTTTGAGCTTGGAGCTAGCTCTCGCGTTCAACCGTCTTTACTATGTTTCATATGGTCATTATTTATTTTGTTATCTGAAAGCATATCAGCTGTTTCAATATACAGTTCTATTTTTAGCTTCATCGTCCACTCACAATCAGAGTTACGCCACTTGAAGTATTTGCGGAGAGATATAGCAACGCAAGGCTGCCACACAAATGTTAGTTCAAACAATATTTCTACTACACTCGATGTCGACATCAAATTAAACAACTCTAAGCCGAGAAACCGCTTTGAGAGCAGGGACGGAACTAGGGACATTATAAAGTTGACTTTAGCAAAAATCTTTCTAAAAATTGTGGACACTTTTAAATGTGCCGAAAAATCGGGAAATTCAAACATTTGTAGTAAATATCCTGTTCTTATTGATTACAATGATTTCAAAAATCTTTCTAAAAATTGTGGACACTTTTAAATGTGCCGAAAAATCGGCAAATTCAAACATTTGTAGTAAATATCCTGTTCTTATTGATTACAATGATTTATTAGTACTTCATTCAATCCTTTGTACTGACTGACATTTGATTTTTCTATTTATCGAGTACCTATGTAAAAGCAATCACCAAGAAATTAGGTAAATTTATAAGTTCTTGACAGTTTTTTCGTATTTTTACGTCAATTTCAGTATCAATGTAAAAATAAGCATTTGACCTTAACAATCTCACAAATTGAATTATTTTTAATGTTGCTCCTAACTACGTCCCTGTATCAGTGTCCAGATAAAGTTTTATTATGTCTTATAATAAAATTACCGCCGCTTCCTTTGATTTTAATACCTTTCCCGTCTCCTAATCTGGTTTCTTTGCTTGGACCAATTTTGAAATCTGTTTTGAAAGTTTTGAAAGTTTTTTACAGCAATCAAAGTTTTATATCTGAAACAAACAAAAAATACCTACACTACTTAAAAACTAATTTAATAAAAATGAACTCTGTATTCTAACCTAGTATCACCTAAAGATAGAATACAGAGTTCAGGTCACCGGCCGCAGGTAGGGTGCCCAAAAGGCTGGCAGCGTTACCTCGTTGAATGGCTAAACTTATCCTTTGTCCGAGGTAAGCACCAGCCCTTTGGTCATTGGTTTCGTCTATGAGCCTCTTTGAAATTTCCCGGTAAAGAAGCCACGCCTCTGGGCCCCACGAACCAAGCGTTTCTACGCCAAAAGGCAGAAATATGTAACCATCTCCAATGGATGCATATTTCCGCCTTTTCAAGCTTTCTGCTGCAGCCGCCGCCGCACCCGCGACCCTGGATGTCGCCGATAAATGAGAGCTCGCCAGTGTGTCCACGCAGGTGGCATCCCACACCAACGGTCTCTCACGGCTCCAAGGAATCAAAGACATACCGTCAGGCCGCTTACCATCATCACGTGCGATACCGTTCGGCTCTAAAATGGCCGGCACGTTGATGGTGGCGAGGGCTCGACGGATTATGTCATTGAGGCTGGCATGGCGGGAAAGGCGGCCTGCACAGCGCCGACAGGAGAGGCCGTGATGGCCTTGACGGTCGACTGCGCTACCACAGTGGCACTGATGGGGCTCGTTGGTCGTTTACAGCAATTATTGCTAACTTTTTTTTTCATTACCAAATTTTGAAATTTTATTTCGTCGGGGTCGGAGAAAGCGTTAGCGGGACGATCCCGTCACCTTCGACTAAGAATGGTGGGACTCAGTCAAGTATCTAAATGGTTGGAAGAGTTTGGGGGCGACCTTTGCCAAGCAGTGGGACGAAATAGGTTATATTTAAAAATTATAACGCAAAGTCCAAGTATAACAAAACAGGTGTGTACAAAGTTAGCTTTTTCAAGTCATTTAACAGAACGGAAACGCCATCTTCATTTGAAGTCTTATCATTAGTGTCCTAAATTTGTGGGTCGGCACCTGTCTCTACCACATTTTTGCACCACTGCACTTTGGCCACATTTTTTTGCCCAATTACGGCCATATGCCGAGCATACGGAAATACTTGACAATTGTTTTTGTACCTGTTTTTGCCAACTGACCAAACAACAACTGTGCAAATATTGATTTCAAACTGTAATTTAGTGCTCATTCCATTTTTGTGATGTCATTGTGTGCAAAATTGAAATGAAAATACTTTATTGCACACTGAAAATAATGTTAAAATCGGGTTTTTTATGTGTCAAGATGCCATAAAAGCATTTAGACTAACTTTAATAAACATTCAAATAAGGCGAAGATTTTCTGAAAAAATAACTATTATTGTAATAAAATTAAATCATCAGAAGCGTATCTTATTTATTTGGGTTAAATTTAATACCAGCTGTCATAAAAATATATGAAACTATTGTTTTTAACTAAAACATGACGTAGAGGTAGTAAATATTTTATTGTGCAGATATAGGGGCGATAAATAAATGGGCGTATAGTAAAACCTATTTGCAATATAAAATCTGTTTTTGAATGACGACATTAAACAATAATAATATTATTAAAAAATAAGAAATTATATGTACTGCCCACCATTTCATAGTTTCATTACACCCGTGCAAGGCCGGGACGTGCTACTAGTCTATTAAAAAAAAGCAACAAAACAACCCGAGACAACATGATACGTATCTTCAAAGCTGTATATCATACAGGGTGTATATTTTACCTGTCTTCATCAATTATATTTTTTATCGTAAGTCACTAAGTCGCAACCGGGTTTGATCGATGTACTTTAAATACTTGGATGCTCTATTTGAGCATCCTAATATGGCTTGACAAGCAGTAATGGTATTATGTCGAGTTTTTAATCGACTTCAGATTATGTCAAGCATAAACGAACATGATTTTGTTTTATATTTATTGAGTAATCTTCTTTTAGTAACGATTGGTACATCAAGTACTCTTATGTTTTATTTCAGTAATTGTGATAATTGTTAATTTAAAAAATCAATCAATCATTTAAGAGTTTTTCCCACACAACAGGGGGGTTAAAAAGGCCGTTCGAGCTTTTGCTTTCTACCAAAATTTGGTAGAATGCTTCAAATTGATCCGTTATACCAAATTTTGGTAAAAATGCTAAACAATTCATTAAATTTAGGCACTTTATGTATTGCTAGCAGAAATGCTCGAACGGCCTTTTAACCCCCCAGGTCCCAGACAACTACACTTTATAGATTTAATATTAAAAACAATAGCTTTTAAACTAACAAATAGATCTTTCGAAAACCGGATCGAAAATACCCCAGTGCCACCTATGGAAAAAAGCCTTGATTCGTTCGACCAATCTCGATAAATTGTAATAGGATTAAAAGATTTATTGTATGAGCTTCCACAAAGGGAGTTTCGGTACTTATTTTATTTTGTTACAATTCTCCGCGATACGTGATGTGGCATAACTTAACCGATGCGTAAGTGCCTGGAAGTAAGGCTGGTAGACGTTTAACTGATGAATTGTGATGTATTGAAAATACAGGATCACTCATAAATATAATTTGCGGTTCGTTGTAGATGTCTAGATGATTAGAGATCCTAAAATACTTATACAATAATATACAAAGAAAAAAAAATATCCTTGAACATTCCACACAGCGTCATCTAGTCCCAAGCTAAGCAACTTAAAAATTTCTAAATTAAGTGATAAGACTATAAATACATAAAAACATTGAAACAATGTACAAAATAAAAAGTTTAACTTAAGAACCTCTTTAATCATAATCCCAGTTTACTATTTACTACTTAACTGGACAATTAAAATTACTCTGGTTTAATTTATTTGTTAATCAGGACTAGGTACTTAACCCATACTTAAATTATCTGTTTTTGTTTTCAGGTAAGAACATAATTTGTGCAGACGGTAAAATATTGCCATACGTATTGGTGGTAAGTAGTAAATTTAAGTTTATATTCTAGTATACCTCTACTATTTCTTCTCTACTAATGTCTACTAATTAATATTATAAAGGGATAATGTTGGTTTGATAGTATGGGGAGGTCATTCCGCGCCGCGCGTTTTCGTCAGCGCGATCTAGAAACGGGTCATTTTTACTAGCGCCTACTAGTTACTGTAGGCTATATTTTGTCTCGGTAGCATTAATAGTACACCCGTGCAAAGCCGGGACGTGCTGCTAGTAATATAATATAAATTATAATTTAACACTTTTTAACAACGAATGGATTTCGGTAAAATTTAGATAGTTACTGACCTGGAATAACCGTATACATTTATCAAGGATTTATCAAGTACCTAAACGATGTCGCAGTTTTGAGAATGAAAAGACGTAATATAATAACGATCGAACTTCACTTACGAAGTTCATTTGATCGGTATAATATTAGTATCTACTCGTATAATAAAATAAAGTTAATATTCTATAATATAATAATATAATAAAATATAGGAAATAGTAAAGCTCTTTTTGGATTAAGCGCTCAGTAGATGAATTAGCGGTCACCCATTTCATTTGTAACATTGAAGGCATAAAATTGTGTGAAGCAACTTACCTTGAATCGATTGCCTTCCTAGTAAACTATAACAATAAATTTCAAAGAACTTTGTTCATTCCGCAACATACCTGCTTTTAACAACTCATCCTTTACGACTTAGAATTATGACTCTCCTGAGTTACGCTTTTAATTTAATGAATTTATAATTAAACAACTTAAACTCTATCTTTCTAGGTTTATCTAAAATTTGTGTTTATGTGTTTACAAAAACACAAACAAAAACTTATGTCGATAAAAAGTAACGTATGAGTTAACTCTGATACTAGTATCTTAACGTTTATGTTCATGATGCACTTTGATGATTCTCCTGCCCTTATCCCACAGTATTTGGGGCCAGCCCAACATTTATTTTTCTTCCATTCATATCTATCATTCTTCAACTCTGAAATTACTCCTCTTACATTCTATCCTCTTTCAAACCATCCATCCACTTCTTCCTCGGCCTTCCTCTACTTAAATGTTCATGATGCACTTTGTCAAAAGAAAAACCCTTTCTTTTATAAAGTAAATGTATAATACAGTCTTAACTTCGTCACGCTGTAAAAGCGCTTGAAAAGAGAATATAATATTAGCTAGCTCATAGACTTCCCATTAACCTGTTCTGTAACTTGTCTAGTCTAGTCTTAACATTAATATTTACAACTCCAAGGTTCTAGATTAAATGAAAATGTTTTAATTCCGCCCAAGAATTTCAGCAGACTCCTTTATTAAATTAGTCTAGAAAAATTCTTCCGAAACACTTTCAAGCTTTTTTTTTTTCTTATTTCTTATTTCTTTATGTTCAGACGTTGGGGAAACAAAGTAATTAAAAAGTTCTCGGCTATAGTTTTAAAAGTTTCTAGAATATACTGTAGTTCGTATGAGCTAGCGGGAAACACTGAGTTGAGTGGGAGTTTTAGGCCGCCTGAAGGCCTCCGGCTAAATGACTTTAAAAGTAACCGATAGTTTTACGTGTCACAGTAAGCGCTCAACCGTTAATGCCACTTGAAGTTCCGTTCAAATTGTAACAGTTCATAACGTCGCTTAATTCATCCCCAGCCCAGTTCCGCGTCTTAGTGCTTGCAACTAGGACTCGTGCGTCATGGGCACTGAACGTTAAAACTTTCACGATTCATCAAGAACGTCTTAGCAAGCTATGCCACGCTCCACACCGTACTGGATGCTAGGTAGATTAATACATCGCGTGTGTGGATTTGTGTTTTAACAGTACACCTTTATTATTTATAGTTCATGTCTAAATTAAAAATGCATGGTCATGTCCTAAAAAGAATGGCTAATGTGCACGACATCGGTTCATGAATATTTTTGTCGGTTTTTATATTATTCCTTTTATTATTTACATCGAAATGATGGCTGTCAAAAATACTTTTGAGTATGTTATTACCATCAAAGTGTTATTGGTTATTAGTAGACATTATAATTTACACATTTTCAAAAGCAGTTATGGTTTTATGACCCCAATTTGTAGTCATTAACGCCAATAAATTCACTTAACTAAGTGACCATAAATCGCTGTTCGCCCGAGGGGGATATTTGTTGCTAGTTTACAAACTCCTAAAATAGCACTCATAATTTCTTCTAATTCAGAGGTCACAGGTTCAGTCAGATTCTAACCAGCTACAACGAGCACCAATCTAGAGTAAGCATTTAAAATATCGCTCGTTTCCTGTTCTGAGTCTTTTTAAGTGACATTATTAAAACGATCCTAAGTAGAGACTTCCTCATTAACTGCTATATCTACGATATACTCACCTTAATTTTTATCGTTCAATGTTTTGCTATGATGTCTATTTATAAAACGTGCGCATTTGTCATCCGTAAACAGATTCACAACAGAATCTTAAACCATGGTAGACATCCGTTCAAATGTACCTAATGAATAAATACATGAAAAAAAAATGTATCTATGTATTATATCAGTCATCTGGTTACCATAACAAAAGCATTAAGTTGCTTAGCTTGGGACTAGATGACGTTGTGTGGAATGTCCAAGAATATTTATTTATTTAAAATTTTTACATATCTAAGAGTTTACAGTAGCAGAATATTAACAATTAAAGTACCTAGTTATGACTCGTGCCAAAACTAGCAAGTTTCATTTCTATTTCTTTACCGTTTTTGAGCACTATGTTTAGATTTCCCAAAACAAAAATTCATCGGTAGCTATTCCACTATCCTACCTATTTAAAATTGGATACTAGTTTTTTTACCTTTTAACAAACTGTTTTAGGTTAATTTGTAGTATGTTGTACCCTATAAACCACTAGAGTTTGTTTTCTTACTACTCACATTCGTCTACTCTCATTGGTCTACTCTCTTGGTGTACTCGCATTCGTCTTACGTCTACGTTTATAATAGGTACCTATAGCTATGTAACTACACAGTAAAAATATAATAAAGATAGGTTATTATGATTAAGTTTATAAAATGCCAACAGTTTTCATTAAACAGACTAAAACAACTCGTATCATATCATAGTCAGTCCAATTTGTTTCATTAGAGCTATTTTTAAATTAGTGCCGTAAACTTTTTGTACAAAATCTGTACAGGTTTTGAAGGCACCCATTTCGGTGTTATGTTTCCCAATTTGCTTGAGAGGCAGCGCCAGTATCATAAACTTTTATGGGCGTTATATCAGGAGTACTCGTGAATCTTAATTATAATAAAATCTGGTTTCAGTACCTTTATACATATAAAACTCGAGTTTAAATCTTGGATGAAACTATCTTCTTGAGTGTGCACTAAAATTTATCCGTGTTCATTCGAAAATACTTTGACTTGGAAGTTTCATAAAATTAAACAGAATTAGCGAGTAAGAGAATTTTCAATTTGGAAGAACAAAAAGTTCTAATTTTATTTTGTCAGTATTGTCTACTTTTTAATTGGAATAAAACAAGGCTTCATTGTTAACCATTGAATTTTCATCAGAACAAATCGAAACAAACCGGGAAGTCGAGTTTAAAGTTAGCAAACTGAACGGGCAAAGCCATTAATTTAAAGAACTTGAATTAAATCATCCGAACCTTAGAGTTGGAATGTCCCGAAGCAGTCCCCTAACGAACTGTTAAGTTATTAATTTGTTAAATTGAAAAATTTAAACCCAATTTTCCAATTTTGACAAGTTCGATTGTCTTACGGGTTTTAATTTGGAGCCTTTCATTACTTCCGGCGTAGTCTGTTACGGCCGATATTAATATCCGGTACACGATCGAGCTCAACTTTTTATTCCATTTTTTCACGACTCAATTGAAATAGCTAGGTATCTCAATCATGTAATTCAGATACGGCCATCCATTCTGTTATCGGCTCTGGAAAGCGCTACGGTAGCTAAATCACATAGCGAAGCTATAAAAACATGATTTAAACCCGTTGGAAGCGATTTTTCTCCAAAAAATTATGAAGTATAATGAACCAGAGGGAAGTAAGTTAGCATTAAGTATTCGTACTTTGAGAGCTGTCTCTGTCGAGGCAGTTAAAATTTCACTTGGCTAAGCAAAATTTTCTGTCCGTTGCAAGAATCTTCCCCTTTAGAGAGGGAAGCGCCGAGCGAATTCTTGCATAAAATTTACATCGAGCGGTCCATACAAATTACCATTTCACTTCTTACTCTGATTAAATGTTGTAGAAAAAATATTGGTCTCTAAATGGAAGGGAAAATTCTCGGTTTTCGAATCATTAAAATTGATGTTTTGCTTTTTCAATGTCGCGGAGTCCTCTTCGGTTTTGTTCCTGACTTTAAGTTATAAAATTTACTTAATTAATGTAAGCACGCTTCACTCTTAAGTTGCAAAAAAGTTTGCTATAAAATTTAAACGAAAAACTTGGCAATGGTCGAAAATAGTCCCCAAAAAGGTGTGTTACATGGTGTCTTTCACGCAATAGGGTGAGAAAACAAGCAAAGATATTTGGCAGGCCTTTACAAGCTAATGATCCAGTTGATTGCGGCTAAGTGTCGCTAAAAATGTGCAGATGCTGCCAAGGAAACAGTCGCTTGTGTAAAGTGACTATTTTTCCTGGCACTGGATAGAAAAGGGCAATTGGCTTTAAGGACATTAGTGGATAGGGGCTTCCCCTAGTCTAACAAGTTGTCGGTAAATATAAATTTGACAATCTAAACTAAACACTCATTTAGGTTGAATAAATAAGTAATATTGATGACCTTAATATTTTGACCATTATGACTGGCATTGTCTTACGAAATAAAAGGTACAAAATGGATTAAAACTAATAGAAATAAAAAATAAGAATGACGCAAGATTATTTTTGAATATGGATTTGAGATAATTCAGATTCGAAATTGATGGAACATCAAATTACGAATTTAAAATTAAAATACGTATTAGCATAGGCCGACTGGTTATGCAAGTGGCGTCTTTGCATAGAGGCGCCACCATGCTGGTTTATCGATGTAAACAAACTTTTACTTGTTTCCGTTTTGGATAGTTAAAAAGTGAATTTTATGGAGTCACTAACAACAAAATTGAGGTATAAAATTGGTTAAAAAGTATAACAATGCATGCAATTTCAAACATGATGACCACCACGAAATCCTAAATCAATTTCGGAATATGACTGATAAATTTTCTACAGAAATTGAAGATAAAATTCCTAATAAAATAACTGTAAATAACTTTTTCAATTTGTCATGTATTTACCCTCCAATTAGCAACAATACAATCTGCTACAAATGAGTTAATCATAAAGTTACTGCTCATAAACGACTAATAAAACATTAATATTTTAATGCCGACCGGTTATGCGATTATATTTTTTATTGTTACCATCATAAACACCAATATTGTTTGAGTTATTTTCCAACCTTGGTTACAGTGTGGGTGTAAGCTTGTATATATACAAAGGCTGGATTTCGAAATGATTTTCGCAATTGTCGGCTCAAATAATGACTATTACTCAACTGACAGTTATATTTGATTATTACTCTTAATAATGCACTTCGAATTGCACACATTTTGGAAGGTTATATATAAATAATCTTTACGTTTTCTTGAAAGGATTGGCTTTTTGTGAAAAAAATTACTTAGCTCAAAATACTGAAATTCGAGCATATTAATATTGAAACTTTAAAAAAAAGTCCAATGAATATACACCCCAGTCGATATCCTTAAGAAAACAAAATCAATCATAATGTCCAATCAAAATTCGATTATACATATAAACGATAAAATCGCCCTCGGTGCGTAAACTTTGTGAAAAGGCACTCAATACGCAAAACTTTCTTACCGAGCCTCGAAAGGAGAAAGTTAATAAAAATCGCTCCCCGATGACTGGAGCGAACTTCCCTGTAAACAAACCGATACTCGAGTGCCTTGTGGGGAAAACTTGAAATCATTCGATCATAGGAATTCATCTAAAATATTACCTTATCAAACCTAGTATAATGACTATTAAATTAAAAAATATCGAACATCTTATGATGAAGTAAAGTTTTTGTAAATGTAAATATTCTCAATACGAACAAAACAATTTGTTAGTTCTTGCAATCATTTACAACTTACAACTCCTAAAACGGAAAATCATCTACCATCCTTAGCAGTCCCGCCCGTAGCTAAAATTCTTGATAAATCCACGGCCGTCACAATAAGACCGTATTTAAAGCAATACAGATTAAAGTTTAAAGATCTTGGATATAACATTAAACTCAACTCCGCTAAATAACTGCCGTCATGATCTACGAACGCTACTTAAGGAACCCTTATCTTTGTAAACAAGGAAAGCGAGAAGTAATTTGTCAAGTAAATCCTCGGCTGCCTTAGGAATGAAGACGAGTTAGAAAGGGATAGACAGATCTAATCTGTACTGATTCATGATTAATAGACTGGTGTATTAATATTGCAGTAGGTGATATTAATGTTCGAAGTGATAACACGCACATGTCTATACTGAGGTAGGGTTTTGAGCTTAATGATGAAATAGATGAACAAAACATTGATAAAAAAAGAAAGACAAATTTATCAATAAACAAACAGATATTCATCGTTGTAGAATATAGGGAACATGATAATGAAATAGTTGGAAACCAGTTTGTTTTTAATAGTAGTCCAGGATCATAACCCAACAAAATTAAGTACATTATCCAAAAAGTAATTATCAACGAATCTAAAGATATAAAACGAATTATCGCAACCGTGTAGCTAAATCCCCAATTGGTAGCAAGTCTTAATAACTCTATCACAAACTTTGTGTAAGCGAAGCCGTGGACGAAAGTTAGTTCGTAAATTGCTTTAGCGTTTCGCCCTCCGTTATTAATGCTTTGGATAAGCATAACCGATCAAATAGAAAACTTTGCATCATTAGTGAAATAAGTTTTCGTTTTGGCAACATCAATGCTTAGCTATACAGAGTGCTGCTTTCATTTCAATTTGTTAAGATTCTTGTTCATGGAAACAAATGGGTTCACGTTCTTGTTGATAACTTGGAACATAAAAGTATTTTTCAAAGCAATTAATCCACTCAAACGTTATAGAAATTATATAGATGTATTATTGAAATGATTTAGAATATCAGAGAGAAAAAGTTGAAAAGCATAGAACCCAAAATTTATTGTTATTATTTGAAGATAATTGAAAGAGAATGCGAAAGTAAGAGACAACAGAACGCGGAATAACCTTTGAAAAGACCATAAGAAAACAAAAAACTATATGTTTCAGATATCGTATTTAAATCTCTTAAACGAAAGATATTTTCTTAGAATCGTAAATCAAGGAACACCTATCTAGTCTAGACGACAAAATATATCACGCAGCAGTGAATAATAGACATCTCACGCTAACTGTACTAACCTAAGTTGTGTTTTGTCCGGATAAATGTCTCTCTAGAGGCCCGGGAAGTGACTTAAAAGGAATGGTGAGATTGGAGGGTTTGTATCGTCCTGTAGTCAATACAAAATTCATCTTGCTAGAGTAGTATGTTTCTTACGCTTTTCTATAAACACCCATACCTATACAAATATATAGTTAGGAATAAAAAATATATATAGGTAATAGTTACTGGATTAAATTGTGCATACAATTTCTAATACAAAGTTTACACTATAAAATGTTTTACTTTCGTTCGACAGAATTTGGTAAATTATTTTAAATTTTTGAGTTTTTATGAGTTTGAAAAAGTATATCATATGGGTTTTACGGGAAGTAACAGCTAATATTAACAAAACTCTATTGACATGACGATGATGTGACCAGAACCCAACCTTGTGACCCTAAGCTTGATATACAAATTGTTTTGTTAGACAACAATAATCAGTATAAACAAAATCACACTGTAGGGAAAGAGAGAGAGCGGGCCCAAGTCGCCCCTTCCTGTCAATTACTGTGATTAATGAACCTTTCGAATATTGAAACGTTTATTCGACCGGCGCAAAAGTATAATATTACTTTGTAAAGTGGCGTAACACGCCTCGCCTGTATCAACTTTTAATAAAGTTGGCTCAAAACTTACTCCCTGTGTGAACCCGCTACATATTTCAGAGGCATATATAATTAAAATACTGATTTTTATTTTACTAAGTTCCGCTCCCGAGTAACTTTTGTAAAAGTGGCTGTTCACATCATGAACTTTGTCTATTTAATTTCAAGTTTCATTGTAATTGGTTAAGTTACAACAATAGTAATAGAATCACAAAATATTGGATAAATATTCCTAGTATCATCATCTCATCATCATCTCAGCCCATTTCCACCCACTGTTGGGTATAGGCCTCCTCTCTATTACGCCACTCATTCCGATCCCTCGCGAGTCTCATCCACTGATGACCGACCACGCTTACGATTCCTAGTATACTTAAGTAAAATTGCATCAGCAGTGCATGCATGTCACTACAGTATTACTTTCATTATAAATTTAACTGTTAAAATATCTTTGAAACAAAATTGTCCCAAGAGAAATTAGCATCGGTCTGACAACCTATAGTATAGGTATTCAGTAAAGTTCGACATCGAAGTTTAACAAAACGATAGTCTCCCGAGTATCAAAACTAAACATTTTCAAGCAACCGCTACTAAATTAAATTATGAAGACTATTATTAATGCTGTGTTGTGAATTCCAAAATTGATTCAACAACTCACCCGCTGCGAGTAATATTGGAGGGAAAATCAAATCGAAATAGCCAAGTAATTACAGTAGCTATAGATCAAAGTTTGACAAAATATCATCCATTAAGGACTCAGACTAATTTAAAATTTATTAGGTTTATCTACTAATAATAGACAAAACAATTGACAATATTGCAAAAACTAAGAATCAATATGATATAAAAGTAAAAACAGCAGTCAGAGACTTAAAAAATCGAAAGTAAAAAGTAAATAACCAAACCTGGCGCCGTGTCACAGAATATAAGCAGTTTCCAGTATAGACGATGAATGCGTGGGCAGATATTGTATAACCATTCGCATTATGATGGCGAATTCGTTTGCCGTCATATTAATTGCGGTTTTATGCGACACCGCGGCCCAAGGTTTATTTATGCACGGATTGGTTCGCAACACTCGCTCGCCCTTCTTCTCTTAATACTTTATTAAGACAATGTGCATGTAACATGAGAGGATTTGGCTTTAGTTACTCATACGTATGTATCTTTATAATTCTTAATTTTATGTATTCTAAACTCTTTTCTTTATTACAACTTTTCTTCTATCTTTTAATGGTTTTATTTGCCACCTGAACAACATAATGGTCAAGATATATTTTATTTATTTCTGTTTATGGCAGTACATTTTTACCTGTCGTTTAATTTACATGATTATTCTGCACGTTCTTAATTTAAATATTAGTTTTCTTTAGGTCAATGCTTTGTGGTTTTGTTTAGATATCAGATTTCAATTTAATGTTATATTTACTTCATACTTATACTCAGAGGTCAAGCTTTGAGTAGCAACAACCGATGAAGTCCTCAGACCTCGGACAAGCCTTGGATTAAGGCACGTAATTAGATTGTTCGTAGATTTTCCTTTACTTTTATACTAAAAATTTCCATTTTATTCATAATATTTTGAGAGTAAAATGTAGATTTTAAATGGCATATTGTCTTTATGATTGTGTGTATGTCTGTGTATTGTCTTTGTCTTTATGTTACGTGAAATTTTGTTTATAACCTGAATTTGTACAAAATTATTGATTTATTTCTGATACTCTATTTTCTGATTATTTCTACTGTGTTATAATCAAAATTTCAAGCATTTTGTTCATACCCAAAACAATACGTTCTGTAGTCAACTTATATTATTTGAAAAGGTCAAGTTTTGTAGCTTTAATGACGAAACAGTAATCAGATTCTAACTTAATTGTGAGCACGCGAGTTTGAATCAGCCACGTTATTATTATGTTTCTTATTATTGTTGTTTATGAATATGAATCTGATATTTTAATTTATTATTGAGGGTGAGCAATTCTTGCCTTTTCTATTCGCAATTAATTTAAAAATAAATTACTCTCGTCGTAATTTTGACGGGTTATAGTGCATGCTTTTGTTCGCCTAATGTTTCGTTGTGGTATGGTTTATTATTCTGAATTGTATATTATGAAAAAAAATAAGAAACATAATTAAGATACAAGACATACAATAGTGTTTCTTTCGTGAATTCGTTGTTGTTCGTTTTCGTTCCAGATTCATCATCATCATCATCCACAGCCCATAGGTACCCGGTAATGTGTCAGATTACTACCTCGTAGTATTCTTCGCATCAACGAGGAGTACTTTCAAAGTATTGGTGTAGTGATTAATATACGCAGGGCAATTATAAATTATGTTTATTGGCTCAATCATAAAAATAACTTTATTATCCGCGCAACAGGAACCATAATCACATCCAATCAAGATTGTAGTAATTGTATACTTGTTAAGTTTTTAAGTAAATAATCGTACAACATTCTTTTGATCTTCATTATAACATGCATTAAGCTAATAAAGTAACTAATTTATTTTGTTGTAAAATTAATAATAGTTTTTACGTACTTGCTCGTCCGTTCGTTCCTATGAGCGAGTGTTCAACTAACGTAATTTTACTCAGATTTATCGTCATTAGATTCATAATACAAAATCATAACAATTTCATAGATGAGCTAGTTTACAAATGAGATTTCACATTAACCTAAATCTCTGAATCTACAACACCTAAACATAAATCCGAGTAGATTGATGTGTAAATGTGATTTCACGGTAGGCTTAAAAAACATATTCAACAAAATGCGCTCGAAACGAATCGTATTTCAACTAACTGTATATCCATCCATTGAACAGATAAAATCTAGCCTCCGCTTGCGTGATACATACACAGTACAAATAGCAGTTTGCTGCCGTATTCTAATTTTGG
This sequence comes from Xanthorhoe spadicearia, assembly GCA_947086425.1. Taxonomy (NCBI): domain Eukaryota; kingdom Metazoa; phylum Arthropoda; class Insecta; order Lepidoptera; family Geometridae; genus Xanthorhoe; species Xanthorhoe spadicearia. Next base: position 700,844 of record OX352212.1, read on the forward strand.
TAACGATATCAGCGACCCATGGAAAAAACTTACGTAATAAGGTGTTACTTGACGGGAATTAGGGTTCAGTAGAGCGGTTTCAAATACGATCAAATGATGAGATATTACATTTCAAATGCTTCAAGTAACATAATATTTCGATATGAAAACAGATATATAGTTAATTTCACTAATAATGGTAATATAATTGAATGTGTATTACCTACCGGTTTTTTATGTTGTTTGTGACTTACTTTATTTTGAACAAAAACACATAGCTTACTTTAAGTATTTCAATTTATTTTATTTCCTTCAATGTCGCAATCACATCGTTTTGATCTACTAAAATTAGTTCTATTAAACTTTGTTGGTTGGCTAGCTCGTACTGTATTTAAATGTTCGTTTTTATAGAAACAACGAGTGCGTGAACAATTATGCCTCGCTATTTAGTTGTCAAGTGAGACGTTGATGCTTAATCAACTTGTTATGATACTGTGTTAAGATAAGAAGTGCTTAAAAGCTACAAAAAGTTGATTTTCGAGTAACATTTTTTCTGAATTGCTTGTTCAGAAATTCGGTAACAATACTTAAAATATTTAAATTTATAACTAGTTCTAAAACTTGGTATAGGTAATGCTATTAATTTTAATCTTATAAGTGATGTTTTATAAGTTAAGATGTCTTTACTTTACAATTTAATAACTTTTTGGTACAAATCTCCTAAAATTTTCGTCTATATTGTATTTTATATGAAACCAACTATTTTCTATGTTTTTCCTCTATCCTTGTTACCATTACCATCAGCCTCGATGTTGCGTTCTTCCATTTGTAAGATTTTCTCATTTCTATGAATAATAGTGCCTCGTTATTTTCTACGACGAAGCGATGCCATACCCACTTACGCAGGTACGATGCCCGCCAAAACTACCTTGTCATACTTATCTCTAAGAACATAAAACTAATATCATAACTTAGTAAGCACTCAAGTAACGATCTAAGATGAAAAAATCTCCAATTTTTGTAAGCTCTTTTCGTCCACGTATTACAATTTGTGCACGCACTCGACTTTTATTGGTCGTTACACTGATATTGGCAGAGAAGCGTTGCCATGGCAACCATCGTAATAAGCTTATGTTAGCTTACAATATTTAAGGGATACTCAGAACACACTTTTTTAACGATGCTTTTATGTGTCTTAATTTTTTCTTTCTACTTAAAATATTACAGTAAAAAAGGCATAAGTTGTTACGAAATTTCCAAAATATTTTTAATTAATTATGAACTAAAAAGACAAGTTTGAACAAAAAATCCCTAAATTTTTGAACAACTAAGTAAATTAAAACATAACTTCTAAATTTAAAAACGCAAATTCAATCAAATGTAATTCATAAGGATACCAGAACAGTGCCCAAAATCGCAAGTTCAAATAATATTTTCTTTTTGAAATAATATTTGTATACCTACCAAAACAACAGTTTATCTAACCGGGCACCCTTTTTCATTATTTCTGGTCTTATTGAACCCATAAGTTTATTAGATATAAATGATAAACGTTGTAATGTAGAACGTTATAAATCTAATACAACACCAAGCAATAACAAGGAAGTCTCAACTGGTTGGAAGCCTAACGACCCTGTAGGCCTTGGAACACAAGAATAAGTGAAAGTTACCTTAGGCCATGGTACTAAAGTTATTAAAGTCACAGTAGGTAATGTTATAGCGAATATCGTAAAAGGATTTAATTAAAATGACTTTTATAAAACTTATCAGGAAGAACCCATAACGTATGAACTTTAACACGCGTTATACGTGACAAAAATAAAAGACAAGATATGCAAAAAAAAAAATGAAAAAAGATTCTGAAGAAGAAATCAATCAAAATTGTAATATTGTAAATATTGAAACAGAAAAAAAGAAATATGTTCAGAATTACTGGAGAAATAAAACTATTTCAATTCAATAAAAGTCAAAAAGACAAAGCTCGCGATCAAAGCGCGATACCGATTAATCTTACCCACATAGATCATACTATTTTCGATACAAAAGATTCTATCCGATCTAACGAAGCAAGGTCAACGAAATATGATCCACGGAGCGTTCACTAATCGTTCTTTCCACTCCGGTGCTCGGAGTTTCACGTATCACTTGGTAACCGATAGATGGAGGGATATATTTTACAATTTATTGACTCTAGATCAGCCGTGTTTTAAAATTGTATGTCTGGCTGTTTCTATACAGAATTAACTGTAAAATGTGTTTAAAGTTTACTTAAAAACCTATTAGTTAAGCTTACTTGGTGTCTTCGAAGCGTGGAAGCACTCAATTATGAATGCCTCAAGCGATCATCAGTTTAATTATTGACAACACCAAATGTCACATTCCACTGTCAACATAACAAATCGTAGCCAACCTAAATCATGAGGGTAGGTTCACTATTAGAGATTGCGAAAAAATACCTTTTCGGAATTTTAAGGTAAAAATATAACCAGAGCAAAGCCGCGGGTTTTCCAATATAGTATTATTTCATCAAAATGTTCGAATGACCCGGATCAATTTGCAATTCAGAGCATCACTGATACAAACATGTTCCGACTGAAACGAATCGCAACGTAAAAATAACAAATGAGTTTGCAAAAGCAATCATAACTTTTGTCCCTGCAGGGCAGAATACCATTACAGCAGGGGCAACGCAGGTCACTTTAGCATTATTCATTAATGTTTGTTTTTGGATTATTCATATTGAGTAACTTGGTGGTTTACTAACTTCACTTTTGACGGGACTTTTCCTCTTTCGTATTTTACTTGTTTGAAGAAAAGATAATTTTAATCCTTGGCGCATCAAATTCACTAGCTTTTACGTTTCGTTTCCAATGAGATGTTATCAATTTATTTGAAATAATAATCCTGTTCTTTTAGCACATTTATCAAACATTTTTGTCTCTTTTGTTTCTAAAATTACAATGTGTGTATTTTGGCTTCTGAGATCAGTACATCAGCTTTGCATTGAATGTGCATTAAAGTAGTCAGAAATAGCATCACAACACTTCCAAAGCACTTTATGCGCGCTTTATACCCACTGCTCTTTAATTTTATCGTTTTTCTTGAACGTAATCCACAATTTTACTATCTACTTTGAAAGTTCTGTGGGTGTCAAAGTTTTGAAGACCGCTCTGAAAAGCAATGCTATTATTTTTTTATGGTAAAACATTATTTATTTGTAATAAAAATATTCTGGGTCATAACATTTTTATACGATGATGACAAATAAGCGGGATACATTTTACTATTGTTCTAGTTTTGTGTTTCTTTTTCGGTTAACTATTCATTCATCACCTCTAAAAAATAAAAATGTCAATCTCCTTCTGTTCCTGTATCTAAAAGCCCTATTTTAAAACAAATACAAAAGAATGACGGAGAAACCGTGAAATATCAGCATGTATTCAATAATACAAGGTTTAATGAAACCCTAAAGGTATCTGAATAATGTTATACCTATTATAATAAAAGGACGGGAAAAGGCAAAGAGCTAACGTACTGTAACCAAGGAAACATTTAAGGAATTTATGAGTACATACAAACACACTGATACCTACAAACATATCATGAGGAAAGTCCAAAAGTTCCTGAACAGAGGAAAATAAAGGTACAATGTCTAATAATATTTTTTTACGGAGAACTTTTCTTACTCTCTACGCGTGAAATTGTGATATATGTTTTTAATATGAATAATTTTATAACGTGTTTATACATTATTGTTTTTATCAGAGCATATTAGATTCATGCAAATTTTACTGCAAAAATGCAAAGGAGATAACATAAAAAGACAATGTTATAAATATTCCTATCTAAAAAATCAATGTCTTGGTATGTTATGCAAGGTATTTGAGTTCAAATTAAGAATTTATAAATTTGACCATGTACGAAGTGATCTATACATATAAGGCAACTTGCTGCACGTCCGTGGGAGTGATTTTATTAATGAACATTATACCGTCAAAGTGAATGTCAGGCTCATGAAGGTTTTATATTATTACAACGTAATAGGATTACCTCTAGTTGATTAAAATTTATGATTTACCAGATTGAGACTAATTCGTATTTTAAAAGTTAAATTAGTAAACCATTAATCCAATTGAAAATGATTCTTGCGATGTCAATGCTCGTAAGATTGTTATAAAGTGCAATGACCACGAACCACAGTTTGGTGTTTTTATTCGAATGAGTAGCTATCACTGTAATTTAGAGTAATAGGGGAAGCCAGTAGCCACCGGGGTGGCAACTTCCCTCGGCGGGGTGGTCAGCCAACCATAGAGGAGACACGAGATAGAGTACATAACAAGGAAGCGATGCAATCCTTGTGTGAACCGTATTCATGAATCAGTAATCACTAACTTATACTCCATAGAGTGTCATAAGCATGAAATTTAAATATCTAGATCGGAATAAATGAATGACGTACACAAATGAAAAATAGTCGTGGACGGTATGGACGGGAAACTATGAATTATTCAATAAAGACACATGTTATTATCATTTTTTTATTTGAGATCTGGGTAAAGAATTAAGATTTTGGCCGGTCATTCAACTTTACAGACTAACAATAGATTTTTTGTGAATATTTCTCATGAAGCGGAAACCGTTAACGCTCACTATATTAATGATGATTTATTGTTTGTTTCAGGTGAGTTTCCAGATAAATCGCAAATAAATGGTGTAAGTAATATAAAAATCGACAATAACTTTCCCTGACCGCCCGCTGATATATTATGACAGACGATAAACGAGCAAAATATTTCGTCGCGTCTAAAAGTCTTTTGCGTTTTTATCGGCGCTTCGATTGTATCTAAATATCGGGTTGAATGTCCTCATTATCTCTCTCTCTGCTGAATAATATGTGGGCCGATTTTCGCGCGTGATTCCGTGAGCGATTTTCGTTTCAATATTGAGTCGGTTCATCGAATTTTTGAATATTTTTTCATGCGGGATTGCAATACGTTAAGGCTGAGTCGCGTCATAAGTGAATTTAGGAGAAAAATGTTTATGTACGGACTTTCGTCAACTTCCTAGTTGATAACATCGAATATGTTATTTACATGCGTATTGACACGATGACATTATATGAGAGTAAAATATGAAAATGAAAACAGAAAGACTGTCTTGTGCTCACATTCATGCCTAAGTCTAGGACGTTTACTATTAAAGCTAAGAAATTAACTGAAATAATTAGATTATATTAAATATTAGATTATAATCATAGTTTAAATTTTAAATTCAAAACTGCAGATGCTTTGTCATAGCTCAACTAAAAGTAGTTAGCAGTTACCACTCGTAAACAATTTAATTAATAATTATCTGGGCACTTACTAGCTTAATTGAAATTCTAGAGTAGTTGGAGACACGAATTTAGCCGTTTTTGTTCAACGTGAGGTCAAAGGCAACCAACCGAGTGCTATTTACGGTTTTGAGGTAAACCATTTTGATTTGAGCTCATTTGGTTTCTAATTGGTCTATTCAATTGACGAACATAGTTTGTAAATCAACTATCATTTTAGATTTTTTTAATTATGATTTGGCATCTCATTATCTAACGGTTTAATGTCCAAGTTTTAATCAAACTGGGATTTTAGTAAGGGTATACATACTTGTACTACAGGCAGAAAAATTAAGACACTACAAAAATAAAATTTAGTTTACAGCAAAATTAAAATAAACAAGAGACTTATTTAATGGTTTAATATAAATCATTACCAGAATCATCATCAATTCATTACCTACATAATTAAAATGGTGACAATGAGTTCGTCGACCCCATTATCTGAGTCACGTGACATGTATTGGTGCGAATATATTTCGCAGCTGTTTTCTTGATAATCGTAGCGATTATTTTTGTTGCGTCTACAAAACGATTTAATCCTAGTTTTTTAGCGATTAGTGATTCATAAAACCGTCTAAGGTGTAGTTTTCTTTGATGATTCCTTTTTTTCCCATTGACTTTCCTGTAACATTTCTACTTAAAAATATTAACTTATTTTTTTATGAATATTATTATTGAGAAATTATCACTGTCAGCACTTTATAGATAAAGGGTCTTATTCATAAAAACTTGACAATTTAATACAGGTTTAAAGAACGTTTTTTTCTTGTCACTCATATGTCAACGGAAAGAGATAGCAACAGATTTATTATGCGTTTTAGCTAATACAGGTTTACTGGTCGAATATGCATAAGGGGGATAAATTCTTAATAAACGAAAAAAACCTTACCACAAGATTATAAAATAAGTATTCCTATTCACGTGAAAACATTACTTTTTATTAGCCACAATAAATTCTATAGTCTAGACACCTAAATATTATGTGATACTAAACCAAAGAGTGTGAAACATGTATTTTTTTTATAGGCGAAATAAAAGGTTCTTTATATTATCTTGTTATAAGTATGTAAATAAAAATCCATTTTAATATTGTTTTAAAATTAATGACCACGTTATTTGTCTTAAATTGACATCAAATGGCCATTCAATTAAGTTCAGAGATTAGAAGGTTAAACAATTTGGAAATATGGCTCAGGTTAATAAATTTAGGCTTAATAGCACACCTTGCGAAACTCCCAAGACGTTATAAGAGAGAACGAAGACATGATTTATTTATTATTTATGTTCTTTTAATATGAAAACTGATGAGACGCAAGTGTAAAATCGGCTTAATATAGTAGAAACATATAAAAACAATACAATGACATACATTTCAAAAATAAATATGACTACTTATCAGAAATGTAGCGTGGCTAAACAATTTCAATTCAGCGTCAAATGTTATTGGAAAGTGATAGACAGGCATGATAACGCGGACTTTAGGTTATCTAGACTATATTCCGAATGTAGGTCGCAAATAAGTACTAATAAACTGAAAGTTGTAACGCTGTGCGGTTCGCAATAAACTACCTAAATAACCGTTACCTATTTGTTGAAAATACGAGCTCGGATATAATATTAGGTAATGTAGGTTTGGGCACAATAGTCCTAAATTTGGTTTACTGTTATATAATTATAGTTGGCGAGTTATTTGACTCTGTGGTACACCTGAGACGCAGAAGTTAGCGGGTTCAATCTCCGCTGCGGGACAAATGTTATTTTATTTGTTCCGGGTGCACACATAAATAGTATCTAATCAGTTTATCAGTCATCTGGTTATCATAACACAATTAAATTGATTAGTTCGGGATTAGATGACGTTGTGTAAAATGTGTTTATTATTAAATTTGTTTATTATATTACAATACAATAGTATTTACAATAATAACTAACGGGTTTCACATTATAAATATTTGGAAATATATGTCGCCATGTCAATTTGAAATTGAATTTATCCAGCTGCTGCTAAAATCGATCAAAAAATTTAATCCCACTACAAACTGGCACAATTCCCCGAACACGAAGTTTTACGTTGAAAAAGCTTCGGTATCAAAACATCGAAAAAACTGAAGGGTCGAGATTAAAAAGCGGATTCAAAAATACGAGACTTCAACGGCTTTAAATGACGTTAAACCGTGTTTAATCTTCGGTTATCGCCGCGCGCAGCCGTCGATGTAACACCGATGGACGGCGTAAGCCCTGTGCCAAATATTGTTTATAGCCAATAAGAGACGCTGCAACTCTGCTATACACGTTTTCTCTATTTGTAAAACAACCAAAACAAATCCAATGTAGGAGATACAAGCTTTATCTAAACCTGTGCACAAAATAAAAAGCAATTCCTATTTTCAAGTGAAATACACTTGTCTTGATAACCCTGTATTAGCAAAAGAAAAGTCGACAATACGTCACTAAAGAATAAAACAAAAAGAAACTCGCGAAAACTAAACTCTTTCGGCTTGTCCAACTTCGCAACTGCGGGTCTTGCCAAAACACATTTTAGATCTGCGTTGCTGAAGTTGCCACGAATTTCGAAAAGATCATATTTAACTTTTTTCTTTCCACTTCTCACGTTAACAGCTGCCAAAAATCACATCTTTCTTCAACAACTTCATTTTCCTCGAGTATTTTGTATAGAGAATCTATCGCTTCATCTTCACCGAGTATTCCAACCCTCTTAATATTTACTATATCATTAACCTTTAGGCCTATAATAATGCCAGCTTACGGAGTAAATTACCCATCACCGTTCCCATCGAGGCCCTAAAACCGTCATATTTATTAGAAATCACATCTACATCAGAATTAGAAGACCCCCAATTTCGCTTGAGATTGCGTAGCGTAGACGATGTTTAATCCTACGTTATCGGTAAACGCAGTCGCTCGATAAATGTCCTACGCTCTGACAATGATAAGTTTCTCAATTCCCCGAAAACGATTGCCCATACGGCGAAAGGAATTAGGGCCCATTTAGATTTGTGCAAACGCAAAAGTGATTTCAGCCGTCATTATTTTGGGCCGCGGGACACGATGAATGACATTCTGATCCTCATTTTCGTGATAAACGTCTCTTGTATGAACTAGTTTTTCAGTCACGATTATTTTAAGTGCTGCTGATATCCAAATATTAATGCAGAGGAAATTGTCTCGACATTCGTGACTTTGGACACGAAGCGAAAATTTATTTTCGACAATCGATAAGATAACTACCTGCGTTAGTTGTAGATGTTTTTAACAAGAGATTTATTTTAACTTAAGCAGTCGAAGGGGAAACATTAATCTTCTTGAGCGCCCGACTAAATTGTTTTAAGGCAAGACTGACAATCCATTTAGGAGAGTTCTCGCAAAATAAAAACAAGTTATTGCTAATGAACTGTAAATAATCGAGGAAAGCGTTGCTATCGAAATGTCAAAAGCTGAACCGATTCAAGTGCTTCGTTCAATTCGAGTGATTCTTCGTCTGGCAGTATTTCAAAAGAGCACTTAACGAATTTTGACATTACACTCAACGTGGAGCTAAGAATGAGATGGAAATTATACATTACCGTTTGAGTTTGGATTATGGCTCGCTTTGGGAGCTTTTGATAAAGAAATATTTATTCTTTGTTGCCTAGTACCTATTGATTGATGATGCGTGTCAAATTTGTACAAAATACTTTTGTATTAGAGGTGTATTTGAAGAGTTTCACAGTAGTCGTTTTATTATTTCTTTATTTCTTGCCATGATTGATAGCTGTATTATTTTTTTGACAACTTAATTCAGATTCTTAGCAATTTAGTTGTTATAACACCGATATTTTACATAGGACCTGCACAGTAGGAAACGTTTCACTTTTTCTTTTATAAAATATTCCATCCAATTCCTCAAATTCAATCGAAAAAATCCTTTCTGTTTACACAAGGAAAGGTACGCGGACCATTACAGCGACAGAGCTATTGCTGCTAGCTATCATCTCATACGTGTCAGTTTGTTCCGAATACCCGATATATTGGCTTCGTAGAGTAAACATACTATATGGCGCTGTGCATCGTGCTCCTTTGTGTTCAGTCTGTTCGGGGAAGTCCACGCTGAATATTTCAGCCGCCAAGTAGTTTATGCCTGCGTGCCTCGCTTTGTGTTACAATTTGAATGGACATAGACAGACAATCTTGGGTTGTTGAAATCACAGCTCCGTTAAAGTTACTATCAACAAATTTAGTTGATACAATGGTGTACTTAGAAACCACTACATAGACAGAAGTTCGTGTGAGCTCGTAACTTACTATAACACAAATTTAAGGTAACTTGCAGTACTTGCAGTATTATGTACCTATATCAACACTATGCAAAATGTGGGCATGAACCAAATGTATTAAAAAAAAAGGATCTAAGTATTATTTGGTTACCATAACACAAGCATTAAATTGCTTAGCTTGGGACTAAGTGACGCTGTGTGAAATGTCCAAGGATATTAATTATTTATTTATTTGGTCATACCTCTGACTACCATTAGACATCTTCAAAAGATCTAAAGAATTCATTCATTTTTTTTTCATCATCATTATCCGAAATCTCTTCCATGTTGTATTTTCCAACTATAATAGTCGTGAGGGTATTGTTTTTGGTATTTATATACTCACGGTTCGTTTGGGTAGGCTCGGTTTATTATTTCTTCTCTAATATTGGCATCGGAACAGAAATGGGTGGATGGGTGTGCAATATATTGCCCTGTATCTCGATCTACCAAACCCCTATTTACAGGTATCGAAATATTGAGAGGATTTTTTTGCCTTCCGCTGTACGTATCAAATTCAGCGCAGGTGTTCGGAGTGTTTGGTCGTGTTTGTTTATAATGCATGGATGTGGGTTGGATTTGTATGTGTTGTTGAGTTTCTAGGTTGAACTTTGTTAAAATAATGATAATAATAAAGATTAATTTATTAAGATCTGTCTCATTTCATTAATTTATACCATTTTTACAAAAGTTTAATTAAATTAAATTTATAGACTTCGTTTTATTTTGTAGAGAGTTATAAATATAAATGAAACGATCTTTTGAGAGGCAAAAATATTAAAATTGATATTTTTGTTGCGATTTTTTAAAAACTTTAGTCAAGTACATCATAATATGCCTATTTACAAATAGTTTCAAACAGTCTTATTTTCCTCTATATGAAATTACAAGTTTTACCTTTCCACAAACTATACAAAGTAATATCTCAATAACTATTTTCTTTCAAAAACATTTCTAAAACATCTTCAAAAGATATTTCGCCGCAAACTAATACATTTTCAAAAGTTGTACAACAAAAGCGTATTTCTGCCACATAACCTGATTGGTCTGACGCGTTGGGGTGATTTCATTTTGCAAAGTAACCCCTTAGATCCACGACAGTCAGCTGTCGGGGGGCTACACTTTAGCTGTATAATTTGAGATATAGCTAAGAACACTATGCGATATTAAATTTTAATGAAATTGTTTACCTTTGATAGGATAGGTTTTTGGGTATGCGAGTCTGAATTTATTTCTAGTTACATTATAATTTGAAATGAAAGATTAATCTGGCGAAGAGGTTATTCTTTCTGGTATTGCAATACATTTTTCATTTAAAAAGGTTGGCTTTTTTAAGTGTGGAAAACTTCATTTTATCTGTCACCCATAGAAGGATACCCTTAAAATTGTACGCTTTTAAACGCAAATTTAGGGCTCCCACACAAAACCGCGACGTCGCGTCGCATTGTCAAAATCTGCGATATCGCGCGAATTCGCACGATGGCATCGCAAGAATTTGCGATCTGCTTCGCATCGCACATTCCTACATCGCCCTACTAAACGGCTTGTCGCACAAATTCGCGCGACGTCGCATCGCGTCGCATCGCAGAAACTTGCGATGCGAATTTCTGCGATGCGAGCTCGCATCGCGTCGCATCGCGGATTTGTGTGGGAGCACTTACATTTCACAAGATTTTTCAAAAGTTTAGGTATATTTACAGCAAAAGTAAGCTCTTTTTTCAACTCAAACCAATTTAGTTTTTCCAAATCATCGAATATTGGGGTATGTCTGTTCAATTTCTCAAGCTCCACATTCATCATACGATCGATGACTTGGATGCAACAGTTTCAGCAACAATGTTGATGTTTTCGATCTCTAAATATAGCCCTCATAAAAAAATTACGATTTACGCTTGATAGAGACAAGGTTGTTGGTTGAACGAACTTTTGTGAGTTATTATACCTAGGTCGTAATCTGTATATCTTAGGTCATTATATTGTTTACAACAAACACTTGTAAAATGTTGAGATATTTCGAAAATATTTTCCTGTTTTAGAAATAACTAGCGGCACGTCCCGGCTTCGCACGGGTGTACTAATGAATCTACGGGGATAAAATATAGCCTATGACCATCCAGGCAGTCCATTCTACACATCAGTGAAAGAAGTTTTGAAATCGGTTCAGTAGTTTCGGAGATTACCTCCGTCAACAAACGAACAAACAAACAAATTTTACCTCTTTATAATATTAGTATAGATTAGTATAGACAATGATGGATGAGGAATTGTATCATGTTGTGATAGGTTATAATGACAGCATTTAGTCCACCAATCGCCTTCCTTAACAGTTTATTGTTTAAGATGCCTTTGCTATCTTTTAAATCTGTATTTTTTATAGTTTCTTAATTCCAAATAAAACTCTCTACTATCTAAACGTAACAGATAATAATCATGAATTTTGAACCCTGTGAGAGTATATATAGGTAATTGGCAGTAAAAATTCCATACAAGTTAATCTTAATCTTGAACTTTGTGTTTTACAGAGTGTTTTATATTATGTATCTCTGTAGATACTTAAATTACGAGCACATCTGCTTGAGAGCAAGTGTTGTTCTCTACATACGAAGCGATAAGTTTCTAGGGCATTACCATCGGTGTTGTGTTACTAATATATCGTCTGTAACACATGACGATTCAGACAAATAGTCTGACTCGTCATGTGTTTTATTTATGTTCACTGAACTTATGATTTTATTTTTTTAAGTTTAATTTTGTTCCAGCTAATGGGAGTCTTTATCGAAATTAAGGATTTTAATAACATCAGAAACTTATTTAGAATGATTTGTTTGTATTAAGTATGTATTTGTTTCTTTAAACTATTTTTGTAAATACATTTATACAATACTATTGAAAAGTTGTTGAAACAAATTTATATATTACCAAATTACAATCTCAAAATCAATCATGATTATAATGAAAAAGGTAGACAACTCAAAAATTCTTGATAAGTAATATAAGTATTATCCACTCAAATCCAATTCACTTAACGTTTCAACATTAATCCACCGCAGGAATTCAGTTGAAGCTTATTACAACAGATTACCATGAAAATACTTCTTACTGCCACAGATTATATAAGAATATTTAGTATCAAAATCACTTATAGAATAACACAATCTTAGTCCACTTTAGGTTTCATTTCCAACCATTATTTTTTTATAAATTCGATCATCATCATCATCATGATAAATTCAATCATATTTTCAAAAATATTAAATGCTATAATACCTATAATAAAACTAGCTATGAACTTCTAAAAACTAAATTCTGACAATATAATTTTGTTTGCAACCATCAGTGCCATTCTCAACCCTGAATCTTTGAAGATAGATATTATTTTGTTCCGTAACTTACTTGAAATGATACAAGCATACTGGCATCGTGAATGAATTCTGATTGTATAACGAAAATGATACAAACGTAATTGAGAAAATAACTTGCTTAGAACACTATAGAACTTGATTGAAGCAAGTTGAACTAGCAAGATATAGTTTTAAGTAAGTACTTAAGCATTTTATTGTATAGTATGAACTTAATAGTATAAACTTTATGATTCTGTCTAAACTATGGTACTGGTCTCTTAAATATTTATAATGCCTAACGAAAACACTATTAATTTTGGTCATGATTTAGTAAAATTATTCAAATATATTAAAATTGAAAATTTGAGTGAAATCCTAATTAGCTTGGACAATAATCTAGATTGAGACAAGGGCAAGTGGCAAAAAGTAAAAAAACCTGCCAGTATTGGGATGAGAAGAGCTGATGATGATGATGATGAACAAAGTACTCTATCTTATTGAATATTTTTTAGTTCAAGTTTGAACATTAGCTTGAACCAATTAAATCAACGTTTTCTTAATACAAATCACCAGTTTCAATTTACCTATCTATATAATAATAATAATAATAATAAATAATAAATATCCTTGGATAATAATATCTATATCAGACATGGTTGCTGTAAATATCAGACATATTTCCATATTATCATCTGCATTTCCCTAATTGAAGCAAGCAGTTCTGATAGTACCTAGTTTGTCATGTTCCATCAGTCCTACTACCAGTCAAATTATTCACTTCGCAATCCAGCTCCCAGCGATGCCCGTTCTTGTATTATTAAATTATAGTGGTTCGAGTAAGGAATTTCGAAATTGAAAATTGTGTACAGCTTTGTTACCGCTGCTCGTAATACTTTAAGTATTCGCAGACATAATTTTGTTGGGCTCAGATAAAGTTGTTTATAGCTTAAATTTCCGTTGTGTTTTTTGCTATTCAGTATCCAGTTTAGGGTTTGTTTTTGTTTTACGAAGCCTTTTTGGGAGCACCTTCGTTTCACCCAGAATATGAATAGACATTTAAATTATAAATAAGTGTAGTTTTTTTTAGGTAATCCAAAACTCATTTTCATAAATAAATTGTGTAAAAAATTACTCTTTGAAAAGATTCACTCCAGGGTAAAATATAAGCCGTTATGAATAAAAAACTTAGTCGACTTATCAAAGTATGTTGTTCACAATTTTATTAGATTTCTTTATGAGAATAATGCAATAGACGCAATAAAGTGCAGAATTGAATTCTGGAAATAAAATATGAATAGACAATACTCTGTAAGGCTTTTGTTGTAAATCGCATTGTGTATTCTAAACCTTTCAATGTCTATTATAAAATTCTGTTGAAGTAATGACTCTTAATGTAGGGAAAAGCTCCCGTCTTTCTGCTGTAGAATATCTATGAGATCTCAAATATTTATATTTTTATTTTATGTAGATACTAATCCTATTTATTTAGTATGTCTATGATGTCACTCCCTTCAGGCCCAGACTGAAAACCAGCGCTTCTTCACGTGGTACCAACCTCGTGAAGTTAGCATTAAGCTGAGTCTGGACCTGTTGACAACTCCCATCCCATTGTCTTAATTAGAGCTACTACTTTCTATACCCTACTTAATTAGTCTTGCCAGTCTTACCTACCACACACCCCCATGTTGTACCTACCCTTGTTATTGTTACATTTAGAATTAGTTTAGTATAGGCACATTTTATATAGATATTGGTAAGTATTTTGTTTTATTTTGTTTTGTTTACTTAGCTCTTTTTTTATTTTGTTTTAGTGTTGTCAATAAAATTTTTCTTTCTTTCTTTCTTAAATAAGTTAATAATGTATTGCCTTTAAAAGTTCAGGATATAGTTCAGAGATATCCGTGTGAAAATGCTCTGAAATTGTGAATTATGAGGAGCTCAGAGTGTCATTCCCTCGCCCGTCCGAGGATATATCACGATTCTGTCACTTGATGTGGACAAGCGAAATGGCTTTGAACAGATAGCAAATTGACGTTACAAGCACTTTATTTACAGAAACTAAACTAATACATAACTGTACAAAATACAAATAGAACCAGTTGAGCCATCTAAGGACCGTTGCAAACGGTCTATAGGTAGCTCAACTGATCCAAACCACTGCCAGACGGAAGCGTGCCCAAGACACTGGCCGCATTGCCACGCTGAATAGCAATGCTGATTCGTTGAGCCAAATAAGAGCCAGCCCTCGGATCACGCGTCGCTTCGACCAGACGCCCTGAAAGAATTTTGAAAACGCGATGGGCCCCGGTACCCCACGGACCCAGGGTCTCCACCCCAAACGGCAAAAAAAAAAATTGACGTACAAATTTAGGTGCGCCCGGTTTATTCGGCGAATAATCCGATAGAATAAAGACGTTTTTGCATCGCTACACTTTGATACACTCATTATGGATCACAAAAAGGCTGAGCGTAAAAAACAACAATGGACCGAAACCTTTACATTTAATTTATTCTCTTTCCGCTTTAGGAGTGGACGTCATTTCATTTTGCGTTGAAGCAACACGCTTATGCTTTTATTTCTCTGTTGGGACTCCGGAATATTTTTGCTTTTAAGCATTTAGTACCGTCTCCTCCCCAACCGAGTTGATCCGTAAATTTGTTTGGCTTTCTTTAACAGTTAGTTGTTTGTTTAAAGTTTCGGACAGGTTCTGGATTCGAGATAAGACTTTAGCTCTGAATTTAAGTGAATTTAAAGTCGTTAAGATACCATCTACTGAAGGTGATATATTTTGTTATAATTTACTTTAATGAACGTTGCAAAAGTTCGAAATTTAATACGAAATTATAGCAATAAAGCGAATCCACTGTTTGCGCCATCAGGCGAGATAGCGAGTTTACATCTCCCGTTTAACTTGGTGTCATTGTTTCGTAAGTTACAAGTCTAAGCGACATTTCACAACAACGCTTCGCTTCAACATTCATGAATAGCATTATAGCCTCCCGACTTGAGTATCAACCTCTGTCCCTGGGTTATGTTTATTGCCTTTTAGGGCTGCTTTTACCATTACAGTATTGACAACTAAACAATAGCGAACGACGAAAGACGTTAAAAGAACAATCCGACGTTCAGAAGCAATAAGCTTCTATTTGAGAGCGTCCCAAAAGGTTTTCTCTTAAAACACGGTCTGTCTCGATTGTGACCAACATGCAAAGCGTCGCATTCAAAAGGGAGGAATAAAATAGGAGCCGAAAGCGAAGCAGAAAGTTCGCCGGGAGCGGGACTCCGCGACACAAGTTCTATGGACATTATTTAAGTTGCTCGCAGCAGGCACTATATTAAACGTATCAGAGTCGAGTTTTTAAAGTCGGCACGGCGGGCCGGTCGACCGCGAAACAGCCACAACTTAGAACACTTGGCAGCATCCGCCTATTGGAGAAATAAAATGCAGTCAACAGTTGCACAACTTGCAAGCTCCAATAAAAAGATGTTGAGCATGTTGGATCCCCTTGCTGAATAAACACAGAGGGTTGGCTGACTTTGAAAATTGGCTTTCATTTTAAAGTTTGATTGAAAATCCTTACATATTTTACGGAGCCGAACGGTTAAGGTCCTTTAAACAAATTGGCCGTTCAACTCTGATATTCGTTGAATTCCGTCGGCCCGGACCCTTTGGGACAATTTTGACAAATAGTTTGTAGGGCTAATAAATTTCCATTGAAACCCCGATAACTTCCGACCGTCAGCTGAGTTTGAAATTGGGGCATTTTGCGAGTAACACTTAACTTAATTAAGAGTTGAATTAGTCTCCGGCTTAAGTATGATTATAACTTCTTAAGATGTCTCTGTGAGTTGCTCTTTGGCTCTATTAACGGCATCGTATCTTGCGTATTTGGGGTCGTGTTTAATTTTGTTTATCTTAACGATGCTTTCCTTTTTACCCAAATTTCCATTTGTATTATTAAGTGCGTTTGTGAGAACTCTTTTAAACTTATCTTGCTAATTATATTTTCAAATGAATTCGTATGCGATTTCACTGTGCATTTTTTCATCTTGCACTTTAAGTTCATTAACTTTTTAAATTAAAACGGAGTCGCTCACCTACAGGGTAAATTAAACACATCACTGAAACATCAAAATTACCATCTTTAAGAATGTTTTGCATAAAATGCAGTAAACATTCAAGTTATGACTGACTGTATCTGGTTAATCGTAGCAATTATTCCTTTAATAAGTTCAAGGTTTGACTTAAAAATGTGCATAATTACTCAGAACTCACGTGCTAATGTATTCTTTTGCATGCCACTGATCATATCAACTGGTTTTTTTCATACACTTTGTATTGTACCCAATTATTATGAGATTCCATCAGTGGCGTGTATGGAAATTGTTTTTTCTTCACCTCATTTACGTTTACAGCCTTGCTAGTGTGTAATTTTTGCAGGCTTGCCACCTTTGAATCGATGGATTTTCTTCCGTATATACTTTATTTTGTACTGTAGTTAAATTCAACTGTTTAAGCCCGAAAAATCAGTTCTTCAGATGCTAAATGTGAACTAAAAATAATATGAATATAAAACACACCAGGCGTCTATATATTTATACCTAGATCTTAGTATTACAACTTTCTATTATCGAATCCAGTCTATTATAACTTAGAATTTGTACAAATAGGTGTCTATTCATTAAAATGTAAAACTAGCTCTACAGAACGAACTTGAACAAAATTCATCTAAAACTTGAAACGTCTAGGTGTTATTTTAGAGTTCGCATAAGTTTCCAACAGCGAGATTGCGATTGAAATGTGATTCCTTGACTTCAAACTCTCGCTTTATTTTCGATTCTTAGAATACCTACTTAGCTTTTCTCTTTACCTTTCATATTCCTTTATTTATTCCTTAGAGTTTTTTGTACTATCCTATTTATTTTTGTTAATGCACCCGACCAATCATCCTTTCAGCGTAACTCTTTTCCATCCAAAGGTTGCCTGGAAGAGATCGCTGTTAGCGATAAGGCCGCCCATTGTACATGTTCAACTTTGTTATTTTTTCTGTTTGTTATTTTATTTTAAGGTGTGTGCAATATAGTATTTTCATTTCATTTCATTTTCATTTCATTTCCTTTAAGAAAAAGAAAATTGTAAGCTCTTTTAGATAACCGATAAAGTATTCGTTGTTTTTAAACGAAACGAATAACGTAAATGAAATGATCGCTTAATTAAACACAATCAGATCCATTCGGTTATCCGGTACCAATTGTATTCGGTTTTACGATTTATTTGAAAATACACAAAGATCCAAAGTTAAGTTAAGTTGTTTAGCTTGGAACTAGATGACGCTGTGTGAAATGTCCAAGGATATTTTTTTATTATTATTATTCGAGCATAAGTAAACAAAGGGGTAGAAAGGGTAATTTAATCGAGATCATCTTTGAACTCGATTAAAAATCAACGTGAAACATTAAGCTTCTCAACAAATAAGTTGAAATAGTACAAAGTTGCAAAAGCAAGGTGAGTAGTAAAAACAAAGTTATTAACGGTGGTTGTAACACGATTTGCAATATCATTACGAACTCGGGACGTAGGAACTTCACAGTTTCTTCTCTTGGAATTTTAAATAAAGATTTTTTGTAGTGAAACGTTTTGAAAAGTTTAAATTATATCTTTCTCACGGTGTTGCATTCAAGAAATATATCTACTGATAATTTTTAAAATTATCATAAAACTTAAAACATATAAAAGACATGCAATCTTTGTAGCAAAAACGAGTTTTGTAGGATCAAAAACTTCAATCAAAACATAAAATAAAAGCTTTCTCTAATAATTCAGATCCAAATAATCTATTTTAATTATAAAAGCGAAATAATTAAATGTATTATAAAGCGAATACGTCTATAAAAATACATTTTATAAAATCGGTTAAACAAAACACACGAAACCCTCAGCTTTCACAAAACAGCCATAGCGGTAAAAATGACAGTTCATTTGACGTTTCTGAACGTCACCAAACGATAAGATCGGGGAATCGTGACGAATCAGCTCAAAGTCGGGACTGGAGCCACAGATAACACAACACTAACCGCATCTAGAACCACAGATAATAACAAAGTTTGTAAAGAACAAGATAGTGATCGGTCCCGGTAATGAGATGAAATAGAATTTTAGTACGTGTTGGAAATATATTTTTTTTCTTCTAAGAAATAAGTGGAAGATGGCCCAGTGATGGCTGGTGAATCGTGGCCTACGTGCTTATGAATCTTTATGAGGCAAACATAATATCTGAAACAGGTTCACCTACGGGTCAAATTAGATGAACCCTATTTTACACCTAAATGGCTTTCTCATTTGAAATTTTATACGTTTATTGGTAATAAAATTTAATTTAATTTTATCTGTGTTGGGAATTCGTATGCACTAAATACCAATTTAATTTTATTCGTGCATTTGGCATTGTTACAACGAAAACAATACAAAAACGTTGACGGGGCTTGATTTAGTGATTACATTAAGATTACATAATTCCAAGAATTTTAGTTCAGACTTATTTTTAAAAGAATCACGATTAACGCTATTTGTGGCATCTTATTTTTTTCATCCAATTTCTATTTATAATTTAATAACATGATGAACATAGTAAAATTATCGTCTTCTGTGGCGCAGTAGGCGAAGGCCCGGCTAAGACACGGAGGTTGCGGGTTCGTTCCCCGCTATGGGACAAATGTTTGTATGTTCTGCAGATATTTGTTCCGTATCTGTGTTTTTTTATTAATACGTGATGTATTTACGAAAAAAACGTATCCAAGTATTATATCAGTCATCTGGTTACCATAACACAAGCATTTAATTGCTTAGTTTGGGTAGATGACGCTGTGAGAAATGTCCAAGGATATTATTTATTTATAATAATCTGCAGTAAACACCTTGAATGTTGCAATATTCGCTAAATTTCATTTACAACCCTATATCTCAACTCCCGTAAATTCAGCGCTGTCAATGTTTTAAGTTTCTGAGTAAAAACTTAGACGGAATTTCGCAGGAAAACATCCACCCACAGACTTAATATGAAACTTTATTAAGGATATAGAGGGAAACGCAGACGATAAGTTTTACACCACGTTTGAGATTTAATAAAGAATTTTCGTTGAAAATTTTGATTTACTAGAATGTAGATTTGAATCTCAAACTTATACTTCTTTTATCTTTCCTTTAAACTTATGAAACCATATTTACTTTGAAGATCACTATGTGGGGTCGGCACAACATGTATTCTTCTTCCACTTCCCTCTATCAGACGTCATCTCAGCACTCACACCTTTCTTACTCCATGTCATCCTTCACACAATCCATCATAACAATTTTAAATTTTACTATTCGATCCATATTTATGTATTTTATATCTAGGTATGGTTTTAAACATTTATGTACCACTTTAAGATCATTATTATATTTATCAGATCTGTTATTGCTTGCTAGGTTTGATGACTATTTGACACAACTGTCTTGTCTTGTAGGTACTCAGTTTAAAAAGGTAACACGTGCATGCAACGCATCAAACGAATCGAATTGAAAACTGGTCAATCTTTTCGTTCTGCGACTATACTTAAAGTGTAGGTTATGCTCCTGATGTAATATGAATCTAATTAAAAATTATATAATATATATAAGTATATAAAATAATCGAATATAAAAGCAACTTTACAAAAGAAAGATGTAAAATCAAGCTACACTTTGTAAATCTGTGTGTATAATATAAAATTCACTTTCATCCGTTAAACAAACATCGTACGAAAAACATAAAAGCCATGACTAGATCGATGCTAGTGCACTGCTCTCATAAACCATACGGACTGTGCAATACAGTTCTGCACAATACACAATATCTAGGTTCAAACTTACCTGATTTATTATACGAAAACAGAGCTATCACGATAAATAAATATTGAAAATTCCACACAGCGTCATCTAGTCCCAAGCTAAGCAATTTAATGTAGTGTTCGAGTTGGCTAAGGAAGGTCCACGTTGTAAAATCAATTAGTTTATATTATTTTATATTTATAGAAGTCGTTCGTGAAAAAGTTCTCATCAAAAAACTTTTAAAATCCAATGTAAAAAAGCTAACATACTGTTTCATATTGTAAAAAAATAAACAAAAGTTTTTCAAAATATGCACCTATAAATATGCAAACAATGACCGTTAGTTGAGCTGCACTGTACACGAATATAAAATGTATGAACTACACCAACAATGCATCCAGGGAAATTGAATTTCGATACCGCTATAAAATTTAAGATGGAAAATTCCAATGCTAAATGATGCAGAAATCATATACAAATATCTGATCATCATTCACGTTTGCCAAACTCTATTAAAGTTGCTATGAATTTCGCTCGACTGAATATGAATTTATCTGTACTTTATTTTGAGATGTTTATGTTCTTTTTTGCTTTTATTTTGACTTAAAATCCAAATGTTATGCAATTTAAAATTGTCTTTCTATCTTTTGACTGTCTTTTATTTTACAATTAACTTTAAAAGACCTAATCACATTTTGTGATTTTGGTTATTTTACAAGAAATTAACTTACCCATAGTTAATCGGAGTCTTTATAAAATAACTAAACCACACACCAATAATATTTTAACAAGTGACAAAAAAATGCTATATCAGAACAAACCGTTACCTTGTAAACCTACATTCACACTACACATAAATTACAAACACAGATGTAATCTAATCCAACGCGTACAATTTCAAAACATCCATTTTTCAAAGTAGCTTCGAAATAATGAGCTTTTGTCCGTAACTTTTCCCATACATTTAAGGTCATACATTTGATCCATACAACCAATGGTTGTTTCAATAAACAAATAAAAACACGCGTTAGTAAGCAGTGCGCGTCAAACAAGCGAACGTGAGGTACTTACTAATCTATGGTAATACAGATGGGCTAACGGTTCCATTATGCCTACAACAGCTGCGACTTATTGGAGTAATAATAGAATTTAAAAATGGTTATGATAAGCTTTAATTGTTTTTTATTTTCTATTGTGAGTGAAATTATGATTATAATTAGTTTTTTAAAATTGCTTCCATCAGTAAGGTAAATTTTGTCTGAGCAGTTTTATTGTATGCAAATGTAGTAGCGTCTAGAATCCTTACAACATCAACAGTGAATGGGCACAAAATATTCTGCAGCGGTGCAACTTGGATAGGTGTCGGTTCTGCGTCAATTTCCTCCTCTATGACAGCCTTCGTAGCTCCAATGGAATACATTATACCCAGGAAATCACGAGTAAGTCCAGCATCCAATTTATCTTCGAAATTCATAAATTCTGCCGTACAATGATATTTTCCATCCGACGCTGATGTTTATTTGGTTTGTCCATTGGGTCAGTGTATTTGATTTACGATAGTTTATTGTACTAGCCATTTAGATATAGAATAGTATATAATATAACTTTATTGCACAGCATAAAATAAAATAAATAATACAATAAAACAATACATTAAATAGTTTAACAATGGTCCTCCCTATCGCTAAAAGCGTTTCTTCCAGGTAACCTTAGATAACTTTTTGGTAAAATTTTGAACTAAATCTTTGAAATGAAATCACGACTGTATCCCAGGGAGCGGTAGACATTTCTTAAAGATCTTTATGTAATTCTTTAGATCTTTTGAAGATGTCTAATGGGGTAGTCAGAGGTATGTCCAAATACATATTTGGTACATGCCCACTTTTTGCAGAAGTTAACTTTCCATACGTGACAGGTTGCAAGCCCATCGACGCTGCTAGAAAGCTAACTGGTTTCCTCACGATGTTTTCCTTCACCGTTTAAAGCTCGTGTTAAAGCGCATATAAATTTTTCTATACGAAAAGTTCATTGATGCACGGCCGGATTCGATCCCACGACCTTCGGATTGAAAGTCGAGGTATTAATCCACTTGACCAACACGGCTATTTAAATGATTAAATCTTTAAATGATGTAAAGTTGATAGAAAATGAAATAGAAGTCGTTCTAACTAATCTAGTTTCCACTGGGTCATGTTAGAAACGAGAGAAAAGGAATAGGACATTAAACATGACAATTATTGATTATTAACTACGTACTCGCGATGTGAAACTTCGCGATAAGCAAAACTGGACCGAGTGTAGGTTCTTTTACATTTTCTTTTAGAATGGTTGCTTAGAGATTTTGTAGTGATTTGAAATCAGAAAGTTGGGGATTTTGTAATACTTGCAATATAATATTTGATTAAAGCCATATAAAACCGAAATGAGTAGCTATGTATGTCGTATTCCTTACTCTTTTAATTGACTTGTCCCACAATTTTTTGTCCAAACAAAGCTTCCATTTTAAAAGAAAAGAATTATTGCGGTTAGATATATATCAGATCATTAACAACATCACAAGAAGTAACAGTAGAAGACACAAATTACAGTGGCCCGGGGCTGGTAGCATATCGCTACAGCAAGGTCAGCCATTAAAACTATCGTAGATGTAATATAAAAATAACATATACAGAAAATGATACTGTGTACCGTTTGCATATACAAAGACTTACAGCCTGTCTCATTAACCTACCTTTAATTTTGCTGGTAGATATTTGACATTACTTTCATACAATGTGTCAAAACCTACCGACAGTTAGCAAAACCTGAAATAGGACATTGCAGAAGAAACCGAGATAAATGTCGCAGTCTTCTGTCTCTGTCTCCAATAAGTATATAAAATCCAATTAATCTAACATTTAATGTTATATTTTTATAAACAGATAAATAAGATTATTGTAGTCTAAATATATATAAGTTTATCATTAGGGAAATAGCTAAGCTCTAAAACACAATGTATTGTTTGAGACCAAATCACCTCAATTTTGAATTTAGTCAGTATGTTTCGAACTGTGAAGAATTTTTGGAAACTTGATGAATCTACCATCAGTACCTACACCGCTCTAATCACGTCCAAGAGTAATCACAGTCAGATTATTTTGTTTTTGACACGAATGTGCAATAATAGCTTGTTTATATTGTAACTCTAGAATTACTTCTGACAGACAGTAGGTACCTATCTACCTGTAAGAAATTAATATGGAGTAGATTATTAAAGTCTATGGTTCCGACTGCAAGTTAAAAGGCTAAACTTTGACGTGAGGTTTTCTCTGTAGTCAGGGTCATTAAACTTTATACTCGGCTTGCTCTCTATTACATATTAGGTTAGTGAAAAAGCTTGAAAAAAGAACGATTTTTTGCAGAAAAATTTCGGGCTTCGTGGCTGAGTGGTCTAAAGCAGTTAGCGTTATCGACGATTGCTTGTATCATCGCAGGTTCGAATCCTACAGGAGTCGTAACTTTTATTAAAGTTTTATATTTTTTTAATGATACACGTATGTGTGGTCTAACACAATAATAAAAATATAAAAATTATGAATTTTTGCAGATTATTATTACTTACTGATTATTTTTAAACAAATACAGAATCTTATAGTTTATTGATAATTAATTCTGACCCCAATATCTGAACTTTAGCACCTATTTGTTAGTTATTGCCAACTTTGCGCAATGTTGAGTTTATGATGAAGGCTGTGCATGGTATAATTAAATACTTTGTCTAATTTTACGCCATTTACTAATGATTGGTTTTAATTCAAGTTTAATTCTGATTTTATAGATAACTAGTAGCACGTCCTGGCTTCGCACGGGTGTACTAAAGAAGCTACCGGGATAAAATATAACCTCCCGGACAGTCCATTCTACACACCCATGAGAGAATTTTTGAAATCGATCCATTAGTTTTGGAGATTAACTCCGTCAAACAAACAAACAAACAAATTTTACCTCTTTATAATATTAGTGTAGAAAAGAATTTACTGTTATCTAAAGATTACTAGCAGCACGTCCCGGCTTTGCATGAGTATACTGATTAAACTACCGGGATGAAATATAGCCTATAACCAGCTTAGTCCATTCTACACATCGGTGAAAGAGTTTTGAAATAAACAAACTAACATTACTCTATAATGTTAGTATAGGAAATATTTTACTGCTATTTAGATTATAGAAACATGTCATAGTTGTTACTAGCTAGCAGTCGAGATCCATAATGTACATCTAGTTTAAATTCTGGTACTCTAAATGAGGTTTTAAAAACGGGAAATTTCAGAATTACAGTGTAATTGCTTAAATAGCAAATACGTGTTTCATACAACACCTAATGACCTCGCCCCAAATGTTGCGCTCAACGATCTTAAGGTGACTTCAAATTTTTGATTACTGCGAGAACAATGATAAAAAACCAATTGTGAACTCCAAAGGGAGTTTGGTCACGTTTTGCTTACATTTTGGAGAAAAAAGAACCTTTATTTTTTATTCCGGTGCTAAAATGATTCATATTTAAACACTTCAATGTAATTTTGTGACGTGATGTTTTGATTTTTTTATTAAATACGTGACATGATTTTGATACAATTTTCTAAATGTTTTATCCGAATTTTGTATATTAAAACACAATTTTGGTGAAACTTTGGAACAATGAATAAGTAGCGTACAGAACGGTCATACTTATACTCGTAATATATTTAATAGTGCCTACGAACCACTTACCAAACTACCAAAAGCAATCCAAATAACACACCGCAGCCGAACAAACAAACACTCAGTACATAATTTATCGATCATATATCATGGACTTGGTGCTATTGTAACATTGAAACAACAATCCCACACTCTGTTTGGGCATCCCAAATTAGTAGGCAAACACACAAAATGGTTATCGACCTGTACAAACGTATGTTTGTTTGTCATTGATTAGGTATTGACAGAGTTGACATGTTATTTAGCCTACGCTACGCTTCGTCTAAAAGTTTAGCACTTTAGTTAAAATAAACTACAAGATTTTCGTTTGTAGGATGAGTAAATTACAATAAAAAATATTAAACATTTCGACAGCTTTATCGAGCCTAAGCTGCTCAGAGTTGCTCATGCTATAGTAACCAGATGACAAAAAATAATTTTAAATTACCTATAATGAAATGTGCTAAACAATAGAAAATAACAATAATAATCATCGTAATATTAAAAACGTCATCTGTTTTAATACATAAAAATACTTAATAAGAAAAAAAATAAGTTTTTTTTTATTTTATTCATTTTAACTTTTCAGCCAAATCGGCTTAAAGAGTCTCTTATCTGTATAGGTAAACCTAATCTATGCAAAATGAGATACAAGCATATTATAATATAGGTTAAAGTTTATTTATATTCATATCATGCGCGACTGTGAATAGGTGATTACAGCAAAAAGAGGTCAAAATATATATTTGGAAAAGGTTAGCTGTAAAAAGGTTAATACTCTACAATAAATAGGTTACTTTTGCATGTTACTAGCTTACATCTCTCTCAGGTATTAATGATTTATATAGCATTAGGGGAAATCTTTGCCTACGCTTAACGGGACACTGTGGTACCAAGGATTTTGTTGAGGTGACATAGCTTAACTTAGCCAGTTTTAGTGCGCATGTAAACTGTTTAAGAATATAAAAAAAATTGTCGTTATGACTAATAAGTAACAGCATTAAGTATTTTGATTTTTATAAGTAAATAAAAACTTAGTTTACAATATAAGAAAAATGAAAATTTTGAAATTAACAAAATCCAAAACAATAACACATTTTACCTTTTTTCTTAAAAGTTATACAGTTAAGTAAACCATTTAAGCATTACGTAATCTTTTTATCATGAAGACATACAAAACAGGCGAGCCGTGTCCAACCCTCCAGAAAGGGTAAAGTATATTTTATTCATAAAAAAAATCTCAACACAAGCAGTAAATAAAACGCTGTGAATAAGCCAGATACAACCCGCGCGACAATACTTACTTATTCTCTATTTATATTCACTTCCTAGAGGCATATTTGACTAACTCTCGCCGTTGACTGCGCTCCAAGTTGCGTATTACCTTTTTGCTTTCATTTTGACGGTCTCTGTTCCGGAGGGGTTGGAAACCCGCTTGGGACGCGGTGGTTGCGAATTTGATCCCAGCAAGGGACAAATTTTTGAATGAATTACAAATATTTGCATCGAATGTAGGTTTTCTATGTATGTTTTATTTAGTTCGTTAGTGTAAAAGAATTTGGATTTTCATTTAAATTGTTGGATGACCGTTAACAATGCACAAAAAAAAATTTTTTTAATCAAGCAATGTTACCACTGTTTGTTGCTTAATATTAAATGAGATCCTTTTATATTTATTATTAAATCTTAATTAAAAATAATCTTCATAACATTATTATGCATTGAGTATTTATAAAAATGTTCATAAAATATTATTAAATTCTATATTTCATATCAAAAAAACTACATTTTTTGTTTTACGTCGCTTTTTCCCAGTTTATCATATTTAAATTCACTTCCTTGTTGGCTGTACTTGAATCTGGGCTCACTGCTTAGCATTAAATCGCGTCAGCACCAAGAGATATAAATTTAAAAGTCGAATATTTTGTCTAGGATTTTCCGATGTCACTATTGGAAATCCGCAAAATCGAGATTTTAACTATGAGGTGAGTTTAAGGGGTTAATATATAAATATCATAACAAAATAATAACCATTGATTCAATAAAATAGATTTTTTCAGTTTAGCCTTAGGAGACACTGGAAATCTTCTACTAACATTACGAATACTAGCAATTATATCAGTCATCTGGTTACCATAACACAAGCATTAAGTTGCTTAGCTTAGGACTAGATGACGCTGTGTGGAATGTCCAAGGATATGTATAAAAAAAAAATTATGAGGATAAAAAAAAAAAATATGAGGATTAAATTTGTGCTACTCTTTCACATAAGAAAAAAAAAGGATTAGGCTGAAACTTGAAACATAAATAAACATTGAAATACTTAAAACAAAGAATATTTTTAATCCGAACGCGGGCGAATACTACTCGTAGTTGAAAAAAAATCTGACTAAATGAACAGTACCGATTATTAAAATATAAAAACGTGATAAAAGTTCAGTTTTCATTATCAGAACAAAGGACTAAAGACCCATCAGTTCAACAAAAGATATCTTTCAAAACGACGGCCGAAGACCTTCCAATTTACTTTCATTATCGACCTTCTGCTATTGTATTAGAGCATATTGAACACGGAATTAAAATGTTTTAAAATTTTATTTTGTCCTTCCCGAGCTATTGTGAACAACCTGATAAAATATTTTATTCCTTCAAGATATTATTTTTAACGTAATAAAGAGGCCAGTGACGTTATTTTGTTTTTAGTAGAGTGTATTATATTCAGAAAGGGTTGGTAATAATTTTATTAGTTATAATATAACGGTCTCTCCTATTTATAGCCGTAAATTAATTATAATAGCTAATAAACTTGTAAAATTATACTACTAGTCATATCGCCGGACGTTAGTTATAAAATACCTCATTTGTTTATTTTATAATAAATAATTTATTTTATAAAAGAGTAACCTCAATTAATCAATTCATAGATAGTAGAGTATGTATAATAGGTATGAACGGTAGCAAATATATCAGCCTGAAGGAAATTCCACTCAGATGGATTACTCCATCTTCATATACAGTGCTATAACAAACTTGCTTACTCGACAGGATAATGCGCCTGTCTTTATTACCACTCTTACCATCCATCCGGTTACAGGCCATAAAAAAATGATTTTATTTGCCAAATCTGACAGAGTCGTAAAACCTAAGCCTACTTTTAATTATGAGAGAGCTCAAAATTTTACGACGCTTGAGATGGAATTGGAGTCGTGTAGCGCAGTGGGAATGGACCCCACACTTGGATCAAAAACATCAAAAGGGTGAAGTCATTGACTTCCATCAATATTTAGAGACCTTTGGGTATACATGCTTCATCAAGTCACAAACTGAGCAACTAAATGTTCGTGTTGTGTTACGGTAACCTGATGAGTCTGATTACTGATATAATATCTATATCTATACGTACTTATTTTTAAGTGATTAGTTCCAACAGAAATAAACACCATTTATCTTTCTTTCTCTCTACTAAATAAATTATGGTTACATTTCTTTTTTTGTAAATAGCTAAAACATTAAAGGAAATCACGACTAAAGAACGTATTCGTGCAAAACTATGATTAGCAACGAAATGAGGTTAAATTAAGGTGTCGAGTTCTGTCAGTCGTAAACATGCTTACAATATTGTTTCTCAAATGCTATTAAACTTTTAAACGGGAATTTGTTTTTGTTAAGCAAAGGAAATACATGTCACATTATTTTCAAAAATCAATTAGATTTAAATTTGGATCACAAACTCGTTTATTAATTTTTTCTCACGTGTTATTTTAGACCTCGGCGCGTTTTTTTGCATAAATTAATACACTTTTAGATTGGACATAACACAAGCATTAAGTTTCTTAGCCTGGGACTAGGTGTGAAATGTCAAAGATTATTTTAATTATTTATTAGTTTTATTTATTTGTTACACTTAAATCTATTTTTACAGGATAGCCTTAATGAGTCTAGGTTCATGTCAATTACATTCAAACATAAAACAATTTGTTTAGTTTGGTTAAACCGGTTTTTGTGTTATTTTCAATTCGTAGGTACAACGTAATATATTAACGTAGTTGCCTTCAAGGAAGTCGTTATAAATCATCCTCTACATGTAGAGCCTTGGCTTGCAAAATTCCGGAACAGAATTAGACTTATATTATGTTTTGCTAACGCGGAAGCCGGCGAGCCTTCGATATGACCTTATGGCCGTATTTGTTTAAAATACTGCAAATACATAAATGGTCGTATTCGAATCAGCTTAAGCCGTGTTAGCTAAGTTAGTGCCTCGATCTGAAGGTTTTGGGTTTGATTCTAACTCTGCAAAATGTGGTACCAAATATGTATTTGGACATACCACTGACTAACCCATTAGACATATTTAAAAGATCTAAAGAATTACATAAATATCTGAAAGAAATGTCTACCGCTCCCGGGATATACAGTCGTGATAATATTTCTTTTTTTTTTCATTTTTTACTTGTTTGTGACGTTATTTACTTATATATCTAATTTGACGTAAGCTTGACATTGAAATAATTTGTCATTCAAACATCAAATATTGACTCGAAAATAACTATGTTTAGCTTAAATGTCAACTTAGTGCCAACGACCCATGTAGGGTCAATGGGACACGATCTTTAAGTTTTGAATTATTTAAGCTAACTTTTAAGGCTTATTATTGTTATTATTTAATACTTATATAACATTATTATTTTAAATGTTTATTATTATTATTATAATCAAGTTTTCTTCATACGATCATCGTAATAAAGTTATGATCAGTGCGAAAAAAAGTAGGAAATTTTCTAAAGGATCAAGAAAATGCGAACGGTACATAACATTGTATACTTAATTATAATAATATACTAATATAAATACACATTATTCGCGAAATAGAGATCATTAGATAGAACGATAGGACCAATCTGAATATCCAGGAAACAAACTAGATGCCCTTGTAGAGACACTCTACCGGCAACCGACGCAAGCGCAATAATAAGTGTATAATAAGTATATATACAAGCCTTAAATGGAAGGTTAGAGAAACCCCATAATCTTACACGTGTGCACTGTACGTGATCATTTGGAGTGTATATTGGGCAATGCTTTTGAAAACAATTTGAAATATTGAAGCAATTTGGCCACTGGGTCAAATGTACGTTGATGAGTTTTTGTAACTTAGAAATAGGTTTTAAAGTTTGTATAGGCTTACCCCCCCATGCATATTCGACCAGTAAACCTGTATTAGCTAAAACGCATATTAAATCTGTTGCTATCTCTTTTCGTTGACATATGAGTGACAAGAAAAAAACGTTCTTTAAACCTATATTAAATTGTCAAGTTTTTATGAATAAGACCATTATTATATACCTATTGTTAGGTCACAGGCTAACTCGTTCATGTGCTAGGTATATGGTTTTTTAATGGCTGATTTCCATCTGTCCAAGATTTTTTCTACAGAATGCAAAATAATTAGTTGTTAACAAAAAACTGTAAATATCAGAGCTGGCGTCAAAAATATCATAAAATAATGGACAAAAATAAATCGTAACTAATTTTTCATTCTCAATATGAAATCTTCGCGTCACCTTGTTTATGAAAAGTCATTAATTTGCGCGAAAATATTTCCGCGCACAAAAGTGCTTGTGTCAAAAATAAACAAGTACTTTTGACAACTTCCAAAAGTAATAAAAATGAATGTTCGTCCTTAATCATGTCTTTACTCATTTTGTACGTTAATGTAGAGTTAAACCTGTAAATGTTCTTTATTACTTAATTTCTTTGAATTATTTTTTGAGTTACTGTACTTTTTATTGACTTTCACTTTGGATTTACAAAAAGTATTCAATATTTCGACACTTCACAGCTTTTTGATGTTGCAAAATTGTTTATTTTTAATTTTATTTATCTTTGAAAATTGTGTCAAGAATTCCTGATGGATTCCGTATGTTGCTACCTGCAGTTTTGGAAAACACATAAAAATCTATAACAAAATGAAATAAGACCACACGTTCTCGGCCCATCCTTTCATCCTGTATACAAGAGCAAGAGCTCTTTCAATAATTTTACTGCCAGCTTTAAAGTAACAATTGGAAGTCTTTGATGAGTTACTTTGATGTCTTTCTCAATTGAAGGGCTCGGTTCAGCTGTTAGTCTTCTTGCCTACAGTTTACGATTTGGCTTTTTATTATTGAAATTTTTGCCGTAAAACTTTATGATTCTCACATTGAAAACTTCTATTTTCATGCTAATATACTCTTTCCTTTATGAAAAAAAGTTTTATCTATATTCCTCAGTGATATTTAAAGCGTTAGTATCATTAATCATTCGTGTAGGAAATTTCCATCATAAAAAAATCACGAACACAAGATTTCGGTAGCACTCAAACAACAGTCATGCCACATCAAAATCTAACAAAAAATGACCTAGCAACCATTCCACAATTAGACCCCAGCAAAAAACACACACGGACGTAATCGACTCAGCCGTTGCATTCTAGATCGTGTCAAGCAAAAAATACATAGTAATATTAACAACTAACCTGGATATATTACGAGCAAAAAAAACTGCCTACCTGTACTGTTCACCTTGGAACTGTTGTGGGCGTACCGAACTTGATTTAGTCTCCATCTGACAAACCCTTTTTTTGTACTGAATATAAATAAAGAACAAAAAATATAAAGTCGGGCTGGTTTTTTCCCCTACTGGGACCGTCTGAGTGAAGTTTAGCGAAAGTAACATTTGAATAATAAAAGGGAATATTCGCTTATGTTCTTACTATGCGGCGTTGTTTTTATGTAGCTGTGAACCGTAGATAGTGTCGTAAAGAACAGCCGTGAGTATGCTATCTTCCCTTCTTCAGTCAGCGGGCTCGAAGGACAGTACAGCCGATCCGAGCGCTTCCTACATCATCCGATAATGACTTCCTGCATCCTCAAACATCCTCGTTAGTCAATGTTTTATAACATTCTATCGAGACGCGGAAACGTTTACTGCACTTGGAAAGAACATTACCGTTTTATTACCCTAGTTCGAGTATCAAAACAGTATTAAAATTAGGTCACGCTTAGTGCGCACTATTATCATAACACATTCTAAGTACGGTGGGGTATCGTAAAATTTTCCGCTGCGAAGCTAGAACTACTAGTTTCATATTTCGAGCCGTCGCGTCGTAATAATAATAATTCCTATGATAACAATATCATTAATAGTAAGGACACAGAGTTAATGCCGCGACGCCGCGCATACTGATCGGCGGCTGCGGCGCGGACATGCCTGAAATAATAATCGCGCGCCGACAATTAAGCAGATAGCGCCGATTTCCAACCTCGAAACGTAAACCTTGTAATTGGGCGTCGATCGACCGTGAACATTGAAACTTCCATCCTAACTGCCTCAACGACTAGAACTAAACTGTCTCTCTCTTGTTTCAGACGAAGAAGAACAACCCGAACCACATCAAGAGGCCGATGAACGCGTTCATGGTGTGGTCTCAGATCGAGCGCAGGAAAATCTGCGAACAGACTCCTGACATGCATAACGCGGAGATCTCCAAGAACCTCGGCCGCGTGTGGAAGACGCTCAACGATGAGGAGCGTCAGCCTTTCATCGACGAAGCGGAGAGACTGAGGCAGCTGCACATGAGGGAGTACCCCGATTATAAATACAGGCCTCGCAAGAAGACGACGAAACCTGACAGGAGCGGTCCTAGATCAGGCTCCGTTCAGAAACCCAAGCGCAAACAGCGCGCTGACTCCAATAACAACAGAGGAGTGACCAGGCGAAGGAGAACGGTATCAAGCATACCTAGCGTGCCAGTAGAGACGCCAGCGCCCCCGCCGCTGCCGGCCTCTCCTGCTGGCTCCCCTGACTCCCCCGAATCCGCCTTCTACGAAGACCACAACAGTCGATCACAAGTGACGACAGACCTCACGGACTTGTACTCCATCCATCCCCTGGACCTGCTCTCGCTACCGGCGGACTGCGAGGTGGACCTGGAAGCGTTGACGACGGATATCGACTCGTTCGAGAGCGCGTCCTCGTCATCCGGCTCGTACTTCGAGTTCTCGTGCACGCCCGACGTGTCGGACATGCTGAGCGAGATCGGCGTGGCCGGCGACTGCTTCGACCACACGTTCTACAACCTGACGTCGTCGTAAGCGGCGCGTCTCGGCCGCGGCCGGTTCCCTGATCTCATGCAGTCGGCCTGGGCCGCCGACGGAGGCCGACGACGCGGCGACCGCTTGCCGCCCCGCCTAGAGAGTGCCTATCCAAACCGACGCGTCGACTTTTGGATTCAATGTACAAAGTTATTGTTAAGAATCGAGGGTAGCAGCCGTTCGGGTCTGTCCGGTCGCATTATATTCGGTTCCATTATGTTGTTAGTTTAGAAGGACCGTCGCACGGCGCTTCGGCGAAGCGCGTCGGGTTTTAAACTAGGCTGTGAGTTGGTTATCGTTTCGTCTCGTTGCTTTCATGTTTTTGATTTTGTTTTACGGGGATGGTTTCCAAAAGGCACGCCTCGTTCTCAGTAACAATCCGTCTACTGTCCGTCGCCGGTGCCGGGTCGCAGGTCGCTCGCGCTCGCATCGCGTTGTCGCGTCCCTATTCTCGTGTACAAACACGATTTGGCTTCTAGTTTTACGAATAATTTCGCAATTACTGTCACACTTTTAGTTTACTTTTATTAACATTCGTAACTGTAAGGCATATGAACATTTTTTTACTGTATCGATAAGACTAGGTTATAGTCGTTTGCGTTAACGGTACGTAAGTTCACTTTATACTTTTATGCACGTGTAGGCGATAGGAGGTTGTGTTCGGAAGCTGATCGTTATTGACGGAAGAGTGTTGGAGTGCGAAGCGACGCAAGTCGTCTGGATGAGCCCTCAGCGTGTTCGTAAAGGATGTAAGCTGCGCGTATTTACGATTGCCTTTCACTTCTGTCCTCAAACTTTCTTCCGCTATACGCGTACCTCCATCCTTTCGTACCATCGCCGCCGAGGGTTCATCGGTTAAGTGTTACGAGTCGGTCTTGATGTATTGTAGGATTGTAAGGTAAGATTAATCTTTGTTCAATGGTAAGGTATGAATTTAATGTATAGAAGGCACCTATGGTTGGATACGAAGGGACACTTCAACTTTCTCGTTTCATTTTTCGGAGACTTCGCTAGAGAAACGTCTATAGAACAATACATATCAATAATCGGAATGTATTCGGGACGGGGGGAACATCGAGTGGATCGTGCTATTGAACGGTCAAGCCTGGTTTCAACTCAAATATTTTGCTATTTCAAACTCTGTGATTTACTTTACGGATTTTCTAAATTTTAAGGTTCTAGTGGAGACTGATATCGCATAGATTAGTTTTAGCAACGCTAGCTTCTCTAAACTTTTAATTTTAAAATCTGGGCATAATTTTTATATCGTGAAAATCAAGTATACCTATTTTTGATATACTGTGTCATTGTGGTATTTAGGTTTTCAAAATTAAAGTAATCCAATTTTTAGATGACATGAACGAAGTACTTAAATATTTCCTCTCTCAAAATCATTATAGAAATTCATAATTGTTTTGTAATTAAAATCTAAAATTCCACAATGATTTACAAAACTAAATATCTTTGTATAAAAAGTTTTTGCTAAACCTGTCAATTCAGAGAAACGGTGTCAGTTAGTTAGAAGTTAATGGTAATTAAACTATTGCCACTGTTATAACTATCTCTAAAATGGTTTTCAAATTAAAAATCGTATTAATCAGTGTCCCTAAATTTTAAGGTAGAGGGTGCGTTGTGTTCTATATAATAAAAAACAAAATGCTTTACCTACATTATATTCTTATAAATTATATATGTATAAAACATAAAGACGAACCTGTATATCTTATAGAGTGTCTACTAAATCGAAAAATAAAAAATACATAAAACATACTTTAAAATGTATCTTCTAATTATTATAATTGTCTTGTGTGTAGTAAGCGATGTATTAATCTAATGGAGTATAAAAATAAATTGTGCCTATAATTATAACTCTATAACTCTTGTCTATGTATTAGTGACGCTCAAGGAATACTTATAAGCGCTTAGTTTAGATGCTGTCAAAAATGAAAAATATAATAATCTAAAATTTAAGAATACTTAGACACCAGGTTATGCATTTTATTAATTTTGCTTAATAAGATATTCACGAAATTACTTCGACTGCGTTAAAAATATTGCAATTTCTGTATTTGAAATCAGTTTTTCACTGTGCTTATTTTTTTTTTTCAAAAAGTCTTTTTTTTCGATGGTAATTATATTTACTGTGGTTGTAATTAGTTCTTTCTAAAGTACTTCGATAAACAATGAATCAACGACTAAAAGCAATACGAATAGAATTGTTAGTAAAACATCAAAGCTCAAGTTAGTATAAAACTCTCTGCGTAAAATACAAAAAAATAATCTAGTAGATTTTAAACCCCAAAAATATGTTGAAAACAACATCGAATTTAAAAGTTGTTAAAAATCTTGTTGTGGGTCATCAATAATTGGAATTATCAGGGTTAAAAGTTTCGTTCAAATTAGTAAAGCCATTTAGAGGTAATGTACCTTTGTGGTTGATCCTTTAGTATTCTACCTGAGGCCATACTGGGGATTAGCGAAAACGAAGTTTCGGTAGAATTTTCTGGGTCCGTTTATGATGGTGAACTGTTACGAGTTCATTATCCACCAACATAAGCTGACCCCGGAAATTGATAAGAATCTTCTCGACAATTTTCGTCGTCGATCCCCAGTACGGCCACTGTTCTCCGTTGCTTACATAGGCTTTCTTCCTTAGTCTGAACATCTCAAAACGGATCCTCTCCGTATCCGTATGTTTATTTATTATTATTTATTTATTATAAAGCGTCTCAAAAATATATCATAGACGTGGTAGAAAGTAGTTGTTGTAGTTATACATGTATATCGATTAAGTAATTGTGTAATGAATTTAGAAGGTATTGTTTGAAGTTCAGATCGCATCGAAGCTTGACCTCTTGAAGTTATCGGTATGTCGTGCCAATATTCGTAGTTCAGCTTATGATGGTGAAGCATAAAGAAAGCTAACACCAACATAACCTGAGCCGCTATCCGATATATCGATTTGTAGAGTAAGGCTGCTTATTCAATCGCTTGTGACTGGTAGATTCACTTGTAATAGCAACCGATTAATCTTTGTATAAACATCTTTATAAATAGTTGTACAAAAGCTTCATGATAAAAGATAGTGATTTATTCACAGAACTGAAAGTTGTGTCGTTATTGTTTGAATAAAAACTTAATATCTTTGTATATACGATATGTATTCTCTTGTTGATTTATTTGATAAGCGATAAATAAGGCTTCAGATCACTGTCTTAATGTACAACGAAACATAAGCCCTTCTCCGAGCACGTTACTTATTATACAATTATATAAATGAATAACTAATTGGTGTCTATATTAACCCGTATAATATTGTGTCTGTCGAACTGTAGTTGGTCATATATACGT
The DNA here is from genome assembly GCA_947086425.1 of Xanthorhoe spadicearia. Lineage (NCBI taxonomy): Eukaryota > Metazoa > Arthropoda > Insecta > Lepidoptera > Geometridae > Xanthorhoe > Xanthorhoe spadicearia. The sequence goes on from OX352212.1 coordinate 737,903, forward strand.
TGACGTAGATGTGTCATGTATTGGTAATATAATGTTGAATAATAAACGAAAACTTCGCACAATTTGATCGGTAACTAACGTAGCTGTAACAGTAATATTAATATTGTTAATGAGTAAGATAATTAGTTCTGAGTTTAGTTGAATTTTGTTGTTTCTTGTATTCTTTGTAATACTGTTCTTAATTTTCTTTCCGAAGTTTCGTAAACGTATTTTCGTTTCGTAAATATCTAAGATTTTGATTTATGTTAAGAATATTATTACGGCTCATTATATTTACATAATTCCAATATTTTAAGTTTATTTGATCAAAATTAGGAACAAAAGTAAAATAAAATAAAAATGGTCCACTATAATGTCGATAACTTTAAGGTAGTATTGTATACTTACTATGCTTATTGGTAAAAATAATAATGCCAAACTTTTGAACACTAAAGTTAAGAGCGTGGCTTTAAGATTGAATTTGACTGACGACATTCAGATTGCTTTATTTTTGTTTTGCCATTGAACATTGTAAATATCTCGTAGGTACTAATAGGCCACATTGTTTTTAGAAATTCGGATAATGTTCACACCGGTTGTGTGCTCCGAACCAATCTAGTCTTTCAGAAACATTCGGACAACTTTGTGATCTGCTTTGCCACAGTTCTCTTTGCCTCTGACTACATCTGTGGCCTTCAAATCATCATCGATACCTGAATTAAGTGTTTTTCTTTTACTAAATACCAAAAAATAAGAAGCTATGGACACCGTTACCGATGGATCTCTTTTTTAAGTAGCACTTAACAGCTTCAAAATTTATTTTACCAAAGGAAACGTCGTTTTCAATTGGTTCTAAAATTTGTAAATAGATATTTGGTTTGAAACAAGAATTCGACAAATCGATGATTGTGAAATGAATTGGGATGTGAAAACATGTTTTGTCCAGCAATAGTTTTTAGACCGTATGCAAGAACGTTACTCGAGCTTGCTTTTAACTCTTTCATTCGAAGGGTAGCCGAGTCATGTTCTTGAATATGGTCATTAGTTTTTTTAACTTGTATACAATTAATTAGTTCGAGGTTGGTTTTTGAACCTTTTTTTTCTCCTCGTCCGTTGTATAAATTATTTACGTATGTTTTAAGATACCATAATATACATTAAATGTATGTAGTCTTTTAATTGTTAAGTATAAAGTAACAATACTGTAGTTATGGAATAAAAAGTAAATGTGTACATTTTATAAGGTAATTTGTTTCAAAATATATATTATATTATTATGGTAAAAATAAAATCATCCAGTTTTTAAAAAATAAACCAGATTTTTATTCACACCTCCTTCTATTACTATGTTTTAGGGTAATTAAAGTTATTTAAAAGTTTGAAAATTCAATTTCAGTTCTTAAAATAACAGTAATCAGTCACAAGAGAATCTTCGAGTTTTGTTCTGTTTTTATGGTAAGAACTACTACATGCCTAATAAAAATCTAGGTAGGTATACCTACTCAGTTAAGTGGTAATAGAATGTGCTACTTTAATAAGTGACATTTATAAAAAGAATCATTAGTGCCAGAAAAGAATCCAATGAAGGTGAGGTCAATGGCAGTAATTAAAACGGTAAGTACCTACATTTTATTTCTATCAACGCTAAAGCTTCCTATACGTGTGTACAAACAAACAAACTACAATATATGAAACCTGCAACTGATAAGAGCTTGTCCGAGCTGATAAGGCTACCCTCAGCCCAGCTTCATATAATTAACTCAATTTTAGGCTTATCTTGCACCTCCATATTTATACCGCGTCCGAAACTCAGCTTATTTGGAAACAGCTGGTTAAGTAATTAATATTTGAAAAAAAATAGTTGTCTTATGGTGGAAGACCATATAGTCAGGTCGACGACATAGTCAGAACAGCAGCTTGTACATGGGTCATACTGGCACAAGACAGGGATGGTTGGCACAAGCAAAGAGAGGCCTATGCCCAGCTGTGGGAACGGGACTTACGCGGGTAAAACTGCGGGTAACAGCTAGTAATAAATATAAAGGATGGCATCATCTTTAGTTAGTTTATTTTTAGTTTTAGAGGCATCTCAACTGCCACTTATGTCAACATTGATCGTGATGAGGGCTGCACGTGATGATGATGAAAAAATTAGTTAGTTTGTAAGTATAAGCATGACAGCATTAATTCCTCCGGTCAAAAACCGTCTGTATCAATACAAACCCAATCGAAACGTGGTGCGCATAGGCTCTAAGAGAATAAACTTTGAGGATACAGTCACGATTCCGTTTTTGACTTCAAAACTACTTGAACACAGCTGACAAACCTAAAATACATGGAAATTTCACCGAGTTTCAAACATTTGGCCCAGCCGTGGCTAAGCTACGCATATCAGATCCATGTATATTCATGAACTATGTCTACCGAAACCGCCCAAACAAGAACATCCAAATTAATTTGGGACTATTCAACATTCAGGGGTAACCCTGAAATGCATTGAATTAATAAGTTTGTGGTGAGTGTGACAGATTAATGTGGTGTAAGTGTTGGGAGTTGGAACCACAGGGAGGTAATACATATTCATACATCAGTAATGTTTGCGAGAAGTATTGGACACAGGCAGAGATGCGTAGATGCTCTTGTGAGCATCTAGGCATCTACCTGTTACCAAGTTCACGAAGGAACCAGTGTGTTTAAAGGATTGTCTGTATGGGTCTGATGCCATTTATAGGTTTTTTTATCTATGACGACGATAAAATACATTTTAATAGACAATGAATAAGTACTGCATGAATTGGTCGACGTTATTTCAGAATAGAGATAACTGGATAGAAAGAAGTGAGGTATTTGGCCAACAGTGGGACACTACACTACAGGCTCACAATTTTGTCCAGCTGCTATAAGCTCCATACTCTTTCAATCCTAAATCTTACTGCTGCTTTAAGAAATCGCTTTAAAACCTTAGGTTCTTAGTACAAAATTCCGAGCACAATCCAATCGCTGGACCAGACAAATTGAAATCAGTTCTGCAATGCCGCATCACGCGCCGTCGCGGCCAGAATCGTAATACTCACTTGTTATTCCGACTCCGATATCCAGTTCTTCCCATCTACTCTGGAAACCGAAAACATGCATTGTGATAATCATTGCAAACTCAAACTCAGTTTATACTATTGGACCATTAAGATGCTTGGCCCGCACCACCAGGTTCTTGCCTGTTTCTTTCTCTGGTGTAGGGAGTCCATTTTTTATTAAATATACTCATAATATATAATTCTTTTTCTACAAAATGGACGAACACTAGTAACAAAAAGCAGCTGTGTTTCGAAGGGCACATTAAATTATCGCTCTTGGCTATAAACTCGTTAAGCTATGACAGAAGCCTTGAGGCGAATAAAAACTTCGTTACTATATAGTTGTCTATTCATCATCATCATCGTCTCCCTGCTGTCATCCGACTTCCGTTCATTTTCAGTAAGGAAGGATTCTGCATAGAAGTATTTCAAATTATCTAACTTATTAAAATCACAGATAAGTTTAACTTTGAAACTGTAACTGTAATAAGAACCATAGCATTTTTTTCAGTTGTCCAATAGTATAAACCTGATATACCTACCTTATCTGGGGAAAGTAAAAAACAATGACGATACAGTTCACAATCTTATCATGCTATCAGCCGCCAGATTGTCTGCTGTGTCGATTAGCAAGTAAATGTCACCTGATAGAGATAGCGCGCCCTCAAGCGACTGATAGTGGAGTGGTAGGAGATAGAAAGTAGTGTATAGAAATAATACATTGTAAATCCATATATATAATCACGCCTCTTTTCCATAGGGGTATGCAGAGACCACGGACCTCCACTTGCTACGTTCCTAACACACCTCTTTTGCCACATTTACTAAAATGTAAGTAATGTACTTTTTTTGTTAAATTAAAAGGTTCAGTGAAAGAAAACATCAGGAAGCATTTCATACACATTTTTGATGAGGAAGTGGAACACGGAAGTAATACGGATGTCTTCACCTCGGATGTTCAGTGTATCCTCAATTACATAGTAATGAGGACCATACTTAGATGAATTATTTGAACAGGTACGCTTCCGATTGGCAATGGATGTCTGCAAGGATCTGTAGATAGCAGGGTAGCTACTCTTGACGGCAATGATTGGCAATGAAAAGTCATCCCGATCAACCAAAACACAAAACACCCAGAACTTACAAGTTAAACTAAAACGCGTAATCTACTAATAATTAATAAATATCCTTGGACGTTTCACACAGCGTCATCTAGTCCCAAGCTAAGCAATTTAATGCTTGTGTTATGGTAACCAGATGACTGAATAGAACCACGACTCGAAGTGAACATTGAGGTTTTACCTAAATATTTTTATTTTCTTTCTTTCTTCAAAAAAGATAAGACAATTTATAAATCATACAATTACATGTAGTTTTGAAACAATTAACTATGACTACGAAATATTACAATGACGTAGGTACCTACTCATATTGTGACCAAAGATAGTGTAGGTACTTACCTATACCATTTAATTTTATAAAACTCCTTTACCTACTAGATGATTTATACAGCGTCAGGAAGCAATCTTTGCCTACACTTAACGGGACACTATTGTGCCTGGGACATTACCATTTGAAGCATTAACATTATTTTAAGTAATTTTCCACATTGAAAACACAGAACTGCTTAAAATACAACACGAAACCCGACACAGCACACGTATAAGTGTTCAGTGAGGGTTAGCACCATTTTTTATAAACTTTAATAGACAAATATTTAATTTTTACGACAAAAATAACCCAGGAGCTTAATAACACACAATCGTCCGCGCTTAGAAAATGGCATTATTTTGTTTATGACACTTTATGAACTGCCTGTTTTTAAATTTTGGCGTCGATGGGCTTCCAACCTGTCACGTAAGGAAAGGTAACTTCTGCAGATATGTATTTGGACATACCTCTGACTACCCCATTAGACATATTCAAAGGATCTAAAAGAATTAAATAATGATCTGAAAGAAAATGTCTACCGATCCTGGGATACAGTCGTAATAATTTTAATATTTCATTAAAAAAAAAATGTGAGAAAAATATGTCATTAAATCAAACTACATTTCTATATCGATAGAAGTTCTGACAAAAATGTAACTCGTGCTAAGTTCCCGGAAAATTGTCATTCAAAACGCGCGCGACGCTCAGCCAGGAAAACATGTTCGATTGTTTTGACTTCAACAGTTTTCTTTGTGGCTCCGAAACAAATGGCGTTTGACCCTAAACGTGTTGAAAAAGTTTATGTTTCGAGACACCTATTTAAAATTTGTTTGTTATCATTTACAAGCTTACTGATTTTTAAATAGGATGAATGATTTGAATATTAACAATAATTCATTCATTCATTCGTTTTATTAACATTAATTCGTTCAAGAATGATGTTTTTGGCAGAGTCCCGGCTTTGCACGGGTGTAATAAAACTACCGGGATAAAATATAGCCTATAACCGTCCCGACAGTCCATTCCACACACCAGTAAAAGAATTTTTAAAATCGGCTGAGTAGTTTTGGAGATTACCTCCGTCAAACAAACAAACCAACATTACCTCTTTATAATATTAGCATAGATAGCAATATAGTATACAATACACAGTACAACGTTTCTTATAAATTTTTATCAAGACTTGAAAACTTAACCTTGCCTACGTCCTTACTAATCAGTAGGTATATTAATAAAACCTAATGAAACCTAGCTTGGCAACTAAGATATCGATTCGTTTGAGGAAGAAAAACAATTAGTATTTACCTTGTATTGAGACTTCTGTGGCTCAGTGTGTACCTAACCTGAAAAGCTGTGGGTTCGATACTCCGCTGTGGGTTTTTTTATACAAATCAGACTAATATTATTGTGTGTGTAAGTGTGTTTGATACTGCTTCACGCTCTTACGGCTGGACGAATTTGAGTGAAATTTATATCTATACTATCTATACTCTATACTAATATTATAAAGAGGTAAAATTTGTTTGTTTGTTTGACGGAGGTAATCTCCGAAACTACTCAACCGATTTCAAAAATTCTTGCACGGACGTGTAGAATGGACTGTCCGGGATATAGGCTATGTTTTATCCCGGTAGTTTAATTAGTATACCCGTGCGAAGCCGGGACGTGCTGGTAGTATAAAAACATAAACGTCTGTATTTAAGAAACCGGGCATAATTCCTAACATAATATGTCCTGTAAAGTAGGCACTTTCCAAATTCATGACCTTCCTCAACAATCAGTTCGTTGACTCGTCAAATATTACATTAGCCTAGCGAGTGACGTGTTAAGGAGTGTCACTGAGATAATATTTATTTAAGGTGAAGTTAAATAGCCGTGTTTTATTCCAATAGACTTTGATTTAAATGATAGATCCTAGAGTTTTTAATGTTTTTTTGGTGCTAATGAATAGTTCTAGAGAATAGTTCCTGTCCCTGTGGGAATACCGGGATCAGAAGTAGCCTGTGTGCTAATCCAGGATATCTCCTGAATGTAATGAAATGAAATGTGATCACAACTGTATCCCAGGGAGTGGTAGACATTTCTTAGAAATCTTTTCTTATTTCTCAGAACCCCTTCATGGTTAATACGCTTCCAAATTTTTAGTACTTAGCGTTTTAGTATTCGTTGCTAAGTTTTTCATTCGGTCATTCATGAATCTGAGTTGAAACTCAGGCCAAGATTCGATCAATCTCAAACATTATTTTATTTCTAAACCAAACACAAACAGGGAAAAGAAAACCGTTCCATAGTACCCATACTTGCCCGTCTACGATCAAAGATTGTGAGGGTGCTTCTCACAACTCGAAACGGTCAAGTACGCGTGGGGCCAAGTATGGACTTACCGACTTTGGGCCTGCCTTTAAGTGGCTATTAGAATTTCACTTTTGGCTTAGCAAAAAACAGTGCATTGTTATTGTTATTATTTGATGTGGTAAAAGGATTGTTAAGACTAGTTTAGAAGTGGCACGAGACGTATACCCAGTAACTACCAAAAAGTGTGTGTTTGAGCACGTGGCTAACTCTAGCGACTGTGGTTTTGGCCGTTGTGCGGGCACAAAGTTTTCCACTTTATAAATTTAGTATAGACAAACAAGTCAAAGCTATGACGGGTCATCTTCCTAAGACTAGATTTGACTTGTTTGACTATAGGTACTAAATATTATAAAGAGGAAAACTTTGTTTGTATTGTAATGAATAGGCTCAAAAACTACTCGACTGATTTTAAAAATTATTTCACCATTTGAAAGCTACATTATCCACAAGTGACATATGCTACTTTTTATCCCAATATTCCCGCGGGAACGGGACTTACGCGGGTGAAACCGCGGGGAGCAGCTAGTCTACGATAAATGTGAATTGCATGGGATCCGAAAACAATGTCTAAACCAAATTCGGCTTATTCCACTTCTTAAAATTAATATAAATATACTTAAATATAATAAAAAAAATTGTCGATTTAAAAACCGATAATGTTTAGATTCTTCGAGAGAATCTTCATCTGGGTATGAGTATGGTCACTCTTCGCTGTTTCCCGTATATTAATATATCTAGTGCAACTCACGATGGTTTTGAAAGTGAAATAAATCTATAACTCCTGTATAAATACAACAAAAATAAGCTAAGAATGTTGTCACGTTAAATCAATCACTTTTCCTATCACATTGCAGCCGCGTGCGCAACTGCGCAGTGACGTCACTATACGAAATGATAAATCATTACACGTGTATGAAGGTTTGATTGTAGATTAGTTTTGAAGAAAATGCAAAATTAAGCAAATAAATGCGAATAGTTTCCATTTGATTATAGAAAGAAAGAAAGAAGAAAAAAAAAATGTGTTTATTTCTATAGGACCTCAAGGATCCTTACAAATGTACAGACTAAGCTAGGTGTTATCAGTCATCTTGTTAACCTAACACTAACATGGAATTGCATTAATTTAAATGAACCATAAAAAACACCACCAGGTTCTTGCCTGATTCTTTCCATGGTGTAGGGAGTTGCGTTGGAACAGGCAATAGAATCACCTAGCTTACAAGACTAGGTGTCTATGAGATTCTTGAGGTCCTAAGGAAATAAATGTTTATTTTATTTATTTCTTTCTTTATCTACTTACTTCTCATTACCTCTTCAATGATTGGTATTTTCCGTCACCTTCCTAAACGATAGATATAACACGTACAATGTGCATATGACCTTGGCAAATAGGAAACGATCATCGACCCTAAAGAAAGGACGATTAGGTGAAAATTAGGTAAACGTCATATCAGATTATAATGCATTATAGCATTGCCAAAATAGCAAGTCATGACGTCAATGCCATACTCTGTAATGTAAAGTAATAAAGTCCAGATTATAGACTCAGGTTTTTTTACATCTTTACTACACAAAGCGCAGCCTCTAAAGGCAATCTTTGCCTACATTTAACGGGACACTGTAGTGCCAGGGACATTTGTAAGATGGTAGAGGCTTGTCCAGCACCTATACCATTCTCTCAGCTTAGCCGAACATATCCACAGAGACAATGGTTACTACGTGTGGCTGACTAGCCGCGGGCTTCCTCACGATGTTTTCCTTCACCGTTTAAAGCTCGTACAGATTTTAAAACTCGTCTTAAAATTGCAGTTGTGAAATTGAGATGAAAATAGTTTTTATCTCAATGAGCTAAGATACAGGATGCTGTCAAAATGTCAATAGGCAAATGACTTTGAGGAATGTAAACATGTTTTATGTTTGAAAAGTAAATTTACCAATTTTATGTTTGTTTATTTTAGTACCTCTAAACTTATTTTTAGCGAATTATATTTTTATTTCAGTATACAAGCTTAAAATTTTTTTTTTCAAACGAATAGCTAGCAAGCAATAACAGATCTTAAGATGATCAACCTTTTATTCTGCGACTGTACATTATTTTTATTTGATCAAGTAGATTTTGACGACAGATTTCTAATAAGAAACTTACTGCTAGTCTCAAGAACCAAACTATCTCTGGTTTATCTTACTGCGGCTAGACATTTGACATTACTTCGTCAAACTACCGACAGTAAGCATAACCAGAGATAGATAGGTTATTGAGACAAATATTTTCCTGATTGAATAAATTGTTTATCAGTTTAACCTAAATACATCAAAGCTCCATGAAATTATAAATTATGTAGGAAGTAGTGTGATTCAACTTGCGTGTCTGATTGAATGTAGAGCAACATCGGTAGCCATGGACTTAAGAAGTAAATTATAAATCTGCTTATATGCACTGAGATTAATCATCCTTTTAGAAGTTAGAAGTAAATTCAAATAAATAAATGACAATTTGAGTATGATCATCCAGAATTAGTTAACTGCTCTCATTTCTAAAATAATAAGGAAAAAATACATACTAGTCCTTTTTCTGTATACTGTGTGCGTGTCTAAATAAATTATTTTCTTTCTTTCTTTCTTTCTTTGCATACCTACATACCTACATAAAATTACGCCTCTTTCCCATGGGGGCAGGCAGAGACAACAGATCTCTACTTGCTACGATCCTGACACTCTTTCGCCTCATTCACTATCATTACATTCTTCATACTACTGCCGGTTTAGGGTACTTCTGACCTGGCAGGAAATTTATCTGAAACAAATAAATAAAGAAAGAAAGTGTGCATTACTAACCCAACCGGTTTTCTTTTTAAGCAAGACGAGGAAGTTGTTTTTTTAATGAATTTATTAAAAAAACAACTAGCCAACTTCCTTGTTCAGCTTGAATTCGTTCTTTCGTAAATAGCTATTATTAGCGGCTAAAGTTAAGCTGTTATTATTTTTAGTAAAGTAGTAAAGTAGTAGCATGTATGAAGAATGTAATGAGAGTGAGTGAGGCGAAAGAGGTATGTCAGGATCGTAGCAAATGGAGATCCGTGGTCTCTGCCTACTCCCATGGGAAAGAGGCGTGATTTTATGTATGTATGTATGTAAGTAGTAACGAAGAAATAAAATTTTCCGAAGTCCATAGCATCAATTGCAGTGAATCTGACCTTGTGCTTTATCTGAAAGTGAGTCAGTTAGTACAAGTACATTTAGGTATATGTATATACAAATGCATCAATTCTAGTAATTCCATTCGCCCTTCAAGTATCGTGTTCAATTCAATGTTAGACAGCACTAAATGGATAATTACAACGAAAACCTTTGTGGGTCATTGCTACATTAAAATGCAAAGGGATTGGAGACCTTGCACTAAAGGTTTAGTTTGCGCCTTTGTACATTCGTATGTTTTATTGAAACTAGCAGCACGCCCCGGCTTTGCACGGGTGTACTAATAATGCTACGGAGACAAAACATAGCCAACAGTACTAAATGGCGCCAGTAACAACGACCCGTTTCTAGATCGCGCTGACGAAAACGCGCGGCGCGGAATGACCTCCCCATACAAACAAACCAACACTATCTTTTTATAATATTAGTATAGATAAATAATATAATGACCACCTCTGTGGCGCAGTGGGCGAAGGCCCGGCTGAAACGCAGAGGTTGCTGGTTCGATCTCGGCAACAGGACAAATGTTTGTATGTCCTGCAGTTGTTTGTTCCATGTTCCATGTCTGGGTCAACAATTTCGTCCCGTTTCGGGGATCGAACCCGCAACCTCTGCGTTCTGCGTACCATAACACAAGCATTCAGTTGACAAAAAAACCATAGTCATAACCTATCTTACCCACAAACCACACCTTTATTAAATCTGCTAAACATTACGGAAACTAATCCAAGTCGGACCCCGAATTGATTCACGTATGCGCTGCTTGCGGTGCATTAGCTAAGCCCCACCGGCCATAACTGACCAGCTATATCTATAACTGACCAAGCTATAACTATAACTGACCCGACATGGAACTAAGAAACTCAGGATTCATATATCAGATATAAAGTCTTGTGAATAGAGTTAAAGACTTACCCCATTATGCATATTCGACCTAAAACCTGTATTAGCTAAAACGTATATTAAATCTGTTGCTATCTCTTTTCGTTGAAATATGAGTGACAAGAAAAAAACGTTCTAAAACGTTCTTTAAACCTATATTAAATTGTCAAGTTTTTATGAATAATACCCCTAGATATTGTATATATAAACATTGTTTCCAAAAAGTTTGTTAAGTAGTTAAATGTCAACATTATATAATAGTTAGATCTTTTTAACAAATAACTAAAAGCACGGACTATAAAGTCTGTAATGAACGCGAAATAAATATAAAAAAAAAAATTAAAGACTTATATAATACCAGTTGCGCCCCGCGGTTTCACCCGCGTAAGTCCCGTTCCCGCGGGAATATCGAGAAGCGCTCGTGGCGAAATTTGCTAAGACGGTCTTGATAGATCATCGAAGTTAAAAGCAAAGCTCTGAGCGGTCACAACTTGGATGGGTGACCGCAAGTGGCATTATCAACTGAGCGCTTCCGTGCTTCGGAGGGCACGTTAAATTGTCGGTCCCGGCTTTTAAAAGTCGTTAAGCCATGACGGAGGCCTTTAGGCGGCCTAAAAACTCCGTCACCAGAGTTGGCCACTTGCTCATACGAAAGAAGAAGAAGAAGCGGGAATATCGGGATAAAAAGTAGAATGTGTTAATCTAGGATATATAATATATACCTATCTACATACCAAATTTAAACCAAATCGGTCTTGCCGTTTTTGCGTGAAAGAATAACAAACATACAAATATGCTCACAAACTTTCACATTTATAACATTAGTGGGAAGGATAGGATAGGATTGTAATATAGTAGGGAGTAGGAAAGATAGGATAGGAAGTAAATAGTATTGTTAAACAAGATAGCACATCCATGTATTCGCAGTCCCCGCTAGGTACCTATAGCTGTGTCAGCAATGCTCTAATGGTCTGAATGTGCATTATTGGTCGGGGATTATGTCTGGCGCAGGCATCGCGCATCTATCCCGAATCAATTTATAATTACAGAGAATAATTAACGGGTTTTTGTTAATAACAGTTTGAAATCTAAAAACAAGTATGTAAACCATTCAAAAGGAGGTTGATTTAAATAAGGGCAGGAGAATGACAAATAAATATCCTTGAACATTCCAGCGTCACCTAGTCCCAAGCTAAGCAATTAAATTTGGTTTAAGAATATTTATTTCTCATTAAGAATTAACAATAATTCACTAAATGCTTGTGATATGGTAACCAGATGACTGATTACTACATAGATACATTTTTTTGTAAATGCATACACAATATAGATACATCATAGGAACACCACAACTCGATACAAACAGTTGGAGATCCCGCAAACAATTTTGTTCCGGCATTGATTTTCACTAACAATGCTAGGACCATGCAATGATGACAACATCAATTAAATTGTATGCAACAGGCAAGAATCTTGACATCGTGTAATTGTGACTTAGGCTCGTATTCAGAGACTACACTCATACTTGAGTTTACGATTAAGCATCAATTTTTGACATTTCTCTATGAAAACTGAGTTATGAATCACCGCTTGAGACACAATTTACGCTTGAGTATGGTCTCTGAATATGAACCTTAGTATCTAAAATATGTTTTTACAGTATGTTGTGAAATGTTTTGACGTGATCTATCGACTTAACTCCTGTTAGATAATAAACAATCAAGGTGACACGATAATGATAAAAAATGTTATCAGAGTTCATCGAACTCGTTATCAGAATGACCTGTCTCACCGATAGTGCTTGTCTGTGTTTTAGTGTATCGTTTTAAGTACTTATAAATAAAACAATATATTTTTAACTAGCTGCGCCCCGCGGTTTCACCCGCGTAAGTCCCGTTCCCGCAGGAATACCGGGATAAAAAGTAACCTATGTGTTAATCCAGGATATCACCTATCTACATACCAAATTTCAACCAAATCGGTCCAGCCGTTTTTGCGTGAAAGAATAACAAACATACATACATTCTCACAAACTTTCACATTTACAATATTAGTAGGAGTAGGATAGTAGGAAGTAGAAAGTAGGATAGTAGGATATGATAGATCGAAATGAAAACAGTTAGGTACATTTCTTATAGAGTCGATGGATTTGAAAAATTAAAAAAGCCGAGTCAACTAAAAGCCTTTGATAAAAGCGCTCGCTTCTAACATGAACTAATAGTTTTAAACATTTGCAATAATGGACTTAGCGAGGATAGTTAACTGTTCAACTCAACTGATGGTAGGGTGACTGCACATTTAGATAAACTGTAGACACCTTGTCTAGATACTCCGTTTATTTTCCTTCATCATGAAATGCTAATGAAGTAGTTTTAATTACTATAAATCTTGGACTAGTTAGCTATGTGGATTGCGGACGTGGTCTTAAAAAACATTGACTTATAACATTTTCCTTCATCGCGTGATTATTAACACGAACCTTTAAGGTTTTTCCTCAGCACGTGTTGACTTCAAGATCAGTGACCAAGTTTTATTTAGGCTTAAACATGCTCCAACTCAGTTATTGGACCACTGAAAAAAATGCTAGGCCCGCATCACCAGGTTCTTGCCTGCTTCTTTCCCTGGTGTAGGGAATCGTGTTGGAACAGGCAATAGAATTCCCTAGTTTTAAGAACGTGACATGTCAAAGTGGTCTTCTTTATGATCTTATTGAATAAAATATTTTGACTTTTGACTTTTGACTTTCTGCTCAACTCACACCTAGATGGAAGGGAAGTAAGCGCAGTTTTAATGCCATAAGACTTTGTGAAAAGATGTTTATGTTTAGTTGTCTTTGGAAAGCTTCATACCGGGCTTTAGATATAGGTAGCCCAAGGTCAAGCATCAGTATATAATCGTCTAAATCCAGGTGGACAATCAAAATAAAATATTCCAGAAGTACCTAAATGTACCTACTTCCATTAGCAAATATTATTAACTTCCAGATTATGCAAATATTTTAAATGGAAATCGAAAATTGCCTGGACTTAGTTCTTGCCAATCACAAAACATTTATCTTTTCTTGTCGACAAAAACGTCAGCAATCAAAATAATTTTATCGACGATCATGTTGTTGTTTTTTTCATACGAAACGACATTGATAACGCTGAAGGCTGAATAATCTAGACGCGGGCGTTGAACTTTTATCTTGAACCTCCATATATCAGTACTTTGTACTAATGAGTGTTATCAAGCCTGGGTCGTTCTGCACACTGGTTCTTTGATTGACCTATTGAATTATGAGAGAAGTTTTAGTATTTTTAGATATTAGCAAATGGCATTTCAGTAAAAAATAATAATATTGCAGTAAGAAATCAGCCAAGTGTGAGTGAGACTTTTGCACCGAGAGTCCCGTGATTTATGGATACAAAAGAATTTAAATTGTTGACATTGTTTTTGTCTTGTGCTAGCTTTCTAAAAAATAACGCTTAACGTGTCCCCCTATAAGCTAATTTTCTCAACAGACCATAAATATCTACTTACTGGAGACCTAAATATTTAATGTAACTTGTACAGTGTTATTAGATACAACAGAGATTTTAAATCAAACGATCTTACATCGGTTTATAATTTTCCTACTGAACCCTAAAAAGTAAACAGGCTTACGACTTTCCTTTACCACGATGATAATTGTGATCTCATAGTAAAGTTACTTTTTACGGTATATTTATATAAGGTACGTAAATATTTATGTAAGTCATTTCATGTTCATATTATTTTATGAGAAAATCTTGTATCATGTTCCGACATCAAAAACTTGTGCTTCTGTGAAAAAATTGGCCAATTTCTTCCAGTTATTGGCAGGAAGGAAAATATCCGGAAAAACATATTAAATTACAAACAGAATGTTTGACTATTTACTGTAGACATTTTCCAAATAAAATATTACTTTGATCGACGTGGTTACTAGAATATTTAGAACGGCTAAGTTACTCACATCATCATCATCATGATCATTTCCACCCACTGTTGGGTATAGGCCTCCTCTCTATTACTCACATAGTAAAAAAAAATGCTTTAATATTTTTTTGTCGAATTGTGGGTAGTTCTATAAGTTACTACAAACAGCCAATCAACGCAAGCCAGCAATATGACAGTGTCGCGATGAGTTGAGCTGCATAGACATTCCGATTTGCTCTCAGTTTGCTTGGTACATATTTTTTTTATTGTTATTGTCAATGTGTCTGTGGTCAATACTGTGCAGTGTGTGGAACTTAAAATAATTAGTCGTAGTTATAAATGTGAAAGTTTGTGAGAATGTATGTATGTTTGTTATTCTTTCACGCAAAAACGGCTGGACCGTTTTGGTTGAAATTTGGTATAGGTGATACCCTATAGATAGGACCCTGGATTAACACAAAGGCTACTTTTTATCCCGATATTCCCGCGGGAACGGGACTTACGCGGGTCAAACCGCAGCTAGTACTCCATATTGCCAACAACGAATTTTAAATATACTTTTGTACTTGCTCAGCTATTCCAAGCCAGTACACAAGAAATGTTTTACACAAGGTTAAGATACGCATAAAACTGAAAAGGTTTCGCCAAAAACGTTCAGTGCTCCCGTCAGTCATACCTGGGACGAAAAGGAATGCATGTGTAATTTTATTGGCATGTTCCCTTTGAAATATTTCTATCGGAATCTGACAGATGGAAATGAAATTCCCTCTCTCTTCATTATTTTCCTTTTATGGAAAACCTTGATTTTCTATTTGAGGGTAATGAGTCGGGAATTGGAGCTTTATTTAGAAATGTGCGGTGAATATGGGTTTTAGAGTTGTAAGGATCAAAAGTTGAGGGGCCATTAAACTCGGTTTTTGCGTACTTTTCTTAAACTATACAAAACAAGCAGCACGTCCCGGCTTCGCACGGGTATACTGATGAAACTACCAGTATAAAATACAGCCTACAACCTCCCCGATAGTCCATTCTACACATCTCGGTGAAAAAACATTTGTAATCGCCTGAGTAGCTTTGGAGATTACCTCCGTCACACAAACAAATCAACATTTTCTCCTTATAATATTAGTAAAGTCATAGATAATTAGAGATAAAACTATTGGACTATTAAAGAGGTATGTATTAAATTATAAAAAATATATGAATAAAAGTATACCTAAGTGTAATAAATAGCCTAAGCAATATTCTTCACTACCATTATTTGTAGCAATTTATACAAAATTGTTACCGCAAAAAATTAAGAAAATCAACATAAAACTCTATCCACTTCCCCGATTGTACGAAGAAGCAAGCAACAAACATAACAAGTTGATTTACAAAAGAAAACAAAATGGAGGACCTACTTATGTCGTACCTCTCAATGCTTTATGTTTTAATGAACAATTTTTGACGACAGACAACATGTTCTCTCAAGTGTGCTTATAGCCCGGGAACTTTTTGCAGAGGGTTCGTCTCTTAACTATGCTCTTCAAAAAACTGAGGACGGAAAATATAGTAACTACAGTTACATCGGTATTGATAAATTTTGTCTTGTTGACGCTAATCACGTGCGTTTATTTTTCTTCCTATTCGATCGACTCGGTGAACAGAGTAGCTTCTTACTTATAACATTCGATTGTGCTAACAATAGTAACAATTTGTGTCAAACGTAGAAAAGTACAATATAAAGTGGATTGTAGGTAATTTTCTATAATTTGTTTTATGAAATTGAATTTAATGCAATATTTTCGTCATAGAACAATTTGCTTTGTAATAATGCATTTAGCTACTTTGGTAATTTAATTTCGATATTGACTGCGACAAGTTTATGAACGCGAACGTTTAACTGCTTATTTTAAACCGAACTTAAATTAGTTTTGGAAATTACCCTCTATAAACAAACAGACCAACTTTTACTTCTTTATAATATTTATATAGATATCACCTGGAAAATACGTCCTCAATTCTTGCCCAATCCCCTGTCAAATGGATGGGCACCTTTAGAGGAATGTCCTTTGCAAAAACAAAGTTACTATGGTGAGGTGATGGTCATACGGTCATCAGTGCGTTGTTTATAGGATTCGGACATAACTGATGCCATCCTTTTCTTTTCGATCGTTCTGAAAGAGACGACAACAGGATGTTTAGTTTTTACTAATAGTAAACTGAAGATATTCTGGCGACATTTGAATCACCAGTGTTCACCTAAAAAGGCTATATTTACTTTTTAAAAGGCGAATACATAAACCTTCGCTCAATGAAATACTCATAAACATTGTTCCCCGTAGGTTACGTTATTTGTATTTAAAGGGACCTCTGGATCCACTACTTGTGAAACTCGAATTTTATTTGTATTATAAGACACCACTTTCGAATAGAGATTGTGTGTCGAGACCTAGTTCTGTACACACATAGTATAAAGCAGGGTGCTTACCTAGCCATAGCATGTAATGTAACTGTATCAAGTGAGTATTTAGGTGTGGATGAGCCAACGACCAAATAAAATAAAAATAAATGTAATTTATTATTCCTATTAGTATTATTAATCGTCAAATACTTTGTTAAATTTTAGAAATATATAGACATTTTGGATAAATATTTCATCATCATCATCCCTGCCCTTATCCCATTAAGTGGGGTCGGCACAACACGTTTCTCTTCCATTTCCCCCTATCGCTCGCTTTGCTTTTTTTATTTGACGTTCATAAAAGCAATTCCTAGAATACCTGAAGCTTTCAAACTTCTCTCGTCACAGAGTTATTATTCAAATAAAATAATTTTGTATTCCAAATTAAAAATATTAAGTCTAAAGTAAAATCCAATTCCAATAGTAGGGTCAATGACCCAACCCTTGTAAAGGACATAGGGATGAATAAATAAGTACTGTCAATCAAGCCGATACGCCTACGTTTGGTCTTGGCAGACCAGTGTGCATAGGACTTTCTCTTTGAATATTTTAATATAAAGATATCAAAATTAATAATTAAAATAGACTACAATGTGGTAATGTGACACACGAAATGTGAAAATATAAATTGAAATGTGAAAATGTGAAAATTTCAATTTTACTATAGTTTTGAGTAGTGTTGATTTTTATTTTATTTGTGTTTATTTATCTATGTCTCTAAAGATCCACTACATAGTCTAAGAAAACAAAACCCAGCATTAATTCATTTTGAAAAGAATCAAATGCCTAATGACATTAATAAAAACACATAGCTCTATAGACGTTTTTAAATATTCAATAACGTCAATCTGATCGTAAAGGTTCTAGTGAATAATTATTGAGTTTTATTTCGAACTAGCTGCGCCCCGCGGTTTCACCCGCTTAAGTCCCGTTCCCGCGGGAATATCGGGATAAAAAGTAGCCTATGTGTTAATCCAGGGTATCACCAATCTATATACCAAATTTCAACCAAATCGGTCCAGTGGTTTTTGCGTGAAAGAATAACAAACATATATACATTCTCACAAACTTTCACATTTATAATATTATAGTAGGATAGGAAGTAGTATAGTAGGATAGGAAGTAGGATAGTAGGAAGGAAGTAGGAAGGAAGGAAGTAGGATAGGAAGGAAGGATTTAGTATAAAACAATTTCATGTATTTCATCACAAAAACGAAAATAAAAAAGTCTTTAACCAACATCATCATCATTTAAGCTCTACCCCAATGGTGACCATACTCTAAGTTTTTATTTTCTCAAAAATAAGTCTGATTTCTCAAAGGAGACGAGAGTTGTAAAACTTCCCGGCTCTTATACGTTTATAAAAATGCCGTTAAACCAAAATGCTTCCTCAACAGTAAAACAGTTAATAGTCCCAAAGATGAGCGTAATCACGCTTAATTAAAAACGTTTCTTTTTACCTTTGGCTAAGTAAAAGAAAAACCAGTAGTCAAACTCAATATACTTACACTTATATTTTTTCAACTTTATTATTATGTCATTTAAGTTATTTTTTTAACTAAGTATCTTGTTTTGTGAAGTATTATTTTGTAAAACCTAATTTTTTTACCTTACTTTTCAGAGACGCTAGTGGCCAGTTTGTCAAGTACTTACATTATTTTGTCAACTTTGTTATATTTTTGTCAACTACGTTACTTTGTCAACTGCAATTGCCTACAGATTCCTCTAGTATTTAATCTGTAGTGATATTGAGAGACTGATTTTATTCTTTACAATGTTAGAGTACGTCTGATTAACTTGGCACTTCGCACTTTGGATCATAAAAAGTGGACTACGCACCTTAA
This sequence comes from Xanthorhoe spadicearia, assembly GCA_947086425.1. Taxonomy (NCBI): domain Eukaryota; kingdom Metazoa; phylum Arthropoda; class Insecta; order Lepidoptera; family Geometridae; genus Xanthorhoe; species Xanthorhoe spadicearia. The sequence goes on from OX352212.1 coordinate 757,048, forward strand.
GCTCACTTCCGTAGCCCTACCATGAGTTTTCGAGTTGTATAGTTAACTATCCTCGCTAACGAGTCAAGTATTTCAAATGTATGAAATTATTAGTTCATGCAAGTTACCGGGGGCGGCGCTGCGCTGGATTCTCATATATTTTGCGATACTTGACTCGGTATCGAGGATAGTATCAATACTACAGTAAACTGATGGTAGGGCCTCAGTAAACAGCACTAGCTAAAGTTACTCATATTTTTTTACCTTACCTACTTTTCTCTTACCTTACCTACTTTACTTATGCGCTCGGGTGTAGCTTTTTTGAATTTTGAAATAATAAATAAATAAATAGGTAAATATTCCTTGGACATTCCACACAAGATCGTTAATGACGAAGACCTTTCTAAAACTTTAGAATATTTCGAAGAACCAGAGTTCTCAGTCATTCTAATCAGATCACATAGATAGAGAAGCAATGATATTATTCAGAATAAAAAAAAAAAAAAAAAAGTTACGACTTCGGCAGGATTCGAACCTGCGATGATGCAAGCGATCGTCCTATACGCGGACTGCCAGGTACCAATCCAGCTAACAAAGCCTTACTTGCCGAGGTCGAAACTATCATTAAAATATCTAATAAGGTCTATCAATAGATCGACAATCGGACACTTATGATGAAAATGGTACAAAAAATATCATCTTGAAGAAATTCGTCTAATTTTCCTGAAAATTTCATAAATAGGAAATTCATTCTTACTTGTTATAAATAGGTTTTCTTGTCTAAAACTTGAGTTTAGCCGAATCAAGCTCTCAAAAGACTAACCTACAGAGTTTTTACGATCTTTTTAAATGAAAAATGCAAAACCACCCCAAAAGTACGTAACGCATTTTTTAAACAAATATTTCGCGACATCACTCCAGAGCAAATTAACTTGAAAAGAAGTTTGTGCTTTATTACTGAGCGTATACACCGCAGTCACACCGAATGCGACGCGTTAAATTTTAAGCACTGCAAAAAGTCCAGATAAACATGGAAAAGGGGGCTAAAAAGGCCGTTTCGAGCATGAGAAATGCTGGAAATGGCCTTTTTTGCCCCCCAGATAAAAATTAATAGATGATTTACGTCCATATTTTTCTAAAAGGAATTGTTTTTAAGCGCATATAAACAAGGACTTTAAATGATGAACGAAAACGTAGAATTACAAAATCGGAACGTGAAGAATGTTTTATTAAACTAACAATAGAATTATCATCTTTCTTTTCACGCGATTGAATCTAAGTGGTGCTTATCTATGACATAATTTGACGTTTTTTTATAGAAATCTAATAAAATGCCATAAATGGTTAAAACACGTCCAATACTATAAGATTTGGGCGTAAGTGCCTACAATGAACGTCACATATTCGACGATCAAGATAATTTACTTATCTAAGATGGACAGAGTAATTTCGGTGTAAATGCGTCGGAATATAATGTTGATCCACCCGCGAACTTTCCGTGGAAATGCAAATTTGTATTATGCAGATCACGCGACTTTATGTACTTAGCAAGAGGGATTATATTCCCTCACTCAGACTTTAGACAAAGTATTCAGTGCTTATACGAAAATGTCATAAATGTTTTGTGTCTAGCTCTCGTGATGAAGTGGTCTTTTCTCATTATATTTTACGTTTCTTTTTCCTGCTTGGAATTGTACAACCTGGGATAGTCTATGTGCCATAAACGATTCAGCAACCGTGGGTCATTTTGCCTGAAATAAAGTCTTTTTTTTTTTTTTTTTATTCAAGCGCTTAATTATTTAACAAATATACCCATTTTTCTGTTTTTTTTTAAATTGACCCGCTAGTATGGCAAATTAGAAAGCGGTGGATAAGAATAAAATGAAAGGGCAGAACAAATACATTAAACAAGTTTAAAAACAAACAATGTCACACTCACAACAGCAAAGTGGCCAATTTTGATCGTAATAATATTAGGCAGCAATTTTATTTATCCAGTTATATTTAAAGTCAAGTAATAAATGTAGTTTGACCTTCATATTAAATTTTAAATAGCCTATGTATACAACCTGGACTTTTGACCTTCAAAGATAATTTCATTTCGAGGATTATTTGAACAGTAAAAACTTTTTGTTGAGACAGTAAAACCTTTTTTAAATTTAGAACATTGAAAAGAAGGCCGCTGATTAAAAATAAATTGTGACACTTCAAATGAAAGAATTATTTGATAGATTTATTATATTTTATTTGTATGAAATGAAACATATATTTTTTGTGGTTTTTTGTATCGGTGTTGTGTATTATGTTTTTGAATATTCAAATAAGTGTCGTAGTAGAGGTTGCAAAAAGTATTAGTGAATTTCTGTAAAAATCTGAGGTAAATTTTTCTGGATTTTTTGGGACTTAAAAATTACCTTTATGTTTGTATCTAAAATTGTCTTCATAACGGCAGTTTTGTATCATTGATTAATGGCTTTGGTTTTTATTTGTTTTTCCATACGTAGGTCTTCGCTGGCAACAAATTTCTAATTGATTTAATTACCTACCCATATCTATTTTTTGTGCAAGCTTCGTTTGTCTATGTGTCTCTCTGTTAGGTTGTCTATGGTTTTTGAACATCAACATGTTTTGTAATTTTTATCATCTTTTGAAAATTTATCGGTGAAATCCTTCTTTAACTTGAGTTTTGCATCTCGGTAGCTTTTTACTTTTATTCTCATTGTCATTATGATTTATATACTTTTTGTGCTGTCTATTCTAGGTGTTGTGTATTACTATTTTGATTATTGTGGTTGTGGCTAAAGCAAATAAATTAATTGTGGTGCTAGAGATGTACGCTACGTTGTTATTAAATAAATAACTAATTTAAAAGAAACCCGCAACTTTTAAATTTTTTTTTAAATTTTATCCCAGTAGTTTCATTAATACACCCGCGCAAATCCGGGACGTGCTGTCATTAATAAATCTGCCAAAAGTCTTAATAAAAGTCACCGGAACTAAGTTTGTTAATTTGTTTAATTCAATTCGTTATCCTCTTTAGAACTTTGTTTGACTTTAAAAAATCTTTTGTGTAAACAGTTGTCAATCATACTGGTACATTTTTGTAAAACAGTATATTTTTTGGCTTTCTTTAGCTGGGTTTTGGTAAATGAATCAAAACTGACATTTTATACAATATGCCTGTGTCCCCAAGGTTTGGTAGACTTTGTGTCTAGATACTTAATTTATTTAAACCAACAAATAGGAAGATAAATAAATACACGAAGTATAGGTAGTCTCAAGGGGTTGAGTATCCAGTGTGTCTTACCCAAAAAATTATTAGCATAATAATTATGTGGAGTTTTACATAAAACACGTCCCGGCTTTGCATGGGTGTACCAATAAAACTACTGGATTCCACATCGGTGAAAGAATTTTTGAAATCGGCTAAGTAGTTTTGGAGATTATGTCCGTCAAACAAACCAACATTACCTCCTTATAATATTTTTATAGATAGTATAGATTAAACTCTTACTAGTGTAATAAGAAAAGTAAGAAAACAGTCCATTTTAAAATACACATTTTATTAATTAAAAGTTTCTAAAATTGATGAGATAGGTACTTTCAAATGTCTTACTATTTAGTTAGATGAACCGGTAACAAATATAACATCAAGTTCTTAAAAGATTTTTTTCTAAAAATCCCAGCCCTTTACAAAATCAAGGTCTGGCTTTAGCATTTTATGTTCAGCAAACTGCAGACTGCATCTACACTAGAATTTCTCGTTACACATTCGAGATAAAGTTAAAATATTATCGAAGCGGGAGGGTCTCGAATGCACTAATACATTTCCCGAACAACAGTTCAATTTTAGCAGTGCACGGTACTGTCTTGTATAGGGCTGTCGCATATCGCATGTACTACTAATATTATAAAGTGATAATTTTGGTTTGATTATTTGTTTAACGAAGGTAATCTCCGGAACCACTCATCCGATTTTGAAAAATATTTCATGGATGTGTAGAATGGACTGTCAGGATACTCTCCTAGTAACATGACATTCTTCCCTCCTCATAACATGACCATACCAAGCTAATCTATTACTCCTCATCTTTTCATTCACTGGAGCCACTTACACACTTCCTCTAATGTCTTCTTCTTGCTCGGTACACTCTTGACAGAGTGGTCGTGGTCATCAGTGTAGTTCTCCCCTTGTGACACGTTTCACAGCGCGTCCTCTAATGTACTCATTCCCCTGTCCTACTCGTCTTGTAGTGATAACAATGTATATTGTTCAAAATGAAGTTGTGTGAGCAGCAACCCTAGCTGTGGTATTTAACCGGAACACGAAAACGCGTCTAGTGCGATATTAAAATGTCGGATCGGTTTAACCGGTAGATTCACGATCCTGGCGTAGCGTTTGAGTCCACCTGGGGAGTCGGTAATTTGACATTCTGGAAAATATCCGTGTAAGACCTTTGGTATTGTGGTAGACTGGACTGAGATGGTACAGGTTTGATGCATAGCAGTGACTGAAATTTAAAACAGTTTCATTTTTGTAGGTACCTACATAATTACAAAACTGAACAAAATAATTTTGAAGTCAAAACTTTTGGCTTGACTAGGTCAGTTCAAAATAATTTTGAACTATTAGTTAACTCAAGTTAACTATTGTAGTTCAAAATTATTTTGAACTGATCCATGTCAAGCTAGAAGTTTTGACTGACAGTGTCTTTGATCAGTTCAGGCCTGACTCAAAGCGTGGCCAAAACATTTATTATAATTATTCAAAACCAACAGCTTCATTACAGAATCAGTATTTATCTGATAACAAACAAGTATAAAATCAGAAATCCAATTACAGTTTTTCACGAGTAAAATATAAAAACGTAACATCAGATAATAATGTAGGTGAATACCTTATTATTATTTGAATGTTGTCTCTACCTTCGTTGACGAATAATGTAGCGAATTCATTATTTTACATTGGAACAGTGCTCTAAAAAATATTTTCTAATTACTTTAAAGATTTCTACGGGTTCGAATGTACTAAAGTTTTTATTTATATTTATATTTATTTATTTATATTATTTAAATATCATACGTATAATATTTCCTTGAACACCTCAAAACAGTTTCGAATTTTCCAAAATTCAATTCACCTTTTTCTAATCCCCTGGCGTCTCACGTTTCGAACACCTGACAGGGTTCGAACCTGCCCCTTCGAATTGGAAACCTGTCATGCACCGCCGAGCGAGGAGTTCAATTGTTCTTGGTTTTTCAAGTTGAATTCTGTTTTAGCATGTAAAACAGTTTCAGTATTTTCGTTTGGATTTGCAGAGATGCTGCTTATGACGGGATTTGAGAAGGGTGACTGTGTTGCTGGTTTACTCAGGACATGTTTCTATACGGCGGCATTTGGATTAAATGTTACAAATTTTTATTGTAAAAATAAAATAAAGGAGAAATTGTCTTAGACTTAAGAAAAACTGGATCTACCGATGTATAGGATGAATCGGGATGGTTATAAGCTATATTTTATCCCGTTGGTTTCATTAGTACATCAGTGCAATGCCAGGACGTTTTATTATTTTTTTATTTACGTAAAAGAAATACATATTTAAGCTTAATTTAGTGCCTAAAAACCTTATAGGTTTGACTAGACTCTCACACTTGTCATAAATACGTAAGTATAAAAAGTATCTATTTTTGCAATGTTCTAGATTCTAGAACATTTAAAAATACATGATGCTGACAAGTTCTTTATATTTTTATATAATCTAAAACTTAACAAAACATACATTCTTTTGCCTACACTTAACGAGACACTGTGTAGTACCTGGGACATTATCGGGATGTTATCCTTTTCAAGGAAATTACACTCTAAATCCAACAATATTACCTAAATACCTACATATTATAAAATCATATTTTTTATTTATTTCAGAAAACGGCGTAGATTTCTGGGTGATCAAGAACTCGTGGGGCAATATTTCTACTAGTTATTAAACTAATAGAACAGTCTTGCTCAAAATTTGGCCACTCTCGCTCCGTCGTCGAATAGTTTCGCGTCTGTCAGTCGGCTTTGAATGGGATTTATTATTTTTATTATTGTTTTGCTGTGAGCACAGTTCTCGCCTTATTCTTGAAACACTAAAGACACGATTTTAAGTCGGCGTTCGTTTGTTATGAGTAAGTGGCCAACTCTGGTGACGGAGTTTTTAGGCCGCCTGAAAGCGTCCGTCATGGCTAAGTGACTTTTGCAAAGGGACCGACAATTAATTGACGTACCCTCCTAATAGTCACTGTTAAAACTACTATATTAGTAGGAATTCTTGCTTGTTACAACTAATTTTAATATTATGTCTTTCTATGGTTTTGCTTGCCCAGTGTGTATTTATATCTATTGATAAACGGTATTAGTAATCTTTGGATGATATTGAATTTGAGGGAAACTAAACGGCATGTGCGATATCATTATTCATATTCTCTTTAAGTAGTTATGCAAAGTGATACTCAATTCATGATAGGAACCCATACTGATTGTTATGACTACGTGGCCCATGAAATGATTGAGACATTTTATAGCCTAGTTCATTTAAAAAAGGTACATTTTCTTGTTTATTTTAAGATGGAAGTGTTATTACCATGATGTCAAGATAAATAAAGAGTAAGGGCGTTTGTCCACCGCCGCCGTCACCGTCACGTCACCGAGAACGAGATTATTTCGGGCCGAGTTTAGTATGGCGCATGGCGGCCGGGATGACGGCGCTCGAGTGACGGATGTGCGGTGGACACGCGGCTAAGTAATGTAATGTAAATGTATGTACCGCTACTTCGGCGCCGTCATCTCGTTCTCGGTGACGTGATGGTGACGGCGGCGGTGGACAAACGCTCTAAGCCGACGGCGTTTAAAAAGTGAAAGTGGCGACCAAAAGTCGTGTCCGTTAAAAGCTATGTTCTTGGCTTAAGTTATGACTGGAGTAGCGTTGGAGCCGTTATTAAACCTTTTTTTTCTACCCTCTTTGTGCCACAGAACATAATACTCAAGAGAAGAACGACAACTTCATACATTTGAAATGCATACACGGAGCACACTAGCGCTCCACTTAATGCCAAATGTACTATTCTGTAGCGCGGCAGATTCAAATTCTGTAGCGCGGCAGATTCAATTAATAGAATCGAATTGACTTTTCATTATATGGCATAGAAATATAGAATTTTCGTTTACTGTTGTAGTAAACGAAAATTCTATATTTCTATGCCTTATAATGTTTTTATAAAAGTAAGTTTGGCTGTTTAGAACCTCCAGGTTATAATCCTAGCCTACCTACCTATAAACTTAACCTCCTTTGGCAATCGGGTAAAGTTCAAAGTTAAAACAGTTAACGAAAATTCTTATGCCTTAAATTTAAAATAGGTACTTAAAAACGGATAGTAAATAAAACAGAATTTTAAACGTTCTATCACATCTATTTATTTTGTTCTTCAAAGATTTCATTTCATTTCAAAAGTCATTTTCGCACAGGAAGAGTCACTAGCCGAAAATCACAAATAGCGTAAATTTCGCATTGAAGTCTCTATCTCACAAATTTTTGAGGGCACTGGAAGCACACCGAAAACTAAAATGTTAGTTTCACACTAATTGAGTCCTATGAAAACTATCAGACAGAAAATTAGAGAAATTAACGAATTTACCGGCACCAAGTCAAGTAAAGTAAACAAAACAAACAACCACAGAGTACTTTGCTACCACCATAAACCAGCCAGTGTTGCCATTTCATAGAACCATATTCTAACAAATCTTATCTTAATAAATTATAAAACAATTGCTTATTTCATTAAAATTTGTAGTTTTAGTCTACAAATAATCGAAATCAATGTGAAATCAGTGTTTAAACAATTTTTACTCTATTTTTAGGTAGTAAAATGCTATTTTCGGTTGTCTTTCAATAATAAAACCTTCCAAAATGGTAGCTACGTTTTGAGTCTTGCCTGATCCTGCTATCCTTTTCTTTTGTATAGCGTTGTCCTCTTTTGGTATATTATGCCAGTGCTTGCATTGGTTCTCTAGTAAGCTGACCCCCCCTGCTTTGTGCTCAACAATGAGGTGACTCTCAGGGTGTTAGGGTGATTGTTGGTTTACGAAAACATCGGAAAAATTAAATTGATTTTTCCTCATGAATATTATATTGTTTATAACTTGACGTTTCTTACGTTTTGTTTATTGAATGTTGTTGGATTACAATGTGTGTTCCGGTGGTTTGTCAGATAGGATTATTACTATTTTACTAAATATTCTCTTGTATTTACATTGATTTTAACATTATTCACAGCAAAATAAAAATAGTATTACTCAAGGTTTGAATAATCTAGATTACCTACATAAGTCAGATACCTCATCTCGAACATTGTTCTTTTTTCTTTGGGCTATTTTTGTGTTTGATTTTTGCGGCGCCTCGAGCGGGCGTTTAGATCTAGCCTGCAATCAGAAGTAAGTAACTCCATTTAGTAAGTTTTGCTAACTGTAGGTAGATATTTGACACAATCCATACAAAAAAATACAAATAGCTAAAACAGTAAGCAAAACCAAAGACAGATATGTTACTGAGACTGGCAGTAAATGGACACCCGAGTTTGCATGAAAAACTTTACCTTAAAATTATAACAATAATTATTGTTATAATTTTTAATGTCAATATTATCAAACATTGTTTTTTTCCCGTATTACATGGCGTATGTAGGTACCGTTGTATAGGTTAAATGTGAAGAACCTTATTTTGTTTGTTCAGCCGTGGAGGTAAAGCTTACGACTCATGTGTCATAAGGAAGTCGGTTTTATAATTGGTATGTTTTGTGTGATAATATATTTTCATGTTTTCACCAAAAATATTATTCGTTTTTATCCCTAGTAATCATCATCAGCCCTTCTCATCCCACAGCTGGGTATAGGCCTCTCTTCGCTTCCGCCACTCGCCCCTGTCACGCGCCAATCTAACCCAAGTCCGACCTGCGGTCTTAACTATGTCGTCAACCCATCTTGTCGGCGGACGACCCACACTTCTAACCCTATATTCTATATCTTAGCCCTAGTAAATAAAACTGTTTTGACATTTTTTAAACCACTTCACAGATTATCTTGACTCGGTATCGAGTTGATATCTGTCGACTCGGTATCGAGGATAGTATTACAACAGTGAACTGGTGGTAGGGCCTCTCACTAGTCTACTGGCTTACGTCTGTGTTGCCACATTGTTTGTATCACGGCTTTTACGGCGAACCCTAAGGTTTATTAAACTCGAGTTTATTTTAGCATAGTTCTATGCCCTTTATGAACTTTACACAGCTGTCTAGTTCCTGTATTATGTCAATATTTATTTTATTGTTTGATAAATGCACGCTGTAACTATACCTTATGTTATAAATATAATCACACGGGGTTTAAATACATTAAGGGGTTTATTCATAAAAACTTGAAAATTTAATACAGGTTTTAAGAACGTTTTAGAACGTTTTTTTCTTGTCACTCGTATGTCAACGAAAAGAGATAGCAACAGATTTAATATGCGTTTTAGCTAATACAGGTTTTAGGTCGAATATGCATAATGGGGTAAGTTTACATCGTAATAATTATAGCACAAATTCCAAACTGACTTGTCTTCTCATGATAAGTCATAAATTTGTTTCTTATTATATAATTAACAAAATTAGAACTTTTTTTTTTACCTTCATACTTATTTCTGTTTAGCTGCAGTGGTTTCTATAGGTAACAGAAACTAAACAACTACATATTTACATATTTTTTTTTATATATTTTTTTAACCTATACTTTCCCACTGCTGGGCAAAGGCTTCCCCCAATTGTTTCCATTTTTCTCGGTCTTTTCCGAGGTCCCACCAACCCTTTTGAAAGGTGTCGAGGTCATCTCGCCACCGTTTCCTTGGCCTGCCCCGGCTTCGTTGCCCATCTGCTGGCACCCATGGCGTAACGATCCTTGCCCACCTCTCATTACTGTACAAATTACATATAGAACCAGTTGGGCCAAGGACCGTTGTAAACGGTCTATAGGTAGCTCAACTGATCCAAACCACTGCCAGACGGAAGCGTGCCCAACTGGCCGCATTACCACGCTGAATAGCAATGCTTATTCGTTGTGCCAAATAAGAGCTAGCCCTCGGATCACGCGTTGTTTCGACCAGACGCCTTGAAAACATTTTAAAAACGCGATGATTAAATTATATATTTTCGTACTTTATATACATATTCGTACATTACATGCCGTACTTCAATCTCGTTAGTTCCGTATAGTATGTTTTGACACAGATGAAAGTTGTTCCTAAGGTCACACTCTCCATATCTAGTGCCCTGAATAATTTTACGACTAGAAATGAAATGCATGCTTTCTATCATAACTTTGGCTCAGTTTTCAATTCCTTATCTTCGACCTAAATAGGGCCATCGACACCAAACCAACGAGAGCACTAACCGATCGTTTAGCAATCCGCGATTACTGAGCCGATATTATCTCTGTACGATTAATGGTGGCCCTTTATCCAATGTCGATAACCACTTCATAGTTTAATGCAACAACTACCATACCCCTTCGTGGGAAACTGATTCATGTTGCAACATCCTTACGGGTCGTAATCGACTGTTTATTTAAAAGCTTTGGCCTGAAATTCAGTGTCAAGCGATAAGTGATCATGAGAAATGGATTGTAGGTTGTTTTTTGAGTGAGGAGGTATATTTTCTAAATAATAGGCTATGTGCAGAGTCAGTAGTAAGTCCTTGGGGGACAATAGGTAGGTCTGCAACAGATATATCTTCGGAACGAGACAATTGAAGAATAACAGGAATATTAATCGGTAGCGGTGAGATCTTTACGGTCTACATTTTGTATAATTTAATTTGATGTACAATTGATGTCGAGATTCATTAGTTCATTGCATTTATTCAACAAACTTCAAGAAAAAAAGTTGTATTTTCTTACGTATGTATTATATCGTGGTAGGAGATACGTGGTGTTTGACTCTGTTGTGGCTTTAGCCTACAACGTATCCAACATGCGGCTGACGTCACCACCATAAACCAAAAAAAAAAAACTAAGACCAATTTTAAACAACTTAGGTCTTAAAATTTGATCTTGCGCTCAAAACGGCGGCAAAAAACACGATGGATCCTTTTACATCCTCAAAACGTCTGAAAACATGCACCAAAATACCTCAACAAGCAACTCAAGCATACTAGACTTCAGACTAAGTCTAGACCGTAGCGAAGTCAACGTTCATAACCTAAAATAAATCGATATTTCCAAAGACTTATTGAAACTTCTTAAACTTACTTGAACAGGACTTAGTCCCAAAGTGGAACTTCTCAATTTTCAGTTTAAGCTAATTGAAGTTGCCTGAAAATGCCGCTTAAGTTGGGAAAAAGTAAAAGGAATAATTTTTAAGTTTGTGTTAAAAGTTTTAATCAGTTTTGAAGGTTGGATAGTGTACGATAAAACTTTGGTACCTAATTGTGGTTTTATGTGAAAATGCATTTGTAAATAATTGCGAGGTTGCGGGTTCGATCCCCGCTACGAGACAAATGTTTGTATGTTCTGCAGATATTTGTTCCGTTTCTGGGTGTTTTCTATCTATAATGTGTATGTATTTACAAAAAAATATATCTAAGTATTATATCAGTCATCTGGTTACCATAACACTAGCATTAAATTGCTTAACTTGGGGACTAGATGACGCTGAGCGGAATGTCCAAGGATATTTATTTATTTATTTATTATTTAATTGTATGATGAATTGTTTTTAGTATAGCGACGTAATAAAGTTGTAAAAAAATTTTTTCGTGAATAAAAAAATCCTTGGACATTCAACACAGCGTCATATAATTCCAAGCTAAGCAAATTGATGCAAGCATCAATTATTTAAGTTATATGGTAACCAGATTACTGATATAAGACTTAGATACATTTTTTAAGTACATACATACATATCATACACATATAATATATTTCAAACTCAATTTCTACAGCGTTTTATTTGAATGTTTAAATTCTCTTGACTATGCAACGTCACACACTCCTCATAAAAAGTGCATAGGTATTCGCTTTAAAAACAAATACACTTCTAGTTTTATCTAAACTTTTTTTGAAATTGTCGGAAATAAAAACAGTACCGCGTGATTTCGACCATTTTATTTTTCCTGGACACAGGCTGATGTTTTTCAGTCCAATAATGCGATTTCTGTGTACAAACTAATTGCATCTGAGAGTTGGATTTGGTGTCCGCTGTTACAGGATGTTGTGTAAAAACTAAAACCAATTGGCCTGGCAATTGGAATAGTTCGATTTTTATGTAGGTACAAATTTTTTTTGATCGAGATTTTGTTTCTGTGGTTTTTCAAATTTCAAATTATGTTCGCTTTTGTTATGAAATGTATTTTCAGCTACGATTTTCTTTTTAAATTTTGTTTCTATGAGTATATTTTATTCCGACAATTTCTTTTTTCACAAGGTGCAAACGTAACCGCGTCTTAAACAGCAACATGTCAGTATCTACGAGTAAAGTAGTTTAGCATAGATTTACTGAGGTTTTATTTCAAAGGCGTTTGCCGAGTCAACTAGGGAATTTACTAAAAAAACTAGACTAAGATTGCGATTTTATCCGCCTGTAGCTTTCAGGAGAAGAGACGCCACCTGTGACAATGGACTCAAGTATAAAAACAAACAGAACAGAAATGCGAGTTGTAGTGATGTCAATCGTATCCGTATCCGTATTGGAAATAATTGTTTTTGCAAACTTTTAATTTCTTTAATTATTATTATGTATACCTATATATATAATATAGGTATACATAACTATATATATAATAAGTTTGCAACGTTAGAAATGTTGATTTCTGTTAAATATGGGAATCTATAAAATTTGGTTGAATAAAGATTGCCTATTCTTATTATTCTTATAGTGCTTATGCCATTTTTGGAATTTATAACATTTAAAGAAATTTATATTTTTAGTATCTATAGTACCTATAATATTCTAGTAATAATTATTACCAGAATTAGGTAGGTATATTTTTAATTAATAGTTGAATAGGCTTGCCCAAAATTTTATTCAGATAGGTGGTAGCCGTGATTGTATTAGTTTTTTAAGATACTAAAAAAATATCTAAGATCTTTATACACAGTATTTATAGTCAAGTTATTTCAAGTTCTTGCACTTGTTATTTTGATCCGAAAATCATACAAATCCGTATTAAAACATTTACTCACATCACTATCTCTCACTATCGAAGTTTGTACGGAAAAGTGTAATTTCAGCCACTTTTCAGATTAAAAGTGCGCGATTTTTCAATTGGACCCGAAGCTGGATTGAAAGTTTACTTTTTAAAAAGGTTTTGCTTGTCGTGGCTACCTTAGTCAAAGTCGTATTAACGACCACAGAGAAGGGAAAATATTTAGAGTAATTTCAATCTTAATCACATAATAAAATAATCACTTGCCATAATCCACTTAAATTTATAAATGCGCAAGTTTGTGAGTATGAATGTTTGTTGGTTAGGCTGAACTGATTATAACTGAAGTAAATATATATAGCTGAGAGGATGGTTTAGGTGCTGGGCAAGCCTATTCCATCTGAACAATGTCCCAGGCACTACAATATTGTCCCGTTTAGTGTAGGCAAATATTGCCTCCTGACGCTGTATAAATTTATTTAAGTATTTATTTATTTATTTATTTAAAATCATCTAGTAAAGATTGTGTAATGATGTAAAAGGCCAGTTTTGAAATAGTTAGATTTACAAGTGACTCAAATAGAGTGAAAGGTACTCTGATTAAACACAAGTAGGTAAGGTACGAGCCGGTTCACGGGTGTTGTTCGACCGTGCATCGAACCCCGTGTCCTTGGCCCCGGTGCAACGTACAGCCTACAGATCGGATTTACACTGACGACTGTATTATGGAAAGAGCATGAGGCTTTACAATGAAATATTATTATTCGGTATTACCACAGATTACATAAGTACAGATATCTCGAACATTGAAATGACTCCTTCTTTTTTCGTCGGGCTATTTTTGTCTTCTTTCAATGTGATTACAATAACACAAGCATTTAATTGCTTAGCTTGGGACTAGATGACGCTGTGTGAAATAGTAGGTACAATTTAAACTTTCGCAATCTTTAGGTAGAGATAATTTTTTCATATAAAGCTGTGTAGAATGCACAACGATACTTATTTTCTACTATTATTTTCTTATTTTCAGATACCGCTTCCAGTTCACTTTATATCACAGGTCGTCGTCTGGCAAAAGGTTGTGAGCGATGAACCTTCCTGTGGATTTGTTCTTATTGCTCGGCTCTGCAGTGCCCCAGTACCTATACCATCCTTTGAGAACTGTTCTATACAGTCGCGGAATAAGGTTGGCCGCCTTAAGATCTGTTATTGCTTGCTAGTTTAAACTTACAACTAAAAAGGGAGTTTCGTTGAACAGTTAATAGAGTCACCTAGCTTATTAGACTGTAAATTTTTAAGTGAGCCTCGAGGTCCTACAAAAATAAATACATTTGTCTTTTTTTCTTTCAAAACAGGCTTGATGGGTTTTCAAATATTTTTTTTTTACAATATTTTGCATTTCAGTTTTGCTTTCTTTTTTAAAAAAATTACGATCGTCTGTTTTACAATGACAGCCGATATCCCGCTATATTCTACCGGAATTATTTTTATTGAGGTGGTCTAAAGAGTTGTTATAACTAAAGGCAATTAGTAGGTTCGTTAACTTAATTACAGTGATTGTCTAGCACTAGGTACTCGAGAGCTGTAGGCTAACTATGACAGTTAAATAGTAAAAGCGATTCAGTTTAGGTCCTATAATGAACTGCTTATATGTTAAAGCGCTGATGTAAAGTTTGGTCTAGGGACGATAGGTGGCGCCGCAATAATCAAACACAAATAACCCGACGAAAAATGTGTCATTTCAATGTACGAGATGAGGTATCTGTACTTATGTAATCTGTGGTATAAGCTACATTAATCGAACAGTATAAATCAATTGATAGGCGAACTAACAATCGAATAGTAGTAATCGATTATTGAAAATCAGTAGGCTTGTATGTTTGAATACGTATTGGCATTTGTCAGTAAAAAGGACATCAGTTCACTCGAATATGCAAAGGCAATAACAGGGGTGGCAGACGGTGAAATTCCCTCGCAATCTGCATATCTTGCATTGCATTATCGCGTCGGGAAATGGACGACAAACGTGCCCGGAAAATGAATGGAAGGGGCAAAGCGTTTTTGCAAGCGTTTACTTTGAAGCTGATGCAAGTTTTGTCTATCATTGTGCAAAGGATAATTGAATTTATTTTTTAATTTATCAGCTAGTTTGAAGAAGACTAGTTTTCGCATAGCATTTCAAACACTTATAATGGTGGTAACCACCACTTAGGTATTGAATTATCAGTATTAAGTCTTGCTAAAAGTTTCAGTTTTGAAGTTCGGACGATCGCTTGTATCATCGCGGGTTCGAATTCCGATGAAGCCGTAATTTTTAGTAACATTTTTCATTTATTATTTCAAATGTCCAAAACACTCTACTAATATATCTATCGTACTTAGTTAGGTTATACAGCATGTTTTATTTAATTTTTAAGTCGCTTCTTGTATTCTTGTATCGTTGTCACCAAATGCCACACTAGTCTGGTACTGTGGTTTTGATTTGAAAACTTTTTCAGGAATGTTGGGGCTTTTTGTAGCAAGTGCGACTCGAAAGTCATTTTGTTAACATTTCTGGAGTTACAGCGAATTGTTTATTTATATTCTAGAATGTTCTGAGTAACTTTGTCACTTTAAA
Source organism: Xanthorhoe spadicearia (assembly GCA_947086425.1). Lineage (NCBI taxonomy): Eukaryota > Metazoa > Arthropoda > Insecta > Lepidoptera > Geometridae > Xanthorhoe > Xanthorhoe spadicearia. The sequence goes on from OX352212.1 coordinate 772,859, forward strand.
ATTGTTTTATTTGTTTGATGTAATGAAACTTACAGTAAAGCTAGTAAGGTCGTTTCTCTTTTTTGATTACATTTTGACAGCCTCTGAGGCGCAGTGGCCCGCCTGAAACGCAGAGGTTGCAGGTACGATTCTCGCTGCGAGAGAATATGGTCTTACCTTTGAGGGTATGTACCAAATATGTATTTGGACATACCTCTGACATCTTTTGACATCTTGAAATGATCTACTGAATTACGTAAAGATCTGAAAGAAATGTCTACCGCTGCCCTGCAATACCTACAGTCGTGGTCGGAAAGAGTTAATTTTGATAACTATGACATATTGATTCAAAATGTAACAACACGAATGCCAATTAATTGTTTGTGTTTCAAATCGCGCACAAGTTACATTATTGTGCTTAAGCTCATTAATTAGTGCTTATAGGTAATTATCTAATTAGGTTAATGAAATATGATAGAAAGAAATAAAGAAAAATAATGTTTATTTCTGTAGGACCTCAAGGCTCACTTAAAAATGTACAGTCTTAAAGCTAAGTGACTCTATTGCCTGTTAAATACCAAACAAGATCAAAAATCAACATTTTAACTTTACCTTCATCTCAAATCACACCATTAAATCATAATAGCGATTGAACAAATCCAAAAATCTAATACTCAAATAAATCAGGCACATATTTAATACATTTTTAAGCCCGGGACTGGCCAGTGGCTATTCCCCCGGGATATTGGTCGCATAAATCTTAGCAGAGTGTTTTTACTCACGTAGAGCTGGTTCGTTTATTTGTGGAAGCTTTTGCGTTTCGATGTGTTTTGATGCTTTGGTAGAAAAATATAAGAATTATGTTTATTTTTCAGAGATAAAGAATTATCTTACCTATAAACGATGAATGTGATTTTATCTTTTATCTGTTTCAAAACGTTTCGTTATTGTTATAAAAACAAAAAGCTCTCTTTAAGTTTTTTTTTTTACTTTTTATGACCGTAGTTATAAACCAATATGATCCATAACATTATAAACACTTAAACGGGATATTTTCCATGATTCATTGATTTAAGAGTTTCCCGATATTTCAAACTGAATAATAATAATTTATTTGAAAGAATAGAAAAACTTTTATTCTTCTTCTATTCTATTCTGCTATAATAATAGTTAACCCAGCAATATCATGTAAAAATCAACTAAACCTCAAAAATATCAACGCGTACCTAAACTGTGCAACATAAATCTCTAAAACAATACGAATCTATAAATATTAACATAACGAACGTAACTGGTCGAAGCGCATAATCAAGGCAAAACAATGGATTCACTATGTTTTTTTTCTATAACCAAGTTCAACAGCCAGGTGAATGACCTTTGGTCAGTTTGCATGCATGGATTTAAGAGACAATGTTAAAATTGAAATGTTACTACTAAAATGTAACTAATGTACTTAATGTTGTACTTTTGCTGGAGCTTTACTATTTATATTTAAGAGTAGGAACGTAAATAAAAGCTTGCCCTGACTGGTTTATGTATATTTGTTGGTCGTGAAAGAACAAAAGTAGAATCACTTAACTAAAATTAACTACCTACCTACCTAAAGGTGATCGTCTAGGTCTTAATGTAATTCCATTATGTTTTATTCGTAACTTAAAAAGCATAATATTTAGTAGGACTCCGGAAAACGTCCTTGATTTTTTTTAATTTTGTACCAGAAAACGATGCATCATACGTTTTCTTACTTATGCATGCATGACCCTGGTGAACCTGTGTCCACTTCCGTTTTAAGGTTACATTCATTTACAGTCAAATCTAGACTCACCGGCTTGTAATCGCCAAGTACCATCTGGAACAAAGGTTCCTCCAAGTCCTCTTCCGATGATGACCCTACTTAATAAAAGGAAGAGAAAGAAAGAAACAAAAATTTGTTTATATCGTAGGACCTCAAGGATCGCTCAAAATCGTACAGTCTTATAAGCTAGGTGACTCTATTGCCTGTTCCAAAACAACTCCCTACGCGAAAAATGCTTTTTAAGTTACGAATAAAACAATTGAATTACATTCAAGTTTGTACAAGTTCACACAAGATAGGTTGAAATGATTTTAGTGTATCTATGTATGTTAATTTTATAGAGCCACTAAAAGTTTAGTATTTAAATTAGTTTATATTTTATTGTCCATTTTAGTCATCAATGGGATGGTTTAACATGATTTTATTTAAAATAAACACAATGGATGTACCTACCCTATTCCTACCTATTCCTTGATTTAAAATTTGAATATTGGTTGGGAAAAAATGAGTTTTCAGTTAAAAAATGTAGGTATTGGATTTTACACAAAAAGGCTAGAACTTTATGTTCTTTAAAGATGATTCGTCATTTTTTTTAATTGTATCTCAAGCGTTGCAAGGTTTAATGTTATATAGGTACTAACTGAGCTAGAAACCTACTTAAAAACAGATCGCTTACTAGAAAACCTTGGTACTAAAAATGAGTCAGTCGCTCGAGATTGTATACAAAATTATTTAGATAATAAGCGGATACGTACATTTTGGTCACGAACCAATTGACAATGATCGGTAAGCCGCGATTCTAGTGATGTGCATGAAATCGATAAAATCTTAGATTATCGATATGAGCAATGAAGACGTGATATGAATAATTTATATATAAATTTTTAATGTGCTGTGATTTTATATAAATTTTATTATTTGCTAAGATTATAATTGAATAAAAATTCATGGCACGTTTCTGTACAGCGATGTTTTGTGAATAAGTAAATTAAAAACAAGCTATGTTTATCATCTAAATAAAGTACACGTAATTAATTTAATTAAGTATTAAATCAATACCCAGTTTTTAAATCTTTGATTGCACACAAAAACCATTTAATAATTTGTCAAATTAACAAGAAAACTTAATGTTTTTTTTACTCTTATTTCTAGTTAGTAGTCTTAGTATAGTTATCTAAGCTAATGTTACCAATGCATTGCAATTATATTCCAAAGAGGCATTTTCTTAAACAAATAAATTATTGCATCTCATTAATTTTCAATCAATATTCAAGTACTTTATCGACAAATACATCCCATCACTAACCACCGACTAACCTTTACTCGACTGTACTTTGCTTTTGCAAGTTTAATCATGCTTCGAGGCTGGCTCGTGACGCAACGTTTCGCAAGCTTAATCATTATTTTATCTTACAAATTGTATTCATGTCGGCCACTGGCGAACTTATCGATAGCGTTTATCGACACTTGGTGTGTCATCACTATTATTTTGTTATTAAAATTTGCTGAAAAGCTGAGTTAGAATAGAATAAAATAGCTTTATTGTACGCCATAGAAGAAAACATAAATTAAATAAACCTAGTGCTTGAAACAAGTGTAACAATAGGCGACCTTATCGCTGAAAGCGACCTCGTCCAGGTACCTTTTTCTTTCTTTATGAAAAACTCTATTATTTATCTTCTAAATCATATTTCACCATAAAAATCAATTTGTTATCTTTGTCGCTTCGTATTGCTCAATATTTCAATGACAATGCGATAGTTTAACTATTCTTTGTTATTTTTTCTTCGTTGTTTCACCATATTTTTAAAATCTAATAGGTAAGTAGTACTCGTACCTAACTTTAAATTTTAAATTCATATTTTTATGATTTAAATACGAAAAGACACATAGGTATTAAGTGGCTGCATAATTATGTTTAGTTAATTTAATCAAAATTATAACGATGAAATCCTTGCCTTGGAGGCTCAAGTGAAAAAGAGTAAATTTTTTGAAATGCAGGTTGTATATTTTAAAAGAGACCTCTCTTAACACAATTTATTGGTGGCTAAGTATGTAAATTAAATGCTTTTTACTGAAAAGGCGTGCGTAGTATTTTGTTATCTTTCTTTAAGAACAATAAATATCCGTCTACAATTTTATGATCCGAAAAAAAACATTTATCAAATACATTGAATGCAATCATCTTACGTTAATCAAAATATGGGAACTAAAAACGCAATGCGATGTAATATTGAAGATAACACGTTTAAGGTCAGAACGCACTAGCGCGACACTTCAGCGGAGCGGCGTGGCATGACCTATCCTCACTGGATTTCGATTCTCGAATTTCTCGACGACTTTCAAAACATGACGCGGTACGATTGCACGTTATCTAGCTTTTGTTTTCTGAAATCTATCTCATTATTCAAAAAAACCACGCCGTGTTATGTTAAGACATGGTTATTTGGAGAATAAGGCTGTTCTGCAGCGGCAATGCAGTGGCCCTGCAATTTTTTTTTTCAATTGATTTGTTTTTTTATACCTACCTGACGAAGATGGTTTCATGCGCCGCGCCCCTCCGCTGCCACAAACTATACCGCACTAGCGCGACTCTACTGCAGCGAAAATGCGCGTCGCGTCATCGGAGCTTCAAAATATTCGCTGGGAGTCAAAAGCAAAGTCCAGTATATTATAGTTATAAAGGTCTCATAGACCATTTAACAAATTAGTCCAACCGAAAAAAAAGGTACTCAAAAGTGTCTCGAGACGCGTTTTCCCGTTCCGCTGCAGTGTCGCGCTAGTGTTTTTTAACCTTTATTAAGTGTCTTGAGACGCGTTTTCCCGTTCCACTGCAGTGTCGCGCTAGTGTATTTTAACCTTTATTAAGTGCCTCGAGACGCGTTTTGCCGTGCCGCTGCAGTGTCGCGCTAGTGTTTTTTAACCTTTATTAAGTGTCTCGTGACGCGTTTTGCCGTTCCACTGCAGTGTCGCGCTAGTGTGTTTTAACCTTTATTATGATAATGGTGGTAGGTCCTACCTGTTCGGACTTGTTCAGTCGATACCAGAGAATAATGAACAGGTAGTATAGATACAGGAATCATAAGTAGTAGGTATGGGACGACTCATACGTGACGCATAGGCCTGAGGATTTTATAATGGTCGACTGGTTGAATTTATAATAAAAGATTATCCAACAGATCAGAACCACATCTGTTGGATAATCTTTTATTAAAATTTGTTTAAATGGAAAATAGATTTTTATGCTTTTTTCGCGATTTTTGAGTTTTTTGCTTTTTACGAGTAGAAACTTCCTAGGATTACCATCGTAGGTAATTTCGGAATTTTTTTACTGCGAATAAAGTTTTTTAGTTTGTATAATACGAGTAATTAAGGAATTCGCCGAATTGGTCCCGATTCAGAGTTTTGTGCATAGCATAAATTTTTGCAATGTATTTTTATACATTATTTCTATCGGAATTAATCGAAAAAATTTAAGAATTAATATTTTTATTTTATGCAGTGAAAGATAGTACACCTTACATGATTTTAAACTAAATGTTTGTTCTACTTTTCACGACAACTCATTTTATGAATCGGTTTGAGTGTTCTAATACTTTCAGTAAATTAAACTGATTTTATTTTACGGTTAGAATATACATTACAAAATCGACCGTGATTTATTAAGGTACGTTTTCCCACAGTAAAATTAACACTACAAGTCCTAAGTCATTGAACGACTGACTCATCATCGCCCGTTACCAATGAGTAAGAATTAATTAAATGAAAACCGATACTCATTAAATATATTAAACCCTAATCCTACATAAATAAAGTCAAAAATCAATTGAACGCAATCTTACCGTTACCATCTCGCGAGGATTCGACGAAAATCACGCCAATTTAGGATTCGATCTTTTTTTTACAAATGATGGGTTATCGGTGGCTTTTAGGGTTCCGTAGGAAAACAAAAACCTCAAAAATCAATACAATACAATACAATACAGTACATCTGAAAGAAATGTCTACCACACCCTGGGATAAAGTCGTGATCATATTCCATTTTTTTTTTTCATTTTTTTTCCAAAATCTATTAAGTACAATGGGTTTTGCATTGTTAGAAACAAAATATAGAGACAATTTAACAAGATACAATACCTACAATTTTTTGTATTAGAAGGATTGAAATCATTATTCAAAATTTATAATAGAGTTTGTGGAGAGGAAGAAAGATGTTTCAAAGACAAAAAAAATTGAAGATTGTATTCAAATAAAAATATTTTTTGTTCGTGCTCTATAAAAATTTGATAACTACAATTTGTATATTTTTTTTAGTATGTAATTACCTGCTAGAATAATTTAGTAGATGTATAGTTTTTCTAAAATTCAATATCAAAAACTGATCATGTTAATAGATTTAAGTCGTGCTGAAACCCTTTACTGTTTTCTTTGTCACACTTCGCCAGCTTAAATTAAAATCAATTCAGGTTTAAATACCTGCTTATTATCGTGATTGAGTCCCACGCGTGGGCTTATAAGGCGTGTTTGAGGGAACCACGTAATAAACTTGGTGTTATGACTGTATAATTTGCGATTTTCCTAATACAGACGTTGTTAATTTTATTTATAATGGCTCTTAACTAATTCATAATATTTTTTTTGGAATATTTGAAGCTTAAGTAGTCGATAGCATACCATATTCGGACTAGATTCCTGTTTTAAACGAGGCGGTACTTATATATTCAACCTTTTTTGTTTAAATTAGATAGATACCTACTAGTATTTTATGGTTTTCTTTGGCGTAACATATGCGGCAGGCAAAGCTTAGCTTTAAATTTCATACAGAAGATACCTCGCACCTACATTTTACACATTTTTCACACACGCATAAAAATAAGTAAGCCGTATTACGGGAACTAAAATTACACAATAGATATAACTATGTACTGTTACACTAGTCACTAGTTTAATTAAGTTTTGAGAGTTATCTCATTCACTATTATGGTTTTAACAAAAATATAAAACAGGATAACATACTCATCGATCCTCGAAAATCATGGTAATTATCCCGATTTCAGTGTTTATTCAAATACCACCTACTGTTTATAATCATTTTGATTACTTATTTAAAATAATGTCGTCCGCCTAACTTCCAAAGTCTATTTGAAATATTTTTTTTATACTGAAGAACTATTTTAAAAATCAGTTTTTGGAGGTACAATTTTTGATAATATGCCGACAATGTGTTATGCAGACAATACGTTGTGCAGATATGCCATTCCATATTTCATAATACTTTCTAAGATCATAGTAAATAGGCTCGATTACGAATTATTTCATCATTATTTGTTATCTTATCAATCTATAGTTGGAGTTCTTGGATTACTCATCGCATTTCTCTATTATGACTGTTGCTTTATACTGGGCTTTGGTAATTATGAAATTCTTTACATAGTTTATGATAACTCGTAACTTCTGATAGTTTTTGAATTTTATTCTATACTTCTATACTAATATTATAAAGAGGTAAAATTTGTTTGTTTGACGGAGGTAATCTCCGAAACTACGACCGATTTAAAAATTCTTTCACGGGTGTGTAGACTGGACTGTCCGGGTGGTTATAGGCTATATTTTATCCCGGTAGCTTCATTAGTACACCAGTGCGAAGCCGGGACGTGCTACTAGTTTTATACATTTGAAATAGGTACTTGATCCGGTTAGCAAGGATAGTTGATACAACTCGAAAACTGATGGGCAACTGTTGAACACTAAACTACAGTTAGTTACATTACTGCATCTATCTGAACGGTTAACTTTACGTGTCAAGGGCGTAACAGATGCGATCTTGAACACAGATTATAAAGGATAGCTAGTTTGTTTAAAACTTAGAGAGCTTTTTGTAACGATTTTGAAATCTGTCTTGTGTTTTTATAATGCCACTTGCAGCCATATCTCCAAATAATGTCTTAACGCGGCACGTAACGGCGTGGTTATTTTGAAAAATTCTATGGATTAGTTAGTGAGGTCGGTTGAAACCGGAATATGCTTAGTTTATAACCCGGATAAAAAGTAGGATATGTGTTAAGGGCTACTTTTAAGCGCGGGCGAAGCTACGGACAAGTCAGTGTCAACAAGTAAGATCTAATTTAAGACCACTTAAAATAGTCACGTTCTTAAATCTAGGGGAATCTATTGAATAACAGTTTGTAGGTAACTTATGGAATAAACAGTACTATACTACATTTTTTGATTCGAGCTAATAGGAACAAAAATAAACACACGTAATTGGTCGTCGAAAATAATTGTCTTTCTCGTAATTGGCTAGATTGTCAAATCAATTGTCAATTGTCAAATCTAGACAATAACGAGAAATAATTTTATTTCTCGTTATTGTCGACGATTAATCACGTGCGCTTATTTTTCTTCCTATTAGCTCGCTTCAAGAAATAAAGTATAGCTGTTTAGTCGTGACTGTGACTTCTAACCGTGCTTAATAATAACATGGTTAAATGCCCATTAAAATAGAACTTGGAACATTAGGCCTCTAACGATGATTACCTACTGACAATAGGACCTACATATTTATTGCTGAACCCTTTTTGATTTATGCTAAAAGTAATTTGTGCGGATAAAAGTAATGTGAAGTACTTTCTTCGTTTCTTAATATATTGTGATGTTTTTAAATTCGAAATTCATGACTTTAAAGTAGTACTTAGATTGCAAAATAGTAATCATCGTCTAATAAGCCTACTCTTAAAATATCTGTGAGCTGATCACAATCTTCATTCAAAAAACGTGTAGTCCTATACTATTTTTTTGTTTTTTTTTGTTTTTTTTTTTAATAGGAATAAAAATAAACACACGTAATTGGTCGTCGAAAATAATTGTCTTTCTCGTGATTGGCTAGAATGTCAAATCAATTGGCATTTGTCAAATCTAGCCAATCACGAGAAAGAAAATTATTTTCGAAGACCAATCACGTGCGCTTTTTTTTTCATACTATAAGCTCGTTTTAAGAAATATAGTATAGTTCAATTTCAATTGTCATTCAATTCAACTTTTTTAAATTTTTAAATGAACGATAGTATGATTTAAGCAGGCAAGGTTCAGCAGCTAGCACAGACCTACAAGACCTAAGTCACGTAAACCGATCGATAATCATAATCGTAGAGGCCTGACCCGGACAAAGTTTATCGGCGAATTAATGAGAATAAAAATATTGCAATCAATGGAGTACAGGAGTAGAGTCACGTAGATTTGAACAGGAAAGTCAAAATAGGTATTTAAAAAAAAAACAAATAAGATCACAACGTAAATTGTCATTACAATGACAAATTGAAATTGAATTATTGATTGATAAAATCATAAAAATAAACAAACTCAATTTTTTATTGTTTATTACTTAGTTTTTAATGACTGCGCTCACTTAAAAACTCATAAACAATGTAAATACAATAAAAATCGAAGCAAAAAATGATACCAAGTTCTTGATAGATAAATCAGCGTATAATAAACATTAGGTATAGGTACCTAGAGTCATATTATCAAGATGTATCATCCCATCTATACGGTTTACCTGAGATTTATAGACGTCATAAAATTATACACATTAGCTAGCAAAAGGACTCTTGCTCACGACGCGATTTATGGCGTGAAAGACGAAATGAAGCAATCGTTTGAAATTACCTTAAGCTAGAGTTTAAATTACCATTAGCTAAAGTTATTTTGAACGGCTTTTGCAAAACATTATAGCGGACAAATAATTAAAAAAATAATAGTGGACACAAAACCACAGTAAGGATATAATAATAATAAATACACTAAAATACAGCTGGCGTTTAAAAGTAAAAATTAAAACTAAATTAAGTTTTTTACATTACAGTACATACATAAATGTTTTTTTTACAACTTGAATTTTTTTTATTAAATATGATCACGACCCAGGATGCGGTAGAAGACATATATCTCCCTGATCTTTATGTAATTATTTAAATCCTTTGAAGATGTGTAATGAGGTAGTCAGAAGCATGTCCAAATACAGGTACATGCTCACCATCTTCAAGATTGTCTTAAATTGCCCTATTTTCTTCTCAACATTCGTAAAAAGTAGTATAAAGTCGCACGCAACTATCGCGATGTCGAAAGCTCAATTATAATCACCTCGTCTATAAAGCCCTTATTCATAATTGTCGGGTATGAAACCTATTGAAGTGACTATTACGATAATCTGTGTCTATACAATGGGTTTATATAATTTACGGTCTTGACCGACTGAACACGTATATTGGTGTAATGTATTAAGGCAATGCTGTGCTTAATGGATTGAATATTATAGACTGATTTACTTAATCATCGGCAATAATTAATATTTTTATGTTTTGGTCTGGAAAATAAACTATAGGGTTAAATACAAACAATTTTTGCCCCGCATTGAACATCGAACCAAGCATTAGTTTAATACCTATATTTTTTATTTGAATGTACCTATAGAATTTACGTATAGAGCATCGGTAAAAGAATTTTTGAAATAGACTTACCCCATTATGCATATTCGACCTAAAACCTGTATTAAACCTGTATTAGCTAAAACGCATATGAAATCTGTTGCTATCTCTTTTCGTTGACATATGGGTGACAAGAAAAAAACGTTCATAAAACCTGTATTAAATTGTCAAGTTTTTATGAATAAGACCCTTAGTAGTTTCGGAGTTTACCCCCGTCAAACAAACAAACAAACCAATATTACCTCTTTATTATATTAGTGTTATATTTCATGATATCCTTAGAAGCTTTACATTTTAAGATGTAGATGTAAAATTCAATGTTTCAGCTATTAAAGCGCTTTCGTTTAAGATTATCCGTTAATTTATTACACAAACATTCTGCCTTCTATTTAACATTATTTACGTTGAATTAATTGGACAAACACGGTTTGCTGGAAGTGTCTTTGTTCTGAAATAGATGGAAATTATATTGTACGAATCCGTACTACATACTAATATAAAAAGGAAAGTGTGTGTGTCTGTCTGTCTGTTTTTCCGTCTTTCACGGCAAAACGGGGCGACGAATTGACGTGATTTTTGTGTGGTGATAGTTGAAGAGATGGCGAGTGACATAAGCTACTTTTTATCCCGATATTTCCGCAGTAACGGGACTTACGCGGATGAAACCATGGGGCGCAGCTAGTTATCTTTATATATAAACAAAATTTGTTTTATAGTGATCAAATCCTTTTAATAATTACTAGCAGCACGTTTCGGCTTTGCACGGGTGTACCAATGAAACTACCGGGATAAACAAGCCTATAACCACCCTGACAGTTCATTCTACACATTGGTGAAATAGTTTTTGAAACGAAAAAAAAAATATGATCACGACTGTATCCCAGGGAGCGGTAGACATTTCTAAGAGATCTTTATGTAATTCTTTTAGATCCTTGAAGATGGGAATGGGGTAGTCAGAGGAATAATGGGGTTGAGACGAAATATTGGTTCTAATGCCAATTCAGTTCCTTCAGAGTTCTCTTTCTGTATCCTGCAAAAGTTCAAAGTCCGTTAAAGTCAGCAAAATTATCCTTCAACATAAACAAATCGTTAAATTAAAATCAACGAAAGCGTTCCGACGACGTAAAACGTCTGTTCATTTAAACAGTTTCAGTTTTATACGGCTGTGAGACTGGTAAGTTATTGAAGTTAAAATAATCAGGTTAAAAGAACTTTATTCTCATAAATACACAATCACTTATAATGAGATATAATGAAATTAATCTAAATAAGAAGAAAGAAAGAAAAATATTTATTTTGTCAAAAACACAATAAGGTTTAAAACAGCCTCTGGTACCTAATTGATAAGTAAACTTATGCTATTGTCAGCTACTAAAATATTAAAATATGGATACCTAAGTGTGGTTTGTTAACACTACAATAAAATAAGATTACATGTTAAAAATCTATAAGTAAGTACTTATGTTTATGTTGTTTTCCAGAAAATGTAAAATCTGTGTTTACATTACAAGATGCATAGCACAACCGAGCGCATCTGCCGTTTTCAGCCGCCATATTTATTTATTTAGGCGCGGTCGACGGCCGGCCGTCGCACCGCGACCTTCGCCCGGCCAGCCACAAGGTCTCGACGTTTCCACAAACATATTTCATCTTTGACATAATAATAACCTATTATAGTCTATTTTCACCGATAGGCAAAATTGAACGTCATTGAAAAACTGTACCACTTTTAATGAATGCCATTTGGATTAAAAAGGTCTCCAACAGACACATCATAATTTTTTAGACCGGAAAAATCTGCAGTGTCATGTAATAAATGTTTTACTAAAAACTTTCCGACATGGTCAGTAATCCAATTGATGAGTGTTGATAAAAGAACCAGTGAGGAGTATGATGAACGCGGTGCAAGCGTCATAATTTTGGCGCGGTCGTCGCCCGGCCGACGATCCAGCGCCCTTCACCCGACGACTTACAAGGTTTCGACGTTTCCAGGAAAATTTGCTTCTACAATTTTATTTAAAGTGTAGATTATGAAGTGTATTTAAGAGATGGCCTCGGTAGTTTGCAAGTTTTTTACTGATAAGTACTAAGATAAAATATCCTAGTGGGCATTTTACACAGCGTCATGTATAGTCCTAAGCTAAGCAACTTGATGCTTGTGTAATGGAAACCAGATGACTGACACATTATAAAAATGTTGTTTTTGCAAATTATATTATTATTGAAAGAATAATAAGTGAACCTACAAACAACATATTAAACATCTCCTGTTTTGAAGTAGGTTAAAAATAGGTTTCGTGGTAACTAAAGTTTCATGGAAAAAGAGTGTGTCTTAACTCCGGTTTAAGACATAATTTTCCACGACTTAACGCATCGTAGATTGGATAAATTCATCACTTTGACTTTGTGGTGGTTCCGAGAAAATGTTCTGGCTCTTATTCAAATATTGAGCAACAGTGAATGTTCGTGAAATTTATAATAATATAGCTACAAGAATCATCAAATGTAGGAAGGAAAATGTTACTTTTATTTCTAGGAAGTAGCAGTTATGACCTTGTCTTGAGTATTTACCAATCTGATGATCTTATACCAATTGTTTGGTCAGATTTTGAGACTTACGCCCGAATAATGCTACTAAAATATTTTGGAGAATATTAACACTTCCTTACACTTTTACTCATGAAATGTATGAGCTTCTAACTATCTGTGTAGAAGACACGCGTCAAATAATGTGATAGTTAGAAGTAGCGCACTCAGACTTGTCTTTACGCATGTATCGATTTTTGTTACGTCTATGGAAACCAATGAATCACTGCTGATTGAGACAAAACCATAAGTACTTTAATTGTTTTTACTAATCAAGAATTTTCAGCTTCATATTTGTTGTGCCGACCCCACTTAATAGTATAAGGGCAGGGAGATGATGATGATGATTTGATGCCAGTTTAAAAGTTCTTCGAAAAGTACTTTTTATAAAATGGGGAAATGGACTGAACCTAATGAGTAAAATGACTCATTATATCGCGTGACAATATGAATCAGATGTGGTTTGTGCAGTCCGTTCGTCTGGTAGTTTGTGTCATTTTGTAAACCAATTCGTCATTATACCTACTTTTTTGTAGATTACTGCTACTCGAGCGATAAAATAATTTATAGTGATTAACAACAGTTACAAAAACTTAAACGTAAACAAGGTTTAACATCAAATAATGTGACTAAGAATGCCCTGAAATGCTGTCATGGTGTACAGGTTGTATAAATAAGTCTCTGCATATTTTGTTCTTTTCTTAGTTTAAAAAAAATACTAGATATTTTTACGCATTAGAGACGAAATTTTGTGTCACAACTGCATAAGTTAAGTCATTATGTTATTTATTAAATATAATACAAAAACCTCGATTATTGATTTTTATCTACAAAACTTACTAATTTCACCGCTATACATAAAATAATCATAAAACCACACTGATAAAAACAAGCACTATAAAAACACAACAAACTGAAAAATGACAATTCTGCGATGCGTCGTACGTCAGGGCTCCGTATATCGACAAGTTTTGAATCAAATGGTGCAGTTTTTATGCAATAAAAAGGTGGACAGGACTTATTTTTATAAGAAAATGGTACAATCATAGAAAAGATCATAGACTATGTGTACCAATTCGTGGTAAGTATTTTTCTCCTTTTGCTTGTTGTATTTCATGTAAATAAACCTTAAAATTGGCAGAGATTTCAATATTCAAATAATATTGTTTAAAATTTTCGACTATTTCTTTCTGAAATTTTTTTTTCCTGTCTAGTTAGATCGGGAATCGTTTAATTACGCGAATACTTAAATATTTAAGACTATTTTAAAATTTAAGAAGAAGCTATTTTTTTCAGATTTGTATGGAGATGTCAAATTATGACATAGATCAGCACTTACTATTTTCATTTCAGTATCCGGGCGATATAGCACATTTAAGTTCACAGTTTAAATATCACCTTTCCAAGGTGTCTGTTGCTAGTTCCTAATCAAGGTCAACTGTCCAAATAGAAAAACAATGACGTCGGCTCAACTACTTCCTCAGTCATCTTGACATAATTTGTGTCAAACCGATTGGCAGTCATCCAGAAATTGTACGCAATCGTAGAGTTTTTCAATAGGCTGTGGTGTCGTTATGGTCACCGTAGCTGGCAACTGTTGCCAGTTGTGGTGTGACCTTGAGCTAGACCACCCAGGCACCTTGACCTGCCAAGGTCATTAACGGTTATGCCTGGCTGAAATCTGGTTGTCTATGAAATATTGCTAAAATAGTAAAAAAACAACATATTTAAATTTAATTTTTCATGGGTATTTTTGTATTTCAAAATCAAATATATTTTATTCTTACTTAGATGGAGACACCATACCTATACATACCTCCAGGTATAACACTATGCTTTTTTGTTGTGCAGAAATTAAAAAACCTGTTCAGTAGTTTATTGATTTCATATTATTTTAATATGAAATAAATAAATATTTCTGTCTTTTTCTAACTGGGTGAAGTCTTCACTATTTTCTTTTCTCACTTCCTGTCCACTACGTGGGGTTGGCACCATGCTTTCTTCTTCGATTTTGCCTATTTAAGGACGTCATCTCACTTCTTTCTTCATTAACAATCGATTAACACAAGACGTTATAAAAATTGTTTTAATTAAAGTAACGCCTTATTTTCTTGTACCTATATTTACATCTGTAGTTCGCTAATCTCCTCGCCAAGTTCATGGCCTCTTATTGTTTTCTCGGAAAAATTATCAGTATTTCTGTCGCTTTGGAACCGCTTGAGACGCGGAGACAAATTAGTTTCGTCAATTTTCGTACAATTTCTCTGAATTTCTTCGCTTTGATGTTTGACTGCTTCGCCCGAATTGATTACCTTCAAGGTGTACCTATTGAAAAGCTTTGGGTAAAATTTAAATGTTTAACAGTTGTTGAAATTAATTATAATTTTCATTTTCAATTTATTTCCTTGTATTATATATATAAATAAATATCCTTGGACATTTCACACAGCGTAATCTAGTCCCAAGCTAAGCAACTTAATGCTTGTTTTATGTAACCAGATGCCAGATGATGATACTGCTCAATAGATTTTAAAGCGGTTTTTATACACGCATAATATATTATTATTAAGAAAGCTCATGAGAAAAGCCGCTAAAGCTCACTAGTTTTTTTTTATTTTTCAAACTCCTTAACCGTTTAACATAGTAAATTTAATTAGACGAAGCAAAAACAATGGACTTGGTGTGATTTGTCTCGTTTTTTGTGATTGGTTGATTTAGAACTAATTAATTTAATGATGTTGCAGTTCTTAAAATACTAATTTCTGATAAAATAGTTGTCTAAAAATAAAATACCTAAGTGTGGTTTAACACTATAAAAATATAAAAACTTCGTTCTCAAACTAGTTGAGTCCGTAACTTAACAATTTTAAAAACTGAATTTTGACTTGAAAATTGTTTGTTAACTAGGTTACTGTGTAAGTAAATTATTGGTCTTATTCATAAAAAATGCAATTAAAGGTTTGAAATTTGTTTTTTTTCTTGTAACTCCCATGGCAACGAAGAGAGATAGCAACAGATATAACATCGGTACTAGCTAATATAGGTTTACTAGCCCAATATGAGTTTAACACTATTAGTCTTCCCCGTCTAAATACCTATAATACTTTATCCAAATTCGACATGCCATGTTTGTAAACAAACCAAAGATTTCCATTTATACTGGCTTATTAAATTCCATAGAATATAGATAATTATTACAGCAATTTTAACTCAAACATACATAACCCAGACTTCCCATTTCAGTCACATTTTACGCAACAAACAAAACTACCATAAAATTGCTTGGCTCATTTATGGGACCCATAAATCAATGGTGGTATTAACTTCGGCATTATCTAGTTGGCTATTGATTGTAAAATTCAGGCATTGTATATAGCCATTTGATCCTTAATAGGCCGGCTCGTAAACCCGGTTACAGCGATGTTGTAATATACCCGGGCGTGAAGAGACATGGTCTAAAATAGAAGTTTTAGATAAACTGTCTATTTTAGAATAGAAGAATAGAATAGACAAGTTTTTTCCGTCAACACACAGTAACATAACAAATGAAGAATCAGAAATATTAACAATCGAGTGACAGGAAAATGAGGAAACCCCTCAGCATGTGCTTCAGCATCATGGCTGATGAAGCGCTGGTTTTTATTACAAGCCAATAATTAAGACTTGCGCATCAACCACTGTGTGATTTTCATTAGTAGTTACTCATTGGTTTTGTTCTTCTAAGTAAGTACTTAAAGTTCCAAAATATATTTTTTTTAAATAAAATTTACGACACTGAGAAGATTTCAACCTGTGTTGTAAACATGTAACGACTATCATTGTAAATACTAGCTAGCTCATACACACTTGCATTTTTATTCAATTTCAAAAGCCTTTTATTAAGCAATTTTACTTATATCTAGTTTTACAAAAATAATTTTACAAATGTCACCTTTAATCTAGATCACTTTGCTCTTCAGCATAGCATTTTTATATTAAGATTTATATTCGCGGAAGTTTTTCTACTCGCTTTCCTTTTATAACTTGTAAGCGATATAGGAACACTGTTTATTTAGCAAGGATAATTTTATTGTTTTATTGAAAATTACAGCCAACGGATACATTAAGCTGATTGTTTATAGGCAATCGAGTCACGCACTATTTTGATTTTGTTTCCATCGTTTCTTTATTTGTCTGTTTCACGAACCCTGATCCGATACGGAGAATAAAATCAAAAATAATAAACGTTTTGCGAATCACGTTTCTAGTTTTATTGTCCATGAAAAGTACCTTTACTAATGGTACATCAGCTTCCATATTTTTATTATTATTATATGTCCAGAAGATGTTGTATAAATAGAAATAGAAAAGTAGTAATACAAAATAAAAAAGTAACATAATACATAAAATTTTAGAGAAGCAGCGTTGTACAAAGGTCTGCAATGGTGTGTCCCCAAAAAAGGATCGGTCTCTCTTGTGCCGACTCTACTTAGTGGGATGAGGGCAGGGAGATGACGAAGTCCAGTAGGAAGATGGCCTGACCATTATTGATAAACAAGTTTCAGGTTCCGCTATACGAGTAGACGAGCGATTAAGACATGAAACTGAGTTGGGATATGACTAGGCAAATGTATAAGCATCACTTCACGAGTGAAACCGAGACACACCTTTATGCTTTTGTATTTATAACTATAAATTGCCTAAAGTAAAGTAACGGTTGCCTTTTTCTCGTCTTGGTCGCTTCCTATTTCCTGGTCCACGTGGTACTTTATCATCATTATTAGCAGGCTAACTAAACACACTACTGGGTGGCCTTTGATTTTCAATGTATTTTCACTGTACAATTTCAATGTCGCCCCACGACATCTTGACGCTTAATGGAAAAAAAATATGGTTTTAGCAATCTCTTTTAGTCTCTGTTTATAATTATTTTTAACAAAGCATTTTCGTATAAATAATGAACTTGTGGTACCATTCTTACATTAGATTTATAGGATCTTCGGATTAAATTCTTTAATTTAATATGTTTTGAATATAGTGAAGCAACATGTAGAGATAATATTTTTGTTAATAATAGATATAATCGGAAGACAAACAAAATATAGCCTGTGACCGTGCACACAGTGGCAAATCCGGCTCGAAGGACCATGTTGGACTCCCTTGTAGAAAAAAAAAGACTGCAAAGACTTTATAGTGATAGTTAATAGTGAACTTATTTATTAAGTAATTTACATTGGATTTTATTAAAGCCTGCATGCTCTCGTCAGCATTATCTACATAGAAATGATATTCACTTCTAATATTATAACATTATTTTATCTTTTTATATTTACATTTTCACATTCTGTCCTTTGACATTCAAGTGTTTATTCATCAATTCTATAAAACGTCAACTCTAACAAAGAGTATCATCTATTCTGAAGAAATAAGTTTCTTGCCACAGGTAGCAAAGGCAAAGTCGGGTTGCAGCGATGTCAAAAATGTCTGAATATCGCGTAAAGCGCTGGCAACCGCACGGGTTGCCCAAATCTACTAAAAATGCGAATTTATCGCCGCCCCGTGAACCGAAGTCATTTTTCTGTCATATTCATGTATTCAATTTGTTTTTGTGCTCCATAGACACGGGGAAATGTGATTTTTTTCGTTTATTTACTGTTATTTATTTGAATGGTAGAATGTTAAATGCTTTGTGAAGGTTTTTTGTTATGAAAAAGTTAATGAAATCTGTTTGTGACAAAATGCGTAGTATTTTTTTGTGATTTCTGATCTTTTCAGTTGTAGTTTTTGTGTGGTTTCCGTGTATTGCCTTTCGCTTTGCTAATTTTGTTGTGTTAGAGGTTACACGATTGTTTATTTTATTTACAGACATACAATTTAAACCAATTCAATACATCAACCAATGAATTTCAGATGGAATACAGAGTTGTTAAATCAAAATATTGCCTTTCAAAGTTGCATTTTTCTACAATCGTATACCTATACTTACTACTTCATTATTATTTCTTTATTTTATGCCCCATAATATTTCAAACTGTCCATTATCTATCCCTAAGTTGTCTGGTAGAGATCGCTTCTTAGCGATAAGACCGCTTATTGTATGTCATAGTCTCTAAAGTTAGTATTTAATATAGATGTTTTTTGTAAAAATGGTGTGCAATAAAGTATTTTCTATCTATCTACGAGTATCTACTATATTGCTCATTCATTTTAGAACACATCCTCTTAGTATGATTAGAGCTCAAGTCACGTAATTACACCAAAAACCGTTCTGAAAAGATTGCCTTCACGACTGGCTTAAAACGAGTCTGATTAGCTCCATACATCTCATTTGTATGAACAGACTCACCTTCACTTTATCCGCTAAAACGGATTACTTAAATTAAAACAGTTTAAAATTTGCTAGTTCTTCTAATCTCTCACTACTTCGCAAAACGCAACCGACAAGCAAATATTTACAGGGACACCCCGACTGAGGTCAATTTTTATTTAAAACATAATAAAAACAACCTAAAAACCTTGATCTACCACTTCAATATTCAACTCTAGAATTTAAACCCAGAGTTGAAATTCAAACATCGTACCTTAGTCGTTAAACCGAAGCAGTATTGCGTTGTTCGAAATTACAGTTTAAACAAACGATATAAGGTTAAATTTTCATCAAACTTTTCGGATGATATAATTCGCACGAAATGACGTATATCTTTTTGATTTTGCACACAAATCTCTTCTGTATTACTGAATTAATTAGGTTAGTTTTTGCTTGACAGTATGTTTTAGGTGCACTGCACTTTGCCTTCAGTGCACCTCGTAGCAGCCTGATTTATAGTTATAATAAATATATGGATGCTTAATGTACGGGATTATCTATAGAGAATAATAAAATGACTGTAGGGAGGATCCATCAACGTGAGGCAAGCCAAACTGAGGCCCTACCACCAGTCTACTGTAGTATTGATACCTCGATACCGAGTCAAGTATCACAAAATGTATCAAAATCCAGCTCAGCGCCGGCACCGGTAACTTGCATGAACTAATAATTTTATACATTTGAAATACTTGATCCGTTTTAATAATTAAATAAATTGTAACTCAGAAAATAAAATAAGTCTATTTCCGCAGATTTTATAAAAGTTCACCATAATTATGGAACTTATATTACCTATTCAAATTTACAATTGTTTTTTTAACCGTGATGTTATGTAGCTATTTTTGAACGACCTAAGATGTTAAATATTTTGCTTAATTCACTTTTAAAGTGCTACGAAGTGGATAGAATAGGCTTTACTAATATATTATGAGATCCTTCGAAGCCTTATTACAGTCTCTTTGCATGAAATAAAACGTCCATCAAAATAATCCTTTGAAAATCTAAATGTTTTGAAATTCAAAGTTAATTCAGTAAATTATTATATTCACACGGGAAATTACTCGCATAGAAATATTGTCGATTTAGGTACTTACTTACCGACAATGTTTCGATTCTTCCGGAGAAACTTCATCTGGGTACGAGTATGGTCACTCCTCGCAGGCGCGTTTTTTAATATTTTTACGTAAGTAATTTCCCTTTTTCACTTAAATTTGGTAAAACGGATCAACTTGAGCCATTTTCCTAAACTTTGGTGAAAATGGTAAACAATTCATGAAAATGAATGCACTTTATTGAATTGCTAGCAGAAATGCTCGAAACGGCCTTTTTAAACCCCAAGGACATAACTCAATTCTAATGATACTTGTATCAAAAAAAGGGTGCATTTTTAAGATCCATGTCCAAGACAGTTAGAGATATAAATATCCTAATTATTAACTTTGGTATCAAATGCTTTTCTCTTCATATCAAAATATTTTCCAGAATTAATTCCAAAAATTCTTTCAGTATTTCGACCTGAATGCCCTAAAACATTTACACGATCGCAAGCAAAAATAACTTTTATTACTCGCGGCTCGATCGATGCATCGAATTTGATTTTATTTATTTTATTGCCAGTCGATGCGGACTTTGCTGCAAATACTTTTAATGCGATTTTACTTCTGTTTTCGAATCGTAAAAGTTTAAGATGTAAAAGAGAATGCCTGGCGCAATGGAGATGGCACTGGAGGATGGAAATTAGGCTTTTTGTCTCGTCTTCACAACACAGGCAAAAGAGTCACCTAGCTTTTAAGACTACTACTACTACTAGACTATTTTGAGCGATCCTTGAGGTCCTACGAAATAAACATATTTTTCTTACTTTCTTTCTTTTTTTCTTCCTTTCTTTCTTTCTTTCTTTTTTTCTTTCTTTCATTCTTTCTTTCTTTCTTTCTTTCTTTCTTTCTTTCTTTCTTTCTTTCTTTCTTTCTTTCTTTCTTTCTTTCTTTCTTACTGCTGGGAATATTTGGCCTGTCGTATGAGGGAGTGGTTAACTCTGGTGGCGGAGCCGTATGGCCTTCTAAAGGGCTTGAAGCCCTCCGTCATGGAAGACTAAATAGCTCGGAGTGGCATGTTAAAAATCCTAGAAAGCAGGGAAGCGCTGAGCAAGCTTACTATGACCGTTAAAAGCGATTCAGTTTAGGTCCTTTATTAACTGCTTTTGACATAAAGCTACGGCTCTGACGTTAGAACTGTTAGAACCTAAACTGAATTGTTTAATAATACGTCATGGCAAGCCTCCTGTTATTGCCGATCGCAGTCAGCTACTTATTTAATATTGTGATTGCTCGAAACGTCACTTCAATTCGGAGATCTATGCTTACAATTTTGTGTAGAAATATTATTTATCGGTTGTTTACATGATTATAATGTCAAGTAAAACTCATGATAATTTCAAAAGTAAATAAATGTGATATGATTTATTGTAAATATCTTCACTCAATTGAAATTTCAAAATCAAAGGAAACGAGTTGTCAAACAGGACAATACTGCTAAATCATTTTTCTTTTTATTGGCAATCATCACTCACATTCATCAAAGAGTTGAAAAAACGTAACAGATGTACTGATGTTTTTTATTTGCCTACGCAAATAGTCTACCGTGAACTTGGCCGGTCACCAAGGCATTTCAACTAATGACGTGTTTCCTGCGACCCCGAACTACATAGCGCAGCGTGCTTCAGCATTTATGCTTACGAAAATATATTTACTATCTACTTTAATCGAGTGGGATGCCTCGGCTTTGGATCCAAAGGTTCTGGATTTGAATCCTGGCGGTTGAATCAATGCAAATTTTCTCGAGTCGACAATAAGTTCTTCCCTGCTTTTCTCGCTTCGAGAATTTGACAGGGTTTTTGTTTATCACCAAATTTAAATTATTTGCTATACAAAGTCCTAAAAAAATTCTGAAAAGGTATAAGTTTGAACATACTTCTTACCTTAAATATTTTTTCAATAAAATCCTTGTTATTAATTTAGGGAGCTCACTTTGCGTTACTGGCAGCAAAATAAGACGCAGTTTTTTGATGATCTTTATTAATGATCATTTAGACAGTGTGTACATGTAAAACGTTTTCAGTGGCCCTTGACAATCATTCTTAATTAAATAGGAGCTTCCTGGAGTTCTAAAAATGAAAATAGGTTAATAAATCCTGGGCTGTTGGCAACGAAACTCTGAAGCTCTTTTGTATAATTTGAGACATCTAGCTTAAAATCAGATCATATTAGATTAGATCATAAACATCCGAATATTTTTTGAAAAACATACCTGAAGCAACCGGTAGGCATGATGAGGTCCCCCATAGCCTTCCACCGATGATCAACCCATTGAATTACACCCCGTATTTATAACTAGCTGCGCCCTACGGTTTCATCCGCGCAAATCTCGTTCCCGGGGGAATATCGAGATAAAATGTAGCCTATGTCACTCTCCATCCCTTCAACTATCAGCACCTAAAAAAACAGGGTAATTTGTAGCTACGTTTTGCCGTGAAAGACGGACAACAGACAGACAGAGACACACACACCCTTGCCCATTTATAATAATAGTATAGAAGATAGATGGAACCTTCTCCTTTTTTTGGCTTTAACTACTTTAATAATAAACCATAGGTAATAATATGTTGTAACAGTGTCCCTTTATGGCAAAGATTTAAAACTTTTCTAGTCAAAGATGCAAAGGCCTGAGTTTTTTTTATGTTGTACCATTAGCATGTTATATTTTACATAACACATAACATATCTCATTTGAATACACTTAACAGGAAGTGAGCTACGTTTAAACAGTAACAAAGTATAATCAGTCGATCTGACGAATAGTCCAAGTCCGGTATAAACTATTGTGTCGAGTTAATTTGATTTAGTTTACGACCGACAAACCATTATGTGTATCTATCGGTTTATCTTGCTCAGTTATTCTAGTTCACTAACTACTAAAGGAGGGTAATGGAAGATATTTTCAAGTAAAAAAATACGGGGATATTTACAAGTAAAATACTTTTAGGTTTAAATTCATAAAGATTACATTTCACTAATGTCACTGATGTGATTTTTGTTACTCCTTTGGTAGCGAAAAGAGAAATCAACAGATTAATTGTCGTTTTTAGCTAATATAGGTTTACTGGTCTAATATTCTTATGGGGATTTATCTCTCAGTTTTGTCTAAGTTTTTAAATACAGCAGGAATACTACATTATTTTTAACCATTTAATTGTTTTGATATTCCTCAACTATAACCAGATCTTACGAGTGTCCAAAACATAAACAAACAATTTTCTTGCCAAGTTTGGTGATGTCCACGATTTATTTGCATCGTTATTATTTAAAGTGCGTGAAACGTAGTTTTGTAGACTTCATCTATTAGCACCATTTATAGTCATTTTCCTCCTTTCTTCTCTATCATTCGTCAACTCAGAATTCACTCATCTCACAATCATATCCTCTTTCACACAATCCATCCCTCCATCGGCCTTCCTCTACTTGTATAACCATCCCCAATCTCATTATTTTCTTAGTAAAATGATTTTCATCCCTGCTTATTACATGACCATACATACCATGCTAATGGCACTCGTTACCTTTTCTACCCCATATAGTGCTCACATTTTTCCGTCTTTTTAGAGCATAACGTCTAAAGAGACAAATCTAATTGACTTTTTAATGGCAAAAAAGACATGGTCTTAAAAGCCATAGAAGCCCTAATGCTTGTGTTCAGGTTTTCAGAGTTTGTACTAAGGCTCAAGTCTTCAATTGGGCATTAGTGTTGTAGTAAACATTGATCTTCTTCATACCTACTGTTTATTATTTCACGCATTTTATTTTTCGCACACGCCAACTAGTGCCATCTGCCGGTATATAAACAAACAGTAAACCTTGACCGAGTCGACGGATCGACCGGAGCGACGACCTCTAAACCGGCTCACGCGCAGCCATAGACGCAATTGTGCTATTCGTGTGCTGATGCAAATCTGTGCAGTGTTTTAAATTATTTTAAACACGCATTTGTGAATATCTAGTACCTAATCTATATAATCATTGTTACCCAAATGATGCGGGGATACAAACCTACTATGTTATACCTATAATAGGTAATACATATATCTATAAATACCTTTGTAGTGATCAGTCATCTGGTTAACGTAACTCAACCATTAAATTGCTTAGCTTGGGACTAGATGACGTATGGATCGTGGCGCTACAGTTAATTTCAAGAGTGTCAAATCACAAAAAATGGATTAAGATTGGATATTGCGATTAGGAGTAGCTACACAGGGAGTAAAATGCAAAACAAAATGTCAAATTAACAAGCAACGCCACTATCCTAACTGGTCTGGCATATTTGCAGACATGAAACCAATTGCATAGTAAGAGCTTTGCTAATTTCCCAGATCAATATTCAGCTTCCGTATCCGTAGCGCTGTAAAAGACACGCCAAATAAAGATAGGGTAAATATTTGCCAAAGAAACAATATTATTTTCTTTGGTACGGGACTGAGTCCGCGCAATTTGTAGTCGATATGGGTCTGTTTGGCATAGAGTAGGCAGGTTGTAGATGAAAACGGAAGTGCAGGTGAAATAATGACTTTATTTATATAAGTACTTAAGATTACCAAAACTAAACTCAGGCCTTTACATCTATACTAGATGATTTATGCGTCAGGAGGAAAATCTTTCAAAATAAAAATCTTAGTCACTGCTGCTGAAACTGCACACTGCACGATATTATCATTATTTGGTTTTGTAATTACAGGCCCTGTTTCAAAATTTTACCGTGATAATGCACTCTTTATCGAATGACAATGGAACAATTTATCAAATGACAATTGATAATGGAAGCAAAACTTTGGTTTTCCCAGATGTAACATTTTACCCTATTACTAACGTACGGATGTCCGTAGGTCCATCACCATAGCAACTTTGTTTTTACATAAAATGTATGAAACTTTTTGACAGATAACAACGTTGCTATGACGAAAGTCCTACGGCCATTCGTAGGTTATAGGAACCGGTTAACCAACAACATGGAAACTGACAAAATGATCGGCTTACGTCCACTCTACACACCTATCTTTGAGCATTTGTCAACAAGTCAGGTCACGTAGCCGACCGACCACCGTAAGCTCAGTTAGAGCGATGCATAAAAACTAAGCTTCGGGTTAAACTTTGAAATTCAAAATACATCGATACTATACATCAATATGTCTGCTGTTTTGATAGGTTTTTTACGACTACGGAGATGCAGGCCGTGATTGGAGATTAGGGAGACCATAAAAGGCTGAGCGTTTGCGTGGCTTTAGCTTTTCTGACGAAATTGACTGAAGTGAGATTTGGACTGAGCTATAAATCATAGTTTATTACCTAAAGGAGTAGTCAGTGCGGATATAAAAAGTTTTAATAAAACTTATTCTAATATTATTAAGGTTTTCTGAACAAACGTTTTTAAATTGGCGTGTATTAAGTTTAAACTTGGGTAACTGAGAAATAATGCACTTATACTGTTTTATCCATATCCAAGGACTTTATGTAGTAGAACTACATCAGTTAGCTGGTTTAAAAAGACAACGCCCTTTAAACACTCGAAAATAAAGCGAAAAATCATTACTGGGGTACGTGTATGGCATATTCCCAAACTTCCTTCGCGGCCTCGTAAATTTTCATTACCGAAAAATAAAAAGAGCTCAAAATATTTCCGAGCATGTACACCAAACATGTAAATTGTAATACATAATTGGGATTAATATTTTGCAAAGTAAAAATACTCGAATGTTGTTTGTGTTGTCAGTTTGTAAGAGACGCTCTGGTCGTAAAGAAGTTGTGATAATTTGTTGAGAGATTACTGTGTTTTGGTTTCGCAACAATATTGGTATTTACATTTCTGAGAATTAAGTGAAATTCTGTGACAAGTAAAATACATTTTTCAATGTTGGTTTTGATAGACTATGTTTAAACTAAGGTTTATTTTAGTTTTTTGTAATGAGGCCGCTATAGTTTGCAGATATATTGATGACCAACTAACTCACGCTCTTTCATCTTTACTAGATGATTTCTCAGGAGGCAATCTTTGCCTATACTTAACGGGAAACTGACTACAGTGTCCCGTTAAGTGTAGGCAAAGATTGCCTACACTTAATGTCTAAGGATATTTATTTATTTATGAAGAATGAAGATGAAAGATGTTCTGTCCGTCACGTGGCAGTATCACAACTTGGTCAGATCTATTTTCATAGTGAAGTAGGTGTGTCATTTATGCAACAGACCTATTTAAGAAGGAGGAAAATGTCTGATTACTGCGTATTACACGTTTCTCGAAATTCTCATTTATTTGAAAATAATTGTTCGTCTGTCCGAGTGTCTGCCAAAGCCTTGACCTGGGTATTGGCCGATGCACTAAAATTTGAAATAATCACTTGAATAATTTTTCCTACAATCCACACGAATAAGAGAAATGACTCTTACCTTTTCACGCCTTTACTGCTAAACCGATTATGATACAATTTTGCATATATGGTTGTAGAGTGAATCTATCCATGCCAAATTCGAGCTATCAAAAAATATCGGCGCGAGGCCGCTGATAGTAATATTATAAAGTGGGAATGTTGGTTTGTTTGTTTTTTGTTTCACCGATGTGTAGGATGAACTGCCGGGATGGTTATAACTTATATAAGCGATATTTTTTATCCCGGTGGTTTCATAAGTTTACCGTGCAAAGCCGGGACGTGCTGCTAGTTTATTATAAACTCAAAATTGTGTAAGGGTAAGTGATTGTCTACTGGGGGTTGCTATAAAATTTTATTTAATATTTAAAGCCTGTGGTGTCCCACTGCAGGGCAAAGGCCTCCCTCCTCTCCTTCCACTCCTTTCTGTCTTCTGCGATAATATTGCTATAAAATAATACATAAATTTTCTTCAAATAGGTACTTAACATGAAAATCAAAAGTAATTTCATATTATCAAACAGAACAGACTAGCAACACATGCATGACTGAATGAAATGTAAATCTTTACGTGCTTTTGACATTTCAAATTAATCTTAAATGCTCAAAGATTTTTGGTTTTATTTTGTTTACCTACTGTGTTTTGAGGAAACAGTTTTTTTCTGACTTCTTATGTTGCTGATGTTTTATGTTTGTAGTTATTTTTTATCTTTACCGTCCTACTTCTATAAAAAATATACTCTCAAGTTTTGACATTGTAACGTTCAAACGAACTGTTTTAGTATCAAGAATAAACAGCTTGTAAATTTCACAAAGTACGTACTTGGATAAATCTAGAATTTATTAAACACTAAATGTTAGTGCCAATGATATTAAAAGGGGTGACGAAAACGTAAACTCAAGTAATTTCTCAATGTTATATCAATTAAAGTCCTTTTATATAGACCCCTATATTTATTACATACATCGTGCATCTCAGGTCATAAACAAATTGACCTGAATCTACTTGGAAATTTACGACAAATACAGTATGTTATTTGCCAAAATACAATACACTCATAATATAAAGCTGGGTGCTCACCTAGTCGTGTAGCGTGTTATGTATCTGATACAGTATCAAGTGAGTACATAGATCGTCGGATACAGCTCGACCACACCTACATATTTACTTGATACAGTTATCATTCGCAGAACGAAAAGATTGTCCAGATTTGAAATCAATTCGTTTGACGCGTTGCAAGCACATGTTACCCTTTTTAAACTGCGTGCCTACCGGAGAATAGAGTGTTGTGTCAAATGGTTATCAAACCTTGTAAGCAATAACAGATCTTAAGTTGGTCAACCTTTTCGTTTCGCGACTGTACATAACATGCTACATGACTAGCTGAGTACTCAGCTTTTGTGTTGGCAGCGATACCGACTCTCTGCGAACTGAGCTTCCTGCGCTCAACGCGCGAGCGCGACCAGCCTGCTCGTGCCTACGTACCCACTTGATACAGTATCAGATATGTTACATGCTACTCGGCTAGGTGAGTACCCTGCTTAATGCAGGACGTATGCCAGCAATGGCTTTAATCTTTATGAAATGAAAATAAATGAATGAGCTGAGGTCAAGAACAGTTCGTTCATAAATTAATTCAATGTCTCTTAAATTTAATCAATTATTTTTATTTAATAAAAGAACAAACAGCTTTAACTTAACTTAAACCTTCAACTGTAACCCTTTTCATTATGAGAGTGATTCTATAAATATTTAGGTAATAAATAATAAATATCAGAACGCTCTATAATTATTATCTAAATATTTGTAGATTATTATCTAAGACTTTCTATACAATAGGAATTACTTCAATACACTACTTTACACCATGATAGGCGTAAATTAAATATTCTATAATGAACTGTAAATTTCTTAAAATTATCAATCAATATTTTATAGTCTGTTAAGCCTGTTATAACTTTTGAATAATATACGAGAGACAAGAAAAATATATTCTTTAGCTCCTTGACAGGTGAGTATAAAAGACTTACAATCACTATAATTTAAAGTCTAGACTTATATCGTTCTTATAATAATAACAGATATGTGTGTGAAAGGAGTGAGTACTGAGATGACGAGCGATAGAAGGAAATGGAAGAAAGAAACGTGTTGTGCCGACCCCACCTAGTGGGATAAGGGCAGGGAGATGATGATGATGATGAATAATCTAGAACAGCGCTTTCATGCCAGAGATAGTGAAAAGATGCCGCTGTTCTGGCACTTACTTTAAATTAAAATTGTTGAATTTACACCTTTACGCGTGCCGACCCAAATTGCACTGACATTGGCAGAACGCTCCAAATTTGCCTTGTGGCACTCCAATGTTGGACGTTTGCGAAATTTGTCAGTTTGCTAATGTTTATTGTGTTTACTAATTTGGTCGTGTTCTAGTATGTATGACCTTGTAGTAGTGGAGTAGAATTTGCAGACATTGGCACAGTATGTGACATTTGTTTGATTATTTGGTACTAGCTGCGCCCCGCGGTTTCACCCGCGTAAGTCCCGTTCCCGTGGGAATATCGTGATAAAAAGTAGCCTATGTGTTAATCCAGAGCATCACCTATCTACATACCAAATTTAAACGAAATCGGTCAAGCCGTTTTGCGTGAAACAATAACAAACATACATACATTCCCACCAACTTTCACATTTATAATATTAGTAGGATAGTAGGATAGGAAAGTAGGAAGTAGGTAGGATACAGTAGTGATATTGTGTCGTGACATCGTGAATGTAAAAAGTTAGTGTTAGCATTTTGGATGAACGTGATAGTTTTAAATTATGCAGTTTTAAATTCTGTTAATAATAATTCATAAACTCTTCGTCTAATTTAAGTTATTTACTGCGTGTCCGCGTTTAGGACGATCGTTTACTTATCATCGCAGGTTCGAAGCCAAAAAAGTTGTTGAGGTGATAATCTTGATATTTGTACCATTAATTTTATTTTTAATTGTTCTGACATGCCTTACTTTGTTTGACTGGCTTCTCACTGAAGCTTGACTATATTGTAAAGGGATTGCTTTAGAAAAAGCTAGGCCCACACCACTAGGTTCTTGCCTAATTCTCACCCTGGTGTAGGGAGTTGCGTTGGAACAGGCAATAGAGTCACCTAGCTTATAAAACTGTACCTTTATAAGTGATCCTATAGGTCCTACAGAAATAAACACATTTTTATTTCGTTTTTTCGAATCCTGCCTGAATATACTTCATTTCTTGAATCGAGCTAATAGGAACAAAAATAAACGCACGTGATTGGTCGTCGAAAATAATTGTATTCCTCGTGATTGGCTAGATTGTGAAATCAATTGTCAATTGTCAAATCGAGCCAATCCAATGACTTTCGACGACCAAACGTGGGATTATTTTTCTTCCTATTAGCTCGCTTCAACAAATGAAGTATAAGTCGTAACTTTTATTGAGATTTAAAAAAAAATCAAAATAGTCTACTGTTAGTATGAAACTATTCTGTGGTTCTAGGGAGATTAAAATGTCGTCGTACATTGCAGTCGTGGCGCGTGACGGGAATTTGCGATTTGTTTTATTTTGATTTTGAAGGGCATGGTTCGTGCGCGCGTTTATTTAAGGAAATATTTTGCATCGGAACTCGTTCTCCTGATTTACATTGCATTGACATGTGCTGGCAAAGTATGCCGAAATCTGGAGATTGCTTTGGTTACTCGTTCTGGCAAATTATGCCGAAATCTGGAGTTACTTTGGTTACTCGGTCGTAACACAAGAAGAATAAATAATACAAAGATAATAAATATCCTAAGACTTTCCACACATCGTCATCTTATTGCAAGATAAGTAATAATGCGTGTGTTATGGTAACCAGATGACTGATATACTACATAGATATTTTTTTTGTAAAAAACATATTATACATAGAAAAATAATAGTCGAGTCATACATATTATACATCGAAAAACAATAGTCAAGACAAATATTTGCAGATCATGCAAACATAGCTCGCAGCGGGAGTCGAACCCGCAACCTTTGTTTCAGGCGAGCTTTCGCTCTATGCTACGGTCGTCAACAATTATAATTGTTTGAAGATACATAAATAGGTATCTAACTTGAATTTATATAATTAAATTGAAAATAAGTAAATTTTCAATTTAATTACTAAAAATCAAATAACCCATTCTACCACAATTACTTTCGGTATTCGTACATCATTTATTCAATTTCAGATTTGCATTACCAGTTTTCATCCAATGAACCTTATTACAAAGCTCTAAGGTTATTTTCAGGTGAACCTTGGGTTTTGCACTACCTGTTTTAATTTATTTTGAAAAATCACCCGTATTGCGAAGTAGGAAGTTTTATTTTGTAGTTTATATTATTGATATGTTGATGGATAATTGTAATGGGGACGGCATCAAGTGTACAATTTCCCTCACTGCACATGTCCTTGATGTTATAATATGAGAGGTGTTATATATTTAGCTTGAAACATCATCAAAAAATGGGCATGTACCAAATATGTATTTGGACTGACTAACTCCTTAGACATTTTCAAAGGATCTAAAGAATTAGGTACATAAAAATCTGAAAAGAATGTCCACCGCCCCCTGGGATACAGTCGTGATCATTTAATTTAATTTTTATATTTTACATCACGACTTTTTAAACCATGGTCCATGATCATGGTAATTAACGCCGAGTCCGTTTTCAGTACGTCTATAGATTATATTTTGTTACCGGAACCTGAAAGATTAAAAAAATTGAAAATGAGGAAAGTCAAATTTTTTACTATTTTGCAAAAGCAACTAATCTTTATCCAGCTTTGAGATACGGAACACAACGAAACACAAGGTCTGATAAAATTGTACTTTCTATAAACTTTTTTGTATTGACCTTCATTCCACAATTTAACCCACCAAAAGCGACGATGTGGCCTTCGATTGTTCTCATATCTCATCTATTTGGGAAGTCAAGTAACGCATCCAATGTAAAAACTTCGCAATACTATGAACTGGTATAATAACTACTTGGAAATATGTTTCGAATTCTGCTTTGAAATATTTAGTATGTCTGGATCTGAGGTTGCTATCAAATATGTATTCGTCTGTCCTTCAGTAAGTCTATTATAAATGTAAAACTCTGTATTTTGGTTTATGCAAAAATCTAATTTTTAAAGCCGTGATAGTTGAGTTGGTTAGTGCCTCGACTTTCGATCCAAAGGGCGTGAATCCACGATTTAATGAGTTTTCGCTGCGAAAAATGTTTGTGAGGAAAACCGCGGCTTGTCAACCTCATATTATGTATGTATTCGTCATACGTATACGTCCATGGTCTATACGTATACGTATAGACCAGTCTTTCCTGTTGAAATAAGTATGCTGAGAGGAGGTTTTGCCCAGGCAAGCCCATTCCATCTCAACAATGTCCGAGGCACTACAGTGTCCCGTTAAATGTAGACAAAGATTGCCTTCTGATGCTGTATAAATCATCTAGTAAAGATGTAAATGAATGAGTTAGTTACAATTTCAATGCTATACGGCTATATGTGCTTACAATCATGGTTCGTAGGCAGGTACTTACTTTATTTTAAAAAAAATCGTGTCTATTGTTTTCATCACTACGGTCCAAATTGTAGCCCAATTAAATTAGAAGTGTTATATCCTGTATCAAATAGGTCACAATTCCGTCACAAAGTAGGTACCTATTTTCCTTTTTTTTAAACTTTAGTACAAACCTGTTTCCTACATCAGGACGACCTTCAAAACAAAAGTCGAAGTACTTAAGTCTAATTTTATGTATTATTTTATGTAAAAAGTAGGTAACCAATCATCGAATGAATAATAAAGTACAAGCGTCTATTACTCGTACTAGCAATTTCAATGAGCCTAACTACATAATTATGGTTCTCGATTTTATGGCTCAAGTCAAAGGCTATTGGTTACTTCTTGGTGTACGGGTTAATGACCTCATATTAATTTATACACAATATAATCTTATATAAAACTTTGCTGTATTAATTACAAACGAAAATTTCTCTAAGCTCTCTAAGCTAAGCAACATGCTTATGACTGATACGAGTATACTACATTTGCCCGAACTCAAACGATAATTATAAATATCGTATGAGCAAGTGGCCAATTCTGGTGACGGAGTTAGGCCGCCTAAAGGCCTCCGTTGTGGCAAAGACTTTTAAAGCCGTTACCGATAATTAAACGTGATCTCCAAAGCACGGAAGCGCTCAGATGATAATGCCACTTGCGGTCACCCATCCAAGATTGTGACCGCTCAGAACGACGCTTGACTTTGACGATCTATCAAGAACGTCTTAGCAAGCTTCGCCACGAGCGCTTCGGATTATGCTCACATAAATGAACCACGCCATACTTTGTTTTCTAGCAATAAATCCACCACTGACAGATAGCCTCTGCAGTAATTATGCACATAAGTTGACAACGTGACGAACAATTGTTTGCTATACTTCATGGACTAGTTTTGATAAACGGGTTCACCTGGTATAGGTTAGGTTTACTTTCAAAAAATAAGATAGGTTATTTCTCGAGACTCCTGCTGTGGGAATCAAACCCGCATCCTCTGCGTCTCAGGCGAGCTATCACCCACTGCGCCACAGAGGTCGCCACAGAGGTCGATACTTTGCAGAAGAGACCGAATATGTATCGGTCTCCGATCACGGTCGAAACTCCACCTCTACACAAAATAATATTCGCGCATAGAATCAAAACATTGTCATCATCTAAATTGACGATAGTCCCACATGAGTGATTCTTGTGTTTAAAAATGTTTATATCTACAGCCCTTTTTGTTTCAATAAAAATACGTTGATAAACGAACAAACAGATGAAAAGGCCCTGTGTATCGATAAAACATTGACAATGAGCCTCAATGTCATGCGGGCTGGAATTCCGCTGTAGGTAACTATGAAAAAATCCGGAAGACCAAGCCGTAGCTTAGATAAAACATCTGGTTCATTTCCGTAACACTAGATAACTCATTCAAGGCCCACCTGCTGGTCCTCGTAGAGGAGCTGTGCCGCCGCGGCGGCGCAGCTCCTCTACGAGGTAGTGCGTCCGGGGCACCCAACGTGATAGTGTTTAAGCTAGTTTATACTAGCACGGGAAGTATATCCTAACATAACAACCTCGTGTTGCTGATCTGGTGTTCTTTCTCCGTAAAAATTTGACGATTTAGATAGAAACGCTCCTTAGTAAGTGGTGTTTATCTGAGAGTCCACCAAGATCCCCAACTTGATCCCCCACTAAGTGCTCCCACACAAATCCGCGATGCGACGCGATGCGAGCTCGCATCGCAGAAATTCGCATCGCAAGTTTCTGCGATGCGACGCGATGCGACGTCGCGCGAATTTGTGCGACAAGCCGTTTAGTAGGGCGATGTAGGAATGTGCGATGCGAAGCAGATCGCAAATTCTTGCGATGCCATCGTGCGAATTCGCGCGATATCGCAGATTTTGACAATGCGACGCGACGTCGCGGTTTTGTGTGGGAGCCCTAAACTCGTCGGTCCACCTAGACATAAATATGACATTATTTGACGTTTGTCTAAACAGGACTAACAAGTAAAAGAGTCCTTAATGGGTTATACGCTCCTAAATATTTAACAGCGTGTCAATATTCGGACATTAATAAGTTTTCATAAACGAATATTTTTTTAAAGCTAAATATTTAACCTATACTATATTTCTTGAAACGAGCTTATAGGAAAAAAAATAAGCGCACGTGATTGGTCGTCGAAAAAAATTTTTGTTCTCGTGATTGGCTAGATTTGACAATTGACAATTGATTTGACAATCTAGCCAATCACGAGAAAGACAATTATTTTCGACGACCAATTACGTGTGTTTATTTTTGTTTCTATTAGCTCGAATCAAAAAATTTAGTATAAATGTCTAGTTTTGTACCAGCTATCACCACCCTGGCGTGTGGTCTATACGAGCATGCGCAAGCACATGTTTTATGTTAATCAGTGTGTGTATGACAGAAAGCATTTCTATGTACAGTGGATTGGCGTCGTGCCAGTTTCGCTTCCTGGTGCAGGATTTAAATTGGTGTGTCAGGATTGCAAATATGGAAGTTGTAATTGGAAGATTTGAAATGGGCATCTGTCAAAAAGGTTTTTCTATTCGATATAGAATAGAAAAAACTTAAATGTAGATGTGTGTGAGCTACGTGTATGAAACAAAGTTGTAGCTATACTTCATTTCTTGAAGCGAGCTAATAGGAATAAAAATACACTCTCGTGATTGGCTAGATTGTCAAATCAATTGTCAATTGTCAAATCTAGCCAATACGAGAACAAACAATTATTTTCGACGACCAATCACGTTCGTTTATTTTGCTTCCTATTTGCTCGTTTCAAGAAATGAAGTATAGATATTTTTTTTTGTTTATTATGACTTTGTTAAAACTGAGTGGCGTCATAAAGAGGAGGCCTATACCCAGCAGTGGGTGCAACCGGGCTGATATGATGATGATGATGACTTTGTTCTGATAATTATTCGGACGAGATATGAATTCAGTACCTAATACATAGCTGATAGTCTAAACTGCAATTTAAGGCTCTGCAAGACCGATTATCCATTATATTTAGAATGTTGCAGTATTATGAAATTGTACACTAAGTTATGGAATTTTTTACCAGCATCACTTTTTTATTCAAGCAAATTGTTTACGGTTAAAACTTTTTAAGCTATCATGGTTTTGAACATTATAACGAGATATTTACCATGATTTGTTTACGGTTTATAAATCGGTGAAGTCACTGCACTATGGAAATGAATAAGTACGAGTAAAAGATGAACAACCGGCAACATTGTACAACTCGCAAAATGCAAAATTTATTGCAAACTAAACTTCCTCACTTACTGTAAGGTAATTTCAGTTTCTCGGCCAATATTTGGGGTCTTTAGTCGTTTCGGACCGCGAGCGGTTCGAACCGCGGTGCGAAAACCCCAAGCACTGTTTCTGAATAGGGCCATTCGCACCACAGTGGTTACGGCGGTGCGAATCGCCCAAGATTCTTTTGAAATGGGTCGTTTCGAACCACGGCTTGAAAAAACGACTCGATGCCCATTTTGTTTGTTGTTAAGTCCAATTCAGACACACATCAATTTTAATTTCTACAGATAAGAAGAAAAATGGATAGTGATAAAAAAAAATGCAAGATAATAATGTAATAATTATATTTGCTCAACAGGTGTCTTTTTTATAGTAATAAGGTAAGTTTTAAATCCCAGTTAAATCAACATTATACATTTTACTAAAAAACTATTGCTAATCAAAGGTATGACGTTCATTATTATTTACTTAAGACTAGGTAATCATTAAGAATCACAGTCGTAACATTTTTAAATTCAACTAAGACTTTTGAACTAAAACTAAACTCTTAATTTTTCTAAGCAATGGCCGACAGTTATATCTCCAGTCAATAACTGTTGTATGGTTGTATGAATTCTTCGGTTCATTTCAATGGTTTCTGGTTTTCTTTTCGAAATTCGTATGTCACCTGATCTGCGTAATATTCCAGAGTAGAAGTTGGCATCCTTTTGTATTCCATTTAGAAATTGTGCAATATTGGGTTTTTCTGGAATAATCTTTTTTATTTTGGCATTCCATGACTCCACCATATTATTGGTTTTGTCACTTTGATTGTAGGTGTTCCACGACTTTGAGAGTATATCATGTTCTAACCATGTTTTAACAAAATAATCGTTGAACTTAGTGACTTCGGTACTGTTGGGACTTTCTTCCATCACGTACAGCCACCCTTCATCCAACAAGTCCGGAGGTAAATGTGACAATACTGTGCATAATTTAACATGGATTTTACCCAGTTTTGATTTTACTACTCCCAATTGCTTAGCCTTTCGCCATAAACTGCGGCTGTAGTGAAAATAACAGCCAACTATTTTCACTTCTGGAAATAAATCTTTTATGGCCGAAATTGCAGTCACTTCAAAGTCCATTGAAATTTGCGTAGGTTTCCAATCTTTGACTTGACTTTTAATAATTTGAAACAAAATTTCATACGTAGTCCTTTTTTTGTCGGGGAGCAATGCATAAAGCACAGGAACCACATTGACATAGTCTTCATTGCTGCTGCCGATATCTGCATGAATTGTGTATACTTGACAGAAACACTTCGGGCAAATTTTGAATGTACCATCGACAAGAAATCTTGCCGATTCTTTCAAATATTTAATCATTTCTTTTTTTGCAAAAATAAGGATTCGCTTCTTTTTGTCTTTGTATTCTGCAAACAATAATTCTTCATACTTTTCTGGTACATGAAGATCACAGGCTTTATGGAAGTTAAGTTTTTTAGCGCCTTGCGACTTGTT
This sequence comes from Xanthorhoe spadicearia, assembly GCA_947086425.1. Taxonomy (NCBI): domain Eukaryota; kingdom Metazoa; phylum Arthropoda; class Insecta; order Lepidoptera; family Geometridae; genus Xanthorhoe; species Xanthorhoe spadicearia. The sequence continues at coordinate 809,898 of OX352212.1, forward strand.
TCTCATTTTATAAAGTTTTTTCTTGATATTATCAAATTGAGGTAATGGAGTCAATAAATCTATTCCCTTATTTACAAGATTTGGTACAGATTCCCCAAAAATTTGCGTTACAGGTTTATTAATATTCTTTTGCAGTGTTTCAGTACATAAATGCATCTGTTGGTCAATTTCCATCTCTGCATCTCCTCTAGGCGGATGGTTATGGGAAGTTTCGTGCAGTATTTCAAGTGGATTTTGTTTCACTTTGAGTGTTGCATTACACTTACTAGAGTCTTTTTTGGTACACCTCCATAAATTAGAGCCGTCCTTGTTCGTCCTTTTCAATACAAAGTTGTATCCAGCACGGCAGAGCATTTGGCCCCCTCTCTTTGTTTTTCGAAAATGCACATCCATTTTTTACTAGAGTCAATAAAAAAATATTATGCTGTATTGTTTTTCCGGGTCTTATTTAGTGATATTTATGTCATAGTATTGACAGCAAACTTCACTTTTCGAAGGTGCATTTCGAAAAAATAATTATCTTTTTCTAAAAATCGCGGGCAGGTCAGCTAGTCTTACATGAGATCAAAGAGTTTTTATGCTCTATTCGGAGACTAACCTACTTACCATATAAACTTCACAACACATCACACATTTGAATAACAATTATCCTGTCACGTCACCACTCTCAAAGTTAGTTTTTGTTTTAGTTCAAAGTCGGAGGTCGCGGGTTCGATCCCCGCTACGGGACAAATGTTTGTATGTTCTGCAGATATTTGTTCCGTGTCTGGGTGTTTTCTATCTATAATATGTATGTATTTACAAAAAAATTTATCTAAGTATTATATCAGTCATCTGGTTACCATAACACAAGCATTTAGCTTGGGACTAGATGACGCTGTGTGGAATGTCCAAAGATATTTATTTATTTATTTAAATAGCATCAGATTCTATAAAAAATATCATCAAAACTAAATACACTAATTTCATAAGTACATCATAATACAACTCTCATCAAATTTTGAGGCAATATTTTCATAAAATTATTTGCTTGAAACCATTGTTATCGTTGAAGTATCGTCCGATGTCGGGAGCTAAGCGAACTGTCACAATTTGCAACTGGAGTTTAAGTAGAAATGTTATTGCAACGCTCAATTTATGTTTTCCATACATTTACCTATCTGTGGATAGCAAAATGCCCTCCGAACAGAAGATTGTAGTCGCGGATTGATATTCCTATCCAGAGTCGTTTATTGAAACGCAAAAACGCACTAACAGCGGATTACAGTAGGCATTTTGACTGATAGTTAAAAGTCAGCAGGTTATTGAAATTGGCTGTTAGTGTGCTTAAGTTATTAATTTGTAACCTAAGAATTATTGTGCCTGTCTGTACTTTAAGAGATGTGTAATTAAACTACATTATTTTTGTCAGAATTCACCCATTCAAAAAGAAAACCGCATTGTTACTCTCTGCGATATGAATTGACTAATTCAAAAAAAGGTTTAGTCTATTCACACCGCGGTGCAAAAGAACCCATTCAAAAGGAATACTTGGGCGATTTGCACCGCGGTTCGAATCGCTTGCGGTCCGAAACGACTAAAGACCCAATATTTGAATCAACGGCGTCGGTTTATCGCTCCCTAAACAATGTCACTAATTTGACAAATGTCAAAAACGAAACGCGTGAAAACACGCGGTAACCTTGGCGAGCGCAGTTTACGCTCGGACAAATATAGATGCACTTCCTTTTGATGCGATTAGTGTTGCACCCTTTCAGAATGGCCGGAGTTAAATTATAAATTATATTATAAAATCAAAAGAAAAAGACTGTTATTAATAACCTACATGGAAAATAAAATCGTTTATTATTATACCAAGACCACTAAGCGTGGTCAACGCAACATTTTTATTTTATCGTAAAATTGTAAAAGTCTTGTCATGGTTTCAAACAATACCAACAATATAACTTTATTTATTAGTAACAATTTACGAATCATGGGGAATCCCGCAATAAGTCTTTATAAGTACTGTATTAGATAATTAATTTACTAAGTGATGGTGAAATAAATCTGTTGGAATAAAAAAATCTGAGTATACTTTTCTATTTTTATTATTGTGTTAAACCACACACAGGTATTTGCTTTTGACCAACTCAGCCACGGAGACCTGATTTTCATTTTATTCACTTCTATTAAGATTTTTCATTTTTTCCTGAATCTGAATATTATTTAATTAAAACCCAGCAGTCATACAGTCGTCCACAAAACGTCCTGTTTTTCTGCATTTATTCCGTCTATTTTAGTACATGTCACAACACTAAAGATGTACTTGTATGAGACATCAGTATCCACCATTTTGAAAACCTTGAGATGTTGGAACGAATTTGGTGCGTATCTTGGATGGTAAATTTAGTAAATTATACGAAAATATTCGAGTGCTGAGCTCGATTAATTGAGTGTCATGGCAAATTAGTAAAGAAATAAAAATGAAGAATAACTGACTCATGTTTGTTTGTTTACAAATATTTAACATAAGAATTGAGTATGCATTTGGTGGCTGTTATTATACTCGTAATATATGGAGGATTGTTTATAATAAATCCTGATTATGTAATTTAAAATCCACGCAGAAAAAGAAACACCTAATTAAAGTTTAGTTTGAGAATCTTCAATACACATAACTATTTTTTTATTAAATTATCATTTTCTTTTATTATTTTTTTATTTGCTTTACATTTATTTTGAAAGGAGTTTTATAAATACATAAATAGAACTCCTTGCAAAAACAAATGTCATGAAAATCGTTGGAGTCGTTTCCGAGATTTCTGAATATCCACTAAAAGTACAAGAGACAAGTTTAAATTCGAATTTTCAGCAAAATAAATATTGAACACCTACTCTAAATTTGACTCACTCAAATTTAGAGATTCACTCTTCACTACCAGTATCGTGGAGAACCAACACCACCACATCTTGCATCAACAGATGTGTACCCTCAACCCTGGCCCGGTCGACACCCCCGTCAAGGTCGCTCCACTTATTGTCCGTTGTTAATAACCATTTGTTTGTCTGTCTGCTGAGTTTCCTGCGTTATCCATCAATTTGCGAGCAATTTGCGCTTAGGTGCTTACTTTGTCTGCAATTTAAAATAGTCGAAGAAATTACAGACGTGGAACAAGTTATTATGCCGGTAATATAAATATAACAGTAACTCTGTTATCCTTTCTTTCCATAATGAACAGATTATGATAAAATGTATACTAGTAATGTTAGTTTGTTTGTTTGACGAAGGTAATCTCCAAAACTACTCAGCCGATTTCAAAAAATATTTCTCCGATGCGTAGAATGGACTGTCGGTATGGTTAAATTTTATCCTGGTAGTTGCATTAGTAACACCCGTGCAAAGCTAGGACGTGCTGATAGTTTGGTAAGAAGATACAATGTATTGCATTAGTAAAAATGTATGACTTACTTAAATTATCATCATCATCTCAGCCCATTTCCACCAACTGTTGGGTATAGGCCTCCTCTCTGTTACGCCACTCTTTCCGATCCCTCGCGAGTCTCGTCCACTGATGACCGACCACGCTTATATTATTATAAATTATTAAATTATGATTATGAGGTGTAGGGAATCGCGTTGGAACAGGCAATAGAATCCCCTAGTTTTAAGAACGTGACATGTCAAAGTGGTCTTATGATCTTATTGAATAAAATATTTTGACTTTTGACTTTTGACTTTTGATCATTATAGATTCTTTCTCTGCAAACAGAGCAGGTACTTATACATATAATGTAACAAACAAACGCATAGTTGAGACTGGATACAGTACATTGCTCGGCGACCGTAACAGTCGGGTAGTCCCGCTGCTAATGCGCCGAGTTCTCTCGCTAACGTTTTTGGCAAACTCTCAACTGTCACACGCATCGTGTGCGCGATGTAAAGAGCTGATTGTCCATTGGTAGATATAATAAATTCCAAAAGTAGCTAAATATCTAAACCGAAGTATGACACAAATAAGTGTAAATGTATATGAAACAGAAATTTAAGAATGTGCGTCGAATTACCCTATTTTTAAAGATCACTCGACTAGCCTCAGGCGTCAGTGGTTGGCAAAAATAAAATTAATTCTTAGTTTTTAAACTATGAAGATACAAGCAATCATCAAGCATCAACGACAATCAATCTATCGTGGCTCTTGCTAAGACGTTCTTGTTTGAACGTTGAAGTTAATCAACGTTGTGAGAGGTCACTACTTGGTGACTCAATTTGTATTTTCATCTGAGCGCTTCCGTGCTTCAGAGGGCACACGGGTAAAATTGTCTGTCCCGGCTTTTAAAGTCCTTAAGCCATGGCAAAGGCATTTAGGCGGCCTAAAACTTCCGTCACTAGAGTTGGTCACTTATACGAACGAACGAATCTATCAAAACGACTGTACGAGCAATCAATAAAAAATGCGATGCAAAAATAGCCGTCGCGTGTCTTCCACTACGGCACATTCCCAGCGTCCTTACAGCATTCCTACCCCTACATCACAGATTATAACCATTGTATTCCACTGAACTTGCTTCACATCTCATATGTTTTAAGAAATATTGAATTACAGCAAGCGATATCGGAGTTTGAATTCAGAGCTTTTTCTGATTTTTGATTGACCTTGAAAATAAGGAAAATTTTTGAAGTCGTTATGCAACATTCTGTTCTAAGTTGAGGATGATAAAGTTCATGTTGCGTTTAAGGTTGGTTTAAGTGGAACAAGCAGTCTGGGGGTCATATTAATCTCTTTCGCATTTCCACGCGACTGTACAGAGATATTGCCCAACCTACCGTTAAATGGCTGAAATTGTACTCTTTTAATTAATATGTTACGGAGCAATTCTTTTCATTATCAGTTTTTATGGATATAGAGTATAATTTTCTGGGTTGTCAGTTTAAGTGCTCAATTTACAGTGCGAATTTAAATTCTTAGGTATGTGATATTTTAATAATCGCAACTTCAGGGTTTTATTTTTAAATAAAGTGTAATTAAATCGAAGTACTTATCGACGTTTTTTATAAAAAAGCTTATTGTAAATTTAACAGAAACTGTCAAAACTATCCAAAAATATATTTTTTTCTTGACTCTGCGTGGCATAAGGAGTTGCGTTGGATAGGCGATGTAATCAGTCAACAAGCCATACACACTATTCCCATTTGTAAAACGCGCTGCGTTGTTTCTTATTGATCTATTATTACAACTTTACTGACATAATTTTGGATAAAAAGGACTTGAACCAAATTACTTTGAATCATATTTTTAGATCAAAAAAGGACTTGGACCAAATTACCTCTTAAAATCTGAACACGGCAGTTGTGAGCGGAACTTAGCAAAATTTCCAATACCGATTGAATTCTGAAAATTGAGCAATAAAACACTGCTCTCATTTCCACGCTCAATTACCATTTCCATGGCTTATTCGCGTTGAGCATCATAACATAACTATAAAGTTGCGAAGTTATGACATTGATGTTCACATGGTTTTATGGTATTTAAATTAATTTGAATATCCATTGAATATTTACTGACTTCCAGTAAAGAGAATCGAAATGGCGTGCGTGTCTGAAGGAACCGGGCACGCTATCTGTGTGTCACTCAGCGTACTGGAGATTGCAGATAGCTCACTCTACATATTCATCATTCATCATTTCCCTGCCCTTATCCCACACTAGGTGGGGTCGGCCCAACATGTTTTCTTCTTCCATTCATCTCTATCACTCGCCAACTCCGAATTCACTCCTCTCACACTCATGTCCTCTTTCACACAATCCATCCACTTCTTCCTCGGCCTTCCTCTACTTGTACTCTACATATACAATTACTATATTTACAAGTAAATAAATTATTATTATTAATAAGAGCCCGTAGCGTCCCACTGCAGGGCAAGGGCCTCCCTTCCTTCCTTCCACTTGTCTCTATTTAGAGGTGGTGTTATGTGGACAGAATGAGTCGAGTTCATCTCTCTCGGAAGAAAATAGTAACGCAAAAATATACCTCTTAGCCCTCTTTAGTCCTCCTGGGGGAAATATATAAAAAAAAATGTAAACCTTGAAAAAAAAACCACAACTTTCATAACTCCTCATTCATCATAAAATTCTGGGTAGCTTACGATTTCTAGCCATAAATAAATAAATAAAAATAAATAAATATCCTTGGACATTCCATACAGCGTCATCTAGTCCCAAGCTAAGAAATTATTGCTTGTGTTATGGTAACCAGATGACTGATATAATACTTAATTTTTTTTTTTTAATGCATACATATTATAGATAGAAAACACCCAGACACGGAACAAATATCTGCAGAACATACAAACATTTGTCCCGTAGCGGATATATAGAGAATTATGGCTAACATCATTTTATTATCACCATCAGTAATGATCTAGCTCTTGTAACACAGTTCTTGGCATAGCTAACCACGTCTTACTAGTCTAAGGCCTCGCATGGCAGAGTTGACCACAAAACACCCCATTCCGGGCGAATTCTGACAACACCCTGTTTCACGAAACTCAATCTATTTGGACAATAGGCGGAATAGTTTTGTGGTCGCGCAAGACCACACCAAAAGAATCACTTACCATGGGTAGATGTTTCTTTATGTAATCCTTGATGTCTTACTGAAGTAAATGATTTTTTCTTATTTTTTAGAACTTATTTAGTAATGTAAAGTTCAACGTAAAAAATAAATGAAAACATTTATTTATTTAGTATTAATAGGTACCAAAACGTCACTGACGTACCTTGTTATATAAAAAATGTATCTACTTAAATTATTTTGCTAGATTTCAACCGTCTGCTAATTTTGTTGACTTCTATATTTTATTATATTTGAGGGTAGATGTCCGAATACTCATACGCTTATTAAAGTAAGTGGTGCTTTTAAATAACATTCTGACATTTATCCATACAAATCTGAAAATAATTTTCTTAATGGTTAATACGGCATTAAATATTTAACCTCTTTTTTGCCTTAACTAGCGTTTGAGTTAATTTGGACAAGAAACATTTAAAACCTTAGCTTGAAAACATGCAAAATGACTGCAGTTGATTAATAAATAATGTAGAAAGTGCTATTACGGTAAAAAAAAGAAAAACTAGCTTATTTTTTTCAAAAGCTTTTAAAATGTTAAATATCGAACTTCAAATAAAAACTCTTTTTAAGCATCTGCCGTCCCAGTTTTGAGTTTGGAACCGTTGCACTCATAATACAGATTTTCCGCCAATTTGCGAACACACCGGCCAATCAGCGCAGTGCAATGATCTTCTCTTTAGTGATGTGAAAAAAAGCATTGATATTGAAATTTTTATTGCTTTTTTTGGTCCTGATCATAAGGAACGATAGAAGCTTGACGATTTAAATTAAAAATGGAACACCAAATAAAACTAGGCCTATACAATTGTGTTGTTGCTTGACCCTTGGTGTGTCATGCATAAGACTTCAGGTGTGTTTTTGGAGATCAGATAAATAAATGATTTTTTATCTTTATCTATTTTTTGATTTGTGAACGATTTCACATTTTGTTGACCTTTTGGTGTTTTTCAGTTTTCGATGTCTAACGAACCTGTAGACTTTACTTAAAGTTTTATTTCATTCAATCTTCAGCGAAAATTACTTATCAAGTTATTGATAACGTATTTTGGGCCCATAACCTGATGAAATTCAAGTAATAAATTTATTTACTTATTTTCCAACTTACACGTAGAATCTAATAAATTATTCTTCGACTGTTTTATAATAACATCAAATTATATTGCAGATACTAGCTATAATGATACTCCAAGTAGAGCTTTGTAATTAGTTGGTAAAGTTGAAAATTGGTTCTAACCTATCGGTATTTAGTTCGGAGAAATTGATATAATTGAAATAATTGGCGTGAAGTTACGGTATTGGATATAACACCAGAGGCATCCTTATTTTTAAAATATACACATTGTTATTAGTTTTTAATAATTATTGTTTTTATTTCAAGGAAGTTTTCGTATTTTTTTTTTTAAGTGTTCGAATGGGTTTTTCTGTCATGTTAGATTTTAAAGCATTTTCTTAATTGTATAGAAATTTCTTGGTTTTACTTTGTAGAGTTTCCCAGAAAATTTTCTCATAAAAATCATTTTATGAACAATAGACAAAGAAAACTTGTGGAAACCCACTTCAGGTTTTCCCATTTATTTTAGCGATTTGAGAAAAACATAAAGTACTTAACTCAAAATATAAAGTACTTATCTTAATTCGTTATTTAATTTTTGGTTTGACAGTTTTTACAAATTTACAAACAGTTTAAAAAAAATTAAGCATGCTTTTTTTTCATGCTTCCTTATTACGATCTTACTTAAAAAAGTAGAGCAGACTACCTTAAAAAAAAAACAATAAAATACAAAATACCTACAATATTTTCAAGAACGAACTGACCCATCACTAAACCAACAATTCAGAAGTATGTCGTTTTCAATACAGAACGGTATACGAATGTATAATTATTTAGCATCCTGCATTTTGCAGTAACGGTGTCCATTGTACTTGATGGACAAATGATTGCAATTTTTTTTCCCTCTTGTTACGTTTTTTGTCCACACAAAAGAGCCGTTCCGATAGTTCGGACTGAATAATTTGCCGAAGAATTGCTCTCGCTTTGTGTGAAATTCGGCTTTGGGTGTGCGGGAATATTGATTGGCATCCGCAGCAAGACCTAATACCTACTATACGAGTACGTGTACTCGTATAGTAGGTATATAGTTACGTATAGTAGGTACTTATACAGTTTAGAACTTATATCTATTGACAACCTTATCCATTTCGCTGCAAGACTTATTCTAATAACAATATGACAATCTATGTTTATTTTACCGTCTGAATACAATTTTTTTTTGGTTGTCTATCTGTTGTTAGAAAAAAATATGTAGTTATTTGTTAGTATGCGTTATAACATAAGTAGTTATTTAGTAGTATCCGTTATTACAATAATAACCATATTATGATAACCAAACCAAATTAGAACGTGAGCTTAGTAATAAGAAACAGCGTGTTTTTACCGAAACCCGAAAACATTCTGAATGTAGTCTCGTCTCTACAACTTTTCCGAGAACGCGTACATTACACGATAACATTGAAAGGCGTGACAGATCACTGGAGAGATTTCGTTTAATTTGCCTAATTGTGTGTGTAGGGATAACGACACTGTATCTTATGCATGGATGCTTGGTGTGACTAATTTTATTTTGTTGTTGTGAAGTGTTCTTTGTTTTCCATGAAAAATATTGACCTACCAGATAGAAAAATATTTAGTATGAGAGTTTTATTTATTTCTCATTATATATAAAATTAAGCTTTGTATGTATCCCTATGTATTTTAATGTAACTAATGTTTCAACAATGAGACATAACTTACAAGAAATAACGAAAAAATATTAAAAATACCATATTCAAAGGAAAAAAATGATTTTGATTTTGATTTTGAAAATTTAGTAATCATTAAAGCATTAGTCCTTCGAGGTATACTTTAATTATTTAATTCAATAACTATTGAAATGCTTTTGTATCGGCTCTGTGAGCAAACACGTCATTAAGTCTATGAATGTATCGTCTCGGAGCCGCCAAGCATGAACTATTTAATTACGGCCAACAATATTAGTCAAACAGATATAGTAAGTGCTAGGGATGTTACATGATTCTGTGCCTACGATAAACACAAACTCAAAATATCTTTATTCAATAGGATGGAAAGAAAGATTTATGTTTATTTCTGTAGGACCTCAAGGATCACTTAAAAATGTACAGTGAAATAAGCTAGGTGACTCTATTGCCTGTTACAACAAAAAAATCTAGGCCTACCTCAGCAGGTTCGTACCTTATGGGGTAGGCCTAGCTTTTTTTAAAGCGATCCCTTAACAATCTAAATAGTCAAGCTTCAGTGAGAAGCCAGTCAAACAATGTAAGGCATGTCAAAGCAATTGCTTTACAGGTCAAAAGAAAAAGAAGATCTTATTACAGACCACTTAGAAAAGTTCTTAAAACTAGGGAATTCTCTTGCCTGTTTCTACGCGACTCCCTACAATAGGGAAAAAAGCAGGCAAGAACCAGCTGGTGGTTCATTATGCTATTGTAATCAAAATTAATCGATCAAAAGTGTAAGCCATACCGTATCCCAACTCTAGTTACGTTCGCTATGTCAACAGAATTAGTAATTTAGCTGTTAATTGTCGCAGCAGTAATTGGGTAAATAATGTACAATGTCGCGAAAACGTACATAATGTATCTTGGAATCACTCTTGCGTCTTAGTTTCTCGGAATCACTAACATGGATGAATGGTTAACTGATAACAAATGAAATTATCACCTAGATTGTAAAACTGTCTAAGTGATCCTTGAGGTCCTACCGAAATGTATTTTTCTTTCTTTCTTAAGGTACTCGTAGGGTAGGTCTGTTGGCCCGCGCCGGACGCAACGGATGTACAAAAAAATGTATCTAAGTAGTAGGTATATCAGTCATCTGGTTACCATAACACAAGCTTTTCGTTGCAAAGCTTAGGATAAAATAACGTTGTGTGGAATGTCCAAAGATATTTATTTATTTATATTTTATATCATCATCATGAGCAGCTCAAATTATAGCCCACTGCTGGATATAAGCTTCCTCCATCAAACGCCATTCATTCTCATCCATGCCTTTCCCTCTATGGCCTCTATTCATCCACCCACCGCGCTGGTGGGTATATTATATAATATAGATTTATTCACGATCTAGAGGGTCTAGAAAAAGAGAATAAATCGTGCCCACAAGTGACTTTAAGAGTTGCGCAATCAAACCACAACAAACTGCAATCAATTCATCAACAGTTCAGCGAACCCGACACCTAGTTGCGCAGATTAGCTCAAATTATCTAATGATGAGTGCAACCATTGACGTTGCACCCAGTAGACACTTAGTATAAGACAAACGCTTTTAGTTAACAGTTACCTTAGTGGTTTTTTGATGCTGTATTAATCTTAGTTTATATAGGTATAAAGTTTTTTATCCGTTAAAAAAAAAAAAGTTCACACATGAGTGTTTTAGCGTTTATGATAATCCACGCCCTTTTACGTTCGACCAATCAGGACCAGATTAGTGATCCGTGAACATATCTGATTTATCATGATTTAATGATAATTTGTCCAATACCTTTAACTGACCAAAAAGCGCTCACTTTCCCGCTCCCGCACACCTCATTAGGTTGACAGAAAAGTTTGTATTGCAAAGTAGTACTATTAGGTGTCTATTGGGTAAGACCTCAATGAGTGCAATGAATCGCCCCCGTACTGCGCACTGCACTCGGATTCGAGTAATCAGTACAAATTCACTCAATTGCGTTTGAGTACTAAAGGACCTTGACTTGTTTCAGATTGGATTTTGGAGTATATTGATACGAGTACCATTGCAAAGTAATAATAATCTTTTATGCTATGCCGTAGTCGGGTAAAAGGCATGGTCAATCAATCATGCAAACCTGTATAAGTAAAATAAATAGTTAATGTAAAGTTATACTGTAAATGTACGTTTAGTAATAACTTTATTTCGGGCGATCATAATTTTAGAGTTTATAGCTCACGATAGTTTTTTTTTTACATTTGTTTGTATCTTAAATACTTGAAATACCAAGCTAAACAGGAGATCGATTCTTGAACTCATTTAAAACATGACGCGGTAAGAGATTGCACGGTTTCTAGCTTTTGTTTTCTGAAGTCCATAGAATTTTTCAAAATAAGAACGCCGAGACGTGCCGATTTGGAAAATAAGGCGGCTGAATTACTTATATTCAATCACAGGAACATTCAGTGATTTATAAGTACACACCAACATAATCGTATATAATCTCATTGCACATAGAGCGATAAATAATGATAAGTATTGTAAAACAAACACGGTGTGTTACGTTCTACGTAAACACTATCAAAACCCTGATTTATACGTTTGCGAAACGCATATGACCCGCGAGTTGCGAGCACAAATTTTGCATAATTCCTGATGACGTTTGCAAAAAGGCAGAACATTCTAGACCTGCTTCATTTATTACACTAAAATAAAGAAATATTTATTTATTTATGCTTTATTGCCAGACGGAAGCCTGGCAAAGGCACTAGCAGCATTGCCGCGCTGAATGACAGTTCCAAAAAAACTGATTCCTTTTTACCAAAGAGGTGCTGACTATATTTTTTATTTGTCATCAACTTAAAATCTCTTCGTCTCTGCCTACCTCCACAAAAACAGGCGTGATTTTATTTAGTTTCCTAATGCCCTAGTTAGTTTAGTCCTAGTTTTGAAATCGTAAATAAAACTTTTTTGGAAAATGTTGCGGAGTCCATTGGAATTTGCTTCAGCGTAAGCATCACCTTGTTTACCTTGTTTTTTAGTTTGTTTTTTTTTTTTTCAAGAAACAGTTCTGCCTTAGTTTTGTGGGGGCCAATAAATGTTAGTTGTTTTTTTAACTTTTACTAAAAAAGTTACCGACCCTTGATCTAGACGAAGTTTTTCTGGTATCCACCAAATTACTGTAAATGTACAGAACATTGCCACAAAATGTACGTTTTTCACCATTTTCACTATCAACTTTCTAAAGCGATTGTACAAGTAACATGGCCTTTAGCAATACCATCAGTTTTAGAGTTGAATGGTTAACTGTCCTCGCTAACGAGTCAAGTACAAATGTATGACATGATAAGGTTGTCTGGAAGAAATCGCGCCTTGACCGATTGCCGATTTTTGCCGATTTTGCCGATACCGTACCTAATTGTAAAGCCCATGTCATTAGTACCAAATCGTGTCTTCAATAAAGATATTTTGATTGATTATAATCATTGGTTATAATATAATTAATGATTCAAGCAAATTACAGGGGGCGGCGCTGCGCTAGATTGTCATTATATTGACTCGGTATCGAAGATAGTAACAATACTACGGTAAACTGGTGGTAGGGCCGCTGTTAAATTGGCCACTGTGTTTGGTATTCCGCGGCGGGGCACTATTTGTTTGCGTTGTTATTTTTGGCCGCACCGGTGCACCCGTTCGATGGAATTTAATTTCGACCGGTCGCTTAAGCTGCATTTTCTGGAAAGCGAAAAACGAGATTTCGATTTTTAAATGGATTTGTTTACTGGATTTCATTTATTAAGTCTAATGATGACGATCAATTAGATGTTGGTATTTTTCTTTTTCTTTAGTCTTATTTTAAGTGTTGTCGACGGACGCATCCAAATATTTAATTGTTGGTATCTAACTAAACACAGAAAACGTATTGTACATCGAAATTGCGGGCACCGTTATTTAACAACCGACGTTAACAAATTCTGCCTTTAGCCGGCTATTTTTTCAGAGTTAGGATTTCGGATACTTGATTTGAAGCATGGTATTTTGTGAGGGTCTATATTATATTTATACTTTACCTATACTAATATTATAAAGAGGTGAAATTTTACTATAGTGAATTCCTTTAATCTCTCAGTGAGATTAAACTCCAAACTAACTCATAGTGAAAATCTTAAAGACAAGAGCTAAAATGCAAAGTTTCAGACGGTTAAGATTATCGGTTCAGATAGAGTTCTAGGACAGAAGACGTCTGCAACACCTAATGATTTTCTCTAAGCACTTGGTACAATATAGTTTAAACAGTATCTATCACAAAAAATATAGATGACCATTTTTCACGGCGTTTATAATCTTATTTTCATCCGCAGCCTGATCTCTCCCACTGCTGGGTATTAGGCCCCCTTTATTTTTGCCATTGTGCACGGTCTCCTGCGCTTGCCTGATCCACTGTCGTCCCACGAAGTTGGCAATATCGTCGACCTATCGTGCTGCTGGACGTCGACGCTTCTCTTGCCAGTCCTCGGCCACCATTCTGTCTGTTTGTTAGTTTAATTTAAGTTGTGGTAGCGTCAGTATTGCCACTAAAATAATCGTTTATATTATTTAAGTGGTTGAACACGATACATTTTTATTTAGCGAAAATGTAAGTTGCTATAAATAAATAAATAAATATCTTTGGACATTCCACACAGCGTCATCAAGTCCCAAGCTAAGCAACTTAATGCTTGTGTTATGGTAACCAGATGACTGATATAATACTTAAATACAATTTTTTTTTGTAAATACATACATATTATAGATAGAAAACACCCAGACACAGAACAGATATCTGCACAACATACAAACTATACTGCTATACTGCTCCTCAGTTACTGTGCCCGAAACGCTGGTCATTTTGTTTGAAATTATCTCATTTCAGTGTTAATTTTGATAACACCAGTTAAAGTTTACTTTCGTGAATGTGCAAGTTGAAGTTTTGAAGTGGTTTTTCAAAAGTTTCGTGCCAGTTTAGTTTGTGGCATAATACCTAGGATTGTGATATTAAACTTTGAAATGACAAGTGCAAGCTTGCATTTTCACATGTAGAATACAAACCTTGTTTCAAATAAAAGACAATTTGTGATGTAATATGTAATATCATGTATTAAAAGCGCTTGTGGAATAGCTAAGATATTCGTTGGATGCATTTTGTGCAGTCTCAATTTGGATGGGTGACCGCAAGTTGCTTTTTTAAGCTTTCGAGGTTTTTTTTTTCTCTTGTTTTTATGACATTATGGAAGTTTGTTTATGGCCAGTCTTAATAACCTCATAGCGGCGATTTTCATCTATACTAGTCTATACTAATATTTTAAAGAGGTAAAATTTGTTTGTTTGTTTGTTTGTTTGTTTGATGGAGGTAATCTCCGAAACTACTGGACTGATTTCAAAAATTCTTTCACGGGTGTATAGAATGGGCTGTCCGGGTGGTTATAGGCTATATTTTATCCCGGTAGCTTTATTAGTACACCCGTGCGAAGCCGGGACGTGCTACTAGTATCGCCTAAACTTAAACTAGGTAAACTAAGTAACTCGTTCGCTCAGTGGAAGCTGAGAAAGGTCAGTGGTACTTAATGTTTTCTTGGGCTACACAATATAATTATGAATATCTATGTATACTTATACCCCATTATGCATATTCGACCTAAAACCTGTATTAGCTAAAACGTATATTAAATCTGTTGCTATCTCTTTTCGTTGACATATGAATGACAAGAAAAAAACGTTCTAAAACGTTCCTAAAACCTGTATTAAATTGTCAAGTTTTTATGAATAAACCCCTTACTCTTTTAATGTTATTATTACAATCTCTAAATCTTCCTGTAATACTTTTAAAGGTCATAAATAACTGCACAATAGTCTTCGCGTCAAATACCTACACCCTCAGCATCTGACACTGTATGAAAGCTCCCAAAATACTTTTACCGGCTCGTATACACGAGCAGCATTCAACTGCATTTTCAAGATCTGAAAAACTGTTACATTTGATAAATGAGCACAAAAAGTCTTGAGTACAGACGTTCGTCAGTTACGAAGTGAAATAAAAAGCTGAAATTTACGACACACAAACACGTGGTGCCGAATCAATTCCTACGCTAAAACAGTACGAGTTCTTTTACTGCACTTTTTATTGTTGGCAATCTTTTATTTTTATAGAAGTAATCAGTGACGAGATGGTAAAAAGCTCTGCCAATTTCGTTTCACCTATAGTTGGCATAAATTTGAATAATAATTGAGGTACGTGTTGGTCGTTTCGGATCGTGCTAGTGGTACGAGTATTCAATGCGACAGTGTTTTTTATTCCGAGTTTAAATTATTGAACTTGAGAATTCGTAGATCTATCGCCCTATTCATGCATTTTTGACTTAGGTACACACATTACTTTGAACATTTTTACTTCAAAAATGTTTAAAATTTATCATATCTTCTACTTTTCTAATGACGTTTTAAATTAAAATTCAAAAACTGTTTTAATAAATTTAAAAATAGGCGATTCTATTCCTAATGTTTTTTGACATCACAAAGAGTCAGGGTATTAGACAAGGTGTATATTATGTCACCTAGAAAAGTAACGCCCTTGGCATAAATTCAAACATTTTAATAACTATGGTGGAAGTGAAATGTGACAACTTTTTTCTTAACTCGTAGCGAAGACAGATGACATTAATGCTGAAATAAACATATCAATGTGTCAAGTCTGGTCATCCCACAGTATTTTTACCTTCGTAATAAAAAATAAACGTCAAGTTTGAATATTTTTAGCCAAAAAACGACGTATCATTCGCCAAGAGCGGAAGTTACGTTTGACTTGTAAAAAAGATTTGACAGCGGCGAATGTAAAACTTGACAGAAGTACATAATAAGTGTCCCTCTTTCGTCAAAGACTCCTTCTGGGAAATGTAATGTGACAGTCATTCTTTTTCGAATTTGGAGCGAATTTATTTTGGTTTTGTCTTTTGTTTCGGTTTTCTTACTGAAATGATCGTAACCGGTTGTTAATATTCAAGAAATATAAATAAATTCTTTGAAATTATGAATGTTCTGTCGCGGTTTTGAGTAAAGATCGTTGTTTTTCCTTCTCGTAATTTACAGTTTTCTTTGGTTTATAATTTTATAAAAAGCTCATTCCTGCCCTTATCCCACGCTAGGTGGGGTCGGCCCAATATGTTTTCTTCCATTCTTCTCTATCATTCGTCAACACCGAATTCACTCTTCTCACATTTATATCCTCTTTTACACAATCTATCCACTTCTTCAGTCATTCAGGTAGGTACCACATTTTTGTTTTTTTACTTTCTATGGGTCGACGATATTGCCAACGTCGTGGGCCGGCAGTGGATCAGGCAAGCGCAGGACTGTGAGAAATGGCAGAATGAAAGGGAGGCCTATTCCCAGCAGTGGGAGAGATCAGGCTGCGGATGATGATGATGATGACTTTCTATCATTTATTAAATAAATCTTTACAAGCGCACGTCATACTAGACCTATAGTAGATTTCCTATCATTTTCTCATAGACTGTAATTGCTCCTATCACAGCCTATAATCACAATTGACATAGGTGTTATTATACCAGTACTTGTATATTATCTGGTTTTGTTTCTGAGAATTACAAAGTGATTTTTCCTGTTTCTAAAAACTATGGGGAAGTACGATTTATTGAGTCAGAGAGTTTTACAACGTAACGTAATCGTTTTGTAAGATCTCTATTATGTTTAGTGGTTTTCCTTAAACTGAATTTCATGATTTGAGTAACGTTGGCTTTAATTGTTTGCCGACGAGTTGGCCGACTTTGACGGAGCGCTCGTGGCGAAGCTTGCTAAGGCGTTCTTGATAGATCGTCGAAGTTAAGCAACACTCTGCGCGGTCACTTCTTGGATGGGTGACCGCAAGTGGCAATATTATCTGAGCGCTTCCGTGCTTCGGAGGGCACGTTAAATTGTCGGTCCCGGCTTTTAAAAAAGTCGTTAACCCATGACGGAGGCTTTTAGGCGCCCTAAAAACTCCGTGACCAGAGTTAGCCACTTGCTCATACGAAGGAAGGAAGGACCGACTTTGTAGGTACTAATTAGTCAGTTGAATTCTTAAAACGACATAAAATAAATTGCTCTTAATAAAGAATTGGTAAATGAAATAGTTTTATCTAAAATAATAGTTTTTTTGCTTATCATCAAAACAATCTGACAAAAAAACTTTATATTTTTGGTTTTGTAGAATATCCAAGCTTGTAAGACAAAGTAGAAGTGATCTTTGAGATCCTACCGAATAAAAAACTTTTTATGTTTATTTTTAACAAAAAAACTCGTAAGTTCAAAATCACATGCAATTGAAACTATGTACGTTTCGCTTCGCTTCAACCTTAGTGTGAATTGAGCGCTTGTACACGCTAAGAAAAAGCGCCGGGCCTACCTAAGAATTTGTGTCGTAACTAGAAAAGAACTGTGTACACTGCTCGCAGCGGTGCACGAAACAAATCTTGTCTGCGCCAGACACGACGCGGCGAACGTTTGAAGTTTTCGTGTGTGGAACAGACAAAATTCTTGTCGTCTACACGAAGAATTTGGCTTGTCTGCCGCAGACACGGTGAATTTTCTTAGCGTGTACAATCGCCCTAAGTCATTCTATGTATCAATTACTAAGTAGTTCTGTAACGCAGCTGTGAAATGAAGCGCAGTTTCACATTTCAGTACTAATACTATCTGCAGTAAATGCGTAGAATCGAACACGTGCACAACTATCGAAAACATGTTTATGACCAATTGGTTAGATTTATTGGAATACCTATTGTTGGTACCTTTAATTTATGACTGGATTCTTAAAACTATTGAAATACTTCGTTTTAATACGGCGGAGATGAGTTGAAGAAACGTTAAAATGTCTATTTTAAGTTATTCGTAACTTATTACCACTACATCTTTGAGTTTTGTTTAATAGCACAAACGTAAAGGAGTAGGTAAATCTATACTAATATTATAAAGAGGAAAACTTTGTTTGTATGGTTGTAATGAATAGGCTCAACTACTGGACCGATTTTAAAAATTCTTTCACCATTCGAAACCTGCACTATCCACGACATGGCTACTTTTTATTCCGATATTCCAGCGGGAACGGGACTTACGCGGGTGAAACCGCGGGGTGCAGCTAGTTCAACATAAAACATGTTGATATTAAATAATGTTCGAATAATACTGTTAATTGTTTGTAATCATATTGACCTTATTTCTGGTAACATTTTCTAGAATACTCCACTATTTGTATTACACAATACTATAAATACCTACTAGGTATGTACGAGTATGTACCGAGGTTGATAAACTGCAGGTCAGTTACTGTGTTTACGATAATAATTAAGTGTTAATCGTTATTTATTACATTTGAAGAAATCAAGGATACATCTGGTGTTATCTTGTAGGTCAAACTTGTTTATTTAATAATTATTTTATATTTATAACAACTAAAAACGTTTTAATATTAATTATTAAACGTATTTGTACAGATGGTCTGAGAATAACTAAACTAACTAAACTAGGGAAACCACTAAAGGATTAGTGGTAGGAAGATGATGAATTTAGATTTTTTTAATCTTAAAACACGTCATCTTATTCAATTAAAAAAAATTATTATCATAATTTGGTTACCTTAATACAAGCATTAAATTGCTTAGCTTTGGGACTTGATGACGTGAGGAATATCCAAGAATATTTATTTATTTATTTATTTACTGTCAAAGGATCTAAAGAATGACAAAAAAGATCTGAAAGAAAATGTCTACCGCTCCTGGGATACGTCGTGGTAATATTTAATTTTTTTTTATTTACTGTGCTTACGACTCTTGGTGCATAGTCAAAGTTAACCGTTTCTTCTTCATTTCACATGACGACCTCTGTGGCGCAGTTGGGCGAACGCCCGGCTGAGATGCAGAGGTTGCGGGTTCGATCCCCGCTACGGGACAAATGTTTGCATGTTCTGCAGATGTTTGTTCCGTGTCTGGGTGTTATCTATCTATAATATGTATGTATTTACAAAAAAAAAATGTATCTAAGTATTATATCAGTCATCTGGTTACCATAACACAAGCATTAAGTTGCTTAGCTTGGGACTAGATGATGCTGTGTGGAATGTCCAAGGATATTTATTTATTTATTTATTACATTCCATGTCACGAGCCTACTCTAAACTCCGAACTTTTGTAAGTCGTATCGTATTCACTCCATTAATTTATTCCATTTCACTAAACAAGCCAAGTAGCAAATTGTGCCCGCTGTGTACCGCGTAAGATGCAAGGGAATTTCGTATTTATGCCGATGGCATAAGGTCTAATAGTTGTTATAAACACTTGTTACGAGATATTTACCATGATTTGTGGATTTTTGAGTTTCCCGATATTTCGGCACAGTTGCATGCGCCATGATCACGGTTAAACTGAAGTTCTTGCGAGTTAGTAGGTAGTCACTGGCAGACGAAACGGTCTACCCTCTTTCTCAGTCTTTTATTGCGTAAAACACCCGTACCACCGGCTTCATTCTCGAACGCAACTCGATCACGACACACAATACTAACAGTATCCAAACGCTCATCTGTTATTGGACTTTTTCGATTTTTACACAACCTCACCACCGGATTCGGAAGTGTTTATAATGTTCAAAACCATGATAGTTTAAAAAGGTCTAATAGTTGGTCTTGTATTGTGTGCAATAATACTTGCAATTAGTGCGGATAGCAGTGCAAGTGTCATCGTGAGTGTCTCCAGACGAGAGCGGTGTCGCTTGCACAGTGAGTCTGTAGGGAATTTTAGTTGTGCATTATGAGTATTTTTGTGATATTCTTAGAGAATAAAGCTTGTTTTTTACATCTGTGGGGACTTTTAGGAAACTTGTGCATTATGAGTAGGTACTCGTATTGTTTTTATAATATTCTTGGTTTAAAAAAAAGCTTTATTTCGTATTAAGAATAGTTAGGTTAGGTGCCTATAATTATAAAACAAAAAACGTGAACTTAATAACAATATACTAGATACTTAATTAAAACAAACGATGGATATAAAACTCATACATTCATAAGTGCCTTTATACAAAAGTAAGGATGCAAATGCGTGTGTTCGTAGTTTATTATTTCAAGACCAACCATTTTATTAACCTTTTACCTAATCGTTTTTGTAATTTGTTGGTCAGGTTTGTCTTAATCGGAACTTGTCCGACATCAGCATTTAACAACAGTTATACTTTTCACAATAGCCAAACACACATGTTACGTTTTACGACTGTCGAATAGCGCTATGTGTCACAAAAAGTCTACCATAACTTAAAGATCAGTAGTTTTTTTACTACCAATATGTAAGAAACAGTGTATTCGAAACTCATGTAGAACTTATTAGTACATTCAACATTGTGAAACATACCCTTACTAGTATCATAGACGAAATTCGTTAGTTCAGTTCAGAGGCCCTACCATCAGTTTACTGTAGTATTGATACTATCCTCGATACCGAGTCAAGTATCGCAAAATATATGAGAATCCAGCGCAGCGCCGCCCCCGGTAACTTGCATGAACTAATAATTTCATACATTTGAAATACTTGACTCGTTAGCGAGGATAGTTAACTATACAACTCGAAAACTCATGGTAGGGCTACAGTTCATTTATTCACAAACATTTTTCTTTTACAAAATGTGTTTGAAATTCAAAGCTGATTAATTGTCGGCTATGATAATAAAAGTCCATGGTGTAATTACAATTACAAAAAAAGAAGACCCTATAACCCAAGTTAAATAAAATAAATCTGACTATGTCCACATTTCGTAGTATCTGCACCACTGTGTACTAAACACCGTCTGCCGCGACTCACGGTAATCTGTCTTGACATTCGACTCAAAGCCACGTTCTGATGCGTTCTAGAAATTCAGCTGAATAGCAACTGTATAATTTGCGCTTTATGCTTGTAGTACCTATTACAATGTAGATTAATAAAATATAAATAAATATCTTTGGACATTCCACACAGCGTCATCTAGTCCCAAGCTAAGCAACTTAATGCTTGTGTTATGGTAACCAGATGACTGATATAATACTTAGTTTTTTTTTTTTTTTTGTAAATACATACATATGATAGATAGAAAACACCCAGACACGGAACAAATATCTGCAGAACATACAAACATTTGTCCCGTAGCGGGGATCGAACCCGCGTCCTCCGCATCTCAGCCGGGCGTTCACCCAACTGCGCCACAGTGGTCGTCAAAATTATTGGTTCACAGTTAAGGCTGCTTAATCAAATTCAAAGTAATAGATCGCGTGACGCAGAGCTGTCATTTTTGACGCACACTTCTATGGAGGCGGCGGAAAAAAGTGATACGTCCTCTCGCTGGGAGGACCCGGGATCGACTAATTGGAAGACGATTGTGCGGCCGGATATATAGTGATTATAAAATAATCCTGTAAATTACTGGATGCTCAAAATTTATTGAAAAAAAAAACTGTACGTTAAGAAATACCTATATTTTCACAATATAAATAAAACTATTATGTTTTTATTCAAATACTAGTAAAAAATATGTGTTAAAGTGAAACGATTTTGTACTTTTTAAATATAGTTTTCATTATCCTTAGAGGCAATTTTTTCATTGTTTTGCTCTGTAGTGCATTATGAGACTATATTTTCAGGTCAACAATCGCTTAAAATAAAACATTTTCTCACATTACAATGGTGATATCCCTTCTGAAAGACAGCTCTGACGCTCATTTTCGTAAAATGCTATGACGGGATTGACTTCTCCTTCAAAAACTATAATCAAAAATTATGTTTCCTCTCTGTAGTACACTATAATAAAGATTAATCTTTCTAAAACCGTAAAATTCTTTAAATAATCTGATCACATTATTGAGATATGGCTCTCGAAATACAGCTCAAATAAGCTAATGACGACTACACGCTCTTAAAGGTTTTGGTTAGAAAAGTAGTTTTTTAATATTTTATTAGAATACCACCATAGAGATATACCACTTAAACAACCCAGTCCCTGTATGTAACTATTTATGTTATTTTACCTCTGACTCTGTGGCCGAGGGGTGAGGCAAACCGCGTTCAGGTCGATCGCTTGTATCGCCAGATCAAATCCTTCCGAAGTCGTAACTTTTATTAAGATTTTTCATCTAAAAACTTGCAATAAATTAAATACTAAGAACAATAATAATAGTGAGGACAAGTTAAGTGTTTTTATTATTTCCTCTTGTTTGTCTACACTAATAATATTATAAAGAGGAAAACTTTGTTTGTTTGTTTGTTTGTTTGTTTGTTTGGTTGTAATGAATAGGCTCAAAAACTACTGGACCGATTTTAAAAATTCTTTCACCATTCGAAAGCTACATTATCCACGAGTAACATAGGCTACTTTTTATCCCGATATTCCCGCGGGAACGGGACTTACGCGGGTGAAACCGCGGGGAGCAGCTAGTTTACAATAAAATAATCGATTGTTATCTTGTTGCCATCTTTACGATGTCGTTTGGTTTATTTGTCTATTACAACTTGTAATTATTTCTTGTCGCATCATCACATTGTTTTCCTCATTTTTAATGACTGAGCATACAATCTGAAGTTTTAAAATTTTACTGAGAGCATCTTGCACAACAATTTTATCTACTTTTTTTAATAAAATTGTAATATTAACCATTTTACAATAAAAAAATATTATATTTTAAAGAGGTAATCATCAATACGTATTTATATTATAAATGATATGTGATTCGCTTGATTGTAAAGAATTCCTTCACCGTTTTAAAATTAAATGCCATAAACGTGAATAATAAAATATCGTAAAACACATACGTTACTAATTCATAATAACTTTAATGAATAAAGACGAAAACCTTAGGCTGAGAGCAACCCGCAAGCGCAGAATTACGCTGCCACAGTGCTACGAGAACAGCTACATTAGCTGCTCTATTCTTGAAGACATTTAAAACATGACGCGGTAAGAGATTGCGCGTTATCTAGCTTTTGTTTTCTGAAATCCATAGAATTTTTCAAAATAACCACGCCGTGAAGTGCCGCTTTAAAACATGGTTATTTGGAGAATCAGGCGGGTTCAGGCATTTGCAGTGTTACTGTACTGTACTGTAAAGAAACACTGACTTTACTTGCATACAAAAAACGCCACCCAACGATGTGTTATTGTGATTGCCCGTTAGTTTGTTTGTAAAAGCTAGTGGCCAACTCTGGTGACGAAGTCACCACCTTAAGGCTTACTGACTTAAAAAGCCGGGACCAATTTAAAGTGGTGCCCTCTGAAGTACGGAAGCGCTCAGATAATAATGTCACTTGCGGTCACCCATCCAAGTTGTGACCGCTCAGAGCGTTGCTTAAACTTCGACATTCAATCAAGAACGTCTAACCGCCAATCTTAATAACCAATCTATCTCTGGTTCGGCTCACTGTGGGTAGATATTTGACGTTTTTTGTATAACAGTACCTAATGTCAAATATTTACTTACGGTAAGCTAAACCAGAGATAGATAGGTTATTCGTTAGCAAGCTTCACCATAAGCGTTTCGAAGTTTCGTAAGTGAACTAGCTGTTCACACCGCTCCGTCTGCGAGTAAATGCAGGCAATTTGCGCGGTTTAATCTTCGTAAAAGGTCCCGCGTTGCTCCTTTTGCGGACAGCGAGCGTGAGTAACCCATGGTAGGTGCTTGACCGAGTTCGCTTTTAGCTTTATTTATCATCTTTGCCTCGAAATTGAGGCATAGTATTAGTAATGTACACATAATAAACTCTATCCGAAGCTATATAAATATAGCTGCACCCCGCGGTGGTACCCGCGGTCAATTCCCGTACGAATACTAGAATCAAAAGTAGTCTATGTGCTAATCTAGAATATAAGCTATCCTGGTACCAAATTTTATACATATTCGTATAGTCGTTTGAGCATGAAGGATAAAAATATACACACTTACGCGGTCGCATGTATCATTCGAGGTTTGAATCCCATGGTAATTTATTAAGTTTTTACATTTTAAATTAATAATAGTGACGATTTAGATGTCGCCAACTAAAAATTAAACTACTTTGACACCACTAAAATTGATGCCATCCTTTTTATTTCGAGCGTTGTGAAAAGGATGCCAGCATTTTTAGTGCTTTACTCTTAATAACAATTTAAATCTTAAACCTAGTTCCTAGTTACAGACACTAACATTCTAAATCATGGAACAATTAAAACTCATCGTAAAACGTCACGCCTTAATTGCTTCCGTTAAAGTCCTGTTTTGAAAATAATTTTGAATTAGCTCCAAGTACGCAGAAAAATTCTAGCATTATTCATGCAACAAGGAACTTGAGTTTCCGCATTTCTATGACGCATCAAAAACGCTACAGCAATGTTGTCTTTCCATGTTTTAGTCCTATTTCGAAATGGCGAGTCATAAATGGTATTAACTAGCATTGTTCTGAGTTAGCCTCTAGGCTACTAAGCAGGTCAGAGGTTTGATATCCAGCTAATCTACCTAATCTAATAAACCTACTGGATCCCACAGCTGGGCAAAGGCCTTCCTTCTCTTTTTCCATTTGCGGTAGGGCTTCTGTCGGCCAGCTAGAGGAGTAGCCATCGAGTTCGCCCGCCATCTCCACTGGGCCGACCACGAGGCCGTTTAACGCCTTGTGGGACCCACTCAGTGGTAGCTGTAGCCCACAATTCTACCGGGACACGGCACACGTGACCTGCCCACCTGGTGATGAATTTTCTATTTGAATTATTTATGTGTGTACATAATGATGTGGGAAAACACCATGACACCTGCAAGTTAGTCAGTGGTTTTTTTCTGAGGACAAAGCCTTTTATTTGAATGCTTACTGATTTTATTCTCGACTAGCAGCAGCTTTGCACGGGTGTACTAATGAAACTACCGGGATTATAGCCTATAACCACCCCGCCAGACATCGGTTAAAGAGTTTTGAAATCGGCTAAGTAGTTTCGGAGGTTACCTCCTTCAAACAAGCAAACAAGGTAATAACTATTTAGCTAACAAACCAAAAATAATTTGTTAACAATTTATTTGAATTAACTTTTTTTTGTTGTCCCTGAAAATCTGTCAATCTTGTTTCGAAAGGTCAATGTCCTAGAAATAAAAAGCTTAGGTCATGAACTCGCGATCATTACGACCCCAGGTCTATCAATAAAAAGAGTTACAAAACCCCAACTATATGAAAACCGAGGTAAGCGGCCAAAGACTCTACCAAACAAATATAGTGCGCACGAGTTGAACACTCGCGAATATTTATTATCTGTAAACATTTACGCACACAGACGCATCGGGATGTGTTGCAGTGTGAGAGGTGTGCTGGATTGAGGTGTTTTGATACTTTTAAATGAAATGAAATGAAAATGAGTAGTTAAATTAATAAATAACAATCAAATGCATTTATTTTCGGTTAGATCAACTGCTCTAGCTTAGACTACAAATATAGATGACGTCGATTAAATAAAACCCTTTAATAGTGTAAGTACCTACTAAAAGATTAAATTTTTCAAATGTAATTTTAACTTCAGAACTAAGTACTTTCCTCTTTTTTTATATTGATGCCTCATACATTTGGAATAGATAACTTTTATTATTCAAATTTTAATATAGAAACATTGCACCAATGATCAAGACAAAAAATCGCTTCACTCATCCATGTGTTGATGTAAACAAGCCTTCAGCGCTATCCGTGCTGTTTGCGTGTGCGCGTGCGCACGTAGCATTGAGCCAGGTCATGGCACTCGCGCGTGCGCCGCCACACTGTACCGTACCTTTGCACTGTCACCATTGATCGACGAAACATTATTGATGAAAACTACCATCATTAGCATTTTTGAGCATGTAAAAGCCATATGAAAAAAATAACTCTTAATTATTTTAATGTCAAAAAGTCGGGATGATGATGAAGATGATTAAATATTTTAATCATGATTACACTGTCTTTCCTTCGCTTACCTTTGGCCTGTCATTTTAAGGCTGACTTGAGCTTTTGCAAAATAAATAGGTACATAAATAAATTCCAAATGAAAAAATTTCATCTACACTAATATTATAAAGAGGTAAAATTTGTTTGTTTGTTTGATTGACGGAGATAATCTCCGAAACTACTCAACCGATTTCAAAAATTATTTGACGGGTCTGTAGAATGGACTGTCCGGGAGGTTATAGGCTATATTTTATCGCGGTAGCTTCATTAGTACACCCGTGCGAAGCCGGGACGTGCTACTAGTCTAATATAAAGATAAAACATAAAGTGCAACACCATGCGTGCAAGTACAGTTTCAGCCTTATTTGTACGATGATCCACGCCTATGTATACCTAACTTTTGATTGGACCTTTTGGTCTGGCAGGAAAAAGGTATTTCAAGTCGGCGGAAGTCGCGTCAGAACCAAGGCCAGCAAGGTGTGATTGAAACTGAATCATTAAGTGCATCTCATCACATCTCATCATCATCATTTTGTGCATATTGACCGGTTTTCTAAAAATACAAATGTAGTAGACAAATCGCAGATAGAATACTGAAATAAGCTGTAAGTTGTCCTGAATTTATAATTATTTCTTAAAATAAAATAAAAAACTCCAAAATATTTTATAACTTTATAACGGTGATCTTAAAACAACTGTTTTTTACAGTTTTTTTATGAAAAATTATTAAAAAAATTAAGTTATGTTTTATTTAAAACTCTCGGTGAAACCTATCAAACAAAATTAATAGGTAATCAAAATCAATTTATTACTCCGTTGTCTATGACAGATACAGATACACGCTAAATAAATAAATAATAAATAAATAAATAATTATTATCTTTGGACATTTATTACCTAGCAAGTAAAAAGTCGAAGTAATCCTTGAGGTACTACAAATCACACCAATATTATAAAGGTGGAAGTTTGTGTGAAAGTGTGTAAGTTGTTGTTACTCCTTCACGCTCAAACGGCTGGACGGATTTAGATGAAATTTGGTACCAGAATACCTTATATTCTGACTTAACACATAGGCTACTTTTGATTTGAGGGCCGTTCCCTTGGGAATACCGGGATCTGCTAGCGAACTGTTCACCGCGGGTGTTATTCAAAATAAAACATCATGATGAATTTATAATAAACTAGCTGCGCCCCGCGGTTTCACCCGCGTAAGTCCCGTTCCCGCGGGAATATCGGGATAAAAAGTAGCCATCCCTTCAACTATCACCACTTCAAATCACGTCAATTCGTCGCCCCGTTTTGCCGTGAAAGACGGACAAACAGACAGACACACTTTGCCTTTTATAATATTAGTATGGATGGATTCTAATAAGTAACAGTATACCCACAGTACCTATAACTTCCAAATGCTACAATATGCACCTGTCAGATGCATACAACCTAACAAGCCAGAAAGGTCAAAAATAAATCATCTCTCACAAATCACGAATGCGAAGTTCAGTCACCTTTGCAAATTTACCGTAAGGGTACGAAGATTTATTTTAAGGCAAGTATAATTTATATTTAGAAGAATTATAATTATAAAGATGGTAGCTGCTACCCTTGACGCATAATCGCAATATCCAACTAAAATCTCTATGGATTTTTTGTTATTTGGCACGCTTGGAATCGACTGTAGGCTACATTTTCGTTGAATTTCATTGATATTGGGTTAATTTATTCAATTTAGTAAAGTAAACTATTTAGTATAGCCTACCAAACACATTCGTATTATTTTTATATATATTGTTCTCAGAAAAACTTTATCGACTAAGTTTTTCTCTGAGCCATTAACGGCGCTTGTTATAAAGTTCAATGACCCCAGAGAAACCTTAAGGTACTTTGTTGTCACTTTGACGATAAAAGTCTATAAAAAGATTGTTCGTCGTCTCTGAGGGCTATTGTGACGCAGACTGGGCGAGCTCAGATAATGATCGGCGTTCCTGCACCGGTTACACTTTTTTGTTTCAGGGAGGAACAATCAGCTGGAACTCTAGACGCCAGCCTACAGTCGCTCTGTCTACGACAGAAGCAGAGTACATGTCTTTATCATCGTGTGTACAAGAGGCTATGTGGCTTAAACAGTTTCAAGAATGTTTTTGGCCGCAATTGAAGGATGAAGCTATGATCATTTATAGTGATAATCAAAGTGCTATAAAACTTTCAGGTTCCGATGGTTATCATTCCAGGACCAAACATATTGATGTGAGGCACCACTTTGTGCGAGATAAAGTTGCTGGAGGAGCCATTGATGTGCAGTATGTACAGACGGATGAGATGGTAGCCACTTACAAAAGCGACGCCTTACCCAAAACTGGCTTACTGCTCTACCCAGATGGGATTAATTTATGCTTAAGGGAGGATGTTGAAATGGAACGTTAACCATAAATTCAGTGCAACTCTACAAGTCTATGTTTTGTCTATGACTTTTTGTAAATTTGTAATGTCATCATATTCCTTCCGGTTTCAATTCAATAGACAGTGTTACTGAACTTTGCGCGTTTTATTTATAATTCCACAGAACTTTTAGGGTTCCTTGCCCAAAAGGTGCACTTGGAATCCTTTTAAAAAAAAATTTTTTAAAAAGGATTCCATTTTACTTGGCCAATGGTTCGATATTTCGGTACCTCGTCGATGACATATTTTTAGGCCTTTTTTAAACCACGCTCTGCTACCAATTTGTAGGGGTTTATTTAACGTGTAAATAACATGGTGAACATAGAATACACCTTTTATTCTACACACAGAACATTATTATAGTATCAAACCACAATAATAGAAATACTAGATACAAATCAATATTCTGAAAGAAAGAAAGAAAGAAAGAAAAATATGTTTATTTCGTAGGACCTCAAGGATCGCTCGAAAACGTACAGTCTTAAAAACTAGTTGACTCTATTGCCTGTTCCAAAACAATTCCCTACACCAGGGAAAAAATCAGGCAAGAACCTGGTGGTCTGGGCCTAGCTTTCTGTCATCCTCTAAGAATCTTGTCACTTTTAAATAAATGTTCAGCGGGCTTACCATGACCGTTTATAGCGATTCAGTTTAGGTCCAACTACGAACCACTTTTGACGTAAAATAAGGCGCTGACGTAAAGTTTTGACAGTCAGACAGAACCTAAACTGAATCGCTAGACAGTCATGGTACCGCTCCTGTTCTTTTCTCTTCTGTGCGGACAACCATAGACAGTGCTGTGGCCAGTACTCACATAGTCCTACTCGCACTTAGCCTGTTTTTAAGATAAGTCAGTTTACGGTAAATAGGTCCTACTTACCTACTGAAGGGAACCCTGCCTTATCAATACATCTACCCCGTGTTTGGATTCATTGCTTGATTGCACGGTCTTGGCCTAGTGGGGTGTTGTGACTTCCAGGTTGTAGGTTTATAACTCGACCTAGCATTTGGAAAGAAACTGTGCTGCTGTGTGGAATGTCCAATGATATTGATTTAACTAATTTAATTTTAACATTATGCAATTAATTTGTAATTAAAACAAAAAACAGCCGATTAGCTGATTATTATATTTATTCTTTTTATCATTATCATCATCATCCACAGCCCGACTTTACCCACTGCTGGGCATAGGCCTCCCTTAGTTTGTGCCATCCACTACGATCCTGCGCCAGTCTCTCAAGTCTTTTTATAGAAAAAAACAATGTTTTTAATCATCAGGTTTAACAGGTTACATAACTCGTTCATAAAAACATCTTCACACAATTTTCCACACGAAATGGAAATTAGGAAAAACCTGAAAGTGGGAAAGTCACAATAACAAAACAATTAAAATGTAAGCATGTTACGATGTACTAGAAACAGGAAAAACTAGACTTCCTCTCTTACCGAGAAAAACTGTAAAGAAAATACAGGTTTCATAAAAAATATCTATGCTATGTAGGTATACAATACCTTAATTACTATAAATCAATAATTTTATTTCATACTAGTAGCACGTCCCGGCTTCGCACGGGTGTACTAATGAAGCTACCGGGATAAAATATAGCCTATAACCACCCGGACAGTCCATTCTACACACCCGTGAAAGAATTTTTGAAATCGGTCCAGTAGTTTCGGAGATTACCTCCGTCAAACAAACAAACAAACAAATTTTGACCTCTTTATAATATTAGTATAGAAAACAGACAAAAACAAAAAATACCTACACTACTTACACTGCTTAATTGAATGATGAGTACCTTTGTTCAATGTTTCAATCAAGTTCGAATTGAAATATTTTACGACTTTTTTTGTGTTTTTGTATTTCAAAACTTCGTTCAGCTACTGCATAATTTTTTTTTAAGAAGTAGGTAAGTCTACATAAAACGAAGCGAATAATTAACTTGTGTTTAAAGCTAGCTAAAACTATTTAAGCCTCTTGTTTATTCTGTAAACACTATCATTCCCAATGAATGAATAAAATAAGGAATGAGTATGTAAGGGGAAGTTTGAAAGTGGCACCTGTGACTGAAAAGGTGAGGAGTGCCAGATTAGCATGGTATGGTCATGTAATGAGGAGGGATGAAAGTCATATAACTTGACGAATGATAGAGATGAATGGAAGAAGAAAATATGTTGTGCCGACCCCACCTAGTGTGGGACAAGGGCAGGGGAATGATGACTATCATTCCCAATGCTGAAATTGGAAGGCATAAAATTCTTTAACATTTTGTCGCCTCACACTCGACATTGTGATGGCAGTAATTAAATTAATAAATATTAATTAAGGCTTAGTATGGAAACTAGGGGTGCACGCGAAGTATTGCACGCGAACGACTATCCCCTACTACGGATTAAAAATACGAGAAGGTCCTGAATATGAACTCAATATTTACAAAATTCGGCCAATGTTACGGCTGCGTTTTATGACCACGATAAGTTCTCGAATAGGCAAGTGCAGCGTAGGACGTCCAACGAGATGGACTGATGATTTGTGAATAGGTCGACACAGGCCGCTTTCAACCGAAATCTATGGAGCTCAGACCAAATAAATTTGGTCTGAGCTATGGAGATTCAAAGTCAAAGTCAAAATAATCTTTATTTGATAGGATCTTATACAGACCACTTAGAATAGTCACGTTCTCAAAACTAGGGGATTCTATTGCCTGTTGCAACGCGACTACACCAGGGAAAGAAGCAGGAAAGAACCTGGTGGTGCGGCCTAGCATTTTTTTCAGTGG
The DNA here is from genome assembly GCA_947086425.1 of Xanthorhoe spadicearia. Lineage (NCBI taxonomy): Eukaryota > Metazoa > Arthropoda > Insecta > Lepidoptera > Geometridae > Xanthorhoe > Xanthorhoe spadicearia. The sequence continues at coordinate 841,444 of OX352212.1, forward strand.
TCCAATTAATTTATCAATATATCTATCTATCTATCTATCTTTATTAGGGATTAGCTCCTACTGGTATGAAAAAAGTATAACTGTAATAACTCGAAAACGAGTGGTCGTACCATGGTAGCCCGTTTCTTTTGTGAGGGTTGAAGCCTCAATGACAGGGGATTATTTTTCAGGACTTAAATATTCAGCTGGTTATAATTAATGGTCTGAAAATCACTATAAATATGTAGAAACCTTGCGTGGTTCTTGATGCCTACCTATATGGTCTTACTCAAAAAGATTTGAAAAATTTAAAAAGCCTAATAAAAGTTACGACTTCGACAGGATTCGAACCTGCGATGATAATTATAAGCGATCGTCCTAATGTGTAATACCTATTGTGTGGTTTAACACAGTAATAAAAATATGAATAATATTTCATAAAGATTTATCAATTTAATAAACATGGAGGTTACGAATGTTTTTTTCTTGTTACTCCTATGGCAACGAAAAGAGATGGTAACAGACTTAATATGGTTTTAGTTAATAAAGGTTTCCTAGGGTTTATGCATAGGTAGTTAAAATTTATGTAATTTGAAACGAAACAATTCGTTGAATAACATCCAGATTGATAACATGACGTATATAAATTGATAAAAAAAGGCCGGCTATCTATGTTTGTCTAAAAAAACCACAATGTCAGCTAACTACTTTTAAAAGCAAAGACAGAAGGTAAAGCTAGTAAACGCTTAACTAGAAAACAAACTGTAATTATATGTTCATAGCGAACCGGACAATTACCCAGTGACTTGTTTACTACAGCAATTATCTGTTTATCTATTTATCTTATTACATTATCTAGTACCTGCACATAAAAAATAATGTGACTTAGTGCACGCTTGTTTTCCTCGTTGGTTTCCATTGGTTTTATAAAAATATTGAACAGTCAGTCTCAATTATCTATCTATCTTTGGTTTCTAACCTAATTAAATCTATCTATCTATCATTAAAATATATCTAAGGTATTAAGAGTACCTCTAACTAACCTCTTGGACATTTAAATCTGAAATTGCCTAAATATATTAAAAACTTTGGTTTTTGGCCTAATTATATCTATCTTAGATCTATCTATCTTAAATATAACTTAGGTATTTGGAGTACCTCTAACTAACCCCTTAGACATTTGATTCTGGAAAAGCTTGAAAGATAGGAAGGATAAGAAGATATAAAAATAGGCCAATGAGAAAATAGTCGTAATTATATTTACTTTACATCTAAAGATAGTCTAGACATAAAGCGTGCCAAAATTGTGTCTATATTCATGTGTAACATACATTTTCCTATGCGCATGATTGCGTGATGGCAGACAGCTAGGCGTCGTATAGCTAAATAATTACATTACCTCGTGTAGGACTTGAGTGGACTTTACACGTGGAGTAATGGTCACTTATTTCAGCGAAAATGTTTTTATAAAAGTTAAGTAGGTAAAGGTCGCGCCACGTATAGAGAATGCTGAGGGGAAAGCTGCGCAGTAGCCGATTTTAAGGAATCTTTGGTGGGATTGAAGGGGTGACGCGGCGCACTTCACACCATTGATTTTGCGCGTGGTTCGTGAGCGAGTGACCCGTGCGCAAAATACCTCCTACCGTTCTCCTCATCGTTATTTTAACGTGGCGCGACTTGTACTGTATTTTCCAACTAGCTGAGCCCCGCGGTTTCACCCGCGTAGGTCCCGTTCCCGCGGGAATATCTTGATAAAAAGTAGCCTATGTCACTCTCCATCCCTTCAACTATCACCACACAAAAAATCACGTCAATCCGTTGCCTCGTTTTGCCGTGAAAGACGGACAAACAGACACACATACACACATACACACTTTCCCTTTTATTATATTATATTAATATTATATTATATATTATATTACATTATATATATAGTATATTATATATATAGTGGGGATACGAATGTTTACGTGCCATCAGACAGCAAGACGGCGGATAGTTAATCATCACCTCGTGTACTGACGTATCTGACTTGAGTGGACTTACACGTGCTCACGAATTACCGATATCATTATACATACATTGTTTCCTATCATGTCAATATCAGTATGACTCTTGTCAAGTACCTACCTATGTTTTTAATCACTTTTCGCTTGCAATTTGGCTCACGCAGTGGGTAAGTGGGTTAAAATCTGGTTTTAAGAACTCTTTGTACTAACTCTCTATGTCCCTATGTATGCTTAAATCTTTAAAACTACGCTACGGATTTTGTTGCGGTTTATATATGCCCGTGCAAAGCCGGGATGGGTCGCTAGTATACAATACTTATGCTTAAATTGTACATACCTACCATAAATAGCATCTCAGTTAGAATATTTCTCTCGTGTTAGCCGAGTTACCACGCCTATAAATTATACAAGTTGTGACAAGAGCTGTCTGCGCGGTTCCCGGCACACCACATCGGATCCTCGCTTTAAAATGGCCGCTCACTTTTAAGACCACAGTTTGTTTATTTTTTGACTAGCAGCATGCCCGGCTTTCCACGGATACTTGTGAAACTACCGGGATAAAACATAGCCTAAAGCATCCTGACAATCTATTTTACACATTTGTAAAATAATTCTTGAAATCGGCTAAGGAGTTTCGGAGATTACCTCCGTCAAACAAATAAACAAAACAACGAAATTTCCTTTTTATAAATTAGTATAGAGAATACACCTTGAGGTGCAGTAACAATATTTTCACAATTTTATCACACTAATCTCCGAAACGAATCAGCCGATTTCAATTTTTTTTCACCTTACGGTATGCTTAAACCCTATATTTTATCTCGGTAGCATCATTAGTACACCCATGCAAGTCCGAGATGTGCTGGGCTATCGGCATGGTTAAAGCCTATATTTTATCTCGACAGCATCAAGCAAGTCCGAGAAGTGCCGCTAGTAATATTTACAAAGCAATTTTCATTCAATTCCTATACTCAGTAATACTGAACATAAGAGAAAATGTAGGATATACTGACGGTCAGTATATCCTACATTTTCTCTTATGTTCTGCTGATCCACCCAATCTAGTTGCTAAGTTGCGGGCTTAATCCTCACTAGGGCGGTGACAGCGTCGCCTGTCATATTACCAGACCCCGGTTCTGAACTTGCCAATTTTATCTTCAATTACGTCTTAATTAGAGGCGTCAATGGATTTTTTGTTTTGGAATATTTATAAGCTGGGTTTTGAACCACACGGCCAACACGACAATACTAGTAGATACGCAAAAAAAAATCGACCTATTTTAGAATATCATAATTACATATAGGTACCTACCTATTAAAAGTATTTACTTATATTGAAAAACTATTTTATTTCCTTGGCTTTAAAACGATGCCCTGACGAATGCCTATTGATGCCACGATCTGCGTTGGCCTTAATGTAAAAGTCAACAATCTTGCAAGCCACTCGAGCAGAGCTCGGAGCTAAAATTATAAAGTAGCGGTTTCATAATAACCGAAGTTATCTGCGATCAGGTGAAATCAAACGTTCACAATTAGCATTGTGCGCGTTAGGAGTGCTTTATTTTGTTCGCATTTGTTATCTTTGGAGCCATCGGGGCGGGTAAGATGGCGCTTTCGATCTTTTTATTATATTTTAAGCTATCAACTAAAACAACAGTCTTGATTGGTTCTCAAGTATATTTCTTTTCAGAATATTTCACATTTCAGTTTAACTTTCTTTTTATTACTTTAATTAAGTTTTACAAAAATGCCATGACATCCGTCACTCATCAACATCTATTCGAAGTATTTAAATTGAGGTATTCTAAAGAGTTGCTATTACTACGGATAACAAGCAGGTTTATTAACTAAATTACAATGGTTGTCGAACAATATTGTCTTTACTACTCAGGCGGCCTTTACAACTAATGCATTGACTCTCTGAGTCAGAGCGTTGAAGTAAAAATTTCTTATAAACTGCAACCATAACTACGAAGTTTCTAATGTTTTTTTATTAAAAATACTGCAAGCTTTAAATAGTTGATCATCATGCACGTTGGCAGAAAGTGCTTTATTTTTAAAATACCAAGAAAAATGTCTGTGCTTTTATACACATCAAAGCGTACAATTTTGGTGTCTATACTGTTTAAAACATTAATTAAATATCTTTCTATATGTTAACGCCCAATTCTTGTATTCTACTAACGAATGACTGTAGATAAATCTCCATAGCAACTTTATACATTTCACAACGTTGCTAACTGGTTCCCTTATCCCACTTACTAAATGGCCGTAGGTCTTTCGCCATAGCAACGTTGTTATCTGTCAAAAAGTTTCATAGGTACTTACATTTATTTTGTAAAAAAACAGTTGCTGTGGACAGACCAGTACGGTCATACTTTCTTACTTTCTTTGATTATAGAATTCGGGTGTAATAACGAATTGAATATGTAGTTGTTTTGGAGCAGGCAATATAGTCACCTAGCTTATATGACTGTACGATTTTGAGTGATCCTTGAGGTCCTACGAAATAAACATATTTTTCTTCGTTTCTTTCTTATTTTTTCCTTAGGATTCGCTATGTACATTTTAGCCGCCCAAACTTACGCACTACGGTGCACACGCACCGCGCCAAGGCGGGTGGTATTCAGACGTTTAGTTTTATTTTATTCAATTACCACTATTAGAGATAGTAAGCTTTATGGCAAGAGATTGCGCGTCTATCATCATTTGCTTCGTTGGAGGTCAAAATATTAGAAACGGAAGGCTTTGGTTTGTAAAAATGTTGTTTGTAGACAACAGAAATAATTGCATTTTTAAAAGTATACATACATTTAATTTTGTGCTCTTTTCAGCCATCATAGAATAGAATAGAATAGAAGATAACTTTATTGCACAACAAAAAAATATATAGATAGAATACAGTGAAACAAAACATCAATCAGTGTCACAATGGGCGACCTTATCGCTGAAAGCGATTTCTTCCAGGTAACCTTTGGATGGACCATCATATAGGTACTATTTAAATTTTATATAGTAAAATTAGGTCAGTCAGGTTACTACTAGGGGCTTCTGCACTGGATTCCATAATTTGACTTACTTGACTTGGGTATCGAATATACTATACAGATAAAAACCCTAATGAAAATAGACCCCTGTTAGTGGGATCGAGTCTTTTATTACTTCAATGACATCATTACTATGATGTCATTTAAGTTTTACTTTGATGAATTGTTTAATTTATCGTTATTTCCAGAATTCCTCCCTGTCCCATACAAAGACAGGCTTTTAAAACCGCCACTTTGTTCGGAAACAATCATCGCATTTCCGCTGTATAATTAAAAACTAATTCCACTGTGTAACACAAAAGACCATTTATAATGCCTGATAGGTACAAGTCTGAAGAAAAAAATAAATTAAGTAAGGGACAAAGGATAATGCGCGAATTTTGACAAGAGACGCGTCTTATCGCTTCACGCTTCTATAATCGTAATTAAACAGACTAATTATTATTTCTACCTTTTTGTTCTTGATTGTCCTGATTAAACAAGCTGCGGTTGATAAAAATCACCCTGATAGAGCTGTCAACGAGTAGGTATGTGAAACAAGGCTATCAAGCTTAATGGCAAAATCATGATATTTATTACTTCTCTGTCAATTTGTATTTTTACTACATATCAGAAAAAAGTTTTTCGTTTTTTTTAGGCAAAAAAGGAGCCAATATAGTCAGTGGGTATTGTCAGATTAACATCATCTTATGATAAGTTTTCTATCAAACCCTTTATTAATATGCATTACACATTATAATCACTTGCAGTTTTATTTCTTATATCAAAAATCATAATAATTAAAAGTCGTGGACTCGTGAAATGGAAACAAGAATATTAGTAAATTAATTATTTTACTGTCTCATAAACTATTTTACTATAAAATCACTAACAATACAATCTATCATCTAAGTTGTAATTCTTACTATTTGAAAGTTCTTACAACTGATCTTTATCTGTTCTTTTTGCACTCTGTCGGGGCAAGATTTTACAACCGGAACTCTACTTCGTAAAATGCATCGTCGTGAAGTCTTAAAGAGTTCTAAATTACCCTTTACTTGTTATATGGGTTCTTACTGCGTGTTTTGCATAATCCAATTGTTTTGGACCTTTTAATTAGTACTTTAAAGCAAGTTAATTGCATTTTGCGTATTACAAAGGTAAGCGCCTTACATGACAAATACTGTGCGATATGATCAATCTCTTTGTTATACTTTTTATTAGCTTACAATGTAACAAAGCATTGTGTATATGCTTTTAATTTTGCAAATTAATTAAAGTTACTGAAAAGTTCATTTACGTATTGTACGTATATCATTTTTTTTGTCCCTCTGTATATAAGGTCTCATCATCATCTTAATTAAATATTCTTGGACGTTCCACACACCGTCATCTAGTCTCAAGCTAAGCAACTTTAATGCTTGTATTATTGTAACCAGATTTGACGTTTTTTTTGTTTTTTTCTACTTTGCAGGTCATTATATTTCCAGTTGTGGAAGCGAACCTCTGCGTTTCTTACCAATCCGTCCGTCTTTTACCGATCCGTCCACCTAATTTCTGAAGATGTAACCTATAGAGTACTTATTTAGTTGAAAGAAGTAGGTACCTAATTATTATCAAAATTTTCCGCTTTCCAAACTCTCTTTGTTCAATAGATCTCTAATTAACATAAAAATACAAAAGCTTGAGGAATGTCTACTATAACAAGGTAAAAATTCGTTATATCTTGTTTTGTTTTCAATTATTTCTTTGTTTTCATTAGATTTTTATCATATTCAAAACGATTTTATGGTCTAAATATATATCTACAAAAGCATTTTATCACCGTTCTAGATAATCTTGATACGGAAGTCGTTTCTCAAACAACTGCATTTAACAAAAGTTAGTTTTACGTAAACTTATAAATTATGCTAAAAGAATTCATCTCGACGCCATAAATTTATGGGAGAGCCGCTTTAGGGCGCGTTTACAAGAGTAGAGTGTCCAAAACTAAATGACTCGAGGATCTGTGAAAGTAAAATTTCGATTCCGAAAAAAACGTTGAATTTAGCTTAGCGACGACCATAAACAGCCTATGTTAGTTGGTATCGCAAATCTAATTTGAACGCATGCAACAGTGTATTAAATATCGCGGAAAGTTCTTTGACAAACAATAAATAGTAAAAAAATATTAGCTTGTTTATACTTATTCCAAACGACACAGCTTAAAAGGCAGCCCTCGTAAGAGCAGTAAGCAAAAACCTTCACTGACTATACGCCAAAAGCAAGACGTTCGCAGACCACCAGAGATTATGGAATGAGCAGCTGGATATGCATCAGACTGATCAATTATAGCTAAGAACAAAAAAGCTTTTGGCCTGCAGAGTCCGTTTGTTCGTTCGCTCATAAAAGCAAGTGGCCAACTCTAGTGAGTAAAGAAATCTGTTTAGACTAGCAGCACTCGACAAAGAATAATATAGAAGGATGACAGCTAACCTTCAGTAGTAAAGAAGCACCAAAAGAAGAAGAAAATAAATAACTGTGATGACAGCGATAGTTTAAGCGACCAGTCTGCACTCAACCTAAAATCTGGTAGTACGTTATCAATTTCAGAAGAACTTTAATACTTTATGCCGACTTCCACCAACTTTATGTTAATAGAAGATGGCCAACTTTAGCTTAACCCACGGTTTAAGTAAAACAAAGTGCTCTGGGCTCTAACTTTTAGTTGGATAAAAATTTTGAATTTATCCTTTAATGGACTTGAAGAGTTGGAAGTAGTTTTAAGCTTACTTTTGTGTCACTGGTTCTTTATTGGTCCCTTCTTGGGGTTATTGAACCTGAGGGCTTGTTTGGGGATATTGGTCTTCGAATCGTTCGAATGGTTTTTGACAGTTTTTATAGAAGCAGTTTACGTTTTCGTATTTAAGAATGTGAAACTTTAAATGTATATTTTTGTTTTTTAACCACAAATTATTAAATAACATATAGCTTTTGACAGAGTGAGTTAGTGCCTTGACTTTTGATTTGAACGTGGTGGGTTCGAATGATGTGACGGACAACCAGGCTATTTCTGACTACCCTTTTAGACTTCAAAGGATCTAAAAAGCCCTATGAAATCTAAAAGAATAATGCTTACCACACCATAGGAATATAAGTTATGATCATTATTGAACTATCTATCAAAAAATTTGATGTTTATTTATGTTACTAAACGTTTTATAGTAACCAATACTATAAACCAAATATTAAACTATCACCTAGCACATACAGGTTCTAAAATATATAGGTCACCTAGAGTTTTGCTTGGGTTGTGTAAAACTTATAGCTTCAAGTTAAAACTGCTAGTTCTGTGGCAAAAGTTATTACTATTAACATTTGAATATTTCACATTTTACTTGGGAAAGTCGTTTAAGCAATTTTGAAAACTGGTGGTGCCACCTGTGTTTATAATATTCATGTTTTAGCTCTATGGATTACAGAAAGTTCAACGAAAAAATAAATACATATACAGTAGGAATGTTTTAAAAGAATAAATCAAACAAGTTTCGTCTCTAATAATTCGGAAAACCTTACCAAACCAATCACGAAACTAGATAACCCCCGCTTCCAAAAACGTCGGTCAAAACGTGACTTATTTTCTAAAGACTATCCAGTTATCCTGACAAATCCACGCTCAAGCGGCGACTTAACCCGCGGACGTTAAACTGAACCGAATAGAATTAGCATAGAAATTGATTCAGTCAGGGCTCTTTTAGCCCCATCATCGCCTAATCCATTTGCAGTGGCCAGGGCAGTCGTAGTTACATGTAGAGTATCTATTCAAATTGTACAGATGAGACAGATTATAGTGCTATGCAATAGAAAATGCTTCTTTAAAATTTATATGAAAAAAGTTGAATATACAAATTCCAGCCGCAGGATGACCTATATGCTATATACTATATGCTCAGAGCAATCACCTTCTCTCCTCTATGGCTATATGCTTCACTCGTAGATCTCAAATTGTTTCGGTTAACCAAATCATCCTATATACCTAATTATTGTTTAGTAAATCCGTATAGTCTACGTCTAAACTCAATCACCTAAATTAAAAAAAAAACAAATATCACATGCTATAAACACGTGGTATTTTTATTCAAGTTGATTTGATTACGTTGAAAACAATGCATTCAATAATGAATACAAATTATAAGTTTGAACCAGTTAATGGTTAGTAAGTGTACGTTTAACATAATTATCACGATTATACTTTGTTAATTAGCGACTTAAATGGATTATTACATTGTTGCATAGACGTGCATAAAAACATCTCTTTTCCATACATAATACAGCCGATTTCTCGGACGCAGATAATTTCCAAAGCTAACAAACCAACAATCTCAGTAAAATCACATGACAAATGTCAAACTACTTATATAGAAAGAAATTCCAAATCAATTTCAATTTCAAACACTCTATAAACACATTTAACTATTTAAATAAGTAGCCACAATTTGCATTTAGAAAACAAGTTAGTGTAAAAGTGGTCTATCTGTACAAAATTATGCATACAATCTTTGCCAGTCCAGGGAAACACATAGTGCTATCGATTTTTTGACGTGTTGAAAAATGGCAAGCGGAAAATGACAGGCTTCGTATGTGCGGACGAGTCGAGAATGAATGAATGAATGATTATAATGCCGGGCGGTGAATGGACTGGCTTTTTAGGGTATGTTTTATGAATGAGTGTTTTGGATCTTCGGGTCACGTAAATTAATATTCGGAAATGTTGGTTTTTGGGATCAGCTTAGGAGTTATTTGAGGGGACGGACACGGAATAACGTTTCTTGGTTTATTGCTCTTGTGGGTTTTAGCTGGGTATTTTTGATGCTATTTTAAGAACTTCAATATTTAGTATGGGAAAAATTAAGGTACCTGGGGTCATAATTTTTATCTTGTTAGTTTTATTTTTCTCTAGTAACTTCCATAGTAACGTCCATACTCTGAGACGTTTTGATATTTATTGTATTCGATAGGTAGCCACCGGTTTTTTTTATATTTATTGGAAAAATTTTAAAGCGTCTACTGTACTGTTATTCTAACTATATCTACTTACTCTAGTACTCTACTCTCTTGTACCCAGTATTAATATTCTATCTGTGATTTTCCTTACGATAGTTTAATAAACCACGTAAAGTTGTCATATTAATACTTTCCACTAGCTGTCTTTTCTCATGTATTGTTTATTTACCCAAACAGAAATTCAAAATACAGTCTCTTTAATGTTTAATCTCTTTTGCTCTGAAGTTTTTAAGTATTGACGATTCAAAAGCGCCGGCTACTTCCCCGATTGAATGGCGCAAAAAGCAGAGTGTATAAAATGAGGCAAAACAAACCCGGTATATACTGACCACCGCCAAATGGCCTGCGAAAGGAAGCAGTCAGGGGTCCGTGGGAAGATAAAACGTGAGAAAAATGAAAATACGACATTTTAATGCTACACCAAAAATTACTCACGTAAAAATATCGTCGATTATGTACCACCTATAATGTTTCGATTCATCCAGAATCTACAAGAGTATACATAACACTCCTCATGATTGCGTCGCACACTGTATTAATATTACTACACCAATTCAAACTTGTGATTAACCCAAAGAAACTAAAATGAAAAGCTCTATTTGTTTACTTTGGGGAAACAGTCGTAATCATATTTTATTTTTTTAATTGTGATTCTTAGAGTGGACTCATGTAATGTAACCTACCCTCTAGAGATCAATTATCTATCTATCCTCGGCAATGAACTTGCAACCTGTTCCATATAGCATGGCATGTACCAAATAATCTTACAAGAACATATTAAGTGCCTTAAAGTCTGACATAACATCTAGGTATCTACATCCTCTTAAAAATACAAATGTTACAAAAAGTATCGTGAATTATAACAAAAATTAAAACAAAACCCATTTAAAACTCTGCAAACGAGACGCCTGCTCGCGCTTGCCCGTTTTTTTCCATTCGACCAGTGCACCCCCATTCGGCGACTGAAATAATTTCGCCTGAACCTCATTTGTATGTAAATGCACCTCCGCCTTATATCTCTGTTTGCCGGTTCTGTATTTTTATAGTCTATGCATTTAAAGCGTCACGTATTTAAATTAACTGGATTGGATAAGTGCTGGGGGTTCAGACTTTTTTGGGCGATTTAGGGATGTCGATTCTCGACGACTTCCAAAACTTGGTACGAGATTGCACGTTCTCCTATGATTTCTGAAATCCATCGCATTTTAAAATAACCACGCGCCGTGTTGTAGCAAGTGTGTTTGTACAAAAAAACTCGCTTTTGCCACTTTTGTTGTTGATCAAAACTCATTGAAAATTCACTGATTTTTATGAAGGAATCTTCTTTATTCTTCATCAGTCATCATCACAGCCAGGTGTTCTCCCCGACTTGAAATTTATTACCCATTATAAAGTAAAAAGCTGTTAAATAATCAACTTAGCGCGTGTCGGAAATCTTGGCGAAAATAAAAAGCGAAGTTTTGGTTACTTCCTTTACATTAATTAATTGATTGATTACCTTTGATTTTTACAGATATTAAACTCACAGACAGGAGGCCTACCGTGACGTATTATTAAACAATTCAGTTGTTGAAACTTTACGTCAGCGCCTTAGAAAGAAAGAAAGAAAGAAAGAAAGAATTAGCTAGCCTGTATTAGCTAAAACGCATATTAAATCTGTCGCTATCTCTTTTCGTTGACATATGGGTGACAAGAAAAAAACGTTCTTTAAACCTATATTAAATTGTCAAGTTTTTATGAATAAGACCCTTAATGATCAATTAATTAATTTCCGTCTTTCAAAAAACAAGGATAATGATGAAAGGGCTCGGCTAAGTTTTATCAAAATTATATTAATATTTTCTTGACACTTAATTAAGAAATTTGAAACGGTAATGAACGTTTAAAAGGTAAGGAAGGGGTTTTTACTAAGGTGGTTACATTATCCGGGATATTAACGGGGTTATTATTATTCCCGGATTAGCTGTAACAGATCTTTTAACAGAGCAAATCGAACAGTAAAATTATATATTTCTTTCTTTCTTATTCATAAGAGGAAAATAACTATACCTAGTGGTACTAAGAAGGGCTGTAGTACGTTAGTAGAAAAGCGCCGCAGACTTATGAAATGGAATGTGTAGTAATAGTGTTCAATAAAACATACGGTGGACATAAAAACCTCCTCCTCTATTGAAGTCAGTTAAAAAGATAAATAAATTGTAATTAAAGATAATTAATTTAATTGATTGATATTTTTTTTTGTTGAATTAACTGTATCAGTAAAATGAGTTAAAACTTCCATTTTGAAACGTTATCAAAACTCATAAAATAAAAATCAATCACAAAAAAATATTTTACACAGTCACAAAGCTAAAATAAAAATGTCTAAACCAAACCCTGTTACAATAAATAATTTGGATTGCAATCCATTTCAATATTTGGAATGTGAAGTACAGTCAGCGAGAAAATGTTCCAGTTAATAGAAAAAGTACTTCTTTATAATTATGAGTAATAGCGAATGTTTGGCGTTCAGGGAAGGAGGCTTATGCCCAGCAGTGGGTTTTACCAATCTGAGAATGATGATGATGATAGCGAAGGTTGTACTTGGTGACCACAACATTCAAAATGTTTGTATGGTAGACAGAAGTCGTGTCTACTTATTTATGAAGATTTATCTATGCGACGAAATCTCGAGTGTGAGAGTTGAAATCATCCTCAACTTAAGTTAAGAAAATCGGAAACTAAGCTATTCTGTAGATGACTGTACATTTTGACAATCAAACCACAGTGGGTAGGTATTGTGTTTCATTTAACCAATCAGCGGCTGAATGCCTCGGGCGGAGTGTGACTATTTACTACCGGACAATAAAATTAGCCATCTAAGCAATTTAATGCTTGTCTTATGGTAACCATAACACAAGCATTAAATTGCTTAGCTTGGGACTAGATGATGTTGTGTGGAATGTCCAAGGGTATTTATTTATTTATCTCTTCCACAATGCATGGAAAAAAGAAGTAGAGAAAATTATTTCTATGTTCATACCAATAGTAGAGTTAGTTAACAAAACTTTGAACACCAAGACGCATACATACATTACATATATACATTGCATATATACATTGAAACTTGCCTGCCTGGAAGAGATCGCTTCTTAGCGATAAGGCCGCCTTGTACATTGTATCTTAGTTTATCACTGATTGTGATTTCATAGTAATTAAGGTGTGCAAAAAGAATTTGCATTCATTAATTTAATTGAACCTGTTGTCCAATGGTTGAACTATCCGATGCTCCACCAATGAAACTCTAAATTATTTACAGTTACCTTTTGAATAAAAACCAGAGACAAACCAGAATATTTTCAGTGAACGGCCGTTGGTTAAATTAAAATTTAATTTTCGAATCCATTTCTGTCACATTCACGTCTCCATGCAGTTTTGCATTTGCGAAATAGTAACATGATTTTCGTATGAAATAAATATGTTAAAAGACTTCAAGCTTAGTAAGTTAGCTATAAGTGAAGTAGGGTTACTGGTAACGTTACTCAGTGCTTAATGTGTTGATGGAAAAGAAAACTTTTTTTCTATTATATTCTATTCTAAATATTGGTCTCTCAATTTCAGGAAAGTCAAGCTTTGACATGATACTGAACTTCTTTATATATTTGTCTATATTCACCGCTTCGGAAATGCAGATGCAGACTTTAAACAGATTTTTGTTTCAACAATAAAGCGCTTTATCCATCATCACGTGAAGTTTTGAAAGTGGAAAGCAATTACTGCGACGGATAATGTAGGTATAAGGTGTAACTGCGAGAAAGTTTCAGTCTAGGTGTATGCAGTTTGAGGTAATGCGTTAAGTTTGAGACGCTCTGGGTGATACGTGCTTGCGCTGGGGTAGTGTCGATGGTTCTGGTTTTAAATATCGATGAAAACGAAAATATGAAAAAAAAAACATCGTTAGAATAGAAAATATGAAGCATTCTCGGATAATTTTGAACCATCTTAGAAATATCATGAAAAACGTGTTCACGGTTTCAAATTATATTTTCGTCTAGGGACTGGCACAGATATACACATAAAATTTCATATAAACTGGTCCATTCATTTGTGAGGAGTAAAGTGGCATACGTACGAATTGCCTCTACTCGGATGTATCACTCCTTCTTAACTACCCCTACTTAAAGATTACGAATCTATTCCCAAGGTACGAGTATAATACTTTCAAAGCTTAAGCCATCCTATGAAAATTACTAAGGTAGTTATGAGTTTTATCTGAAAACATATTATTTATTATCGATTTATCACATTTTCTGTTAATCGCCACGGTTCTTAACTGTCGTGCTCGTTTGTAGAGCTAATTTAACCTTTTTTATTTTATCGTGGTTTATCGTTATTTCATCGACAAAACAAGAATATTCAAATCGAAGCACAACACTAGTAGTTAATAGTAACTCGTCGTCTCGTAGAGAACGTCTTTGCTCTCTTAAGACAATTTCCAAGAGTACACGCCATTGCATCCAGTTAAAGCGTCGTTTGGTGCACTTACTCTGGATATCCAGGATATTTGATTAATAATAATAAATAAAATAATAATAAATAAATATCCTTGGACATTCCACACAGCGCCATCTAGTCCCAAACTAAACAACTTAAGGCTTGTGTTATGGTATAAAGTATCATCGATTCAGATACCGATTATTACACTAGAGAGTATATAAAAGAGTTGTAGATAAAAGAGCTTAATCATATTCATCCAGTAGGACCTCTATGATCACAATGAAACGCTTTAAGAGCTAGTAAATTTACTCTTGCTCTTTCACAACGTCCACTAAGCTCCAGGCCAAGGGCAACAAATAAATCTTTTCGGTGATCCATCCACTTAAATATAAATAGTTCAGTGGGGCACCATTAAAAACAGTGAGGCTTGCCAATGTAAGCAGCGTTTGGTAACCGTTTTTATTAGATGTAAAGAACGAGGGTCACCGACATAGCCAGCGGATTTGTTTAAATGGCAATGGAGGCTATAGCAGAACAGATGGCCATTGGGGCCGAAAAGTTCTCCAAGCGTCAATTCACACCAAGATGGAAGCGAAGCGAAGTTCCAGTGTCACGTGATTTTAAACTTTATGAATAATTACTATAATGCATACTATTCAAGCGCTTTGAAAAGTGCTCTTGGCGCCGCTAACGGTCGCTTGTAGTTGCCTGCGTTTGAAGATTCTCAAGCGATACTATGTATTATATTTTAAATTTTCGCGGTCAGTATACATAAATAAAAGATTTCACGCTTGAAATCTTTTAATTATAAAGTCCCGCTGGACTTTATTGCGTAATTACCTTATTTTATTTATTTCCCGACGTTTCGATCGTTACAGCTTTCGTGGTCACGAGCAGACTGATGTACTCGAGGTTACCGCCACTAATTGAGGGTAGGATCCTCGACTACCCTCAATTTGCCATCCGAATCAGGAATGTACAGTCGACGACACACAACACTGACAGTATCTTGTCTGTTTTTTGGATAGCCTATAAATACACTCTCACAACATTTTTTTGTAATAAGTTCATAACCATCAAACATTTTGGATTAAGTAATTACCTATTATTATTATTATTATTTTTTTTACTTTTGTTTCATGTATATATATATCATGTTTATTAATATTACCTATGTTGTTTGTGAGAGAAATATATAAATAAATAAAATAACATAAAAATAAGATTCTTGTGTATATGTTATGTTTCTTCAGTTTACAAATACGAAATACTCTCGAGTTTATGTCATTTATATCCTTCGCTTGTCTACCGTAGTCCCAGAATACGTATGTTTTCCTCAACGACACTGGTTGTTTTATCTGAATAGCCACTAATACAATATTATCGCGCTAACGTTTCCCACGCCGTTGCTTGCTCATTGATTTTATATTGAAAAATATTTATTTTCCAAATGTCTGCGGTTCTCTTTGTCTATAATGTTATCTTTTGGAACTGCAGTCGCAAATGGTTAGAGATAATGCTTAGATTTTTTAAGTTCTTGTTTAAGCACTGATATCGAATACTCGGGAGACGTTGTTTTTGCGAACTTTTGCGATGTGAATAGTTAATACTAAATTATATTTATACAAAATCATAGATTGATAATACTAAATGTACTTAAATAATAGAAAGTAAATAAAATTAAATAATATAGGTAATTAAGTATAGAAATATTAATTTAAGTCATCCCGTTAACGAAGACTATTTGAAAAAACTTATTAAAAGTTTACGGCTTCGACGTTTTTAATTTATAAAGAAATATCTAACTGTGGTTTAACACTACCTATAATAAATACATTTACAAAGACTATTTTTAACTATAAAACAATATAATCCCTTCTTCCAATTCAAATATATCGCCAAATAATCAAATATTGGCTAAATCTTCATTTTGGCGCGCATTCATCACTCGTGGCTAATGCACTGAGGTAATGGATCGAGTAATACCTTTGTGCATCTGCTGAGCCACGCCGTCAGTTAGTTTGACTGATCAATCAATTTCTGTCAGTCTCATGTCACAATTATTTTCGATTCTATCTTAGTCCTAACCTGTTTTTGAAGAAGTGAGACTAATGTATTGGATGATTGTGTGATAATTGCTTGATTTACAATACATTAGATCTGGAGTGTGCTTTAGAAATACCGAGTGCCTAGGTACTAACAAAATTATAAATATCTAACCAATCATTACTTATGCAATCAGATCAGACAGATAGATGGTTGCAAATTGCGATACAAATATAAAAAACAGGTAGGTAACCGTAAAATGTGAAGGAAAACAGTGTTAATAAAAAGATTAAAAAGATTGTTTGTCTAAAATCGAGAAGAAAGTACATTAATTATGTTATATTTTCGTAGCAGTTCATTTGTATCCATGAGATTATCATGTATTTTGGATTTGAAATATTTCCACTTCAATATGAAGCCAATAAGGCTGTCAAAAAATCTCTAGAAACATTTCAAGCAATAATTTACCGTCAAACCGGCATCAGTCTATCAATGCTTGATAGTCTACCACTACCTTTAGTATTGCTCCCAATACGCCAATATTCCATTAGAATGATGGTTTATGAATACATGAGATGAAATTTCAATTTGTTTGCATGCACATTGTGCACTGCGGCCTGTGGCGTGCCTTTTGACTGCATCGAGTATAAGTGAACACCAGAATGTTCATTCTGCCAACGGATTGAACGGTCAGACTAATTTGAAGTTGTTCGAGCTCAGAGTATCTGTAGCTTATATAATTTAGATTGATTGAGACTGTATCAGAGGTAGAATAGAGTCTGAATTTATTAAATACGAATACACACATCAACAAAGTCTAGGGATATTGTACATTTCATCAAATATCTAAAAATCGGTGAAGAATTTTTAAAAACAGTAAATGGCAAAATGGTAGGTAATTTTAAGGTCTATAATAATAAAAAAAAACATTATGTAATTCTTTTGTTTTTAATATTAATAATATTATTTTTTTAACTCCATAGAAAATTTGTATGATAAAAATAATAATTTCTTACTGTTTTTTTTATTAAATTTAAAATCTAATTTTAAGTTATTAGTGTTGCTACCTCTTACATTAATTACACATCGATATTTTTGGTTGATACTTAAAATTAAATTGCCAATTTCTTATTGCGGAGTTGTCGGTGAGCGGCCGCGCGGTATGGACATTAGCATTATCGTGTTTGAGTAAAAGTTCTTAACCCATTTGGATTCCGTGAGGGACAACGACAGATTCTAGTACCTCCTCGTGGTGTTTTTATGCAGTCATGTTGCCTTGGATCCAAACGAGCTGGGTTCGTGCGCCAAGATGAATTTCTGCCCAAAGCGTGATTGTTACGCCTTGGTATGGGGGGACCTCTTGAGGGTGCTGCAGGCGACTAACTCTTCCTAGGGTTTGGCAAACGCGTGTTCTTCTTGAATCCGGATGAAAATTAAACCGGAACTCATCGATGAACAGTACCAAAGACAATGTTCGTCACTTGATGTTAAATGCTCCCGAGCTCGCTAATGCAGCCGACCGCGATTGCCACGTCGCAACGCTGTAACATGCAACGGTCTTCGAACATGAAGACCAACTTCATGCGACCTCATTTGCACGGTTTGGACGCTTATCAGCAGCTGGGGGTCCCCCTAGAGCCTTTTCACTAGTTACATCGCTGTAAAATTCAGTGGTCTTCTAGCGGTCATTTGGAAAAATCAATCCTGTCTCTGCGTAGTAACACCGAATCTAACCTTGGGCAGTTTTACTACATCCCTATTACTAAGATAACGTGATCACAATCCTGTTATCACGTCTTGGCTGGCGTGTATGGCCTCAGCAACAACGCGTTAAATAGCACCATTTTCTAACGTGCCCACGGCTCACGGGTTTTATCTCGACTCAAATGACGATGTAAAATTGCTCTTTAAACTCATACGGCCCAACAAATCATAAAATAAAAACAATACAATCCCTTTTTCAATAATTAATTTCAATAAAACAATTTAATTTTTTCTCGTCGAAACACACTTCTAACAATTTTGCCTCCGAACTATTAATAATTCTTTTTTTTTTTAATTTCCATTTTAAAAAATTGAAAATAGAATAAAAGAGGTTTCAATCGGTATATAAACTTTTAATGAAAACAAACTAGATTTTAAAATATCAAAGCGAAAATAATGTGGTACTAAGATATCCCTAGACTTTGTTGATGTGTGTATATACGAATTTATATTATGCTACGGAAGACCAGCGCTGCGACAGATTCTCTGGTTTCTGTCGCAGCAATACGCTGAGTAGTTGCCAATTTTGTCAATGTCCAACTTATTTTAATGTGTCTTATGTGTAACGTGTTTTTGACAAATTAAATATTTTTCTTTCTTTCTTTCTTTCTTTCTTTATATATTTGGTTAAATATAAAAGCTTTTTTTATATTCTTTAGCTAAGGAATACTAAATATACCCCGCATAGCTGAATCAGTTAAATAGTTTTTGCGTAAAAGAGCAGCAGCAACCATCCATATATCTTTATAAAAAATAGAAGAATACACTACATAAAAGAACAGATACAGAACAGACAAAAGTAGATTTTGCTTAGGCTAGTAACAAAATATTACAATAACTAGGTTAGATTATTGGTTTAAGCCTTTCTGAACCAGCTTATACGCGCTTACCAACCAATTCCATGAAATTACAGCTAAAATATCACACAATAACATAAAAGAGTCATAAGTTAAAATATTAATGCCATCATCGAAAATTTGCGGTAACGCCGAGTGGTCATTATACGTAAAAAATCTCGAAAATTCGTTTTCCATGTCACATGACGCCATCAAGCGCAGTTGAAATCGCACCATTATTTTTTATGGCCCAACGTTGGGCCACGGAAATAGCTGATACTGAAAGTTAATGTACTTATATGTTTTTTTATTATAGCTTAAAATAGAAGACAGTTTCAATGTTTGTATAATACAAATGGCTAACTTTGGCGAAACTATCCATTTTAGTAGAGATTGAATAAGTGGATATAAATTAAAAATATTACAACGTTAAAAAATGAATACTCATACCAAACTTTAAATATAAGTAGGTACATTAGTAGTTTCATTCATTCACACATCAAAACAAACAAAGTGAAACATAGTGACTTCTCTCTCTTTTGAAGTAGGTTCAAAATACCAGATAGACAACATTTTATTGTAAGTTTTAAAACCTAAGGCCTAAGAAAAGATGGATGGACTGTGTGTGTGCAGATATGTGTGTGAAAGGAGTGAGTACTGAGATGACGAGCGATAGAGGGAAATGGAAGAAAGAAACGTGTTGTGCCGACCCCACTTAGTGGGATAAGGGCAGGGAGAATGATATTTTGTTTTAAAACGAACTTTAGTTTCATGGCCTGATATTATTGGGTGTTCAAAAACGGGAATATCGGGGGTAGAATAAATGCTAAATGTTTGTATATGTTTAGAGAAAGGAAACACTGTATAATTTGGTGCCGTGTTTAGTGTTATGGTTGTATGCCGTAATTGGGGTAAATCACTGATTTTGCCCCCCACTGTCGTTGGATTTAATTCTTATGTGGATTAAAAGTCCCTTGAAAACAAACTGTGTATATTTTATTTCAGTCTTAAATTAAATTACTGCTTAGTACTCGTATAATACAAAGTCGCTTTCTCTGTTCCTAAATAATATCCCTATGTCCTTATGTAGATATGCTTAAATCTTTAAAACTCCGCAATGGAATTTTTGATAGATAGATGCAATAGGTAGGTTAATGTATAATTATTGGATTTGTGCGAAGCCGGGGCGAGGGGGATGTGAGCCGTGATGATTTCTTTGCTGAACAAAGGCCTGCCAAAACAAAGCAGCCACATTACGAGTAGGTAAATTAAATACAATTACAGATATTAATAATTTAATACATAAAAAATTAACCTACCTTTTGCAATAGCTGATATTTTATTAAAAGCATTTCATATTACATTATCATTCTTTAAAATGATATAATAAATAAATTAATATACCTATCTACTTTATTATTATAATTTATACTTTATTAATATACTTGGAAAATTATATTATTAAAATGACTCACATAAAACCATGCAACAATCGCCATTTTGTGTAACGTACAATTCAAAATAAAATATGCATCCGCGGATAATTATACAGCCCATGGCTAATTTTTACAACCTTAATCCAAATTAGTACGTGCCAGAGGATTTCCGGCCCACCTGTGACGCAGGCTGTAGCGATCGCAAAATAATATTAAACTTGCTGAGCCCCGCGATGTTACCCGCACTGAATACTAGTTTTCGTGGGAATACTATAATCAAAAGTAGCCTATGCATACATAGATACATACATATAATCACGCCTCTTTCCCATGGGGGTAGACAGAGACCACGGATCTCCACTTGCTACGATCCTGACAAACCTACCTCTTTTAAACTATGTATCTTGATACTAAATTTCATTCAAATCTATCCAGCAGTTTGAGCGTGAAAGACATTCACACAAACGGTGTGTATTATTTTATCAATCTCAGTTATAAGTCGCGCCCTGTTAAAATAACGATGAGTTGAACGGGAGGGGGTGTATTTGCTCACGAAGTGTGAAGTGCGCCGCGTCACTCCTCCACCTACGATTCCTTAAAATCGCCTACTGCGCAGCTTTTCCCCTCAGCGTTCTTTTTACGTAGTGCGATTGCGACCCATAACCCGATTTCTCATAAACAATCAAAAAATCATTGAAGTTATTTTGAGGGATACCTACAGTAGGTATCCCTCAAAATAACTTAAATAACTACTTACGAGATAATGCTTACCTTTTATAAAGCTCATTATAAGTAGTGCGACCTATACCCAATTCCTCTAAAACAATGCAAAATTATTGAAGTTACATATTTTGAGAGATACTACTTACTAGATAATTCTTAACTTTTATATATCTAACTCATCATCTGTAGCATTTTTGCAAAATATCTAAGAACCATCCGGCACAAATCGCACAGTAATTATGGTAATTAACCAAAATAATCCCACATTTGTCTGTTAACCATACTCTTTGTTATATCGGAAACCTCTTTGTCCAAACCTTAATGTTTTTTCTTGATACTGTTATATTTTATAGTTTAAAGTGTCATAAAGACACATAAAATGAGATCACCTTTTTACTCGAATGTAATGTAATTAGTTTTTGAATCGCCATGTTTATACGCTGTTTATAAATCGTAAAGGTTATGATACTTTCGTGTGTACGAGCAAACCGTAGCTCTTAAAATTTTAACTATACCTACAGTAAAATGTGCAATTACAAAAAAAATACTAAACGGTAAGCGACTGCAAAATGTGATGTGTACTGTATTGGATGTGAGCCTAACTACCTTCATTATGCTTAAAGATCTAAGAGAATGTTTACGTCATTTGAGGGATCAAAAGTAAACTATGTTTTAATAATAATATAAGCTATCCAGGAGCTAGCTATGGTTATTTGGAGAATAAGGCGGCTGGTGCCTTATTCTCCAAATAACCATGTCTTAACGCGGCACGTCTCGGCGTTCTTATTTTGAAAAATTCTATGGATTTCAGAAAACAAAAGCTAGATAACGTGCAATCTCTTACCGCGTCATGTTTTAAATGTGTTCAAGAATCGATCTCCTGGAGATGGTTATTTGGAGAATAAGGCGGCTGGTTCGAAAGTTTATAGAAATCCGTACTGTCATTTGAGCGTGAAGGATTCACATTTACACACAAACATTCATCTGTATATTAGTGTAATTTGCGTCAATTTAATTATTCCTTTTAACACCTAAATGATCTCAACTAAAGATATATAATATCTGCTGACTGATGAGTGTAATTAATAACAATATTGAAACAAAGCGATTATTTACATGTTGCAGCCATCAGAATGGTATCATTGCGGGTTAGTCACGGGTAAGACTGTAATTAATATCGCATCATGAGAGGACAAGTCCGATATGATCTCATCGACTCTCCATCTGTGGTAAATGGGTATAAGTCGAGTTTTTTCATTTTATTTAGTGAGTTGTTATTAGCCTGTTGTGCCCCACTACTGGGCAAAGGCCTCCTCCCGTACGGTCTTCGAGAGTCGAAGCATCAACTGTAAAATTAACTTATAAATAATTTTGTCCTTCTGACGATCCCTGTTTATAAAAATCCGCTTGTAATCCGGAGATTGTGGGTTCGAAACCACCCTTGGGACAAATATTTGTATAGACTAAAGATAGAAAACAGTGGCTAACTAAGCAGTTAGACCTACACATATTGACCATTTTCTTGTGGATAATGCAAACTTATTTGAAAGCCTTTGCTATTTATTGTATCTTATCTCGTTTTTGATTAAATCTCAACAATGAAAATAGTTTCCCATTAGGCGCTGAAGATGACCTCCAGACGATGTACCTATAAAATAATCATAGTAAAGGCTTAGGTCGACTTTAATAAATAAAAAAATGCACTTAAATCGTTTGGCATACAGTGACCGACACCACAGATTAAACAACAATCGAACCCGAACGCTACAGAATTATCGCGCTACAAGCCCGTGAAGTCTCTGATAACCATCTTCAGCCTAACGACTGCTTTCCGAGAATCCATGATTTCTGACTTATACACCTTTTGACTAAGCACTCAAATATAGGTACTAGCGATGACGGTCGGTTTTTTGTTGCGTTTTTTGTGTTACTGCACTTTTATGATACAAGGTGTTCTTATATCGGTCATTTTTGCAGACAAGACGAAGTTTAAGGAAATTGTTTAAATGACAGATTTTTGAACACAAAATAGGACCATGACTATATGTATGGTGCGATAGAGTTTACTCGGTTATTAAATATCCAAGTAAGATATCATGATTCCAAGACTATGATCAAAAGACGAAGATAAGAAAAAAAATTAAATGATATTATGATCACGACTCAGACGTACTCGTACTATGATCCTAGGGTGCGATGGATATTTTTATCAGATCTTTATGAAATGATTTTTTGGATCTTTTGAATATATCTAAGGGGGTAGTCAGAGGTATGTCCAAATACATGTTTGATGTATACCTACTCTGCTAACACAGCTCACTGCTAACACATTTTTATTTTAAAAAATTTTGGAAATTGTTATTTCTTAAACTTTCGCGATCACAATTCATAATTTTAAAATATGTAAGCACAGGTTTTTGGAAATTGTCATCTAATGATAATAAAAAACAACATACTATTAGATCACGCTGTATATAAACTCAAAATGTGATAAATTATAGGTCTTGAGAGCGTATCAAGTAATGTCATTTTTTGCGAATATTCGTTGCAGTACAAAAAGTTATTTAATCACTCAATTAATTTGAAATCAATATGCATTGTGCTTAATTACAGCATCTATTCATAGGTTGGTAAATTGTCTGAAGATTTATGATGTAATATATTTTTTGCGATTGTCCAATTTTATAGGTCACCTTTGAGTATTTTGAGGCAATGTAAAAACTTATTGAAATATTTAGTCCTAACAAATCTAGTTTTTTTTTACTTGTATTGTTATCTTTATATACAAAAACTAAACTACTACATAATTACATTAACTGTACAAAATACAATGAGAACTAGTTGAAATACCTAAGAATCGTTACAAACGCTAGGTAACTCAACTGATCCAAGCCACTGCCAGACGGAAGCCAAGATACTAGCAAGATGCGACTATACCTCAGTGGCTCAACTTCTAAGGTGTAAGGTCACACGAGCGACAGCACTATGACAGACCCTAATTGTATTTTGTACTATTGTGTAAAAATGTAGCACATAGTTTGGTTTCTGTAAATAAATACAAACCGATAACTGATCTTAATGATAACTTCGATCCCGGTAGGGTAGGGTACTGTGGCTGAACGGTGAAGCAGTCCGCAGTTAAGACGATCGCTTGTATCAACGCAGGTTCAAATCCTGTCGGAGCCGTAACTTTTATAAAGATTATTCTGATAAATACATGATAAATGTTAATAAAGATATTCCAAAATGGCGGTATTACTCACGTAGTTTTTGTTCTCATTGCGTCAACAAATGCCTCGTGTTCTCACGATCGCTTCCCGACTCATTAGCTTTCCTTGTACGAGTTTCTATAGAGTGAGGTATTTATCGTGACACCTATCTATACTTCTATCAGTATAATATAAAGAGGTAAAGTTTGTTTGTTTGACGGAGGTCTCGGAAACTACTCAGCCGATTTTAAAAATTCGTTCATCGAGGTGTAAAATGGACTGTCAAGATGGTTATAGGCTATATTTTATCTACTTTCACTTCACCTACAGCCTAACTTCACCCACAGCCTAACTTCACCCACAGCCTAACTTCACCCACTGCTGGGTGTCCTATACCCTTACTTATTAGCTAGTAGATATACTCCAAATAAATACCTCACAATACAAAAAAGTGTTAGTTAACCAATTGTGGTGCGTACAAATAAACTTATTTGATTTGATTTAGAATTAAATTCAAAAACGATATTTATTGTGTCAGTAGAGTTTTGGAAATGTGCCATATCATCTGCCGAGCGCTGTATTTGAATGTCACACTAACATTCCATGGTCGCCTGTCTGTCTGTCAAAGGCAATTCCCTTATTTATACGATGATTAATTGCTAAAAATGTAAGATGGTTTCATAACACATTTTATTGATATAATTAAAGTAAATAATCCGTTATTATTTATAAATAAGAATTAAAGTAATCCATACTTCCATACTAATATTATAAATGGGAAAGTGTGTGTGTCTGTTTGTCTGTTTGTACGTCTTTCATGGCAAAACGAAGCGACGAATGGACGTGATTTTTTTATCGGTGATAGTCGAAGGGATTGAGAGCGACTTAGGCTACTTTTTATCTTGATATTCCCGCGGGAACGGGACTAACGCGGGTGAAACCGCGGGGCGCAGCTAGTAATTTTTATTATTAGACGTTAGCTAGGAATAAGATTTTAATATAATAAATAATAATGGTAATATTAAAGCCATAAAATTAAATATGTTTAACTCTAACTCATTACATAGTAGGGCCCGGTGTCCTGTAGCACAGGTTTTCTTTAAACCTATTTCAGGCACCGGTCTCTCACAAAACAGGTTAACTGAACTATCCATGTTTCTGTTCCTTCTGTTCAATATTTTGTATCTAGTTTTTAAGTTAACCTCTGTGAGAGAAATAAATAAAAAATATTCATTCATTCATTCATTCATAGTAAATTGTAATTAAATTACTTATATGATTCAATTACATGCATATAATAATAAATAATGATTGGTACGTACATCTAATAGATTCATTGGCGGTTAACTGACACTTTTAATCTGTTGTTAAGGAATTACTCGGTATTATTTGCCATCACGACCGCAAATTAAAACTATTTATTGACATGTATTTACAGTATGTATCACAAGAGCGTGACCGGCATAAATTACAAAAAAAAATTAAAATCAGAACTTTAAATAAATGAAACACATAGTTGATTATGTGTACTTAGATGCTTTATTATGAATAAGGTGCCCAGTCTTTTCCGCTGTCTTTAATGGCCTGGCAACTACGAGGCCTATTTTCGACTAATTTTCTGTGTATTCACGGGATAGTGACTTTCATGACCTTAAAATTGCGAGTAAGCTCGGCGGAAGTTCGTGTTTTTTTAGCTCGATGTTTAAGCTTCATCACCACATAAACGTTTTCAATTGGATTTGCGTCAGGAGTTGTGAGGGCCAATTTAAGACCTCCAACCAAGAAGACGGTTTTTCTTTTTTTAACGTGCTTTTCTGAAAGGAGCAGTTTCATCAATTTGCTTGGGTATTTAAACTTATTCTCCACTATACGTCTTCTAATAATAGAGAGAGAGGTTTTGAGTCTTTTTCGCTTAAGTTTTTTTTGTGCAGATCGCAAAGATAATCTTAGATTTTTTCAAAAACAGATTGACTGTCTGCTTATCCTAGGCGGACGACGTCTATCTTGTCTAACCACGTTGTGGTTAGTTATCGACATGTTTAGTTTATAAATATCAGTTATTTTACTTGTTCACAAACGTCTTTGACTATTTCATATAGTTTGCAGTTTGAACACGTGACATTTTGGGACCTTTGGCATGCAAACAAAGAAGCATAGCCTCGTAGCGGGAAGCATACGCGGCACTCATCTCGGGAAACGCATGCTTTGTACGAAATGTACGAACATTTTTTTTTTTTTTTTATAATGCATCATGGAGAAAACGTGGTTCTATCAGCCTGTGTCTTTAATTTTGCAAAAAAACCTAAATTACATTTATTTTCAGTGGTCACGCTCTTGTGAAACACACTGTACTAGCAGCACGTTCCGGCTTTGCACAGATGTACTAATGAAACTATCGGGATAAAATATAGCCTATAACCATCCCGACAGTCTATCCCACACTTCGGTAAAATAATTTTTGAAATAGACTGATACGAGTAAGTTTCGGAAACCAATAGAATAAATAAAACATTATTGACAAAAAAAATTTAACATAAAACTACGCCTTTCCTTATTTTTTTCTTTACAAAAGGTGTAAATTATCTATGTGACTATAAAGTCAAAAGTACAAACTCCATGATCTTGTAACAATTGCATTATTTTACCAACAAAAGCTTTTGAGAAGGCACTGGGAAACTTCATTCTTAGAAGCTCTTCAACTCAAGGCATGCAAGTAAGTTGTTTATTCGGAATGTAAGATACCCTAATAATCATCTATATCATCTTTTCGGCGCCGTCACAGTCCAGCAAGTAGGAACTATTTTAGAACATCACTATAAATAAATTGGATTTAGTACAGCACTTAATATAGTCAATGGATGTGACTAGCACCCTAGCACAAGACCGTAGTGGATAGTGCAATCTAGAGGGCCTATAACTGATGGGTTACTAAAGAAACATGACATGCTTCGTAATGTAGTAGTTTCGGAGATTAGCTCCGTCAAACAAACAAACCTACATTACCTCTTAATAATGGCCATAAAATAACTACAAAAAAATGGATCCATATCTTCCTAGTAAAAAAAGTTCCCTGAATTAAGACGACACTCGATCAGTGTTTATCATCATCTTGGTATGAGTATGGTCACTCCCACACCAATATCTTGCCTAACAGGCAATAGAGTCACTAAGCTTATAAGACTGTACATTTTAAAGTGATCCTTGAGGTCCTACAGAAATAAACCTCGTGGCGCAATTGGGCGAACGCCCGACTGAGACGCCGAGGTTGCGGGTTCGATCCCCGCTACGGGACAAATGTTTGTATGTTCTGCAGATATTCGTTCCGTGTCTGGGTGTTTTCTATCTATAAATGTATGTATTTACAAAAAAAATGTATTTATGTATTATATCAGTCGTCTGGTTACCATAACACAAGCATTAAGTTGCTTAGCTTGGGACTAGATGACGCTGTGTGGAATGTCCAAGGATATTTTATTTATTAAAAAAAAACCTTTTTCTTTCTTTCTTTGTTTGAGACGGAACGCTTCCATATTCTTTACCTCTAGGCCCATGATAAATAGTTTAGTAGAACTTTTTATAATGAATAAGTAAATAGGTTAAGTCGTCCTTATCTGCGCAGTATAAGTAACAGTAGCTTACTACGCCGCATTTTATTATTTATCGTTCTTGCACTCCTAGCGTTGACAGATAACATGGATGTTGTTATGCAACTAGGGAGAAGTAATTAAATTAAATAAATATCCTTGGAATTTTTTTTTTTCGCCCACTGCGCCACGGGGTAGTCATTACCAGTCTGTGTGTTTTCTATCTATATGTCTATAAGTACTAATAATATAATATATATTAATAATTGAGACCTTTGCCCAGCTGTGGGACACGACAGGTTCCTAAAAAAAATAACAATAATATAAAAAGGTAAAATTTGGTTTGTTTGTTTGACGGAGGTAATCTCCGTACACAGCCAACGATTTCAAAAATTCTGTCTGTCGGGGTGGTTATAAGCTACATTATCCCGGTTTTTTCATTAATAAACGCGTGCAAAGCCGGGACGTGCTGCTAGTAACAAATAAAATAAATAGCTTCCTCTCGCATAAGAGCATTCATGACCGCCAGTTGCGCACGCAGACGTTATCGTCGTTTCACTTTTAATTACAATTTAAACAACATAATTAATTATTTAAACGCAATTTTGTTTTGTTATTATTATTTTATAAGTGATATTATAATTACTTGTACTTGTCTGGTGACTGTCTATAGACTTTCCATTGTATGTACTTAACGTATACTTTAAGTAGCTTTGTTATTTAGTTGAGAAATAAGTTTTTTATTTTGATAATTAAAATCACAACTTTTTGCTTCAATTCATTTTACACTTAGTGAACCGAAGACCTTTTTTCTTTTATTAATAACTAGCAGCACGTCCCGGCTTTGCACGGGTGTACTAATGAAACTACCGGGATAAAATATAGTCTATAACCATCCCGACAGTCCATTTACACATCGATGAAAGAATTATTGAATAGTAGGGAGCGGAATGATCTAGCTAGAATCTAGATAAAGTTGTGTACTAACTCTGGATTACTGTCTAGATTCTAGTTGATCATTACCGACCTTTAAGTTTTTTTTATTTATTTATTTAAACAAAATCCACAGCTCTAATGGGTTTACAGAAGAAAACTTATAGATATAACTTAAAACCAATAACGGATTTACATTTTTTTGATAATACATACTTATATTAGGTAGTCACTAAGTAGGTGAAATAGAAAAAAAAAGAACTAAAAGTTTCCAGAAGATTGACAAAACATAGTAATAATATCAAATTCTCATAAATTATTGTAACATAGATAATTAAACACTTTTCATAACACTGCATTGAACAGATATAATTAGAAACAGCTGCGGGATCGAAGGGTCAAACGAAACACAAATTACTCAGATAAATTATAACTAGAGTAAATTACTTTAAGCAGATTTGTATGAGTGTGGTAGAAGAAAAGAAAGAAATACCTACTTATTTCTGTAGAAGCTCAAAGCATCATTGTCTTATAAGCTAGGTGATTCTCATTTTCTTCTGTGGAAGCCTCAGCTAATTGCATATCCTAATATTATAATAAATATAATAACTTTAATAACTTTATTTTATTTAGAAACCTTAAAAAGTAGTCTTTACATTCCATGTCACACTAGGTACAATGTTCTTACATTTACATATAATAGGTGGTGAAAACTTGGCTTATACAACACAGACTAATAGGTATGTAGATACCATATTATGGTGTTTTATACATAGGCACGATTATGCTTAAAGGTGTACATGGCTGATCTCAGACTCCCAACTAGGTTACCCTGTATTTGGGATATCGGTGATCCCCCTGTAGGATTTACAAATGTTTGCGGCCAGAGAAGCTATAGGCGCATCCTTGTATTTTTTGTGTTTCTCAAGTTGTTGTAAAGTAGGTTTGCATAATGGCGAAAGTTTGTGTAAAGGGTGTAAGTGTGAATGTTGGTTACTCGTGGGATTGAATTCGGCAGTACAGTCGAAAGGTTTCTAAGGGCTTTAAGCGGTGAAGGAAAACAGCGTGAAAGAAACTCGCGGCTAGTCAGCCCCACACGTATTGACCATGTCTTGCCTGTGCACCTATGCTGAGAAGATGGATTAGTTAGGTGCTGGCCAAGCCTATTCCATCTCAACAATGTCCCAGGCACAGTGTCCAGTTAAGTGTAGGCAAAGATTGCCTCCTGGCGCTGTATCAATCATCTAGTATAGATGGCTTGAGTTTTTATTTGGGCATAAGTCTGTATAAGTAAATAATAAAAGTGGTTAAGACTTGAGTTTCTTTTTATTCGGGCATAAGTCTAGATAGATAATAAAAGTGAAGTCGTAGAATGAACTAGTTCAAAATGAGTAACAGCAAGTGTTAAATCAATCACACTATCGATAACCTTGCTGTCAATTGCTTACACGAGTTAATTGTCAGTGACGTTATAATCCAAGATTTTCTATTATTCTGCCTATAATTGTAATTATCTAGAGCTAATTTAATTATACATAGTGACTTGAAGGTGACTAATGATACGAGACTTTACTTGTATTGAATTCTTTAATTAGTAATTACTTGTATGACAATTATGTTTTAGTGTCCGCCCGCGGCTTTGCTTGCTTTGTTACCAAAAAACAAATGTATTTTTTTATTAGATAACTCTTTATTGACAAACCAGATTATGTAGTAAAACTAGAAAACTTATAACACTACCTTCAATTTTGAAAGAAAGAGTAATTTCCTGCACTATTACTATTTTAAAAGATCAAAAATGTCAATTAAATAATTATATCTATATTTGAATATTGTTGTGACATTGGTTTTCATAACACACTTCAGAAAAGATTTTGAACCAATTGATAAAATATTTACCTTTTCAAAGTTATTTTATTTTGGAACCCCAATTATCTTTAAATCAATTTTCAGTCTTCATTAAAACCCTTTTATTTTATCTTATTCTTCAAAAGAAGCTATTCCAAAAACTGGCACGCAAAATGCAAATTGATACACAAATGTTATACTTTCATTCGAATTCATCATAATGGCCCATAATTTGGGCCGTAAGGGGATCAACAGGCAAATAAAAATTCGCGGTTTGATGCACTGTTTAGGGGCTCACACACGATAAATCCGTTTTTATAGTGTAAACTCGCCTTTATGGACTGAAAGACATTTGGCGCAATGGAAACCAGATGGTAACTAATTTAGCTGGAAATGAATTTGAGTTTTTTTTATTGTCGAGATATAATTATCTTTAATTTGTCGCAAGTTTTTGGCCTGAGCACTTTTTTTGAGCTTGCAAGTATTATAATATTCTAGAAAAACGAAACGAAAGAAGATTACGTCTACGGTTAGGTATCTAGACATTAGGTACATACACTAAATAAACTCTTACATAAACTATTTCAACTAATTTACAGACAGATATCAAACGACTAGTCAATTTCAGATTTATTTGTGGGATGTATAATCTTTAGGTAATTTTAGAACTTTTGAAGGTGTCCATTATAAGAAACAGTCAAAGGCCTGTATGTCATAATTTGGCACTTCCGTTATTTGAACCCACTACCTTCGGATCGAATTAAATTTTATGTGCCACAGATCCGTAAGCGGTATAAAAACAAAAATGAACATTAGTCTGAACTTTTCCAGCTGAATGCTAGCGCTTAGCGTTTCACCATATTTTAATAGCCGTAATAGTTGGGCTATAAAGTCGTCTGATTTATTTTATGACTGCTATAGAAGTGGGTTCAGAGTGAGAGCGGTTTGATCGTTTTTTTAAAAAGGTAGGTTTATATAGGTTAAATTAGGTAACACATATTTTACAGTGTGGGTAAAAGTTCGTTACGTAAGTCGAATAAATAAAGCTATTTTTTTTATAAATTACGTTTTTTTTTATTGGTTTCTTTGTATGTTGCCCTTGTATAGGTTTCTACTTTTCTGTGTCTAGTTATTTCTCTTTGCTTTGTACTTGTTGTAATGTGTGTGTGTGTGTTCAATAAAGTTCTATCTGTCTATCATGGCTTATTTACCTAATACTATGCTTTGTTTTAAATCAAACAACGTAGTATAAAAACATCAATTTTTTTTAAAAAAACCTGTTTGTTTAATCCGCTGCAGGTGTGACCACAAACGAACAAACGCGAACACGCCCGCGTTTTGGATTAGATAATGGACGTTTTCAAGAATGCCGAATTTTACGCTCTTTTAACGATGTTTTGACGGCATTGTAATTAATATGGACAAAATATGATGCTTTACTATTTGGTTAAACTTAAAACTGAGTTTTGATGTAGATACTATGATGTAAAAGGCTTTTATTTAAATATATTTTTTTAACATTTATTTTACAGGGCAAGAGGTCTAGTGAATCCTCATTCTACTTTAACCAACTTCAAAAAGAGGAGGAGGTTACGTTTCACTGACTTAGAACCTCCGCCTTTTAAAGAACAGACTCTTGGATGATCCCTTAAAAATTGAGAATTTGATGAAGATCTTCGAAGAAAGTAGGTACCTCGAGAGTGCAGAAAATTTAAGTATAGAATCTCTGTTTTTACAAAATTTGAGTCCTTGCCATCACCTAATCCTGAATTACATTTCAAGTTCATACGTTTAGTTTACCTGAAATTATCAGTGAAAGAAAGAAAGAAAGAAAAATATGTTTATTTCGTAGGACCTCAAGGATCGCTCAAAAACGTACAGTCTTAAAAGCTAGTTGACTCTATTGCCTGTTCCAGCATTCCCAATCCTATACCTAATTAGCTATCAGTTCGTGCCTGAGCTATTAGCTTTGTATAACGTAGGCGAGGAAGGCGGTCTAATTAGTTAATCAAGTCGGCTACTTGTCTGACTTCGACTATCAGTATTCAGCGAACTTGTGCGGAGTTAAACAGGTAGTGTCACAGGGGATGGGAGACAGAAGGGTAAGTTATATCGGGGTTTGTGGCGAGATGAACTGGGATATAACTTACTAGCTGCGCAACGCGGTTTCACCCGCGTAAGTCCCGTTTCAGCGGGAATACCGAGATAAAAGCCTATGTGTTAATCCAGGGTATTACCTACCTATCTACCACCTACCTATACTTATACAAATTTTCAATCAAATCGGTCCAGCCGTTTTTGCGTGAAAAAATAACAAAGATACGTACATTTTCACAAACTTTCACATCTATAATATTAGTAGAAAGGAAGAAGTTAACAAAAGGTGTATGTATAATCCCAACTTCTAGGCTGCGTCCCCAGTAGGCAAACAGTTAACGGCTGACTGAGTAAAAACAAACAAAAACAAACTGCGTACAGTGACCGCAAAACTAGCAAACTGTGAACACTCCATTTGAAATATATGGAAGGGCGTACTAAACCGATACGCCGCTAACTCAGTCGGCGGCTAACAGTTTGCCTACTGGGGACGCAGCGTTAGAAACGCAAAACTCCACTAGCTCATTCTAAAATTTCAAATTGAACTCACTGATATCTTTGCACTGGGTCATCACAGCGTTGAGGACACATAGCAGCGGTGACCATTCAGTAAGTTCACTCCGTCTTGTCGTTTCAAGACTGTTTTCAAAAGCTGATCTCGACTAACTTGCGGTTGCATTCAATGCGATCTCAATGGTATACTCTGTTTTGAAATAAGATTTAATTAAGATAAGTATTTTGAAGTTTTTGAATGCAGAAATATAACTTGGATGTTGAATTGGTGGCGTAATATTTGAGTTTTGGTAGTTGGAGTATTGTTGTGTGTTTTATAGTTTGTTTTGTTGAAGTTTTTTTATATAAACAAGACAGTGTTCCTGTCAGAGTTTGTACATTTACCGAATGGTATCCATACTAATATTATAAACGGGAAAATGTGTGTGTCTGTTTGTCCGTCTTTCACGGCAAAACGGAGCGACGAATTGATGTGTTAAGTGGTGATAGTTGAAGGGATGGAGATTAACAAAGGCTACTTTTAGATACATAACATGCTACACGGCTATACTTCATTTCTTGAAGCGAGCTAAGCGAGTCAAATTAATTGGCAATTGTCAAATCTAGCCAATCACGAGAAAGACAATTATTTTCGACAACCAATCACGTGCGTTTATTTTTCTTCCTATTAGCTCGCTTCAATAAATGAAGTAACTATAGATGGCGGACAGGATGACCCTGCTTTAGCATGTAAATTCATCCAATAACAGCTATTCACGGTGGCCGACATGTAAATAAGAAATAAACCTGTAAGATAGCATCGCATCTTGCTTTATTTATCTGTGCACACGCGCCGACGACTCTAAGAAAAATGCCGGGGAATTATCGAGATGGTCCCGGGGTAATGCTTTATGGGTCTGATGTTGAATTATGTTTGGGAAATGAGGTTGAATAGTTGACATTAATGGTTATACAGATGTCGCATAAACTAACAAATAATACTCTTGGACATTTCACACAGCGTCATCCTGTCCCAAGCTTAGCAATTTAATGCTTGTGGTATGGTAACCAGATGACTGATTTAATACTTAGGATACATTTTTTTTGTAAATATTATAGATAGAAAACACCCAGGTTCTTGACTGATTTTTCTTTACTTTTTTTGGAACAGGCAATAAAGTCCTACTAGCTTATAAGTCTGTACATTTTAAAGTGATCCATGAGGTCCTGCAGAAATAAACGTATTTTTCTTTTTTTCTTTCTTTCAACCACAAAGCCACAATCTTCGCGTTAAATAAAGATATTCAAGAAACAAAGCACTATTTCCACACTATCTAACTCTATTCGGAACAAATGAAACATTTGGAAGGATAAAGCGATTTCCTTGAACATTTCAAATACTACGTAGTTCTAAGACTTGCCTTGACATTGGCAAGTCCTTCTGTCAAGGTTTAAAGACAACCTTGGTGAAAATAGCTTGGAGATAACGGAGTGACTGCATAGCTATTTGTTTTTCTTGTATATATTATATACATATTATTAAGAGGAACTTAATGATTGTTTGTTTGACGGTAGGAATTTTCGAAGCTACTCGGCCTATTTCAAATTTTTTTTCACCGATGTGTAGAATGAACTGTCGGGTTGGTTATAGGCTAAATTCTATCCCGTTTTATTATTAGGTGCCGTGCAAAGCCGGGACGTGCTGCTAGTTTGTTCTATATATTCCTTTGAACGCAATGCACGTGGCATTTCAATAATCGGGCGTAATTATTTCATTTGATCAACCATTAAGTAGGTTCACAACTTCTTTGCTCATCATTTATATTGTTCAAAAAAATCTTTTTCTTTGCAAAGATTCAAAAATATTTCGATGAATAACATTAAACATTGATAAAAGGATTTCTGAATATATAAAGAAAGTTATAACAAGCTTTTCGTGATTTAATATCTATTTAATTCTATATTTTATTAAAATAACATAAATAAAGTTCTTATAAAAATACAGAAAGAATATCACTATGTCTGTATTCACTCATCATTAAATGGTATTTAGTAATGAAGTTTATATTTAATACCTTTACCTTTACCTTTAAGTGATTGTGCAATCAATTCTTTTACTAATCTAAGTACCTATATACCTAAGCATGAAACATTGTAACAATCGCTGGTAAACCAAATAAATAAAATAAAATAAAATATTTTTAAATATGAAAATCTTTGATAGTGATTGAGCTTTAGTAGATATATTATGTGCTTTTGAATAACATTGCTATTTTTACTTTGTATTCCCATATATAATGTAGTTAACACTATTATGCAATACCAATTAAGCTCTACAGACAAATTAACAGAGCACGGCTACATTTAAGATTAGATTATTGCAAATCAATGTACAGAATAGGACAAAAAAAGACCAAGAACCATGGATAGATTAGGGCGCAAACTTTTGACTCATTTAAAATAAAAACTTTTATAATGATCTTTTTTTTTCTTGCTTACCATGAAAAAAATAAAAAAATAAAAAAATAATAATAAATAAATAATTTATCTCTAACTAAATACTTAATGATCATCATTAAAATAAAAATAAAATATACATTCCAAAAATGTCTGTCTTTCGCAACATTGCTACGTGCATCTAGTTTTAACAAAGCATTTCGCTACATCTGGGAATGTGCTAAAGCTTTAGCTTCGTACGAAACTAGAAAAATAATCTAATATTGTTTCATAATAGCGGTGCATCGCTTTCTTATGGCGTGGTTGAAATATCTAACGAGTTCCTCATACCAAAGCCGGCTTTAACGCGAGATATTTAAGGCACAAAGTGGTGTGGATGCTCGTGTCATATGTTTATAAGACCTGGCAAGGACATGACGGGCGTCACTTTACGCGGGAAACGTATTTTATTAAAATTTTCCATCTCTCCGGCTGTGCTCGCAGAACATAGAGTAAAACGAATTACAAATAGATGAGACAGTAGACGTAGTAAATGATGCCATCATTTTCATTTCGATCGTTATGAAAGGGACGGCATTATCTTTAGTTAGTTTAGTTTAAGTTTTGGCGGCGTCAGAATCGCAACTAGTGAATAGTTAATTTATTATTATAATATTCTTAATTATTTAACAAATAAATCCCCTACTTAGCTTTTCTAATATCGAATTGTACATTTCCTTTTAAAATATATTTCCTTAATAAACCTTCATTGATTAGCTTTACCATAGCAAAAGGGTCAGGAAGTAAAAGCATAGCTTAACTAACATAAAACTATACTCTCTCTTCAGTGTTCCTTAGATATTTAATCTAAATTGCCACCTAGCTGTAAACTGTAAGTACATTTTTAAGTGATCCTTGAGGTCCTACAAAAAACTCATTTTTCTTTCTTTCTTTCATTGAAATCAATGCTCGTCACAAAAATTGTAGGTACAATTTCAATTAACTGTACAATTTGAATGACACTTCTGCCTAACGACCTATCTTATCTATGACTTAGTGCCTAACTCGGTGTAAGCTAATGAGTTCACTGTTGCCATCTCCAACCAACTCAGCCCCTGGATTCACTAATTAGTACTATAGGTGTTCTACATCTAGACAATTCTAGAGCCTATTTAATAGTTAATTACAAGACCACTTCAAAAAATCTAGATAAACTTTAATTTAGATTACATTAATGTTTCTTGTAAAAAATTTGTACTACATATTTACAAAATTCCTAAGTTTTAACACATTCGAACAAACAAACCATGTCCTGACTTGGCACGACACGGCGTGGTTATTTTGAATAATGCGATAGATTTCAGAAAACAAAAGCTAGATGACGTGCAATTTCTTACCGCGTGTTTTGAAAGTCGTCGAGAATCGACATCCTGCTGTGCTCTGCTCATCCTAGTCTGTTCTAATGTTATAAAGAGGTAACGTTGGTTTGTTTGAGGAAAGATAAAAAAACTATTGTTTCGGAGATTACCTCCTCAGCCTAATAGTTTAACTACTAGGCTGATTTCAAAAAATATTTTACCTTTGTGTAAAATGGACTGTTGGGATGGTTGAAGGGTATATTTTGATCATGTGAGTTTCATTAGTACACCCGAGCAAAGCCGGGACGTGCTGCTAGTCTAGTATAAATAACAAAGCTATTTAATTTCCTACTTTGACCTCTAGACTTAAAATGACACTTAACTAGCAGTGGTATAGCAGTGTTATTGGAAATAGCTAGTTTATTAGGCTGTTAGTTGTAATTGGAACCGTTTCCTCTGCACCGCACTATCTGAGACCATTTGCGTATTTTAAGGTAAGAGAGCGTGCATGGTACAAGCTTTCGCGATTTGAAATATTCGTAGCTATTTTTACTTCATCCCCCTCCTCGCGTCGTTTTCCTCAGTGCTGAGGGTCGTGACCCCCTCCACGGATCAGTTTCTCCCGGACAATATTGCGCCACTTCGTGCGGTTCTGTGCAGCTTGAATGGCTTCGTGAAACTTTGTTTCTAGTGTAGTGCGGATCTGATCGGACCAGCGCATCGGGCTTCTGCCTCTAGGTCTTTCTTTTTTTCTTTAGGTTCTTGGTCTTTTTTTTACGTCATAAACGGAGGATTTAAATTGTCTACTATTTACATAAGTAGATAGACAATCCACTTATGTAAATATTGTAAAAAGAATATGTTATTAAAATCACACGGGAAAATACTCACGTAAAAGTATTGTCGTATAATATACCGACAATGCGAGACGCGCCCACGAGAAATGACAATACTCATACCCAGATGAAGATTCTCCGGAAGAATTGAAACTTTGTCGATATCTAAATCGACAATATTTTTACGTGAGTAATTTCCCGTTGTATTAATATAATGTCTAGTACACTCACGATAGTTTTAAAAGTGAAATGTTCTTCTATGACTTGCGTCGCAGATAAATAAATAATTCATAAGTTGATATACAAGCAATCAATTAAAGACATGTACGCAGTGCCCTGACGCGGGACAGCTGGTACATTTGAATACTACCACACATAGCACTTACAGTTTCAATGCGAAGGCCGTGGGAATACATAAATGGTTTTTCTATTCCGCCATGTTACTGTTCGTGCATTAACTTTCGACCCGTTTTGGTCATGCATCAATTTCTTCGCTTTCAAATGCTGTAGGGAGTGTCGGAACAGGCAACAGAAACGTTTTGATATTTTTATTATTGTGTTGTTCATCAGAAAAATTGAAAATTCTGAAAGACGATCGCTTGTATCATCGCAGGTTCAAATCCTGCCGAGGTCGTACTTTTTAGGGTTCCGAGTTTCGGTCTGTCCGTCCGTCCGGTCGCAGCTTTACTCATTATTAAGATTGATTTTAATTATTTCTACTTAATATTTTAAATACTTGGAACCAACATTTCACGAAACAATACAATAAATTTTATTTTTATTTGACGTTGAATTCATTAGAGACATTAATTAGTAAGCGTTTGAGCAACTAAGTAGCGGCGGCGTCTTTGTTCTTTATATTAATGTAGACTAGTTGATACATGTGGTTTCACATCAATCTGTTATTTCGGGACATGAAACATAGTTTTTATAATTATAATATCTTGTCTTAAGCCACAGGTATTTTATTAGAATTTGTTTATTTATCATTCTGAAGTGGAGCTGGGCTGGACATGTCTGTCGCATGCCAAGTGAGCTGTGGGCAAAGGTAGCCACCGAGTGGCGCCCTGACCCGGCGCGAAGGCGACGCGGCAGACCTAAAAGAAGGTGGCGGGACGAACTTGTCAACTTTACAGCCGACTGGGAGACTTTAGCCCAAGATCGCGACGTCTGGAAGGAATGGGGGGAAGGCCTTTGCCCAGCAGTGGGACACGAACGGCTGAATATAATATAATAAAAATCATTCTGATAAAGCACCTCACCTAAACTTTTGCAACTTGAACTATTGTTACCAAACAACAAACTTAACTAAGTCTTTCACATGGGGGTATGCAGAGACCACGGATCTCCACAAACAATCACATGTGTATTTGTAAATAGTTTAGTTCTAATTAGTACTGCGCTTTGTACTACCGCCCTTTGATCTCCGCGTCAGAGATAGATGCTGTAATGGATGTTGGTACATAATTATTAATTCTTGTTTACAAATTATAGTTCAATAGAAATGATTATAATTATTGAATATAATTTCAATTGTCATTGTATATTGTCTTTTTTTATTGTGTAAGTTTGTATATTGTACTATAGATTAAGGGGTTTATTCATAAACTTGACAATTTAATACAGGTTTTAGGAACGTTTTAGAACGTTTTTTTCTTGTCACTCATATGTCAACGAAAAGAGATAGCAACAGATTTAATATACGTTTTAGCTAATACAGGTTTTAGGTCGAATATGCATAATGGGGTTAATAGTTATACTTAGACATACTTTAAATGTACTTTTACTTTATTATTGCCCCCCTAGACAAATTACATTTTGTACAATCGCTTTTTTTCGCTTGTATTTTTTCATTTCTATTCTAAAGCGTTTGTAGAATTGTACGATGGCAAGTGAAGTCGGTCTTTAGATTTTTCACAATGGTATTTGTTACCAACTTTGAAATCCATAGCTATTTCCTAACCACAATACAAGGGTGCGGAACACTGTCACGACAAACGCAAATAAAATTCTAGACTTTACACCTGAGCCCGTAAAATAGGGTAAGCGGGGTAGCGAGGGTGAATATACCCCTTTTTAATTAAATACGATGGCAATAAACTGTTAATTTTAACATTCCATGAAACAATACCTGCGGAGCTATTACGTGTCTATTGCTATTAGTTTGTATGAGCTAGTGGCTTTGAGCTTGAGCTTTGTGACCGACAAGCTTTATATCTGTTTTGGATTGAGCTTTGAGCCTAGCTTTATCTCTGATACGGTTAGCGATGGAAATGCCTTTAACCAACTTTAAAAGGTTCAATATTCCACTTACTATAGAATAAGGCAAGTAAATTAAGAATGCAATAATTATTGTGACTACTAAATGATTACAATTACCTTGACGTGTATCAGTCTAACCCAAGCATCTTCAGAGAATCATATCTGTTAAAGATTTGAGTGAAAGACTACCAAGCTCTAAAAAAGTCGTGATCCTATTTCTAAATTAAATCATGTAAAGGACAACAAAGAAAGAACGACAATAATTTAGATTAATTTCATAGATGGCAATTGACACAAATAGGAATACATCATAGACACCACTTGCTATGAGAATTCGTAATGAGTGAATATTGTGTAAAATGAGTGAAAGTCTGGAATCCCGATTAAAATAGGGCGTTGTAAACAATGCTTTGACAGATAAATTCGAATCGCGTTACTGACGGGAATCCATTTTATTATTTACAGTTGCCGACAAATGATTTACATTTTGATATTAGCTCCTGTCTACAACTTTACTCGTAGATTAAAAATATATACTTAATAATTTTAGAAAATCATCTAAGCAGTACGTAAATATTTCTATATACCTACTGATTAGATTATTGATACAGGTTTTTATCGCGTTATTTACCTTATTTATTTTACAACATGATATTATAAAGAGGTAAAGTTTTTTTGTTTGTTTGTTTGTTTAATGGAGGTAATCTCCAAAACTACTCAACCGATTTCAAAAATTCACTGATGTATAGACTGTGGGGATGGTTACAGGCCATATTTTATCCCAGTTGTTTCATTAGTACACCCGTGCAAAGCCGGGATTTGCTGCTGATAGTAAAACATACAAGTTCAAAGAAGCGCATATAAATTAATTAATAAAATTAAAACCACAAGCACAACAAAGTAAACGCAAGCGCATAATATTAATTATTTTACTGCAAATTAAAACGTTATCAATCTAAACAGCGAAACAATTAACTCTTATCTCAACGCAAAAGCCATCAAAATGGAATGAAAACTTTTAAAAGCACTATAACATCAGGGTGCGGCAATAAAAAGAATTAATAGCACATAAAAATCACACTCGTATCAATCAGAGTTCCGCTAACATATTTGCATTGGTATCGTTTAGATATGCTACGGCAGTTTTGCCCAAATTTTTTGTTTGTACACTCATGAACAAAATGTCATGAGTTCAGAAAGTAAATATCGCGATAAGTTGTGGATTTGAAAAAGGTAAGTACCTAAGGTAGGAGTAAGTGTAAGTAAGTAAAGGATAGTTAAGTGCATAAGCTATTTAGCAGAAAGGTTTTTATATTTCAAAAGTGTAAGTAAGTGTTACAACCTATTTCTGGTGCAGACAATGTCCAATAGAAATATTCAGATAATTATTTTATTGACCATTCTGTTAGTCGAATTAAAAGTACAGAAAATAACATTAATTAGAAATAATAACGCACATAGTAACCTTAGTACATAA
This sequence comes from Xanthorhoe spadicearia, assembly GCA_947086425.1. Lineage (NCBI taxonomy): Eukaryota > Metazoa > Arthropoda > Insecta > Lepidoptera > Geometridae > Xanthorhoe > Xanthorhoe spadicearia. Next base: position 883,314 of record OX352212.1, read on the forward strand.
ACTACATACTTACTCAATTTAAAATAAAGATTCCAATAGGATTTTGATTTGCCTGACCACTACGCTACGGGACAAACTTTTTTAATGTAGGTATGTAAAGCATTGTCTACAGAGCTGTACTATATTATCAGAAGATGCGTCGGCTTCGGTAGAATTCGTCCGTTCCGCGCGCTGGACACGCGACGAAGCGAACACATTTTTGTAAATCTTTAATTTCGGGTAAGGCATCCTCTATCATGGAATTTTAAATAAGGTTAACATCTCAATCATTAGAATCGCCTAACATGCAAAACGAAGTTGAAGTTGAGGTTCTACCGAAATAAATGAATGAATAAAAATTGACTTTCTCGAACTAATATAACATGGCTTTGTAGTGTTTCATCTTGTTGTGTACACTTCAATTAAGAAATCGCATCATTATATTTAATTGAGCTATCGTAAGGTTCTAATGATAAGACTATGTAAAACTTTTTGGAGAGGATAGAATGTGCCAGTAGATGAAAATAGGCTGAAGTAATGATCATGATGATTTTTAAGATTTTCATTTATTAAAATTATTTCTAGCATATAGGTATATTGTCCCACTGCAAGGCAAAAGCTCCTCATCTTTCCAGTTTTTCATTTTTATTATAATTATTACAAGCCGTTATTTTCCCACTGCTAGGCAAAGGCCTCCCTCCTCTCCATCCTCACGATCCTCACGATTTTTCATTTATGTTGTAAATTTTGAAACAAGCATTATGAGCAAGCCCTAACATCATTGGAAGAGAACAATGCAGCGTTGCAATAAAAAAGCGAAAGACGTGTTTGGAGGTAAGTAAAATAATGGTTCGAGCGAGGCCGACCGTGTCGCGGGCGCACTTGCTTGTACCAACTTGGAGAACAGAGGCCCTACCATCAGTTTACTGTAGTATTGATACTATCCTCGATACCGAGTCAAGTATCGCAAAATATATGAGAATCCAGCGCAGCGCCGCCCCCGGTAACTTGCATGAACTAATAATTTCATACATTTGAAATACTTGACTCGTTAGCGAGGATAGTTAACTAAACAACTCGAAAACTGATGGTAGGACTACAGCTCTTCATTTATGATTCTGATCATTTAATTTTCATTCATTTATTTCAGACAACATTAGATTAGGAATTATTTACACATTTAATTTAAAATACAACAGAAAAACACAATAACTCCTAAATATTTGTAGTTGAGAAAATAAAATGACAAGCTTCCACCCGCGGCTTTGTTTTACTATATCTACACTTTATCTACACTTCTAAACTAATAATATAAAGAGGTAAGATTTGTTTGGATGTTAGTAGCGAATAGGCTCCAAAACTACTAGACCGATTTCAAAAATTCTTTCACCGAATGAAAGCTACATTATCAGGGAGTAACAGAGGCTATATTTTATCCCGGTAGTTGCATTAGTACACCCGTGCAAAGCTGGGACGTGCTGCTAGTGTTATATCAGGACTATGTAGGACGTTGGTGTAGGGAGTCGCGTTGGAACAGGCAATAGATTCCCCTAGTTTTAAGAACGTGACGTGTCAAAGTGGTCTTTAATAAGATTTTATTGAATAAATATATTTTGACTTTTGACTTTTGTGTTTGTTCCAAGTTTCAGGCAAATCCGCTCAGTAGTATTTGCCTAAGGTAATTATGTCTACAAACTTCATACAACTTGCGTGTTTTATTTGTTGTGTTAGTAGGATGGGGGTCTTAGTTAATCATCTAGTAAATATGTAAATTGTCTGAGTTTTTTTGAGAATCAAAGCTTATGAGTTTGTACAGAATTGATCATTATATAATAGCAAACACATCACGCACTCAATATTCGGATCACGAAAAGTGGAGAAGGCACTGGAGACACAAAGATATAAAAAATTAGCGCCAGCTATTTAAATAAATCTTGGAACATCTTCCACGACGTCATCTAGTCCCAAGCTAAGCAATGTAATGCAATATTTACAAAAATAAAGCGTATCTAAGGCTCGTATTTAGAGCCTTCACTCAAACTTGAGTCTACGTTTAAGCATCGATTTTTGATAGTTTTCTATGAAAACTGAGTTATAAATCACCGCTTGAGACACGATTTACGCTTATGTATAGTCTCTGAATACGGGCCTTAGTATTATTATCAGTCATTATGGTTAATTATGGGGTCATTATGGTGTTATGGTACTTAATAGTAATCCTGGTAAATGACGCTGTGTGAAATTTCCAAGGATGTTTTACTGTCTCATCCATTCCCAAAGGATATTCACAGTTTCACTGTATGTTGTGGAAATCCTATGTGCTGTCAATTATTGCTAATCTTCGGATGGCACTACGCCAGGTACGCGAGGAAAAAACACTGGTTATAACCTATTTATATGCAAGCTATGTACTGTTGTGTGGTTTGTACGTGACACTCGGTTTATGACTTATGTGGCTTATGGAAATGAATCACAATAAAAACGTGTGTCTGTCTGTGTGTTACCTAATTATTTAACGTGCTCAAACTTCCGTTTACAATGTTTTTATTTTGATAATATAAATAAGTTAATATTATTGGATGGACATAATATTCATTGGTGGTTATTTGACGCTGCACAGACTAATTAAAAATTCCTAAAGTCGAAAGCTCTTATTTCGTTCAAAATAAAGTTCAAAACAAAATGACAGTCTGAGTAAAAGTTCTAAAATTACGCAATTTACGTCAAATTGAGGTAAATGTGTGTAGTTTCAATCAAATTTATCAAGGCTACTGACTAAAATTACAAATTGTCTGTAGGTATATTGCTTTCATAAGAGCTGGTTTTGAAATTTTTAGGCCTTTGGAAAATAGAAGGAAAGCGGTGCTCAGTTTTATTGTCATAATATCATTTTAAACTGTATCTTCATCACATAGTGTCTACCGTTCCCTGGGATACAGTCGTCATAGAAGACAGAATCATATATATTTCATTTTTTCATTTCATTTTTTAGTAGACTCCTTTTGCAAATGATCAACACATAAGTATTATTTATGTTGATTGCCAGTTTTAAAACTTAGCAAGGCCTTAAAATTTGAGCTCGTAAATTCTCCACTTCTGATATTCTGATATCAGAAGTGGGGGAATTCGAGGCGTTATGTTTTACGAGAGGCACACTTGGCCCATTATCGGCGGGGGCTTGATGGCGCATAAACTGGACGCAGCTGTCAATCGTCAGTACGACACCCGTCACGATGCGATACAGTTACTTAAAAGGAAAAGATTAAAGAAGGCTTGAGGATCGCTTGTATCTCGCGGGTTCGAATCCCGTGGAAGCCCAAAACTTTTAGTAAGATTTTTCTTTTATAAATGAAAAGATTTGTGGTTTGTCTCAGAAGATTTGTAATTTTTAAAAGTTTTTTGTTTTGACATGCTATCTTTATAGAAAGATCTGGTCCTCCAATTTTGTTTTATGTAGATTTATACATACCCTAATATTTAATATAAATATTAAACATTTAATAAGAAAACATAAAAAAAATTAAAACCTAAAAACTCCGTCACCAGAGTTGGTCACTTGCTAACTCACTAGTCTCACTACATCTAACTCACTTGGTAGTTTCAAATCGTTCCTCTGTCACACGAAACTCCGCGTACTGCAAGTGTCGTGAAGGCGTTCTTATATTTCTAGTTTTACAGCCCCGCGCCGCCGGTATCGAGCTAGGCTATAAAACGTGACGTTTTTGGATAATTACATCTACAACCTAGGTCTGAAAGAAAGAAAGAAAGAAAGAAATAAAAATATGTTTATTTCGTAGGACCTCAAGGATCGCTCAAAAACGTACAGTCTTAAAAGCTAGGTGACTCTATTGCCTGTTCCAAAACAACTACCTACTACACCGATCTGGGAGGACCACCTACATCTGAAGATGGAAAGAGAAGTTCCTCTTTCTCTCTTTCTATCTAAAAACTATTAAAGGTCATTATATAGGATGTGTAGGTACTTGATGTTATTACAGACGATTTCAAAGAGATTTATAAGACGTACCCCCTTATATTGGTAAACCTATATTAGCTATACGGATATTTAATCTCTTGCTATCTCTTTTCATTGCCATAGAGAGGACAAGATAAAACCTTCTATAAACCTATATTAAATATACAAATCTCTATGAATAAGACCCCTAGCGTAGAGCTGATAAAATAGAAACGAAACAAAATGATAAGTTACACATGCGACTTCTGTTTTAAGTACTTACCTATCATTGTACTCAGACACTCTACATTATTGCATGACTTTAATAATAGTTTTTTTAAAAAGGCACTAGGTCAACTCGGTTGGTTTGATCTACGTCTGTACGTAGGTAAAGTTAAACATAAGGTGTCTTAGGGTAAGATCGGACTAGTTTTCAGAAAACCAATCGAGTGTTTGAAAATATTTTTTTGTATCGCCTCTGGTTATTCTTTCCTAACGCAATAGGGTGTCAACAAATGCGAAAATACAGAGGTTTCATTTCTTATATTTAGTTTTTAGATAAACCCAACGGTCGATGTTTTATGAATGATAGAAAAGAGCATAATTTTTCAAAATGGCCAGGGAAAGATCGGACCGTGTGAGAGTAAGACCGGACTATCTAATAAAACCACCCCTGTAACAGATAGAATAAGCTGTATCACAAGAAAACATTCGGACTTATCCTAGTAAAAACATAGTAAAAAATGGATTGAATCCCTTCACAACTTTGAGTTTTAGCTTGGATTTTGTAAAAATTTTTGCCTCTATGCCGATCTTACCCCTGCATGTCTGAAACTCTGACTTTTTAACTAGTTAACCAATTAAAATTAGTAAAAAATGGTAAGAAAATGAACAAGTTGATCAACTAACATAGGAATTTGCAAATACATTAAATAATTCACTGGGAAATGAAACCGAAAAAATGACCGGATGATCATAGTCCGAACTTCACCTATTAAAATTTAGGAGGCTAAAGATCGGATCTCTGTTTACAAACGTCTTAGACCTGAATGTATAATATTAATCAATAAATTTAACTACACTCATAGTGATAAAGCCGCGAAACTTCAAAAATCATGAAAACTACTTACCAAATTGCTTGTTGAAAGTTTGAAGTGAAAGATCGGATCGTCTCCTTTTTCATTTTTTTCCCATCTTTTGCTAGAACGATGATTACTCGCGTTCGGCTGGGCCTAGCGTCAGTCGCTGGATGTAGGGGGGTGCATAACAAAATGGCACAAAAGGCAATGTTGCCATAATTGTAAAATATCGCCAAATTTAGTAGTTATGCGACTTGTACGGACTTACCCCTTGTCCGATCTTACCCTAAGACACCTTACTAAAGAGGATTCATCCAATCACGTTGTACAATAAGTACTAAAATTAAATTGATGTTTATCATCAGAACAGGAAGCACACGAGCAGTCGCCTACAGCTCTCACCTTCACGTCTTCCCGAATTATATACTGGCCGTCGAGGGGTGGCGAGCAAAGCGATATCTCATTTTTTATTGTACAGTCGCGTGGACTAATATGTATATACACAACGCTCCAACATTATGTAACTTGTGTAATTTGATGTATACATTTTCATATCACATTATTTTATATAAGTTATTTCTATAGAACCACTAATCATCCACTCCCAATTAACAATACTAATTGACGATCAAAATGTGTTCAGAGGCCCTACCATCAGTTTACTGTAGTATTGATACTATCCTCGATACCGAGTCAAGTATCGCAAAATATATGAGAATCCAGCGCAGCGCCGCCCCCGGTAACTTGCATGAACTAATAATTTCATACATTTGAAATACTTGACTCGTTAGCGAGGATAGTTAACTATACAACTCGAAAACTCATGGTAGGGCTACTGGCTACAGTAGTTAGAAACTGTTTTGCGGAGCACCTAAATATGTTGGTTATGTCAGTTCTTTCTCTCTTCTTTGTGGGTATTTGAAATAAGGTGTCTTAGGGTAAGATCGGACAAGGGGTAAGTCCGTACAAGTCGCATAACTACTAAATTTGGCGATATTTTACAATTATGGCAACATTGCCTTTTGTGCCATTTTGTTATGCACCCCCCTACATCCTGCGACTGACGCTAGGCCCAGCCGAACGCGAGTAATCATCGTTCTAGCAAAAGATGGGAAAAAAATAAAAAAGGAGACGATCCGATCTTTCACTTCAAACTTTCAACAAGCAATTTGGTAAGTAGTTTTCATGATTTTTGAAGTTTCGCGGCTTTATCACTATGAGTGTAGTTAAATTTATTGATTAATATTATACATTCACGTCTAAGACGTTTGTAAACAGAGATCCGATCTTTAGCCTCGGAAATTTCAATAGGTGAAGTTCGGACTATGATCATCCGGTCATTTTTTCGGTTTCATTTCCCAGTGAATTATTCAATGTATTTGCAAATTCCTATGTTAGTTGATCAAGTTGTTCATTTTCTTACCATTTTTTACTAATTTTAATTGGTTAACTAGTTAAAAAGTCAGAGTTTCAGACATGCAGGGGTAAGATCGGCATAGAGGCAAAAAATTTTTACAAAATCCAAGCTAAAACTCAAAATTGTAAAGAGATTAAATTAACTTTTTACTATGTTTTTACTAGGATAAGTCCGAATGTTTTCTAGTGATAGAGCTTATTCTATCTGTTACAGGGGTGGTTTTATTAGATAGTCCGGTCTTACTCTCACACGGTCCGATCTTTCCCTGGCCATTTTGAAAAATTATGCTCTTTTCTATCATTCATAAAACATCGACCGTTGGGTTTATCTAAAAACTAAATATAAGAAATGAAACCTCTGTATTTTTGCATTTGTTGACACCCTATTGCGTTAGGAAAGAATAACCAGAGGCGATACAAAAAAATATTTTCAAACACTCGATTGGTTTTCTGAAAACTAGTCCGATCTTACCCTAAGACACCTTAATTATAGTAGTAATGTGTGTGTGTGTGTGTGTTTGTCAGTAAAGTACCTAAAGTAAATCAAACCGCTATCGCTTGTGAATGTAAGCGCAGTCGGAGTGCAACACACTGCGCGTACGGCCGTGACTGGGCTAAGGCCAATCGCTTCAACTCCTACGACATTGTGTTAGTGATGAATGTATCATATCTGGTTGTAATTTATAAATAGTAGATAAACAAACAAATATTTTAATGAGGTATTAATATTTTATTATTTTAGCCTTGATGATCCCACTGCTGGGCAAAGGCCTACCCCCTTAATGAGATAAGTATATAATATTATGCTAGACTTCATAATATTATTATATCTTTGTTACTGGCTGCACCCCATGGTTTCACCAGGAATAAAAAGTAGCGTATGTGTTATTTCTGGTCTTTAGCCACCTATATTCCAAATTTCATCCCAATCGATTTTGTAGTTTTTTCCTGGAAAAGGAACAAACATACAAACTTTCGCATTTATAATGAAAAGTACTCGTAGGATGGGATAGGATTCCTTCACGCTCAAATGGCCTGACGAATTTGAATGAAATTTGGTACCAGTATTGCTTATATCCTGGATCAACTCGTAGGCATAGCTTGCGGTGGACCGCTTCATTCCTCATAACAAAGATGATGTGTAGTCATGTATCAAGTCCCAGTCACTAACCAGTGAGAATCAAAGGCACTGTACCCAGGACCTTGACTGAATGCGGGCGCTCGGCCAACACTGCTAATGTGATGCTAATCGGCAACACACGCCTCGTAAGGACGCGGACATTGATCCTTTTATGGTCTACGTCTCTTCGACACAAAATAACTTTTAATAAAATGATAATGAAATAATGATTATAACAAGGTGATAACACAAAATCATTCAGATTTATTTAGTCATAATAGCGTCCTTTGATGTTTTAAGGGGTAGTCAGAGGTATGTCCAAATACAAGTTGGTATTAGCCCCCAGTTACATTAACATTCACGTGTAAGACGTTTCAAGGTCCAACGCAATTATTTTTAGATTAATCTACATTATTCTTTACAATAAATCTTTTTTTGGAAAACCAACTAACCGAGTCGCCAGCTACTCAACCATAGCAAAACCCTCTCACAACATTTTATTTTGAGCCAAATAATAATTCACTATTGCGGCATCTCGCGTAAATCTTGTAAGCTGGCAGCACCGCGGGATAATGCCAAAACATATGAAAAATCAAACGCAGGTCGCCGTCGTGATATACAACCCTAGCTTATTATTTCCCTCCATTAAAATTACGGATGCCCATATTCGGTGATGCCAGCTCTACTGTTTAAAATGTGGTTATAAATTTTAGTTTTGTATTTGTAGGTATTAAGCAAGTATTGGCTTTCTCATTGTGAAATTGAAAAATACAATGGTTAGTTCACTCGTATACAATTACATTGCAAACGTTGAAATACTTTCAGAACTTCTAATACCTACGAGTAAATTTTTTTAATGTAACGTAATAATATAACGTAATACATTTTTTCATCGTTTAGGTTGAAATTGTATAAGTAGACAAAGAACATGACAAAACCTACCTTTTACACTGAAAAAGCTAGATTACATTTCGATTTAATAGACACACAAAAAAGTGGCGTACTCCATTCCATATTCAAACTCTACAATTCAGTTTATGCAGCAATAAAATCGCTGTGCCGCCCAAAAAGGTGCTAGATCTGGCGCACACCTCGCCACTCGTCGGCGCTGTCCATATTTTTTTCACAACAGTAGGTTTTTTGGCACAACGCCGGATTTTGGGCGCTGTATGATTTTATTTCACCAAAACCGCTTCGGGCTCGTAAATCAACTTTTGCATTAAGTAATTGAATTTATGAGCTGTTTATTGCTTTTGAAAATTGTTGGTAAGCGACTATTATTTTATTACGATTGTTTTAAAAGCGTAAGAAAGGTGTGAGTGCTGAGATGACGTCTGATAGAGGAAAATGGAAGAGGAACACGTGTTGTGCCGACCCCACATAGGGATAAGGGCAGGAAAATGATGATGATGATGTTTTAAAAGCGCTTTTGGTTGAATGCGACATGATTTCTGGTAAAATTTCAAATTGGTAATGAGAGCTATCTGAAATTCATCCGAAGTAAATGGAATTTTATCAATTTAAAAAATAAGTCTGGTTGATGTCTTAAGCATTAATTATTTAATCAATATAATCGATATCGTATTTGGATAAAAGTTTTTATATTTTAAAAGTATTTTTCTATGATCCATTTTCACAGTTACGAAAGTCTGTAGAAACTGAATAGGAAAGAGTAGCTCCTTATTAAGCTGTACCTACTAATTATGACAATGACATATAAAACTTTTTCTCTTTTTCTACGTACATAAGTATACCATCTCTCATAAGACTTTTCTTTTATGATCGAGTAATGTTCCCAATCTAATTAAGGCGAAACAAACAAATGTCCTACATAAAGGATGATTAGGACCACAAAAAAATGCCGACAAAAAGCCTCCATCTCGCGAGCTCATGACGGACCTAATTTCCTGTACATTAACTTTAATTAGGCCATAAAGCCCTATTGTCCATGCCATCCCGCCAATATTATAAAAAGTCACTAGATTGTTGCCAGAACAACTTGTTTACGCTAGATCTAACCATTTGTAATGGCACTATGCGCTTTGAGAAATTTATGAATTGTGTAGACGCTTTTAAAATCTTTGCACTACAAAAATTTGATATTGAAATTTATGACCGTAATCCACAGGGGAGAATGTTAACATGTCTTCTTTCTATAATAATATCTAGCTGTGAAATTATGAAAGCTGTTTTTTTGCATTTTATTTTTGTAAATTATGATTGCAACAATTAATTTCATTGTGAATAATTAAGTTAAACTAAGGTAGGTAGTGATCTACTTTTTATTGTCTTGTGTTTTTTAGTTAAAATGTTTTGACAAACTGCGCTACGTTATTTGTAAAACAAGGATAGACAAAACTCACAATTTTAACATGATGCGAGATGGCAACCCCATAGTTAGAAAGTTGTACGTCTCATAAGGAAATGACGTTTCCTTCATTTTGCAACATTTTCTTGGGCATGGAGAAATCTGCTTGGGTTATGGGCCCTCAGTTTTTTAATATAGAGAGACTGGCCTTTTTTTTACAAACTTGTCTAGAGGTACTTTAATAACATAATAAGCTGACTTTTATATCTCCCTAACAGTTTTAGAAATGAAAATAATACTAAGTTGTATCGATCAACAGAAAACTGTGAAAGGTGTGTTCAATAAATAAATGGAAAAGACAATCGTAGGTAAGAATTTACGTTATAGATTATCTTCTGAATTACAATAGGCTATACCATTTACATAATTGTGTGCTTAAAACTATAATTTACCTTTTAAAACGCCATTTACACTAGAAAATAATACTGAAAAGGTAATATTACATCGTTTTCTGCATATTTTAACGCAATAATAAATTAAATACAAAAACGCGAAGGCAAAATGGTCACACCTTAGTTTATGAGGTTGGACGGAGGCGTAAAATGGTTGCCCTGCTAATTTATTAGTTGAAATTAGACAAACAACTAGTTAAGCGGGCATGCTTTGGCAGTGGCTTGGATCAGTTAAGCTACTCGTACCTTTCGATAGTTTGTAACGTGTTTGTAACGATCCTTAGGTGGGCTATTTATTTGTCATCGCTCCTTTCTCGGCTCAAATGAGATAAATAACAAAATCATGATGAGGATTCAGAGTTATGTACAAAAATACACTTCAAGAGCGCAGATTTTTTTTTAATTGAAGTCAGTTTAAAAAAACATTTGTCCACTTTTCCTTAGTCCTTTAAAAAGCAGGCACTGGCCATTTTTGTATTCCGAACTCTTAGAATTTCACTGACGTTTTAACTTTGACTTTGACATTGACAAATGAGAATTGTTCATACCCAAATTACCCAACGACTATTGGTCTACCCTACAGCAAAGTTTATGAAACTATCATTACACGGACACTGGCAGAATTGTGACAACATACAAAAGTCACAGTAGCCTTATAGAAAGAAAGAAAGAAAAATTATGTTTGTTTTGTAGGACCTCAAGGATCGCTCAAAATAGTACAGTCTTAAAAACTAGGTGACTCTATTGCCGCATACAAAAGAAGTAAACTGAAGTGAAGTGACTCTATTGGTTAATTCTACTCTGAGATCGTTACCCAAGCCTCGAAGTGCCAGTACTCCCATAACCAGGTATAATTTGGAGCGACAATGTAAATCTTATTACTCTCCGGTCTCTGAAGCCATCAATTGTACTTCATTACTCCGAAGGTATTTAAGGGGTTAAAATGTATCAGTTTGTAAAAAGGTTCTCCAGATGGTTATATGGAGTGGACCTTTTATGAGCAAAAACCTGGATATTGGAAAAGCATTTCATTAGACTAGGTTGTATTTATTTTTTAAATAAATGTCCTTGGACATTTCACACAGCGTCATCTAGTCCCAAGCTAAGCAATTGAATGCTTGTGTTATGGTAAGATGACTGATACTTAGATAAATATTTTTTTGTAAATAATTAGAAATATTATAGGTAGAAACCACAAACACGGAACAAATGGAAAACATACTTTTATCCAGTAGCGGGGATCGAGCCCGCAATCTCCGCATCTCAGCCGGGCCTTCGCCCACTGCGCTACAGAAGTCGACGAATTAATTTGCCTCCCGATACTATCTCAAAACACACCGTCGAAAAGCTTTCGAAATATAATTAACAAAAGTCCCAATTTCAACACCCTTTTGGAAAAAAAGGCATAGAAAATCCAACTAATTCAAAGGTTTTCATCGTTGATAGTTTAATTTGAGGGTAGTCCACAATTCTTATTGGTTGATTGGCGCCGCCGAACGCTTGGGGAATATCGATTTGATAAACGTTCAATTATAAACCTTTTTGATGAATAAATAAGTTGCGATTGTCTATAAAATGGATCCCATTTCTGAACTGCGCTGGGCTACGGTTTCCATTGGGCTACGTAAGATGACGGAGAAATGAATAATTATGATCTCATATCAATCAATCAATCAATCAATCAAAATATTTTATTTTTCTCAAAACAAACCTTAAAAGTAAATTCCTATCGATAACATGGATAGGTTTAGAATACATCACTGTACTGTATATCATAATAATAACCATAACCAATGACCCTCTACATCAGTATTCCAAGACACAATATGTACTTACATCAAGAAAAGAAAAATGCATGTACCTAATACGGTGTTTGGATTTTTTGAACTCGGACTACCCAAAGGCTTCTTAAATTATCTGAAAATCTGAAAAAGAAAATCTTGTCATCTTTGTGAAAAACGGCCATAATCATTATTTCATTGTTACTTTTAAAATAACCTTTTGTTATTTATTTATCTTTATCTTTTTATCTACTGTAAAGTTTTTATCCAGGCAAAAATAATCCTTTATTACCACAATTTCTTCAGCTTTTAAATATTTAACTCTGTTGCATTTAGAATCAATGCTTAGCATTCGAATGAAACAAAGCAACACTTATGAATAATTGAGGCACATTATTCCGTAAAAACATCGAACAGAAACCTCGCGGAAAATACTACAGTTTTTCACCAGCGCACGCTTTGGTGTTAGCATACGACGCATTTACACAGAAAACTAGAATAAATACATTATTTGATTATTATTGACAACACTCAAGTCGTTAGTTGTTATATAAAACTTATCGAATTTATTCACTTAAAAAAATATAATTTAACCACAAAAAATGTCATTTATTTTTCACGAAAAATACTGAACAGATTTGATTGAAACTTGGACTTGAATATAAATTTAAAAATATAGCCTATAACTATCCCGACAGTCCATCCATACTTCATCGGTGAAAGAGTTTTTGAAATCGTTCTAAAACGTTCCTAAAACCTGTATTAAATTGTCAAGTTTTTATGAATAAACCCCTTAGGGTTTTGATAAACTTTATTTACAGAATCTAAACTAATACACAACTGTACAAGATACAAATAGAACCAGTTGAGCCAGGTAAGGACCGTTGCCAACTTTATAATATTAGTAAAGATATAGACAAGTACCGGCTTTCTATGTGATTGCAGCCTCCAAAGGGGGTGATACATAGTCCGGTTGCGCCGAGCTAATTTATTATTTACCGACGGACGGCAGTACGTCACGCGAGCGACACGGCTACAGAGCTGACTTTCCGAAAGACACTTCACTTTTATTACAACCTTTTATTTAGAAGTACCAATAGACACGTGAAATTTGCGTATCCCTTAAACACTAAGGGTCTTATTCATAAAAACTTGACAATTTAATATAGGTTTAAAGAACGTTTTTTTCTTGTCACTCATATGTCAACGAAAAGAGATAGCAACAGATTTAATATGCGTTTTAGCTAATACAGGTTTACTGGTCGAATATGCATAAGGGGGTAAGCCGCGTAGCATGTAATATATCTGACTGTATTAAGTGAGTCCGTAGGCTATATATATGACGTGTAAAGGTGTTTACAAATAAATGACTATAAATGGCTCATCGGGTACATGATGGAGGCCTTTAGGCGGCCTAAAAACTCCGTCACTAGAGTTTTCTACTTGCTCACGAACGAACGAACGATCGGGTACAGCTCGTTCACACTTCATCTTTTACTTTTATCTTTGCCTACACTTAACGGGACACTGTAGTGCCTGGGCCATTGTTGAGATGGAGTAGGCTTGCCCAGCATCTGAACGTCTTACTGCCAGTTTCAATAACCTTTCTATCTCTGGTTTTGCTTACTGCAGGTAGATATTTGACATTACTTCCATTCAAAATGTGTCAAATATCTACCGACAGTAAGCAAAACCAGAGATAGAAAGGTTATTGAAACTGGCAGTTAGTAAGCTTCGCCTCGAGCGCTTCGTCTAGTAAAGTAAAGATGTAAAGGCTCGAGTTTCTTTTTTCAATACACAAATTGTTCGATGTATTGTATCAAGTTGTTTACATAACAAGCTTTACTTGGCTAGTTGGCTGTGACATGTCCGCCCTTTTATTGTTTATTTAGAAATACGAAGTGGAATATCGCGTTACTTTATTTATTTGTACGACACGATGTATTTCTTAATATGAGTTGTGATTTATTGATGCCGTGTTGGTTGGACAGTACTGCGACTTTAAATCCGGGAATTGTAGGTTTGATTCCTGGTCATGTATGGATCAATGAATTTTCAATCGATGAAAACTTTAAAACAAAATTTTATCGATTTAGATTCGTTTTAGATTCAGTTTCATTTATGCTCTTTAGATGAGCTCTTTTAGAGTTAAAAAAGGCTTTGGGCTGATTTTTCTATTTGATGACAATTAACAACTTGTAATACACATGTGACATGTTTTCCTAAAACTCTGTGAAGCGCCAAATATAAAATAAACAGTTTAAAATCTATATGCATTCACGTAATTGGACGTCCGTGTTCAAAGGGCTTATATTTGAAAATGAAATACCTGTTTGGTTTCATTTCATGGAAACATTAAATATTGGTCTGACTAAAAAGCTTCGCAGCGCGGAAACAGAATTCGTGTTCAATAATTTGTGTAGTTATTTACTATTTTATTGCGTAAATAAATAATTATTAACGCTAAAATATCTAACGTTTGGAAAGTTTATTGATTTTAATGGCAAATGATTCGTAGTTTATTGGATATTAAAATAATCATAATACCTAATGCCGTTATTATTCCCATGACAAAAAGAGGTGTTACTAGTAGAGCGTGGTAATAGGTACGAGTATATATATATATAAGTATGTTTCGTGGTATCGTTGCTTCCATAAGGTTCAACCGATTTTTTGAACTTTTTTTTTAATTTCATGTGTGATAATAAAGGTGACTTAATCGAGTGTGTGTTTTATTCATGTTTAATGGAAATTAGACCAACCGCGGGTTTTTAAGTTCTGTTCTGAACCCTGAATAAGAAGCATCGACTTAGAACAAATGATTGAGCTCAAAACTTTGGATTTCGTGTCGTATCATTTTAAATTTTAAAATACTTTATTTATTTTTAAAACTTATCCAAATTTAGAAAACAATTTTTACTAAAACGAAAGCTTGAATTTCATTTATCTTGTAATGGAGCAAAGTTATTTCATTGGAAGCCGGCTTAGCGGAACCGGGCGGTACAAAACCGAACTGATTGGAAACACAAGTTCGGGGCATCTATCGAGCAGAATCAATCAGACGGACTCGAGCTATGCTTCGAACAAAACAACACAGCAGACCGGGAAAACAATCTGGTTCTTTCATGGCCACTGTGAATTAGCACGATTTTGAAAGAAATATACCTATACTTCATTTATTGAAACGAGCTAATAGGAAGAGAAATAAACACACGTGATTGGTCGTCGAAAATAATTGGATTGGCTAGATTTCACAATTGACAATTGATTTGACATTCTAGCCAATCACGAGAAAGATAATTATTTTCGACGACCAATCACGTGTGTTTATTTCTCTTCCTATTAGCTCGTTTCAATAAATGAAGTATAGTCCTGCTAATATTATAAATGCGGAAGTTTGTGAGTATGGATGTATGGATGTATGTTTGTTCATCTTTCACGTAAAAACTACAAAAGCGATTACGATGAAATTTGGAACATGGTAGCTTAAGACCTGGAATAACACAATAAACATGTCATATAGGCTACTTTTATCCCGATATTCCCGCGGAAACGGGACTGACGCGGGTGAAACCGCGAGGCGCGCTAGTAGTTAGTATATAGTAACTGGTAGTTAATTGATAAATAGTTTAGTCTTTCATAAGCGTCGATGGGCTTGCGACCTGTCACGTATGGAAAGTTAACTTCTGCAAAATTTATATACCAAATACTTATATGTATTTGGACATACCTCTTACTACCCACTTGGACATCTTCAAAAGATCTTTAAAAGTTACATTTAGATGATCTAAACAGCGTCAGAAGGCAATCTAAGCCTACGCTTAACGGGACTCTGTAGTGCCGAGACAATGTCCCTTAAGTCAATACCCTGCTTTATTTAAATGAATATTAAAAACTTTAAACGTTTTGAAACTACATCCGTTTGTTTGCTTTAAGAAAATTCAAAATAGAATGCAAAAACGTGCATTATTAGCCAAACATTGACGTAAGCGCAGCAACTCATCTCACGACAATGACCGAACAAAGTTCCTTGTCTTTATGATCTGATGTGACACTATCACAGGCATTTTTTAATATACTAAAATAATTTAGGGTTCCGTACAAAGAAACAAGCAGTAAACTTTTTGTAAAAATACTAGTAGCACGTCCCGGCTTCGCACGGGTGTACTAATGAAGCTACCGGGATAAATTATAGCCTATAACCTCCCGGACAGTCCATGCTACACACCCGTAAAAGAATTTTTGAAATCGGTCCAGTTCGTTCGGTTTAGTTTCGGAGATTACCCCCGTCAAACAAACAAACAAACAAACAAATTTTACATATTTATAATATTAGTATAGATATGTAATATGTATGTATATGTATATGTTCCATGCATCCAATCATATTGGCACTAACTCACCTTATATCTATTTTAGTATGGACGTATTAAACCACGCTCCAGGAATATTAAGCAAATAAATAAAAAAAATCTATTAATTGAATATTCTGAAAAATATATATCGTCCTATTCAACAAAGTTAAACAAAAAGGTGTAGTATTAGTCGATAAGAAAATGATTTCACTTCTCTCATTAAATAATCTGTTTTGTCTATGATATTATGTTCGGAACCCTAAATACGCAGGCTCGACTCATGCCTGACCGAGTTATACAAGTTCAAAAACCGAGATAATTAGGATACCGTGTGCAACGCATTTCAGGAAAACAATATCTTCATATCGTGCCAAATATTTGCCAGTTCTTTACTAAATATAATTTATATTAAGTTACGGGACTTTATCATATATTTACCTGAAATTATTACTTCACAATGTTTTTAGTTTGTAGTGTGCATATTAAGTCCCTTTACAACTTGTTCACATGTATATCTACGCGTTTTCTACGCACATTATAAGAACAAGAAAATTCCAATACATCAAACCTTTAAACGCTCGCTTTGAATGCGTATCTTACTACTACTACTATAAGCCCATCTTGTCCCACTGTTGGGCAAAGGCCTACCCCCGCTTTCGCCAGTTACGCCAATCCAGTGCTTTCGTTTGCCAGTCCCTCTGGCAGGCGTCTAGTTCGTCCCGCCATATCATCCGTGGTCTACCGCGTAGCCGGGTGTCTATGTCAGGGCTCCATGTTGTGGTAATTCTGGCCCACAGATCTTCTGGCATGCGAAAGACAGAAAAATCATCAAAAAAAACATCTTAGTACACTGAAGAATTAAATAAGAAGATGCACTAACCGTTTGAAAACACGAGTTTCGAAGGCGCGCTTTAACACGCCTAATATGTACTATTTACGCCTCGGTTGGACGTACCTTTTGCGATTACGGTAAATAAATTCATAATTGTGTAATGGCATTAATATGCATCGCGAGTGTATTGTCCTTTGGCATATTTCCCTTTGTTGTGTGTTTCCGCGAACGCAAAGTGAAGCTGAGCTAATTAGAGGTGGACATACGGGCAGTAATTTTGTACGGGACTGTAGCGTTGATTAAAGGAAGTTTATAAATGAATTTTATACTAGCTTATAGAGCTCCATTTTGCGGATTGAAAATTTGATTTATGTTTCTTTACAATTTAAGTGGTCAGCTCTTGCAATGTCTATAGCAAATTATGATTATATCACAGACAACAAAGAAATAATTCGTCCATGATTATATATTTACCCTATTTATTTTGCAGTTTTCGTTAAGAGAATGCTAGTAATATTAATGATGAATTAATTTATTGTTTCATGTATAGAACAGAAAAGAATAAAGTGATTTGACAGCAAGCAAAAAGCTTGACAGGTTAAGACTCATTTACGCATAATACGCATGATGTGATGACTGATTTTCAAAACTATTTATTTTGTTCATATCAGTTTGTAGGAAACATTTAGATACTAGGCCCAAATTGAGTTTCTAAAAAACACATTCTGTGTTTGAAATTATCAGTTGCAATTTTTGGTAACAAAACAAATTTAGATTTTTTTTGTGATTGTTGTTCAAAATATACGTCCGTGATTCGCATCAGCATAATGTTGAAGATATGACAATGCACTTTCGAGTCATACGTCCCATTTGACACAACTGGGTCGTGAAATCGATTCTATACGCTCTCTTCAATTTATAATCTTGTATCCCTACTTCTTCCACAACTTGGATATCATTGTTTAAATTTAATTTACGCATAAGTAAGTCTGTTTTTGATTGTTTTAAGACTGATTGGGGTTAAAATACGGATAGAGGAATAATTGAAGTTGTGTTTACAATTAATAGTCTTATTTTAATGATCATAGTTTCCTAAAAATATTTAGTTAAAGTTAGTAGGGCCATCTCCCCCGGACTTACCCTAGATATAGACTAGTATAGACAAAACCGAAAAAAATAAAGATCGCAAAGCTTGGAAGCTGATGGGGAAGACCTTGGCTAAGCAGTGGGACAGTATAGATTAGAAAAATAAAATAAAAAATAACCTTCGACATTTCACACAGTGTTATCTAATGCCAATTTAAGTAATTCAATGCTTGTGTTAATAAGAGCCTTGCTTTCATCCTTTTAAAACTAATGCAATAACTACCTATGTCAACATCTTCTTTAATTTAAAACTTTGTTTTATCTTATGTAGAGATTATTATTATTATTTAATTATTAGTGTAACGGTCGTCTCAATAACCTAACTATCTTTAGGTTAGTTTACTGTGGGTAGATAATTATATACATAATGACAAATAGCTATTGACAGCAAAACCAAAGATAGACACGTTATTGAGACTGGCGGTTAATGTGTACATAATTTATAACAAACGTATTTAGACTGGCTTATTTAATTTTTGTGTAACGTACTCACAAAATTCATTCTCTGTGTTATTTCCACATACCCATTTTTATATCAACACGTTAATTGGTGATGATCTCAAAAGTAAACTTCGTGTCAAGTAGTCAAACATAATCAACAGAATCCGGTAATAATGTCTGACACAAGAAATCCGTTGTCATTTTAACGTGTATCACTTTCTCTTGCAAGATGCCACAGTGTATAATACAGAATTCTTACTTTGGGGTTAGGGCTTTGGATTTAGACTTTAAAAAAAAAAAAAAATTAATAAAAAAAAAAATCTAGAACATACATGACAGCTTGCAAGCCCATCGAAAGGTCACTAAGTTAAATGTTTTAAAGTATCATATACATTTTGCTTGTTAAAATATACCTACCAACAAAATGTGGACTTGTATGTACTAAATGTATTTAAATAAACATCTGCCTAACTCTTTAGATATTTTCAGGATGTAAAATAATAAATAAAATAATAAAATAAATAAATAAAAAAAAAGCCTTTTATTTCTCTTTCGCTATTTTTCATGAGTAGTGTGATAAAGTTTAATAACTAGTTAGCGAACCCCTTTCCGCAGGTGAAGGCCTCCTCCAAAGCCTCCTTCCATTTCCATCCTTTTTTTCCTTCCAATTTCTAAAATATCGGGAAATAACATATTTACAGTACTGCAGCTTATGTATTCAATCGTGATCCTATATATTTAGTTATCTATAATGTCTTGTACTCTGTGTTTCTGCTCCTCTGTGGCTCTGCACAACCACACAATGCACATAAAATATATATTTCCGTCACGGTCGAACGGCCTTCACACGTCTTTTTAGGGCTTCCAACATTTCTTGGACATCCTTTGGTTTAAAATAACAGAATATTCCATACTTTATGCAATTGAAGGTCTCTACAGCAGTGCTGGGCTTTTGGCTTCCTATAGTAGTTTAATTTATGAGTTTATAGGATGAATCACTAAGGCCACGAGTACCTAGTACATCTCGAACATTGAATTCACTTCGTTTCTCTACGGGCTATTTTTGGTGTTTGATTTTTGCGGCGTCACCGAGCGGCATTTAGGTATCCGACTGCATGCTACTTAGCACTAGATGGAGTTACTTATTTTTGATTGCAGGCAAGACCTAAACGCCACTCCTATCATCAAAAAACAGTAATCAGGGGCTTTAACTTCAGGACCTCAGACAAGAGCTGTAATCATCAAATTCATACATTTATTATAGTAATTTCAATGAGTGTCTGCGTTATAGCAAGTCACACGCGGAAGTCTGCGGCCACGCATGGATCATTGCACGTTGTGACGCCAAGGCTACCAACTCATACACATCATAACACTCATGCAAATACTGATGTAGGTACTTAGATACAGGGTTCATTTAAAATCTTAATGATAGTTTCGACCACGGCAATTAGGGCTCCGTGGCTGAGTTGGTATAGATAATGCAGTCCGTTAAGGACGATCGTTTGTATTAAGTGATGCTTAAGGTCCTACAGTTTTTTTTTTTTAACCTTACTTTGCCACTACTGGGCAAAGGTCTCTCCCAATTGTTTCCATCTCTCTCGGTCTTTTCCTAGGTCCCACCAACCCTCTTGAAAGGTGTCGAGGTCATCTCGCCACCGTTTCCTCGGCCTGCCCCGGCTTCGTTGCCCGTCTGCAGGCACCCATGGCGTGACGATCCCCGCTCACCTGTCACCAACCATATAAACATATTTTACAGATAAAAACATATTTTTCTTTCTTTCCTTCATAGGCTTGCCCGGTAAACAGTACGAACAAATACAGCAAGACAGCACTAGACAAAAATACACTCGGGTACATAAGATTGTAGATATATTTCAGTAAACACCGCGGTACTGACAGAATGATGCAGCATCAAAGATGCATCAGCCTTGAGCTGTTCGTAAGTCCGGAAACTCCTGCGCACGTTTATTTCACTCGTAAATTTAAACGATCCTGCTCTACAGAACATGGAAGAGACTTTGTTTTTCATATGAAGGGATACATGTATTAACAAATACTAAACTAGGTACTGCATTTCTATATCTATATCTATACTATTTATGCTTCTCTATAAAGAGAGTAAAGAGTATTATAAAGAGGTAAAGTTTGTTTGTTTGACGGAGGTAATCTCTGAAACTGCTCACCCGATTTAAAAAATATTTCACCGATATGTACTTGTAGAATGGACTGTCTTGATAGTTGTAGGCTATATTTTATCCCGGTAGTTTCATTAGTACACCCGTACAAAGCCGGGAAAGGCTGATGTAATGAATATAACAGTAAGGTATATATTTTATCTGTTAATCATCATCATCATCTCCCTGCCCTTATCCCACTATGTGGGGTCGGCACAACATGTATTCTTCTTCCATTTCACTCTATCAGACGTCATCTCAGCACTCGCACCTTTCTTACTCATGTCATCCTTCACACAATCCATCCATCTTTTCTATATTATTTTCTTTTTTATATTTATCTGTTAATATAAAGGTATACCTAAAAAGATCACTTCTAGAATTGTAGTTTCGCTGACCGCGTTCTTAGTGAAGCAATTCAACTTTATTGCATTAATATGGTGTTATTATAGCGCTTTATGGGCGTCCAATTCTGCGCTTAATTCTCTCGATTTATTTGCGTACTATCTTTAGCTACGATGATAAAGTGAAGGTCTGTACTATACACACTGAAATACAGAATAAAACTCTAGTAATGAGGTTTAATTTAATTTAATAAATTGTGAAATAAACGAAAGAAACGTGTTGTGCCGACCCCACGTAGTGGGATAAGGGCAGGGAGATGATGAGATGATGATGATGAAAATGTATTTGGACAAATTGGACATACCTCGACTATTCCACTAGACGTCTTCATAATGATCTGAATTGATTATTACGAAAAAACTGTAGGACCTAACCTATAGTTTTTTCAAAATAATCAAGCCATCAGCCGTTATACATATTACGCATGTAGATACAATAATAAATTAATACAAAGAAACAAAGGGACATGAAAGTGTGAATCACACAATTTAATTAGGAGACCGCAATTTACTTTGTATTGCAGACAGACAGACAGACAAATAAGGGTTTGGCGGATTACAATCTAATTGATGAATTTGGGTCAAAGTCGATATTTTTTATGAAAAAATAACATTACTTTGAATCGCCGCATAAAGTGTCTTTATATTTTTTGTAAAAAAAACACAAAAAAATATGTTTGTGGAAAAAAAATGCTTTATTTTTTACAAGTTAGGTCAGGAGTGAGCATCACTAAAACTCTTGTGATTGTGATTTAAACCACCACTAAACTAAGGGAGCGCCTACGTTTAACATAAGACCATGGTTAATCGCTAAACTAATAACATTAATATCACGACCTTGAACGAATTAAACCATATCATTTACATACCTACATTACCTACACAGTGTAAACCTGACTAATCCGACCTCATAATAATAATTAATAAATTTATTTTCCACGGAACAATAGCATCTAATTAGTATTAACACGGCCTGGTTCCATTTCAAAACCTGCGCAGTGGCAGATTTCCATCATTTTGCGTATTAATTTGTCCCTTTATACCTAAGCTTAGTCATAGTGACTCACGCTAATTTCTTTAACGATCTCTGTGAAGTTTAGTGTTCGGTGAAAAGTAGAACTTTTGCATTAAGAATACAAGGATCTTTAAAAATGTACAGTCTTATAAGCTACGTGACTCTATTGCCTGTTACTCCAGCCCAGCGTTACTCCCGTAGTAGATGTAAAGACAATGCCAACAGTCAGGGTCTCAGATAGCTTGATTTTTTTTTCGAAATAAGCCATCTACCAGCTTACAACATACGTACATTGGAATAATAGAAAAGGTTAACATTCTGTCTGGCAGTGGTTTGGATCAGTTGAGCTACCTATAGACCGTTTGCAACGGTCCTTAGATGGCTCAACTGGTTCTATTTGTATTTTGTACAGTTATGTATTAGTTTAGTTTCTGTAAATAAAGTATATAAAAATTAATTAGAAAATAAACATTTTCAGAATATATACTATGAATGTTTGTACTTTGTATGTGTTTCGAAGCGCTCATGGCGAAGCTTGCTTAGACGTTCTCGATTGATCGAACGAACGAACGATAGTAATTAACTTATTTGTGTTACTTTATCCCTATTTTGTTAATGTTAAACAAAATCAAATAAAAATATGTTACTCTGTTTGTCTAAAGTTGAGTGACAAACATACAAATCTTCGGAATGTTTATTACCGCAGTAAGTTACTTTTATTACATTACTGGAATTTAAATTGACCCTGAAATACACAAAAGATAATCGTTTCAAACAAAGTTCGTCCAAACGATCGAAAATGACAATAAAAGATTAAACAAAACAAGGGCCTGTAATCGAGATTTATACCTTAACATATTCCGCAAAATACTAATTTCACTTGTCACATAAACTTTGAAACGTCACATAAACTAACGCACGTCAAGTCTGTTTGTTTGTCATTGCCAAAGAAAAATACACTATATTACAAAAGAACAGGATACATTATAATAAAACGATGCACAAATAAGACGTAATAACCAAGGCCAAAAGAGAAACTGAAGTGAATATAATTTCACAATAACTTGCAAGGGATGGCATTTAAAACGATGTTAATAAGAGTTATATTTGTATAGCAGTACATTAATTACTTTAGTATTTTTCCTGCAGTAAATATATTAAAGAAAACTCTGATGTTTAAATAAAATGAAGTTTGAATTTAAAATATTATTTAAACTAGTTTTCATCTGTGGATTTGTTTATTTCAGTTAGTTTAAAGCTTGTGTCGTAGCTTGCTTACGTTCAGTCTCAATAACCTAGCTATCTCTGCTTAGCTAACTGTCAGTAGATATTTGACACATTTTGTATGGAAGTGATGTCAAATATCTACCCACAGTAAGCTAATACAGAGATAGAGGTTATTGAGACTGCCTGTTAGACGTTCTTGATAGATCAGTTGGAGTTAAGCGACGTTGAGCGGTCACAAGTTGGATGGGTGACCACAAATGACACTAACTGCTAAACCTTTCATGCTTCGAATACTGCTATCCCGTCGACGCTGTTAGAAAGCGAACTGGGGAAACCCCCCGCTGGACATTTCTTTCAGATATTTTTGTAGCACTTTATATCCCTTTGAAGATGTCTGATAGGGTAGCAGTATGTCCAAATACATATTGGTACATGTCTACATTTTGCAGAAGTTTATATGTGACAGGTTGCAAGCCCATCGACGCTCTACTAAGAAAGATAGTGTAAACGTAAATAGACAGGGTGTCTACACATTTATCTTACCTTATCTTCCAGTGATCTACTGTCGTAAGAAAGTTAACTCCAAGTAAACACTTAATTACAAAAGAGTTTGTTCGTGTGACAATATGTCTCGATAATCACGGGGTGGCTAGACGGCTGTTTACTTCAAGGCTCTAGGGTTGCCACGTACGTCCAATATTTTCTTTAGATAATAAATAAATATCATCGGACATTTCACAACGTCATCTAGTCCCAAGCTAAGCAACTTAATGCTTGTGTTATGGTAACCAGATGACTGATATAATACTTATACTCTGTTCACCGAGTCGATCGAAAAATAAACCAATAAATGTGTTGTCATATTGGAAGCCTAAATTGACTAATCTTTATGAATAAGACCCTTAGTAAATTAAAACATCTCAAACTTTTTTTTTGGCTTCGCACTCTGCACATTTGCCATAATCATAAACTTCTACTGCTAACTTCTACTAATCTTAAGGTTCTTATGCAATTAATATTTTTTTGAAATGGCAACCCTGCGCCTCTAGCGCCTTTACTTTTAATCTCTCGTATTTTCCGCGAGAGTGTCGTGTATTTGTCTTTTGTTTAACGATTCCATCCGACTGGAAACAGGATATTCTATCTCCACCCGACAATTGGGGAGACTTTAATACGTTTTGAAGGACCGATAAGATTTCAGATTAAGAAGTTTGTGGAAAATTAATATGAAAACTGCTTTTAAGAACAGTTTATCATTATAATGAGTATAACGGGAATTACTCACGTTAAAAGATGTTACGTTTTTAGATAGATTATTTATGAGGAGTGACCATACTCATACCCAGATGAAGATTCTCCGGAAGAATCGAAACATTGTCGATATTTAAATCGACAATATTTTACGTAAAATTTCCCGTTGTATTAATATAATGTCTAGTACAACTTACGAGAGTTTATCATGTTATTATTGTTATTTAAAGCCTTTTGTGTCGTCAATTATGCAGGCGACGAGTTAAAAAATAACTGACTCGTCACCAGTAGGCCTAACATGTGCAACGTTTCGACACGACAAATGAAATATCTCGATCATGTCAGACTGCTCTAACGTACTATGTTAGAGCAGGAAAAAATTTTTTGTCGACGACGAGATAATTTCTCGTGTTGACATGTTAGGCCGACTGGACATCAACATTAGTCTACGAAAACTGTTCAATTAAAAAGAACATGTATCTACATGATATAAAGAGGAGGCCTTAGCCCTGCAGTAGGTGTTCCGTAGATAGATATACAATCAGATTACAATAATCTGTTTGCGTCATGAATTAGCCGACAAGTAGTAATTTTTCAGGCGGAGAGGGTAATGCGACTACCCGCGGTATTGCACGTCATGGCTGGCGGGTCACTCACCGCGTCTGACTACAACGAGCCACGAATATTAGCACATCTATACTTGTATTATCCAACGGGAAATTACTCACGTAAAAATATACATACATACATACCTACATAAAATCACGCCTCTTTCCCATGGGGGTAGGCAGAGACCACGGATCTCCATTTGCTACGATCCTGACATACCTCTTTCGCCTCACTCACTCACCAGTAAAAATATTGTTGATTAAATATCGACAATGTTTCGATTATTCAGAAGAATCATCTGTATGAGTATGGTCACTCCTCGCGAGCGCATCTCACAATTAATCAAAGTGAAACACATCTATACTAATACTATAAAGAGGTAATGTTGGTTTGTTTCACGGAGGTAACCTCCGAAACTACTCAGCCGATTTCAAAAATTCTTTTACCGATGTGCAGACTGGACTGTCGAGATAGTTATAGGCTACATTTTATTCCGGTAGCTTCATTAGTACACCCGCACAAAGCAGGGACGTGGTGCTAGTCAATAGTAAAGATATAAAGGCCTGAGTTTTTATTTACCAACAAATGAACATCAAAACTGCCTTCTCCATTTCCCCCGGCCATTCCCACCTCCGTACCCATGTCTCGGCATTTAGTATATACCTATCAGACTACTCGCAGCGGCCAAAGGACACTGTCGTATGATATTTAGAATTTAAAGCTGCAATTTCCCAGGAAACGACCATCGCTCTTCACTGCTGCTATTGCTTACAGAGTGTTTAGTGACTGTGAATGAACGAATGAATGAAAGGTTGAAAATGTATTTGTGCACTGCTTTGAGGCAGTCTCTTTTTTCTATCTGTAGTTTTGATTTAACTTGTTAATGATAAGATATTTGTCGTTTTAATATTCCACTGAAAAATGAAAGTTTGTATGTACCTAATTGTATTGTTACTCCTTCACGCTCAAGCGACTGAACGGATTTAAATGAAATCTGATACTGTGATAGCTTATATCCTTATCACATTGGTGTTTTTTTAATTCCGGTATTACCACAAAAACAGCAACAATTACTGAGGGTAACAACGATCAGTAGAATATTAAATCAAAGCCGTTAAAAGCAAACCGCAGAAAGAATACTAAAACTTAACGTTAGATAATGAAACATTAAGTTCGTGGGTGGTACTTATTGTAATTTATAAACACGTACAAATAATCTTGAGCTATCAATTAAACATAAAAATAAAGATATCGATGCATGAGTGTACATAAAACATTGTAACAAACATATATTTATTTATAATACGTGCGGAAGTCACGGACGGAAATAGGTAAATTTAAACGAAGGTTTCAAATTCCCACATTAAAATAAGGTTTTCACAACGTTCCATAAAACATTATTGTATTTGTCCATTTAATTGAACATCATTGTACATTATTACTCAATTTTCACTTCACACACTAATTTATTTACTGAATTGTGTACCAATAATTAAATTTAATATGGAAGCAAGGTCTCTGGTTACCAATTAATAAGTTGTTATTAAATTCGGCGCGAAATAATTATGTCATTCAATTTTGGAGGGCTGATTGAAAATGAGAATTGTAACGCTTCGGCGGATGTTTTGTCAACTTTCCAGAACCAAATATAATTTATTGGAGATAAAATCATTTCGCTTGAACTTACTATTATCATATTTATCTAGAAATATAATTGTAGTTGTGTATTTAGTAACTTTATATACAACGGGAAATTACTCACGTATTGACAATTTCGATAAGGACATGTTTTGATTCTTCCGGAGAATCTTAATCTGGGTATGAGTATGGTCATGGTCACTCCTCGCGGGCGCATCTCACACACGGTTTTGAAAGTGATATATTTTATGACTGTAGTTTTGAACTGATAGCACAGACATTCTTTTCTTTTGACTAATGCCGTCTATTACAAAATGGAAAACATGAAGGAGTTTTACGCATTATGTTGTACTGTAATATTTTTCTATTACAAAATGGAAAACATGAAGGAGTTTTACGCATTATGTTGTACTGTAATATTTTTCTATTTAGCTGACAATTACCTTTTTTACGAGCGCACCAACGTCCCTAAAACAGCCGGGTCATAACACGGCAGCTATTGAGCTACACTAGACGCTGCTTAAACTCCTTATTAGCCCTTAAAAAACCTAACGGTCATCGCCTATTCCGCAATAAAAAAACTCCCACTTAAATTTACAAGAGCACCTCGCAAACTGAAAGTAGCCTCGAAGTGGGACACATAAAAAAGGTATAAAACCATCCTCCATTGAAAACAATAGACCACGTAATTATGCCGGGAAAACTCGTAAAAACTCCACTATAAGGCTATCAAATATTTTGCACCTAGGGCGTTGACTATAAAAAAGTTCTCATAACCTTTGGATAAATAATTCCGTGGCCTACGTGGATGGGCGGTTTGAGGCGGGTAAGCGTTTGCTGTAAATATTAATATTTGTTAGTACCATGCCAAATTTACTTACACTGCAGGTTTTGCACTTTGAAATTGGACCACCATGTGCGTTGCACCAATGAACGCGATTGTATATTGGCGAATAGAGACGTATTGGCCGATAAATAGTACCTCGATTTTCGAATCAAAAGTCGTGGGTTCGAATACCAGCCTTGCATCAAAGGTTTCAAAAACGAACGAGGGATGATACGAGATTTTGACGGTGAGGACAAATGCTTAGGAAACCTGCGACTATGTCGACCATGCCCTTACTGCGGATTATATGGACGGTTTAGCTGAGAGCTTGGTTTGGGTGGGAGACAAACTTATCAATATTGACCCAGACACTAGTATCCCGTTGAGTGTAGGCAAAATATTGCCTCCTTACTTTGTTATTAGGTACTTTTAAATCATCTAGTTACAACCTAAGTTAGTTATAGACGTACACCTAGATACTTATACTAATGACAAGACCACAGAAATGTTGTTTTTTCATAAGCCTTAAATCGATTCATCTTTGTCAGTTTAAGGCTTTGCTTGTTTAGTTCAATAAACATGAAATTAAACGACTCTACAACAAATTGTGTTGTGTAAAACGTCCTTTGAAGTGATGAAAAATTTTTGTGTGTTTCATACGTGCAACCTTTTCAATTCATTGCCGAATTAGTAGGATATTATCTCTCATCCCTTGTACATTGCTGGTGCAAAACCCATTTTAAAATGAAGCTGTGGGAGTAACCGTCAATGTACGGTTTATATCATTAGTGATGTATGCACGCGGCCGTTTTTATTACGGCCCGGTTTTATAGTTCCGATGGGTGCTGCAAGTTTAGGGAATTCTGTGGGGCTATGAAATAAGCGTCTTTGAATTAACAGATCGCGACAATTTAGAGCCTTATATGAACACTTGAAAAATTTGTCACATACGGTAGAGAGGCACGTTTGGCCAAAGCCACAATGTTTTCATATGCAACGTCATTTTATTGCCATAACACACTTAGATTTATTGCTATAATTAATAACGATCTATCACGGTAAACTAAATTATCAGACAACTTTAAAAATGTCTGTGCATCATAAAAAAATCTTGTTTTTAAAGATTCTATAGTAATTTTTGGTTCTTTACACTTTTACCAATTTTCTCGAACTTATGTTTACGCCCAAAAAATGTTACTAAGACTGCATATCAAACAACTTTGCAATAATCACACCGTCGCAATTTCGTCTCACGAATTTAAAGTCTCCTGTGAAACGACTCTGTGTCTAATATTTGTGCTCAAGAAAGCTAAACGTGACGGCTTAAGATAGAGATCTACCGTCGGTTCCGTGGCCCACACCTACCCACTGTGACCACCCCCTAATCCGTTTGTTTTACGACCAGCCTTTTGTCGCCGGTCGGCACCGAACCCGCTACCATTTTCATTTATCGCGACGTATTGTCCTCTTTACTACCCCTACATAGATTTGGTTTAGTTTGTTACGTCATATAAAGTTTGTAACTGCTTTTTGCTTTTTTATTGTCTAGTTTATCTGTAGTTGACGGATGTTGGACAAAGACTATTCGGATTAGATAGTCGGCTGGATGAATACCTGTCAGGATTTGATATGTTTTTGATGTGTCCTGTCCCTGTTTTGTGGACTTTTTATCACTCTGATAGGGAATATCATAAAAATTGTGATAGATTTGTGATGCATCTTCTTATCAGAAGGAAAAAGGGGAAAAGGTTTACGAGTTGTCCTCAAAGGCTCAATATCGTATTCAATTAGCAAGTTCGTTCGTTCGTTCGTATGGCGAACTCTGGTTACGGATTTTCTAGGCCGCCTAAAGGCCTCCGTCGTAGCTTACTGACTTTAAAACCCGGGACCGACAATTCCAAAACACGATAGCGCTCAGTTGTTAATGCCACTTGCGGTCACCCATCCAAATTGTGACCACTCAGAAGAATCGATCAAAACCGTCTTAGCAAGCCTTGCCACGAGCGCTTCAATTTGTAAGTGTGTTATGGCAATGAACCAATATATTTGAACATTCCACACAGCGTCATCGAGTCCTAAGCTAAGCAACTTAATGCTTGTGTTAAACGATGACTGATTTAATACATGGCATGGCATATTATAGACAGAACAACATTTGGTTAGCTAGATCACCCCATCTCCACCAGAGGCCTACCCAGGACATTATTTATATTGTACTTCGGTGGTTACATAATCCACAGTTCCCGAGGTCAAAACCAGAAAGTAGCCATTCCTCGGAGCACTCAATTCCTCGGACGATCAAACGTGGGTTCAACTATCCCAAACCCTGACCCCTCCCATCAACTAATACGTAGCTTGGCCTAAGTACCGAGATGCTGCGAGACTATATCTTTTGAAGATAGTTAAACAGAAAAATTTGATAACTAATTAAAAGTTACGACTCCAGCAATTGCAGAATTCATACCTGCGATGGTACAAGCGATCGTTTAACTACTCAGCCAATTATATGTGTAGCTTCAAATAAAATAAATATCCTTGGACCTCTAAACAGCGTCATTTAGTCTCAAGCTAAGCAAATTAAGCTTTTGTTATGGTAATCAGATAACTAGTAATACACTTTACAGATACATTTTCTTTCTTTAATAAAGGTAAAAGTTTGTGTGTAAGTGTCTAAATGTGAATGTCTGTTTTGACACTCATACTGCGTATGGTAAATATCCCGTTTCAAGTGTTTATAATGTTCAAAACCATGATAGTTTAACGACATCTGCAATAAGAGATTAGCTATAACAGTTTCTTGAGGTTTATTAGCTTTATCTTACTTTAACTGAACGGTTACCAAGCACCTTAATCAGAACTGATAAAACTTTATAAAAGTCGCTTCAGCCCGTCCCTCCCGCGCCCTCTGCAGGGAATCCCTCGTACTAATGGGGCATGGTTGAGAGCTCTCGTGTTTACTTTTATTGTCAAAATAAATCTGTCTTAACTGTCTCGATAATCGCTACTAACTACTCCGGGATAAATATAGCCCCGTTTTAATGGTCAATTGTTAGCCAAGGAAAAATTGAATGTAATGTATTTATACAGAAGGTTGTGGAATAATAGTGCGTGAAGCAACTTAATTTATGGTCTATGGAAAGTGAAATTTACTTTTTATACATTTTTCTAGATGTATATCAAAATAATTTGAAACTAAACAGGTATAACCATAAAATACCTAAATGCATTATTATTTTAAGTGATACGGAAGACCAGCGCTCCCAAATTAGTTGGTAATTGGTGTTCCTTGGTTCCTGACGAAGCGTAACGCTGAGTAGCGACATTTTAGTCATTTCATTGGTTTTTTCCTTTAAGAAAGATATCTACGTTTTGATCTGTGATAAAATATAGAGTACTAGCTGCTCCCCGCGGTTTCACCCGCGTAAGTCCCGTTCCCGCGGGAATATCGGGATAAAAAGTAGCCTATGTTACTCGTGGATAATGTAGCTTTTGAATGGTGAAAGAATTTTTAAAATCGGTTCAGTAGTTTTTGAGCCTATTCATTACAACCAAACAAACAAACAAACAAACAAAGTTTTCCTCTTTATAATATTAGTGTAGATTGATTATTTAATTATCATACAAAAAAGATTCATTTGCACGTCAAGCAAAAAATGTAACATTTAAAAAGAAACACTATTTCCATCCCATGAGGCCAATACGTCTATTATTCTTGATGAAAATCGCACATAGCCTCTGTAGGCCTCAGTAGCATTGATGAGCTGTTGTTATAACTTGACAGATCACTGTTTTAATCCAATCAGCGTCAAATCAACAAATCAATTTAAACAAGCCATTTAAACCCAAAGTACTCACCAAAACTATATTATAAACTATATTGAAACTTAATCTAATCATGTTAAGTTTACCCCATAACGTAGAGCCCTAATGCTCATCCACATCAAAGGTTGTCTACATTAAACTGGTAAATACAATTACAGAAAGCGTACTTACAAAGGGATGCCAGCAAATTATAGGCGATACCCAAATTATGGGTATTAGCATTCACTAGTAGGGTCTACTCGTGAGATGTAATCTCCACTGGGATCATCATCATCATTGTATATTCGTTCATGAGCAAGTGGACAACTCTGGTGACGGATTTTTCAGGCCGCCAAAAGGCCTCCGTCATGGCTTAACGACTGAGCCGCGCCTCTTTCCCGTATCTGGCAGAATTTTATGCAACACAATTTTTCGTATGATTTGTAGATTTATGAGTTTCTGTTTTAAGTGTTTATAATATTCAAAACCATGATAGTTTAAAAAGTTTTAGTAAAGAAAGAAAGAAAGAAAGAAAAATTTATTGACAACACACAAACTAAAACAAAATAAAAAAGAGCTAAGTAAACAAAACAAAATACTTACCAATATCTATATAAAATGTGCCTATACTAAACTTATTCATTCATTAAATGTATCAATAACAAGGGTAGGTACAACATGGGGGTGTGTGGTAGGTAAGACTGGCAAGACTAATTAAGTAGGGTATAGAAAGTAGTAGCTCTAACTAAGACAATGGGATGGGAGTTGTCAACAGGTCCAGACTCAGCTTAATGCTAACTTCACGAGGTTGGTACCAGGTGAAGAAGCGCTGGTTTTCAGTCTGGGCCTGCAGGGAGTGACATCATAGACATACTAAATAAATAAGTAGTAAGCCATGACTAATTCTTTATATTATTTATTGCACACAATAAAATATAAATTGTAAGGGCATGTACAAAGGCGAGCATGACTGAGAACTTTGCAGTCTGAAATCTCCGTCACCAGAGTTGGTCACTTGTTTACACGAACTTAGATACTTAGGTACAGACTGGACCTTTAGTAACTCACTGTACTCTAATCTGTGTGCGTATTGAATTGAAGTAGAACTCGAGAAAGCCACTGACTTTAGACAAATTTGTGTATTAGTTTAACAATTTGCTTGAGTAACACTTAGTGGTTATAGTGAGGAGCGAGAATGAAACGATATATTAAGTATGTTTAGGTACATTAGATATGTATATTTAAGTCAATACAACATAAGTGGAGATTTTAACATAACGGAACTTGGCTAGATTTAGGATTAAAACTAAGCTTGTTCAATGAAATGACTACTTTATATTCTTTCAGTCGAAATGAAAAAAAAACAAATTTTTTAATTTCATTTTTAGTCGTCTGGTAAAAATATGATGAGTACTGACTCGTTTTTTTTTGGCTGAGTAGTTTCTGAGATTACCACCGTCAATCAAACGAACCAAAATCATCTCATTATAGCTATTAGTATAGATATCGTTTTCATACCGTTCTCATACCGTAACACTTTACTTTCCGTTGTTTTTCCGTCTCGATCTCGCCCCCACTCGCAAGATTCCAATTTCCCAATACCGGACTCAAAGGATCGAAGTTACCGTCGTATTTGCAACTCATTGATGTTGCCTGGCTTTGGTGAATTGTTGAGGTGTAGCGATGTTTGCAACCTAGCTATTACTCGGATCTAAGACGCTTTTCGTGTTTCTGTTGTAAAGTTAAATGCTAAAGTAATATGAATAGAATATAGATAATAATAGAATCCAATATATGTACTATCTGTGTATTGAGTGAGACTGACTGAAATAAACTTAAAAACTACTTATTTTTTAAAGCTTACCGCAGTCAACATTTTTTTTTTTCTAACCTATGTTGTCCCACTGCTGGGCAAAGGTCTCCCCCAATTTTCTCCAACCATCTCTGTCCTTTGAGACTTCATACCAGTCTCTCTCAAAAGAGACGAGATCGTCTCCCAGTAAACTTTTGCTTTTTTATTTTTATAAAGAAAAGATAACATATAAACAACATGTGATGATTCCGTAGAACAATAAAATTATAAAATAAAGGCCGAGAACACGCAAAACAAATTGTCAAAATAAGTTTTTGAAATTACATAAAATAAGTCATATACCAATTTTTTTACGCCCAATACCGTATAAATTTCCATAAAACCAGAGTCACCCTTCACTATTTCTAAAAACTACACACCGATCTCAACTACAATAATAATTCTGCCCCATAATAACCTTAAATAAGCTTATTCCAATAATGTACAGTCAACAAAAGAAACCAGTGAACAATCCTATTACCACCGCGCGGCTCCGGGCGTCAATATCAAAATTCAAAGGCTTTTAAAGTCAACGCGAGTGTAAAATTAGTTGCCTATTGAAACGTTCGAAATAGTGCAAGAGCTCGATTTGATATTCAAAATTCGATAAATTATGTTTAGAAGAAAATAAATTCAATAAGATTATCATAGGCTAAAAAAATAGGCTAGTTGACTGTATTTTTATGTAGCTCTTATATGATAAATAATTGTTCTTTTAGACCAAAAAAAATACTACTATATTTTTTTGGACCTAAGAAACCGCAAAATTTTATTTTAAAAGTTCTACTTTTCAAAAACAGGTGAAAACGCTACCGCCATATTGGTCTATGGAATTGTCTGTGCTGTGACGTCATTCCTAACCAAAACAATGCAGGGCTTTGCATCTTTACTATATGATTTAAATACAGCGTCAGACACTATGCTATCAAGTTAAGTGCAGACAAAGAATGCCTTTATCTATGTGCCGTAAAAAGACAGGTAAAAACAGAACAAAATAAAAATACTCTGTTTACCCCGGAAAAGGCCGCGATTTTATGTATGCATGTAAAGTAATCAAGAAAGGTGACTAAAGGTACTTTAATCTGGAATTGGTAATTTAAACAGATGCGAGTAACATTTGTCCCCTTGCACAGAGAAAAAGTCAGGAGTGATACGCTGTTTTTTAATCTTATCTATAAATGAGAAGGCATAGTTAATTATTCATGACGTCATCTTATTTCGAGATTGTAATTTTTTTCCCTTTCAAAACAGGAACGGAAAGGTTTTTGATTTCTATTTTCCTTACTATTTACTATGTTTTGAAACATTTAATTGTTTTAAGATAGATAAGATATCTGTCTGTAATGATTGACAGGAAAAAAAAAATATTGACGACCACACACAAAACTACAAAAACCATTATCAATAAATACAGAAAAAACTGTTTGCCTGAAAAAATTGCCGTTGTTTTGAATACAAGATAAACTTTTTGATTTAAAAAATAAGGAATAACTGAGTATAGTTTTTGGAAATATATCAACAGCTCCCGGTCTATAAAGCATGATGGAGCAATATTTCCGCTGGCAAGCTCGTCAGCCAACAGCATTATTCAAATTTCGATTAAATAACTTTGGATTAGCGAGTGATCTTTCATCGGCAGAAAATTATACGGCTGACTGTACTTTATATTGGGGTTTATGTTTTCAGTTGAGTGAATTGTTTTGTTTTGTAGGTATTTACTATTAGCACAGATGGCGCCGCTAGGTGGCGTCGCGAAAATCAAACAACAAAAATAACCCGACTAATTTCAGAAAAAACTGTATCATAGTATTATATCAGACATCTTGGACTCGATGACGCCGTGTTAAATGTACATGGATATTTTTTGATTTATGTTAAGGTCTGAGTTGTAAAAGCTATCAGCTAATTCTGGACAAACGCTACTTCCGACCTCTGTGGCGCAGTTGGGCAAACGCCCGGCTGAGACGCCGAGGTTGCGGGTTCGACAAATGTTTGTATATTCTGCAGCTATTTATTCCGTGGCTGGGTGTTTTCTATCTATAATGTACCTATGTATTTACAAAAAAATGTATCTATGAATTGTGTATCAGTCATCTGGTTACCATAACACAAGCATTAAGTTGCTTAGCTTGGGACTAGATGACGCTGTGTGGAATGTCCAAGGATATTTATTTATTTATTTACTTTACAAACTCTTCTCTCCTACTAATTGCCATTACACAAGAAATCCTAAACCACCTCAACAAAAACCTGCAAAAAAAGCGGATATAGAATCGGCATCCTTATCTTAACAACATGTACTTCCTTACGCCATACTTCACACGAGGAAAGAACGCTATTTTCCACAAACACCCTCGAAACACAGCCTTACACCTACAACTTAAGGTACAAAGTAATAGGTACAGTTGTGAAATAAATTCGGTAGCCGCTGACCGCTTCCTGGCTCGACTGCCTTTTTTGCTATCGGTACGGGTATTTTTGTCAACTTTACTTTGGTACATTTAACTTTGCAATTTTATTTAATAATATTCTGGGTCTTTTTATAGAATGGAGTGTGCTAGACAGAGAGAGAAATAACAACTTTTTTTATAGAACTACTTATTCTTGTCAAATTCAGTAGTCTTAGTCTCAGTAAAATAGTGTAGTAAGTAGAAAGATAGATAGATTAACACTTCAATTTACCACATGGACATTAAATCACAAACACAATAGTGATACTTAGTACCTTACCTACACCACAGAATAAAGACGGAACCTACACTTCAAATTTAATTCAATATTTTTATTGCTTCAAAAACTCAGTCCTTGACATCTTTACCTACTAGATGATGAATTGCTTGCCCAGCACCTGAACCATCCTTTCAGCTTAGCCGGCCATATCCACAGGAAAGACAATGGTCAATACCATGTGGGGCTGACTAGCCGCGGGTTTCCTCACGATGTCTTCACCGTTTAAAGCTCGTGTTAAAGCGCATATAAACTTTTCAACACGAAAATTTCAATGATTATTGCTTGCCCAACAATACCAACTACAACTGTTTTCTTTGGAATTTTCACCGTTATAGTCTTAAGTAATCAATAAAGAGTTATCTATAATATCTATCTATCTACCAACTTAATATGCCCCTATTCCTACAACGCGCTGTAGAGATTTTCAATTTATAAGACATATTTTTTAACCCATTGCTAAGAAAAACTTATTATAAACGTAACAGGTTAATGTTTGTTTGTCTGCTTAAGGTTTTTCCCTTCAACAAACGCTAATTCTATAAACCCTATTGCACCGGCTCATATTATCATTTTATGCTTTTACAATGATTATGGCTACAAAGATGAAAGCGCTTTTTAGTTAGTTTTATTATACAGGCATTTGCAGAAATAGCTGAACAACCTTATAAGACCAAATATCTCTGTACATTAAACTTTAAATTGGTAAACAATTTCAATTTCAAAATTGAAAAAAATTGAAAAATTGGTAAACGGTATTCGTAAACGTCTCGTAGAAGCATCGTATATGCATGACAAATACTTATTAAAATCTCTATAATGTTTACGTGATACAAAAAGTACAAAACAAAACTATAATATTGTACCCACGACCGTATATAACCGCCTCTGAAACGGTCGTGAAAAATGAAAATAAAATATATTAAAATTCCTTGAAATTAAAAAATATTTGAATTTTAAATGTACGAGTAAGTATCAGAAATATCTGAACAAAATACCAGTTTATGCAAACCGTAGCCGCTCAGGTACTTCTGACACTTGAATAAAAACTACCTGCAAAAGAATATTTATGCAAAGGGAATTGTTAAACACTAGCTAATGGACACGGCTTCGCTCGGGGCTTTGCGTCTACCATTCCAAATTAAATGGAACAAAATGCATCTAAATACGCTCGCTACAATCTGAGCAAAAATTACAAGCGTAATGCAGCGAAGTTTTGTGCAGGTTGTAGTCAACGGCTTTTTGAGTGAAAAAGGCATTTACATTAAAATTGTACTTCCTACTTCACTACATAGTATAAAACAAAGTCGCTTTCTCTGTCCTTATATCCCAATGTTGGTATGCTTAAATCTTTAAAACTTGTGATGACGTATATCACATTATGTAATGTGTATTGCTTGAAATTTACTGAATAAACAGACAGAATAGAATAGAAGAGAGAGACAGTAGAGTCACTTAGCTTTTAAGACTATTTTTAAGTGACTATTTTTGAGGTCCTACAGAAATAAACACATTTTACTTTCTATCAATGTACCAAGATAACTTATACCTACCGAGATAGATTAGCACATACCTAGCTAGCGGCTACCTATGACTTCGGTGTTCCCCGGGAACGCGAACAATTAACTTATTATATTTTAGACTAAGTTTTTCCAATGCAATTCGCAAACGAAGTTGTTGATTTGCTTCTTCTAATTTTACTCATCTCACTTTCCTGGAATAACTTAAATAATATTAAATTCAACGGAATAACTCTTTGTGTAAACATAATGGCTATTTCATTGCTAATTCGCGAACAGAATTTTGCGCCCGGTTTTCGCAAGCTAATGAGAATGTATGAGAATGTTGACAGGTTTACGTCGCATTGTTTTCAGCAAGATAAAATTCTGACTTCTTAAAAACAGTGTTTATTTAAACACTTGATGGCTGATCATTTTAAGGAATGTGTTCGCATTGATATATTGTTTTTTTAGTTACTTAAAGCAAGTTTACTAGAACAATATGAATAAGACCGTTAAATTAAATAAATAGATAAATAAATAAATATCCCCAGACATTCCACACAGAGCGTCATCAAGTCCCAAGCTAAGCAACTTAATGCTTGTGTTATGGTAACCAGATGACTGATATAATACTTAGATACATTTTTGTAAATACATACATATTACAGATAGAAAACACCCAGACACGGAACAAATATCTCCAGAACATACAAACATTTGTCCCGTAGCGGGGATCGAACCCGCGACCTCGGCGTCTCAGCCGGGCGTTCGCCCAACTGCGCCACAGAGGTCGTCAATTTCATTAT
This sequence comes from Xanthorhoe spadicearia, assembly GCA_947086425.1. Classification (NCBI taxonomy): domain Eukaryota; kingdom Metazoa; phylum Arthropoda; class Insecta; order Lepidoptera; family Geometridae; genus Xanthorhoe; species Xanthorhoe spadicearia. The sequence continues at coordinate 922,013 of OX352212.1, forward strand.
TGTCATTGATCACGCCTTACTAAAAGTAGTTATGACGCGAATATTTGGAGCTCAAGTTTCTTGGCGCCATTCAAATGATTAACGAGATGTATTTTTAAATAATTTCTGTAGCCCTACCATGAGTTTTCGAGTTGTATAGTTAACTATCCTCGCTAACGAGTCAAGTATTTCAAATGTATGAAATTATTAGTTCATGCAAGTTACCGGGGGCGGCGCTGCGCTGGATTCTCATATATTTTGCGATACTTGACTCGGTATCGAGGATAGTATCAATACTACAGTAAACTGATGGTAGGGCCTCTGTTTAGCTTTCGTACAGTTTTTATATATGATTTATGGATCCCATTTTTATTCAATCGTTATGAACATTGAAACTATTTAAACTATTAGTAAGATGGAATTATGTTAAAGCATAAGGCATAAGGGGTTCCGTGGCCGAGTGGTAAAGGTAGCCGGGCTTAAGTACGGTCGCTTTTAACTCGCGGGTTCGAAACCCACCATAATAAAAACTATTAGTAGACTTTTTCCTTTATCATGAAATAAGTGTGGTCTAACACTAAAAATTAAAACCTAAGATGAAGATTTTTTAGTGCTTATAGGTAGTTTAAAAGTAGCTTTAAAATTTAGAAATCGTTCCTACAACTGTCTATAAGCAAATAGCATACACAAGTAGACGCGGAACAGTTTCAAAATAATAGTTCGGCATGTGTAATAGTATAATTGCGCGGCAAAAAGGGTGACCTACCGGCCCTACATAAAGTACGGTGACAGGCTAACGGCGCGTCGCGTGCCCTACATGACTCGCGTGCGAGGAACTTTGTAGATGTACACTGTACATTGATGGCTTATTTAGTAAATAGTTCACTAAGTTTCTAATAAAATAACTTACAAGCTTGTGATAAACACGGACACCGAGATATTTATTTCGTGTCTCGTTGTTTTCTATCTTTACTGTATTAAGTAATGTACTAATTATTATTATTCTTATTCAGCCATAATCGTCCCACTGCAGGGCAAAGGCCTCCCTTCCCTTCTTCCACTCTTCGCGACTCAGCGCGACCACAGGCCATGTGCTAAGGTAGGAGTCAAGTTCGTCGCGCCATCTCATCCTGGGTCGTCCACGTCGTCGTGTCGCGTAATGTACTAAGTATATCAAAAAAAGTATTAGGTATATCAGTTATCTGGTTTATATAGACCAATCATTAAGTTTAACTTAGCTTAGCTTGGGACGACTAGATGACGCTGTGTAATGTCTAAGCTAAAAATATTTATTTATTATAGTATTTATAGAAGTCAGTTCGAATGAGTTATGTAAGTTCATAATATGATCTATTAAATTATCTTCATACCATAATAGTAAAAACACTAAAAGCAAGCCGGCAATGTAAACAGCACACCGCGATAAAACAAAACAAATGAGCTCGTGAAAGTACTCGCCTCGGGCGCAGACCATCTAATGATCGCCGGCGCCACCTAGCGGTAACGGGCCCTTGATTGGATAATTTATGTTTACACCTTAATTCGAGATTTGAAGGTTGGAAGCTGTTCATAATTAAGCAGTTTAAAACTGTTAGATATCACGAGGTCAACATTATATGAGTAGGATAGAGATGCCGTAAGCCAAGTGGAATAGAACTTGATCCCAGACGTAGAATTGTATCCTACCAATGCATTACTGGATGTCGTTTTGAAAAATAAGAAGAGCATTAAGCTGTGAAAGAAAACATCTTGAGGAAATCAATTAGCTGCAAGCCTATTCCATCTCAACAATGTCCCAGGCATTACAGTGTCCCATTAAGTGTAGGCAAAGATTGCCTTCTGCCTGACGCTGTATATATCATCTAGTAAAGATGTAAAGGGCTGAGTTTTTTATATATTCATTCCAACCTTAGTCAAAAGTAATTTTTCACTTATTATTCCTCACATCACCAAAGAAAATGACCCTTTTTTTGATAAAAGGGGAGTCAGCTAAAAAATCGCTGTCTTAGCCCTCGTTCGCTTGATAAAATCAATTCAATTTTGGAGTCTGTACCTGTCATGGCGACCTCTGACAGCGCGTGACTAGAATCAAGAACAGTGTAGCTACCAGTTGGGTAAACGTATTACCATCCCGATCTTTAGCGGAAATTTCAATCCCACGTCCTATAATAATACTACTAATATTATAAAAAGAAAGTCTTTTAAAATATATTTATAAAAATATTAACGGGACTTAATCGCATATTGAAATCATATTATTTACCTCGACGTTTCGGTGGCGTTACAGTCACCGTGGTCACGAGTAGACATGATTTCAATACGCGATTAAGTCCCGTTAATATTTTTATATACTTATATGTTTCCAAGTCGCGATAGTTTAAATAGTCTTTTAAAATATGTTGCTATTTCACACTAAAACCACTAAACGGATTTAGCTAAAACTTCAAATACATCCGTGCCTGAAGCATTATCGCTTAGTAACTCTAATGCCCGAATATTTCAACGCTAGTTAAATTAAGTCCGTATAACTGTTCAGGGCGTTCTTCAATAATAATGACAAAGATAAAATCAGTTACTTTAATTTGCGTTTCATTATTAGGGCGTAAGGTACGATCATATCATACATACGGTTTTTAACCTATTTCAATAAACACCTATGCTATGTTAAACCTACAAATATTTGTAGGTTTTACCTAGGTCTTATTCAAAAAAACTTTACAATTTAATATACGTTTAAATAATGTTTTCTTGTTTCTCATATGGCAACGAAAATAGATAGCAACAGATTTAATATGCGTTTTAGGTAATATAGGTTACTTGTTAATGCGTAAGGGGGTTAGTCGTTACGAATAAATAACAAAGGTAGGTCACACTTCTGGGTTTACAAGTAGTTATAAAACGTGCTCTTTTTAATTATTAATTTTAACTGCTATCTTTAGCAGTTTTGTTCTTAAGTGTTAAGCTATTTTTGGATCTAAAAGACGTTCAGTTTCTTATGACTGAACCATAAGCTTTGTTAAAAGTTAAGCATTCAATGCCATTAAGTCTGGTCACGTACTAAATTTTCGAGTATTGTAAATCATGTCTTATCTCTTCATTGATTTGCGAATGTGAATTTATTTGAGACTTGTATTATGTAAAACAGAATGGATTGTTTTGGTGAAATAATCCATACTAATAAAGAGGTAAAGTTTGTTTGACGGAGGTAATCGCTGAAACTGCTCAGACGATTTCAAATTCTTTCACCGATATGTAGAATGGACTGTCGGGATGGTTATATTTATAATAATAATGTAGTCCAACCAAGGGCATTTATTGGTTTATAACTAGAATTTGACAAACTGTATTGAAATTGAATACAGCCAAATGTTTAATATACCTATTAGATATTTCTAAAATTATGCAGATACTTTGAAGCACACACAGCACTTTTAAGTGCCGGAGATTCGCTAAGGATCCTGAATTCCAAAAAATACAAGAAAATGCGGCCATTTTTATTTTTTATTGAAACAAAATTCAACTCCTATCTATATCAATTCCTTCATTAAACCCAATAAAGAGTTCCACTATCAATTTCCAGTCTTTTACTTACACAATCAATATGGTCTCTATTTTCTTATCCATAAGGTGCACATCAGTGCAGTATGGTTAGTGTCTGTTCTACAATTATGGGCCGTAGGTTGTTGGAAATAAGGAGTATAATAGTGCAGTGTGGTCACAGTGTCCATTCATCGCGGCAGGCATGGATTGATGGGTGTGGTTCGTAGAGCTAGGAGGTACGCCACAAGACTTGGGCTCTTAGACTATACGATTTCATAATTACAAAATAAGTAGAAAAGATAACAAGTCATTATATTAGCACAACGGGAAATTAAATAAAAAATAGTTTTAAACGTGAAAAAGTTAAAAAAGGCGGCATTTTTGGCAAACAAAATTCAAAAATAGAACCCTAAAGAAGAAGAGCCGCCCAGAACCGGGGAATGTAGAAAGGAAAATTGTTTTTTATATATCTTTTCTTTATCAATCGATTATGTTTCAAAGGATCTAAAGAACTACATAAAGATCTGAAAGAAAGGTCTACCGCCCCTGTAGGCCTAACATGTGCAATGCTTCGACACAACAAATGAAATATCTCGATAATGTCAGACTGCTCTAACGTATTATGTTAAAGCAGGAGAGAATGTTTTATCGACGACGAGATGATTTCTCGTGTTGTACATGTTAGGCCCCCTGGGATACAGTCGTGATCATACTATTTTTTCATATTTTTTTATCAATCGTGTCGTACACTTAAAGAGTCTTGGAGGTTAGTACAGATCACGATGTGGAACTAAAGTTGATGTATGAGAGGTGTTCTAAAGAAATTTAGGTGAAATAGTGCTCTTTAAGCGAAGATTTGGCTGCACTCGGAACCCAGCTTCCTCGGAACTTAAAGATTGCCTTGAGAATAAAAATGAAGGTGACGATAAATAGAGAGATGAAATGACAGGCCAGTAAGGATCGTATTCAGAGTCAGGCTTGAGCTTTCACTTAAGTATCGTGTAACCGTGCTACTTTTATGTATTTTTTTTTTTTAAATAGGTCGTTTTTTGACATCAAATCTTATCCTTTTAAATCTATGGGAAAATCGGATACTAATTTTTATTGAAAAATACCCAATCTTGCAAGTACGAGTAGATACTTAAAATCCTACAAGCAATGACACGCTAATTATATAAGTACATATTCGAATTCATCATCTTTGAATCAAAAGTTCTAAAGCAATCCTTACACAGTATAGCTTTGTTCGAAAATCTGTTTGGTGCATAAAGGTGCTTCTACAATAAACTTTCACATTGCAACGAAACAGTTCACTAAATCCATAAACCCAACAAACACATTAAAACACGCCCTAACTCCTGAACAATTTGGCTGCTACACAAAAACTTTGCAATAATGTATGATAACAATTCAAACGAAGAACTGCCACTATTAACACTGTCCAGTTTTGAATGTAACTCTGAAACTATCATTTGCGGCTACCCTCATATTTGTGCAACTTTATCAAGTTAGATTTAAAGGTGAATTTTGATTGGCAAAATGTTTGTCTGTAGTAAGTGCTGGTCAAGCTATCTTGGCAGGGTTGCCAACGTGGTTACTAGTGAATTGTTTAGTTGGTACCAACCCTGGCGGCTCCGGCTTGTATTCCGTACATTACTGGATATACCTATACAGGTGTAGCTTCGAGCTACAGAAGCGAACTAATATTTACTTGCTAAGCAATCAAATCTTACTAAATAGAATAGCGCTTGCCTAGCTGGTCTCAGGTCAACTAAGTTAAGGGGGATTATAAGGTTTCCTATTGGTTGAGTGATCATTAAATGTAACTTAGTGACAATCTTAGTTGGTATTGCTGTTAGTTAAATCACGGCGTAGGTTTTATCTAAAAAAAATAAAAGTTTTCAGGACTTTCTTGTCGAACATTTTTGATTCTAACTTTAGACTGACGCTGTTCAACAATCAATATCTTTTGATGTTGAGAGTTTTTTGTTTGAGAGTTCTAATCAAAGGCACGCCCTGGTTTTAAATTTATATTTTCCACAAACCGACTTGTAATAATGTGATAGATGCTACACTACACAAGCTAATCCATTTTAACACACTTAATATAAATCATTAGGAATTTTCAAATCTACTGTTTTTAATACCCAGATACAAACAAAATCTGTCCTTAAATAAAAATATAAATAATCATAAGGCAAAACAGTCGTTTACTTCGTTATCATTAGTCGATACAATTGTATTTTTAGCATTAATGCTCTTGAAAAAACGGCAATGTACACAAAACAATAAGGAAAGATCGCCTGCACCTACAATGTCAGTCCGTGCGAACGGAGGTGCCAATTTCTGCCGAATCACTGAACAATATTAGAGCTGAGGCTGCGATTTGGAAATAAACTGAAACCGCATTATGACGGCCAGAAACAGTCAAATAATTGTCTGTTTCTGGCTGATATTATGCGGTTACTTTATAATAACCAGTTTTGTCGAGAAGAATCAACTAACCGAAAATGGCTACCGAATCTGGGGAAAAATGTCGTTCTGAAAACAATTACAGTATTGTAGAAATCCATTCCCACCTTACGACAGACAACTATGACTACTATACGAAAGATTCAAAAGTTGACTGCCTTCAATTCGAAAGTCAAAAAGTCATTTTGTTTTAAATCATATTATATTATATTAGTTACTTAGAAACTTCGACGACCTCTGTGGCGCAGTTGGGTGAACGCCCGACTGAGACGCCGAGGTTGCGGGTTCGATCCCCGCTACGGTACAAATGTTTGTACGAGTATGTTCTGCAGATATTGGTTCCGTGTCTGGGTGTTTTCTATCTATAATAATATGTATGTATTTACAAAAAAAATGTATCTATGTATTAATATCAGTCATCTGGTTACCATAACACAAGCATTAAGTTGCTTAGCATGGGACTAGATGACGCTGTTTGGAATGTCCAAGGATATTTATTTTATTTAGAAACTGTATATTTGTAATAGATAGTAGGTATCAAGCTAGAATTTAAACTTTACTACGGCTCTACGTTTGTTATCTGAGAGTACCGCTTTTTAGTAAACTCTAGCTTACGCCACTGAGTTTTTCGACGGATATTCGCTTTTCAGAGGGAAATTGCTGCTGTACCCCGCTGTTTTAGAAACAATTTAGCCAAAATACTGCGCAAGGTTTTGTGCAAAAAATAACAGGCAGCATTCTACTTTCTAGAATGAAGTCGGCTAATTTAACTGAATCTCTACTATTATTTTATTACTAGTAGCACGTACTAATGAAGCTACCGGGATAAAATATAGCCTATAACCTCCCGGACAGTCCATTCTACACACCCGTAAAAGAATTTTTGAAATCGGTCCAGTAGTTTCGGAGATTACCACCGTCAAACAAACAAACACATTTTACCATATTGCGAAACTAGAAAATAGAATCACTATTAAACAAAGTGACCTGATCTGATATTATACTTCATAGCAAATTTTCCATTTTTTATTTAAATAAATCCATCGATGCACATTCGGTATTCGAACCCACAATTTTCGAATCGAAAGTGATACATCACGGCCATAGCTAAATATAAACATCGAAATAATTTATAATAATTACCTCGAAAATCACTTGCAACCAAAATAAATATCTTAAAAACAAGTGCCATCAATCAAAATCAAAAAAGTAAGTCCGCCATCGCTCATCACCCGGCATCGAACCCGCTAATTTTACTCACTGACTCACTGACACAGTGTAGTGAGTAGTTGTAATGAGTAAGCTCAATCCTAATATAACTTAACTGTTTCGGGAATAACAGTTTTTCTTTTATTTGTGTGCCAATCTAGTAACTTTGGCTTTTAAACCACAGATTGTGCATTTTAGTTGGAATTTATTATATATTTTAGTAGTAAATCGAGTTTTTTGTATTATCTTATTTATTTTTGTTAATGCACCCGACCAATCATCCTTCCAGCGTAACTCTTTTCCATCCAAAGGTTGCCTGGAAGAGATCGCTGTTAGCGATAAGGCCGCCCATTGTACATGTCCAACTTTGTTTTATTTTTCTGTTTGTTATTTTTAAGGTGTGTGTGTGCTATAAAGAATTTTTCATTCATTCATTCATTCATTTATTTAAGATCTTCAAAAGATTCAATTCATAAGAATATTTACAGGAAAAGAGATATCTGCAGATTATCGCGTAGCTTCTAATTTGAGTAACATTGGATAAGTTTTATTATAAAAAATGTAATAAAAAGTAAACAAAAAACAATTAAATAATAATCACGGCAGGTTGCAAGCCTATCGACGCTAAAAACGCAAAAAAATGAGTACAGCTGTAAAAAGTTCTTTCTCTTGTTATAGAAAGAAAAATTCTAAAATGAGTATGGTACAATCCGTGTCACCGTTGCATCTGTGCAAATGTTTGCACCCGCTTTGTCCGTCACCGATCACCGAACCTGCGCATGTTTGCGAAGGGCTTTTCTTGTTTGGTACAATAAATAAATAAATAAATAATAAATAAATAAATATCCTTGGACATTCTACACAGCGTCATCTAGTCCCAAGCTAAGCAACTTAATGCTTGTGTTATGGTAACCAGATGACGGATATAATACTTAGATACATTTTTTTTGTAAATACATACATATTATAGATAGAAAACACCCAGACACGAAACAAATATCTGCAGAACATACAAACATTTGTCCCGTAGCGGGGTTCGAACCCGCAACCTCTGCATCTCAGCCGGGCGTTCACCCAACTGCGCCACAGAGGTCGTCGAACAATATTTATAGACTTTTGAACCGAATAACTTTAGTGATCAGTATAAATGAAACTTAACTTTTAACGGTATATAATGAAATGCCTAATGTATAATAAAATGTATAAACTATTTATTGATCAGTTTGCAGAAGGTGCTGTTAAGACTACTTGATTTTCACCTAACTTTACTAATTTGTAAAAATTCACTTCGTAAATCACATTCCATGCCACTGCATACTACTTTTAACACATTTAAACCTTTGTACTGTTCCAGGTCAAGACGACATAATGAATAACAGTAACACTGTCATACCTATTTGACTGTCAACTGTCAATAATGCGATGGATTTTAGAAAACAAAAGATAGATAGCGTGCAATCTCTCCGCGTCATGTTTTGAAGGTCGTCAAGAATCGACATCCTGATGTACCCGCTATCTTTTGAGCCTTGGACCACCAATCAGCGATGTGCAATAATTAGTACTGTGCGATCAGCAGAACAAATCCACCTCATCAGTTCAGTTCATTCCTCAAATATCTGAAATGTTATCAACCAAACCGGTTTTACGGTTTTTACCGTTTTTATTTTGCTGAAAAAGCAATTATTTATTGTTATAAAAAATTACCTTTTGATAAAGTGCAATAAAAAATCTACTACACTACTAAATATAAAACATACATTTCATTTTACGTTATACATTTTAAATATTTGATACATTTCGTTAATAAATAGTAGTTTAAAACTGAGTATTCATAGAAACATTTTAAAAATAACATAACTCTTTATTTTATTCAACTTTTAATCTTTTTTTTCGCTTAATAGAGCCACTCTTCTAGTTATAGTTTTCGCCTGAATGTGTTTTTACGGCTAAGTGCCATAATGGTTCTTAAAAAGACTCAATTTATAGGACTAGTCTTTCAAAAACAGTTTTTGTACATAATATCAGGACACATTTACAAAATATCAGGATTTATCATGAAAAACATCGTTAGAAAACTCGCGGCTAGTCCCACACTTAATTAACCATTGTCGTTCCTGTGGATATGAGGATGGTTTAGGTGCTGGGCAAGTCTTTTCCATCTCAACAAGGCAATGATTGCCTGCTGACGCTGTATAACCATCGTAAAGATGTAAAAGCCTGAGTTTTTTATCAGGGAAAGTGTTAAAATATTTTCTCAGCACTCAGCCGTTGTCGCACCAAAGAGACAAGAAACCAAGCTGACTTTTCTGTGCACCATACAGACAGTTTTTAACAAAGAATGATCGATGATATTAGACCAGCTGCAGGCACCTGAGTCATTAGCTTATCATTATGCATTATTAAGCTGGAAAACAAAGGCTTTATATTTAGCACCTCGCGTGTCATAGTCATTTCAGTTTTATGCACTTTTACAGAACAAAAACATTTTAAAGTCTGATAAATTGTAAAATGAGGAAATGTCACTGTCAAAGATAATAGAGTTTATATTGCAAGGAAAATAGCATATACATATTGTTAAGTATGTATAGTATGGTAAGTATGTATTTATTTTAAATGAAATATGATTACGTCTGTATCCCAGGGTGCGGTAGACATTTAATTTTCTTTCAGATCTTTATGTAGTTCTTTAGATCCTTTGAATAGATAAATAAGACCACTAATGTTATAAATAATAATAGACTAATGTTATAAATAGGAAAGATTTGTATTTTTGTATGTAACGAATAAATTCAAAAACTACTGGACCCATTTTAAAAATTAACTTCCCATTGAAAAGCTGCAAAAAGAAAAGTCAAAGAATCTTTATTGAGAAAAATGTGGGTTTCCCGGTATTCATTAGATTACTTTTCGATTTCGAAATTAATTCAATTAATTAATTATAAACATGTTTCAACGATACCTAATTAAATTATTTCATATTTCTTATACTTTCAAAAATGTTGGTCAAAGTCGAAATGTTGTTCAAATTATATTATTAAATTGATGATGTAAATGTACAAAAACACGTCAAAAAAAACGCCTACTAGTATTTTTGACAGACAACAAACCAGTAAATTATCAGCTGTTTAACTTTTTCAGCGTCTATTGTGTTTGAATTAATTTAGATTTCAATCTTATTGTAATCGGTGGGTTACGCAAAAACTGAAGCCAGTCTGGAGTAACTTATTTTTATATAATGTACCTACCTGTCTACAATTTATTCGTAAAGGTTTATTAACTACATTAGCATAGTATTTAGATGGTACTTACAGATTATCCATACTAATGTTTTAAAAGGGAAAATTTGTGTGTGTGTCTGTCTGTCTGTCTGTTTGTCCGTCTTTCACGGCAAAACGGGGCGACGAATTGACGTGATTTTTTGTGTGGTGATAGTTAAAGGGATGGATAGTGACATAGGCTACTTTTTATCCCGATATTCCCGCGGGAACGGGACTTACGCGGGTGAAACCGCGGGGCGCAGCTAGTTTATTTAATAAGACAGAATTAAAAGTGTTATACCTACGCCTTTATCTACTAATATTATCAACGTGAACACAAATAACTATAGAATGTCCGTATTAGTAGCTATTAGAATTTATTGAGAATGGCTACAAGGAACATACTTTGACTGAAACTTAATAATGACTGTCTTATCCCAAACTACGGAAACTAAGTAACACAACTTTATTGACCCAAAGTAATTCGACAATTAAATGAACCACAGGGGCCTCAGTAATGGGTTTACCATTAAACCCCATGCGACAGATATGTAAATAATTCTCGTAACTTCAAAATTGGTCGGACCTTCGCAAACGTAATTAAAAGGATCCCAAAAGTTAACCGTTTGACCTCAAAACCCAAACATTTTTACTTCGTTCAAAGCAAACTAACCGTGAAATTAAACTGCGTTTCTCAGAAACTAATATGAGCGATTACCTACGTTTTCCTGTTGGACCTTTTTCGGATCTGTACAATAATTGGTTATTGTGAAATCTGTTCGTCCCTCACAATGAACTCTCAAATTACAACGGGGTTTTTTTTATGTAAGTTAATGGTCTTTGGGCATTGCCGGCTAAGCTGTGAGGATTGTTTAGGTGGTGGGCAATATTCCAATTCAATACGCAAGAAATAGTAAGTTAAATTACCACATTATTATACCACATAATCCTATCCTACTATCCTACTTCCTACTATCCTACTTCCTACTTCCTATCCTACTTCCTACTAATATTATAAATGTGAAAGTTTGTGAGAATGTATGTATGTTTGTTATTCTTTCACGCAAAAACGGCTGGACCGATTTGGTTGAAATTTGGTATGTAGCTAGGTGATACCCTGGATTAATACTTTTTATCCCGATATTCCCGCGAGAACGGGACTTACGCGGGTGAAACCGCGGGGCGCAGCTAGTACCACATAATATCGAGATACAATATAGCCTATCTATAACCATCCCGACAGTTCATTCTACACATCGGTGAATGAAATTTGTTGAAATCGGCTGAGTACTTTTGGAGATTACCTTCGTCAAACAAACAAACGAACGATACCTCTTTATAATATTATTATAGATATGGGACGGATTGAGTAAGAGATTTGCTTCTAATTCAGTTATAAACGAAAGCCCGTGTACACTAGCCCCATTATGCATATTCGACCTAAAACCTGTATTAAACCTGTATTAGCTAAAACGCATATTAAATCTGTTGCTATCTCTTTTCGTTGACATATGGGTGACAAGAAAAAAACGTTCTTAAAACCTGTATTAAATTGTCAAGTTTTTATGAATAAACCCCTTAATATATGTTTTGTTGAATAAATGACAAAGTTAGATGTCTTAACATAAGTCAAACACACAGACATAGATCAATCTATGTCTGTGGTCAAACATAACATCAGATGGCTGCGGCAGATCAAAGTGATCGTTTTTTGTTTTTTTAACGTGATTTACACTGACGCACGGCCATTAATAAAATTTTGTTTTGCACGAATGTAGAGAGAGTTATGCCCATTGCAATATTACGCTTATTTTTGTCGTGAATGTTTATCAATGGGTTTGGTGAAATGAAACCCAGCGATATTCTCTTTAAATGCTTTTATATTTTCTTAATTTCATCTCTGATTTATGTTTTTCAGTGATGATTTTTTTCGGTGTGAGCCAAAAGTTATCATTTGAAATGGGGATGGGGTGGCAACCTGTCATGTTGAATATACTAACTTCTTGACTTACTCCAAGTGGTTAGAGACAAGTCAATGTTTGACACTTCAAGACAAGAAGTCACTAAAAAAACTGAAAGAATATTTTCATTGTTAAGAACGAAATTACTTAACATCTAGAAGCGCTTCCGTTCTCGGAGGGCTTGATATATTTTCAGTCCCAGTTTTTTAAGTCGTTAAGCCATAATTTCTGCTCATACAAACTTACTTTTTTTTTCTACCTGGTAAAAATACTTTATTTACAAAAACTAAACTAATACATAACTGTAAAAAATACAAATAGAACCAGTTGAGCCATCTAAGGACCGTTGCAAACGGTCTGTAGGTAGCTCAACTGATCCAAACCACTGCCAGACGGAAGCGTGCCAAACTTACTTAAAATTGAAATATGATCAGGACTAATTCCCAAGCTGCAGTAGACATATTATTTCAGATCTTCGGCCATTTTCAGATCCTTTGAGGATCCTAATTTTATTATTAATTTGTATTTAAACATCTATAAAAACCGCCAAATTTAAGTACATTTCAGAATCCATTTTCCGGTAAATATTTATTACATAAATAATTTTGCAATGGGCCGGCTTAGTGCGCGGTAGACGAGTAGGGTAATCGGCTTACGTCTGCCGGTCTGCCATAGAGTAGACTACGGTCTTATGCACAGAAACTTTACTATACTTCATTTCTTGGAGCGAACTTATAGGAAGGAAAATAAACGCACGTGATTGGTCGTCGAAAATAATTGTCTTTCTTGTGACTGGCTTGTCAAATCAATTGTCAATTGTCAAATCTAGCCAATTACGAGAAATACAATTATTTTCGACGACCAATCACGTGCGTTTATTTTCCTTCCTATAAGTTCGCTTCAAGAAATGAAGTATAGATTAGATGGTTTATTCAAAATGTTTTTTTACTTTGTAGTTGTACTGGAAGTTATCGCTAAATTACCTACCTTATCAACACAACACACTGACTGTATGTTCTATTACCAGACTACTTACAATACGTGACAACGTACGACAACTGGTGTGTTGTGTTAATATATTCGGTAAAAGAAAATTCGTATGGCAAGGGGATAACTTTAGTGACGACTTTTTTGGGCCGCCTAAAGGCCTCCGACTTGACGACTAGAATTCGGAACTGACAATTTATCGTGCTCTCCGAAGCACCCTCAGCTAACAATTCCACTTGCGGTCACTTATCGAAGTTTTTTTATTTTATTTATTTATTCACGTAAAAGACGTAATACATACTCAAGCTTAATTAAGTGCTAGACATTATTAATTAAGTGCCTAAAAACCTTAATAAGTTTGTCTAGACACTCACATTCGTCCTAAATACGTACGTATACAGAGTATCTATTTAATACTAGGCATCTAAGCAACAATATATGATTGAGTTAACAAATAATTTACACTTACATCTACATACAAAGGCGATAGGCATAAAGGGACCGCAATGAGAAATATGCGACGAAACAACCACCTTTTAATGTGATCGGTGCTTTACTTTTACGAGAAAAAGAAGGTACAAAAACCTAGAAAAACTCTGTATGTGAAAAATCTTACCTTATGTCCTTTCTGTCAGCTACACAATCTATCGCAGGAGGTTTAGGGGCGTAGTGGAAGTTTCGAATAGCGGTTCATATGATAGTGCATGAATATGGCGCTGTATTTACCTGGGAAGCGGCATACGGTATTAATTGACACTATTGTAAAACTACCGCTAAATTACCGCCACTTTTCTGTGGGACTTTATTAAAACTTTTAGTTAGAATACTATACTTCATTTCTCGAAGCGAGCTAATATCACTAATAGGAAAATAAACTCACGTGATGGTTGTCAAAAATAATTATCTATCTTGTGATTGGCAATTGTCAATTGTCAAATCTAGCTCATTCGAGAATCGACAATTATTTTCGACGACCAATCACGTGCGTTTATTTTTCTTAAAATCCTAAATACTTATTAACATTTATAAATAAACTATTTTTTATTTTAAATTGTAGCAAGTTATCAATAAATATATCGGTTAATAAACTTACGCTTCAAGCAAGTTTTGCAAATAAAACTTCAAACTACAACATTGAGAAACAAAATCTTTTCTGTAATTTCCGGTCAGAGAATGCCAACAGACAGACGACTGGAAATTTCCGTTTGTGAGATAATCTCATCTATAATCTCTGAGATATATAATATTATTTATTTAAGTTACACAACCGCGTCGTGGGCCGGCAGTGGATCAGGCAAGCGCAGGACCGTGAGAAATGGCAGAAACTAAGGGAGGCCTATTCCCAGCAGTGGGAGAGATCAGGCTGCGGATGATGATGATGAAGTTACACAATTTTATATAAGTTTTAATATAATGAATACATGCATATGACCTACTTCACTTCACTTCTTTTATTTTAACACAAACTTTACAGGATCCTCATTTTCCCAAGAAGTATTTGTCTTAATTTAAAAGTTGACGCCGACTGAATGCGGACACGTACCAAATATGTATTTACCTCTGACTACCCCCCTTAGACATTTTCAAAGAATCTGAAATTGCCTAAAAAATTTGAAAAGAAATGCATACCGCTTCCTGGGAATACAGCAGTGATCATTATCATTTAATTTTTCGAAGTTGATTACTTTTACCCGAAAACATTACTTATACGAAAACATTGTCATCTAAAGTCGGGTAAAAATACAAGTGCACCCAGAAATGAAATAAAAAGTGCTAAATGCCTTTTACAATAAAGCGGTAAAACATCGCTGGGCGATGCTGACCACGTAGCGACGTTACTCATTTGGGCGGGCGGTGACGAGGGCCGCCGACAGGGCTGGACTTGGGCGGAAGGTCATTTTCATTTTTATTTTTATTTATCAATGTGGGATTTTACCCTTTTTCTTTTTTGTATCTGAACGTACCTTTAGCAATGGACTTCTAAACCTTGAATTGAATAAAGATTTGTTAAATTTTGAATAAGCTTATTGCCTTTTAAACAAGTTCAATGAAGGAGGAGTTTCTCAATTCAACTGTTTATAGTAATGTTTGTAAGAATGTATGTTTATTATTATTTTACGGCAAACTACATAACGAATTTGGCTGAAACTTGGAATATAGGTACATAGTTTATGACCTGAATTTACATAGTCTACTTCTTATCCATCGGAGTGAAGCCACGGGCGAGCAAACTAGTAAGTATATTTTTTTTTAAAGGAATTTATACAGTACCTATTACGACAAGCTACACGGCTAGGTAAGTCCCCTGCTGTACCTGTGACCGACTATATTAAAGACTAGTAGCACGTCCCGGCTTCGCACGGGTGTTGTGCTACTGTGGTAATGAAGCTACCGGGATAAAATATAGCCTATCACCACTCAGACAGTCCATTCTACACACCAGTGAAAGAATTTTTGAAATCGGTCCAGTAGCTTCGGAAATTACCTCCGTCAAACAAATAAACAAACAAATTTTACCTCTTTATTATATTATAGTACAGATATAGATATAGATTTGAAGTAGGATAAAAATCATCTACTAAAGATGAATGTGAGTAGTTATTCCGACGGTGACCTAGAGCGGCCCTGTGTGGTGGCGGGAGGTTTTTATCGTTTTGCCGTCACTTGCTATTGCGGCGGCTCAGATCGTTTAAATTGCTGAGTGATTTACTATCGGGAAACGATATGGGACTTTTTACGTGATAAATTAATATTTTCTCTTATCTTTAGGATAGAGGTTGAATTTAATCATGATATAAAGTCATCCCCATGTATGATGGCCAAAGGCGAAAATCTATAATTTTTAAGCTATTGCATAGCTTCTATCGCGGGCCTTGAGCGTGTAGACCGAATCCAGAAATTCCGTAACGAAAAAAAACTAACGCTTGTCGCTTTAGTTCAGCAACTCGCCTCTAGGTGGCATGCAATAGCTTTACCGCGGCAGTCCCCGAATGCCTCATGTCTTTTTTATTATTTCTTTCTATCATTATACTAACACTAATAGTACGTCTCGGTTTTGCACGGGTACTAATGAAACTATCGGGATAAAATATAGCCTAAAATCAGCCAGACAGTCCATTCTACACTTCAGTGAAAGATTTTTTTAAATCGGCTGAGATGTTTTGGAGATTACCTCCGTGAAACAAACAAACGTTACCTCTTGATAATATTAGTATGAATACGGACAATACAAGTTAATTCTGATTAACAGAAAGATAATATAAGTTAATAAGCTTTACCAACAAATGAATAGCTAGATATACCTACATAGTTCTAAACAAGATAATTACTTGATTTGAAAACTCAAAGAGAATGTCGTGTTGTGCACTTGCGCATAGTAAATGTTGTTGTTATAAGCTGCACTTAAGTAGTGAGGGGACTCAATGCAATCAAGACTTAGTTTGGTATGTTGTGTCTTGTATGTTTTCTAAGAGTCTTGTTTGATAGTGCCTTGTTTTGGTACTACCCCCTTATTCTCCAAACAACTATGACCTGACTTGGCACGACACGGCGTGGTTTTTTAATAATGCAATGGATTTCAGAAAACAATAGCAAGATAACGCAATCTTACCGCGTCATGTTTGAAAGTCGTCGAGAATCGACATCCTGATTAGTATTCCACGCAATTTGTTTATTTATTTTGTTTTTAAACTGTTACCTGGCCGTAAAAAATCCACATATGTTACTTATGTTATAACTGCTCTCTGTGAAATTTATGATAGAAAAGCTTTGGGAAAGTTTAGTAGAAATACAAAATAAGCAAATATTATGTGACCTGATTAGGCACATCCCTAGCGCTTTCCCAAAGCAAACAAAATAAATTGGTTGAAAAACACAGGCAACCATGCACTGTTTAGCTGTGGCCTCTTTGGCAGGTCATTTTATTTTTATCAGATCGCAAACAAACCATCAATAATAAGTATGGTCTAGCATGCGAGTGTCATGCTTTTATCTATCTATCTATCTAATCAGCTGGTAACACCCAACTGCTGAGTAAATGTTTCCTCTCTGACACGCTATTCTCACAGTTTTTACGATACAAACTAGGCCAGAGCTTTACGATCTGTTATCCCTTAGATTAAAAAGATGTATTTTTGTACCAGTAAAGTAAATGATAAACTCACACTGCAGATCAAATTTGGTGTCTGCCCCTACTATAAAAGACAAAGCAAAATTGCAGCAGACCGATTTTCCTTGCTAAGTGAAAAACATCAGGCGCATATGTTAATAAAATAAAAACTAAATGATAATCATACAAAATCAATTAAGTCCTCGCTCAGACAAATCGAATAAATCACGGTAGAGTCAGCAGAATAGCGCTTAGTAATTTAAAAACGTAGGTCCTTAGATTGCGGAGCGGAGCGTCAGCAAATATATACCTTCTATCGGCCACTCGCCGCTGTGGATTTGTCAGACTGCAGCAGCCAGCCGGCAGCCGTTACGGTACCGATACCAAAACAGTCTTGATATTTCCATAACTTGACACCAGATGGACTCTAACTAGGTTTCAGTGGAAAGGACTTAGCAATGCCGGGAATGTTAGTTTTCTAGACCAGTCAGTTTTTATTTTTAACACAATGGTATCTTCAGTTTACTATTTATGCAAACTAATATTTTTAAGACAATGCCCAACATTTTGGTATATGAAGGTGGTTCTGAGACATACAGATAAGTACAGAAATAATTTTAACCATCTTTATATAATTTCGCTCTTGCAAGAAAGGACGCTACAGGTAACTTCTTTCTTTTTCCCATTCTTCGAAGTGGTCTGTCGTGTTGTATGAGTGTTGACTATTTAGCTGATCTCACTAGAAAGTTATTATGTTGGGTTATAATATTAATATAATATTAGTTTATAGTACCTATATCTAGATAATGATTCGGAATTATTCTGTGATTTTATAGTTAATTTTTAAATAAATAATTTTGTATTATTTTTTTAAATTCGTAAGTCGGTCGTGAATTATTTTTTTATTATAATCTGTATGATTTTATCAAAGAATTTCTCTAGTTATTTTGTCATCAGTACCCCGCGGGAATCCCACGCTCCTCGCCGGGAAATTGAGTGAATGTTTTCGAATCTAATCGCATCTGCTTGATACTCGGTAGACTCAGCCTGCGCCGGGGGCCAAATGAGTAGGTGTTGCCGGTTGCCGGTTGCCTCAACCCATTCGATTGTACAGAAAGTATTATAGGTGATACCTTTCTTAAAAAATAAATGTTTTGTTAATTTGCTACGGGCCTTATTATAGGTGATTTCTTTTTTAAAAAATAAATGGTTTGTGAATTTGCTACGGGCCGGCCTATTGTATTCAAAAGATGTCAGAAGGCAATCATTGCCTATACTGAACGGGACACTGTAGTGCCTGGGACATTGTTGAGATGGAACAGGCTTGCCCAGCACCTAAACCATCCTCTCAGCATAGCCGGCCATTTACACATGAAAGACAATGGTCAATACGCGTGGGGCTGCTAAGAGATGGTTACCTAAACAGTTTTAGTCATGTCGTTTTTATTTATCTAAACTTTGATAGTAAAGCCCGTTATGAAAATGCTCAAAAGAAAACGCTCGTGGCGTTTTTATATTTTCTATAACATTTAGGCTCTTCGTAATGTTTTCAGATGAGTTTAAAGAGTTTGAGTTAAATCTTAATTAATGTTGGTTTATGTTTTGATTGTGTATGCTTTACAAATGGAAACCTGTAGTGTAGCCATTATCAGAGATAATTTATTACTTCCTAGCAGTGACAGAATTTCAATTTAAATGATAGAATTTTCAAAATCAGATCGATCAATTTCTAGTACTTATGGGTCTTAAATAATTTCACATTTATTCTAACAATATTCTAGAGTGTAGTACCAACTATTACAATACATTTAAAATTATTTAAGACTAATCTCTCTCTTCGTAGTATATTTCATTGGATGGTAAATGGACCAGTGTGTAGAAAGTCCAGCTATCATAGAGGTTCTTTTGATACATTATCGAATGGAGTCGTTAGGACGCTGTAAGGCGCACGTAAGGCCATTCATGAAAAAGCTGAGCGAGGGAGGTACCTGTGATAGGGAAGGGAGGACTCGGAACTTTGGTTAACAAGTGTTTGGTAATGTTGCTTTTGTATAATGAAATAATATAAATTACATTACAAAGTACTAAGCGCATTTAATTATTATTTAGCGATAGAGGGAGATGGAAGAGAGAAACGTGTTGTGCCGACCCCACTTAATGGGATAAGGGCAGGGAGATGATGATGATGATGATGACATTACAAAGTACTAAGCGCATTTAAGGTGGTCCTTAAAATTAATTTAATTATTTTGTAAAGAATCAAATGTACTCTACATTTGATTCTTTACAAAATAATTAATTGCTGGTGCAATCTAGTTGAAACGTCGGGATAAAATTAAATTAAGGTGATTGCGATAAATAATAAACATACGAGAATGTTTTATCAAAATGTAGAGTATCAAATATTTTTATTTAGCTAGTTGAAGATATTATTTTCAAGAATATAGATAGTTAACAGAATATAATAATACAACAAATACCTAGTTTATTTTATAAATTGTTTCCAGAGACAAAGCTGCCCCCTGTACAGTATTTATAGTTACATTGTTACGAGTATGTTTTCCTAGTATGTTCCAAGTTCAAAAGTTTTCATTAATTCATTCACTCAACCAGCACATCTCTAGCCAAGAATCCTGCTGGGAGCGTTTCACCACGTAGAGCCTGTCAAAGGAGTGTAGTGCGAACATATCTGTTCCACAGACGGTTGGAAATATTTGACACTTAGGGGCCCTTATGAGACTTGAGTGTCAAAGGCTTTTGAAAAAGACAATTACGTATCATTATATTTTTTTTTACTAATGTGTTATTAAAGTATCTAATCATATTCTTTTTACATGGAAGATAGCCGCCCATTGTAGGTACATTAATTCTAAGTTCTGAGTTGCTTTGTAACTTTTAAGTATTTTCATGCAGTCAACATAATAATCTTATATCAGATGAAATATAAAGAACACAAATAATAAGTATTATTCTGATCTAAAATGTTCCACAAATATAACAAATCATAAGAATTTAAAAGTAAATCAGTATCACAGTAACATTATTCAGGTTTGTGCTGGGTTATGGAGATGGTACATTATGCGGTGGCCGGTAATGCAAGTCGGAACATGGCGATGTATGGCAAATGTATGTTAAATGTACAGACGCGCACATTTTCTTATTAAAAAAGTACTTTTCCTTAGTAAGCTTTAGAAGATTCTACGTGTTGTACAAATCTTTAGAAGATTACGTTGTGTACGTTGGTATTTTATAGTGCCTCAAAACTTTTCAAATTATTTGGACGTTTTGGTGAAGAAGCATTCAAAACTGCCATTAGTTACTGTTAACGAAAAATGTACTTTAAATGTCACTGTCAAAAAGTACATTGTCAAACTTTACCGCTTTTTACATGATAAAGCTAAGCTTAAAAAAACTACTCAAACGTAAGACTTTTGTACCTGACTATCTTTTAATGGCGTCAGACAAAAATGCATGCGAGGCGAGGTGCTAACACTAGTTAAATCATCGCAGAGACAATTTATGGACGCACGTACAGCGCCTGACTTCTCCCGGATAAGCTTAAGCTGAGGGCTTCAAAGAAACGACGAACGCCATTTTACATCTAGGTACTTTTTTTATCGTTGAAATAATAACTATTTAGAATATCATCAGACTTTGAGTAGCTATTGAATAGAATAGAATAGAATAGAAAAAGTTTATTTTGTGTGACAGTGAAATTTTTGCGAAGCTCTGTTGACAACAAACACTGCAGCAAAGTTCTAGGACCGCAAACGTCACAAGGCTCGGGCATATTAATCCAAAACGAAATCTAAAACTAACCTTGATTTTTTAAACTTGAGGATAATGTAACTACGAGTAGGTACGTTACTATTTATTATTTATTAATAACTTACCGGACATATAAATACAGCTAACCATTTTCGAGAAACCAAGCTACCAGCTAGGTTTACGATGACTTTTCTAAATTGAATTTTTATTATAATTTTTACTCTATTCTTAAATTTATTTGGAATTCTTGGCTTTTCTTGTTAGTTACTCAGATTAATATCTTGACTTTAAATATGTGCTATTCGAATTAACTTTAAAATATTAAGTACCTAACTATCTCTACTACATTTCTTGAAGCGAGTTAATAGGAAGATAAAATAAACTCACGTGATTGGTTGTCAAAAATAATAGTCTATCTCGTGATTGGCTTGATTGTCAATTGTCGAATCTAGCCAATCACGAGAAAGACAATTATTTTCGACGACCAATCACGTGCGTTTATTTTTGTTCCTATTAGCTCGCTTCAAGAAATGAAGTATAGTCAGTTTTATGACAAAGGTAAAAGTTTCAATACAGCGCAGACGATTATTAAAATTACAAAATTATTATTTAAAATTACTGAAAATACGTTTTACTATACCCAGAACTTAGCCAAATGCGTTTTATTTATCTAGAACTTTTACGACCTGCAGCAAATTGGAAAGACCAGCTATCCTAGAAATCAAATTAACTGAGCACATGAGCTGGTTAAACAGCTATCTTAATTAACCGAAAACAAATCTTTCGAGGTAATAAAGTTGATTCATTAAACAATTTTAATTTGCAGTATTTCATCGAAACTGTTCTTGGCTGTGCCTCAAGTCATAAAATTTGAAGGAGAAGAAGAATGACAAAAACGTGGCTCGTGGACCTATTCACACCCATGACTCATTTAAGCGTCATTTAAGAGTTTAATTTATTATTTCGTAAGAAAAAACACATCAATTTCATCCTTACTTAAGATCGAAGTCCTTTGAATATCTTGTTGTCGATTCTCAACGACTTTCAAGACATGTCATGTCGTCGCGGTAAGAGATTACGCGTTCTCTAGCTTTTGTTTTCTGAAATCCATCGCATTTTTCAACAAAACCAAACCGTGTCACGTCAAGACATTGTTAGGCGGATAAAAAACATTATGAGCATCATTTCTGAAGCTGTGGCCAAGGTATCTACAAAAACAAATGCTGGTGAGGTTGGCAAAGAGATATTAGTATTTTCTTTGGACAACTTTCAGGAGTTTCTGGCGTAGAGTATTTGTTTTTCGCCATCGCTCGGTGAAGTGACAGAGATTCCAGAGAATAAGAGACCAGTTTACATAAAAATCTATAAATACTTAATAAATAAATACCCTTGGACATTTCACACAGCGTCATCTAGTCCCAAGCTAAGCAATTTAATGCTTCTAAGCTGTTTTGGTAACCAGATGACTGTTAAAATACTTAGATAATTTTTTTGTAAATACATACATATTAATAGAAAACACATATAATTAAAGTTTATTAAGGCCTTTGCCCTGCAGTGGGACGATTATGGCTGAATAATAATAATAATAATTGAAGTTTATAAAAACAAAACATTTTAGAAATCCAGAATGTATAGCCATTTCAGCTCCTAGTAATTCGCTCGCAACCCGTAGCTAGCACCACGCGCTGCCTTGAGTTACATCATCAGAATATTAATTTTTGCCCTGGGTAACGTTTCATGATGAATTTTATTATCTGGCCGGTCCCAACTGAATCCAAATTGGGCCATTACGCCAAATTGATAACACACTAGAAGAAGGAACAATCATTTTTGTTCCGGAGAAGATTTTCGGTGAGTTACGACCTCTACGTTTCGATTAGACCGGTTTAATAACAATTTAATGGGGGATTTGATTGCTAATGGTGTTTTCGCGGTTTTGGAATGAGTTTACGTATTGTTGAGTTCCTACTTAAGAATTAATACAAGTAATGGGAATGAGAGTACATTAGTACGAGTACATGAGCATTGATTCGAGTTTAAGTAATTATAATGGTAAGGCCATATACTTTATTACTACTCACGTTGTTTCAATCTAAATGTTTTTCCGAAAAATGGAGTTTTCTTAAATTCTTAGATAAGACTGTTGTTTATATCAACAACGACGACAAAGAATATATTTTATAGACGAATTCGCAGGCAAAAATTTCGTCTTCTTTGCGTAAAGCGAAAAACTTCTATTAGTCACATTCAAAAATATATAAAAGTTTAAAAAAAAAACCTTCCAAGCTTTCAATTATTACTGAAGTCTTTTATAACATTAATCTTAAAAATATTGTTGAAAGCAGCTTCCCAAAGCAACTTAATATCTGACAAACAAACAAAACAACTTTACCTCTTTATAATAATTATTAGTAGGTGTAGTGAAACGACAATGGATGCGTAAAGACTAATTTATTTGTTCAACAAACCTACCCACATAGATATATAATTATCACAACATCTTCCCCCTATGAAGAATAAGATAAGACTATAGGCAAGTAGGTACTTATGTGTGATTAACATGCAAAACATTAAGTATCAAAAGTATAGGTATATATAGGTATCTAAAGTAGTTGGACATCTACATAAACAAACTACATTCCTCATGCATGATTCACTTGACAATCATTAGATAAATTAGGATACCAAATTGAACAGAAATAGAAACCCAATTTAAACAATTATCTTCAACATAATCAAATATTTATAATTAAGTAAGTAGGTGTATTATTATTGTATTATACCAACAAATATTTGTAAAAGTGATAATGGTTCAGTATTAACTTAATTTACTCAATTTACCTACCTACTTACTTATTTATACCATTGAATCTCCTTATAGGTAAGTACATGACACGATCAGATCAAGAATGCTTAGTAGGCAATTATAGTTATCTAATTTATTTGCACAACGGGTATATAGTGGAATTCAGTAACACGCTGAGTGCATAGGTTGTTTACTATTAGGTATAGGTATAATTATAATTTCCTAGCTTGACGTGCGGCTAATCTTTTAGATCTCTCTGACATTATATTTTCGGGCTTGTTACATTCAACGACTTTCTTGGCTGGACTTAAAGCATTGTTTGCTTCCTCGACAGTATCGTCATACACACTATCACCACTTTCACTCTTTTCATCGTTATAATCATCTGTCATAACCCTTTCATTATGTGATGATGAAGGCCTACCTAATTTAACTAAATGCCTCCGGTTACGACGGTAAATTCTGCCCGAGTTATCTTTCACAAAATATGAGCGTGGCTGAGCGGCGCGGCCCGTGACCTGCACCTGTCGTCTCCTACCACCATCCATGACAATTACATCATCGCCCGAACTGAGAGCAGGAAGCTCCCGTGAGTGAGCGTCATAACACCTCTTTGAATAGGCTTGCTTGCTAATTATATTTTCGTAATCAACTTCGTTATTCCTAGCCGGATTGAGCTTACTTAGATGATTCGGCAGACGTGTGTTAAGTTTTCTACTCATAAGAAGTTCTGCCGGACTCGCAATACCGTCCCTTGGAGCAGTTCTGTAGTTTAAAAGACTCAGGTAAAAATCTGAACCGTCATCTAGTGACTTCTTTAATAAAGTTTTTATAGTGCGCACTGCGCGCTCAGAACGGCCGTTAGATTGAGCGTAGTTGGGAGATGACGTAATGTGACTAAAACACCAATTTTTCGCAAAGTCTTGAAATTCTTTGGACGCGTATGCCGGGCCGTTGTCCGTTATCAGTTCATGTGGAATGCCGTGCCGCGCAAATTGATCTTTCATTGCCTTAATTACACTTTTAGATGAAGTACTAGAAATGGGACATACTTCAATATAATTGGAAAAATAATCTACTAATATTGCAAAATATATTTTTTTATATTCAAATATATCTGAGCCTACTTTTATCCACGGCAAACTAGGTATGCTGTGAGGAATCAAAGGCTCCCTCTGTGGCATAGCAGAGTGTTCAGCGCACACGCGGCATCGACGTACCGCACGTTCGATGTCGTGCGACATCCCTGGCCAGTACATAACTTCACGTGCGCGCCTTTTACACCTGTCTATTCCTAAGTGTCCTTCGTGTACCCTTGCAATCATATCCTCACGAAGTGTATCCGGAATGAACACTAAATCATTTTTAAACAAGATCCCTTCATAATACCCGAGAACATCCCTATGCTCCCACAAAGATCTTATGCTTTCATCAGTTTCATGCTTGTTCAACGGCCAACCTTCTTTTATATTGCGAATTAGCGACTGACACACTGCATCTCGTTTTGTGTGTTCCCTAACTAAGTTAATTTTCTCATCGCTGAATGATACGTTATTTATTAAAAAACAAGATTGACTTTGCACCTCTTCAGACACTCTTTCACTCATCAATTCCTGGATCGGAGCCCGCGACAGTGTATCCGCCACAAACATATATTTACCGGGTTTATATGTAGCGGTGAAGTCGTACCTTTGCACGCGAAGCATCATCCGCTGCAACCTAGCCGGCACATCATTCAACGCCTTTTTAAATAACGCCTCAAGGGGCTTGTGATCAGTTTCTACTACTACGTCACTTTTGCCATATATGTACTGATGAAACCTTTCGAGCGCAAAGACAATCGCTAACATCTCCTTTTCAATTTGAGCATAGCGCTGTTGAGTTTCAGTCAAAGTTAGAGAGGCAAATTCTATTGGACGACCATTCTGCAGCAAGACGGCCCCGAGCGCGTGCGAGCTGGCGTCCACCGACACGACGGCGGGCTCCCCCGCCGCGAACAGCGCCAGCACCGGCGCCCTACACAAGTCATGCTTTAACGTTTTCACTACTTCTTCTTCATTCGCTCCCCACTGCCATTCATTATTTTTCTTTAACAAGTTCCTAAGTGGAGTAGCTTTTTCGGAATAGTTTGGAATGAACTTACATAAGAAGTTAACCATTCCCAGAAATCTTTCCAACTCCTGCCTGTTTTCTGGAGATGGCATATCCTTAATCGCTTTCAACTTACTTTCATCTATTTGCATCCCTTCGACACTAAACTTGTGTCCTAAATATGTAACCTCAGAGACCTTAAATTCACATTTTTCCTGATTGAATTTTATACCTACTTCCCTAGCACGATCCAATAATCGTTTCAAACGTTCATCATGTTCGCTCTCATTCGATCCCCAAACGATAATATCGTCAACAAATGAATCTACACCTTCTAGTCCCTCGAGCAATTGTTTCACTCGACAGTGGAATACTTCAGAAGCTGAATTAATTCCGTACGGAAGACGTAGATACTGAAACCTTCCGAATGGTGTACCAAACGTGCATAGATCTGAACTCTCATCATCCAACGAAATCATCCAAAACCCAGATCTTGCATCCAGCTTACTAAAACATGTAGCTCCTTTCAACTGTGTTGATATTTCCATTAATGTAGGTAGAGGAAAATGTTGACGACGAATGACTTTATTGAGTGGACGAGGATCTAAGCAAACGCGAATGCTTCCGTCCTTTTTTGCCGCTACTACAATAGCATTCACCCAGGGAGTAGGATGAGTCACCTTTCTTATCACACCCATACCTTCCATGCGCTCAAGTTCCGTTTGTAACTTTGATCTCAAACTAATAGGTATTTTCCTAACGGGACAAATGCAGGGCGATGCATCCTTATCAATAGGTATCGTGTAATGTCCCGGTAGCCGCCCGAGACCTTGGAATAAGTCACTGTAGTTATCGATATTCAAAGTATAAACCCGTTGCACTAAATTCATTTCCTCCATAGCATGTTTACCTAAAATACTTTCGCACTCGTGATCTGATATAACAAAATTTAAATAATACGTACTATTTTTATACATCCATTTTATATAACACGATCCAACAATAGGCAAAAAACTTCCACAATACGACATCGCTTTTGGTTTCAGCTGGCTCAAATCATTTATTGTAAAGCCTAACTTTAAGAAATTGCTCTTAGAGATAACGTTCAGATCGGCACCGGTATCTAACTTGAACATATGTTTTACAGTACTACTGTTTGAAAGAATTAGAGTCTCATACCATTTATCCTGGGATCGCCAATCGCTCCGCTCACTTACGGTGGAAATATAGTACAGATCGTCCTCCCTGTCCTCTTGCACTTGAAACACCCTATTTGACCTATTCACATTCACAGGGCACATTCTCCGATAATGGCCTTTATTACCGCACATATTACACTTTGCGAATCTCGCCGGACATCGAGCTCCACCTTCACAGTACGCGTTCCCGCACGCATCGCACGGCGCCTGCCCGCGCACCGGCAGCGCCGGCTGCGCGGTTCCCGCTCCGTGCTGCGCTCCGCTGGGCCCGGCGACGCCGCGCGCGGACTGGGCCGGCACGCTGGACTCGCGGCCGCGTCCGCGCCCGCGCTGATGCCCCCAGCTACCGCCGCCGCGCATGCCTCGCCATGCACCCCGTGGATTCCACACGGCATCCACCGACGCACCCTTCGACTCTGATTTGACACCTTCTATTTTACGACCCTCTTCATTGGAAATTTCGTTCGATTGGCATATGATAATGGCCTTCTCGAGTGTAAGTTGTTCGCTACGAAGTAACCTGTCGCGCACGGTACCTTCTCGAACGCCACATACGATGCGATCGCGAATCAACCCATCTTCTAACTGCTCGAACTCGCACTGCTGACTCAAGAGTTTTAAAGCGGTCACGTACTCGTCGATGCTCTCTCCTTGTTCTTGGTTCCTCGTAAAAAACTTAAATCTCACCATCGTCGTATTCGGCTTTGTTCCAAAATGGCCGTTATATTTTCCGATAAGTTTTTCAATGTCATCACGATCACTTTCCGAGTCAAACTTGAAGGTCGAAAATATATCATACCCGTCGGGACCAATTAGGTTAATCAGTAAACTAGCTTGCATATCCTTAGGTTCCTTATATACACCCGATGCCTTGAGAAATACTTTGAACTGTTTGAGCCATTTACGCCACGCGTCAGCGCGATTCGCCGGACCTCCATCCAACAACAACTCCGCCGGCGGACGAGCATGTTCCATTGTACTTTTATTGGATTTCACTCTTTTCAGTATTAAAACACCAACCGAACCGATAAATACACACTTGAATAGTTTATTATCTTATAAGTTTTAACACCGCTGTCACCATGTAGTGAAACGACAATGGATGCGTAAAGACTAATTTATTTGTTCAACAAACCTACCCACATAGATATATAATTATCACAACAGTAGGTAGATAGAAAAAAATCTTTCAAGATTTCCAACAGGTAATAATTCCAACTAGTTCATTAATAAGACCTAACTACCCATTCAATAACCGAACCCACCTTAAATATTTTTTGCGGAAAAAGTTCGACCAGCGCTGTCCAAACTTTGTATCGCATAACGAGGCAACTTGGGCCCGCAGGCCTTAACAAAGAAAAGTTGTCGAAACGAAACTGTCAGTGGCAGGTATCGGGCTGCGGGCCCCAGGGCACGCGAGTTGGGGATACCTGGTTTATTCTTCTTAAATGTGTGTTTAGAAAAAAATGTTCGAACTTTGAAATAAAATACACAACTAAGTTTGAAGAAAACAAGATTATATTTTGTTTGGACTTTAAAAGTATTTTTTTTACTTAACTTCCATTATGTTATGTCAATCAATTATGGCTTTGTAAAAATGGAATTTATTTTCAAAATACCTATTGATTATTTTGAATTTGGTATTAAAAATTATTATCTGTTCAATTCAGCAATAAAAAACTTCTGCATTTAAATTATTTTGTCGTAGAAACCAGTTAAATGGTCAATGGATAACTGTTGTCATATTACTTCCTTACACCATATCACATTAAAATTGGTTGAATTGTCTTACAAAGGCGAAAAGTTTAAAGCTTAAAAAAATATTACAAAGTCGCTTAACCCCTATTTCTTTGTTTGTAAAGACCTAGTTTCCATAACATATTTATTTAATTATTTATTTATTAAAATCAATTTACATTGGGGACAGGCAGAGACTACGGATTTCCACTTGCTACGATCCTGACACACCTCTTTCGCCTCATTCACTCTCAAAACATTCTTCATACATTCTCGCCGGTTTAGGGTACTGCTGATCGGATTATAATTTTTAAGTGACACACAAATGTTTGTAAAATACGTTCCATCCACTTCTGTACCGCGTCACACTACACTACAGATACCCAATAGTTGTGAAGTCTCGCGATTTGTTTAAAGTTTTTCTAAGGTGCAGCCTGAGGCAGGGAGAATTGTTTCACAGCTTTTATAACTAAATTCACTAGCGAATCGTGATACAACATCGCACTTTCATAGAGTTTTATAAAAACAAACGAATTTTTTGTTAATGATGTACTAGGTAATTTTAATTTATACTAGCGTCCCAGCTTTGCACGGGTGCACCAATGAAACTACCGGGATACAATATGGCCTATAGCCATTCCAACAGTTCATTCGACACATATGTAAAAATATTGAAATCGTCTAAGTAGTTTCAGTGATAAACTCCGTCAAACAAACATTTTGATTGTTTTACGTTTCACGAATTCTCGATGACCGGTGTCCTAAGACAAAGTGTTCCGTTGTTTCGGCTTGCATTTGGACTTGATGTGAGATTCCGTACTCATTAGACATGAGCACTCAAGTGAGCTGGCACAAGTACTAAGTAGACTCGAGTGCTCGACTCACCGCTAAGCTTATTTCGCCCGCTTTGCTTTTATAAAACTGGCTAAATTCCTACACAAAATACACTAATGCTGTTTGGTTTGGATATGGTATTGCTGCTTTTGTAATCTATCTATCTACCCAGCCGGTAACACCCACTGCTGGGTAAAGGTCTCTTCTCTATTGTAAATTCTATGTTTTGTAAATTCAAGTCCAATTTTTTTTTATAACTGATTCTCACTCGCCCGTAAGTCGTAAACAAATCTTGAAACAGCAGTGTAGATTGCATTCATATATTCTTCATGAGGCCATCTACATCTTCAAGTAGGATTAAGATATCTGCATCCTCTATTTCTTGTTGTTTCTGATTTGGCTGCGCCAGGTGATTTCAACGTAACTTAATAGTCTGTATGATACTTAGTGGTGATGACGAAAAATACTTATACTAGTGTGATCAAGAAGAATTGTACATTGAATCATACTTCGTTTTTAGTCTCGAGCTGTGTTGAATGCGGTGTATCTATGGAACAAAAAGCTATTTTCTTCAATTCGTAACATTATTCAGAGTTCCGCAACACCACATCCAAACCACATCAAGTTAGTGCATCTACATCATTTCTCTCGCCGTCCGCAAACTGAATGAAATTTCAGTAATTTCGTAAAGCGAATGCAAGGTACGAGTCCCGAGCGGGATTTTCTTACAATCCTTGCTTTGTTACAAGTCCGGACGACCGGCCACACCTGACCCCTCAACTTTCAAAAATCCTATGCAGTTTTATAAGAACCAACGGCTTTTCACAGCTCAGGATGTTTGGTCACTAATTTGCAGTGCCTTGAAACTTATTGCGATGGTTATAGATGCTATAATCGCTTGGCTTGGGCAATATCGCTAAGCTTAGATATTAGGAGGATTATGGGATGTTGCTTTTCGTTTTGATTATTACCTTTTGTCGGGAGTAGTATATTGTGGTCGCTCTCAGCGGAATTATGTAAACTCTACACTAACTACCCTCTGTGTTGTTGGCGTAGAACATTGCTATAATAGTTTGTTGAGATAAGAGTACATCACGTCACTCTATGTTAAAGTTCACGAGGCGGTGATTTCTGTTTTGACTTGAACAACTTCACCAACATTATCAGTGAATCTAGAAACTAAATATTTTACCAATATTAGCCTGTATACAATGACCGTGAGCTTACGTTGAAAATTAATTATTTTACCTGTACGCACGCAGCAATTCAACATCACTACACTGGTAATCATAATTTAAAAATTTTTGTTTATTGTATTTCACAATGAAGAAATATCTTCTCTACCAAATAGTAAAGAGACAGATAATCGGGAAACCCTAAAACCAATTTGACCTACCATGAGTAAGCTCATACAGTAGGTACGTTGCCATGGCAGCCCTAAGATATGGAACTTGATATTTTGCGAAGCAGACCCTCTGCACTCTAGGGAGGGATTTGAAGACGAAGATATTCGACCTCCGACCTCAGTAAAAAGGCCTGATAACTCTCTAATAATTTGATAAATCTTTCCTCATCAGTTTACAGATGCAATGGAAAATGAGCTTTATGAAAAAGAGCTACCAATACATTACAGAATAAATTGGTTTATGCCATTTCACTTGTTTTCAGGTGGATCATCAATTGGCACTCCTACAGAGTATATACACGTGAGACTGCATGTAAATTGTAAGCTTGAATATTTCGTGTATCTGTTTCGTGTTTGTGTGTGTGTGTGTTTCGTGTGTCTTTTTTTAACTAGCCTCCAGGCATCTTTTGATCTTAAATGAGTGTAGGTCATCCAAAATACTGCCGGTTTCTAGAACGCATGGTCTCAAAAATTTAATTAATCAACGGTCAAAATCACGTGACAAGTGTCAAATTAGGAACAAATTAAGTGGATCAAAGCTGTTTTTACAAACTAGTAAAAATAAGTGACTACTCTGCTTCAAGGATCTATCAAGAACTTATTCGCCGCGGGCGCTTCATAAAACCACTTCTACATAATCACGTGTAGAAGCTTCTAGTAGTACAATGAATTGGAACAGCTCTGTAACAAAGCTTGCATTTCCTTGGATAAACCTTGAAAGGAAACAAGGTGCCCGCTGTGCTCCCCGCAAATCGTCAAAGAATAATAATCCATGAAAAGACTGTCTTTATTTGAAAACTATTTATAGATAAGCAGGGACTTATATGGCCATGGTTGTGTTAATTAGCATATTTCTCTTTTTAATGTGTGTCACGTTTGACAGAGCGTTTCCACTCCTTCCTGATGCCCGGGATACATGAAGCTAGTTTTCAAGCTAGGATAGCAATTTAGTGTCAGCGTCACAAATATAATCTGTGACGGTAAAAAGTACTTCTGTGCGGAGTTCTTAAAAAAAATGGAGCTAGTTTTGTCTACATTATGCCAGAGTACTAGCTTGCTAGCTTATTGACACTAGCTTGCCATGTTAGCTTGAACATCTAGCCTCTTCTACCCCGGGCATGACAGCTGCCCTACAAGATTAACTAGCGTATGCAGCTAGTGTACCTTATAAAACTTATTCAGAGGTGGTGATTGTCGCATCTGTTCTGTGACTCTTTGTAAAATGATCCAATGCATTGAGTGAGATCACTGGCAGGGGACCTTGGCCCTTTTCCTAAGGCCAAGGATAATGCGAGGACGCAGCCACTCTATGTAAGATCTTTATATACTTTTCTGGTTTTCCGTAAATGGATCCTGAAACAGAATGGTTTTATATCTTTTTGTGAGATTATGAATTTAGTTTATTCAAGTGCCTCTTAAATGTAAAATGCCTTCAGTTTTTTTTTAACTACGATTTAATGGAATAAGGAATTCACTTAACTTTGATTTTAAAAAATAAAAATCTTTAATAGATATCTGAAGTACTTATCACGAACTTTAAAATCATGTGAAAAATATGGCTAATTTATTATGGCATTATATTTTACATTATATCGAATACTTACAAACTTTTTAAATTATTAATATGCACTTTTAACCGTTTTAAACACCGTCACTAACCTATTAATCTTTGGTTTTGTTTACTGTGTTTAAAAAATTTAATTAGTCCTGTAGCGGGGATTGAACCCACAACCTCCGCGTATAACCATATCAGCGGAACCAAAGATAAGTTATTGAAACTGGTCGTTAGTCTCCCACTTACATATACATAGGTACATGCATTCTCGTTTTGTGTAAAAGTTTTCCAGCCAATCTGATCCTGTCCTCATCAGACTCATTTAGCATCAACAGCGCCATTCCTCCCAATTTTACAAAAAGGGTATATTCGCGCGACCCTCTGTCAAAACAAAATGTCTACTTTTTATCGTGTTCACGCGGGGCTGCGAGCCGACAGGTTTTACTCAAGTACAGATTAAAAATGCTTCGCTGACTATTATTAGAGTGATCGATATATTTATCGAACGAGTGACAATAAATAGCAACATTGTTTTTATAAATTGATACTTTATCATAACTTCTGTCATTGACAATAAACTCAGCAGGGATCAATAAAGATCTAAGTACCACAAAAAGTTAATCACCCTAAATAAGTATTTAAGTACCTAAAGTACGAGTGGGTATGAAGTCTTAGCACAGGTCGTAGTCGTACACTACACAACTTATCGTATACGTATTAATAAAATACTCAATTCTTAACATTTCACACGACGTCATCTAGCCCAAAAGTAAGCAGAACTTGTATTATGTTAATATAACAGATATACTAAATATCTACAGTTTTTATACATACTTAATTATTATGTATGTATGCATTGTAAAACATCCAGATACGAGACAAATATTTGCCCCGTCGGCGTCGTCGCAAAAATCGAACCCGAAACCCTTCTGTGTTTCAGACTGGACTCCCACTGCGCTACAAAGCTCGTCATGGCCCTGTCCTCTCTAATGTAATGACTTATTATAAAAGTCTTTCCTTTTAAAAAAATCGCATGCTTCTGAAAATATCGCAGAGCTTACATAATAGCACCCCTGGCGTGTAACTTACACCGTCACTAATGAACGCCAGATTTTTTTTCGATTTTCATCTAAAACAAAGGGGATATTTTGGCAGACAGGTATGAAGTCGGAACGATGTATTGCTGCAGGTCTACGTTTATATATTGAACAATGTTTATATATAGGATACACTGGAAGGATTAGATAGGATACACTGGAAGAGGTAGGCCTAAGAAAAGATGGATGGACTGTGTGTGTGCAGATATGTGTGTGAAAGGAGTGAGTACTGAGATGACGAGCGATAGAGGGAAATGGAAGAGAGAAACGTGTTGTGCCGACCCCACTTAATGGGATAAGGGCAAGGAGATGATGATGATGATGATGTTTATACTTTATACCCGCTATCCCACAACAACCTTGTATCAAGACTCTAAGTTCCTTACGGTAAGACAACTCTTTGTGCTCCAAACTATTCTTCGCCTTCACCCATCTACCCACTTTGACCCAAAACTTAAAGCAAAGAAACGTAGATCTGGTCGTGTCTGCGTGGTAGACAAGCACAGAACTAAATTTTACAAACGCTTCTTCCCCATCATCGCCCCTCTATTATATAATCGCATAAATAAAAGCCTTAACATTTATCACCTTAATACTTTCAAGCTCAAAAAAGAACTCACTGAATGGCTACACCAATTAGACTACCAAAGCACCGAAAAACTTATAGTATTCCATGAATAAAACATTAGTTACCTACAACCTATTGATACCTAACCTAACCTATTAATTAATGAAAGGCTTACCTACATACTTGTTTTTCACCAACACACACATTCATAATACATGGCTTTACACCATGGCTTACACACCTGTTACTGATAAGCACGTATACACACACACACACACACACACACACACACTCACACACACACACACACACACACACACACACACACACACACATACATAATCACTCATTCTCACACACACAGACTCTCTCACACACATATATATATATACACACACACACACACCCTCATTAACTTCTAAAATAAAGTCGCATTGGCAGTTTATTATATTTTATTTTTAAGCAAATTAGTCATAGTTAACTTTGCCTACTACTGTATGTTCGCTGAATGTCCACAGTAGCTATGCTCAAGTGACCTAGATGTATAGGCGTTGAAAATGAGCCCGTCTCCTGAGACACAGTTTATACTAGTTCGGGAGGCGGAGCAAGTTTGACACGAGCACCGTCGGCGCGTCATGAGCATAGCTACTGTTCCCACTTAGTTTTAAGCAGGCCGTCTGGAAGAAATCGCATAGTCGATAAGACGGCCTTTTGCAACAACTCTTATACTCTTGTACACTAACATAGTTTTAAGTTACTCTGTGTACCTAATTATAAGTGTTGCAATAAATTTCTTATTATTATTATTATTATTATACCTACCAGTAAATACGAAGAGTATGGGAGTGAATGATGCGAAAGATGTGTTGGAATAGTAGCAAAATTATCATTTAGTACTGAATAGGTTCAAATATACGGACGTCGTGTATAATTTCATTACAGTCTTCATAAAAGTTATTTAAAGTTCTTTTCATCTAGTCTATTTGACTATTTAGTTTTTTTGGGAATAGAAACGTCGGGAAATATAAAATAATAAGGTAAATACGTGATAAAGTCCCGTAATAATCATATAAATTAGTCTATTTGATTTATGCATACCTACACAATATTTTAAAGATGTTTATAGTTATATCTATACAAAATTACTTTATATCCAAAGATCGCATTCCAACAGACTTCTAGCAACCCATTCAATAAAATGCAACTCGATTCAATACGTTTTCGTTTTCAAACGAAGGACAGTCATATTCTGAAATACTGAATCGTCATCAGAATATTATTCTCAATTTCCCTCAGCAATACATTTTCGCATACGATTACGCAAACCCCGTTTTGATCGACAGTGGCCTTAAAGGCGCGGCCCCACCGCGGTGCACGCTGTGCACGGCCACGCGGCGCATTTTAGCTGCGGGTATTCATTTGTTTGACAACGTGGGTCTACGTTTCCACTGGAGTACCTACACGAAGACCCACGACTATGTTTAGCGTGGCACGGCGCACGGAGAGTGACAACGTGTATGACTGACAACTGCTCTGCGATAACCGAGCTGTACAGTACATAGTCGTGGGTCTTATTCGTGTACTCCAGTGGAAACGTTGACAGCGTTGAGCTATGTTCCGCCTATTCGAGCCAGCCACGCTTGTATCAATGACGTCAATTCATGCGTAGCCTCTCCGTGGGTTGCAGTGGACACCACCACATACATTTTCTTACAAAGCGAAGCTTAATACACGTGCGTAGCCTCTCCGTGCACCGCGGTGGGGCCGCGCCTTAAAGCGAAGGGAAATGGAATAGAAACATCGAATAGTGTCGTGGAAGCATAACTGTCTTTTCAATGTATTGATTTCTCATTTTTTTCCGATATTTATGAAACTTATCGCGGTATCTAATACCGTCGTTAGATTCTATTGGACCATAAAATATAACAGTTTACAATTTAAGCTGTCAATATAGACTTTTGACATGCTATAGAGCGATTTGGTGGACTTAACTGGTTTAAATGACGCACGTTGTTTTCCTGTTCTGTTGGCTTAAGGACGAACGGGAATATAATGAGGTTAGGTTCGTATGGTCTGGGTTGTAAAAAGTCTGTGAAAAAATGTATGGGTAAAAAAAAACTACGTAGTACCTATACACGTCTTATCAAAAATAAAATTGTATGAAAATGTATAACAATTACATTAGTACATCTTTTAATCTGAAGGTCGTTTATGTACTCAATTACCGACTGTGCATGAAAGTTTCGAAAAGTGTATCTACCTAAAGCGAATTTACACGATCCCAATTGGAATAAGTTGCGAGGAATCCCGTAATTTTTTGTTTTGAACAGGCTTGCAAATTGTCTCGTATGGACTGCTAACTTGATTTTGTTCAAGCAATTTCAAAAAAATCTTATTTTTTGAATTCAAATTTTTTCAGGGAGGTTTGATGTTTATTCCAAAAATTTTGGTCGCATCACATTTTAAGCAAAAATGCAATCTGTTTTTGTATTGTTTGAATTCATATTTTCTCAAAGAAGGGGCGTACATCCAAAGTCGTTCAGCAATAACAGATAGAAGTGAAGATGACAGCGGCACGTCTCGCCAACCCGGAATGTCTGGAGGAAAGCGTTGATTACGCTAAAGTAAATCACGCGAAGACATATTGCTAAGTGTGCCTGTTTGTCTATGGAATTGGCGGGTAATAAACACACATAGTTATATACATACAATACATAGTTTAAGTCTATGTGACTATAAAACATGTTTATAAACATGATTGCGGAGTTGACGTCCGGTGAGAGAAATTATCAGTTAATCTTTGAATTTTTATACAACATAGGTACAAACTAAATTCTTTAGCATTCTATGGCGTTAATATAAAATGTAGACGCTAAATTTTGAGAAAGAAAGAAAAAAAAATTTGTTTATTTCGTAGGACCTCAAGGATCACTCAAACACGTACAGTCTTATAAGCTAGGTGACTCTATTGCCTGTTCCAACACAACTCCCTACACCAGGGAAAGAACCTGGTAGTCTGGGCCTAGCTTTTTTTTAAAGCGATCCCTTAACAATCTAAATAGTCAAGCTTCAGTGAGTTAAATGTCCCTTTTCGTAAAATATATGAATATATATTTATAAAACAAGCTAGCCCGCGGGTTCTGTGGCCGCCCCAGGGGAATCGCAGCCCGTACGCGGGACGCAGCGGAACCCTGATTTATGCGGTACCCATATAAATGCAATCTGCTTAATTGCTGGAGCAGGCTAGTGGTGCCTCTTTTATTGCCATCAAATCAACCTTTTTTTCATCAAAAATATACATAAAAACATACATGAAGGATATGATCACGATAAGTCAATATTATGATCATTGATCACGTATAAAAGCAAGATAAATTAAAAAAAAAACATTTAAAAATTTCAAAAATGAAAATTTAAGTTTAAACTTTGTCATATTACGGAGTCACTGTAGGTATCTATACTCTCTATAAGGCATTTAAAATCGTTTTAAACTGTCTAAGTTCTAACTTCTGACTATAATAGGTGTGTCTCAATGTAGTTAATATCTAAGTAGTAACTATATCCATAATTACTCCTTCTCCGACAATTGAACATGTAATAACTAAACTATAAGTACCATAGTAATGATTAGTCGCTATATCCATGATATCGATATAAGTTAGTAACAATCGCCATCCCTACCGTATCGAAGAATCCTTGTTAGGTATCTACGTCGTGTGGGTCTTACCGCTTAAAGTAATAGTTTCAATTTGATCCTTAGCTTGAATAACTGCGAGGTGTTAATACCCGAGTGCTTGCCTTTCAATGGAATTAGCTTTACATTACTAGCAGGACACCCCGGCTTTGCACGGGTATATTAATGAAACTACCGGGATAAAATATAGCCTATAACCATCCCGACAGTCCATGCTGCACATCGTTGAAATATTTTTTTATTACTTACTACCATGGACGGAAGTAGTTAAGCTCTACTTTTTCAAAAAATCTATATACCTAATCCGTTTAGTCCATAAAACCCTCAGTTTGAGAAACGTCTTTAAAACGTAATAATTACTTAATCTAATTATATTTCAGTGTGCTTATCTAATATTAAACTAATAAACTCCGCAGTCACATTATACATAATCCTACTACTATTATATCACTACAATTTTCATAAATAGGGATATATAAATGACATCCAAATGTTATTTGAAATAGTGAGTAAAATGGCGGTATCATCGGAAGGATATACTGGATTTAGAGACGCTTAAAATATTACACCGATCTGTATTGCCCGTTGGTCTAGCTAGAGCAAGCGCTTAAGCGGGAAAATGAATATTATGAACTCATTTATTTTTAGACTTTCTTATTCATTTCATCACAAAACGAATCTCATCGTTTTTTTTATAGAAAACTACGTCCCGGCTTCGCATGG
The DNA here is from genome assembly GCA_947086425.1 of Xanthorhoe spadicearia. Classification (NCBI taxonomy): domain Eukaryota; kingdom Metazoa; phylum Arthropoda; class Insecta; order Lepidoptera; family Geometridae; genus Xanthorhoe; species Xanthorhoe spadicearia. Next base: position 961,006 of record OX352212.1, read on the forward strand.
GTGTACAAATGAAACTACTGGGATAAAATATAGCCTATGTTACTCCCTGATAGTGAAGCTTTCATTCGATGAAATCAGTGAAAGAATTATTGAAATCAGTCCAGTAGCTTCGGAGGTATTAGGTAGATGTATGGAATATGGTGTATAAATTTACGAATTTATTTGATTACTTTGGCAAAAGGTCTCAGGGAAATAGAGTCGATTAAAATCAATTTGTTTATTTCACGACTGTAATTTTTATTGCAAACCGTACATATTTCATAAATTTATAAATGGTAATATTTTTTTCTTTAAAATAAAAGAGACTCCTAAGAAACCTTAGTGTTTAAAACCTTTTACCTTCTTACAAGTACTTAAATGGATTACAAGTAAAAAAATAATATAAACAGTATAAAAACTTATATATTATGTAGGTCAGAAAGTTGCAACTAAGCTCTGAGCTTATAACCTGATACCGGGAAAACGGCTCAGCGTGCGTCGCGACTCATGGGAAATCTTTTCGACGCCGACAAGGGTGGAGTCTGCGAGGGATTAACTCTAGTTTAATACGTCAATGTGGTCTAGTGTGGCTTTGCTACTAGCAGAGACTAGTAAGTTAGTTCGTTCGTTTGTATGAGCAAATGGTCAACTCTGGTGACGGAGTTTTTAGGCCACCTATAGGCCTCCGTTGTGGCTGGACGGGATACTGTAGTGCCTGGTTTGTTCATTATTTAATTCTCAAATAGACGTCATACGTAGGTATTCTCAAAAGATGCAAATATGGAATTAAATCTTAAGAATGCATTTTAAAGTCCTTTTTTCCTGATTATATTATACTAGCTGCGCCCCGCGGTTTCACCCGCGTAAGTCCCGTTCCCGTAAGAATATCGGGATAAAAGTGAAAGAATAACAAACATTCTCACAAACTTTCACATTTATAATATTAGTAGGATAGTAGGAAGTAGGATAGGATTCTTTTAAAAGTACTCTGTACTGCACCCAGTGACCTGACGAGTAGTTGCAGAAATGACCTCCTCAAAGTCACGCATTCTCAAGCGCTCTCTTAAAGTAGTTCACGCAACAGTTAGCGACATGAGAACCTCGCTGAGAGAGCATGCCTATGTCACTCAGGCCTTTACATTTTTACTAGATGATTAATACAGCGTTAGGAGGCAATCTTTGCCTACACTTAACGGAACACATAAGCTTGCCCAGCACCTAAACTATCCTCTCAGCATAGCCGGCCATATGCACAAGAAAGACAATGGTCAATACGTGTGGGGCTGACTCGTAGGTTTCCTCACGATTTTCATTCACAGTTTAAAACTTTTCGACACGAAAAGTCTATTGGTGCACGGCCGGATTCGATCCCACGACCTTCGGAATGAAATTCGCAGTACCAATCCACTAGGCCAACGCTATTGGCCTTTTTCATATTATATTTGTATTATACAAAAATAATTAAAAAAAAGTTAAAACCTTATGAATTACTTGTTAAATGTATTCCATAAGTGCTTTTGCAAGTGAAAAGTAAAGTTGTCACTATGATTGGTTCTGCCGTCACTCTCAGAATGAGCCCTAAGCCCCCAGCTCCCGAGAGCCCTGCAGCTGAGCCCTCGCACACGCTTGAACATAACCGCTTGTTTAGACATGCGGTGGAATGAGGACGGAGTATCAAGAGCTGGTTTATATAGCCTTCTGATAGACTATATTTTGTTATCGTGTCAAACCACACTTCGATATTTCATTAATAAAACATCTTACTAAAAGTTTCGGCTGTAGCTACCGTAAGAAATTATATGTTAAAGTTATTACATAAAATATATTATGTGTAGACTTTAATTAGGAGATTTATCGTTACTCGTTAGGTACAATAATGGATATCTAACTATTTTTCTGACCTACAAATTTTTTTATCATTTTTACTAAGAAAGACTTGAACTTGACTTGACTAAATTGCAAGAGATTATCAACAAGAAAAATGCTAAATCAGAAAAAAGCAGAGAATTTAATTAGGTAATCGAAATAAATAGCAGGCTTCAAACTTTTCCTTTTATCTAAATACCAACCAAACCATCAAGAATATAAGAATTATACTTTTTTAAACCAAAAGACACAGTGCACCGCAAATCTGATGTTTTCCGAAATATTTCCCTAAAGCCCCGGCCACACTAACAAGACACCACACGGGAGCTCATTACCGAGTTCGCGAGATCAAAAGGGCGTCTACTCTGTTTATTTGTGAACTGCAATGTGAACTAGGTTTTATTTCACCGTCTCGACGCTAACGACCACAGAGTTGGCGTTATATAAAGTCAAATTTGACAGGATAATCCAACTTCGAAACCATTTTGCGATGCCATTTATGAAGCTTTCTAAAAATACTTATTGTAGGCATATAAACAGGTACATACAGAATTCTAGATGTTTTCAAATTCTGTCAAAAGTGGTTTTGTAGCAGGCTGTGGCTTAACACACCTTTTTTAATGGCGGAAAAAAATAACTAAGAAATATCAAGTCTTAAGGCATTTATGAAAGAATTTTATGGAGTTTATCTAAGTCTGAATCTTTTTCAGCTTTACAAGTCTTTTGATGTATGGGGTTTTTAAAGGTCCTAGAAGCAGTATTCAACTGAAGACCAGTTTCAATGAGATATACTTTTTCTTGTTTGTGAACAGTGTGATAGATTTATGATAAGAAAAGTATTTTCAGACCTTTTGTGTAAGATGAAGCGTTGGTTGACTTGAACTCTTTCTTTGAAAAATTTAATACAAATACGAAAAAAACCTTATTTTTTATAGTTTTTGTCGTACGAGTCCTCGTACGACTAAGAATGGCGCCAGAAAGCACAAAGCCGGGATCAGTGGAAAGAGGGAAGTTAGGCCTTTGCCCTGCAGTGGGAAACATCAGGCTTATAATAATAATAATAATAATTTATAGTTACCTACCTAGATGAGACTTTTAAACCCAGTAATTTTTATTGGGACTTAAATACTAATTTATATTTTGTAGATATATTTCAGCGTAATGAGCATTATCAATGAAAACACGCTCGGAGCTAACTCAGCAAGTTACTATTTCATCGAAAAATATATGAAATTAGACCTGCCTGTGATGGCAATAATGTATATACATGTCAATAGAACGTAACGTATGTATAATCAATAGAACGTAAATAAATAATGAATAAAGTAGAATTGTACAATTGGCTTTTCATTAACCGACTTCAAAAGTCGATGATCATGTTTAACTGTATATGTTAAAATGTTTGATTGATTATAGGATTTACTACTTCAATCTCAATCAATATACCTCATGGTAGGAAATTTTGAGGTTATTCGATTGGCTATACCTACTGAATTTTGTTATGATCCCACTTCTAATACAGTATTATACAATGTATGTGATCGCAAATATTTCGGAGTAAAATCAAATTATCTATAGATTCAAAGTGATTAACTGCAAAACAGCATGTAGAATGTTTAAACAGCTTGTATCGTTAGGTCAAAACTACGTCACAACTCGATCACGACCCGCTTTAACATACAACTAGCAAATGTTTGTAGTTGTATAAAGCTATTTCACAACAGCAAATTAAAACAATGCAGTTTATTTGTGCTAAACGAAGTGGAATCAGCGCTTCCTCGTCAAGTTGGCAAAAACAGCGCTACACGACCTTAATCGAATTTCGTATACACGTGAACAATAAGAGCTATTACACACTAAGAGTTTTAAAGCGCGCTGTGGTAATGCGCGCTTTTATTTAGAACGGAAACGCGCGATCGCATGTGAACATCTTCGATCAACCTCCTTATTGTATAAGCCTTTACATCACTAAAAAATTATTTATACAGCATCAGCAGACAATCTTTGCCTACACTTTAAGGGATACTGTAGTGCCTGGGACATTGTTTAAATAGAATAGGCTTGCCCAGCACCTAAACTATCCCCTCGCTTAGCCAGCCATATCCACAGGAAAGACAACGGTCTACAGTTTCAGGAAATACACTATTTCACTTTCAAAACTATTGTGAATTGTACTAGACATTATATTTCGTGAGTAATTTCCCGGTGTTAACATCTAGTAAAGGCCTGAGTTCTTGCATCATCCGTAGTTTGCAAAAAGTTTCGCGTCATGCATAACCAGCTTTACACAAGGTATACGATGTGATTAATCGACCAGACGAAGTTGTATCTACAGCGTGTTCCGTTCTGCACTCAACAATGATGGATCACCCTGTGCAGTCCACTAGTTTACTTGAATACTCCCCGTCGTTTGTCACAGACTGCTCTACAGTTCGTGTAATGTTGAAAAGTTAAATCAAACTTGATATTTAGTTAGAGCGAAGCATGCGGCTACTATCTACAGCTATAGGTAGTATTTGTTCGTTCGCTCGTATGAGCAAGTGGTCAACTCTGTTGACGGAGTTTTGAGGCCGCCAAAAGGCCTCCGTAGTAGTATAAACACTTCACTTCTTCTTTATGGTTTTCTATGACTTTAAGTAGTTTGATCAGAAACCATATCACTTAGAGTTAGTCATTTACTTTAGATAACTGTCAAAAATCTAGACTTGAGCGAAGACTCAAGCCTGAGTGTAGACTCTATTAACCGTATTAACAATTTGAGATGTTCTTCTTCGTCAGGTTCGTAAAGACAAACATTGTATTCGATTAATAAACAATTTGTATTCGATTAATGCATTTGCAAAACATTTTCAAAGAATTTCTATCGTGTCTTGCTTACTGTCATGGGAATATGTTATCATTTCGTTTTGTTTTATCGACATTAGACAAATAGCTAGTCTTCAAACATTATCATATTGGAGAAGTCGTCCTAAGGGCGGTGCACACAGACCGTAATAAATCAGAAGGATGATTTAAGCGGTGTTCACACCATCCCTATTTTTATTCGCCGGCATATCATGCGCACACATCTACATATTTTGTACGTATCGTAAAGATTGTGTACAGGGATTTATAATCAAATGATATGCTATTCTATAAACTTAAAACAGACACAACAAAACAGCATACATTTACTCCCTTCCGCCTGCAACTTTTCTTGCATGCCACTAAAGTTTTTAAATATTTTAGGTATGTTAAAACTCGATCTTTATCTATTTCAAGTCAAACTTTATCTCTAACTTAGATTTTAATTATTAGTCGCATGATAAATAGATACTTGAGCGAAGGAAGACTCATACTTATCAATCTTAATTATTTTCGGCACGTTCTCTATGGAAACTGAGTTATGTATAACAGCATGAGTTACAATTCACGCTTAAGTAACTCTAAGTACGAGCCCTTTACAATGACATAAGAGAGAAAATCTTTCTCCAATACCTAGTAACTGACTCCTAGTAGCTGGTTATGCAACCCACCATCAAGTTGTATCGCCAATTTTCGGCGGCTTGATGCGGCATCCACTAAACTTGATGGTATGGCAAAATACAGTCCAGCAAGTATAACTTGGCGCGGCTGTGCGCCACTGTGCTCAATACCAATACCAGACAAAAATTGACGAATCGAAATCGAGACTTGCAATTGTCAACATGAATTTTCAATAAATTTTCAAGATGGCTGCTTTAGTTCCTCAAAACGCCACCGCCAACTTATACTGGTGGCACTGTAGTCGACTTGTCATGCACATCATTAGCCATACACCTCAAGTTTCCTGCACGCTGCAGAGTTACTTTTGCACATTTATTTATTTATTTATTATTCGGAAAACCAACAGCTACAATAGACAGTATTAGATACAATTATAGCTCCAGATAGCCAATTATATATACCATATCCACATTTTCTCAATGCCCTACATTATTCACTAACGAAATATAATGTACCCTCTTCGAATAATAAAGCGATAAGTAACGCCCGATGTCAACCGGTCAAGCTTTAATATCGAGCCATTTATTTAGTCATTCACAGCGCGGTGGACCTAGGCCTCTATTATTAATAACAATAACTTCTACGAGTATGTGTTGCACTGTTGACTTTCTATTTATCGTGTCTTCTCGTCGTATTAATACAATTTCTAGTACCAGGATGGTTTTCAAAGTGAAGTTTATCGGAAGGAAATTACTTACGTAAAAATATTGCTGATTTAGATATTGACAATGTTATGACTACTTACTTGTGGGTGCTTGTAGTTTAATACTTACTTAAGAAATAATCATAATTATGCTATATTGTAATCAAAGTTGACTATACATTTAATTATATTTATTAATCGGAGTTGTAGCACATTTTCGAGTAAAGTTGATGATGATGATGCTTCATCTTGGCTATTTGCTGTCCATCGATCCACGAGCAGTGGTGAGTTGTTTAAGCATTATACAAATAATAAATAGTTTTATACGGCATGTAAGCAAATAAGTATTCCGAGGCCCTACTACTAGCCTGTGGCTTTAATACCGATCGACGATCGAAACATATTAATAAGCATAAATTAGACACGGGTTCCGTCTGTATTCTGTGACACGGGTTCATAGTTTCATTTATCACTGCATTAGCAAATCTATGTAAAAACATAATGACGTGCGAATGTTTTATTGAAAAACACAAACCTTTACAAGATGATTTATTCAGCATCAGGAGGAAATCTTTGCCTACGCTTAACGGGACAATGTAGTGCCTGGAACAAGTGGGACATCGTTTTATTGAAATCACACTATAACCTGTTGTCAGACTTGAATGAAACTGGATGGAAATGTTGCTATGGTAGGTTCCGCAGGAGGAACTGTTAAGACTAGCTGCGCCCCGCGGTATCACCCGCGTAATTCCCGTTCCCGCGGGAATATCGTAATAAAAAGTAGCCTATGTCACTCTCCACCCCTTCAACTATCACCACTTAAAATAACGTCAATACGTCGCTCCGTTTTGCCGTGAAAGACGGACAAAGAGACAGACAGACAGACAGACACACACACTTTCCCATTTATAATATTAGGTACCTATGGATTATTATATTATATATAATAATAATAATAATAATGGATTATTATGAAGAAGTTTGGTTAAAGCACGTGGAAAGGAACAGTCCAAATATTATTTGGCAGATGCCGACTTGTGTGTGAGCAAATCCATCGTCATTTATTACAATTTATTTTACACCAATGGTAGTTCCCAATATAAACATGGTACTTTTGAATGCAAACAAGTTTTCAGACAAAAGTAGGGTGGATATTATGATGGTATTAATAGACATTAAAGATATATTATACCTAGTGTTAGAACTTTTATATTAGTTATTTGAATAATCAATATGGCACTGTTTACTACACAACACACGTTCTTGCAAAAGTTACGCGATGTTCGGTGACAATTTAGGTGACATAAACAGCTGAGTGCTTCCATGCTACAGAGGACCATGGACGTATATAAGGGGGGGGGTCCAGGGGGTCCGGACCCCCCCCTTAGCATACGGCGAAAAAAAAAATTTACAACAAAATGTGCAATGTGTGTATGTGGTAACAATGAAATGTGCTAGGTAAGTCAAGAACATTAAATAAAAGAGTACTCAATCTGTTTTTAGAATGAGACTTCAATCTGAAAACAAAGAAGCACAAAAACAGCACATGTAAACGTTGGTACTTTTACTTTTATTTTCTAATGGAATTTTATTTTAAATGGTCTTTGGAGACCTTTAAAACTCCATCAGACAACCTCTACGTACTTAGTTGAGGCCGACATCTACTTTTGACTTCTATCAAAATAATAATAACGCTTTTTCGCTAGCGTCTTTTCTCGAAAAATAAGAACCGAACGTTGCTTTTATCTTAAAAAATTTCGCTCGCTCCGCTCGCGTCGTTTTTGTAATAATAGGTAAGTACCGGTGGAAGAAAAAATAAGAACTGAATTAAAACGCTGCTTTTAAGTAAAAAAAAATTTCGCTCGCTACCTACGCTCGCGTCGTTTTTGTAATAATAGGTAAGTACCGGTGGAAGAAAAAATGAGAGCAGAATTAAAACGCTGCTTATAAGTAAAAAAAAATTTCGCTCGCTACGCTCGCGTAGTTTTCGTAATAAGTATCTAATAGGTAAGTACCGATGGAAGAAAAAATGGGAACCGAATTAAAACGCTGCTTTTAAGTAAAAAAAATTTCGCTCGCTACGCTCGCGTCCTTTGTACTACGACCAGCCCTAAACCAAACAAAACAACCATGCCTACAATTACAAAAAATTTCAGTAAAAGTCGGGGGGGGGGTGGTAAGGTAACTTTGATGCCTTGGACCCCCCCCATAGGAAAGCTATAGCTACGTCCGTGCAGAGGACTATATTTTTGTGTTTTAAAAATGTTTAACCATGATGGAGGCCTTTGGGCGGCCTATAAACTCCGACACCGGAGTAAGCATCCAGCTCACAAGAACCCAAAAGATAAGAACAGATAACTCCATATCTCGTCCCAGTATAAATCCGAATGATATCCACACCACCCATGAAATTCCACGTTTCATCCTGTTTACATTTGATTCGGCCGTAATTAATGATACGTGAAGCTTAATTTTAAAATTTATGATATGCGTTCCCGCGCGCGCTTTTACGCCATTGAAAATATTTCGTATATTGGATGCTAGGGAATATTTTATTTCAATAAAGATATTTTAATTAATGTGAATCATTATAGCATTTATAATGTAAATATACCTTTGATGTATGCTGTTTCTCGTGGTAATAGCTATCAACTGGACCGTTCACAGATGATTTCAAATTACTCGCAGAAATGATTTCGAACGGGATTTTATCGCGTAATTACCTTATTTTATTTGTTTCCCGACGTTTCAAAAGCGTTACAGCGTCGTGGTCACGGGCAGACTGATGTACTCGAGCTATCCGCCGCTAATTGAAGGTAGGATCTGATCTGAATGATTTAATATGTATACATTACTGATCACGAAAGTTAAAATGTTAACTCTCAGAAAATCAGGGATTGGAAAACTTACTCCTTTTTATTAAAATTGTGGTTGTTCCATAAAGCATTAACAGATTCATTATATTAGATATTAGGTAATCTAATATTTAAAAGGTTGCTTTATTTTTAGTTCACAGTTTTGGCCAATATTTTTCTACTCTGCCAATAATTGCCTAAGATCATCCCTTAATTTCAATGAAATCTGCCAATTTAATTTATTCTGAAAGTTTATTTATCAACTATCGCCAGGAACGAATCATGCAAGAATCAAATTGAAACCTTGCTCTTTTTGAAACCTATTTAATTTTAAAGCAACTTTAAACCAAACTTTAAAGCAGTGCCACATGAATGTACACATTCGATAAGATTTTGTTTTCACAACAAGTACTCCCAACTCCGCGCTCGTAGGGTTGCCACCATCTAACACTTAGAACAGCTGGATTATAATCAGTTAATGTTGTATAGTATAGACTAGCTGCGCCCCGCGGTTTCACAAGCGTAAGTCCCGTTTCCGCAGGAATATCGAGATAAAAAGTAGCCTATGTCACTCTCCATCTCTTCAACTATCACCACTTAAAAAATCACGGCAAATCGTGGCTTCGTTTTGCCGTGAAAGACGGACAAACAGACAGACAGACACATACACATTTCTATTTATAATATTAGTATGGAGGATTGTGTTAAAGCCTTTAAAAGTTCTTCATTTGACCGTAAAGTAAGTTTACTGGTCCAATATGCATATAGATTGGTATGTCTATTTCTTACGCGTAACAAATCTGCATATTATATTAGACGTGTAATACGTCGTCGCGAGTCCCGTTCATTCCTCATTTTGCTTCGTGAAAACCATCGATATCTTTTTAATCGACTTCAAAAACTGTTTTGTTCTTAAGTCATAGAAATAAAAGCTGTGAGGCCTTCAGGACTCAACCCGTGACAGTAAAATAGTCTTTGGGTATGAAATAAATAATTTGTAGATATATAGCCAGGATGTCGACAGATTGCACATTATCTTTTGGTTTCTGAAATCCATTGCATTATTCATAAAAACCACGCCGTGGCCGTGTCGTGCCAAATCAAGACATGGTTATTTGGAGAATAAGGCGGCTGGTAGCTATATGGTGCAATTAGTAAACCACAGACCGATTGCTTCAAATGTGCTACAAACTTATTATTACAAAACTAATGACATTCCCATTTGGTGACAGCCCTAGGGTCCGCTAGGGGTGCGTCGGGTCGTCGCCTCACCACTATTTATGGGTCAATTACCGCTTCTTAATTAAGACCATACCTCAACTAGATCTCAGCTTTTGCCAAGATTGCTTAAATAAATTTAAACTGGAGATTTCGGTAAAGCACTTGAGACGCCGCGATATCCACCGATTTCTCTTTAAACACACAAATAACTTGAAAACGCGGATTTTATGTTCTAAAGTGCATTTTAAATTATTTTGAAATGGCGAATTTATTAGTTTAAAATATTTAACAGATATTAATTCATGAAGACCGACATCAAGAAACACCTATTTCATAAATAAACATTTTTCTAAGGCTACAAAAAACATAGTACTATACTAGTAGTAAGGCTTGTCATGTGCCTTACAAAATTATTTTACTAGCTGAGGAATCAAACTGGAGCGCTACAGTACTAATCTTAACTTCCGTCTGTATTCTGTGACTGAGCTAAGAGATATATTCAAAAATCTAGCAGCTGAAATTGTCTAGGATATTTGAAGTTCTTTTTTTGAACTTTGAGTTGGCCACTTGCTCATACGAACGAACGAACGAAGCCTTTTTGAAGAACGCCTTTTAAAATAAATAAACACAAGAGTTCCTTTCTCGAACACATTTTCATTTATTACCCTCTAGAAGCGGGCATCATCATAACTCCTCGCAAACGAGTGTCTGCGTGTCCCGCGGCGGTCCACAGATTTATCTAGGAAATAATGTCTTCAGTATCGATTTTAAAGACGCTGGGACGTGGATGCGTCTTAAAACCTGCATCGCCGTGTTAATTCCACTGATAGGCAATAGAGTCACCTAGCTTATAAGACTGTTTAAGTGATCTTTAAGTGATGATGAAAATAAACACCTCTTTCTTTCTTTCATTCGATATTATAAAAGTGAAAGATTGTTTCGATTAGTGGATTTCTTGTTGGGCTTTTAAAGTCCAAGTTAAGCCACGACGAAGGGTTTCCGAATATACAGTTATTTACTTAGTTACGCAACAATTACTGAATGGATTTGTCTGAAACCTGAAACACATACATAATCTCATCTATAGATATATACTTTATCTATAGAGGTAGCGTTAAAAACAAACAGAATCTCATAGTTTTAAGATGTATATAGATACATCTTAAAACTATGAGATTCTGTTTGTTTTTAACGCTAAACACCGCAAATCATAGGATTTGCACATGATTTTAGGAAAAAAATACCTTTGACTTTGAACCTTAGCTTTGAACTTTAGTCTTATCCATAGAACTCTACCCGAGCAGTTTCAGCGAATGATAATTGCCACGTGTTTTCCAAGATTTATGGCTTAGCGACATCAGATTATATTACTACAAGTTTTAATATCAAACATGCTGTTTTCAGAAAAATTGAATAAATAAATATCATTGGACATTTCACACAGCGTCATCTAGTCTCAAGCTAAGCAACTTAATGCTTGTATTATGGTAACCAGATGAGTGACATATTACTGAGGTACTTATTACTAGCAATCGTTAATTAGCGCATTCAATTCTAACCACTGGCCACGTCGTCGTAGCCAAGCTAGTTGGTCTAGATGCAATGACAAATGTCAAACTGCTTTATCACACTATTAATCCGGTCAAAATAAACATTCCAGGTTACATTAATTCGCACCTGGCTGAAATTTGGCATGAATGTTGTGAACCCTATTACACACAATTTGTCAATTATCCACATCGATCCAACGTGTGGATTTTTTTTTATTCAAGGTCAAATGTTGCGAAAATCAGTTTTTTGAGTTTTCCGGCTAAATGGTAAGTTTTATCACAAAATTAGGTATGACAAAATTATTTATCATGCAATTATCTATAAAAATTGTACATACACTTTTTTTCCTAAGAATCACCATTTCGGAGATATAGCTATGCAAAATCTTGAAAAAGTTTTGTTACAAATAATATGCACACTATTGCACACGTTTCCGCGCCACCCGTGAGGCACCGTACATGGCGCGTTTTTAGGGTTTTGAAGTAAACAAGGAACCCTTATAGTTTCGGTCTGTCCGTACGCGTGTCCGTCCGTCCCTCCGCAGCTTTTCTCAGAGACTATTGATACTAGAAAACTATAATTTGGCAAGAACATACATATATATAATGCCGACAAAGTGGTAGCATAAAATCATAAAAATAGTTTTTTTTAAGGGTATCTCCCCTACATGTAAAGCGAGTGTGAAATTTTTTTTTGGCTTGTACTCCATAGTGTGGCATATCATTAGATAGGTCTTTTAAAAACCTTAGGGGGTTTCTAATATCATTTTTCAATGTAAACATTCGTTTGTGAAATATATAGCTTTAAAGTGTTATTTTATTTAACATTTTGCATCGCTATATCTCCGAAATGGCGATTCTCAGGAAAAAAGTGAATGAGCAATTTTTATAGACAATTGCATGATAAATACTTTTGTCTTACCTATTTTTATGATAAAACGTACCGTTTAGCTGGAAAACTCAGAAAACCGATTTTAGCAACATTTGACCTTGAATAACTTTTTTTCCACACGTTGGATTGATGTGGATAATTGAAAAATTATGTGTAATATGGTTTCCAACATTCATGCCAAATTTCAGCCAGGTGCGAATTAATGTAACCTTACCCCTATTTTTTATACTAATTTGACCGGACTATATGTTAAAGCAGGAGAGATAATTATGTAGTCGACGAGAAGATTTGCTATGTTGCGCATGTTAGGCACGCCTCGGGCTTAACGTCGAATTACTCGACGTACTCAGAACTCTTTCCTAGATAATAATATGCATGTTACAACACAAATTCACTTTAATAATGATAATGATGATGACACGGAAACCGCGGTAATTAAATTATACCAAAAAGGTTTTAATTCCTTTCGTGTAAACAAACTTTCCTACTTAGCATTAACACACAGTTTGTCCGTAAACTGTGGTTCCGTACGTTATTAATTAACGTGCGCTTCCTTCTTTTTAGGGTACCGCAACGTTTTGTGAATGTGTAAAATTATGTTGGGAGTGGTTTGTTAATGCATAAATGCATACAGTGCTCACCTTTTAATGTGGCACATTATAAAGATGAGGAACGATTATTACTAAAATAAATAAATAAAAAATTAAAAAATGTATATCCTTGGACATTCCACACAGCGTCATCTAGTCCCAAGCTAAACAACTTAAGGTTGTATTATGGTAACCAGATGACTAAATAAGTTACTTAGATACATTTCTTTTGTAAATACATACATATGGAAAACACCCAGATGATCATAATCATTATCATAATTGATGATGTTGATATTACTGTTATATATAAACTTATACTGAACCCATGATATACCACAGACTGTCCACACACACAACACACACACACACACCAACACACACACACACACACACAGACAGCTTCTACCAAGAGTCTCGCGTTCTTACATTAGCAAAACACACGGGACCCTAATTCTCGTCCCAGCTCTTCGCTATTGTTTCGAATGCATTCAAATGTCTATTGTTTGTGGAATTAGTTGTACATTGTTTACTTGCTCCTGCCCGTGGTTTGGCACGAACACAGTTGCCAACAGAATAAAAAAATATTCACGACTGTAAATTCATTTTCATATCTTAGGGCGATTTTTAGATACTTTTTGAAGATGTTCAAGGGTGTAATCAGATATTTAGAAACATATGTATGTGCTTCATGGTCATTGGACTAATGATACTGCGTTTTGTTTTTGTTAAAAAGACTATTCGTAGAAGGTCTACGATTTCGTAGAGGTGCCTACGGATTCGTAGAGGCTCCTACAACTATAGTGGAAATTACAAAAAAACAGAAATTCTGTACTCGCGTTAGTTCAAAAAGGGTCAACAAACGCAAGAGCACTTAATACCTCCGCTACAACTTATTAATACAAAAAGAACGAACGAACGATTAATTATGTATTTATCAAAGTATTTCTTAATCTTACTTACTTTCTGTACACCCCCACCATTCCTACTATCTCTTCGATTTCTTTCCATCCTAAGGTTGTCTGGCAGAAATCGCTTCTTAGCGATAAGACCGCCCATTGTACAATTATTTTAAGGATTTTTAGTGTATAAGTTCCTTTCTGTGTACAATAAAGTATTTCCATTCATTCATTCATTCATTCTTACATGTTCACAACTCACTACCACCCGCCGAGATATATGGATAGCAAAAACAAACTTTACGAGATAATTTCAAAGATACTTTTTAGAATGCAATATATCAACGCTAAAAAGTTCCTTTCAATTGTCGTCTAAAATGTGAAGTATTTAGTACGTATAAAAGATTGCAAAGAATCTGCGGGTACACTGACAAATAGAAGCGGGTGGAGGCAATACGTTAGCTCTATTCATGACTTTTTACTCTAGCGAGTTTTCTTCCAGACTGTACAGATGGTAACAGAATGAAGATAGCATTTTTGTTAAACGTAATACGGTTTTAAGAAATCTACACTACTAAATAACTTAGTAATTATTTTTTTAAGCTTGGCCAAGGCTTTTTTCTAATTAACTATTTTACTTTAGAATAATATTTGAATACTCTATGACGCATCGTTTCATTTGAAAACACGTTTTAGTAATCGCAAAAACGTGTTTTGAAAAATTCGTAGAGGGTCTACGATTTCGTAGAGGTGCCTACGGTTTCGTAGCTCTTTCTGCCGTGTCCGTCTTTTTTTATCAAGACGAGAGAGAGACCAACTAATGGACGACCTCTGTGGCGCAGTGGGCGAAAGCCCGCCAGAGAGGCGGAGGTCGCGGGTTCGATCCCCTCCAAACTATACGTCAGCGCCTTCGCTAACGTCAAAAGCAGTTCATAATAGGACCTTAACTGAATCACTTTGAATCACTTTTAAAGTCATAGTAAGCCTAAAGTACTTGTGTGCGCAACAGTACAAGCAACCACGAGGTGTTTCGCCGTCGCTACCTGAATTGAGTTTGCGAAGATTGATTCATGAGCTAGTTTTTTGTAAGGCTTCCGAAGACAATTTGTTTTTTCTTACAATTTGATTTTCTTTACCCAATTATTTGTATTTTGTGGTTTGTACACAATTTATCAGATGTGGTAGAACTACTATTACATAATGATTTAGCTTATTTAATACTAGCAAACATCAGACTATACTTAACATCAAATTAGTTTCATCTTAAATCAACATACAAAAATACTATTATTGTGTGTTATTGATAGGAAATGTATTTACAATACACCCTTTTTGCTGTTCTGCTATACACAGCATTTCACCTATAATGTAGGTATTCTTTTAATATTTTTTTGTACAAAAACTAAACTTATACATAAATAACTTACCTTGTATTTAATCTTGTAGCAGTTTTAAATTATAAATTCCAGTTTAAAGGCAGACGTTCTATCTCCCCTTCTATAACATCATATTCTTAAATATCGTCAGAAGTCATTTTCCGAGTAAAGAATAGTTTATTTATGTTATCTTCCAATTCATTTGAAGTGAAAAAGCGACAATGTCCGGTCGGACACAATAGTAGGTGTCGGGACGGGACAGGTCTAGTGATGTCACACACTATCGATTTTATAAATATCGATAGTTTTCATGTGGTTTTAAGTTTTGACAGTCTCTCAACACATAATAGTCTAAATACCTACATGTATTTAGACTATTATGTGCTGAGAGAGATTTTATCAATTACATTAGCTCTCATTAGATCCAATGAGAACAAATAGATAAGAAGTCACAGTCGTCAATGTACAGTTTTAACTCACTGATAGATCTGACCCAGCGTCAATATTTTGTTTATTTAAATGTACATGATTAAACAACATATAGTGTACTAAATAGTTACATAATATGTACTTAATTATATCGTGTGTCATTAGTCCTGACAAGTGTCATGCCACTACATCATTATTTCATATGAAACAAACACGATCACTTCGTGTCTCTGATGGTAATTAACAGCTGAAGCAAACTCTAGCGCTTTTTAAAGCATACTATTCCCTGCGGCTAAAAGAGCTAAGTAGAGTAAGCTCGATTCAGTAGAGTAGAGTGAAGTAGAGTAAGATCGAGATATAGTCCGTCATTAATACACATTAAGTACATCATTACACTATTTTTTATCTTACTCTACTATATTATGATTTATCGATAGTCCCCTGTCCCATCCCTAGAATTCGCGAGTTATTTTTGTTTTGTGCCGGCTTGCATGAATTGCCCGTCGCCGCCTCTTTCTGTCCTTTTCTTTGCCCATTTCACTTCCTATTTTCCTGACGCAGCGCGAAGAGCATCATTTTTAACAAACTTTAAAACATTTTGTATTACTTAAAAATTGCTAGAAAGTTTTAAGATCGAGAGTTTGTAATATGTTGGTTATTTAAAGGATCTCCATCCTAAACGGTTTTATAGGCTTTTTAAGCCTAGTTAGGCTATGCCATTAGATTTATAATTATAAAAGTTGAAGTTAATATAAGCTTGTGTCGGACTTTCTAGGGCCACATTAAGGGACCGCCACTTCAAACCCTTATCACGAAACCGCTCAGATGGTAACACCAGTGGTCACTCAATTGTATTGAAAGCTAAACTTCTTCAATCTATCTGTGAAGCTTCATAAAGTTCAAGTTCTAGGCACTCAGATTACCCTGTCTAGCCTGGTAAGTCTATCCGCCTGTGCTCGGCAGTGTAATCGAACAAAACAAATATCGTTTATCTGACAAAATAGCTGCCAACTACGCCCGATATACATTTCCATAATTTCCCTGGAGTCCGGACTAGACGGATCCACGGTATGGGAAACTCACCTTTAGTTGAAGGCAGGTAAGGAGTGGTTTGGTGTGGGGGAAGGCTTGCTAGTGTTCGACGTTGTGTAATCCTATAACGCTTAGAAGTAGTGAAGGTTTTCACCACTGTAGGTATCTCTTACCTCAAGTGTTTTATTCTTATGTATAAAATAATTGTATGTAAAGCCTATATTGATCCTTAATATTCTTAAAAATTTGTAATGTACAGTCTTAGTTCGTGACAATTTGCAGGGTTTTGTTCGTCTTTACTAAAATATAATATGTTTTCAATTTGTGCACTCTTATTCAAAACGAAAAATCATTTGTTAGTATGTAGCACAACAAAGATTACTGCAAAAAGCACATCAAACGAATTATCGCGTCGTTTATTTAAACATTTTCAAAGAGCTCGTTTTAAATTCATGAATTTCGTTTTGAAATAGCGTAGACTTGGAAAAAGTATAAGTTTTTCTGTAAAAGCAGAACAGAGGAGAAATCCAGCTTTGTTGCACTCGACTGTCAACTGTTTACTAATTAATGTTGCCCGCATGGCAACGCCGCAGGTGACCACCAACTAACCAGTTTTAGGGACTTATTCCGACTGTCTGGAATACCTGGATTAGGGGCACACGAGACCGACTTGTTTGGGGGATAGTTGTTAAGGTTGAGTGAAAAGGCTCGACTGTCAATTAGAAGGACGTGTATTCGAATCCAGGTGGAATTTAAAATAATATTATTTTTAGCTTGTTACCAGTTAGACTTGAATTTGGTAAAGTTTTTGTATCCGGTGACAGTTTTTATGGTTATAATGAGTTCTAAAGATTGAGTCAAAACTCAAAATCTCTTGAACGAAAGTGCTAAATCACATCAATGTGTTGTTGTTAACCAAGTAGGTAACTCCGTGATTAAAAACAAAACATCGTTATTTATAATCATTTGAATCACCTCGTCTTTCCAAGTCTACCTTCAAAAAGTTTGTAAAAAAAAAAGTGTAGGGAATTGTTTTGGAACAGGCAATAGAGTCAACTAGTTTTTAAGAATGTACTTTTTCGAGCGATCCTTGAGGTCCTATGAAATAAACATATTTTTCTTTCTTTCTTTCTTTCTTTGTTACATCATATTTTTGTCAAAAAATTAACTTTTAATCCAAGATATGGTCACCCTGTAGTTCTCCCGCACTCGTCGTACCGCTATGTTTTTTATTTGTAATTACTTGATGCGTTTCAGATTGGAATTAAATCTGTCGCCATGCTCTACCCCCATTAGGCGGCGTGAACATACGTTCGTAATAGTCGACGGGTTTGTTTACCTTCTGTATCTAACTTAGTATTTTAAACAAGCTAACTTACAGCTAGTTTCAAAAACCTACCTTTGGTTTTGGTTACTTGATGTTTGACACCTTTTTAAAGTAATGTCCACAGTGAGCTAAACCAGATAAAGATAGGTATTTAAAACTGGCTGTAAGTCAGCCACTAGCTTGTACATACAAAGCTCGAGGTTATACATAGGATAGATAGGTTATTGAGACAGGCGCTTAGAGTAGCGAAGTACGTTTTTGTGACTCATTCCTATTTTCCAATCTAGCTTTCCATCCTAGGTTGGATGCTGGGAAATAAATATGTCATCTTCCAAACTCTAAAGGATAGTGGGAGAAGGTATATTTTCTTCATTATTGTGTAGCGCGCAAGCAATAGGAATTGTACCTAACATAGGTTTTATTACTATACTAAATTTTTTGATTCGAGCTAATAGGAACAAAAAAAAACATACGTAATTGGTCGTCGAAAATAGTTGTCTTTCTCGTGATTGGCTAGAATGTCAAATCAATTCAATTGTCAAAAAAGTCAAAGTCAATTGTCAAATCTAGTCAAGAAAATTATTTTCGACGACCAATCACGTGCGCTTATTTTTCTTCCTATAAGCTCGTTTCAAGAAATATAGTAGGTATAGTTAGGCATTTGGCTATCATTACTTGAATTGTATTTCATGACTGGATAAAACATTGTTTGCTCATACTTTTGCTGCATAAGCACGTGTATGAACTTTGTTTACCTAATTTTGCGTCAGCATCTTTGTGCAATTTGACCAAAATTTAAAATATCAAATGTCAATTATTACACAAGTTTGTATGTGAAACATTGTATGTTGGTAATTTCATACCTACAAAACATAACATTAGCGATATTTACATAGTCATTCATAGCATCATCGCAAAGAAACATGTTCAAAGAATTTTTGAAATCGGCTGAGTAGTTTCGAAGGTTGTACCTCCGTCAAACAAACAAACTAAATTTACCTCTTTATGATATTAGTACCTATAGATATGCATTTTCATAGTAGAGACAGTACGAAGCAAGTACAGCCGAAAGCAAGGGCAGATCGTATAATAAGTTAGGTATATATAGGTATAATGTAAGTGGTGTATCGGTTAGAAAAATAATTTAAAAAAAAAGACGTGTATCACTCGGGGACTGCTGCGGTAAAGCTCACCTCCTTTAGGTGGCATGCAATAGCTTTACCGCGTTGCTGAACTGAAGTGACAAGCGTTAGGTTTTTTCGTTACGGAATTTCTGGATTCGGTCTCCACACTCAAGGCCCGCGATAGAAGCTATGCAATAGCTTAAAAATACTTTCATGTTGGTCATGCGATATCTTTACGAGCCGGATAAACACAAGCAATTCATTTACAAAGTCATCATCAGGAAGGGTGAGTCCCTTGAAATTCTGATTTGATTGCAGTAGTTGGTACCTCAGGATATGGGTCACCTAAATACCCGGGTAGGGTGAGCACGGGTACCCGATACCCTCAAATCACAATCCGAAAATCTTGTGTTCGAATAAAATAAATTGCTTCTTGGATGTAATGCAATCTTTGCCTTCAAGATATTCTCGGATTTTGATCTCTGAATATCGATTTAGTTTTCTCCATTTTATACAACCATTGATCATACAAATGTTTGATAGCTATGTACAACAGGATATAACAAAATATACTCGTATTAAGACCTACTTACCTATACATTTTAGCATAGACAAAGTAGAACTTTTACTTTGTCTATGCTAATGGTTTTAGTAAGACGTGCATAATACAATTTTAGCACGTTCTTTTTTAAAATTTCAGAAATCTATAGACAAATGTAATGGTGCTCCCACACTGCTGTTATATAATGTTAAGTAACGTTAGTAAACATTTGTTAGCTAACATTTAATCACAAAAGTTAAAAAATGTTTTCATGTTAGTAAATGTTAATTAACATTTTTGAACAAAATTTTGTTTGTAAACATTTAATACAGCTGACGGCGGGGTAGTAAACAGTAGTAAACACTTTCCATCAGTGTAGGAGCACTTATAACATATAACAGTTCCTAACAAAATGTAACAATTGACAACATTTGTTAGTAAATGTTTTAGTGTTCAAAAATGTTTATAAACATTTTGTAACAGCAGTGTGGGAGCACCATAACACAGCTATAGAAACAAAGATCTGTCTCTACTAAGATTTAAAACCATTCGTTTGAAGAATACGAAAATGGTATTAAATATCCCAAGACTCCTCTCCTTTAATCTGATTTATGGCACGTAATACATTAAAGTGGCTGAAATCCTGGTCACATTGACCAATCTCGAGTTTATTAAGCAGAACGTACCTATTAGCTTTCGTTTTGTTTCAGAACAACTGAATGCATTTTAAATGAGTAAAATTGCGGAAGTAGTTATAGTTTACCTACTTCTAAAGCTTGTTGGGTTTCTATGTGTTAATTCTGAAGAACCCAAAGACTATGCAGAAAACTTCAGAATTCTAAAAGAAAAAGTGATCCATAATCAGTTAGGTGTCGTAATAAGTATGTACTTAGATTGGAGGTAGGTTGTGGGTAACATATTTCATTTCTTTCTTTTCTAGAGCATAATTATAATTATTAGGTATGTTTACCATCTAATAAACGTGTGCTTTCACCTCACCTTCCCCTATGTCGCTGGTATGAATGGCTCAGTATAAATACACAGTACATAATCTACAGATATACTTACATCTGTCTCAGCAAGGGGTCCACAAACTGCGCACTGCAAGTGCCACGTGGCTAGTTCATTCACCCCGTAAATCTCACAGAAAATTCACATTTCCAACCTTATCTCAATAACTTTAAAGACTTAACAAGCAGTATTCCAAATTTTGACGAACTCTTTCAAAATCTAAACTCTACAGTTAGATACGCGATTCTAAACCATCATGTTAAAGCATAAGGTTTGTTTTTACCGCATTAATATCCTTGCACGAGCAGAGTTGGCATGCTTTAGGAAAAGTAGGTGTATTGTTTGGAACTAAGGGTTTTTGTTGATTGTAGATAGTGAATTTTGAAACTGCGTAGAACAGGATTATGAAGATGTAGGTCAGAATGAATTCGTGGGTCAGCTGTTGAGATGAGACGCATTAAAATGAAAGGTACCTTATTTACTGCCTGTAATTTTCGAATTCATTCTTCATCTCCTCAACCTACCAATAGAAAGAACTGTAATTTGGCAGCTTTATGATACGTCTATGAAGTCATTAATGTATAGATAAATCTGTGTGAGTAGGAACCAAACCTTGACTTGACCAAGTTTTTAGATTGTTAAATTCACTGTAAAAGTTAGGCACACACTTTTGTGTTCATATGTACCTACTTCGAATTCGAATCGAACTACCTTTTTTTGAAGTTAGATACCTAAGTGTGAACCTAAGATAAAATAATGCCTTGTAGTAAGTCGGTTCAAAATGTCCAAAAAATAAACGAAGTCAGATTTGAAGCGACTATCGCAAAGCGAATCACCACTTTATCAGTCACGTGTATAGTATCCATCCGGAAACAGCAAATACTTACCCAGTTGGAGTAGGCAGGCAAGCATGTTTGCCCAGTCTGCCGTAGACATGTTTACTACCTCCTGCAAATGTTTGCTTATTTATTTATGTGACAAATTTTTATTTTCGCTAGCTCGCCAAACGCTTTGAGGATGGTTGGAGTGTTTGATCGAACTCGGAGCTGGATAAATAATATTGTTAGAGGTTTTAGATAGGATTTTTTAAATAGACAAGTTTACTTAACCTGTCACCATTATTCCAGGCATCAATTCAAGGGAATTTAAGCAATATTTGCAGGAGAATAATATTAAACTAATTTTTACAGCTGTGAATACACCATTCTCAAACGGCTTAAATGAACGAGCAAATCAAACAATAGTAAATAAAATAAGATGTAAAATAAATGAGCAAAATAATAAGAGAACATGGACAACTGTGGCAAGAGATTGTATACAAAAATATAATGAAACAGATCACTCCGTTACAGGACCTATAACCAATAACTTTGACCATAGTATATTATAGGCTGTTTTTGGTGGTTATAGGTACGCCATCCTGTGGATATAACGATGCTGATTTCATCATTGCACATAGGATACGCCACTATGCAGGATGTTGGTTAAAACTAATTTTACCCACTGTAGGTAAGGTACCTACCTACTTAAGAATAAGAATAAGAATATATTTATTACAGAAAGATTTAACTTCATAACAAATCAGTTAGTTCATCTTATGTAGTATCAAAGCTGGTTAATACTTTTCGACCAACTTCAAAGAACGAGGTAGTTCTCAAACCAATGCTCTCAAAACAGTCAGAATTATTGTCTGATGTAAGACTTATTCTGGCTGATGCAGCTTGACTATCTCCAAGCATAGGTAAGTGCCACTTATTCCTATCCTGAGCCAGTCGAATTCAATGCCGCATTAGACCAACTTGCTGGTGTTTTGTGACCCACTTTTGATCACTGCCTACTCATAATGTGCATCAGCAATTAGCTCAGCGTAGTATTGTACGATGCTCCCTGAGCTATTTGCTCTCCGTGGCTATGAATACTGTCAAGTTCGTTTGATGTCGGCCGACTGATCGTTTAACTACAAAAATAGTACAATCCAAATGTCAAATCGCCAATCCATTGATATAGGGGCGCGCAAGCCCGCGCGCGCGGTAATCGCTTCCATTTTCAAATACCAAAGTTGACACGTAACTGACAACGGCCATTTATTATGACGTTTAGGGACAAAATACATTATTGTGAAAATAAGTGGTGAAAACGGCAATTAAAACTATACGAATTCCTGTAAATTATGCTTTTAAATTAATAAACGAACCGCCCAAGATGAAGACGTCTATGACGCGGAATAAGGGGCAAGTGTATAGTGTTGGGAACTACCTGATGACGGGCAGAGTGCTAGGGAAGGGACACTTCGCCAGAGTCGAGGAGGCCACTCACAGAATCATCGGAAAGAAAGTAAGTCGCCTTATTTGCACATGAACGACAGGATGTTCTAGGTTCCTCCAGACCTAGCTGTGCTACTCAAGCTGTGGAATGAAAGCTGAAATGGAAAAACAAACAGGCTACTTTAAGACATACGAACAAACAATGGGCTTCACTAATTGGAAATCGAATTGTTATTTATTTTAGTCCTAAAATTTGAAATAATAAACCGTAAAAAAAGGAAGTGATTAAGTAAAAAAACTTTTAAATGTGTATCACCATTTTTGTATAACTTTAAGTTTGGCATTTTCTGTCTTAAACAGGTATTAAAACAAAACTATTCTCTTAATTGAAATAAACCTCCTGAAATCTCAATCAAGTCGAGACGAGCGCGCCCCTTGAAGGCTTTTAGATCGTTTAAAGGCCTTCGACAAGGTACACCAACTTTATAGCCGTCATAAAGTCAAACTTAACAGGGTATATCACATGAAGATCATACCCAAACATACATACTTACTTATATCACCGCGCCTCTTTCCTGTTGTGTACACAGAGATCACATATTTAAACTTATAGCAATCTTGACACATTTGTTTCGTCTAACTCACTCTCATTAATGTTACCTAAATAAGTACCTATCATCTACTTGCTAGAATGACATTATGTAGGTATCAAAAGGTGCCCTATCGAGGAATCAATAACTAAGAGGAAGCCTTCACTCATCAGATATTAATATTCTATGTTCTGACTCAAAAAAAAGCTCAGGTTTTTGTGTGCGTTGTCAATAAAATAAACCTTTTCTAATAAGCTTTCATTCTTGTCAATAACTGATATAAGTAAATATAAATAGTAACAAGTTGAAGTTGAAAAGATAGAATGGACTCCTAAAATACTACATTTTGCAGGTGGCCATCAAGATAATCGACCTGACGTGCATAAAGGAGGAGTACGCGCGACGGAACCTGCACCGCGAGCCGCGGGTCATGGCGCGCCTGCGGCACCCTTGCATCGCTGCGCTCTACGAGACTATGATGGTGAGAACGGACATTTTAGCTTATTTACAAAGTATGTAGGTAAGTACCAACTGATCTACCTATATAGGTACTAAATTTTCCTTCTATGTATTTAGTTAGCCTATGCAGGGGAGAGCTTAGAGATCGCGAGCTTTTTAACATTTTTTGAACCTGTCTCTTGCAACTGAATTGTAAGCTAGTTTCGGGTTCCGAGGCCGTCGAACTGTAGCAAAGCTTACTTAAACTGCTTGATCAAGCAGCATGAGGGACACACTTAAAACTTCAAGTCCAAAACTTTAACAAGCTCTACAATACTACGATTATTCATTATGCAAATCTGCATGGCGCAAGCTGCTTGGCCATTTCGTATCCTTATGCATGATGTAAGAGAATGACACTTGCATTACCCACTTAACAGTATTCTAGCTTCTGTCATCATCACTTTTCTGTCATAACCTCTATTAAAGAACATGAAAACATATTAATTAACGAAGACATGTTGGGCCGACCCCACCTAGTGTGGGATAAGGGCAAGGAAATGATGATGATGATGAACCTCTGTTGTCAATAGAAAGGAAAGTACAGGCAATAGAGTCACCTAGCTAAGAGTACACTATGAAGAGATCCTTGAACTACAAAATGAACACATATTTTTTTTCTTTCTTTCTTTCTTTCTGTCAGCACGGTCCCCGTCTGTACGTGGTGATGGAGGCGGCATGCGGCGGCGACCTGTGCGCTCACGTGCTGGCGGCGCGGGCGGCCGGACCCACGGGGGTGTCCCGGGGCTTGCCCGAGACGCGGGCGCGGTCGCTGTCAGCGCAACTAGTGTCGGCCGTCAAGCATATGCATGCGAGGGGTGTTGTGCATAGGTCAGTAACGAACGAAAATAACAATGAATGTCGCGGGCAAGACCCATGGGGGGGACCGAGGCTTGCCCGAGACGCGGGCGCGGTCGCTGTCAGCGCAGCTAGTGTCGGTCGTCAAGCATATGCATGCGAGGGGTGTTGTGCATAGGTCAGTAACGGACGAAACTAACAACGAATGTCGCGGGCAAGACCCATGGGGGGGACCGAGGCTTGCCTGAAACGCGGGCGCGGTCGCTGTCAGCGCAACTAGTGTCGGCCGTCAAGCATATGCATGCGAGGGGTGTTGTGCATAGGTCAGTAATGAACAACGAAAGTCAGGTGGCAGCGAAGCCCACAAGGGGGTCCCCTCTCTATTTTTAAACCAGATTCAGTTTTCATTTCACAATGTGGAATAATTTTCTTAAAACCTTTAAAACTTTGCTTATCTTAGTAATTCGTGAATTATTTCATCGGCAGAGATCTCAAAATGGAAAACATCATGCTGGACGGTACGAAACAGTTCATCAAAATTGTTGGTAAGCTTACCTACTCAATTAAAAGACAATTTTAACTAAAGTAGACCTAGCATTTGTGCTATAAACCTATTAAATACCTCTCAATGTTTCATTCTTTTAGAAAGATTTTATACCTAAGTAGATAGTGTTTGATTTTATGACTCACGTCCACGATAGTAACGAATAAGTTGTGCTGATGACGGAGTTTTTAGGCCGTCACAGCTTAACGGCAAGTGTCGTATTATCTGTTTATTTCGCTGCATCGCTATAATATCATAAACACCTATTGCTTGATATTCAAAGCGCCCTATGTAGATATATCATATCTTTATAATATCTTTCGGTTTCAGATTTCGGTCTCTCCAACATATGGAGCGCATGCGGCGGGCTGCGTACTCCATGCGGCTCTCTGGAGTACGCGGCGCCCGAGCTGTTCCTTGACGGACGCCGCTACGGACCCGAGGTCGACCTCTGGAGCGTGTGAGTTTAGCTTTACTTTAATAAAATAAATAAATAAATATCCTTGGACATTCCACACAGCGTCATCTAGTCCCAAGCTGAGCAACTTAATGCCTGTGTTATGGTAACCAAATGACTGATATAATATTTAGATACATTTTTTTTGTAAATACATAGATACATACATATTATCGATAGAAAACACCCAGACACTTTATGCTTACGCACGATTCTTCTCACATCAAGTAAAGTTGCTTGCTTGTTAGGCTAAGTAAAGTTGCGTATTGACGGTACCTAAGTCGTTCCCGAACGCACACCATATCAAAGGGTCGTGTAGCCGAGTAGTAAGGCAGTTTGGCTTACCCCCGGTTCCTATAACCAACTAACGGATGTCCGTAGGACTTTCGCCATAGCAACGTTGTTATCTGTCAAAAAATTTCATACATTTTATGTTGAAATAACAACGTTGCTATGGTGATGGACCTACGGACATCCGTACGTTAGTTATAGCAACCGGGGGTTAGTGACGATCGCTTGTATCTAGCAGATTTGAATCCTGTCGAAGCCATAAACCTTTAGTAGGATTTCTAAGGGTCTTCAAAGATTGATTTGACCACTAATTAATTCGTTTTGGAGATGATCGGCATTCGAGAAACCGGCTGTAAAACTACTATACTTCATTTCTTGAAGCGAGCTAATAGGAAGATAAAATAAACCCACGTAATTGGTTGTTGAAAATAATTGCCTTTCTTGTGATTGGCTAGATTATCAAATCAATTGTCAATTGTCAAATCTAGCCAATCACGAGAAAGATAATTATTTTCAACGACCAATCACGTGTGTTTATTTTTTTTTCTATTAGCTCGTTTCAATAAATGAAGTATAGATTATTAAACTTAGCCTCTTTTTCAGAGGCGTGATTGTTTACGGCATGGTGACGGGTTCTCTTCCATTCGGCGGTGCGGGGGGTACTGGGGGCGCGGGGGGAGCGGGGGGCACTGGAGGGGGGTGCGGCGCGGGGGAGGGGACGGGACGGTCGCGCCCGCAGCTGAGGGCCGCCATTAGCAAGGGGTTCTCGAGGAAGCATCGCGCAGCACTAGCTGCTTTGTCGCCAGGTTTGTGTCTTCAGAGATGTATTTAAAACTTAGGTAGGTAGGTAGTAAGTACCTACTGGTAAATGAGCTTGTCAGTCTGGTGTGGCGGTAATGCTATGTTCAGATGTACGGCGTGCAGCCTGGCGGGCTGCCTGGCGAGCTGCGCGGCATGCAGCCCGTGCTCGGCGCCCGCGAAAATTCAAACTGTTCACATGCACGCAGGCGTGTCAGTCAGTGCTAGCATGTCGGGCAGCGAGGATCTCGATGTTGTTGCTGCCTTAACCTTTGGCTTAACTTATTTTTATTGGAAAAAGAAACAAAATGATAAACGATTCGTTTGACCATTCGACCATGTTAGCAACGGACGTCCACTCGTCACGAAAGCGCGAGAGAGACTGACTGCACGCGCGCATGTGAACAGTCACCGGGCGCCCGCGCATTCATCCTTTGAACTTTGCCCAAAAACCGCCACTCGCCCGGTTTGCGGCAGTCACGTTCACGGGCGCGTTCACGGGCTCGGGCGTACCGTTTACACGCGCGTGCACGTGAATGTGCCCGTTGAATGTCTAGTTGCACGCGCGCGTGTGAACGTACTATAAGAGAGAATCGATGTGAAGTGCATTTCAATACTACCTTAATACCAGCGCTATCGTCGGTCGTGAGCGATTGGCAATCTGCCAATAAGTGATCGTTTAACAGCAAGTAGGTTCATTATTTTGATGAAAATGTAATTGACCATAAGGTCAATATTGAAAGAACTTATCGGCCTACTGTTTTTCGAAAGCATATCACAAATACAAAATTAAATAAGGGTTTATGTTTAAGAAAGTAAATCAAAGAAGCTTTCTCTTAACAGTATTTATTTTAACTTACATTATGACAATTCTTAGGTAAAAAAATAACAGATGATGTGTCTTAAATGGTGGTTGATGAACTCTGTACCTGATTTTAGATCTCCAATCACCCACCGGTTGAACCAAAAATCCTGAAAAGATAAACAAATGTTAATTCCATTTTTCTAGTTTCGAAAGCACATTTTTGTCGAAAATGGTTCAGAGTAAGTTCATTCATTTGATTTCATTTCATTAAATTCAGTTAATTTCATTTCATTAAATTTTCATTTATTTATTTATTTCTCTCACAAACAACATAAGGTAATATTAATAAACATAATATATAAGTACCTACATGAAAAAGAAGTTAAAAAAAAGTAGGTATATCGACAATATTTTTACGTGAGTAATGTCCCGTGTGATTATAATAATGAGGAGTAATTTGTTCAGATGAAGAGTGAATCATTCATTTCAGAGTGCAAAGTGTTCGTGCAACAACTCCTAGAGCCTAACGTGGAGGTTCGTATGAAGATAGAGGAGGCGGCGAGACATCGCTGGCTGCGGCGGCCCGGGATGCGGCTTCAGACTCATCCGTTAGCTGACGTTGAGATCAAAAGCAGCCGCGCGGTGGGTACTCAAAAAAAAACTCAGGCCTTTGCATCTATAGTAGATGATTTATACAGCGTCAGGAGGCAATCTTTGCCTACACTTAACGGGACACTAGTGCATGGGGCATTGTTGAGATGGAATAGGCTTAGTACTCAGAAACTCCTTACATTATTATAATCACACGGGTTACTCGTCACGCGCCGAGCAATACGTCGCTCGCAGTGTGAGACGCGCCCGCGAGGAGTGACCACACTCATACCCAGATGAAGATCTCCGGAAGAATCGAAACATTGCTGGCTGCGCCGGCCTGTGCTGCGGCTTTAAACTCATCCGTTAGCTGACGTTGAGGACAAGAGCGTCAGCCGAGCGGTACTTACGAAAACCAGTCTTATCATCCCAATACTATACAAGTTGTTCGTTCGTTCGTCTGAGCAGGTGGCTAACTCTGGTAACGGAGTTTTTAGGCCGCATAAAGGCCTCCGTCATGGCTTAACGACTTTAAAAGCAGGGACCGACAATTTAAAGTGCCTTCCGAAGTGACCGCGCACAATTTTGCTTAACTTCGACGATCTATCAAGAACGTTAGCAAGCTTCGCCACGAGCGCTTTTCAAAAGTATGGATGTTTTGTTGCGCTTTCACGCAAAAACTAGTGAACGGATTTGACTGATCGAAAACTTTTTCAAACAGTTCTTCTCCTTTCAGATTGCCCGACAAATCTCAGAATTATCCGGCCAAAGTCTCACAGATGTGGTGGCAGAGCTCAAATCAGAGCCCTACGGCAGCGTCGGCGGAATGTACAACATCAAAATCCACACAACCCAAATCCAACACGCTGGATCAGACATGCTATGGACTAACTCTCCCGACACGCAGCCTAGACCCCTCTCCCCTCCAGTGTATCACCCCCACACCGCCTCGATCTACAAGAATTTTTCATCACCCCAAACCATAAACTCTACAGCGTACAGACAAGACTCCCCTTCAACGCCGAACAAACCTTTTAAACCAAATCTACAGTCCAGCACAACTTACAAACCAACGCAAACTTCTTACAAGCCCACTAACACTCCAATGGCTACATCCCTTGCTGGCAAGAACTCACAACCGACAAACATACCTTCGTACAATCAGTGTCCTCAAACATACAAGAGTCCTAGCGTCCAATCTTCCACAACTCACAGGCCACTTATGACTCCTACCTATAAGAGCTTGCCATCTTCCCCTGCTTACAATCAGCCTTCATTCCATCCAGTGTCCTCAAAGCCCCGCGTAGTAAACCGACCGTTAACAGTTCGCAAGCCTCTATACAAGGTTCATGACAACGGTGATTGTGAGCCTCGCTTGCAAAGCATCGATGAACATTCGAAGCTTGATGTGCATGACAAGTATGCAAGAGGCAAGATAAGGACTGATGAGGAGAGGTCGAAACTGCGCAGTTGTCCGGAACGCACGGAGCGCAGGGCCGAGTTTTATAGAAGAGCTGGCGATGGATTGCCTAGGTGAGAGTTCCATCATCATTCTCCTGCCCTTATCCCACGCTAAGTGATCGTCACAAGATTATTTGTTCTTCCACTCATCTCGATCTTTCGTAAACTCTGAATTCACTCCTCAAATTCATTTCCTCTTTCAAACATACAGCCTTCTTTTACATTGGGATGGGAACAAATTAGTGACTCTAAAAGATCTGGTAAAAAGTACCCGTGTGAAAGAGTTATTATGATATAATAACTCATCAACTCTAACAGCAACAAGGAATAACAAAATGCTTTCTTGGTAAAAACTACCAAATGAATACATATTATTTTAGCCCAATAATTAATGTTACAGTTGGCGAGCCTCAGGAGTCACCACTACCGCGTCAGCGAGAATTCTTCTGCAGAGCAACGCTACGACTATCAAACGGGCATCTTTAGGGTAAATAACCAAAAATATTCTCTACTAAATATTGCCTTTGTGAATTACTTAAGTCTATTGAACTTGACAACTGAACTAATGGGAATGGACTTTGACACTTATTTGAACGAATGGACTTTAACACTTATTTCAACAAGTTGTTTAATCCCCGGTTCCTATAACAAACTAACGGACGTCCGTAGGACTTGCGCCATAGCAACGTTGTTATCTGTCAAAAAGTTTCATACATTTTATGTTGAAATAACAACGTTGCTATGGTGATGGACCTACGAACATCCGTTAGTTTGTTATAGGAACCGGGGGTAAGTGGCACTAACAACCGAGTGCTTCCGTGCTTCGGAGGGCACGATAAATTGTCGGTTTTGGCTTAATGTTATGACGAAGGCTTTTAGGCGGCCAAAAATTTCGTCACCATAGTCGAACTTAAAGTTCCGTGTCGGGTCCAAATTTTTCTAACAGAGAGGCCATTAAGTCATTAAAGTCATTAAAGTCATTTATTTGGTCAACACATTTACACGTCACAGAGGTGTGCTTGTATTATGTTGATTCGTTTGCAGATATGTGAAAATAGTCTATGTTATCATACATTATTGTGTTACAGAAACATAGTGAGTCCGCATTCATCGACAAACAGTCATTGCAAGAGCGACAGAGCGGTACCGGTAAGTGTGTTAGTGACATGCATTACTGATACAGTATTTAGTCTTTCATGGTGTTTTGTTTAGTCTTTTTTAATTTGATTTATTCAAATGAGAAAGGTTTTTTTTTGTAATTTAAATTTATTCTACAACTTAAAACATAAATTGGTCACATCACCAGCATAAAAGTAACAAATCATTAGAGCCACCCGTCACCCACTCCGCACCGCATCGCTCGGTGAAATTAGCGGCTCGCACGCTTGCCTTGCGTTGATTGAGCGCTGCCTGCGTTTACGGACCAATCCGCGGAAAGTCCACTAGTTGACCGCGCGACGAGGCGGTGCGAGGTGGTTCTAATGAGCTGCAACCTTTATTCTTGGTTTTTTAGTCTTTAATATGAATTGTATATGAAGTGAATGTTTGGTCGTAGGTTGGATGGTACTCGAGAAGCACAAACAAGGAATCCACACCTCTTCAAAGACTCCGTCGCACCGCACCGATCAAATGATAAACGTTTTTTGATAATACTTTTATTTGTATTCATTTTATTGGGCCAGTTGTTCACTGCCCAAGATTTGGAAGAAAATTTCTGTGTCTTTACAAAAGTATGCTATTAAGTACTTCGATATTTTTTTAATGTTAAGACTAGATTTAGTTAGGTATGATCAAATGAGTTTTTTTTTATTGGAAATTGTGTAAAAAGTTCATTTGTTAAAGGAAACATTTTTTCCCCATTCGAATGGTAATGAAACATGCATTTTTGAAAGATTTTTGTTTTTTTGCGCAGAGTATGGCCTTATAGGCCAGTCGTTTTAGCAATTCACCTCGGAATCCGAGATACCCAGCTGGAAAGTCAGTAAATAGTTGCTTAATGACACCCTACAAGTTGTCTCAAAACCTACATATGGTAGCGTGTGCGCAACTATTAAATTTCAAGGTCAAAAAGTCACAAAAATCGGTTTTTGGTAGATATCTCATTTCCTATTGGTTTTTTGATATTTGTATGTTTTCCAATATTGTAGAATACACAATTCTCTACAAATTTTGTATAACAATTTTTTTTATACGGTGAACCGTTTTCGAGACAGAGGGCGGAGAGCGCGCGGTCGGTCGCAGCATCACTTGGTGCCTCCGGTCGAAAATACGCCATATAGGTATAGGTATATAGGCTATAATCTAGTTGATGAACTATCGATAAATCAATGATTATAAATATTTGTCAATTTTTATTAACTACTAGCTACGCCCCGCGGTTTCACACGCGTAAGTCCCGTTTCCGCGGGAATATCGGGATAAAAAGTATCTTATGTGTTAATACAAGGTATTACCTAATACATACCAAATTTCAACCAATTCGGTCCAGCCGTTTTTGCGTGAAAGAATAACATACATACATCCATTCTTACAAACTTTTACATTTACAATAATTAGTAGCAAGAAGCATTGTAGGAAGTATGATAGGATTATACTATAGCACTCTCCGCCCGCGGCCTCTCGACCGGAGGCACCGGTTGACCTGAAATGATGCTGTTTGTGCCGCGCGCTCTCCGCCCTCTATCTCGAAAACGGTTCACCGTATAAAAAAAATTGTTATACAAAATTTGTAGAGAATTGTGTATTCTACAATATTGGAAAACATACAAATATCAAAAAACCAATAGGAAATGAGATATCTACCAAAAACCGATTTTTGTGACTTTTTGACCTTGAAATTTAATAGTTGCGCACACGCTACCATATGTAGGTTTTGAGACAACTTGTAGGGTGTCATTAAGCAACTATTTACTGACTTTCCAGCTGGGTATCTCGCATTCCGAGATTCTTACCTAATTTAAGCTAAGATGACTGGCCTATTAGAATTTTGACACACTAGATGGAAATCGGATCGTCCGTGATTATCGGTCCTGGTTACTCACGGTCAGTGTTTGGGCATGTTGTACACTCACGGTCAGTGTTTGGGCATGTTGTACACTCACGGTCAGTGTTCGGGCATGTTGTACACTCACGGTCAGTGTTTGGGCATGTTGTACACTCACGGTCAGTGTTCGGGCATGTTGTACACTCACGGTCAGTGTTCGGGCATGTTGTACACTCACGGTCAGTGTTTGGGCATGTTGTACACTCACGGTCAGTGTCTGTGCTCGCGCGTGTATACTCGCGGTCAGTGTTTGGGCACGTGCGTGGGATGCGCCATGGGTGCTAGCCGCAGGTGCGCGGTGCGCGGGCGCGGGGGGGGGCCGGCGCCGCCGCCGCCGCAACGGAACACGCCTGCGCACTTCCACGCACCGAGATATTGCACTGAAACAATACGCGTCACGTATAAAGAACGCTGAAACAATACGCGTCACGTAAACAGAACGCTGAAACAGTACGTGTCACATATAAAGAATACTGAGGGTAAGTTTCGACGGTATGTTTGCGCATGCTGGTCACGGATTTTCATATAAAATTGGATGGCTACTTCCATTTGTCATGGTTTATCATGGTTACAAAAAACGAGCGGTGGTGCGTAGCCAGCTTGGCTTTCGCGGCGGAATTTCCGCCAAGTGTTTACTTTGAAAGAAAGAAAGAAAGAAAAATATGTTTATTACGTAGGACCTCAAGGATCACTCAAAATCGTACATTCTTAAAAGCTAGGTGACTCTATTGCCTGTTCCAAAACTTACTGGTCCAAGTGCGTACAGCAGCATCATCCCCCGACGAGGCCAGCAACGTGCCGCAAGTGTTCCAAGCGACGCGCCACACGCACGACGCGTGGTCCTCGAACGGAAGCGACCCCGACCGTACACTCACTGGAATTGCCAAGTGTTCACTTACTGGTCCAAGTGCGTACAGCAGCATCATCCCCCGACGAGGCCAGCAACGTGCCGCAAGTGTTCCAAGCGACGCGCCACACGCACGACGCGTGGTCCTCGAACGCGGCCATCACTTCCGAACGGAAGCGGATCCCGCCCGTACACTCACTGAAACATATTCCCATACAAATACAAATTTATTTATTACCAAAAACACAGGTTTGTACAGAGATTTGCTGGTGGTCCCCGCACGAGGCAAGCCTGTATCGCGGGAGGCCGGTTTACCAAATTATAGATTACATAAACAGTGAAATGGTAAAATACAACACAATAAATTAACAACCAACTACAAACACAAAAGTAACTTAAATACACAAGTACCTAAACTTAAAAATGTTTTTTTTATGGAGAGAGCAACATTACGAACACTTATGTATCTTTTTTACGCAGAATATATTTCTAGTGTTAAGAAAAACTCACGGCAAAGGCTCCAGCTTGATGATCCGTACATCTTTAGTCGCCACAGCGAGCAGATGGAAGGAGCGACCGAGGTTGGGCGCGAACGCTATATCGTTCACCGGCTCTTGTACAGACGACAGACACTCCGTGCGCGTCCAGCGGCGGGAGCCTTCGCTGTATCTGAAAAATTAAATTAAATCCACTGATTACCTACATAAGTCAGACACCTCATCTCGAACATTGTTCTTTTTTCTTTGGCTATTTTTGTTTAGGCTTGCGGCGTTTAGGCATCCGACTGCATGCTACTTAGCAGTAGATGGAGTTACTTATTTTTGATTGCAGACAAGACCAAAACGCCGCTAGGTGACGCCGCAAAAATCAAACACCAAAAAATTGCCCGAAGAAAAACGGAGTGAATTCAATGTTCGAGATGAGGTACCCGTGTCTATACTAATCTATACTAATATTATAAAGAAGTAAAATTAGTTTGTTTGTATGACGGAAGTAATATCCGAAACTACTTAATCGATTTCAAAAATTATTTCACCGATGTGTAGAATGGACTGTCGGGATGCGCTTATAGGCTATATTTCATCCCGGTAGTTTCATTAGCACACCCGTGTGAAGCCGGAACGTGCTGCTAATGTTGTTAATAAGTATGGAAACTGAATTCGGAAGATTAACCAACATAAATGAACTGCGACTGGCACGGATATATCGTATTCTGTTTGTTACTTTCCATATTAGTCCGTAACTCTTAGATAGATAGATAGAACTTACTCATAGATGAAAACTTTTCCATTACAAGCGGTTGATTTATCTGTGTGCACTGTGGCGACCGCGTTCGTAGTGTTCGGCTCGTCGCTGCCCACGGCCAACATTGGAGGGTTGTTTACTCTGTGATATTAAATGAAAAAAAATATGATCACGACTGTATCCCAGGGCGTAGTAGACATTTCATTTAGATCTTGATAGAATTCTTTAGATCCTTTGAAGATATCTAATGGGGTAGTCAGTGGTATGTCCGTCAAAGCCGGGGCCGACCATTTATCTACACTAATATTATAAAGAGGAAAACTTTGTTTGTTTGTTTGTTTGTTTGTTTGTTTGTTTGGTTGTAATGAATAGGCTCAAAAACTACTGGACCGATTTTAAAAATTCTTTCACCATTCGAAAGCTACATTATCCACGAGTAACATAGGCTACTTTTTATCCCGATATTCCCGCGGGAACGGGACTTACGCGGGTGAAACCGCGGGGAGCAGCTAGTTTACTATAAAAGTTACAGGTAATACCTGTACCATTTGTCCAACATAACAATTAAATAAAATAGGCATTGTCGCAAGTTCGATGCATACAATCTTGAAGAATAACTTAACCGTAAAACATGACTTACCTCGATAAAGAGGGGTTCCATGATAAACAGCTGATGGATACCTTGGTGGGGATCTCATGCTGGAGAGTCCACTGCGCGAGGTTCATCACATCCGGCGCTTCGTATATCCTGACAATATATCATTTTGGATATCAGAATATCTACCACCAGTTTACTGTAGTATTGATACTATCCTCGATACCGAGTCAAGTATCACAAAATGTATGAAAATCCAGCGAAGCGCCGTGCCCGGTAACTTGCATGAACTAATAAATTCATACATTTGAAATACTTGACCCGTTAGCGAGGACTATACAACTCGAAAACTGATAGTGGGGCTACTGTGGTCTTAAATGGAGAGGTAAATACAGTCAAAGTATGTTTATTCTTGTTTCTACATAGAGTGAGTTAAGATTATTCAATTGTTCCTAGTGCTACTGAGTAATTTTTTTGTGAGACTCGTGCATTAAGT
Organism: Xanthorhoe spadicearia; assembly: GCA_947086425.1. Taxonomy (NCBI): domain Eukaryota; kingdom Metazoa; phylum Arthropoda; class Insecta; order Lepidoptera; family Geometridae; genus Xanthorhoe; species Xanthorhoe spadicearia. The sequence goes on from OX352212.1 coordinate 997,189, forward strand.
TATGGATAATTTAGTAAAAATCAACAATAATACAAATGACATAGTCATAGCAATATGACTATCATGGAACCTTATTTCTTAACTAAAGTTAAAGAAAGTAATAAGGATAAAATATAGTTTACATTGAGACTAGCTGTTACCTTATAATGCCATCTGCGGAACACGTGACCAGCAGTAGACCGAGATGCTTTGGACCAAACTTGACATCTGTCACTGAAGTCCTAGAATCCACTAGGTTTGAGCGTTTCAACCATTGTCTCAGACCCTTCTCGGAACCTGATGCTGTTGTGTCACCTGGAAATACAACACGCTTTTTATGTTTATAATAATGAGCATCTTTTTCTTGATGATGAGAGAAAGAAATAAAGCAAGAAAATATTTTATGTACTATTAATAGTACATAAAATAATTATATTATGAATTATTTTACATGCTATGTGAATGTGATATTATTGCCCGTTCTTAAGCTGTATTAATATACTTTACTAACAATTAATAAATTAATTAATTAAAACACACCATCAATATGTATTAGTTACTAACCAACTTCCTCCCATATAGCAGCAGTGCGGTCAAAGGAGCATGTGGCTATGACCTGCCCAAACTCGGGGTGCGCCCACGTCACCTTCCACACGGAGCCATGATGGGCCTTCCAACTGCCTGTCATCCGCCAGTTTCCATTACCATCCGAGTCCCATATCTACAAATAAATGTTACTTACTAAAATAGTTTTTTAATTAAATAGAGTTTGAATCTTTGGTGATAATTATTTTCATCATTATTCATAATCCATGAGCAGATGTTCCATGGATGTGATGTGGTGTGTTGTGTGTGTGTGTGATGTGTGTGGTGTTATGCCTTTGAATTCTAAGATTGACTCGGTTACTTCAAAATAATGGAAGCTATAGGTAAGCACCGCCGTGTCCGCCGTCAAAGTTATCGCGCGAAGTTTTTTGCTTTAAACATGCAATTTGCAAATAGCTAGATAACTAACCTGCTACTATATTGTAGCTTGTATCATAAATGAAGGGCCAAAGTCGTAAAAGCTTTGAAGGTAAGAGCCGGCGAGATACCAACCTTTACGTATTGGTCGCTGGAGCATGTTGCCATTCTCTCCCCGTAGAAGTCGTACGCAACATCGTGGATGAGATCCTTGTGGTCGGCACATATTGTTTGCGACTCGAATAAATTCGAGGCAGTTAGATCACTCATTTTAAATTAAAATACGAGAAAAACTAATTGTTGTGATTTCAAACAACAACCCGACCACTCCACATGATCATGACAGTTATTGGTGAAATGTCAAAGTCAGGCAAGTCTAATGTCAGGTGTCAGACTAACGTTTTTACTTTTCTAGGCTATCGTATCGGCTATTAAACTACCAGTACCATTTCATTCATTTTTTTAATCACTACATGCAAGGCATCTCAACGCAAACTATATAAATACTAACTAAAAACTTAACTCTTAATTATAGCTTTTATACAGTAGAATTTATTTGTAAAATAAAACAAATAACTTAGTATAGTTAATTTATTGAAATTACTTATGCTCATTAACAATAACAACATGAAAACTCATGGCTGAAAGTATAACTAATTTAATACAACATTAATTTGATAAATTATTATTGTCCTTATTATTACAAGTACATTTCAACATATGGTATAAATATGGCACCATGAGAAAGTAAATGCTAGGATTTTGAGTATGTAAAATTGATGTGAATGAATTAAAATGATACAGGAAACCAAGCCCCATCATCACAGATACTTGTACTTCAAAATTCTAAGAGTAACAACAGGTTTCTACATGGAACCTATTTTGAACCTAATTACAATGAGATTCTTATTGAATAAATTCATCTCAGTTTAGGGTTTTTCAGTTATAACATTATAACAAATTTTGTCTCGCTTTTAGCTGATCAATTTCCAAGGCAAGTTTCCTATTAGTTTCCAATAAAGCACTCTGGTTATCCATCAAAGTTGTGACTTGACCACTCATATTTGTTAGTTGCTTCTCCAAATACAGTTTCTGCTTTGTCAATGCCATCATTATGTGAAGAAAGTAGTTACGATTATCGTCAGCAACATCTGCCAGGGTTAGTTTGACAAAGTCCTTCAATTCCTCCACAGTTTTGGTATCAATACTTGATATGCCTGGGTTGGAAGCTGATTGTTTTACACTTGACAAGTTAATGTTAGAACCCCTTGCCTCGTCCTCGATCCCGTTGGTGATGATAGGAGAGGGGAAGGCAAAGTCGGCAGCTCTGCTCTTCGGAGTTGACATCTTACTGATATTCTTCTCAGCATCTAGCTGTCTGTATCTAGCTTCATGTCTATCACTCTTTCGTTCAAACTCCGAGGTTTTGTTGCCATCTTCATCCAAATCATTTGAGTTATCTAATCCCATCATAACAAGGAAGGAATCAGCCTTATTATCTGATGCTGGGGGTGAAGCTTCTAACATGTCTTTAGGGGGAGAGTCTGTAATGAAAAACATGTCCGATGTTCTAGTCTTCACGGGTGAGGTTAACTTCATTGGGGATAGAGTTTCCACGTCTTCTCTTAGACTGATATCAGCTGACAACAACTTCTTCCGAACCGGCTGGAAAGCAACTCTGCGCACTTCTTCATCATGACCTTTTAGTACTTGAAAGGGATTGGTTAAATCTCGTAGATCAAACACTAATACAAGACCATTTTTAGTCCCAAGTGCCACTTGGTTTTCAACGTTTATTGCCAAAGAAGTGAGTGTGTGTGGAGTTCTAACAGTTGAGACTATATTTTGTAATCTCACATCATAAACATGCATGTTTTTATCAAATCCACTGGACAGCATAACATCCCGGTTTACTAGTGAAAAAGCTAAATCACTCACAGGCGAAGCATGAATATTCTCAAAGAATACTTTGTCTTTGTTTGTGGTGATGTCACGAAGCACAACATGTCCTTCATCGGTGGCTAGACCGAGTAATGATCTTGATTCATGATGGAATTTCATTGATGAAATACTACGAGAGTATGGAAGCTTGACGGTTAGTACTGGAATGTTTGAGACGAGACCGTAGATTACAGTGTCTCCGTTCTGCATAGTGGCAGCTAGACTTGTGTTTTTGGCATTGTAACTGATGAAGTTGACACTGCATTGCTGTGCCGGGGTGGGGAATGTTTTGGTGACACTTTTGTTCCTTGTGTCCCATATCAAAACGTTGCCGTTTCTCGTGCCGATGGCGACGTTCCGGTGGCCGTCGCGATGGAAGCTTGCCGACCAGGTGTCTTTGATTGGAATGTGCTGTAAACTCCGGACATCATGATCTGCTGCACTTAGAATTTCAATTATCCCTTTTGAATTGACCTAGAAAGAAAAGCTTGGTAAGTGGTGGATATAAAGAATCGGGTCATTGGCTACGAACAATGCAACTCTTGGCAGGGCGAGGCAAAGTAGTGCAGTGTGAAGAAACTAAACTATTATTAGGTTCAACGATCAACTATGTAATTTAAACCTACGCTATAAAATGTGGGGTTGGGTATTTTTAACAATTTACCTGCAATATGTATTTACTATCGTCGCTCCATGAAATATCTCTAAGAATCCCATCGTAACAGCCGTAAGACTTTTTCAAATCCCAACAGTTTGTGTCGTACAGCAGCAGCCGGGAACTAACAGATGAAAAGTACATTATTTACAAATTTGAAAACTGCTGTACAACTTAGTTTTCCCCTACGCTTTCACATCAAGTAATTTCACGCCCATAAAACTGAAATTAAATTTTTAAATTGCTGAAAGCGTAAAACATTTTAATTTTGACAGCTTCATGCTGTTCAAAAACAAACAAAGCAAATTAGCAAATTGACAAATTCATTGATTGATTGAAAGTGAATGAAGGAACTGAGAAAAATAACTGCTTAGCAATAAAAATAACAGAAGCTCTAATTTTTATTTTAACCCAACTCAACTTTATTCATGCTAGAGGATCACAAAAAAAAAAAACTAGCAAGCAACCGGAAGTTAACCCTTCGAAACTTGTTTGCTAAAAAAAAGTGATGGATTTGATTTTTTCTCTTTTTCATCTGTAGTTTGAAATGTCACAATGTCAGTATCTGTGGTCAGTATTGTGTGTCATCTGACGTGTACTTGTTTTGCTTTTCTTGAATTTTGTCCGGCGTCGGCAATTTTGATAAAGAATAACCGTGTAGATAGTCTAGTAAGTTTCTATCCTACAAAACCATTCAATAGACACACTTCTGTACATACGATGCTCTGTTCAGAAGTCTGCAAGATTGTTTTACCATTCCAGTCATACTTTGCGTTGCTTCAGCCCCCTCATGCCTGTCTATGTTTTTAGCAAAGGAACTAACATGATCACCGACATCCAATTGGCAGTATTCTCTAACATCCTGGGAGTCTCCATCTTCCTACTGGTCATCCTGTACCACTACATAAGCGCGAACAGCACAAAATAAAACATGGTATGTATGTAGGTACCTGCAAACTAAACGAAAAGTCGAAAAGTTTTGTTTAAGTAGACTTAGATCTAAAATGCCAACTATACATTAGAAATGGCCACTAGCTCATACAAAGTTATTGCTGAATCACTAGCTCATACAAAGTTATTGCTGAATCTTCATAATAAATGTAAATCTCTCCTCTCATCTCTCTCGCAGTGCTGGGCAATGGATTTTAAAAGTTAAGGTCCTATTAAACTCAGAAGCTCGAGATTAGTACCTAGACTAGGTAATAGTCTATTTAACCACTTTCTTTTGTTACAGGTAATCCAGATGTCTAGTTCTATAATTCCATTCATTACAATATTATCATAATTATAATGTAAATAAATTAAGATTTATTGAAAATTTTGTTCAATTTATTTATAAATATCAAACTAGCTTTCATAGATAGCTTCATTAAATCACCACCTATTTCCTGTTTTATCTAAATATCAATTAGCATGATTGATACACATATTTACCTCACAAACTTTTTGATTGGTTATCATTATTAAAAAACATCTAAGATTTTCAGTTATCATTATTAAAAAACATCATTAAGATTTTCAGGAAAACATGTATCAGAATCATGACTAAAAATGTAAATAATCTAGCTTCATTATTAACTGAACTTGAATCAAATATTCATTTCCTATAAGTATTACTAAGTCTAGATGTTACAATTGCCATTTTTGTAGATAACTATACTTATCTTATTTACAAAACTAGGCTGGGACTTAGGACCTAGTGCTAGAGTAAGAAAGCTTAAAATATAATCAAGCTAATGTTAGAAATATTCAGAAAATCATGTTATCTGCTCAAAGTAAATATCTACTAAGTATCTTATTCAGTGTTCTTTTCTATGAAAATTATTACAATTGGTATGTAGTGTGGGTATTTGTTGATTGAACCTTTAAATGTCGTAATTTATTCTAACTAAGAACCAAAACAAAATCGAATCCAAAATATCGAAAATATTGGGTACTTACAATATATTATCATTATACATTTTTTAAATACATACCTAGGTAGGTACTTTGGTAATTTAATGAATAGAGAGGAGTTATAAAATACTTATGGAATGCTATCAGATGAGAGAACTTTGCTTAACACGTTGGACGCCATGTTGGGCACCGGTGACCACACCCTTTTTTTTTTTTTTTTTTTTTTAACGTCGAGAAATGCCCGCGCATACCCTTCCGCCGCGGGGGCAGCGAGAAGGGTTATGTGGGACTCGAACCCACTAAAACTCGACGGGATTTCATCTTGGCGCCTACTTGCCGGGGCTATGGGCACGCGTGAGCATTCTTCCACGGCCCCGACGGCGCTGGCTCGTTGGAGCCCCCTCTCCAGAGTGGCGCGCGGAAACACCCGCGCGCGCGCCACCTCTAGGCCTCTTCCGCGACAGAAGCACCCCCCGGTGCTTCCGTCAAGGCCTGTCTTATGGGGGTCGGTCCCAACATCCACGGTCCCAGACCCGGGGAAGCCGAGACCGGCACCCACAACCACCACGACGGTCCTTTACCGCCTTAACGGTCGCAGAGGATAGGGAGAACGGCAACGCAACACCGACACTCCTCTTCCCCTGCGTCCCCACCGCCAACGCATCAAACGGTGCGCCCCCGTCTTATGGAGGTCGGTCCCAACACCTACGGTCCCATACCCGGAGACGCCGAGACCGACCCCCACCCCACCACAACGCATGAAAAACGGTGCGTCCCCGTTTGGTCGCGGAAGATAGGGCGAGCGGCAACGACACACCGACACGCCTCTCCTCCCGCGACCCCCTCTCCGGGCTGCGGAGAACAGATGACTCCGTCCCCCGCACCCTCTTTGGACGCATCCAGAGCAGGCCCACCTCTAGGTCCGCTCGGAGCGTCCCCTCCTCGGATTCCTGCTAGCTTCGCCGTGGTCAGGACCAAACCACGGCTACTGAGCCCCCCCATCGCGACAAGATCGGAATCCACCGGGGGGGTTCCGGTGACCACACCCTGCCTTAACCTAGGCGCCGCGTTGGCCACCGGTGACCTCGGAGTAGACCTGTTTTTCAAGTGAATTTGTGCGCCGTTGGGTCGCGTTTACTATGGATTTGGCGTAACGGGGTGACCGGTATGGCGCTGTAGAACATTTCGCCTAAGTGGTTTTCGTCTAACTTAAGATTTTGCTAGTCTAAGGCCATTTTCTATGGAGAAAAGTTTGTATGTGATGAATTGAATATGTTTGATACCACTGAATGCTGGTACTACTGAACGGATTGGTGGGGAACTTAGCATATTATATACTACTTATAGAAAATGGTTTAGAATATAAACCACATAAAAATAAATAATGAATATATGACCGGAGTACGCGACCTCGTGGCGCCACAATAACGAATTCGTCTATTTTTACATTACAGCGCCACTACGGATACCAGTGACCTCAACACGTTTTTCAGGAATATCTCTGAAATAAAGCCTTAGATCGAAACCTAACTAAGACATAAGCACGAATCTTGAGATACTACATCAAAGTACAGCAAAAAAAATATATGTAAAAATCGTATTTTCAGCATGGCGTTTAACGTGTTAAATTAATATTTTAATTTATTTTGCTCTATTCAACTGTTATAAACGTATACATATAGGTATTTAGGTAAGTGCGAAATAAAAATAATCCAATATTAAATTAAAAAACGTGAAATAACTGAGTGCAGTGCCGCTGACACCGCAGTTCGTACCCCCGCCTCGCGCTAACCTGTGTTTGCTGACTTCACAGTTTGATTCATATAAAACAGGCGAGCGCGCTCCATTCGTCACAAACAGTCAACATGAAGGCAGTGTGCGTCCTCCTCTGCCTCGCGCTCGGCGCCTCCGCCAACGTCTTCAAGCGCACTCAGCGGATCCCCAAGAACGTCATCGTACCTCAGGAGTACATCAACCAGTACCAGCGACCGCTCTACCGGCCCCAGGAGCAAACCTACCAGGAGTACATCCGCGCTCAGAAGCAACAACAGCAGTCCGACTCGTCCCAGTCCAGCTCGCAGGAGACCAGGATCACCGATGACGTCACCTACCGTCGCCCCGCCGCCCGCGACTGGAGCTCGCCTCTCTTCTCCGTCATGCCTCTGCAAGAGAGCGCCCAGCCCGTCCTTGCAGAGTCCATCGTCTGGCGAGGCCTCAACATGGCCGTCGACCCCGAGACGCCCCTCCAGAAACAGATTCAGATGATCTACGCTGATGCCCAGAAAGCCATGAAGCACCCCACCGAGGAGGAGAAGACCAGCTTCCACAACGCCTACGAAATCGCCTCTGAAAAGAACGACGAAGATGCGCGTCTGAACGCCACCGAGCTGCTGAAGAAGCACGGCTACCCCGTCGAGGAGCACATCGTGAAGACCGACGACGGCTACTTCCTCACCGTGTTCCGCATCCCCGCCAAGAAGCTCATCCGTGACGTCACCGCCAAGCCCGTCGCCTTCCTCATGCACGGCGTGATGGGCAGCGCCGACGACTGGCTGCTGATGGGCCCCGGCAAGTCCCTCGCTTACCTCCTGGCCGACGCCGGCTACGAGGTCTGGCTCGGCAACGCTCGCGGTAACAAGTACTCGCGCAGCCACGTCACCAAGCACCCCGCCTTAAGCGAGTTCTGGCAGTTCAGCACCGACGAGGTCGCCCTTCACGACCTTCCCGCTATGATCGACTACGCTCTCAAGACCTCCGGTCAGGAGAAACTGCACTACGTCGGCCACGCTCAAGGCACGACCGCCTTCTTCGCGCTGACCGCCGCCCGCCCCATCTACAACGAGAAGATCATCTCCATGCACGCTCTGGCTCCCATGGCTTACATGAAGCACGTGCGCAGCCCTCTCATCCGCATGCTGGCGCCCTCCAGCCCGTTCCGCGCTCGTCTGCACCGCCTGGTGGGCCGCGGCGCCTTCCGACCCACGACCGAGCTGATCTCCGCCGTCGGTGGCGACATGTGCGTCACAGAGATCGGCTGCCCGAACGTGTGCTCCAACGTGAACTTCGTGATGTCCGGCGTCAGCATCGCGAACATGGACGCGTCGACCGCCGCCGTCATCGTCGGCCACCTGCCCGCCGGCAGCTCGGCCAGGACCATCGAACAGTACGCGCAGGGAGTGGCCAGCGGAGAGTTCACCAAGTTCGACTACGGCGCGGTCATCAACAACCAAGTGTACGGAACAGTTCAGGCTCCTAAATACAACATGTCGAAGGTGACCGCCCCCGTGGCGCTGTACGCGGCCGCCGAGGACTGGCTGTCGCACCCGGCCGACGTCGCTCGCCTCCACTCCGAGCTGCCACACTCAGAGTTCTACGAGGTCCCAGCGCCCCACTTCAGTCACATGGACTTCCAGTTCTCGACCAAGGCGCCCGAACTAGTCTACAAAAAACTCATTGACTCCATGAACACATACTAATAGGTTAATTGTAAATAATCGTTGTTATAAGTTACTTATCGTGCTCTGTCGTAGGTTTTTAAATTAATTGACGTATTAAAAAATCCGTCCATCAATGACTGTATTTTAATCCTATAAACCTATCCACGTAAGTAGGATTTTCGATCTACCCATCTTGTTAGAAGAGGTACCTACCTAGCCCTATAATAATATAGGTAATTTAGAATTTCAATAGCCTCCAAAGATCTAGAGGTAGCCCTATGCAACCTAGATAGGTAGAGCAAATCATATTGTTATTACTAGGTACCTACATGGGTACATTGAGTACGTAAGCTGAAAATGAAATAGGTATCCTACTACCACGTACCATGTTGGTACGTTGCAAATATTCGAAACCTGAATAGGTACCTACCTAACAATAAAATAAAATAGGTAAGTACCTTTTGATTTGGGGAAATCAAACACAAATGGCTGGACAGATTTGAATGAAATTTGTAGGTACATACCTACGCTAGCAATATATAAGCTTAGCTTATACCTATAGTTATTTCCTGGAATAACACATTGGCTACATTTGATCCCGGCCGGTATTCCTACAGGAACGGGAACCATGATTCACCGAGGGGTACCTACAGCTAGGTAGGTAGCTTAGCACTAGTGGTACAGGTAGTACCTAGGTAGTTCGATATTATATCTGTAGGTAGTAGGTTAGGTAGGTACCGTACCTACATACCTACAAGGCCAGAGTGTGTTTTAAGTATATAGGTAGGTACCTACCTATTCCAAAGAAATAAGACTGCAATACTTAATGGCCAACATGGCATGGCTCTCACAAACCATAGTGATGCATCATTATACGAGTACACTGTAGGTTACCTACCTACAAGTAGGTACTTACTACCTACGTACCTACAGGCATTATTCTGTGGTAGGTACAGGTGCTGTACTTACAGTGTTTTTTTCATTATGGGTAAAATTTTGATTAGACTGTCTAGGGCCCTGGTACCTACCTTTACTAGTTAGTTTATTTATTCATTCGTTGTTTACCTAAATTACTATATCTAGGCTAGGACCTAGGACTACCTAGGAGTAACACCTCACCTGCAATCCATTATTCTGTGCCAATAGATGGCGTTTTTATTTGAAAGGTAATGACAGAATTGCCCACGCTTTGTTGTGTTATGACATTTTCTGTCACCGAAGCGTCGTTGCGTGAGCGAGATCAATATATGAAGAACCATAAGATAGACAAAGACAGATGCGCGGCGGCGCTGTGACTTCCCGTTCCCGCCGACCCCTCCAAGCTGTCAGTTGCGCTCCGATCGGTTTGCTTGCTGTGCGTTGTTGAAACTCAATAGCTTTTGTTTGGACAATTTTGGTGATTTAGATAATACAGGATATAGTGAAAAACTATTTTAAACTGAGATTTGACTTAGTGCAAAGACTGGTGTTCTCATGGATTTAGTGTAAACGATATGCTACCACCTACGGCCGGTTTAGCAGAAGAATACAGTGACCGGCCCGAAATGGCGTTCCAACAGCAGCGACGAGACGTCAGAGAAATAGCGAGGGAGATCATCAGAGATGCTCGTGTTGTAAATAGACAATCTACATCGCCTGGAGGTGGAGGTAAGCCGGTCAAAATACAAAACGACGCCACGTTTCCGCCATGCTTGTCAAATTGACATATTATGATGTCAAGGTGACACATACAAACGAAAACAACGCTAATTTTGGTGGGAAAATCATAGCGCAATTCCCAGTTATCTTCTAGTGCCGTAAATAAGTCCTACGAGATGGAAATGATGTCTGTTACGTCACCTGGGTGTGCGATTTCATGAAAGTAAAATGGCGCCAATGCGCTACATAAAATGCTTATCACTGACTACGGTTGGTTTGCTGCTAAATTGTTTTAAGTTAGCTATTTAGAATGCTAGTATATTGCCAGAAATTACACAATTTAGGCTGCCACAGTCAAGCCTGGTGAAATTGGCACGTGCCTGAGCTATTTTTAGAACTCCGATGGTCCATTTAGGTCGTCATGTCGCATAGCGTAACCTCGGATCAATATTTGCGTCGTTCATCATAGCGAGCTGCAGCGAATGTTGGGGGTCATGTTGCAATTTTCATTATTTTCGAAAGATTGTTTTGTTGTTGTTTATTGGAATCCAGTTGACTGGTTGTAAAATGTCTTTGTGACAGGAAATTGACAGGCAGACAGCGGTCACGGCAATCAAAATGGCCGCTGTCATGTCACGTCACATCAAGCTGCACAAAATCACGCGCTTCGCTAGGTGGCAGCACTAATGTTTTGTTTTTTCTTTGGTACAATCGAGGACAAAAATGTTAATTTTCAATTTTAATTTGAAACCTTGTATCATACAATACAATGTTAAATTGTTTTCGTTCCATACAAGTTGTATGGAACGAAAACAATTAAAATAGTAAATATATCTTTGGCTAAATGGTGTTTACTTTTTAAATTATGTATGTCTTTACTGGATTATAGTAGGTAAGTTGGTAAGTATTGTAAAATAAATGAAACAATTACCTGCACTCTCAAGATAGCTTTCTGTTCATCTACCTCGGGTATAGGTATAATATTTCAATCAACTACCTACCTACTGTCCACTAATAACGGAATAATAGATGACACAGACAAAAAACATACCTACAGCAGAACATAGTAGGTAGGTACTCTCTCATTTTATGATGTTGGTTAAAAACAATCAACATTTTTGATGACTCATTGGTTCATAACATCACCAATAAATAACTAAGGCTAGCATTGTCTAATTCTAATGTAAAATTAATTGCATTTTTTTTAACTACCTATGTAGGTAGATTGGATAAGGAATTTCAGAATGCATTTTATCTATATTGGAAATGGTAAATTTCCTGTTCATATGCAATGCAGCAAGTCACAAAGCATTGTATTGTTTTGACCCTACCATTGTTTAGCTGCCACAGACAAAAAACACAAGAACAAAAATGATAAGTAGCATAGGTAGTTATGTACTACTTTGTAGTAAAGCTATTAATCCATTAGCTGTATATCTTACTAGCAGCACGTCCCGCCTTCGCACGGGTGTACCGATAAAACTACCGGGATAAAATATAGCCTATAACCTTCCCAACAGTCCATTCTACACATCTGATAAAGAAAAAAAATTTTTTCTTGAACCGACTTTGTGAGTGCAGTAAAATCAGTTAGTGTGAGCTAGACTAGTGACCAACGAGATGCGTCCTTGGTCACGTAACAGTGTACGTGATAGTATTGCTAGTTCTAGTAACTATTTATCTATCTGTGGCCGTAGGGCGTTCAACCCGATCGATCGCCACCCCTCCCTATGTTTACGGAAACTCGCGTCCAATGTTTGAAAGCCTTCGCAGAACTATAATATAACTTGGTTTATTTACTTAGTAGCTGTGCCCCGCGGTGTTACCCGCGGTGAATAGTTCCCGTGGGAATACCGGGATCAAAAGTAGCTTATGTGTTAAGTCAGGGTATCTTATCCTGGTACCAAAATTTATTCAAAATATTCAATCCCCGTCCAGCCGAATGAGCGTGAAGGAGTACCTACTTAACAATCTTTCAAACTTACACAAACTTTTACCTTTTATTTGAACATATTTAGGTAGGTAGGTACTTACTAGTCCCATTACTTAGTGGTAACGTTTGTTTGTTTGCGTGTTTGTAGAGGCTAATTTACGAAATTACTCATCCGATTTAAAAAAATCTTTTACCGATGTTTATAATAGACTTTCCGAATGAAAATAGGCTATATTTTGTCCTGTAAACTTCAAAACACACGCGCAAAGCCCGGACGCTCATCTAGTTTAGTATATAAGCTGATAAGACGACGAAAAACATCATTTTATTACAACTAAAAAATGTCACAGTAGATTGAAAACTCACTTACACTTAGGTAGGTAGGTAAGTTTACCTAATTAAGCTGTCTAAGGAATAAATTTTATACAGGTAGGTACCTACCTACCAGCCTTTTCAGTTTACACCTACAAAATTATGTTATTCTGTAAATCACGTTTGTGTTTATGTAGTAGAAATATACAATAGGTGTGAATGTTATGTAAACAGAGAATTTAGCGAAAACCGCGATCAAAGGAATCAGGTCGCACGTTTATGTTTTAATATTTCCATCAGCTTATTTATACCTGAATTTATAATATTTCATTGCATACCTAACTAGAAACGTCTTAAGTATATTATATTGTTTTCAATACGCAATACTTCAAAGGTTGAAGATGATCCGCCCCCAATAAACCTAAAAAGATACCTACATCATACCAATCATCACAGGTCAGCTTATATTGGTGGTAACTAAATTCGAAAGAATAAATAAATAAATAAATATCCTTGGACTTTCCACACAGCGTCATCTAGTCCCAAGCTAAGCAACTTAATGCTTGTGTTATGGTAACCAGATGACTGATATAATACTTAGATAGGTACATTTTTTTTTGTAAATACATACATATTATAGATAGAAAACACCCAGACACGAAACAAATATCTACAGAACATGCAAACATTGGTCCCGTAGCGGGGATCGAACCCGCAACCTCCGCATCTCAGCCGGGCGTTAACACAATTGCGCCACAGAGGTCGTCAAAACCAACAACCACGAACGATCCGTTTGATGCGATGCGTACGATGCCGAAAGGTGGACGCTTAGCTATAAGGCGTCAAAAATTAGCCCCACTCTTGCCCGAAAACTCAAACGATAAATAAATATATAAGAAAAAAAGAAAAGTTTATTTGGTAGGACCTCTAGGATCACTTAAAAATGTACAGTCTTATAAGCTAGGTGTCTATTGCCTGTTTCAACACAACTCCCTACACCAGGGAATATTTATTTATTATTTAAGTATTAAATTGTCCACAGTGACAGTCCGCGACCGCTTCAACTCCACCTCATCAACGGACGAGAACGACGGCAGCGGCACGGACGGTGAGGGAACACACCGGCGCCAGAGCCTATCGCACGGGACACCACTGCATCTCGTGGCGATACGCAAACGTCGAGGCAATCTGCCGAAACACTCGGTGAAGATATTGAAGAGATGGCTGTACGATCACAGATATAACGCGTACCCCAGTGACGCTGAGAAGATAACGCTGAGTCAGGAAGCTAATCTTACTGTTCTGCAAGTGAGTTTATTTATAAGAATTTGATTATCCATACTATAATTAGGTACTTTTTTTGGTTGTTGATTTTACGGAAAATATGGCTGTGTTCATAGTTTTATACGAACCACATGTTGAATATGATAATCATAGTCCATAATAGCATCTATAGCCAAGCAGTTTTCCCAAATAACATTGTTGCTATTAAACTTACAGATAGATTAATTTATATGCCCTACCTGTCTTTCATACGAATATTTATTTTCCTTTCTTGCTTTTAAACATCTCTACAATCAAAACTTATAACAAATTCAATTAAGATTGTATCTAAAGCACATCCTATGTTGGAATAGGAGTAGTCACATTGTTTAGATCTACCTTGTATGCCCAGTACTAAAGTAAATATGTTATAGGTATGCAACTGGTTCATAAATGCGCGTCGCCGCATCCTGCCGGAGATGATCCGCAGCGAGGGCCACGATCCCCTGCACTACACGATCTCGCGGCGCGGGCGCAAGCAGCCCGGCGGGCCCGGCGGCGGCGGCGGCGTCGTGGTCGCCGAGTGGGACAATGTAGAGGCCGTGGTGAGTGGTCACATAAAATGCATGGGAAATGGGGACGACGCCAACACACAGAGGCTATTTTACAATTTTGATGTTAAAATGGAGGCACGTTACGGTGACTACCACGTTACGGTGGATAACACAAGAAATGCATCCAAAGGTAGCCCCCGGTCTGTGCAGGACTATTACAAATGTGGGAAACTACAACTGGGCTATGGAGGTGTGGGGGTGGTGGACTGGTTACCGGGGAACTATGGGGACTATGGCACCCGCCGAAACAATGTTAACAAACACGTATCAAATGGCGGCAATCAAATACTCGCCAACTCACAACTGGGCCCCTCGAAATAGTTGCACATGTCGCAACAAGGGGGCAACATGAAGTGAGTAGCTAGAGGGTGGTTGAGGTGTTACGTTCCAGTTATTATTATTATTAACTGACAATACAACTGCTCAACAGGAGGGCAGTGCGGGCCAGGCTGACTTCTCCGAGGGTCTGCTGGTGTACCCGAGCGGGGACGAACTGAACGACACCGAGGAAGGATACTCCTCCAGCGCGGTCAGCGAGGAGGAACTCAAGTACGACCCCGCCATGTGGCAGTCTGTTATACGGTCAGTTAACACTACCCCGCCATGTGGCAGTCTGTTATACGGTCAGTTAACACTACCCCGCCATGTGGCAGTCTGTTATACGGTCAGTTAACACTACCCCGCCATGTGGCAGTCTGTTATACGGTCAGTTAACACTACCCCGCCATGTGGCAGTCTGTTATACGGTCAGTTAACACTACCCCGCCATGTGGCAGTCTGTTATACGGTCAGTTAACACTACCCCGCCATGTGGCAGTCTGTTATACGGTCAACAGGAGGGCAGTGCGGACCAGGCTTTCTCTGAGGGTCTGCTGATATGGACCAAACTGGGGACATTGGAGAAAGGCCATGACGTCTTATTTAACAATTCAGTAGGTTCTGACTGTCAAAACTTTACGTCAGCGCCTTAGTTTACGTCAAAAGTAGTTCGTAGTTACCTAAACAGAATCGCTATAAACGGTCATGGTAAGCCGGCAGGTCAGAAGTACCATAACATATTTACCTCGATGTTCAATACGCGATTAAGTCCCGTTAATATTTATAAATATGTTTCCAAGTCGCGATAGTTTAAATAGTATTTTATTTTACTATGTTTTAGTGTATTTTTTTACTAATAAAACATGTTATTTCCAGCGGTGGCGCGGTGGTGGCGGTGCGCACGCGCGACGGCGACGAGAATGTCGCGCCGCGCCCGCGCGCGCGCACGCTGCAGGTAACATTACACTGGGACTTGTATTTCACTACACTCATACATCTTACCCCCGCGGAGGTAAGATGTATGAGTGTAGTGAGAAACAAGTCGTCCCGGTTCGAAAGAAAGAGAAAAATATGTTTATTTCGTAGGACCTCAAGGATCACTCAAAAATGTACAGTCATATAGCTAGGTGACTCTATTGCCTGCTCCAAAACCACTCCCTACACCAGGGAAATAATCAGGCAATGTTGTTGTCTGTCAAAAAGTTTCATATATTTTGTGTTGTAAAAACAAAGTTGCTATGGTGATGGACCTACAAACATCCATATGTTGATTATAGAAATCGAGCTTAGGCCGTGATGGCCGAGTGCACCGTGTTTCGATCTTGCCTGTTCTGTACAACATAAAATCCATACTATCCATACTTCCATACTATAATATAATAAAAGCGAAAGTGTGTGTGTGTGTGTCTGTTTGTTTGCCCGTCTTTCACGGCAAAACGGATCGACGAATTGACGTGATATTTTGTGTTGTGATAGTTGAAGGGATGGAGAGTGACATAGGGTCTAAAGTCAAAATATTTTATTCAATAAGATCATAAAAAAGACCACTTTGACATGTCACGTTCTTAAAACAAGGGGATTCTATTGCCTGGTACTTTTTATCCCGATATTCCCGCGGGAACGGGACTTACGCGGGTGAAACCGCGGGGCGCAGCTAGTATATAATACTTTTAAAAAAATTACAACGATGCTACGGCCATTCGTTAGTTGGTTATAGGAACCGGCCGCTATCATGTCTAACTCAGTTTATGTTCCCAGGTTGTAGAGAGAACGGGTGAAGGCGAACGTGACAAGTTCAAATGTCTGTACCTGCTCGTGGAGACGGCCGTCGCGGTGCGCCAGAGGGAGAAGGAGACGGAGATAGAGACGGAAGAGGTTACCGTCTAGGCAAGGTGAGATATACTACTGTTTAGTCTCTTTTGCAAGAATAGTCAAACATTTTGTGCTTGACGCCAAAACATTTGTAACATAATGATGACGGTACTTATAGAAATAGGAAAATCTTTATTTTGTCAAATAGGTACACGTTATACATAAGAAGACACATAAAAATGAGTTAAACATTGACAAAAATGCCAACTACTCAGAGTATTGCTACAGCAGAAACCAGAGAATCTGTTGGAGCATTATGCTGTCATTTCTAATTCTATTTATCAAACAATAGTAATTTTGATGTAATTATTAAAAAACACGTTTCTCAGTACCTCTAGTATCGTATTTCTTAGATTCATACTTTTTTTTATTAAATTTTGATTACTGTCGTCATGCCTATTTTAATTGTTTACGATGGTCCTTCCTATCTTTTGTTTTCATTTTGTACTTATTCGTGTTTTACCTATAAGACCCCGTTCAGACGGCATTGTCCTGCACGTTTTTTCACGTATTCGTTTTTTAACGTACAATCACCCAGGTCTTCACACGGTAAATTATCATTCGTGTAAAAAACGAATAGCCGCAGAAAAGTGAAGGAAACAAACCGAATACCTCAAAGCTCATTCGATTTTTTGACGTATACGTTTAAACGTATAAGCGGTACACGTTTTTTTGCAGTACAATCGTCGTGTGAATGGATATATGTACGTTGTATGGCCACTATATATACGTTAAAAAACGAATACGTGAAAAAAGTGCAGAACAATGCCGTGTTAACAGGGTCTTAGAGTTCTAGGGCCTGTTTCACAATGCACGAATATGTTCTACATAAGTTTTAAATACCGTATTTCTTACATATTGGCAGAATAAACAAACACTACTGGTCTATATAATGAATGGTGGACTTTATGTGACACATAGCGCTATTTGACAGTCGTGAAACATTAATGTAATGTAGGTATTTATTTCAGGTAATTTCCTGTCATGACTCACGTCAGCTTTCAACTTCCACTTGGGATAGGTATGTTCCCGACCTGACTATCTGATATTATGTTTGTCCGATAAATGTATAACAACTATAGACTTTGTAACTGATTTAAAGCCAAGTGTAAATTACTATCATATCAGTTACACATTTGAAGATCTTACTTCAACTGGCAATTTGATTTACTAACGAAATAATGAAGAAAACTTCTTAAATATTCACAATCAGAAAGTACTATTTTTTGTTGGCTGATATCCTACCTAATATTATAAATGTGAAAGTTTGTGAGAATGTTTGTTATTCTTTCACGCAAAAACGGCTGGACCGATTTGGTTGAAATTTGGTATGTAGATAGGTAGGCCCTGGATAACACATAGGCTACTTTTTATCCCGATATTCCCGCGGGAACGGGACTTACGTTACGCGGGGAAACCGCGGGGCGCAGCTACTCTTACTATATTTTGTTGCCTGATTGTTTTCTCATTATCAAAACAAACCAGACTTTATTAATACTTGTTGCGAAATATAACTAAAAATGCAACTCTGTGTAATATCATAAGTACTTCAAATCTGCCACTGAAACAAAGTCTGTATTGTTAAGTAAATACGGCCTAAACTGCATTTTCATGATTTATTGTTATATCAACTTTGAGGTTGCAACATACATCGTATTCTGAATTGTCAACTCAATTTCTGCATAAGTGCGTTTTATTTGTAAGCTATTTTATGACTATGAGTTTCAAATATCGGAAATATTTCAATTAAAGCTGTATTAGTTTTATCAGCAGATAAAATGATTTTGAATAAGCGATTTAAATAACATTGAAATATCTTGTCTATACAATAGACTTATACTATATATGACACAAGAAAATTTAAGAGTTTCAAGTATAAAGCACGTTATCAGCATTTCTTCAAGAAAATAAGAAATCTCATTGATCACACAGATTTTTTAAGGCCGGAGTGTTTTAACTAACTCAGTTACTAAACTACGCGTAGTTTAGTAACTGAGTTAGTTAAAACACTCCGGCCTTAAAAAATCTGTGTGATCAATGAGATTTCTTATTTTCTTGAAGAAATGCTGATAACGTGCTTTATACTTGAAACTCTTAAATACGGCTTAAATCCTGTTAGAATTAAAATTTCAACTTCTATGCAAGTGAGTTTTAATTTACGAAAAAACACATTTAACACATACAATAATATCAGAACTCTGTCACATATTTATCAACATTTGTGTTGTATTATGTCTTAAAATCCTTTTTCATAGGAATTTATACTTCATTTCTTGAAGCGAGCTAATAGAGGAAGAAAAAATAAACTCGCGTGATTGGTCGTCGAAAATAATTTTCTTTCTCGTGATTGGCTAGATTGTCAAATCAATTGTCAATTGTCAAATCTAGCCATCACGAGAATTAACAATTATTTTCGACGACCAATTCCGTGCGTTTATTTTCCTTCCTATTAGCTCGTTTCAAGAAATGAAGTATAGACGCATTGGTTCATTTTCTAGTAAGATGCTAGGAAGTTTTGTTTGTGTTCACTTTGCAGTAGCACCTTTCTACGAAGAGCATAATAATTATGTTGAAATATTTATTTATATATTTTGCAAGAGCAATATAATCAGCTTTATTATCCAATGATGAAGTCCTGGGGGGCTAAAAGGCCGTTTCGAGCATTTTTGCTAGCAATTCATAAAGTGCATTAATTTGAATTGTTTAGCATTTTCACCAAAATTTGGTAAAATGCCACAAATTAATCCGTTAAGGTGGTTCGTTTTTCATAGTAAAGTATTTTTCCATTTACGGGCGAATGGAGCATAACCTTAACTCAAATTATATAATTTGGCATTTATTATGATGTTTATTCGCGGCAAATTATATTTACTACATAAAAATAGTATAATAATCGCGTAAATCAGTCACAAATTCAGTTCAATTTTGTTAGTGTGTGAGTGTACACCGACAGTATCGTATGCTAAGTTAAAAGTTTAGTTGTGTGTGTGCGGCTACGTTGCCAGCTCGCTATTCTCGTTCCGTACACTGTTGCCGTTCTTCTCGGCGATCACGTGGATCCTCAAATCATCATTGTGAATTCGTGGGGGAGTTTATTTGGTTTCTGCCATTTTTTACAAAGGTGTTGCCAACTTTGCACTTTTGATGCTAATCTGACAATATTTTCATATGCGTAGCCCCATTTGATTATATTTATAAATTATAACTTAGCATTATGTATCGCTTTATATCTTTATTATAAGTAATTTTATTTGAGAAACGTTTCTATTGAGCATGCAAAATATCGCGGATGATGCCGAAATACAAAAACCTTTTAAAAATATAAATGTTTAGGTAAGTACTTACTTATTTATTTTGCTGTCGAAAAGGTTCTAAATAAAAAAAAAAGTAACCAAAACCCGTAAAAAGCAACTAATTCTTCAAAAAATACTTACTTACTTTGATTTTTCTTCTCAATTTCATTCAAATATTTTTTTTTGTCCAGTTACGAATTTTTTAATAAGCCCAATACATAATATTATGATTTTATTTCACAGAGTATTTTGTCCTTCGTACTGTAGGTACTTGTTTGTTGCAATAAAGCACTTATCGAGTTGGTAGCCCCGTTCAGCATACCATAGCATACCAGACAAGACAGACATGACATGACATGACTTTTCTGTCAGTGTAAGGCGTCCGTTACATTACAAAAGTTTTCTTTTCTATCGTGGGATACTTTTATATGTGATTAGAATGAGTAAAAAATTGCAATATAAGATGTTAGTGGTTATCTGTTCGTGTTATTGCACCGATAGAAAATGAAGCCACGAACTTCCCGAAAAGACTATAAAAATCACCAATATTCTGGTTCAAGAAAAAGTCGCAAACGAGTTCAAGGACAAATCGAAGAGATCAAGAAATTGAAGATATTGAACACCTGACCATTGGGCAACATGAAAATGTGTGTATAATACACACAGATGTAACAGGCTCACTGCCAGCCAGTTTGGAATGGTAAGTCTTTCAAAGGGTTGATTCAATGATACTCCAGTTCTGAAATATACCACAAATTAGCACATTATGCTCAATTTGGCCTCTGTTACAGATATGTAAACGAAAATCGACAACACCCTGCCACAACCATGTCAAAACAATATTATATAAAAACAATATTCTGACCAAAGACATGTCGTATGGTCAACACAATGAGTCGGTGGCAAGGACATTGTTTACAGAAATAATGAACAAAAATGTGCGACCAGCAGGCCTTTTCATTGACAAAGAGTTTGGCTTTTTGGGTGCTAGTCCGGATGGAATGTGGCATAATTCATTAGGTACAAATTATTGTTTTACAGTCCAGATAATTTGTGAAAATATTATTATTTACTGCAATCAATGAATTTCAGGGGTTATAGAAGAAGAAAAATCTATTCTGGAAATTAAATGTTTCCCCTCATTGGCTCGCAACAATCAAGACATGAATGCTGCTGCTAAAGATAAAAAAAACTTCCCATTGTACAGGTTAGTACCAATTACATGCTGTTGTTGCATGCAGTAAACAGTGATCACCTGCTGTCCTTTATTTTACTGTCTGAACATATGTATTTTTACACCTACCTATTCTTGTTACAGATTCAGGGGCTACTACGGGTTTCTCACATGAAGAAATGTTATTTTGTGGGCTATATTTCTCCAGCTCATGATATTACAGTCCTAGAAATCGAGCGTGACGAAAATTTTATTTTGGACGTGTTACCTAAATTGGTATCATTTTATAAAAATTCTGTTTTGCCAGAGGTGGTACTTCGAAAAGTAAAAAATAATCAAAACTGCATAGATGTATCACTGTGGTAGCACATTTATTATTATAATATTACTTCTCGAATAAGACTTCTCAAATTAGTGTTTTATAAATGTTTATTTTATTGTAAAATGTTATTTTACAAATACTTACCTAATAATGTAATAAATAATAACTGCAATAGTAAAAACCTGATTTTTATTTAGAACTCGCACAAAAATACATAATATATTTCACGACTAAAATATCTATTATGTATTTGTATAAAATTACAAAAATATAACAAATTAAAAGTTCAAAAACAGTATGTCAGTATAGAGATTCGAACCCGATACCATTAGAATACAGATCAAGACGCTGACGCACTCGGCCAGATTAAGCTTTGCAAAGCGGCCGAAATTTACTAACGCTTCCGTTTACGATGAAATCTTGTATGTGTGTGTGTGAGTCACTTGCGCGAAACGGCGCGGCCGTTTCGCCGGAGCTAAATGGACAAATATAGTGATTTTAACACTTAAAATATCGTCTAAGTATTGTTAGTTACATCAAAAACATTACGCTTTTACGGGTAAGCACTTTTACTTCCTAAATATTTGTTCTAATTTGGTGAAAAAAAAATAAAAACGCTTTATCAGGACATTAACGCCATCTAGTGGCGCGGCAGTGCCTAGCTGACCGTAACGTTCCACCTTAACTACGGTTGTCAAATTGAAAAAAAAAACATTTAGTAGTTTTTTTGCCTGTGCTGGAATAGTCCAGTCGGAACGGAATTTGGAGAGTTCGTACCATCTCGTTTGCGGTCTGCCGCGACGTATCAGGCTACCACTCGGTGGTCAGCTTGGAAAAAAAAAAGACGTGTGGCACTCGGGGACTGCCGCGGTAAAGCTATTGCATGCCACCTAGAGGCGAGTTGCTGAACTAAAGTGACAGCGTTAGGTGATTTCGTTACGGAATTCTGGATTCGGTCTCCACGCCAAGGCCCGCGATAGAAGCTATGCAATAGCTTAAAAAAGTGCGCCATGTTTTTGCGACAAATAGCCGTTTATTGTTTGAATCAAATCTCATGTGAACTAAGAAGTTGTTAATATTCCACTTGATTCATCATCATCATCATCATCATGTGCAGCCCGTCTCATCCCACTGCTGGGCATAGGCCTCTCTTCGCTTGTGCCAACCCTCCCTATCTTGTGCCAGTCTGACCCATGTACGACCTGCTGTTTTGACAATGTCGTCGACCCATCGCTGTAATCTAAATTGTGAAGTCCTGATTTTATAACTATTGTTAGTTTCTGGAAGATTATAACCAATTGCTGTCGAGAAGAACACTTTTATTTGATCAATTCCCAATCTGCACAACCACGCCGCCCTCACGTATCCTGAGGTTGGACATTTATTTATTTATTTATTAAAAACAATTTTAATACTATAACAGCGTAGGTATGCCAAAGCAGTGTTAAAAGTACATCAAAAACATAACATAATTTATAAAATTTGGTCTGACAATTAAATAGGTAAGTACAATAATAAATACAATATGTAGTAGGTAATCAAGATACAATTTTACTTAAATATTTTTTTCTAAAATAAACTGTGCTACATCCTGAGTTTACAAAAAAAAATTACAAAGGCATGGATGGAAAGAATGGGGGAGGCCTTTGCCCAGCAGTGAGACATTGAGGGCTGATAATACTGTTTTTAAGCTATTGCATAGCTTCTATCGCGGGCCTTGAGCGTTGAGACTGGATCCAAAAATTCCGTAACGAAAATACCTAACGCTGTCACTTTAGTTCAGCAACTCGCCTCTAGGTGGCATGCAATAGCTTTACCGCGGCAGTCCCCGAGTGCCACACGTCTTTTTTATATTTATTCGGGCGCTCGGCTCGCAGCTCTAAAACAGTCCATAGTGGGATTGTCATTTAAAACATTGCAATATACATACTATTAATGACTGTATAATAATACTACAGTGTATTACTAAGGTTATAATCCTATATCAATATCTTATTCAATCTTGGATGTCTCAGAAACTATTTATTTAGAGACTGATAAATATTTATTTTATACAATTAACTAAAATAATTCAAAGACATCAGTAATCTAAATAACTTGATTTCTGTAAGTTAAACTTTATAGAAAGGATTTTTTTACAATGCACGGTCCACTAAAGTTTAGTTATTTTATTTATGATTATTTGCACGAAATATCATATTTTGTCATTAAAACTTTTTTTTTTAAGTATCTGAGACGTTAAAGATTTATATCGTATGTAACTCTCATAATATAACAGTAAGATACCGACTTTTAGCACTACATTATCCTTGTACATACGTAGATTATATTTAGTTATAGTCTTAAATTTAAATTTTAGTTTGTTTTAACAAATCTCGGGTAGTTTAGTCGCTTTTAGATTTGTTTATGGTATAAGTTTGATATATGATAATTTTGGTTCTTAGCTTTTATTAAACGTGTTAAATATTGTATCCAATCTCTAGCAAAAGCATTGATCAATATGTCTACGAAAGAGCTTTGTACTTTATATGGAGTAATTCATATGTAACCAATTATTTTCCTAAAAAAATGTTGTCGGTGTCAAAAATATAACTACATATATACTTCATTTCTTGAATCGAGCTAATAGGAAGAAAAATAAAGGCACGTGATTGGTCTTCGAAAATAATTGGATTGGCTAGATTTGACAATTGACAATTGAGTTAGGTATATTCGTCCCGTCTTATTTACTCTCAATATAAAATCCGTTTTTATTATGCTATATTTTGGTAGCACCAAATTGATTGTGACGAAAATAAATAGTTTTATTTTATTCTTAAATATCTATACTTATATTATAAAGAGGTAAAATTTGTTTGTTTGTTTGTTTGACGGAGGTAATCTCCGAGACTACTCAACTAATTCCAAAAATTATTTCAAAGATGTGTAGAATGGACTGTCGGGTTATAGGCTATATTTTATAACGGTAGTTTCATTAGTACACCCGTGCGAAGCCGGGACGTGCTGCCAGTAATACTACACAGACACGGCAAAATAACTAATCCAAATCGACTAACTAAAAGTAGTTTATTATGCGGTTTTGAAAGTAAATGACATGGGAGCATAAACGTATTTTAGAACCAAAATACACATAGATAAGCCTTAACAATTCTATTTATCTATCTCTCATTGTGATTGATATAGGTAAACAAAACCTATTGCGTTCTTAGGTTCAAGAAAAAAAGGCTTTATTTAAGTGTATTTTGTAACAATTCAATTGATATTTCCATTGTTAATAACATAGCTGACATCACAATTAATCCAGTAGTACTGTTTAGCACCTTTGTTCGACTGTAAACGTTTTGAGTTACAAATAATATGATCAGCATTGCGCTGTTTCAAGAAAACATGCATACTGCGCATTGGTGAGGCATATAACAGTAACTTGATTTTAGTTCCTAAGTTTTACTATAAGGTATTATTTTAGTTTATCCTATGGGGTTATTTTCTACCTGAGTACAATCGATTTGAGTATTTCCGTTTGTGTAAATATTTTCTTGGAAGAACTTGTAACTGTTAGTGATGTAATAAATTGATTTCGCTAAATGTTCGTTTTATTTCATTTCTTGAAATGAAAACCTATTTTTATTTAGGTTTCTGCACAATTTTTTATATGCCTAGCGGTCATAAATTAATCATTTCTGTTAATATTTAGAGAAGTAATGACCTAAATTCAAGCATAAAATACCTAAATATACAGACTTTTTAGTTAACTTACAAAATTTGCAGAATAGTTTATTATTCTATAAGTAAATGAATTCTTTTGTAAGAATTAACATGTAAATATGTACATCAAAATCTTGGAATCGAATAATTTGACTCTCGTTTGTAATTCAAGAGCCGCGCGATTTTATACGAAGTATCATGTTTTGCTGATCGCTTCCTACAATCAACATTGAACATGAAATAACTGTCATCGGAAAAATTCTGTGACGGTATAAAATGTTTGCATGATTTTACACAGTTTATAACTAAGGTTTCTAATGATGACTACACAGGGAATTTAATTTAACGCAGGACGAAAGGTAAAGCGTTGCGCCCGCGCCTATCTCTTCTGTATGTTTTCTTCTATACATTATGTATGAAAAGGACGCGGTAGAGACAAATGTCCGCGCCCCGTCCAAGTCTTACGTCTCTTCTGTCTGTCCTGCGCTTTAGGTGGTCTAAGTATGGGACTGATAAGTAAAAAAAAACTGCAAAGTAGGTAGGTAGAGATATATGTCTTACGTAGATGCAACTATAATAATTGAATTCATTTTTTTAATAAATCTCTTCTGACATACTGGATCATTCCTTCAAACCCATTTCTCTCGAGATTTACAAATTGTTTGTCTCTAGCTAGATATCAGTCGGCACAATATCCAGCCTGCTTATATTAGCGCGTCGCTTAGCGCAGTTAACGTCAGGGCTCGGAGACTTCCTTTTAGATGATCCTGTCTCTTCAATCACGATGTCCTGAGTGGGGATTTCCATAAGGAGTTTGTCGATGTTGCTTGTATTTGTATCCTGCTTTTCGTCTGGAGAGAATAAAAAAATATCAGACCACGAAATAATTTATACTTAGCTACTAATATTCATCATCATCATCTCCCTGCCCTTATCCCAATAAAAGGGGTCGGAATCCTACTTCCTTCCTACTATCCTACTAATATTATAAATGTGAAAGTTTGTGAGAATGTATGTATGTTTGTTATTCTTTCACGGAAAAACAGCTGGACCGATTTGGTTGAAAATGGTATGTAGATAGGTGATACCCTGGATTAACACATAGGCTACTTTTTATCCTGATATTCCCGCGGGAAGGTGACTTACGCGGGTGAAACCGCGGGGCGCAGCTAGTATAAATAATATAATACCTACCTACCTACTGCTAAAGATAACGTTGGTCGAAAATTATGTGATCAACTGAATCAAAAGATTTTATACTTACGAAATTATATGAATGGAATACCAAGGTCCTATATTATTCTTATTTTTTCACTGTGAAGGAAAACATCGTATAGTTCGACAAACTTATCTGGCCCAGTGGCTGAAAGTAGAATGAACAAATTCATTGTAAATTAATTAAAGGAAAAAAAAAATGCTGTAAAAAAAACATGTTCATTTTTAAGAATCCTCTAAGACCATTAGGAACAGAGCTAGATTAGAAGAAATGGCCTGAGTGTAATGCGTGGTAATCCACGTGCCCTGAGTCAGCATTAATTATGAAAATAGGCAAGAAGGAAACAATTGATTGTAATATTTTAGACTATATTTAACTTACAAAATAACAGATATGGACAGTAAATTGAAGAGATACGTTGTCTCGCCATTTAAGAAGAACGCTGAGGGGAAAAGCTGAGTAGGCGATTTTAAGGAATCTTAGGTTGAGTGTTGACGCGGTGCACTTCACAGTGTGAAGTGCACCGCGTCAACTCACGTCACTCACGAACCAATAGCACCAGCTAAAGCAATGGTGTGAAGTTCACACCATTGCTTTAGCTGGTGCTATTGGTTCGTGAGCGAGCGACCCGTGCGCAAACATACCCCCTCCCGTCCCCCTCATCGTTCTTTTTACGTGGCGTGACGTTGTCTCTAACCTATTGGGCCCTGCTTCCCGAGCTGCTTGAGACGGAACTCTTCCTGCGCTTGCCGCTGCCTCCGCTTCCGTTCAGCGCGCGCTTCCTCTTCCGTCATACCCTCTATCTTCGGCGGTTCCTGCTGTCAAATTTATAATGTCAACTCAGGGAATCCTTGGACAAAGGATCATGAATTATGCCCACGTTTTGGGGATATTAGTAGTTTTTGATTAGTTTTCGTTACGATGATATACCTATACTTCATTTATTGAAACGAGCTAATAGGAAGAGAATTAAACACAAATGATTGGTCGTCGAAAATATTTATCTTTCTTGTAATTGGCTAGATTGTCAAATCAATTGTCAATTGTCAAATCTAGCCAATCCAATTACTTTCGACGACCAATCACTTGTTTATTTCTCTTCCTATTAGCTCGTTTCAATAAATAAAGTATAGGTATTTGAAGATTTCATTTAGAGACAGTATTGACCGTTGATTACGCTCTTCTCTTATTTCGATACCTACACTCTAACGACGCATTAACTTTCTGATTTAGCGAAAATTTTAGATTAGAGAAGCATAAAATAGAATTGAGCACGCGGTCAGTTTTTACACGATTTCTTTGAACGAAATTTCTAGTAAAATAGCAGGTTTTATATAATTTGAACGTCGGTAAGGGTAGTCAGAGGCACGATAGATCCATATTTAGTAGTAGTAGCACGTAGCTTAGCAAGTAGTATGTAGTCAGAATTCTATACGGGATATAACGATATCACAAAAATTAAAAGGGACTAAGAAACTAAACAAGAAACATTGCAAATATTTTCAAACAATTTATTTCATAAAAACATGAAGGTACAGATTTCACACAATAGTCTTTTATCATTTTATTTTATCTAATAAATACTTTTGCAGTTCATGCAAAACCTACCCCTAGCTTTGGACCTGGGCTAAAATGACCACTATGAAATTCCTAATTTTAAAATTTATATTGTAAATTATGACAGTAAGCATTTTAGCCCTCAAGGTCATTTATTTACTACGTAAACTTAATTGTCGAGATAGTTAATAAACTTGAGTATCTTAAACCATTGCGATAAGACATTCCAAAATAACAACCGAAAATATATAGATAAACTCAATCTGAGCCGAATGATTCCAATAGTTGTTTTTTCAACACCAGGGGTGGGCAAAAAATGGGCAAAGTCGGATTTGGCCAAACTCACCAGACATCTTTACTAAATAAGAGACAATTTTGTATTCAAGTTCTGGAACGATTTGGTACAAGGATCAATTTTAAAGATACCTATACGTCCATTTCATATAGAATTTTTAAGGACAGTATTACGTATTAAATAAACAACCTAGCTTTATTTTAGTCCGCCCTTATACACGCTAAAACCTGGATAATCCTAATGCTTCCAGGTTCTAAACTATTCAAACATTCATCTAAAATGGTTCAGTCGGTCGGTACGCGATTGAACTCTATTTCGCTTATTTACCAAGTCCTAAATTATATACCTACTGTGTAAAAGTATGCTAGAAACTTGTAAATGTATATGTAAAGTGAGAATAAAATATAGGTATCAAGCGAAATAGTATGGTAATGGCCAATTTTGTCATCATAGTACAGTATGTATGGTTAAGTAAAGTGCTACTATGGTAATCATTTTAGGAATAATCTACCATACTACCTCGCTCGATCCATAATGCATGTAAAATAGGTACCTAAGGTACAGTCAACGTGAAAAGTGGATGTTTGGTGAATCCCGGAATCAAACGATTATTTCTAGAATACCTAATCTATACAGCTAGGTAGCAAAATATACATACCTACACAATAAAATAAAATCATTATTAAAACCATTATTAAATTGATTAATCTTATGTGTAATCTTGATGTGTATTTATTAATATTGACAAATCTATAGGTCTTACAATTGTCATTATTAATTTTAATAAACATTTTCAAAATAAAATTGCAATCACATTTTTACGCTGACCGTACCATTCCGTTTTTACCGTGACATAGTTATAAAAATGCATAACTATTGATAAAATAGTGTCGCAATACGTAGAAATAAATACGTAAATGTAGAATATTGTAGAAAATACGTGCAAATATCCATTAAGATCAGCATTTTTCATTTAAAATAACAATAGGTCATATTACGAAATGAATTTTTTGATGACAAGATTAATTACTTTTACAAATGTTTAAAATTACTAAATGCTATTTTGCAAGTTGGCATATGTGCCAAACAAATCTAATATTAATACGTGACTCTGACTACCTATTGCCCCTATAAGTACTAACTTTAGGCTTTACTCTTACAATTTAACAACCGGCAATGTATCGTGGTTCAGTTTATGATGGTTTTAACTGAACCCCAAAGGCATCACCAACACAAACTGAACTACGAAAATTGCCACAACTTCTAAGTTTTTTTTTGAGAGTAGCCACACACTTTTACCATTTATTTCCATTATGGAGACAGACTTTGCAAGGCATACGGTATGAGGCAAAATCTGTCTCCACTTAAGTAGACGTTAAGATCGTCTTATAGGTATTCATTAATTACCAACACAACCGTCGCGCTATCGCAAACACTTACAGATACCTAATCACGAAAAAATTACGTAAAAAATAGTCTGTATTTACTAATTCTATATTCAAACCAACGGTATACCCTTAATCTAGTAATACAACCCATACAACTAACCAACTACCTACGTCTAACTAACTCATCCTCAGTTTTAACACGCACTATATTTTCGAACCAGCGAGATTCGAACTCACAATTTTAGGTATTACGCTAACTCGAATAAAAATGCATAGGAAAAATTGGATAAATACAATTACCTGTCAAATGCAGAATAAAAATCTGTCTTGTTGCATTTGAAAATGATAAGATTTAGAAAAAAAGTTTTACTTCTTTGTTAATTATTAATTTTCCAATGTGGTAGTGAGTGGCCATCTTTAAAAAAAAATGTTTAAAGGTCACAAATCTAGCTGTTTTACATAACTAAATATTAACCCCCTTATGCATAATCGACCAGTAAACCTGTATTAGCTAAAACACATATTAAATCTGTTGCTATCTCTTTTCGTTGACATATGAGTGACAAGAAAAAAACGTTCTTAAAACCTGTATTAAATTGTCAAGTTTTTATGCATAAGGGGGTAAAGGTGTAAATATTTGGCAATTTCTAGCTAGAGATCCCATAATCTACTTAACATCAGGCCTGCCAGGAGACGGGGTCTTATGCTCATCGGGGAACTGTTTCTCCACCTGCTCAGCGACCCACTTCTTAACCTTCTGCTCGGTCCAAAACCCATCGTAGAAGATGGTCGGTTTGATCCAACACCCTCGATTCTGCTGGCCATACTGCATCTCTCCCTCCCGGCACTGATTCTTGCACTCCATACCTTGTCGAGAGTTCACGACCAGATTCTTCGGCGGTATGTTGAAATTCAAGTTTACGTTACCGTGTGGCTCGTAGTAGTGCCACGGACCGCACTCGTAGTAGTTCGGATAGACGGGGGGTAATTGCGGGCGAGGGGGGGCGTATATAGGGGGCATCGCGGACCCCATGACGGGCTGGAGGACGAAACTTACGTTGGAGTTTGGTCGGGGGTGGACGGGCTGGGCCGGTAGAGGCTGCGGGCGCGGGTTGATGGGCGCTCGCGGCGGCGCCGGCATCGGCTGGGCTCGCGCGACCGGCGCGGCGTTCTTCACAGGTGGAGGGTTAACGGGCCCTTCTACTGAATTCTTTCTTTGATTTTTGACGAGTGGCGGGCCTTCTTGTAGCGGTTTCGTGTGGCTGACGTTATTGGTAAGATTGTTGGTGGCAACATTGGCGATGGAACTTGCGTGGTTGTTAGCAAGATTGGTGCTGATATTAGGGACGTTGGCGATGTTTTGGTTGTTTTCTGGCAGTGGCTCTGTGGGTTCCCGAGTTGTCTCTAGAAGCTCGGTCAGGTCTGTGGCCACGGAGCCGCCGAAACTTAGCAGGGTCTCTCGCAAAGCATTCGTTACAGCAACCTGGAAACAAATTTAAAATAAAGAGTAGTGAACATAATGATCACCCAGCGAGATCTAGTTGGAAACTAAACAAAACTTATTGAAACTGCCTTTTAATTAAAAGCATTTAGGTAGAATTATTCAGATAATTGTATTATCAGACAAATGCTCAATTCAGACGCAAGCCTGCTGAGCCTAGCTCGGCTCGCGTGCTAGCACGCCCTTAACTGCAGCTTAAAGTATGTAAGAAAGAAAAGATGAACAAACCTTCCTGGACTTGTATATTGCAAAGCCTTTATTACTGGCCACTGAGGTAGCATATCCTATGTTCTCTCGGTGAATGTCAATATTCTTGACTGTGATCGATACAAATGCAACCACTCCAGCGCAGTACTTGCCGTTTGTTTGGTCCACAAAATCTGGAAGTGGAGAGAAAGTCATTTTTACTTCCATAATATAAAAATCGAAATACATAAAATAGTTGAGTTTGTTAAGGTAAGTATACCAAGTGGTTGGCTATTAAAGATCTCTCTGGCACAATGGGTAAGAGCCTGCTTGAGATGCAAGAGGTTGAAGGACCGATCCTTACGTACTAGTGTTAATCTGCCTCTATACCTTCTACTTTAGGGTTAATTTATTTTAGTTGATGTTCAACATGTTGGTCCCATAGAGTTAAGCTATTCAAGTAAACCAAGCGTCTGTCAGTAGAGCACGTTATCTGCATCACATGTCTGAGCAGCTAGCAAGCTCTGAAACAGACCCACGTCAAGCTAGCTGATTTAGAGGTGAGAGGTTAACGGAGAGTTCTTACCAAGCTCCTGTTTCGTGACGGTCCAGTTCCAGTTATTGAATCCCCACTGCGCGTGGCCGAAGTTGATCAGCTGCTGCCGCCGCTGTTGGCTCTCTCCCTCGTCTTCGACCATCTCAACTGGCAAATTATCAGGCTGTAAGGAGATCACAAATCACGTAAATAAACGAAACTGTTAGTTTTTATTCCCACTGCCGCTACAAATAAACTTTAGTTATCAATAAATGACACTAAGTTCAAGGCTGTTTACTAATAAACCATGTTATTTATTTACCATTTTGATGCTGCAATTAGCGACAGGGAACCCTGGTTTCCGCTGCATCACAGGGCCTATATGTCAGCCACCTTTGGTATCTATTTGCCATGCAATAGCTTACGACACCTGTTGATTATTATCAACTTTGAACTGTGAATAATTTCTTCCTTATTTCAAATTAGCGGCAATATTTTGTGAATTGAATTCGCGGATCCCAAAACACGACACGACACGGTACCTGCGAAAATATGGAATGAATGAATGAATGATGGATCAATGGATGGATGGTTTTTTTTTTAAATTAGAGAACGACTTAACCGTGGCCACAGAACATAATACTCAAGAGACCGTGGCGCGCTGAAGCGAACGAGATCACAAAAAAAAGTCACTGATTTTTTTATCAATCTCAGTTTCTTACCGGCCGGTTTGCTTTGCCACCGTTTCCATTAATTCTTTCTTTCCATTCCACTAAAATAACTCAAACAAAAGGAATCGATAGAGCTCTATTTTCCCTATTTTGAGTTATTTTTTACACTTTCTATAACTAGTAAAATGATTTATAATCACTGCCATTTGCGATTTCCATAAACTCTTCTGCAATGGTATTTTTACTAGGCCTTTGGATCTATACAATATCCAGCAGTTGTGATATTCATTTGAGTTTTTATTTTTATTTGAATTTTCTAAAGTTGTGCTAGGGAGACACAGTGTTGTCTGTTGTGTGATCGCTGTCAAGTCAAGTCAAAGCTGTGCTGTCAAAACAAATCTGCGCTGCGTGTGAGCGAGTTCGACTTTCGTCGAGACTTCAAATTGTTTTGTTTACAATTTTTTATTGCCGGAATTTGCGTTTTTTATACATCACAATAGCAGAAACATTTTGTAAAATCATGTCAGAAGTGCTGGAAGTCGATGGAAGTGCTTTAGAAGGGGTAAACAAATAGTAAATTGTTGCAATAAATAATTTTTATGATGAAATATTTCTAAAATCTATATCACTTGTAGGGTGGTCAACTACTACGAAATACTATCGCCTTGAGTGCTATCCTTGGCATTCCTGTGAAGATCAAGTGTATTCGAGCGAAGCGTAGCAAACCGGGGCTTGCTGCCCAACACTTAAAAGGTATGAATCTTATAATTGTATTCAGCCGTTCCTGTCCCACTGCTGGGCAAAGGCCACCCCCCATTCCTTCCAGACGTGGCGATCTTGTGCTAGAGTCTCCCAGTCAGCTGTAAAATTGTCAAGTTCGTCACGCCACCTGAACTTATACATATTATGAAATAATTATCTACAAAAAAACTATTGTATTTTACCAGGTATAGAACTGATAGCAACAATGTGCAAAGCCAAGCTCATCGGAGCCTGTCTTGGCTCTACAGAAATACAGTTTGAACCTGGAAAGATACGCGGTGGTCAGTATGCTGCTGACACCAAGACTGCTGGGTGAGCGTTATATTTTACTTATTTTTTTTATTTATTTTTATTTTATTTATTTAACGATGATAGACGAGCAGCTACTGCTGGTATGTCTATATCACACAGTGTTGGAATAGTCTTTTTAGTTATGTATCGTTAATCTTTTTGAGCACTGATTTGTTATTTCGTTATTTTACTCTTAATTACACTTCACTTCACTTCTTTTGTATGACTACTGTGACTTTTAGGATTATTCTTATTGTATAAAAAAATATTTTTTTTTTACCTAATATTTAGATTCAATTAAATTTTAGATTGATTGTTTTGTGTTTTGGATCCCCGCTGGGTAAAGGCCTCCTTTCGCTTCCACTTTTCTCTGCGTTGTCAAATGTGTGTGTTGCCAGGTCAATTAGCTTACTCCTCCAAGCGGTGTTGCCCTGCGCTCTGTTCGCTAGCAGCGCGAGCCGGCTGGAGCTCCGCGGCGGCACCAACGCGGACATGGCGCCGCAGATAGACTACATGACCGAGGTGTTCGCGTATGTGCTGAGGCGGTTCAACGCTGACTTCTCGCTCACTGTGCATAAGAGGGGGTGAGGGCACTTTCTACATTTACTATATCACTAAATAATAATAATAATAAATCCATTTATTTCCATACATAATAAAGAAGGTTTACAATGTATGAATGTTGTTAGTTTTGGTTAGCTACATGGTATAAATAAATATCCTTGGATATTTCACTCAGCGTCATTTAGTCCCAAGCTAAGCAATTGAATGCTTGTAAAACAATGATTTTTCAATTTTTCAAATGTCTTCCTTCTTTCTTCCACGTGCGAGATGCTCACACAGGTGAATTAACTCACGATTATCCACCACTAGAAAAATCCTTCATCTGTTTATTTAATTCAGGTCATGATAAACATACAGAGTTAGTTTTTATCTCACCTCTTAGCACAATACTCACAATTTCTGCCCTTGCCATTCCAGCTATTTCCCGCGAGGTGGCGGGCGCGTCACCGTTGAGATAAAGCCGGTGATCAAACTGCAGAACATAGAGATGACAGAGCGCGGTGACGTCACAGCTATCCAGGGATGGAGCTTCGTGGCCGGGACCCTGCCTCTCAGGGTAAATATTACGTCTTATGCTCGTATTCAGAGACTTCTTGAGTCTACGTTTAAGCATCGATTTTTGACAATTCTCTATGAAAACTGAGTTATGAATACTTGAGACACGATTTACGCTTGAGTATAGCCTCTGAATTTTTATCATTTATTTATGTATAAGTTATGTTATGTCTCTGTCTCTGACTTCTCCCAGAGACAACTTTAATCGATATTGAATTCCATAGACCAAGACAATATAACACACTGGCTGGCTACTCCCAGAGACAACTTCAAATGATATTGAATTCCATAAAGTAAAAAAAAAATCTATTCTATTCTATGATATTTGGTCCGGTAGATGGCGCAGGAGCAGACGGAGGGCGCGCGTGAGGCGCTGCGCACGCGCCGCTATGACGTCAGAGTCGACAGCTACAAGGAACACCGCGACCACGCGCCCGATAACTGTAACGGAATTATGTAAGTCATTTATAACTTGGGACAGTCACACTGATAAGGTACTTATGGGAGTTAGATGGGAGCACAGATCACATAAGTACAGATACCTAATCTCGAACTTTGAAATCACTCCTATTTTTCTTCGTTTGATTTTTGCCGCGCCCCTAGCGGCGTTTAGGTCTTGCCTGCAATCAAAAATAAATAACTCCATCTAGTGCTAAGTAGCATGCAGTCGGATACCTAAACGCCGCTAGGTGACACCGCAAAAATCAAACACAAAAAAATAGCCCAAAGAAAAGTAGGAGTGATTTCAATGTTCGAGGTGGGGCACCCCTGATGGGTGTCAGAGTCGTCGACAGGTTACCAACACCCTTTATTATTGCAGTCTGGTATCGGAGTCGTCTACAGGGTGCGTGCTGGGCAGCTCCGCGCTGGGACGACGCGAGCTGCCGCCGCGAGGCGTGGGGGCCCGCGCCGGGACCCTCATAGCCAAGGAACTGGACAGTGGGGCCTGCGTCGACACACACGCACAGGTACCTACACTAGCTCGTACCACTGGTACCTCATCTCGAACATTGATTTCACTCCGTTTTTCTTCGGGCAATTTTTTATATTTTTGCGGCGTCACTTAGCGGCGTTTAGGCATCCGACTGCATGCTACTTAGCACTAGATGGAGTTACTTATTTTTGATTGCAGACAAGACCTAAACGCCGCTCGAGGTGCCGCAATAATCAAACACAAAAATAGCCCGAAGAAAAAAGAACAATGTTCGAGATGGGGTATCTGTCTTATGTAGGTAATCTGTGCTCGTACGTACTCAGCTGTGGGGGCCCACGCCGGGACCCTCATCGTTTCCTCCATAATGCATGTTATTTGGTGCAAATTTGTTACCACTTCTCAAGGTGCATAGAATTCACCATAGCTACACCAAAACAAAAATAGTTTCACATGTATACTTCTGTTGGCTGTAATGAATTGCGAAATGTAACGCAATATGGACGGACGGCAAATTCTTTCATTACGTGTTACATTTATTTATTTATTTATTTATTTATTTATTACACACATTATAGACTATAACATTACAGTTTGGCACCAAATCGCTATATCTATTTTACATTAAATAGTTATGAAATAATATAATAGGTAATGTAAATTTATTATGTAGCTATGTGGGTATAGGCTATTTACCCAAAAAACAAGTAAGTAGTAGGTATACTCATGAAACAAAAATAAAAAGTAACAAACAAAATTCTAACAGTTAGGTACATTGAGTAAAAATTTACAAAATAAAAGAAGACAAAAAAAATGTTCTTGCCGCTTATTTCCTCTCTGCATATTGGAATACAACTCTTTCCAGTTGAGTATAACTATCCACAAACACATCAGTGTCTGGGTATAACTTAATAAGCTCGTTTATGTGATGTTGAGCGCGGCAGATGGGAGATTGCTGTCTAGCTACTGTACGTGCGGGAGTCGGCGCGAACAGCGGGACTTTACCTGGGCGGAACCTTATAAGCTGCTCAGGTACATTGAGCCGGCTTGCTTCACTCACTAGGTCAGCGCTGTCCATCACTCCTCGCAATATGCGACACAAGCACATCAGTTGGTCAGCCAGCCTTCGCGTTTCAAGAGAGTTATATCCCAGTGTCCCTAGTAAATACATTGTTGGATACATATAGGGATAATATCCGAGACATTTATTATAAAGAAAGCGTAGAAAACGTTTTTGTACTTTTTCTAGCATCAGGTGTCCCGGTTAAGCAAATTTAGAGTAAATAAGTGACAGAATGACAGAGAATGAATGAAAGAATGAAATGAATGAGTGAAAGGAAAAGAATGAATTGAATATGAGAAGTGAATTTAAACCTACCTAAAATGGTGGTAATAAAAAATGCAATTAGAAGTTAACAGTTTATTAAAAAAAAGAATTTACTTTATATAAAAAAAAGAAGTTAAGTTAATAAAAAAAATCTAGCTCAGGGAGGACACAACATTTAGGGCGTGGAAGCCTTAAGATTTATGTTTCCGCTTAGGTAGTTCCGTACTCCCCTCAAGTGTAGGACCGGCCGCAGGTGGAGTCCGGCTTCAGGGAACGGAGTAGGAAACACCACGGTGAGTATTTGGTGGTCGTGTAACCCCGACGCTAGCACGCGCCACGAGGTTACGGGTGCGGAAGTTCCACGTAGGCGAGCGGAAGAACTCGTCTTTCGTCGCTTCTAAGGTCCGATCAGTGTCTGAACGGCGTCCGAGTCTGTGTGCTTGAAATGTGACCGTAGTGTGACCTTACGTGACCTTACGTGACCGTAATGGTGATGTGAACTTGACCGTGACCCTGGAACGCACCAAAAGAACACCATGGTAAAAATGCGTTCACTACTTCCGTTCCGAAAGCCCTCCCACGGCAACACGAAGAAAAGGGAAATACTTACGTAGTAGTTTTTGCCGGGAGGTGCAATCAGAACGGAGTTTAAATAAAATAGGTACAATAAGAAAATGGCTAAAAGGCAATGAAAAAATAATGAAATAGAATGTAAAATGTAAGTTAGCCATTAAATAAAAAGTTGAGTAGGTAGTTTGCAAAATAAGGCATGATGCAACATTCTAGAACGTTTGGGTCCAAACTTTGGACTAACAAAGATATTAAAATATGAGTTGACACAAATGAAATTAAATAGAAAATGATTTAGATGAAATTATGCACAATAAAAATAAGGGCTAGGCTGTAAAGAACACAAGAACAATAAAATATACAAGTAGGTGCAGTTTAGCTAGTGTGTGTTTTATATGCCATTTAAAACTTACCCCTAAAGCGGGAAATCACTTAATGGAATGAAGAAGTCCGATTGTCTGCTAGGACGCGAGAACAATCGGGCCGTGACTACGTAACACCGACGTAACCACATTTTAACTACGTAGGTATTTAGTGTTTTGATTCGCCCAGGACGCTGTATAATTTACGATGAAGCAGCTAATGCGCTGATCATCATAAAAACGTGGCCGATTGTCTGCTAGAGCGCGAGACAATCGGCACGTCGTTACTCGATCAGCGTCCCGGGCGAAAGAAAGGCAAGCGATGGGCAGCCGGCCGGGTGGACCCGTCCCCCGCTTCCCTCCGTCACACGTTCGAAATCGCATGATCATTATGCGTCATGCCTAAAGAGAATAGTTGGACACAACGCCATCTCTGTGTCCACTATCTTATCAATTGGTAAACCTATCGACGTTGTAATTAGAAAAAGAATTAATGAATGACTTAGTTCGGACAGTCACCGCAAAGTGGCGCTGTCCAGAAACTAATAAATTATGAGACAAACTAAAGATTTAAGACTATTAATTTACAATAAAACATTGTAACAAACTGCTATCTGTAACGCTTCGTTACAATACCCGCCTGTCCCTCATAAGGATTTTATTTTAAAAATAAAATCCGCCAATTTTAAAATTGTATCTATTTCTTGCCTTACCTTTCACACAGCCTTTCATACTTCACCTAACACCATTCATTCTAGAAATCTTAAAATTTAATCATTTTAAGACGCCCACTATCAGCAGAGAGTCTTTTGCCATAAGGATCGACAATAGACTGCATACAAGAAAAGAAAACATGATAAATATTGGACACAGGAACTATGGCATAACTTGTTTACTAACTGGGTACTATAGCGTACCACCAAAAGTTAATGCTTATAGAAGGTAATGTTGTAAATGGCACACACAACGACAACAATGTTAATAGATCAATGATGTAAAAAGTACTCCGTTCTGTTACACTATAAATTAAACAGAACGCTCTGGTTTGATGAAAATGAGTTTAAAGATCGTTGGATCGCAAAAATACAATGAAAAAAGAAAAAAATAAAGCGTTAAATGCAACTGGTGTGAAAGAAGAATAATACAAAAAAATATATACAAGGTAAACACAGGTTTAACAATAAAACTTAAAAAAAACTTTTAAAATTACAAAATATAAAATTTTGTCCCCGACTGTACAAAATGCGAAAACAAAAAAACTGTTTCCTAAATATTACCAATAAAATGGAACTAAACTGGTCGGGTAACAAAAGTAAAACAAACAATAAGGAAAAAAAAAAACTACTTTCACCTCAGTTGCGGCAAACCAAAAAAATAAAAGCGTCTTACAACTAAAACCTCACCGATAAAAAACTAACTACTTACCACCGAAGCGGAAACAATCAACCACGTAAAGAGGGCGCCAGTGTCCCGGTTAGAGAATTAGTAAATAATGAAAGGGCGTGGAAGCCTTAAGATTTATGTTTCCGCTTAGGTAGTTCCGTACTCCCCTCAAGTGTAGGACCGGCCGCAGGTGGAGTCCGGCTTCAGGGAACGGAGTAGGAAACACCACGGTGAGTATTTGGTGGTCGTGTAACCCCGACGCTAGCACGCGCCACGAGGTTACGGGTGCGGAAGTTCCACGTAGGCGAGCGGAAGAACTCGTCTTTCGTCGCTTCTAAGGTCCGATCAGTGTCTGAACGGCGTCCGAGTCTGTGTGCTTGAAATGTGACCGTAGTGTGACCTTACGTGACCTTACGTGACCGTAATGGTGATGTGAACTTGACCGTGACCCTGGAACGCACCAAAAGAACACCATGGTAAAAATGCGTTCACTACTTCCGTTCCGAAAGCCCTCCCACGGCAACACGAAGAAAAGGGAAATACTTACGTAGTAGTTTTTGCCGGGAGGTGCAATCAGAACGGAGTTTAAATAAAATAGGTACAATAAGAAAATGGCTAAAAGGCAATGAAAAAATAATGAAATAGAATGTAAAATGTAAGTTAGCCATTAAATAAAAAGTTGAGTAGGTAGTTTGCAAAATAAGGCATGATGCAACATTCTAGAACGTTTGGGTCCAAACTTTGGACTAACAAAGATATTAAAATATGAGTTGACACAAATGAAATTAAATAGAAAATGATTTAGATGAAATTATGCACAATAAAAATAAGGGCTAGGCTGTAAAGAACACAAGAACAATAAAATATACAAGTAGGTGCAGTTTAGCTAGTGTGTGTTTTATATGCCATTTAAAACTTACCCCTAAAGCGGGAAATCACTTAATGGAATGAAGAAGTCCGATTGTCTGCTAGGACGCGAGAACAATCGGGCCGTGACTACGTAACACCGACGTAACCACATTTTAACTACGTAGGTATTTAGTGTTTTGATTCGCCCAGGACGCTGTATAATTTACGATGAAGCAGCTAATGCGCTGATCATCATAAAAACGTGGCCGATTGTCTGCTAGAGCGCGAGACAATCGGCACGTCGTTACTCGATCAGCGTCCCGGGCGAAAGAAAGGCAAGCGATGGGCAGCCGGCCGGGTGGACCCGTCCCCCGCTTCCCTCCGTCACACGTTCGAAATCGCATGATCATTATGCGTCATGCCTAAAGAGAATAGTTGGACACAACGCCATCTCTGTGTCCACTATCTTATCAATTGGTAAACCTATCGACGTTGTAATTAGAAAAAGAATTAATGAATGACTTAGTTCGGACAGTCACCGCAAAGTGGCGCTGTCCAGAAACTAATAAATTATGAGACAAACTAAAGATTTAAGACTATTAATTTACAATAAAACATTGTAACAAACTGCTATCTGTAACGCTTCGTTACAATACCCGCCTGTCCCTCATAAGGATTTTATTTTAAAAATAAAATCCGCCAATTTTAAAATTGTATCTATTTCTTGCCTTACCTTTCACACAGCCTTTCATACTTCACCTAACACCATTCATTCTAGAAATCTTAAAATTTAATCATTTTAAGACGCCCACTATCAGCAGAGAGTCTTTTGCCATAAGGATCGACAATAGACTGCATACAAGAAAAGAAAACATGATAAATATTGGACACAGGAACTATGGCATAACTTGTTTACTAACTGGGTACTATAGCGTACCACCAAAAGTTAATGCTTATAGAAGGTAATGTTGTAAATGGCACACACAACGACAACAATGTTAATAGATCAATGATGTAAAAAGTACTCCGTTCTGTTACACTATAAATTAAACAGAACGCTCTGGTTTGATGAAAATGAGTTTAAAGATCGTTGGATCGCAAAAATACAATGAAAAAAGAAAAAAATAAAGCGTTAAATGCAACTGGTGTGAAAGAAGAATAATACAAAAAAATATATACAAGGTAAACACAGGTTTAACAATAAAACTTAAAAAAAACTTTTAAAATTACAAAATATAAAATTTTGTCCCCGACTGTACAAAATGCGAAAACAAAAAAACTGTTTCCTAAATATTACCAATAAAATGGAACTAAACTGGTCGGGTAACAAAAGTAAAACAAACAATAAGGAAAAAAAAAAACTACTTTCACCTCAGTTGCGGCAAACCAAAAAAATAAAAGCGTCTTACAACTAAAACCTCACCGATAAAAAACTAACTACTTACCACCGAAGCGGAAACAATCAACCACGTAAAGAGGGCGCCAGTGTCCCGGTTAGAGAATTAGTAAATAATGAAAGGGCGTGGAAGCCTTAAGATTTATGTTTCCGCTTAGGTAGTTCCGTACTCCCCTCAAGTGTAGGACCGGCCGCAGGTGGAGTCCGGCTTCAGGGAACGGAGTAGGAAACACCACGGTGAGTATTTGGTGGTCGTGTAACCCCGACGCTAGCACGCGCCACGAGGTTACGGGTGCGGAAGTTCCACGTAGGCGAGCGGAAGAACTCGTCTTTCGTCGCTTCTAAGGTCCGATCAGTGTCTGAACGGCGTCCGAGTCTGTGTGCTTGAAATGTGACCGTAGTGTGACCTTACGTGACCTTACGTGACCGTAATGGTGATGTGAACTTGACCGTGACCCTGGAACGCACCAAAAGAACACCATGGTAAAAATGCGTTCACTACTTCCGTTCCGAAAGCCCTCCCACGGCAACACGAAGAAAAGGGAAATACTTACGTAGTAGTTTTTGCCGGGAGGTGCAATCAGAACGGAGTTTAAATAAAATAGGTACAATAAGAAAATGGCTAAAAGGCAATGAAAAAATAATGAAATAGAATGTAAAATGTAAGTTAGCCATTAAATAAAAAGTTGAGTAGGTAGTTTGCAAAATAAGGCATGATGCAACATTCTAGAACGTTTGGGTCCAAACTTTGGACTAACAAAGATATTAAAATATGAGTTGACACAAATGAAATTAAATAGAAAATGATTTAGATGAAATTATGCACAATAAAAATAAGGGCTAGGCTGTAAAGAACACAAGAACAATAAAATATACAAGTAGGTGCAGTTTAGCTAGTGTGTGTTTTATATGCCATTTAAAACTTACCCCTAAAGCGGGAAATCACTTAATGGAATGAAGAAGTCCGATTGTCTGCTAGGACGCGAGAACAATCGGGCCGTGACTACGTAACACCGACGTAACCACATTTTAACTACGTAGGTATTTAGTGTTTTGATTCGCCCAGGACGCTGTATAATTTACGATGAAGCAGCTAATGCGCTGATCATCATAAAAACGTGGCCGATTGTCTGCTAGAGCGCGAGACAATCGGCACGTCGTTACTCGATCAGCGTCCCGGGCGAAAGAAAGGCAAGCGATGGGCAGCCGGCCGGGTGGACCCGTCCCCCGCTTCCCTCCGTCACACGTTCGAAATCGCATGATCATTATGCGTCATGCCTAAAGAGAATAGTTGGACACAACGCCATCTCTGTGTCCACTATCTTATCAATTGGTAAACCTATCGACGTTGTAATTAGAAAAAGAATTAATGAATGACTTAGTTCGGACAGTCACCGCAAAGTGGCGCTGTCCAGAAACTAATAAATTATGAGACAAACTAAAGATTTAAGACTATTAATTTACAATAAAACATTGTAACAAACTGCTATCTGTAACGCTTCGTTACACAGGGCATAGGTGGATTCATGTGGATTCCATACGCACGAGCTGTTCTCAATTTTTGTACGTATTAGAGCTGTATATAGCAATCTAATGGTGTTAACTTTTTTAAAATCCCTACAATTTCGAGTGACAAATCCCAAACGCCTGAAACAATCTGCTGTTAGTGATCTAATGTGTTCATGGAAGTTAAGTTTGGTGTCAAAAACAATGCCAAGGTCTTTAATTGTGATACATCTTGTAATCGTTATATTTTCTAGCTTATAGTCATTTGTTATGGGGCTGTTAGATCGTGTGAAACTCATAGTCTGGCATTTGGCTATATTAAGGTATAGTTGGTTTTCTTCACACCAGCTCAGTATGGAATTGAGGTCGTGCTGTAGTAACTTACAATCATCTAGTGATTGGATTTCCTTTATGATTTTGAGATCATCTGCGTACAATAAGCACCGGCTGTATTTAAGACGATCAGCTAGATCATTGACCATGATAGAAAACAATAATGGACCCAAAGATGATCCCTGACTAACTCCGGATCGCGTATGGTAGGGCCTAGAGTTATAACAACCAAGTCGTACAAATTGGCTACGATCACGGAGATAATCAGCAAACAACTTGATCAATTTGGGGGCAAATCCAACAAATCGAAGTTTATCCAAAAGTACATCATTGTTAACATGATCAAAAGCTTTCTTGAAGTCTAGATATACTACATCCACTTGGATGTTTTGGTCTAGTTTATGGGATATATTTTCAACCAGTGTGAGCAGATTTGTATTTACAGAGCGTTTTTTACGAAATGCGTGCTGGGCGTTAGACAGATAGGGTTCCAATTGTTGATAGATCTT
The DNA here is from genome assembly GCA_947086425.1 of Xanthorhoe spadicearia. NCBI lineage: Eukaryota > Metazoa > Arthropoda > Insecta > Lepidoptera > Geometridae > Xanthorhoe > Xanthorhoe spadicearia. The sequence goes on from OX352212.1 coordinate 1,041,191, forward strand.
CGTATGCAGAAACATTGCATGCTACATTTAGCAAATCTGTACCCGGCTTTTGCCTAATGAAAATCATATATAGAGAGATGGAATGAAAATTATTATTTCAGGACATGATAATCCTGTACATGGCCCTAGCGGACGGGCGCTCGGTCGTGCGCACAGGGGAGGTCACCCTGCACACGCGCACCGCTATACACGTAGCTGAATTGATGACCAAGGTAACACATTTACCTCTTAACCCCCCCTATAACCACAGATTTTATAAAAGTAGTTGACCTAAACGCCGCTAGATGGCGCCGCAAAAATCAAACAAAAATAGCCCGAAGAAATTCACGAAAAAAGTAGGAGTCATTTCTATGTTCGAGGTGAGGCATCTGTACTTAAAATCTGTGCTATAACCAACTTACGGATGGCCGTAGGACTTTCGCCATAGCAACGTTGTTATCTGTCAAAAAGATTCATACATTTTATGTTGTAACTAGCAGCACGTCAAGGCTTTGCACGGGTGTACTAATGAAGCTACCGGGATAAAATATAGCCTATAACCATCCCGACAGTCCATTCTACACATCGGTGAAAGATTTTTTAAGTCGGCTGAGTAGTTTCGGAGATTACCTCTGTCAAACAAACAAACATTACCTCTTTATAATTTTAAAGAAATAAATAATAACAGGTAGCTCTATTCTATACTGACACTTTAGATCGTCTTAGAACTAGGAGATTCTACTATATGAGGCCCTACCACCAGTTTACTGTAGTTTTAATACTATCCTGGATACCAAGTCAAGTATTATTTTAAGTTTATTTTAACTTGAGTTTTATTTTGTTTCAGGTTAGATTCACAATACAACAAGAGGGAGATAGCAATCTCATATCCTGCACGGGATTAGGAGTTATCAACAAAACGTAAAGATGCCAAACAACTACATAATACTGCTTTATATCTGCGAGGAGATTTTTACTTCCATTTTAGTTATATTAACTTAAATTTTGTTATTTATTATGTTTAAAAGATTATGACGAAACGAAACACTGTCACATTAGTTTTAAGTATATAAGGTGATTTAATGTGTGTTATTATTATTTAATGCGATTTATCAGTATATAATTAAGAGTTATTTAATCATGTTTGAACGGATACTAACATAATTGAATGAATAATTTATCTCTTAATGACACTGACCATTTCTAGGGTCAAAGTTAAATTGTACACTAGTTGTACAAATAAATGAGGGTTATTACAATTTAATTTTAAGATTTTTACTAAAATCAACTCGACGAAAAAAAACACTAAACTATGTTCAAGTTTTATTACATTATATTGAACCAAATCTGGTCAGTGTCCTTTGTTAATTGTGTAAAAGCTTATTTATGAAATGATAAAATAAATGTTTTATGTTGAGTAAATTGTTTTAAAAATATATAAAAGTAAATTTTATTTCCTATTTCATTTTATAAACTTCTTTAAGAATTCCCGGCTTGTCATAAACCATGCCAAAGGCCTTTGGGCTGAAAGCACTGTTAACAGACTTTGCCACTTGCATATACGTTATTAGTAGCACGTCCCGGCTTCGCGCGGGTGTACTAATGGAGCTACCGGGATAAAATATAGCCTATAACCTCCGGACAGTCCATATACTACACACCCGTGAAAGAATGTTTGAAATCGGTCCAGTAGTTTCAGAGATTACCTCCGGCAAACAAACAAACAAATTTTACCTCTTTATAATATTAGTATAGATTTGAGAATATTCAAACATTTTTAGAAGGTATTATCATTGTGGGAAGGATTCAAATAAAACAAAAAAATACATCGACCTATTTATTATTTCAAGAAATGTTTGGCTAAGTCTATCACTATAGACATAAGTCGCAAAGACGCGTAGCATCAGAAAATCCATTTAAACCGTGTATGTGACAATTATATTGAATTGCATTGATAACGTACTTATAGTACAATTTATTCATTAAATTCTCGTACATTCGATATATTATAAAAGGTTACGTAAGTTCCACAATTTTTAAGTTCTAAATTTTGTTACCACCAGTCTCAATAACCTATCTATCTTTGGTTTTGCTTACCGTGCGTATCTATTTTATATGGAAGTAATATCAAAACCCACAGTAAGCAAAACCAAAGATCGGAAGTTTATTGAGACTTGCCGATAGTAATTTCCGGGATCTACTGGAAAAGTACCCTTTAGTTCGTAGCCTCGAAATCAGTCCATCTTTTACAATTTCGAAATACATTTGTGCATATTCACAAGATAATGTAAAGAGTACAAAAATGCAAGGATTCCATAGCTATAATAAAGTAAGCAAACAAATTTGAACAAGACAAAGTTGTGTAAGTACTTACGAATAAATTTAATTTTCAGCAGGAATATGGTAACTTTAGAAAATATCGAAGAATATAAAATAAACTTACACTAACAGAACAGTGATTCAAGAACAAAACAATTATATACAGCGATTTTTATTAATAAAAACAAAATAGTTATAGAGAGAGACCACTTTCTATTTGTCCTATACATATACAACCTACTTTGTCAATTTTAAGAAACACGTAGGACAAAATAGGTACATGGTCAAAATAAATGTATAAAAATTATTAGAAAATATATTTGTAAATAATTCGGGACAAGCAAAAATTGTAATAAAAATACTAACTCCTAGGACGTTAAACGAAAAACATTACCATCAGAAGTAGCTTAACAAATCACTATGTCAAAAATCTTAACACTCATTCCACACATCCTCAAAAGTATTTAAAATTTTTGTACATAGATATTAAATGAATAGCTTTTAAAACGACACTTTATTACTTTTTACCATTTGATTTGTATAGCTACTTCTGCAGACGATAAAACACTTTGGAAGATATTGTGGAAGTGATACACTTAAGTATTTTATGCACATTCGAACGCAGTCACAAAATAAAATAGCTAACCACAAGCCATGGTCCCTCACTATTGAAGTAAAACTATAAATACAACCAAACCGGAATGACTCGTCCACACCGAATTGAGATCATTGTATGCTTCATAAAACCTGCGCACGAGAATGAGTTGCTCAGAAACTTTTGAACTTCGTTGTATTTGTTTAGTTGAAGTATTTTAATTTGAGAAAAGTAATATGGCTGAATGCCAAGCATAAGAATTAGTAATAAGTAGTAGAATTTGTGTCATAAGAAATATATGCCAACATATACTGTGCATGTCGATTCTCGACGACTTTCAAATTATGACGCGGTAAGAGATTGCACGTTATCTAGCTTTTGCATTCCTACACCTACAACTATCACTTTATTTAGCATCAAGTTTTTACAAACACAATTTTGAACATTACATAAGTTGTTCAAGTCTTGAAATTAAACGTAAATGCGTTCTGTTTGCACAAACTTTTACTCGTACATCTATTTCTTGTGGATCAGTTTGAACTTTGAAGGAATAAATCTAAGACAGTAGAATTAGATACTATTTATTGGGAACTTTTATAAGAAAATACTTGATCTATGTTATGCGTGTGGACGAGTGAGCGTACTTTAAGTAGTGTTGTGCGTTACTCTTTCTTTTTGTCGTCTACTGCTTCCACGGGCACCGATGGTTGATCTTCGTAGCTGTGGACGAAATATCGTTTTAGTTAAATATTATTTTTGTTACTTAAACTTAAGACGATTTTAAAAAGTTTATGGAATTCATTCTGAAGTCTGTAAACCGCATGTAATGTAAAATACATTACAGTACTGTAATGTATTTTGTCTACCGCATTCGTCTGCGGTCGATTGAATCAATGCTATAGGTACATTATTTTAACAAACGATCTGCCAGTCGTGTACAGCTTGCGCCACAGTGGGACCGCACCTTAATGGTGAATGTATAAATGGCACTGATCGGAAGGGCGTCTGCAGGCTATGCGTGCTTACACGTGCATCACCAAAATGTACCCTGCTTGTACACGTGCATCACCAGAATGTACCCTGCTTGTACATGTGCTGGACCAGGATGTACCCTGCTTGTACACGTGCTGGACCAGGATGTACCCTGCTTGTACACGTGCTGGACCAGGATGTACCCTGCTTGTACACGTGCTGGACCAGGATGTACCCTGCTTGTACACGTGCTGGACCAGGATGTACCCTGCTTGTACACGTGCTGGACCAGGATGTACCCTGCTTGTACACGTGCTGGACCAGGATGTACCCTGCTTGTACACGTGCTGGACCAGGATGTACCCTGCTTGTACACGTGCTGGACCAGGATGTACCCTGCTTGTACACGTGCTGGACCAGGATGTACCCTGCTTGTACACGTGCTGGACCAGGATGTACCCTGCTTGTACAGGTGCGTCACCAGGATGTACGGTGGTTGTACACGTGATGCGACTCACCGGAAGAGCGCCGGCAGGTCGCCCCGCACCAGCGCCAGCAACAGCGGCGTGCCGAGGCAGGCCGGCACGAGGTACAGCAGCGCGGGCTGCGCGTGCTTGAACACGTGCATCACCAGGATCGTGCCGAGGAGACCTACGATGTACGCGGTGAACGTCGCTCTGAACAACAACAAACAATGTTAAACACATTCCCGACTCACCTACCGGCTGATCCCTCTAAAAAAAACGTCATGACGCCTGTGGGCTAGAGTCATGACGCACGTGGGCGAAAGTCATGACGCATGTGAACGAAAGTCATGACGCACAAGGGCGAAAGTCATGACGTACGTGGGCTAGTCATGAAGCCCGTGGGCTAGAGTCAGGACGCACGTGGGCTAGAGTCATGACGCCCGTGGGCTAGAGTCATGACGCACGTGGGCTAGAGTCAAGTGCACTATAATAGGACGTATAATAGACATATTATAATAGGGCATCAAAAACCTAAGAGATAATGCCATTATGCCAATAAAGTGCCGACGTCAACGTCCAATAACAATAAAATCGCAAAATCTGAGTGTCGATTTGGGCACTTCTTATATCCGGCTGATCACTTGACTCTAGCCCACGTGCGTCATAACGCCCGTGGACTAGAATCATGACGCACGTGGGCTAGAGTCATGACGCCCGTGGGCTTAAGTCAAGTGCACTATAATAGTTTGTCGATTTGAGTACTTATTAAATCCGCAATAAACTCGCAAAATGTGAGTGTCGATTTGGATTTCTGTATGTACTAATAAAGTTTATATATCTATAGTACCTGAAATAGAAGTCGGAGTTTCTCTTAAGGCTCCTGTCGAAGCGCAGCAGCAGCGCTATGAAGATGCCGGGCACCACGATGTCTCCTAGTCCGAGCATCGCGAAGTTACTCGCGCTTAGACCGTTCACCAGCAGATCTTGGGGGAACACCACTGGAAACAAACGATACACATTAATATATCCATACTAATATAATAAAAGGGAAAGTGTGTCTGTCTGTCTGTTTGTCCGTCTTTCACGGCAAAACGGAGCGACGAATAGACGTGATTTATTTAAGTGGTGATAGTTGTAGAGATGGAAAGTGACATAGGCTACTAGTAGCTAGTAAAATATAAGGTAAGGCCGTTTTGGCTGAATCATAACAATGATGATACATTTTCATCATTAGATTGAACTAATTACGGCCTTTTTAATCAGCGTTTTGTTTTTCTATCCTAAAAGAAGGCAATAAGATATTGTAATGTTATGTAACCCACACATTACTGTAAAAACACAGTAACTGTAAATCGCACCGTAAATATGGTTTATTCCAGTTTTTCAAGTTTCTTTCAGTAACCGCCCGAGACGCGAAGGTTGCGGGTTCGATCCCCGCTACAAAACAAATGTCTGTATATTCTGAAGATAATAATTATTTGGTTCGTGTCTCGTTAATCCGTTAATCGTTAATTAACGAAGATAACATAATTTATTATTTAAACTGCTTTATACTCACGTTTGATGGGCGCCTCAAAGGACTTGGCCACTGTGACCATAACGTTGGTTCCGAACACCCAGAAGATGTCATATAAGAACAGACCGCACAGCAGGATGCAGCCGGTCACTACGTTGTTCAGATGTAGTAGCTCCACGCCGTTGATGGCGAACGCGATGCCGAAGAGATTGTTGGCAATCCAGTGCTGGAAGAAGAGATAATAAAATATAACCAATAATAAGAGATAACTGAGTCATCATAACTGTTTGACTCCGAGCTAACTTAAATGTGGACCCGTTGGTTATTAAAGTATGTTTTTTTAGAACAATAGAGTTGTGGTCTTTTGGGAATAAGCCAACCAGAGGGCCTAACATGTGCAACACGAGAAATCATCTCATTGTCGACAAAACATTATCTCCTGCTCTAACATGGTACATTAGAGCAGTCTGACATTATCGAGATATTTCATTTGTCGTGTCGAAGTGTTGCACATGTTAGGCCTACAGATTTCACATTAATTTTCACCATAAAGTATAATAGTTACCTTCTTGAAGAGATACCATCCGCCGAGGCAGAGCGAGATGAGGAGACAGATGACGTCATAGGAGGTGAACTTGTAGTTGATGATGTCCTCGCGACTGTCGCGCGTGAAGTGGATGTGGTACGACACGTTCGGGATGGACGCGGGCACCATGAACGATATCACGGGGCTGCGGAGACAGGTGGCATTAGTCATGTGATGAGTTCGATGCAATAAAGGTGGGTAGTTCGTTCGAATCTCCGCGCGGTCGCAGAGGCTACGCACGTGCGTCAAGCTTTAAGGCTCGAGCAGACCGGATGCGTATGCGTTGCGTATGCGTAGACGTAAGCGTAGACGTGCACGTACCACTGAGTTGTAATGCGTAATACGTCTACGCATACGCAACGCATACGCATCCGGTCTGCTCGAGCCTTTAATTTTAAAGCAAATTACAGTCTCATAAATTTTTTTTCGTCTGTAAAACACGTTAATACGTTTTCAAACAAATTAAATTACTGTGCCTGTGGCCGTACCATTAGATTTGTGTAATATTTGATTTGGTAGGGAGTATAGTATTCAATACTATGGTAAACTGATGGTAGGCCCTCTGAACTGGGACGGTCAATGCAAGCTTTAATAAGCGTAGGAAAAAAATAAACAGTTAGCTTTCTAGCGGCGATGGGCTTGCACTCTAAGTGGTGAGATGGTAACTTCTGCAAAATGTGGGCATCTTCAGCTCAAAAAATTATTTTATCGCTAGTAATAACAAAAAGAATGTTACCTGAGTAGATGGCTCAGCGCCAGCACTCCTAGAAAGAAGAAGTAGCCTGTGAGGAGTAGATTGATATACTCCTTGGAGAAGAACTGGAAGAAAACGTAGAGACCAAAGAGAGCGCATGACGCAATCAGCGGGAACATCAGGGCGTCGCGGTTGGACATTGTCTCGTGGGGTGTGCCTGATTCCTGGGAAAATTCATCTGTTATCATAAATCTTTTTTATAATAAAATTATATTATTTAAATTACAATGGCAACAATGTGTTGTCATTTTATGAATGTGGAACTGCAGAATTCCATAAATGAAATAAAGTATTGTCTGTAATGATGACATTATATTCTCAGTGCACCACTACAAGTCCTATGGCACAATGTGAGCTAGAAGTCAAGTGTTGTATCAATGTTATCTTGAATAATAAAATTAACTTTAGATATCATTGGCGTCGACAATTACAGAACAAATGATTATTGAATTAAAAATAGCAACAAGTTTTTTTAAATCGGTCGGTGTAAACAATACACGATGCGCAAGAATACTGGTGACGAGACAAATACATGCCACGGTGAACGTTCCGACCGACCTCTGGAGCCAACAAAAATCAAAGAATATATGATAAAACCATCACCGTTCTATCTAAAACTATCGAATACTCACTTTTTGCTCCTTTAGATACTTTACAGATCTAAAAGACCCGAAAAATATGGGCAAAATAGCCATGATCACTAAACTCATGTAGGCAATAGCGAGCCCCTCGATAGTCGCCGGGATCTTTTCTGTAGCATTTTTCACCGTTTCTATAACACTCTCCTCGATAGTTATCGGGACTTCCGCAGCCGTATCTGCCATTTTTACAGAAAAATTACAAAAACACGTAGTAAAAATCCGTCCTTCCAACTCCCGTCCCGATCTCTTTTGACAAGAAAGAAATTGACAGGTGGTGGAGGATAGATTGGACAAATCGACAGTTTATTTTGTCATGTTGGTATCCGGTTTTGAAAAATAGGCATGTGCTTGTACGTTTAAAACCGGTAAACATTAATGCACCTTTGTTGAGCATTCAGCATACAGCACACAGCCCACAAACCGAAACGATTTAGCATCACAACGTCTATAAGGAACAACAAAAAGATCATCTAGGCCTCACTTCTATCCTAGGTCATTCTAAAAAAACTGACCTTTTTGAAGGTTTGGCTCACAGAACATAATACTCAAGGTTTGGCTACTGAAACATGTTCTATTCATTTTTTTGCTTGACTTGACAGTTGGCAGAACTGTAAAATAAAAACATATGTTGATCGATCTGTCAAAAACGTCAAATAATTTTGTCAATCGAAAGGGCACAGACGGAGGAGAAAACTTTCGCTTTCCTTCCAGATTTTCGTCTTAATTAAAAACCAAACTCCTAAAATGAACGATTAATAAAAATAAACTAGTGATCTCATAAGCAAACTGAAGAAAACATTACAATGGAAGTAACAGCCGGTGCCGAAGAGGGTTTTATCAGGGAATGGACACCTTGCTCGCATATTTTAAATTTAATTCCTCCTAGGATACAGACTGGTATTTTCTCAAGTGAGCTATGTTTGACGTGTGTGGACGCGGTTAGCGAGTACATAGCTCTGGGCACGAATGTGGGACTGGTGTACTGGTATGACAGAAAAAAAGGAAACATCCAAAGATTGCGATGCGAGGTAAGTACTTGCCTACTTTCCATTTTTATTTGAAGACTCCTTTAGCTACGTCACATAAGTGCCAAGCCCCCTTACTCTCTGAGAGAGTAGAGCCTTTCCTTTTCAAAGCAATAATTTATTTACCTACCTACCTAATCATGGAGCAACTGTAGATTTTATGTACCTACTGCACAATTCATTAGTATTACAAATAAAAATCTGATGTATCTTAGATAAATGTGCTAAAAATAAATGTACTAATGTAACTATTGTAGAAATTTGAATTGAATAATGTATGACGTTTTAATAAAATATTATATTACTACTATGGAAACATACAACTTCTTAACGAGTATTTACAGTAAATATTTATTATAGTAAGTTACAGAATGAATTATATTAAAAAAAAATTGCAGGTCAATTCAATTCCATTGGTTTTTCTGTCAAGGAAAATGTTAGGAATACAACTAGAAGTAGAATTTAAATAAACTGTCAAAGCTGCTCTTCTAGTGCCATGTTGAAAGAACAATAGAATTATATAATTTTAGTTTCTACAACCTTGTACGGGCCAGTAGAAACATTTGTACCAACAGATTACAAGGCCAAGAATTTTAAGGCATCATACATATAAGGCATGTTTTCTATACTAATATTATAAAGAGGTAAAGTTTGTTTGTTTGTTTGCTTGCTTGTTCGACGGAGGTAATCTCGGAAACTACTCTGCAAATTTCAAAAACTCTTTTACCAATGTGTAATGTGGACTGTCTGGGTGGTTATAGGCTATATTTTATCCCGATAGTTACATTAGTAGGTACATCTCTGCAAAGCCGGGACATGCTGCTAGTTGTTATACAAAAATGTTTTGATTATAGTGAACTCTAACTAACTGTGTTTTATCTATTCATAAAATCTGTCTAATATAATTCCTAAACCACAAATTTCTATCACAAAGTAAGTTACTGTCTACTAAAAAATAATAATATCCATAGTAAATATAGGATATTAAAAACATCAACAGTAGGTAATTTGATAAGAGATGATAAGTAATGTCAACAGATAACGTTGCGCATCCACTCTGGGTAAATATATAATTGTAGACAAATAAGTTTACATAAATAATTAGATACAATTTAACACATTCCTTTTAATGGTATTTGAACAAAAATAACACTGAAATGGCCCAAGGATAGTAACAAAATACTAGCTTAAAAGTGCCACAATAGGCACACTTAACACATTCCCTGTCCTGGCTCTATAGTGCTCTATGTGAGAGCGCCATCTGAACACGTAGACATGTAGAAAAGATAAGAGCGCCATAGGCATTAACAATTTGACTGCCCATGACGCGCGTGGAATGTATGCGAGCGATGGACCGCTGTCTTCTCTTTCGGAGATGGCCGCGGGGCCTGGACCGCGAATGTGTTTAACGCGATATACTGATACATTGGTGAGCCGTGTTAGCCTAGTAGGACGTCCGGATCCGATCCGAAAGTAGTAGGTTCGAATCTCGGGCGTACATCAGTAGATTTTTCCTTAACATCGAACAAAATTGAAATCATTAAGAATAATGGCGTCAGTAAATAAAACGTGGCCCAGAAGCATGTTTTTTTATCGCTTACGAGTATTAATCAATTCTTCAGGCCTCAAGCTCGCCCATCACGTTTGTGAAGATAGTAAGTACGGTGGACTACATGGTGGGCGCGGGGAACGCGGCGGGCCAGGTCACCGTCTTCCAGATACCGAAGGAGCACCCCGACAATATACCGGACAACTTCAAACCGAAGGTCGAGCCCAAAGTCGAAAGGTAAGGAACGACTTTCGGCGCAGTGGGTGAAGGCCCGCCTGAGATGCGGCGCGAGTTCGATCCCCGCCACGGGACAAATATTAACATCTTGGAGTTGTCCAAACGAGGCAAAAAAATTATTTTTAGTCGCTTAATTTTGCATAGTAGGTATGTACTGAATATACACATCTTCATAACACCTTGTACTTACCGATTGTGCTAAAATAAGGCTATTTAAGTCTATTACCATTACAAATAAATAGGTAAAACTCTTATTTTGATGACTTTAAGCAAAAAATAGTGTTGTCTTGTTGAAATATGTAATTGTCTGGTCTCATTTAGCGTTTTATTTCAGGTACACAATAGGTGACCTCCATAAGAGCAAGATTACAGCTATAGAGTGGTCTAAAAACGGAATGCGACTCTTTTCTGGCGATAAAAACGGCGTTATCATTATGACTGAAATTGATTTTTATATGGTAAGCATATTTCACGCTAAATTTGTATAAAATATGATCTTACAGTGTTACATGTCTTGGAAAGTTTTAACATTAAGAAATGTCATAATGTGTTAAGAACATTGCCCCAAGATAAGGCGAACTACATACATACATACTTTTAAAACAGTAAACAATTCTTACTCATCACTTCTTATCTGTCTTACTAATTTCTCATATTAATTTATCTATATTGTTGAGATATAGGGACTTTTCCTATAGGCCTATAGGGCATTCCCCGTTCCCATTCCATTTCCCGTTTTGATAAATAGGTTACTTACCTATAAATACAGTTGGTTGCAGACTATATAAAATAGATCTTAAAATTTTAAATGGTAAAATAACTATCTTCGAGTATATACTACATAATTATTATTATAAGTTTCCTTCAAGGGTGTCATAATCATTCTTCATTAAACCCTCTTTAATAAATAATGATTAAAAAAAAACAGTTGGTTGCTGAATCATCTAAGCATCCCAGCATAATTAGTTATCAGTCACGATCTTTGGATCGAAAGTTTAGGTACATCTTTCTCGGCCAACACAGTTACTATTGCGATAGAATCTTTATATTTAAACACGTTTATTACAGCACCTCTGCAAATCCATGGAGATAGTGAACGAGCAGCACGAGATAGTACAGATGAGCTACTACCAGAGTACACTCCTAGTGTCCAGCGTGTACCGCAGTATTATGTGCACGAGACAAGACGCACGGTGGCAGGTCAACCAGCTTGGGAAGCGGGAGAGGAAGACGTGAGTTATACTCTGTACAGGCAATGTGAAGATAGGACTAGGTAATGTGAAGATAGGGCTGGGTAATGTGAAGATGGACTAGGTAATGTGAAGATAGGACTAGGTAATGTGAAGATAGGACTAGGTAATGTGAAGATCGGGCTGGGTAATGTGAAGATAGGGCTAGGTAATGTAAAGGTAAGGCTGGGTAATGTGAAGGTGGGGCTGGGTAATGTGAAGATAGGGATTGGTAATGTGAAGATAGGGATTGGTAATGTGAAGATAGAGCTAGGTAATGTGAAGATAGGGCTAGGTAATGTGAAGGTAGGGCTGGGTAATGTGAAGATAGGACTAGGTTATGTGAAGGTATGGCTGGGTAATGTGAAGGTGGGGCTGGGTAATGTGAAGATCGGGCTAGCTAATGTGAAGATCGGGCTTGGTAATGTGAAGTTAGGACTAGGTAATGTGAAGATAGGGCTGGGTAATGTGAAGATAGAGTTAGCCAATGTGAAGATAGGGCTTGGTAATGTGAAGGTAGGGCTGGGTAATGTGAAGATCGGACTGGGTAATGTGAAGATAGGACTTGTGACAGATAGGTAGTTAGTATCAGTATCAGAGTACTCTCCTAGTGTCCATGGTGTTGAAATGAAATGTAATGATAAAAGTGTATTATATTATGTTGTATTTGTATGTCAGGTTGTGTTCAGTGGGCGCGGTGTGGCAGTATTCGTACTCGTCAGGTGGCGCGGCGCGAGCCTACTGCGCCCGGCCCGGCCTGCGCGTGTGGAGGGCTGATGCCAAGGGGGAGGTGCTGCAGACGATGCTCTTCAAGGTAAACTACTGTCAAACCTACCTCACTCATCACTAATAATAATAATAATAATTTTTATTTCTCAAAAAAGTACAGTTGCAAATTACAGTGTTTGTTGCACCTTGGATACTGATCGATATAGGTAGGTACATAAGCATAAGCAGACAATATTAAATGAGTAGTTCGCACGTGATGATAATGAAAAATATCACAAGGTGTTTGGCTTTAAATGTCATACTGAGATAGGTGAGATGCAGAAGACCTGCACTAAGATTATAATATAATCTTGTATTGCAGATACTGCGTTTCCTTCTAAAGGGGCAAAAACCAAATCGACCATTTCCAGTAATTACAATCACTCTATCTATCTTGACGACCTCTGTGGCGCAGTGGGCGAATGCCCGGTAGACGCGAAGGTTGCGCGTTCGATCCCCGCTACGGGACAAATGTTTGTATGTTCTGCAGATATTTGTTCTGTGTCTGGGTGTTTTCTATCTATAATATGTATTTCTATCTACAAAAAAATGTATCTAAGTATTATATCAGTCATCTGGTTACCATAACACAAGCATTGAGTTGCTTAGCTTGGGGCTAGATGACGCTGTGTGGAATGTCCAAGGATATTTATTATTTATTTATTTATCTATTAAAAAAAAACCCATCAAAATCCTTTGCGTAGTTTTAAAGATTTCAGCATACATAGGGACATATGGACAGAGAAAGCGACTTTGTTTTATATGTAGTGATAAAAACTCTTCATTTTCCCAGGACGCGATATCGAACCCGCTAACAGTAGCGGAGCTCCTCAATCCATCCGCGACGCGTCACACACAAGACACGGCCGAGTTCACTCTGGGGCCTCTACACGTGTTCAGGGAACATCTGCTGTGCGCTCACGACGACAGAGTGTTGCTACTGCTGGACCCGAGGGTGCAGCAGTGTGTGGCCTGCGTCGACCAGCTGAGGAGGTAACATATACACCTGGGGATATACAGCCAACACCTGGGGATATACAGAGAACATCTGCTGTGCGCTCACGACGACAGAGTGTTGCTACTGCTGGACCCGAGGGTGCAGCAGTGTGTGGCCTGCGTCGACCAGCTGAGGAGGTAACATATACACCTGGGGATATACAGAGAACATCTGCTGTGCGCTCACGACGACAGAGTGTTGCTACTGCTGGACCCGAGGGTGCAGCAGTGTGTGGCCTGCGTCGACCAGCTAAGGAGGTAACATATACACCTGGGGATATACAGCCAACACCTGGGGATATACAGAGAACATCTGCTGTGCGCTCACGACGACAGAGTGTTGCTACTGCTGGACCCGAGGGTGCAGCAGTGTGTGGCCTGCGTCGACCAGCTGAGGAGGTAACATATACACCTGGGGATATACAGCCAACACCTGGGGATATACAGAGAACATCTGCTGTGCGCTCACGACGACAGAGTGTTGCTACTGCTGGACCCGAGGGTGCAGCAGTGTGTGGCCTGCGTCGACCAGCTGAGGAGGTAACATATACACCTGGGGATATACAGCCAACACCTGGGGATATACAGAGAACATCTGCTGTGCGCTCACGACGACAGAGTGTTGCTACTGCTGGACCCGAGGGTGCAGCAGTGTGTGGCCTGCGTCGACCAGCTGAGGAGGTAACATATACACCTGGGGATATACAGCCAACACCTGGGGATATACAGAGAACATCTGCTGTGCGCTCACGACGACAGAGTGTTGCTACTGCTGGACCCGAGGGTGCAGCAGTGTGTGGCCTGCGTCGACCAGCTGAGGAGGTAACATATACACCTGGGGATATACAGCCAACACCTGGGGATATACAGAGAACATCTGCTGTGCGCTCACGACGACAGAGTGTTGCTACTGCTGGACCCGAGGGTGCAGCAGTGTGTGGCCTGCGTCGACCAGCTGAGGAGGTAACATATACACCTGGGGATATACAGCCAACACCTGGGGATATACAGAGAACATCTGCTGTGCGCTCACGACGACAGAGTGTTGCTACTGCTGGACCCGAGGGTGCAGCAGTGTGTGGCCTGCGTCGACCAGCTGAGGAGGTAACATATACACCTGGGGATATACAGCCAACACCTGGGGATATACAGAGAACATCTGCTGTGCGCTCACGACGACAGAGTGTTGCTACTGCTGGACCCGAGGGTGCAGCAGTGTGTGGCCTGCGTCGACCAGCTGAGGAGGTAACATATACACCTGGGGATATACAGCCAACACCTGGGGATATACAGAGAACATCTGCTGTGCGCTCACGACGACAGAGTGTTGCTACTGCTGGACCCGAGGGTGCAGCAGTGTGTGGCCTGCGTCGACCAGCTGAGGAGGTAACATATACACCTGGGGATATACAGCCAACACCTGGGGATATACAGAGAACATCTGCTGTGCGCTCACGACGACAGAGTGTTGCTACTGCTGGACCCGAGGGTGCAGCAGTGTGTGGCCTGCGTCGACCAGCTGAGGAGGTAACATATACACCTGGGGATATACAGCCAACACCTGGGGATATACAGAGAACATCTGCTGTGCGCTCACGACGACAGAGTGTTGCTACTGCTGGACCCGAGGGTGCAGCAGTGTGTGGCCTGCGTCGACCAGCTGAGGAGGTAACATATACACCTGGGGATATACAGCCAACACCTGGGGATATACAGAGAACATCTGCTGTGCGCTCACGACGACAGAGTGTTGCTACTGCTGGACCCGAGGGTGCAGCAGTGTGTGGCCTGCGTCGACCAGCTGAGGAGGTAACATATACACCTGGGGATATACAGCCAACACCTGGGGATATACAGAGAACATCTGCTGTGCGCTCACGACGACAGAGTGTTGCTACTGCTGGACCCGAGGGTGCAGCAGTGTGTGGCCTGCGTCGACCAGCTGAGGAGGTAACATATACACCTGGGGATATACAGCCAACACCTGGGGATATACAGAGAACATCTGCTGTGCGCTCACGACGACAGAGTGTTGCTACTGCTGGACCCGAGGGTGCAGCAGTGTGTGGCCTGCGTCGACCAGCTGAGGAGGTAACATATACACCTGGGGATATACAGCCAACACCTGGGGATATACAGAGAACATCTGCTGTGCGCTCACGACGACAGAGTGTTGCTACTGCTGGACCCGAGGGTGCAGCAGTGTGTGGCCTGCGTCGACCAGCTGAGGAGGTAACATATACACCTGGGGATATACAGCCAACACCTGGGGATATACAGAGAACATCTGCTGTGCGCTCACGACGACAGAGTGTTGCTACTGCTGGACCCGAGGGTGCAGCAGTGTGTGGCCTGCGTCGACCAGCTGAGGAGGTAACATATACACCTGGGGATATACAGCCAACACCTGGGGATATACAGAGAACATCTGCTGTGCGCTCACGACGACAGAGTGTTGCTACTGCTGGACCCGAGGGTGCAGCAGTGTGTGGCCTGCGTCGACCAGCTGAGGAGGTAACATATACACCTGGGGATATACAGCCAACACCTGGGGATATACAGAGAACATCTGCTGTGCGCTCACGACGACAGAGTGTTGCTACTGCTGGACCCGAGGGTGCAGCAGTGTGTGGCCTGCGTCGACCAGCTGAGGAGGTAACATATACACCTGGGGATATACAGCCAACACCTGGGGATATACAGAGAACATCTGCTGTGCGCTCACGACGACAGAGTGTTGCTACTGCTGGACCCGAGGGTGCAGCAGTGTGTGGCCTGCGTCGACCAGCTGAGGAGGTAACATATACACCTGGGGATATACAGCCAACACCTGGGGATATACAGAGAACATCTGCTGTGCGCTCACGACGACAGAGTGTTGCTACTGCTGGACCCGAGGGTGCAGCAGTGTGTGGCCTGCGTCGACCAGCTGAGGAGGTAACATATACACCTGGGGATATACAGCCAACACCTGGGGATATACAGAGAACATCTGCTGTGCGCTCACGACGACAGAGTGTTGCTACTGCTGGACCCGAGGGTGCAGCAGTGTGTGGCCTGCGTCGACCAGCTGAGGAGGTAACATATACACCTGGGGATATACAGCCAACACCTGGGGATATACAGCCAACACCTGGGGATATACAGAGAACACCTGGGGATATACAGCTAATACCTGGGGATATACAGATAAAAGGCAGGGATTCGAACCCGCGAGATACAAGTGATCGTCCTCAAGCCGGACTGCCTTACCACTTTTTAGTAAGATTTTTCATTTATAAATGGAATTAGTGTATGTTGTATAGGAAGCCTACAGAGGTGTTAACTTAAAGACGGTATAATTCACACTGATTTATTTCTACGAAAGCCTAACCTTATATGTGACAAGGTCTACCCTACTTACGTTGGTTATAATATAGGTTAGCATACATAACACTTTTCCCCCTTCTAAAACTAAGCAATAACACTATCAAAAGAACTTCTTGTAATCTATAATTGGTCTATTCCTACGAACACGAACTGGCGTGGGCATGTGAGTGTCATCACCATCATCATCAGGTGGCCGTGGCGTACTGAATTCAGGACTGCAACCGGCAGTAGAACTGTTTGGATTTGTTAAAGGTGTTCCTGGATTCGAAGTAGTTGTTTCTGGTGGATGTGGTGACTCCATATTAGAATTGTCCAATGCTGTGGTGTCAGAACGCATATCATCATGTTCTAAAGTGACATTAGCATGAGAGTCTGAGGGAGAACAAGGAGTATCATCTTGAGCCACTACTGCTTGCATCTCAGCTGCATCGCTCATATTATCTCTGCTCATCTCTTCTCCCACTTCTTCTTGAGGCAAGGTCACATCCCACACATCATTCGTTTCTTTGCTTAAATCATGACCCTTATAAGAATGGATTTGATTTCTATGCCTAGTTATATTTTTATTACAATCAGGCAACTTAATTTTATACATAACTTTACCTAATTTGTTAATAATGGTACCTTTAGCCCAACTAAATTTACTTTTGTTTACAAATAGTTTAAACCACACTGTGTCTCCAATCACGAAATCATTTAGTTTTCTACCGCCATAGTTTTTAACCTGTGAGCACTGTTTACGATCGATTACAGCTGATAATTCCGATGACGAAGAAGGATCAGTTACCTTTTTAGATAATAAATCCAAACGTGAGCGAAGATGACGGCCAAATACTATTTGAGCCGGGGTGGTCCCAGTAGTACTATTTACTGAATTTCGGTAATCGAAAAGGTATTTTGATAAACGATTTTGAAAATCATCTTTTTTATCCGAAATTAAAATAGACTTTATGCCCTTTTTGATAATTTTTACAAATGATTCCGCTTGACCATTACTCATGGCATGATACACAGGCGAAAATAAATGCGAAATATCATTCAACTTACAATATGTTGCAAATTCTTCAGAAGTAAACGAAGTTCCGTTATCAGTCACTATTACTTTCGGAATGCCAAATCGTGACACAAACTCACTAAGCTTTGTTATAACTGCCTTTGTAGTAATATTATTATTCATGACAAAACACTCCACCCACTTTGAATACGCATCCACTATCACTAAAAACATTTTATTACACATGGGACCTAAAAAATCTAGATGAATCCTATGAAATGCATGCGGAGGGTGTGGCCAAGGTGCGAGCGGCGCACGAGGCGGAGACGGACGTAACTGAGCACAAATGTTACAAGCTCCTACTAATTTCTCTAAAGCTGCATCTATACCTGGAAACCATAGACGAGCCCTAGCTTCAGCTTTCATTTTCACTATTCCGAAATGTGAGCTATGCAATTCATTAAGGATTTTTGTGCGTAGCTTTACCGGGATTATAACTTTATGACCTCGTAACAAAATACCATTTTCTAATGATATCTGTAACCTACATAGAAAAAATGGTTTAAGCAAGTCATCCGCCACTTTACGGGGCCAACCATTTTGAACATATTTACTAACTAGCTGGAGAAGTGGGTCTTTTGCAGTCTCAATTTGTAAATCTTTCTCAGTAACAGGTAAACAACCATCAATAGCGAAATGTACGTACGTAGCTATATCCCTATCAGCAGACGTACTAGACGAGTAGGTGGCGACGCTGTCCGCTCCGCTATTGTTCGGGAGTGCGCGCGATAAGAAATCAGCTGTGTTCGCTGCGCTGCTAATGAACTCGATTTCATAATTATAAGCACTCAGAAATCCCATCCTCGTCGCCAATGTTGTATAGGAAGCCTACAGAGGTGTTAACTTAAAGACGGTATAATTCACACTGATTTATTTCTACGAAAGCCTAACCTTATATGTGACAAGGTCTACCCTACTTACGTTGGTTATAATATAGGTTAGCATACATAACAGTGTAGTTTAACACTATTAAAATTATAAAAAACTATATCCCCACAGTAAAGGACACCACACACAGCAGCTATAATATGAAGATATATCTTATAGCACGATATATCTCAATACATCTTTCTATAGAAATCGTCAGGAGACCACACACAGCAGCTATAATATATATTTCCATATCTTCGTATCTTAAGATACTGAGCTATACGAAAATATATATCTCAGTATATCTCAATATATTTCAGTATATTTCACTTCGTACAGGATGTTCAAAAATTTGATGATTATTTTATACTTTTATTTCATTCTTACCTAAAGCACAAAGCAAGTCGTTCTTCGGAAGAACATGTGGGAATTATTGCTTACACTGCTGTCCCCATCCAGAGCCTCCGAAGAGCGGACGTGTCGTGAAATCATGGATAATTAATATAAGTAATTAATACTTGCACATAGAAAGTTAATCCTCTTAAGACTCAAGCTATAGTTCTGGGCAGTTCCCGTACAATATCTAAAATTAACTGGCTATCATTACCTAAAATAGAATTTGATAATGTTGTTGTTCCTTTTTCTAACAATGTTAGAAACTTAGGAGTGGTTATGGACAGCTGTATGTCCTGCAAGCCGCAGCTTGGTTCAGTGAGCCGAAGGTTGTTTGCTTCTTTTAGTTCACTTCGAAGGATGCGTAACTTTCTCCCGACTGCCACTAAGATTACGCTCGCACAAACGCAGTTATCGTGTTGTGCCGACCCCACGTAGTGGGATAAGGGCAGGGAGATGATGAGATGATGATGATAGTAATCTACTATTCCTAGGGCAGGAAAGTATTATTTATTTTCCCTAGGGACGGATAATGTTGCTTTGAACCCATGATCCGGCAACTTCGTGCGTACTTTCCGTATATGAGTATGAATAAATAAGAACACCTTTTATAACACTTTAGCTGGAGAGCGCGTCAATCGTGGGTGCATTTCTGTTTTTACCCACAGTTTCTTCCCAAAAGCACAAAGTAATAATAATTTTTGCCGTTTATATCCACTGCTATTTTTCATTTTCGTTCATTTTCACTCAGAACAAAAATGACTTAAGTAACAAAATACGGCAAAAATGTTCAGTTGAAATAAAAAATGATGGCATTTTAAAATGTTTTAATCAAATAACAACATAAATAATTATACAGTAAAATATACACATAAATATTATATACATTTAAATATCACAAAAACTAACGAAAAATATTATAGATGTTTTATAAAAATGTGTATATAAATATTATAATTTTGTTTTAATTATAGTTAAAACATACTAGGAAAAGCTTGTATCTTAGCCATAATAATAATTTCTTAGGTAGGTATGTTGTTCAAAACTGGTAGCCGTAGGCAGGTAAGTAAGTAATTTTAAACAGTTAACTGTCAAAGTTTTGTAATTTTATCTACAAATTGTTTGTCTGACTGTATAAAATCAATTATTTTGATTGCGGGTAGAAAATAAAACACATTTTGGGTATAAACGACAAAAAAAATCATACTTTTTGAAGTTGGTTGAAAAACCGACATAATTTGGGGAGAAACAAAAAAAAAGGTGAGTGGGTAGAACATGTGGGTAAAAACAGAAATATGCCCAATCAAATGGCGTATGTCAATGAAATGAACTGGACGTATCTAGGGGGGGGGGGTCCAGGGGGACCGAACTACTACTTTTAACTAAAAAAACATTTGCTCGCTTTGCTCTTGTCGTTTTTACCAGAATAAAAACCGGCCCTCAATAAAACAAAGTGACACAATGCTTTTATCTTCCAAAAATTATGTTTATAAGTCAAAAGAAAATTTGCTCGCTCTGCTCGCGACTTTTTTTGCAGAATAAGAACCGAATGAATACGCTGCTTTTAACTAAAAATATTTTGCTCGCTCCGCTCGCGCCATTTCTACAAGTAATAGAAGAAAAAAGAGGCGAGAGGGGGGGGGACTTTGATGCCTCGGACCCCCCCCTTAGGAAAGCTATAGCTACGTCCGTGCAAAAGATATATTACAGCAGATATCTGTTCTGTGTGTGATAGCTTACGATAATATACAGCTATATATCCCGGGATGTAATATACCGTAATATATATTATAGCTGCTGTGTGTGAAGTCCTTAACTCTTGCTTGTATTGTAGTTATTTTGTTATAGTTATGTATGTACTAGCTGCGCCCCGCGGTTTCACCTGCGTAAGTCCCGTTCCCGCTGGAATATCGGGATAAAAAGTAGCATATGTCACTCTCCATCCCTTCAACTATCACCACACAAAAAATCACACCAATCTGTCGCCCCGTTTTGCCGTGAAAGACGGACAAACAAACAGACACACAGACTTTCCCTTTTATTATATTAGTATAATATGTATGTATGTATGTATGTATGTATGTATGTATGTATGTATGTATGTTATTGTTGTAGGATCCTCTCAGTATCTGTGAACAAGGATGAGATCTTCGTGTTGGAAGGTCCGCGCTCGCTGGTGCGACTAGCGCCCGCGCCCGAGCCCGCCGCTCTCTCGCCAGGTCTGTTCCATAAGAAATAACTAACATTACTTAGACCCTTACATCATATTAATTTTATATTATTAATTATATATTTTTTTAATTTGTTCCTTATTTCAAATGAATATTGAACATTAAAAAAAAATTATAATGTACCTGAATTTGTATAAGTTGTCAATTAATCGGTGTTATTATACAAATAAAATAAATAACCGTTTTGTAACTTTGTTGAGCTGTGTCTCGAGACAAAATGTGTTAAAGCATGGCTTTAGGACAGTAGTAGCGGTTCTGATGTCGCCACAACTAAAACTAAAGATAGATAGATAAGATAGATAAAAGCTTTATTGACACATAACAGCACAGAGTAAAAAAGAAATACAAAGAAAAGAAAAGAAAAAACGAACAGATAGGGTAAACGGTACTATTATTGGCACCCCCCCAACGATTGGCACTTTAGTACTCTAGTACTTTTTCTTGAATAATAGATGCCATAATTTTTATTTCGATCGTTATGATCGGGACGGCAACATCTTTTCTTTAGTTAAAGTTTTGGCGACACTAAAATCGCCACTTGTGTTTTATTCTTTATGTTATTTGTTATTCCTACACATTTGTTGTAGTCTGATTGAAAATGATTCTCACGAGTTGTGGCATGTACTTAGACATTTTTGATTATATTTTAACTAAAAGTAAAGTATAAGTACTTATTCCAGTATTTATAAAGCTTGCAATCTAGTAACAGGGTGTGTATAATAGTTTTTAAGCTTACTTTTTGGTTGTTGTTATTTTTATATTTGTAGCGGATTTTAAATGATCAATTATATTGAATCTATATGATGGTGCTATTTTATACACAAATATGACATTGTGTATAGAAAATATTGTTAATAGCTTTCACCAAAGACAGATAATATTTTCGTTAAAGATTAAACCTTAGATTAATGTAAATTGATCGTCTAAAATTTGCTTTATATATATAGAATTTTTGTGCTTTCCGTCCTATACGCACAAGTATTGTAGTTTAATTGACTTAATCGATCTTTGTGTAGCAAGGAAAAAACTAGACTTAATAGCTTCAAAAATATTTATGAAGATGTTCGCTTGCTCTTAATCCAAACTAAAAATAGCTTCCTTAATTCAGATACACAAATGTTGATTTCATCTGCATAAGTTAAGTTGCATTCCATTAATCAAGTATGTGACCCCCCCCCACCCGTTCCTATAACCAACTTACGGATGGCCGTAGGACTTTCGCCATAGCAACGTTGTTATCTGTCAAAAAGTTTATTATAGAACCTACGGACATAATAACGTTGATTATAGAAATCGGGAATTATTACTCCGCTACTAGTATTTTATAGGTTGTATATTATATAGTTTTTAAAAAACAATTTGGTGCTCCAGACAATAATGTATAGTGAGTAGTTTCAGCCAAATTATTGCCATATTTAAAATTATTCTTTTGAAATTATACAAGAGAAATCGATTTCAAAAAAATTCTCCGATATGTTGAATGAAATATCGGGATGGTTATAGATTTTCATTCCGGTAGTAACATTAGTACACCCGTGCAAAGCCGGGACGTGCTGCTAGTTATGTAAATCTTTCTGTATTTTAGTACAGTATTAACTTTTGTATTTACTGGTTCAATCTAGTTTAGATACTTACTTCTATTTGGTCCAAACTTGATGTCACTATTATTAGTAACCTAAAAAAACGTGGTATAGAAATGGGAACATGGGTTGTATACTAATTTTAGGACTTTTTTTTTAACCTATACTTTCCCACTGCTGGGCAAAGGTCTCAATAATATTTTACTTCAAATTATTAACATTTTGTGCTGACATAGAATTTAATATAACTGTCAAAATATAATAATAATGTAATGTAATGAACGACTATTGTCACTGGTACCTTAATAACTAATACCAAAATAGGACCAATGTATTAATTGTTATACATTTTATTAATTTAGTTTTTAGACTAGAATGTTATTGATGGCATGAGTACTTGAAAAATACGCACTAATCGTTATTTACTTCAACGCGTAACAACGCTTATAAATCTGACGTCCCCTTAAGGTTCGAGCACATTATGCCGGGCCGCAGCGTGTCGGGGCGGAGCGCAAAAATCCGCTCAAATCGCTTTAATACAATTTGTATGAATTATCGCACACTGTGCCGGGCCGCAGCGGCTCGCATTAATGCGAGGCGGATTCTCGTCCGTGCGATGCGGCCCGCCCCGCCCCGTCAACAGTGTGCTATAGCTAGCGGATTGGTTGCATGCAAATTGCACAGTTGCAAGCAAATTCTGGCAGTACACTGAACTCAAAATCCGTCAATGCACTGTGACCCGGCCCGTCACTAATGTGCTAGGTAAACATTTTGCGCTGCGCTGCGGCCCGCTCCGCCCCGCTGCGGCCCGGCATAATGTGCTCGAACCTTAAATATTATTTTTCGACATTCCATTAATTTAGTTAGGATCAATATGGTCAAGAGGGATAATTGGAATTAATATTAAAAATACAAAATTTCCACTAGACCCACTATTCATTGCCTATTTTGCATCTAGATGGTGCTGTGTGAAATGTCCGCCATCTTTTTTGATTTTTGCTATAAAAACATATCTTTTTTGTTTTGCATATATGTATGTGTCTGTTCTGTTTTGTATGCAATATTTTATATTTTCAATCATCCCTATACACAATTCCTTATGTTATGTATTAGTATAGCTTTTAGTATTTTTTTATGTTAATAAGTATTAGACAAAGACTAATTTATTGTGACTTACATTAGGTTTAAGTAGTCGGCTTGTAGTTTAGGCTTAGTTTTAGAATTAAGTGTTATTTTATATATTTAGTTACCTTTATGTATTTACAACGAATTTTAGTTTTTTTATATGGTAGTATGATATTTAGGCATGTCGCTGACACGATCAAGGCGCGGGCGCTCTGGTGTATCTTCACTGATTGGTGGAAAAAATAGAAAGTCAATGTTTGAATTTTTTCCTCCAATCAGTGAACATTGGCGCTCGCGTCTCGACTCTAGCCCGTGTAAGCGCCTTAGAAATTTTAATTTAAAATGGGTTAATTAGAGAGAAAATTAAAGTAGATTTCATTGTTTAGTTTTCAATCACACATAAATAGCTGAACATGTTTGCATGGAACTAGAAATTATAATACATCAGCATATTATATATTTTCAAAATAATGCATTATTGTGAAAATATATTTGCTAATGTGTTGAGAAGTCAAGTGCAAGACAGTATTAGGTCCATATTCTTAGCCCACAGGCAAGTGTAAATCGTTGCAATTAATTAGTCGATTTTATAGAGAACTGTCAACATTATTAGTTACTAACTCCCGAATACTGAGACGCTAGTTAAATATTTGGGACGTGATAACTGATAAGGACGTCCATGTCTGATTTGACAATTGACAAAGTCAGAGATAAGTACTAATTACATTAGATAGCGTTTCAGTATACGGGCGTAAATCGTAGGTACGTGTGAGCTTTGAATATGGGCCTTTTAAACGAAAAACATTGGTGAAATTACTGTAATTCTTAGTGCCAGCGTAGCCATTGTATTAATAGATAAATATACGTTTTAATCAGAACTGCATTTTTATTTCTCACCATTCCTGCTTGGCTTCGTATATTTGTGTATTAGCAATGGCTTTGCTTCGGCCATTTTGCGACTGGCAATAGAAAACAGCTGTTTTTATAACATTTTATTTTAACTTTGGTTAACTAAATAGGTACATACTCAATCTCTTATGTGTATTTTGTATGAAATTTAATCATGTATATTATATAATAAGACAGCTGTTTTGTCTATTACCAATTATGCTACCGCAGTAGTGAAGCTTTACTAGCTTATTCAAAGTTCTTATGCTGATTTTTATTTACGTTTTTCAGAATTTTAAACATAGTAAGTAAATAGTCTTGTGTTTTTTCGATAAGAATATCTTTTCAAACAAAAAAAATATAATTTAAACAAAAATGACCTGGATTATACAAATACCTACAAGCAATGAATCGCCTAGGTTTGGGCCCATAACCGCTAAAAAGTGTTGTTCGTTCATAATGACTCAAAATTTTACGTATCTTAGTGAGTTTGTGTAAGTAATGTACTTTTTCATTCGAACCATTTTCAATTTTATAACAAATCATTTAATACTCTTTCTCCCACAGAAGATCCACTCAACCTGATGACGAAATCCCTCACAACATCGCTCCAACACGCCGTCAACACCACAACAACCCTCATCGACCAAACAGTCCCGTACATATCCAGCGTCCTAGAGCAGCCCATATCGATGTTCACCAAGAACGAACTTCTGGAAACTACCGTCGCTGGTGAAGAATGCTTCGAACTACCCCCAGTAAAGCACCTACCCGTCGACATATCAGGGAACGTACTAGAATCTATAATCAACGAGTTTCGCGACGTCTCCGACGCTGATGACATCCGTCGCGTTAAATCTGAGGAGTTGCAGAGGAAGTTGAAGTTGTACAATAGTTATGTGGCGCGGGACGAGGAGTTGATACACAGTCGTAGGAGTCGGCGGAGGGAGGGAGAGGGGAATACTCCGAGAAGGAACACGCCCGTTAGGAAGGACGGGGTGACGACAACGCCTTGCGTTATGCAGGTCAGCGTTTATAGGTGAGTTTTGAGTGGTCTTAATTAAGTATCTATCTAGTAAGTAAGTATCTATCTATAAAGTCATACGATGAAAATGGAAGAAATGTAGGCATTTAAAATGAAATTTAATTGCAGTTTCAATAATTCTGCCCGCGACCACGGGCGGTGCAATCCGTTCGAAACGTCGGGATAAATAATTAAAAATAGTTAAATGCTCGATACATTATATCGATATTAGAAAAACAATCGTTAATAAAACTACAATTTTTCTATTTTTTTTTCTTGAAGGAGGCTTCCTAGCTTCAGACTAAAAAACCCAACAAGAGTTGTCCGCAGACTATACAAACATTCTAGAAATTTATGTAAAAGATACAAATGACATGTCTCTCTTCCCAGCGACGCCGACGGCCCGCAACAAAACGACGAACTTCTAGAGCAAGAGATTGCAGAGAAGGAAAAGATTCTCGCCAAAATGTTGAATCTCGAATCCCTCAGCATCGTCCCGCCAATAACCGACGCTGACGTCACAGACAACGGCACTGACACTTACAAACACAACGATGTCATTGTCAACAATCACAACGATGTCACTGTCAAAACTGACAGCACCTTCAAGCACATAGACTTCAAGCGTGAAATTAAAACTCCCACTCACAAACCGAAAACAGATAAAGTAATAATAACCCAAGATTTAGTTCCTAAAGTAATGAAGCTCCCGAACAATTGGAACCTAGATTTAGAGTTGAAGTTGGATATGAAAAATGGGATTAAAGATAGGTTGTTGTCGCCCGATGACCATCTGGATAGTGAGTGGGAGATTATCTGATATAAGGCTAAGTTAAGCTAAAATTAGTGTGTTTTAATTGCAATTAGCTTACGCGCTCAGTAGTTCCTTGATGGGTTTTGGGGTTTTAAATTTTTACATATTTTCACAAATGGTTTGTATCTCTGCATACATAACTTATCTATAAAAAAAACATCACAAGCTTATTTGAAAACTCGTATATTACTATTTACTCGAGTGTCAAGTAATTTTCAGCATTACCGAAAAGCAAACTGTTATTAGCAAAGTTCGGATATTAAGCTGAGTGTCCATCCAAATTAATTCAATACAAATTAAAAAGTTGTACGAGTCGATGAACGAAAATAATATTAATTTTAAATTCCCAACTCGTACAACCGAGTACCATTGCAGTTAATTGGGTATGAGTTGGGAACTACTCGCTTTATTTTGCATTGTTATTATCACGGCATAATACACTTGGTGGTACTGAACCGAAGACGTACATTTCTATGAAAATTTATAACTATAGGTAGATCTTTGAGACAAGTACCTACCTACTTAATCTATGAAAAATATGATCTGAAAAGGTGTTCATCTTTTTCGAATAAAAATCGTGATAGAAAAAAAATTGGGTTCAAGAATGCATTTAATTTTATACGTTTAAATTACTTATGTTAAAGATACAAATAATCGAATTTAAAAGTAAACAGACACATACACTTTCCCTTTTATAATATTTTATTTTACTAGACCTATAACTTGGCGTTATCAATAAATATATTTGTATTTGTATTTGTATTTAGTAATAGAATAATATGGATTCGTTAATTGGTGCACAAATTAATTCGTCAAGTGCAAATAAAGTTGATATTTCACAAAGACAATGGTCAATAATATATTCACATAGAACAAAAAAATAAGTACCAATAATTGACGAATATTTTGATCATTACAAAATTATTTTTAGGTATTTTAAAAGTATGAAACAGCAATTTATAAAGTTAAGTTTTGTTTAAAAAAATGTATTAAGTAGTATTTTAATGTGCCAGTTTTCATTGGCTGGTTAAATTATAAAATAGAAATGATTGAAAATGCAATATAATACGAACAAACTAACTAACTGAAGAGTCGGTGTAACTGCCCTAGTCTGGAAAACACGATTTTTGTGATATTATCATCGTTTAAGTGTATTTTTTTGCATTAAAATAAATTTATTTATGAATTATATTGTTTTACTAGCGCCTCAACCTGAAATATATGCAGAACTTACTAACATTTGACTCCCACCGGGTATCGAACCCGCGTCTAAGTTCCATCTTTATTCTGTGTCTAAGGCGCGGGCTTCACCCACACAGATTAGGGTATCATTTAGCAGTATTGGAATGAAAGAAATATATTTTTACACATACAAACTTTATTTTTATAACACAATGCAGGTATTCCTGGACACTTCGTAGTAAAATAAACAGAAAAATAAATTGGTCCTCTAACAAATACAGACAAAACTATCCCGTGACACACTCGTACCATTATGATGAAAAGATAAGTATCAATGTACACGAGGCTTAGTAAAAATATACTTTTGGTACAAAAATATCAACTAGAGTTTAATTTTACTTTAAATATTACATTAAGATGTAACTATTTATTGTTAGGAATAAGAAACAGTTTAGTAATAACTTTTTATAGTAGCTTTGTATGATTTCCCATCTATGGTTCTTAAATTTTGATAATCAGCAGGACTTTTGCTTTATTTTGTCGCGAATAAACCGTCAAATATGAAGAAATTGCGAAAAAGTGGCAGATTTGGAAGAAAAGCCGCTACGAAACAAGTCTTACGGAAAAAGCTGGAACTTTTGTATTTACCTATCCCCATACTACACACACGTTTCTTTGTATTATGAAAAAGGTCCCTTGCTTTGTCTGCCAATCAACAGCATAAGTATTAATGTTCAAGCTTTCATGGAAAATCATATCTTAACATAGGTAATCTTAATCGAAACATGAATTTCTGCGATTGCAGCGCCGCGTCTATCTGACTTGTTTCGTTGCGCGGACTCTATACTATGTTTACAGTCCAATTTGACAGTTTTTTACAACTTTTTTACATTTCGCGATAGCGATAAACCTATATATTGAAACGAGCTAACAGGAAGACAAATAAACACATGTGATTGGTGGTCGAAAATAATTATCTTTCTCTTAATTGGCTAGATTGTCAAATCTAGCCAATCACGAGAAAGATAATTATTTTCAACGACCAATCACGTGCTTTTATTTTTCTTCCTATTAGCTCGAATCAAAAAACATAGTATAGATTTGTGTCATGTTTGACAATAGCCCTGCTGATTTACGTTATAACTTTTAGAGTGAAATTAAAATGGGAATTAACTGTACAGCTATAAAGTTATATTATGTTTTTGTAGTAGGTATGAAAAGCTAACAAATACAGTAAATGTAAAGTTTTTATTATAAATAAACAAGGAAAGCTCCTACAAAACCTAGAACTAAATAAATAATGGTCAAATAGTAGATGCGACCTAAATTCACATTATACTAAGACTAATGAAACTGTATCAGACACAATTATGCAATTACAAACAACTCTTGAATAAACATGATTCATTTTGAAATTATCATAAAATTGAGACCGACAAAATGCCGTAAACTAACACCCGAATACTAAAACACTCATTAAAGTAGTTTAGTACATAATTTGACATTTGCCCAAACAAATCTGTCGAAAAATAAGGTAATACGGGCTCAAATATTTTATTATCGTTTGAGTTTGAGTATTCGGACATACCGGAATCAGATGTAATGATACTAAAGTAAATACTGAAAGGAAAACTAAGCTAGATATCTACTATTAAATCAGCTGCATACAGTTTATACACAAACAATACAGAAAAAAAACAAAAAAACACTCCTAAATATTCGACTACATTAATAACAATTTAATTCGAGACTTAGGAATTGTTTACCCATTTCCGAGTAAAGTGTCAGGTAAGTTAACTGTCAGTTAAAGTGATAATTATAAAACACGGCTTTGACAATTTCTGATTATCATTAATCAACAGTCATCATCATCTCCCTGCCATTATCATTATCATTATTACGCGTTTCTTTCTTCCATTTCCAAGTCATTAAGAGATATTGGTATAGGTCGCGACACGTAAAAAGAACGCTGGCTGTCAACATGAGCAATAGTCTATTTTTAGGTCTGATTGGTGAAGTAACGCGGCGCACTTCATACCATTGATTTAGCGCGTGCTATTGGTTCGTCAGAGTACGCGCATGCGCAAACTCACCCCCGCCGCTTTAACTCAAGAGTTCTTTTTACGTGTCGTGACGTATAATTTCCCAGTATTTATAAAGTAACTTAATTACATGGAGATGGTTAAACAAGTCCTAAGGCTGGTTTAACCGAACTCAACTCTATGTACGAACTGAACAGATTAAAATAAAAAGATATCCTTGGACATTCCACACAGCGTCACCTAGTCCCAAGCTAGGCAACGTCAGAACGACATTTTATTTTAATTAACGATGAAGTTCGTAAATAGAATTGTGAACGGTTCAAAAAATTCCACCTAATTGAGTATCAAAAAGATATTCCTAATTTACATAGTTGCGTAATGCAATTGAAAAAGTAAGCAGCGCCTCTAGCGGACGCTTTTAACAACTCACAAATTCAAAGTCTATTTCAATATGTATGCATCTTTGTAAAACAGTGCCGTATTCTGAGCTACCTACTGACAATGAGAAAATACAAGTAAGTGGTTGATTCTTAATCAAATTTACAATGGAATTATAGACAAACTTAGATTGATTTGTTTAACATTTTATACTGCCAAAATGGCCATATAATAAAAAGGTACAAAAATTTAATTAAAAATACAACCTCAGACCAAAACATTAACGTCGAATTTAGTTAAGTTTTTGACTCTGAATACGGTACTGAAACTTTTTGTAAATTTTTTACACAACGCGCTAAATAGAAGTCGAAAAAATCAACAGAAGCGTCTAAGCTTATTAGAGTTAAATAACAATTAGTACTAAATATCACAACACATTAGCAAATTAAGCCGTATACACACTTTAAATACAATTCACACTAAGGGTATCTACTGACGAGACGTCGAACGCGCGATTTGGCTGAAAGCCGATGTAGGTATAACTAGGATTGGTTACATTAAAAAAAAACTGCCAATTTATTTTAATTTTTTTTAAAGTCCGTTTTAACATGTAATTTTAGAAAAGACTTTCGTCACGTCAGTAGATAATTTATATTACTAAAAACAAAAAAAAATCTTCGTCTTTTTAGGTGGTTTATGTCATGGTTTTTATGCTTTCTAACTTGATAATATTTTTAGAGAGTTTTCGAGTCTAAACTATGATCTATGATCATAAAGAAAACAATAAAAATAGTGTTCCGTCGTACCAGTTACTCATCATGTACCATTTTTTATATTGACTGAAGGTGCATGCTACACTTTAGCAAAATGTAACACATATGTACCTACTTAGCGATTTTGCGTAACACTTTATAAGGAACATAAAGTCTAGGTATACATAGTTATATAAGTAATTAGTACGTTTAATAATAACTATATTATCCAAAATATCCACCCTTCTCACCTCGTTTTCAGCGAGATCCTAAAGTTCACCGACTATCGGACGATTGGAACACATGAATGTTACTATAACGGACGGTTAAAGATAACGTTCCGTATGTTGGTAAACTTTAGGCTCCGTTTGAGACTCATTTTCCGTTCCTAACCTACATTTTTGGCAGTGATCTTACATCAGTCGTACTATTATGGTTAACTTCGTATTCTAAGTTACTTCGCCCGGTATATCTTACAGCTATATTGGCCAATGAACGCAATTGACATATTAATAAGGTTGTAATCGCAAAGCAGATGTTTTGACCATACCAGGTATTAACCTATCCATTGCCAAAAAAATCTTACTAAAAAATTATGCTATCCTCAGTTCTTTCCGTTCTTTTACATTTTAAAACCAATTTTATAAAAGATTCGATAGTTTAGGCTATGTGAGTACAAGGCTTATGATTTGAGCCGTCAAATCAGTAATTTATAACGTCGAAGCCATCAAAACGGGATATTATAATAGAGTCTGTGTAAACGGACCCTTATTTCGGACGGCTCTGTCAACTAAACTAAAATAAATTAAAATAATTTCAATGATTGCAAAAACAATTAAATTCTTTCGTTTAATCAAGTCTTTGTTTAATTTAGACCAAATTTATTCAACTGGACGGTCTTTAGCCCCCTTATTCACAAATATAGGCCGAATTCATATTTCAGTTAATTTGTAAATAACGAGATTTTTAGTTATAGAAAATTATTACGGGGAGATATGAAAGTCCCGAAAGTTTGAGCAAAATATAAATAAAGATGCACTTCGATTATTAAAATCAATCTTCTTGATTTCTTCCTACAAACCTATCAAAGACCTTAAAATTAGCTTTTAAAAGCTACCTAAATTGTGCTTATTACCACATACATTTTTTGCTGTTTCGCCTAGGATTATTAAAAAGCAATCATTTTATAATTAACACAAGATACAGCTGCGTTTATCAATCATTACCTTTATCAATGAATTTATGTAAAAATTTTCAAAATACGTACTGAAAGCAAAAATAGTTACAACAATAATTCTAGGAATAAAGAATAAGCAAAGTGTTAAATGGCTTATAGATAAGTTTATATAATTATTGTATGCGATATGATACAAAAAGTCAGTTCTCGATATTGTATACAAACGATTGCCAAATGCCTGTTTTTATTATGTAACTGTGATGTAACTAATAATTTATTCAGCTTCGGAGGGCATGTTAAATTGTCGTTCCTAGGAAAAAAAAAATGTAAGTCGTTAAGCCATGACAAAGGGCCTTAAAGCGGCCTAAAAACTCCGTCACCAGAGTTGGCAACTTGTTCATGCCAACGAACGATGTCAAAATACAACGTAATAGTCCAAATGTGTCAAAATTTGATTTTGTTTGTATGTTTTGTTGGCGCACACTTTGATGAAAAATTAGTTTGTGTATCTTTTCCACAATATTGGCGAAGATTTTGGCTATAGCAAAAGGGGCCAATTTGTTAATATTGACAATCGTGAGTAGTACAAAGATCTTGAGTCATCAGTCTATAAGAACTTATAAAAGTTCGTATTTATCTTAATTCTCGAACGAACTAACGAACTAATGATTATATTAAAAGTGATTAGTTTTTTGTTGCACATTTTTCCGTTGATATGGCCGATTGAGATCGGGAATCAGTCAGTTTTGTTGAATTCAGTCTGTTTTTAGTTGTTGAACTCCGATTTTCTGATGACACAAAAATTCTTTAATTTGGACATAAGTTAAGAGAAAAATGATATTATATTTTAAAAATACTTCTGATTTTATCGAGTTATCTATGTTTTATATACTTATTTCCAAAACATGAATTGTGATCGCAAATACTTGAGAATTGATTCTTATTCGTATGATTAGCATTTAGACTGATTAAAATAAATACTGGTTGTAAATGTAACAAATTGTTTGAAAACGCCAGTACCTAAGGTACAAATGCACAGTAACGCAGCCTACCCGACTAGACTTCAAGCTAAATTCGACCTAGGTGACATCACGATATAGTGATGTTCCAACGTGGTCGGCGGAGGCACGATGGGCGACATTGGCATGTAGTCACCCTCGACCTCATCTCGCAAATCGATCTCGTTATTCAACATTTTCTCGTGACTATTCAGTAAAAGCTGCACTATTTCCTGCGGTAATGACAACGCTGCGACAGTATCGTTGAATTCGATGGAGACGTCGGCGTTGAACCGGTCTATGTATTCATCGTTCCCTTCTAAACACTCAACGGACTTCGAACAGCGGTTGGTAGCGATGTGTTCGGTTTCGTCGAGAAATTCGCAACTCTTGCTGTCTTTGTTTGTAATCTTGAGGTTTTTCATCTTGCGACTGACCTTGAAGCTTTTGAAGATGTCTCTGGAGGGAGTGAAGTCGAATTTCTTCTTTTTCGTTTCGACGTCCTTCTCTTTGTTCTCGGATTTGGGCGAGATGGCGGTGCGGGAGTCGCTTTTGAGCCGTTTCCTGTTGAAACAAATATTTTTTTGTTTATTTTTATTAAATTTGTTTTTCAATTTCAAAATGTTAGTAGCTTTTCTCACTTGTATTATTAATAATAATTACCTGAATGCGCTGAAGGCTTGCCTGGAGCGGTCCCACCTCGGTAGAGTCCTCGTGGTGAGCGCTGGCGTCGCTCGCGCCGCGCCCAGCGAGCCCAGCGAGCCCAGCCCGCCCAGCGAGCCCAGCGAGCCAGTGCGGGATACCGCGCCGCGCCACGACGAACTGAGAGTGGTACCACTGGAAGATAACGAATACGGTTATAGCTTTTCTTCGAACAGTCGCATGCTAAGCCTCGCCGCGTACGGTCGTTACCACGCGTCACTGGTCTATTCTCGACGACCTTCAAAGCCATGTCATGACGCGGTAAGAGATTGCACGTTATCTAGCCTTTCTTTTTTGATTTCCATAGCATTTTTCAATATAACCACGTGTGACGTGCCACGTCGAGACATGGTTATTTGGAGAAGGCGGCAGTTTAGGTTCTGCCTGTCAAAACTTTACGTCAGCGCCTTAGCTTACGTCAAAAGCAGTTCATAGTAGGACCTAAACTAAATCGCTACTACCGGTCATAGTGGCAGACCAATTACCTCCGCTTCCTATAACCAACTAGCGGATGGCCGTAGGACTTTCGCCGTAGCAACGTTGTTATCTGTCAAAAAGTTTCATACATTCTATGTTGAAATAACAAAGTTGCTATGGACCTACGGACATCCGTACGTTAGTTATAGAAACCGGCGGTAAGGGTATGTACTGACCGCTCCATGGTCCGCGGCGGTAAGGGCGGCGGGCGACGACGCGTCGTGCCGTATACACACTCGCCCACACACTCGTAGGCCGGCTCCACACTGTGCGGCGCGGGGAAACGTAACGCTAGCTCCACACGCTGGAAACAATTTATGTATACTTCATTTCTTGAATCGAGCTAATAGGAAGAAAAATAATCGCACGTGATTGGTCGTCGAAAATAATTGTATATCTCGTGATTGGCTAGATTGTCAAATCAATTGTCAATTGTCAAATCTAGCCAACCCAATGAATTTTGACGACCAATCACGTGCGTTTATTTTTGTTCCTATTAGCTCGATTCAAGAAATGAAGTATAGTACATATATAAGTGCGCGTCCACACTGAATTCGAGGAGACTGGAGCCTAGGCGGGCGCGGACTACTAGAAAAGGTTCTTGCCTGATTCTTTCCCTGGTGTAGGGAGTTGCGTTGGAGCAGGCAACAGTCACCCAGCTTAAAGACTGAACATTTTTAAGTGATCCTTGAGGTTCTACAGTTGAGTTCCTGTTCCTACTACCGAATTTCTTTCTTTGAAAACAATATGCCATTGAATGGTCATAATAAAATTTCAAATTAAATATTAAGAACTAGCTGCGCCCCGCGTAAGTAGCGGAAACGGGTTCCGCGGGAATATCGGAATAAAAAGTGTGTCTTAAGTTTTGCGCCGCAAAATCAAACACAAAAATATAGCCCGAAGAAAAACCGGAGTGAAATTGATGTTCCAGATGGTGTATCTGTACATAGTATTATTTTATCTGTGGTAAAGCTTACCTTCGCAAAGCTGGTGTCTCGTGTCATCTTGCAGTAGACATCATCCGGGGGCTCCTCCGATATCTCCTCGTAGATGCCGGACGCTACGGACGCCAGCGAGCGACGGTCAGACATACTGACGGGAAAACTTTATATTAGATATCCACTTGTTTGATCGTTTTATTATGTTACTAGATGTCACTGCCATCCCTTCAACCATCACCACACAAAAAAATCACGTCAATTGACCGCCCCGTTTTGCCGTGAAAGACGGACAAACAGACAGACACACACACTTTCGCTTTTATTATATTAGTATGGAAGTATGGATGGATGGATATGGATTTATTGATCACCTTGTACTTTTGTTCTGAATAAAACTGTTTAAACTTCATCTTTGATCACGAAATATTAGTAATAACACAGATTACATAAGTAATAATAAAAAATCAAACACCAAAAATAGCCCGATGAAAAAATGAGTCATTTCAATGTTCAAGATGAGGGATCTGTACTTATGTAATCTGTGGTAATAATATTAGTATACCTGTCATCAGCAGTCTGCGCAGGCGCAAGGTCCCCCGCGCCGATGCAACGCGACAACTGCCCCTCCGGGATACGCTTGCAATCCTGAAACAACAGAGACGGAGTTCACCATCATATACCTTACATAGTCCTTGTCTCACATACGAGACGGGATCACCATCAAGGACAGAAAGATACCTTTTGTCCATAACAGACATTATGTGGGGTCGGCACAACATGTACTCTTCTCCTATTCTTATCTGTATCACGACAAGACGGTATGTGAACTTTTTTTCATTTTAATCGATTTTATATTTTATTTAAATGCCTACGTGATTTCAATATAAATCAAGTTATTGGGATAAATCGCAAAATATTTAGGAAAAAAAACTTATGTCACTAATTGCGTTTGCTTTTATACAAAAACATATTTTATTATGTACTAATACTATGCCTACAAATGTACTTTGTAGGCATAGTACCATTAGTTACCTTGGACATGACTAGATCCAGGTCATCCAACGACACCTCAGAAGGGCCGCTGTACCAGCTACTTCTCCGGACATCACCTGTAACAAGGGGCAAAATTATAAATATTAAACCGAAATTTCGCCTATGGTATAAGTGATGAAGTGGTTTTTTCATTTGACCATTTATTTATTTATATATTTCTCTCACAAACAACATAGGTAATATTAATAAACATAATATATAAGTACATGAAAAAGAAGGTAAAAAATAAACAAATAATAATAATAGGTAATAACTTAATCCAAAATGTTTGACCATTGATATCAATATTCAAGAAAGTGGCTGTAACTCACCCAAGTCCATATCGCTGCATTTAGCGGTGCGTAGATCACCTTCACTCTTGCTAAGTTTCTTATCGAGGCGCGCCCGCCCCGTCCTTATAGTGGCCACCAGCTCGGAGGCCAGTGGCGATGTCAGGTGTAACTCACCACCGCCGTTGGGAAATTCACTACAACATACAATACATATTTTTTTAACAGATAATATTGGCGATTCAGATTTCGCCAAAACTAAAACTAAATTAACTTTAGTTTTTAGTACATTGAAATGTAAAGATGAATAGTGGTTGTTAATGTTAAAAATGTTATTCAATTACCCTGGTAAAATGACTGAGAAAATCAGATGAGCGAAATTCAATGGGTGACTTCAATCAACAAAAATAATTTGACACAAACCTTTAATGAAACAAGATTTTGAAGATGACTGAAGACAAATGATTAGCTTGATTATTTTGAAAATACTAATAAAATACATACTACTTATCTTTCAGAATCTGATTATGTTTATGTTGGTGCATACTACAAAAATTGGTAGAATTTAAAAATTTTACTCTACTTGAGTAGTACTCTAGTTTAGAGAAGTATTATAGTTTCCCATGTTCTTTGTCTAATTTTCAAATATGTTCAAACAGTGTTATGCTCACAATAGACTTTACAACAAGTTTATTAATATTAGAGTCCATTAAACCGGTGCAATAATAAGAAAGCAACCAACCTATCAACAGTGATAATACATGTGCCGTTCCTGTCATTCTCTGTGCTCAGTAGCACACCGGCCACATGTTTCCACTCGATATGAACAGCGATCTTCCGACTGCGAGACACTAGCACTCCGCTCGGAGACACAGTGACAGTGCAGTCCGCACCACTCAACCCGCACTTACGGGAAAATTCGGTTATGTTCACGCAGACCGAGTATGAATCTTTAAGCAAGCCGTCGGTGTCTGAAAATGATGCATGAGTTTTAGGTAATTTTGTATTGTTTTGCAAATAAGATTTAATACTTTTTTTTATTATAGCTAAAACAATTACAAAATTACCCCAAATGAATAACAAAATGGTAGAGTTAGGTACAGAATGAAATGTTCCCATGTCCCTTCCACACAATGGGCTCTCATGTATGCAACATGTACATTTGCATTCAATGTAATGATGTCAATGCTCCCATAAAGAGTACAATGAGGTAGCATTTGAATGTTGTTGCACGGATTTCTGATGCATTAATGATGACTATCAAAAATGTCATAGAATTTAAATTAATACTTTTAAAAAGACATGAAACTGAACATGAAATAACAACAAAACAGACTACAAATAAATTGAAGATATGAAAAAAAAATATAGATTGCAATTTTTTTGGTAAATTGAAGGTAGTTTACCCATTAGTTTATCCACACTCATGAGAGATCTGAGTTTCTCCATCCAGTTCAGGGCATCTTGGAGCGATGCAGCAGCGAGCAGCACCCGGGGCTTCCGAGGCTCGTTAGCGGGAAACACGGCGAAAGCGTGAGGCCGCGTGCGAGACTTCGCTCGGCGAACTACGAAGCCCGAAGGCAAGTCGATCGTGCCAGCTGACGCTCCAGCCTCGCTGCAGTATACAGCCAAAATACCACCCGAGAACGTCGGACTCGGTCGCAATATGCACCACTGTCGCTTCCACGACTGCCGAGAATTTATTTATTAGAAATTATTTGAACAACATACCAACGAAACAAAAATAGGTGGAGATATTACCTTAAATGGATTCAGACCGAGATTGGACTTGAACGGATACTTCACCTCCAAGTATCCGGACATTGCGATAGGTTTTCCTGTTTTCACAACACAATTAACATGTCTTTTTTAGCACATGTGACCGATCAAACAACAATGAATTTTATTTGTTTACAAAAAATCCATAGCAGTGTTGCAAGCCATGGTGGATGGATACAACTCGACACGACAAATGTCAGCAGATCGTTCCACAAAGTATTTTGAAATATTTTTGATTTAACTGTTTTATTTTATTTTGCTTATAAGAAGGCCATCAAAAACTTCACCGTTCAAATATTACCCAATGTATAGACTAAGATTTATACTACAGTTTCAAACATTAATAAAATTGTTTATTTCCAATTTCAATTAAGAAATGCTACATGTAGCCAAAAGTGGTAAAGTTGGAAGCATTAACCCATAGACAACAAGTTTTTTCTACTTATAGAGGTCGGCCGTTGGAGTTCAAAAGTGATGTCAAAAACCGGTTTTACTCGATTCAGTAAAGTTAAATTTATAGTTACTAAACTGTTCTCACCGATCTCATCGATTCAGTTTAATAAAATCGGTTTAACGTCTACCGTAAGTTCGTCCTCACGATCCTCGTCAAAATCTCCAACCAACCCAGAAGTACATAAGTACGTATCAACAATGCAGGCCAACAAACCATGTTATTGTATAGGTAGGTAAGGTATCTTTGAACAAATTGCAATCGAACATTACTATCGGAATCTACCTATTGTATATCTGTGTTTTTGTGTGTTTGTGTGTCAGGAAGGCTGATTAAGCACAGACAGTATTCAGAATATCAAGTTGTATTTAATTTAATTGGTAGGTACCTATTGATACCTAACTAACATTAACAGGCCAAGTACCTATGTAACACAAAGAAAAAACTAAACGTTCTGAACTTCATAAGTCTTTTGTAAAGGTGGGGGTGTTGCAACACAGAAGCTGGGACCATTCGCAGGTTTGGCGGGAATCCCGCGGCGGTTCATGCGACACACGTGTTCCTCAATGCGCCGGCGCACGGTGTCCGTTACGAGATCGCCAGGAGGCTTCTCGTAGTCCAATCCAGTCCACAGCCGTTCGGCTATTGCACTCGCACGAGGCCAGCTTCTATTTAAAAAATAAACTTTAGTTAGAATAAATCGTGAGCTACCGTACACATTATGTAGGTACGCCTAAAGGTAACCGTCTCCATCGAAACGTTTCATTTCCTAATCGTAGTTATCGTTATCAGTACAAAACAAATATGTATGAGTTGAATAAACCAATGAGTTCAGGGCTTGTCAATACTTCAATCAAAGATTAATCTGCGGAAGTATACCTACTACACTCATGCAATTCAAATTTGCACAGGTGGAATAAAAATTCCTGCCAATCCATACTCTTTGATTGAACTAATCAATACAATAATTAGGCCCACGCGCTTTGATTTAGTGTGAAAGCTAGGCCCACACCACCAGGTTCTTGTCAGATTCTTTCCCTGGTGTAGGGCCTACCCTGTTCTTCCCTGTTCTAACTTCCAATGCAACTCCCTAGAGTTGCATTGGAAGTTAGAACAGGCAATAGAGTCACCCAGCCTAAAAGACTGTAGTACCTACATTTTAGGTGATCCTTGAGGTCCTGCAGAAATAAACACATTTTTTTCTTGCTTTCAAGGGCACAGCAAAACAAACTTACACACTCAGTATGTTAGTGTCATCCACCATCTCGCCCCACATGCAAGCCTCTCCTCCAATTATATCCTCCAATCCAGATGAGCTTTCGGTCTGGCTATAAACCATCTGGCGAGGGTCAACTTCGTAGAAATCTAGCCAGGACTGGTGGAGATATTCATCCAGGTACCAAGCAGATGAAAATATAACATAGTGTCCTGCTGTTAAGATCTGAAACGATTTAATATTAAATGTATTAATTTATAGGACACTTGGATCATCTTGGATGATACAGAAAAAAAATATGAAATGGTATAGGATACAAAGTGACTTTCAGACCTACAAAGGTTATGCTTACCTTGACCATTTCCTCAATCCATTGATATTTCCACACTTGAATATGTGTTTTTCTAAAAGGGAGTGCGTTCATGTCAAATACTTCCTAAAAAAACATAAAAAAGCCATTGTTAATAGGTAATCAATCAACCTACATTTTACTGGGGGACACCATTAGCCAATAGGTACAGAAACACCATTAAAGAGATTAAATTTGATTTCAATGTCATATCCAAAGTCGATATATATTATATCGACTTTGGATTTGACATTGAATATATTCAAGGATCGACGGACGAAAGCCCAAAATATCGGAACCAAGTGAAGTAACCACTTGAGTTTTATCCTTTCAGGAGTTTCAGTAAGAAAAATTACAAAGAAAGAGGATGGCAGAAGGAGTAAAACCACGATACATGTGGTGGTTGAAGATAGACAAGGTTTTGTGCGAGCGATGGCAATGTGTGTGGGTCGACATGTTCACGGGGTACGTTGCTTATCAATAGAGGCTTATTCCAGAAACCCTTTTTAGAGTTTAGTTTATGGTAGGTACCTGGTACTGACCTGCCACACAATAAGTTTCGACCGCGTCGGCAATACTTCGAATGTTTTTTTCATAAAGTAGCTCTGAAGTTGATCCATCGTCATGTTTTTATTCTTTACGAAATCTTTGACATGCGGGTTGGAGGCCCTGAAATTAAAGAAATTCTTAAAAGTATTCTAAGTCTACTTGAAACCTAATCTAAGTGAAAACTGTCTCAAATTTGATCATCAATCTATAGAAGAGTGAGTAAGTCAACATGGTCAATGAATACGATCACACACAACTACAGCTCCATGGGATAAATTGGTGATTATTTTCATAACTTTTTACGTGGTCAAGAAAAATCAAGGAAATTACAGTTGCCTAAACAGCTAATAACACCTACCAGCAGTCCGTTTGGACCTCATCACCACCGATATGTATGAACTCATCCGGGAACCATCGTGACACCTCATAGAATAGCTGTCGCAGTACTTTGTAGGTTTCATCCTTGGTGGGGTCGAGAGGGCCAAGGTCGACAACCTTTTTGTGCTTGTAGCACTCTGTGAGTATATTAGGCATCGCTCTACCCCACGAACGAGTATGCCCTGTCCAGGAAATTATATCATTAAGCCAATGTATGTAGAAGGGTCTAAGGATCCGATTTTATTGTATGTTTGTGTTTAAGTTCTAGGTGCCTTTAAACCTACTGAGCTTGAATTTAAAGTCATTCTCGTATGAGCTTTTTTCACTAGGTAGATACCTAGTGAAAAAAGCATCACCCTGTCTATTTTTAGTAAATGAAACCTCTCATTTTGTACCCAGTTACCAATGGTTTTGTTTGTAAGTACCTAATATACCTTACCTACCTAACTGGATAAGGTAGGTAGGCCTGTATCAAATAAATTTCTAACTTCATAATGTGCTAGACTAGGTGAGGTACAAGCCATTACAGGCATTTAATCCGGTGAGAGGACGTAAAATGGCATGAAATTAATCATTATTTGATAAGGCGTGAGTATTTACCAGGCACGTCGATTTCCGGTATGACCCTAATTCCGCGGTCTCTTGCAAACGCTATCACTGAACGGATGTCTTCTTTCGTATACACCATTGAAGGGAAATACGCGCCCATTTCACTAGAATTCACAGACAATATTATAATTTATTCTAGTTCACCATCATCAGTTAATTCAGGCGTGATTTTGCGTTGATTGTCAAGACGCCAAGATGGTATCTACCTGCTACTTGCTAGATAAGGTACATAGACCTACTTACTACTGAACAGACCTACCTCAATAAGCAGCATAACACCCTGTTTATGGTGTAAGCCTGGATAATTACCTACTCCGTGCATCAGCAAGTTTTATCAGCATAGTTTAGCGCATCGGAAATAGCATACAGATTAAATAACGTTGACAAATGGAATGTTTTATTTTAATTAGAACAAACCTGAAATACAAAATCTACCATGCAAAATGATTTTATGATCGGTTGAGCGTTTAACGCGTTCAGTGACCCACGTGGCCAAGTTGCATGATCAGAGATAGGACGTGGTGCTCCCTCTTTCTGAGAGCACCGTGGCAGCCCAGAACAGGAATATACCTACCTATACCTACTACCTATAGCCAAGGACGAATAAAGTTTTCTTATTCGTCTATGCTATAGCTAAGAACTTCGTATCTCGAAGCACATTAACTAGAATTTTACCTCAAACCAGGGAATCGTCTGCTTTGATAGGGGAAGCTTTGGTCGTCCACAATATGCCAGTGTAGCACGTTCATCTTATTCATCGCCATGGCATCAATTGTCTTGTAGATCGTGGTGAGGGAGAGGTAATGTCTCCCCGTGTCTATAAGCAGTCCTCGATGTTTGTACTGCGGGTAATCCTCAATCGTCGTGGCGTTTATGCATATTTCCTTAAATCGTAGTATACGTTGAAAAGGGAAGTACAATACCTACTTACAAACTTAATCGCGCTAATACCATTTCTTATTTTGCATCTTCTATTTCTAAGACAACTACTTACGCTGAAGTCGCTAGGGAAATAAAACAGTTGAACAAATGTTTCCAGGCCACGAAGTATTCCCCATACAGATTCACT
The DNA here is from genome assembly GCA_947086425.1 of Xanthorhoe spadicearia. NCBI lineage: Eukaryota > Metazoa > Arthropoda > Insecta > Lepidoptera > Geometridae > Xanthorhoe > Xanthorhoe spadicearia. Next base: position 1,084,543 of record OX352212.1, read on the forward strand.
TTCCAGGATACTGGTTTGACTGACAGTCAAACTATCTGCAATTTTAAATATTGAAACTATCTAACTTTTGCATTTTGAGTTTCCAACACCTACTTCTTTTGTATCAATAAGAATTTAGGTACCTACAATTCATGAGTTGTATGCAATCAACATTAGGTTATTAGGCTTACTAGGTAGGTAGGTACTCGATTTTTAAAGCCAAAGTATCTTTATTGCAAGATTGATATTGATTTTACTTTGCTTGTTTCTGAAAGCTCACTTACATTTTTCATTCATTTCATAAGGCGGTCTCATCTCACATTCTGAGGATAGATCGACTATTAATTCTTTTAATATGTCATTCGATTCATTTTTTCGTTCCTTTGGTACATAATATTCGTTAACATACTTTAAACTTTTAAACAGTTCAAAATCACGAAGTATCAAGTTGTATCGCTGCAGAGCATTGGTAATGAGATCACACGAATGATTTGAAACCTATAACAAAGATGTGAGTTATGTTTTGCTTAAGTTGAGCAGCTCAACTCAGGCGTGGGTTATGCTCAACTCAGGCTAGCAATTTTTTAGGGTTCCTGTTATCTTGTGCCAACGTTTCTAGGTTCCTCCCTGTTCAAAATCCTTATAGTAGGTAAGTAGTATTGACAAACAGCAAAGTTATTTTTAAAGCTATCAAAGTTTATTGATAAAGCTTAGATAAAGTTATTGTTAATAATTTTAGGTCAATGTAGGTAACACGTAGGTATGTAGCTAGTTACTTATGTATGAAGATAAAACTTTGGTTTCGATTCAAAGGTGTTTATAGAATAACTTACTGTAACTCGCAGTTTCGATGATCGAAATGCATAGACTATTTCACTTTTCTCCTCCGATTGTGGTGCAGGCCAAACTTCCCCCCTTGTTGGTTGGTACGCTACTCTAAGCGGTGATACAAACGGTTGATTCATTATAAAAATAATAATAGTAATACTATGCATGTATCTGAGATGCATCGCGATACGACCAGCTGACGTGCGCGACTTATTCCGAATGGGCAATTGGGCAATGGCAATGGAGCTTTTGGTGAATAGGCACGCGCCGGCCGGCACCACTGCGCGCGGTCTAACGGTCAGCGTTCCGAGTTCACCCCCCGATTAGAATTATGAGACCGAATAAATACAATTTTAACAATATAGGAAGCAATAGTATGATAGTCAACACAAGATTAGTCTAAATTATAAGTACTAAACGTAGTGATTTTATTCTATTTGGATAAGTAAGTCTAGACATAACAATGATTCAAAGAGAATATAATCACTACGTCAATGATTTTTATAGTCTAGAATTTTAGAAACTTTTTAGAACTACATATTAGGTTCTTTTTAATAGGTACCTATAAGTAAATTCAAAATTCAAAAAATATTTAGGTGTCGGCTCAGACCAAATAAAAAATAAAGACGGAACGCTGCGAACAACAAAGGTGAAGCAAGTTAAAACTACGCCTTACTGTGTTTGACACACTTAAACACACACACGCAAAACGAAACTACACCTTAACTTGTCAGTAGCTACCGCGGCGCGGCTCGTGCGAGCACGTCACTTTTTAAAAAGTTAAGGTGTATTTCGTTTTGCGTGTGTGTGTTTAAGTGTGTCAAACACAGCAAGGCGTAGTTTTAATTTGCTTCACTTTCTTTGTCGCAGCGTTCCGTCTTTATTTTTTATTTGGTCTGAGGGTGTCGGTTAAAATAGGTAAAGAAAAAAAATATTAATCGACTTTAGTAGAGTTAGATCGAGTAAATTTTCGTTTCGGAATTACCGGTTTTCGCGCACTCTATCCGGGCGTGGTGTTGTGCGCCTGCGCGACGATTTCGCATTTTCTGTTTGGGAAATGAAGTGAGCCGTTGAAAGACCGCCCGCCCGTGTTTGTTTTTATACCAACAATTACATTTTTTTCAATGAATTCTAGTATAAATTGATTACAATATGATAGTAATCTTTGTGTAAATGAATCCTGTGCGATCAACAGAGAGCTTTTCTTGTTGTTTGATACAGAAACAAGGAATATTCATGGGCGTTAACTTCAGACTGTAAGTTGGTAACTTTTATTAAATTAAAATAGGGTTATTTCCGACTATAACTAGTTTTTCCGTCAACTTCTAAGGCTCCGATGGTACTCAGAGGTATCACTGTGTTTCTAAAACGGTGATCGCTCCTAAATATTGTTAGAAATCAACTTCAAAGTCCATAGTCCTGCAGAGAATTCTATCTCATTCAAAGTTAAAATTAGATACCTTTTACTGACCTATATCTGCTTTTGTCTATCTCTGTGTGTTGTATGTATCATCGTTTACTCTTGTTACAGGTGTTATTAAAAGACTGAACTATGAATCTCCTAATAATATACATATTCTCGGCGTCAGTACTTCAGCTGTGCACAACACAGGAGCCTACCTACTACCCCGAGAGCCAGCCTAGTCCAACCAATGACTACTATAACCCGAACACACCTTCAGATCCTAGGAATGACAACCCATATGATCCAAACCGTAGATACCAAAACCCTAACAGTCCACAGTATGATGTGAATCAAAATCCGTATGACCAAGATCAAAGGTACAACCAATATGAGAACCGGAATGATCCACAGTATCAAAATCGGAATGATCCAAAGTTCCAAAACCCGTACAGTCCAGATAAGACTCCTAGGCCTGCTTGGGACACGGGCAGGACATACAGCACTGCTTACAAGGGAGCTGCCTTGGAGACTGAAAGTGTTATCATAACAGAAGCGTAAGTATTACTTGTTCAACTAAATTGAACTATTAACATTTTGGTTGCCATTTATTTTCTCATAAAAGCAATTTACTAAAATCAATAGCAAAGTACCACTGCTTCAAAACTTGCAATCAGAAACATTCACTGTTACTTGCGCACTACTCACTAAAGTTTACCTGATGTGTTTAATAGAGTTAAGAGAAATCGTCAGATTATTCAGAGGTACCCACAAATGCTTTACCATCTGAAGTCTTATGTTGTTTCACATCTGTCTATCTAATAGCGCTATGTGTCACAGAGTCCACCATAAATTATAGACCAGATAGTGTATAGTGTTTAACCTACCAATACGTACAATGTGTAAGTGTAGCGTAGCTAATAGCAATATGTAAGTGTAGCATATTCCAAACTTTGTATAACTTATTCGTACATTGTGAAATAGACCCTAAAACTATTGTTCACAGAACATACTTCATAGTAGCATCACGCATGGTCCGCCCAGGCCAGATATACAAGATATCAGTTAACATCCTACAGTCCAGTCTGCAGATGACTGTCCGAGCGTCTATATCCTGCAATGGAGTGGAAATAGCCGATGTCATACAACGGGTGAAGCAGGGTGTGCCTGAGATCTTGAATATGAGGGTAAGACAAATTTTCTTCAAAAGTTAAGGGGCCAGTCCTTGCGAAACTAGCGCCACTGAGTTATTTGTTTACTCCGTTGAACAAAAGAATTTAAAAGAAAAAGCCATACTTACAGATAGCTTGTCACATTGTTGGCAAAGACCATTACTGTCTCCGAAGGAGACGGCCGCGGCCGGGGGCGCGAACCTACACCGCGTGCGTCTTGAGCAGTGAACGCTATAGTGTGTCTAATAATAATTTTATTTTATTATTTATAATCACAAAATTATGAGAATCTAGCGCAGCGCCGCTCCCGGTAACTTGCATGGTTAAATATGATAGTGAACTATACAACTCGAAAACTGATGGTAGGGCTACTGGAATGCAGCTAGTAAGTTCATAATATTGAATTGAATGGGTTGTAACTACTCAGGTGCCCGCAACTACGATCCCGGGCGACTACAAGCTGCGCATGGAGGGTCTATACCTGGACACGCCGTTCGGAGGGCGCGCCTTCACCAACGAGACCCAGCTCACATTCTCCAACCGGTTCATGACAATATTCATACAGCTGGACAAGCCTGTCTATATGCAGGGACAGACGGGTCAGTTAACAATTAATTCTTAACACCTGTAGGATTGGGAGAAAGTTTCTCCAAACGGCCTAAAAACTCCGTCACCACTTGGCCATCTTACAAAAACAAATATTTTTCCTTATATTAGGTTTAATTCTTAAAAATGGTACCAGTTTCGCTAAGATTCGGGTCAGTTGCTTGTTTATAGATCACTAGCAGCACGTCCCGGCTTCGCACGGGTGTACTAATAGAGCTACCGGTATAAAATATAGCCTATAACTTCCCGGACAGTCCATTCTATACGCCCGTGAAAGAATTTTTGAAATCGGTCCAGTAGTTTCGGAGATTACCTCCGTCAAACAAACAAGCCAACCAACATTACCTCTTTATAATATTAGTCTAGTTAATATCTGTTAAACGAACATAGTGTACTTATTTCCTAATAAAAATTATGTATTTCAGTAAAATTCCGAGTGATACCGATCAACACAGAGTTGAAAGCGTTCGGTCGCGCCATCGATGTTTTCATACTCGACCCGAATCGACGCATCATGAAGAGATGGCTTTCCAGACAGGTATGCTGAACACTATTACTACATGATTGATGTGCCAAGCTTCCTTTTGATATTTCAGCCGAAAATGAAAAAAAAAAACATGATACTGTACCCCTATTGGGTAACTTGTATCAAATTGTTGTGAATCAAAAATAACAATAATCCACGAAAACAGCTTTTCAAAGCCCTTAATATTTTGGTAATCTTGGTTATACATTCCCATTCTCATGTAGAGACAAAGGTTTCATCAAAATACATATAAAATGTTGTATATAAAGTATTTGATACTTTCCATAACAATAGACGAACAATGCGCGTTATGCCATAAAGTGTCGGCTCCACTATTGTGTGACCTGAGCCTTGTGGCATGGAATAGGCACTAGTTTATGTGCTTGGGATATTATAATCACGTATGTAGCGTGTTGCCCTTGGGAGATGTCCGCTTTCGATCAGAAAGTGGTGCTCGAATGAATGGATTTGTTTCGGAAAACCTAAAACTTATAAGTATTTTTTAAGAACCCCTTTTTTCTCCTCTTTTAAAGAGGTCATATAGAAGATCTTATATTATGGGATATCTTGATGATTTTGCTCCTTTCCTTGGGAATTTTAGCATTCATGTATCCGATATTTCATAATTGTTGTGATCACATTTATTTTCATAATATTTCTTATTCATTTTTTTTTTAACCTATTGTGTCCCACTGCTGGGCAAAGGTCTCCCCTTTCTCCTTATTTCTTATTCATAAGGTTATTTATTATTCTCGTTATGCAAAACCAATATGAATTAAGCGATCGAATCGAATAATAACGAACAGACGATCAACTCAAAATAACGTATGTTTACAGAGTAACTTCGGTACGGTGAGTCTTCAGTACCAAATGTCTGATCAGCCGTTGTTCGGCGAGTGGACCATCCGAGTGGAGGCGCTGGGCCAAGTCGAGGAAACTAACTTCCTACTAGAAGAGTACTATCAGACCAGATACGAGGTCAGTATGACTCGCGCTAAAATAAACGATGAGGGGAACGGGAGGGGGTATGTTTGTGTCTCACTCGCTGACGAACCAATAGCACGCGCTACATCAATAGGCTACTTGACTCATATCAAATTTGACCCAATAAATTAGTATTTCCTGAAGTACTTTCCTTGCAAAACCAAAATATAATAATTTCAGTTAATCAAAGTCCATGATGCTTGCATATTTTCAATTTAAAAAACGGTTTCTTTTTTTTTTTCATTGGAACGCTGAAAACGCTACGGCCATTTTGGTGACGTCATTATTATCGGAATTATACAAATGTCACATAACTAAAACCAATTTACAGTAATGCCAACTTTTCAAAATGTGCATGTTCCCTAGACGTAAATCACGAAAATTATTGTTTTGAATACGAATGACGTCACAGCACAGATAAATCCATAGACCAATATGGCGGTAGCGTTTTCACCTGTTTTTGAAAAGTAGAACTTTTAAAATAAAATTTTGCGGTTTCTTAGGTCCAAAAAAATATGGTAGTATTTTTTTTGGTCTAAAAGAACAATTATTTATCATATAAGAGCTACATAAAAATAGAGTCAACTAGCCTATTGTGTGAAGTGCGCCGCATCACCTATCCACCAATCGAATCTAAGATTCCTTAAAATCGCCTACTGCGCAGCTTTTCCTAATAGCGTTTTTTACGACCTATCCTCCTCCTTGAGTCGTACTCCTCAATGCTGAGGGTCGTGACCACCCTTCAGAATCAGTTTCTTTCTGATGATGTTTCTCCATCTATTTCGGTCCTCGGCAGCGTGGAGGGCGTTGTGCATGGAGGTGTCGAGAGCGGTGCGGATCTGGTCTGACCAACGTATAGGACTGCGCCCACGAGGCCTTTTCCCATCCACTTTTCCAGTCACAATGAGCCTTTCAAGATTGCTGCCGTCTTTTCTAGCAATGTGGCCAAAATATGCTAGGATTCTTCGTAAGCATTCAGACGACAGACGCGTGGTGATTTTAAGTTGTCGTAATATGGATACGTTAGTACGATGCGCTGTCCATGGAATACGAAGCAACTTTCGCCAGCACCACATCTCGAAGGCGTCAATACGTTTGCGGTCGGCAGCTTTCAAGGTCCAAGTCTCCGCGCCATACGAAAACGACGACCTTTACGACCTATACCATTCAGTTAATACATAATGTTTACTTTTATTTCTACATACAACTCTGACCATCTGTGGATGTAGGTTTACAAGCAAAGGTTGTAGTTTAGATTCCAGATTTTGCCTTTTGACTTTTGGTTTAGCGACCCTAGGGTGCCAAATTGCTACTTTAAGTTGCTTAGCTTGGGACTAGGTGACGCTGTGTGGAATGTCCAAGGATATTTATTATTTATTATATTATTAACTTCGTGTGTACTTTCCGTGTATGAGTAATGAAACGTTATTTGAACCTCCAGGTGAACGTGACAATGCCAGCATTCTTCTTCAACACGGAGCATTACATCCACGGCCGTATTATGGCTAACTATACGTCGGGCGCGCCAGTGCATGGGAACCTTACTTTGAAGGCCACTATTCGACCCATACCGCAGTACCGACCGCAGTATTATACAGAGGTAAGAAAACACACACATACACACACCCTGTGTATATAGATAGCGCGACAAACTAAATGCCTTTTGTACTGCGTTTGTCCAAATATCACAGGAACTCAACAGGGGATTATAAGAGATCATGGAAAGTCCTTTGCCCAACAGTGGGACACAATGGTAGACACAAATATCAAGCTATCAAGTGGTAATAAAGGCTGTAACGACTATCCTGTTGCTATTTGCCGGAGCGATAAAATCCAACATGATTCCAAACTAAAACTTTCCTTTGGAATAATACTCTGGTTATCTAATATTTTGCGTGTAAGTAGTCGCGTTAGAACAGGCAATAAAATCGTACAATTTAAACTTTCGCGATCTTTAGACATAATTTATATGAATTTACGGGACTTTATCACGTATTTACCTTGTTATTTTATATTTCCCGACGTTTTACGTGATAAAGTCCCGTAAATTCATATAAATTAGGCAATAAAATCCCCTAGTTTTAAGAACGTGACTAATGACTATACTAAGCGGTCTGTAATAATATCTTATTGAATAAAGAAATTTTGACTTTTTTTGTTTTGTGCAGGGCCAGTTCAATAACAGGGGTCAAGCAGGAGGTGTGGGCTATGGCAACAACCAGTATACAAGAGGTGAGTTTTTTTAAAGGGCTTTAGCAAATTAGGCGTCTTTTCCACAGTACAATATTCGGAAATTAAGTAACCGGCCATACAAAAATGCGGCACGTGAAAAGGGGCAAAACATAATTGTGTGTGTGTGAAAATAAAAAGTTATGGGGGTAGTTATGAATGTTTTTGTACCGAAATATCTTTCGTACTTGACTAATTTATGTTAGGAACTTTGCGATAAAATCAAAACTTGCTACCTAAAACAGGTGGGCGGTTAATCGTGCCGCTGAGTATATAATTATCTTGTTCCATCAGTCCGTCCGAACTACAACCCGTACATCTACAACGAGAGTGGGTTCACGTCCCAGTACGATCCATCTGGCCACCACCAGGAGTCCCACTACCGGCCGGGCCAGCCCAACCAGCTAGATCAGCCTGATTGGTTCTACGATCCCCAGAAGGTTGTCACTAGGATGTTTAATTTTGTAAGTGACTTAGATAATATTAGATTATTTTGTACTTCGAAAACTTCGCACACGACTGGTGCAATCCAGTTGAAACGAAAGCAATTTCACCAAAATTTGGTAAAATGGCTCAAATTGATCCACTTTACCAAGTTTGGTGAAAATGCTTTGCAATTTATGTAATAAATGCATTTTATGAATTGTTATCAGAAATACTCGAAACGGCCTTTTTAGCCCCCCAGAAGATAAAAAAAGACGTATAAATAAAAATTAATAAATTAAACTTGCTTGTTTTCCAGGATGAAAAGTACCCGTTCTGGATGGTAAAGCCTGACCCCACGGAGTATGGGCTGTATCACAATCAGAATCCAAACTACAACACTTACACCACTGCCTCTACTTACTACAGTAACTCATACTATGATCAACTGCCTTATTTGAGATTCGTAAGTACTATTTTTACCTTTAATATAATGGAATTGAAGGATAGGAATTCTCTGGCGCCGCTGAAAACCAGCGCTTCATCAGCCATTGTGCTGCTGAAGCACATGCTGAGGGGTTGCCTTATTTTCCACTCGATTGTAAATGTTTCCAATCCTTATTATGTAAATTTGTGTTTTTGGAAAATAAAACTTTTTTCTATTTCTATTTCTTTAAAATAATATTTGCACGCCTTAGACGAGCCAGAATGTAAATGGATAACTTGCTTCTGAAGCCATATGTAAACTTATTGTAAGTTCTTGCGGATAAATGTTTATGATAAATAAATAAATACTTAAATGATTTATAAACAATTCACGATAATATCTATTACAGTTCAACGGCACCTACGACTTCAAATACCCGATGTCGGAACTCGCCCAGCTGGTCCCGACTTTAGACGGTGTGGAGGTGATAATAACCGCGTCGGTGGGCGACCCCTTTCTCGATGACGTCATAGAGGGGTACAGCGTCGCGAGGATATTCAACTCGTCGCTCGCGGTCACCTTCCTCGGGGGAACGCCGCAGGTCTTCAAGCCGTCTATGCCGTTCGATGTTTATGTAAGTACTAGCCGGCCCGGCTTCGCACGGGTCCAATAATACATATAAACCTACCTCTTGAATCACTATGCTATTAAAAAAACTGCATCAGAATCCGTTGTGTAGTTTTAAAGATTTAAGCATACATAGCGATATAGGGACAGAGAAAGCTACTTTGTTTTATACTCTCTAGTAAAAATAGAATTAATTGTTACATAACCTTGTTTTCTGCTGGGGCATTTGACTTCATTTCTCAAAGGGGAAGTAACATACCACGACGGGTCTTACCTACCTGTTTGGATCGGTCCTTTAAACTTGTGTAATATTTCCCAGATGGTAGTATCATACCACGACGGGTCTCACTTAACCGTTTCGATCGATCCTTTTAACTTGTGTTATATTTCCCAGATGGTAGTAACATACCACGACGGGTCTTACCTACCTGTTTGGATCGGTCCTTTAAACTTGTGTTATATTTCCCAGATGGTAGTAACATACCACGATGGCTCTCACTTACCTGTTGGGATCGACCCTTTAAACTTATGTTATATTTCCCAGATGGTAGTATCGTACCACGACGGGTCTCACCTGCCCGTGTGGCAGGCGCGCGGCGTGTCGCTCACCGTGCAGGTCTCAGTGGAAGGTCGCGGCGGCGCGCTCGACACTCAGCAGCCGCAGCTAGTGCCGGGACATGATGCTGTGTGGCATCTCAAGCTGGATCTCTACAAGCTACTGAGTGAGTATCGTACCACGACGGGTCTCACCTGCCCGTGTGGCAGGCGCGCGGCGTGTCGCTCACCGTGCAGGTCTCAGTGGAAGGTCGCGGCGGCGCGCTCGACACTCAGCAGCCGCAGCTAGTGCCGGGACATGATGCTGTGTGGCATCTCAAGCTGGATCTCTACAAGCTACTGAGTGAGTATCGTACCACGACGGGTCTCACCTGCCCGTGTGGCAGGCGCGCGGCGTGTCGCTCACCGTGCAGGTCTCAGTGGAAGGTCGCGGCGGCGCGCTCGACACTCAGCAGCCGCAGCTAGTGCCGGGACATGATGCTGTGTGGCATCTCAAGCTGGATCTCTACAAGCTACTGAGTGAGTATCGTACCACGACGGGTCTCACCTGCCCGTGTGGCAGGCGCGCGGCGTGTCGCTCACCGTGCAGGTCTCAGTGGAAGGTCGCGGCGGCGCGCTCGACACTCAGCAGCCGCAGCTAGTGCCGGGACATGATGCTGTGTGGCATCTCAAGCTGGATCTCTACAAGCTACTGAGTGAGTATCGTACCACGACGGGTCTCACCTGCCCGTGTGGCAGGCGCGCGGCGTGTCGCTCACCGTGCAGGTCTCAGTGGAAGGTCGCGGCGGCGCGCTCGACACTCAGCAGCCGCAGCTAGTGCCGGGACATGATGCTGTGTGGCATCTCAAGCTGGATCTCTACAAGCTACTGAGTGAGTAACAAGTTTACACTCGCAGAACGAAAGGTTGACCAGACTAGTACGGGGATTGGCTTATTTATATCACATTGTTGGGGAAAATAACAGTAATCCACGAAAACAACGGTCTACAACAATACTTCACAGTTGTTGTCGCGGATTAGGTCCCTACTGTGAGTTTTGATTCGATACAATTTCGAAACACGTAGACAATCGGCAAGTACATTACATGCTACACGATAAGATGAGAAAAAGAACGCTGAGGGGAAAAGCTGCGCAGTAGATTTTAAGGAATCTTAGCTCCAATTGGTGGAATTGTGATGCGACGCACTTCACACCATAGATTTAGCGCGTGCTATTGATGAGCGAGTGACCCATACGCAAACATACCCCCTCCCGTTCCCCTCATCGTTCTTCTCACGTGGCGCGTCTTATTAAACCTTAACTTTTACCCAGTTTATTAACAGTACAGCATATTTCAGAGCTGGAAAACGACCCTAACTTCAACGAAGTGTTGAACGGCGTGACCGGCGTCCGTCTGACCGCACAATTACTGGACGCGACGGGGGGACACGCCAACGCTGAGCTACACTTTCTACCGCACTACAGCGCCAGCAAACAACATATAAGGGTGTCTACTTCCACTACTGATCCGAGAGTGAGTAATTATACACCCAATAGGTACTTCAAACCAGGGGTGCCTCACCTCGAACATTGAAATCACTCCGAGCCGCTAGGGGCGCCGCAAAAATCAAACACCAAAAAATAGCCCGAAGAAAAATAGGAGTGATTTCATGTTCGAGATGAGGTATCTGTACTTATGTAATCTGTGTTTAAACTCATTCTGCGGCCGGCCAATTGTATCACGAAAATACCACATCGGTGCTCGACTAATCCTAGGCCAGCCGCCTACTGCATTAGTTTTTTTGTAAAATGTAATAAAACGTTTATGTACTTATAGATAGATAGTTTAATATTGATATTTTTTGTGTAACAGGTCGGCGAGTACATAATATTCCACGTTCAGAGCAACTTCTACATGGAGTCGTTCAACTACGTCGTCATGTCCAAGGGCATTATCCTCACCAGCGCGCAAGAAATCATGCAGGTACATAATCTCTTGTCATGTCATCCATATAAACTTTAAAATTCTTAAACATCCGTTATTCAATCACTAAGAAAGTTTTGAGTATGAGTCTGGATGGACATACAAGGAGAGGAAGGCCGAGGAAGAAGTGGATGGATTGTGTGAAAGAGGTGAGAGGAGTGGATTCGGAGTTGACGAATGATAGAGATGAATGGAAGAAGAAAACATGTTGTGCCGACCCCACCTAGTGTGGGATAAGGGCAGAGGAATGATGGACACTTACTTAAGTAGGTTAGTACCTAAATACAAACTTATCTATTTATCTATTTTCTTTCTATGTTTCTTACTTAGTTTTAAGCAGGCCGTCTGGAAGAAATCGCATAGTCGATAAGACGGCCCTTTGCAACAACTTTTTGTACACCTAGCTTAAGATAGTATTTAGTTACTCTTTGTACAATTGTTGCAATAACTTTCTTATTATTATTATTATTCTTATTATTCTTTAGGGAGGAGGCCTTTGCCCAGCAGTGGGATCACAACGGCTTTTAATAATAATAATAATTATTGTTCTTATTACTATTATTCAGGAGGGAGTACGTACGTTCGCGGTAACAGTGTCTGCGGAGATGGCTCCCGTGGCGACACTGGTGGTGTGGACGACGGAGCGACGCGGGCATGTGTTGGCGGACTCGCTCACGTTCCCGGTCAACGGCATCTCTAGGAACAACGTGAGTTTATGAAAAACATTAGGACGTTTTATGTTCCATTGTATGTTTATGTGTATTCTCATCTATTGACAGATTCCCGATTGTTCCGTCAAAAGTGGACCGTTTGATGAAGTTAACTCTAAGTTTGTGTGACTTCAGTCGGTTTTTCGCAGACCATTTATAAAGCAACTAATCAATTCTCAAAGCATTTATTGATCTGATTTTTAAATAGTATTTTTCAGTACCAGTTTCTTGCCTGATTCTCTGCCTGGTCTAGTGAGCGTTGATTCCAACGCAGCTCTCTAGACCAGGGAAAGAGTAGGCAATAGAACCACCTAGCTTATAAGACTGTACATTTTCAAGTGATCCTACTGAATTAAACACATTTTCTTTCATTCTTAGTTCACGGTGTTCATAAACAACCGTAAGCATCGAACCGGCGAACGCGTGGAGGTGGCTATATTCGGCGAGCCCGGCGCGTACGTCGGTCTGTCCGGAATAGACAACACATTCTACACGATGCAGGCTGGGAACGAACTCACATACGCTAAGGTAAAGCTAACTCACAAACGCTATGATTTATCCTACTGTTTATTTCCCTAACAAAATTCATACTATACTAATATTATAAACGGGAAAGTGTGTGTGTCTGTCTGTTTGTCCGTTTTCACGGCAAAACGGGGCGACTAATTGACGTAATTTTTTGTGTGTTGAAGGGATTTCGAGTGACATAGGTTACTTTTACCACTTAAATTCGCCGCTCCGTTTTACCGTGAAAGACGGACAAACAGACAGACACACACACTTTCCTTTGCTGCAAGCAGTATCATTTCATCATCATCATGTTTCTAAAATAACTGCTCACACAATATGAATACTTCCCAGGTGATATCCAAGATGGCCCATTTCGACGAAGCAACGAACGGTACATTCGCGTACACATGGCGCTCACACTTCGGCGACGCAGACGACCTTGTGTACTTCCCTTCCTCGACCTTTGGTATCGACGCTAACAGGACTTTTGAGTGAGTGTGCGCTTACTATTTTGTATAGTCGACAAAGAAATTGGTTTACCACTTTTGATGACATCTCCCAGTAACATAATTATTCGCTAAGGATTACTGAATGACAGATTCTGACGTAGCAGGTCAATCTGTCAAGCGAAAATAGCCCTGGATGTTTTGTATGTGCAAATGATATTCAGCCTTAGAGTGGTAAATTAATTTCTTTGTCGACTATACCTTTATCAAAAACTAGCTGCGGTTTCACCCGCGTAAGTTTCGTTCCCGCGGGAATATCGGGATAAAAAGTAGCATATGTGTTAATCCAGGGTACCTATCTACATACCAAATTTCAACCTAATATGTCCAGCCGTTTTTGCGTACCAAAAAAAAAGTTGTTTATTTCAGATCTTAAGGTTAACAAAAAAGATATTTAAAATATGGAAGAATAACAAACATACGAACATTCTCACAAACTTTTACATTTATAATATTAGTAGGAAGTAGGATAGTAGGAAGGATTTACAAATAAAATGTATCTAAGTATTATTAGATTACTAGACCGTCACTGGAAGCTTTATAATGAGAAGGTCGTTTCCGTTTCCGTCGATTTCCTACCACTTTTAGTACTTTTAATGCTGCTAACTTCAGGTAGCTAGTGGCGCCACCTGGCGGCTGCGGTCTTTTTAGGTTTCGTAAAAATGGACACGCCATATTTTATCATTGGCGTTTTGTATTCCGTCGAATTAACAAGTCTGCAACTGCTCTGTCTTCGACTTTTGCAATTTATTTTATAAAGTTTTAAAGTTTTATAAAGTTTAAAAAAAAAAAAAAAAAAAAAAAAAAAAAAAAAAAAAAAAAAGTTTAAATTTAAATTTACCTACCGAAATATCATCAGTGCTCGTATAATTTTTGCACTTTTGTTCAAGGTGAAGTGGTACGACGTCTAATCGTAAGTACCCTACTCTTAACAAAAATAATTGAAATACGAAATAATTACTTTCCATTAAACGGTTTTCCGTTCGAAATATACTTACATCGTTGATATCTGTGCACAGTGAGTTTTCTATGGAATAGGGTGTTTTTAAAGAAAGTAAACCCACATTTTTATTTTATTTTGTAATCTAATATTGAATACTTTTAGGCATGGATAATCATGACGATATAGCGGCTGCTACGCCGATGGCTGGTGGGAGTAAGGAGACTCGCAAGCGAGTCCGGAATCGAAGCGACAGCAGTAGCAGTTCGAGCAGCAGCAGTTCTTCAAGTTCGTCTTCGCCCGGCAACAAGAAGCGATCACGCCGTCGGCGCCGTAAGCGAAGCAAGCGTGCTCGACATTCCAGCCAGATGATGGATAAGCTGTTCAAGGAAGTGGGTGAGCTTCGTAAACATATTACTGCATCTAATAATGTTGAAAACGTTTATAATGATCATGTATCTATATGTTCTGAGATTAGCGGTGATTTGTACGAACAAGTCGAAACATGTTCTCGTGATGAATATCCACATTCACATGATCAAGGTTCAAATGACCAGATTGCAAACGATTTTACATTCGATATAGCAACGAAACTTAAGGAACCATCTGTTCCAACTACCCCCGATAATTTTTTAAAAAAGTTATCTGAAGTACAGCGGCTAGGAACGTCCACATGGGCAGAAGTTAGGTACGCTGACACACAGAAATTTTATAATCATACTCCAGGTTTCGTAGACCTAGAAACAAACGACGAGGTGAAAACATACGATACCTTACGTAACCTCGCACATGCAGATAAATCATATGCAGCTATTACTTACTGTATACTTAAACAAAAAGATTCGTTACAAGAGAGCATTCGAAGTCTTCTGTCATGGGCTAAAAATTCAAATGTAAATTATGAAAATTTAAGTTCCAAGGTCGATGACTTATTCCAAAAAGGTGAGTTACATAAGACTTCTTCTGACCTTTTACAATTAGTCTGCGGTCATCGTGCCGAAAGCATTGAAATGCGCCGAGAAACTATCACTAGTAAAGTAAAAGATCCTTTGGTGAAAGCAGCATTAAATAAAATACCACCATCGAATAACTACTTATTCGACTCTGAGCCATTCACAGCTGCGTTAGAAAAGGCAGGCGGAGTCCGTAAAGCTTTTTGGCCATTAAAATCTGATAACTTTTCACGTGGAAAGTCTAATCCACCTAACAACCGCCCCTCGCGGGGGCAAGGCATGAGACAATCAGGAGTTCCATCGCGTGGAACTCAATGTTGCTCTCAAGAATCAGGTTGCCCTATGCAAAATGGGCAATATGCGCATACATGTTACAACCCACCCTCGCGGGGTGGATACCAGTATAACTACCCTCCCAGAGGTCAACCCTCAAAGGTACGGTATGATCAACATGGTGGGAGAGGTTCATTTCACACCCAGGGCTCGCGGCCCGACCGTGGTGGTCACCGAGGACGCTCTAATGCTCCACGAGGTTTCAAAGGTAACCAAAAAAGGCACAATAAACAATGACTCAAACAGCTTCCGGGCAGGTCAGTTGGTGGTCTACCAAAATCAATGGAAGACAATGGGGGCACCAAAAATAATTTTAAAGTTAATTCAAGGGTACCGCATACCGTTTTTTCAAAAGCCCCCATTAGTTTATGCAAATGTAGTAACAGGGCCGTTTCTAACACCTGTATCAAAAGAAATGTCTGCGATTGTTCTAAAAATGAAAAAACAAGGTATTCTGAAAAAGGCTCAATCCACACCAAGCTTTGTATCCCCACTATTCCTTGTGCCAAAACCAGACGGATCTGCCCGGCCCATTTTCAACTTGAAAGCTCTCAACGATTTTGTAATAACCGAACCGTTCCAACTGATAAATATGTATCGCATCCCAGACTTCCTTCAACATCAGGACTGGATGTGCAAAATAGACCTATCCCAAGCTTATTTCCACCTCAGCGTAGCAAAATCACACAGGCGCTTCCTACGCCTAATTTACAATCGAGAATTGTTAGAAATGACTTGCCTTCCGTTCGGATTGAGCACATCACCAAAAACCTTCTCCACACTAACAAATTGGATAGCCCGAACCTTGCGAGAGACATGGAACATGAGAATCATAGTGTACCTAGACGATTTTTTAATTGTACACCAAAATGCTTACACGCTTCGCGAGCATGTCAAAGCTGCTATAAAAACTCTACAGAGACTGGGATGGCTAATCAATTTCGAGAAATCTGTTCTATACCCTCAACAGAATTTAAATTATCTAGGCATACTATGGAGTCCCTGGGACAATCAAAAAACCCTACCAAAAGAGAAAGTCAAACTAATCATTCAAAAAGTAAGTCTGATTGTCGGAAACAGAAATGCGACACTAAAAGACATTCAAAAAATAGTAGGGTTACTAAATTTTGCAAGTTTTGTTGTGCCACGAGGTCGGCTAAACCATCGTCAACTGCTCAAGTTCATGAATTCTCTGCCAGACCTACCAACAAAAACTTACCCAATACCCCAAGAAGTTCTCAACGACTTACATTGGTGGATGCAAAACTGTCACCTTTCAACACCTCTACACTACCCTCCTCCAACGAACTTTCTGACAACAGACGCATCAGATCAGGCCTGGGGTGCTCAATTGAACGATCTATCTCTCTCAGGGATCTGGTCAAAAGAAGAACAGCCACTACACAGCAACCAGAAAGAAATGCTGGCCATACTTCATGCTCTACAAAGTCAGGCCCACTTATTACAACACAGCTCTGTTCTGATACAATGCGACAACAAAACTGCAGTAGCCCATCTGCAGAGGGAAGGAGGTACGAAATCACCTTCTCTAATGGAAATAACCTATCAAATTCTAGAATTGCTAGATCTCAATCAAATTCACTTCAGCATACACTATATCCCGGGCAGACTCAACAATCATGCAGACCACTTGTCTCGGCATCGTCCTCCTCCGGAATGGCACCTATTACCGGCCTCAGTGGAAATAGTGTTTGCGAAGTGGGGAATCCCAGTGATAGACCTCTTTGCCTCTGCCACAGCTCATGTGATCAGCAACTATGTATCCCGAGATCTGACAGACCCTCAAGCGTTATTTCACGATGCATTCAGCGTTCAATGGAACTACCCTCTGGCGTGGGTGTTCCCGCCACCATTTCTCATTCCGAAGGTTCTGGCTCACCTGAACCAATCCACAGGAATATTTCTCATAGTAGCCCCTCGATGGGAGAAGGTGTTCTGGCGAGCGGACCTCAAGGCCCGAGCGCTAGCTGCACCATTTACCCTGAGAAACCTTCAGAAACATCTAATAGACACATCCACGGGGATGCCTCCTCACAAGGTCCAGGACATCGTTCTAGAAGTCTGGAAGTGTGGGGGTGGTCTGAGGCGATAGGAACATGGAACACTGAACAAGTATCATTACTTAAAAATTCTTGGCGAAAATCTACTATAAAAACTTATGAGGTAGCTTGGAAACGTTGGAGTAGTTGGTCCCGTAGTAAACATATAGACTCAAATAACCCGACCGGATCACAACTAGCACAATTCTTATCTGATCTATATTTAATTCATAACCTTTCCTATAATACAATTGTTTTGCATAAATCTGTTGTATCTACGTTGTGCAATGCCGATTCATCTAGCAATTTGAGCTCACACGTTCTAGTAAAACACATACTTAAGTCAATTGCTTTAAAGCATCCGAAGACTACTAAATCTCCAGTCTGGGACGTTGACAAACTAACTTCCTACTTAAAAACCTATTTAATAGATATCAATAATATTTTTCAAGTATCACGTCACACTGCAATATTATTACTACTTTGCTCAGGAAGAAGAATACATGATTTGACATTAATTAGTATAGACTCAAAACATTATACTAAATGTAAAGAAAGCGTAACATTTTGGCCTCAATTTGGTTCTAAAACGGACAATAGTGACTACAGACAATCTGGGTGGAAATTACTTGAAAATAACAATAACCATAACCTAAATCCTCTTTTCTGGATAGAAAAAATGATTGAGTTGTTAAAAGATAGAAGAGAGACTGCAAAATCATTTAATTTATTCATTACAATTAGAGGTACAGCAAAACCTGCTTCACGCACTGTTATCGCTGGATGGGTCAAAACCTTATTTAATGAAGCTGGCATCGAAGCTACACCTGGAAGCGTGCGATCCGCGGTAGCCTCCAAAAGTTGGTTTGAGAATCATTCTCTCGATGATATTCTTGCCCGCGGTAATTGGCGATCTGCAAACACCTTTAAACAGTTTTATAGGCGGGAATTGATTGGAAATAATAATTCAGATGCTTCAGATAAGGTTACACAATTATTTCAACCTGTGTAATAGGTACCTGGATTTAGATTCAGTAGCTATGCCATGTATAGCTTTATTTAATTTAATAAAAAAGCATTGTTAATCATAAGTGACTGATTAAAAATTTGATAAATACCTACATTTATAGTTGGCAGTTAGTTAATAAGTACCAGCTGTTTCAAATTGTTATTGAATAATCTACTTATGATTTATTGAAACTGAATGATAACATACATAAGTTTGTAAAGTAAATTACTTATTATATTTTGTTCTATCAAGTAGGTAACTAGCTACGAGTACTTAGTTACATAACCTATCATTTTGTGTACTTAGGTACTTACCTTAATATTTGTAAGATTATTTAAAATAAATAGCTCATTGTTGAATCCATATCTGTTTTATTTATAAATCAACATCACATTGGCGTTACCTGAATTTCAAGATTCTCTAGCTATTATAGCTAGCTATTATACTTATATCTACTTGTATAATAAAGTGGCACCACCAGGCGATAACAAACACGTCTCATTATAAAGCTTCCAGTGACGGTCTAGTAATCTAATAGCAGCGTTTTACCTGAAATAAAACGCATATTAGAATACTTACCTCACTGGAAGCTTTCACTACAATTTCTGCCTGGTGTAAATTAAAATCCAATGATAAAATATGGCGTGTCCATTTTTACGAAACCTAAAAAGACCGCAGCCGCCAGGTGGCGCCACTAGCTACCTGAAGTTAGCAGCATTAAAAGTACTAAAAGTGGTAGGAAATCGACGGAAACGGAAACGACCTTCTCATTATAAAGCTTCCAGTGAGGTAAGTATTCTAATATGCGTTTTATTTCAGGTAAAACGCTGCTATTATCAGTCATCTGGTTGCCATAACACAAGCTTTGTTGCTTAGTTTGTGACTGGATGACGCTGTGTAGAATGTCCAAGGATATTATTCTATCCTTATCTGTACAGGTTCGCCGGCCTGGTGGTATTCAGCGACGTGGAGGTGACCCGCCGGCCGAGCCTGTGCAACTCCTCGCTCGGCCTCGGGGAGTGTCTCGAGGGCGGGTGCTATCTGCTCAGTAAGCGATGCGACGGTGTCAACGACTGCAGCGACCGCACTGATGAGTCCAACTGTAAGTAATGTACTAGAAATAACTAATCACGGGCATTATCGTCATCATCCACAGCCTGACTTTATCCTATCTATATCTATTATAAAGAGGTAAAATTTGTTTGACGGAGGTAATCTCCGAAACTACTCAACCGATTTCAAAAATTCTTTCACGGGTGTGTAGGATGGACTGTCCGGGTGGTTATAGGCTATGTTTTATCCAGGTAGGTACACCCGTGCAAAGCCGGGACGTGCTACTATTGAGATATAAAACATACTAAACTGCCAAATATGATACTGCCAAATGTCAGTATTTTAGCGATTTGTTGTCATATTTGACGTGTTATTTTTGAAGGCGTTAAATAAGTTTCGTGACTAGTTAGTCAATCAATAGCCCTGCTTATTCTCAAAATACAAGTTTTGTCAATAAACTTCACAGACTCACATAATTTATTTTTGTTATCTGCATACATTTAATAGCAAATAATGTTTGTATCCAGGCGAACACACGGATTCGTTCGAGTTGAGTCACTTCCGCAAGTTCCGTTTCAACCGAGTGCAGCGTCAGTACGACAACGTGTGGCTCTGGAGAGACGTCAACATCGGACCGCACGGACGATACGTATTCACTGTGGACGTGCCTCAGGTTAGCACCACTTAACACTTCACTGACGAGCATGGGCGGTGATTTCCGAAGGATAATTAAATTACATTACCTTTTTTATTTAAAAGACGTGGGTATTTTGAATTAATTGTTTTTTAATTAAACTCTATACTTCATTTCTTGAATCGAGCTAATAGGAACAAAAATAAACGCACGTGATTGGTCGTCGAAAATAATTATCTTTCTTGTAATTGGCTAGATTGTCAAATCAATTGTCAATTGTCAAATCTAGCCAATCCAATTACTTTCGACGACCAATCACGTGTGTTTATTTCTCTTCCTATTAGCTCGTTTCAATAAATGAAGTATAGGTCCATAATTGAGACGATCTTAGGATTGACGTCTAAAGTTCAAATCCAAACCACTCCCGTGAGAGACGGCGTTTGTTTTCAGACTGAATGCTTTGCATCTTCAGCTTCACTCAATGGCAATGCTGTTGGTTAAGTTAGCGATTTGTCGAGACTTTTGACAGTATCTTTTTTGTAATTTTAGAATAGAATAAAAATAAAAAATTGAATAGAATATTACTTTATTGTTCTCCATAAAAAAAAACACAAAACAACTTAGATAAACAAACAAAAAAATGTAACAATGGACGATTTTCTTGTTACATACTCGTATATGTCCAACACATACCTAATAATATTGTTATTTCAGATACCAGCTCACTGGACTGTGTCTGCGTTCAGTATGTCTCCGTCGCTCGGACTGGGAATGATAACGGAACCTTTACATGTAAGTGCTCACTTATTGCTTCCTAATAACATAATAAGAACACACACCATTTAAAATCGTAGTTGAAACGTTTCTAATTAAAAAAATAGCATAATTCAAAATGTCTATCAAATTGTCTGTCCCGGCTTTTAAAATCATTTCATCAATCAGTTAAGCCATGATAAAAGCCTATGAGTGGCCTAAAACTCCATCACTACTATTAGCCACTCGCTCATAAGAACTATCGTACTGACCTGAGTGACTAAAGATAATATTTACTACTACAACAATACCATTGCATTTTTGAACCGACTTTATAAAAGAAGCAGGTTCTGATTATACCGTCTATAGTAAGTAATTTTCTTATTTGGTATGAAAGAGCATTAACCCTCGGTGGTATGAAAGAGCATTCACCCTCGGTGGTTTGAATATTAAATCCACCTCCAAAGTGCATAAAAGTTCTCTAATTATCACTTGGTTATTTCTAACATTGAATACCCCTGTGAACAGTACGTGGGCGTGCTGCCGTTCTTCATAAAAGTGGAAGGCCCTGACCAGTGTCGTCAGGGCGAGCAGGTCGGCCTGCGTGTCGTCGTGTTCAACTACACGCCGCAGAACTTGGAGGCGGTCGTGGTGCTGGAGGCGTCGCCAGACTACAAGTTCGTGCATGTCGAACAGAATGGAATTGTGAGTTTATTACTATACTTTATTTATTGAAGCTCGCGAGCTAATAGGAAGAAAAATACCGCACGGGATTGGTCGTCGAAAATTCGGATTGGCTAGATGTGACAATTGACAATTGATTTGACAATTTAGCCAATCACGAGATAGACAATTATTTTTGACAACCAATCACGTGAGTTTATTTTTTCTTCCTATTAGCTCGCTTCAAGAAATAAAGTATAGATACATAGTGTAAAACAAAGTCGCTTTCTCTGTCCCTACATCCCTATGTTATATGCTATGCTTAAATCTTTAAAACTACGTAACGGATTTTGATGCGGTTGTTTGAAATAGATAGAGTGATTCAAGAGGTAGTTTTATATGTATAAGTATTGGACCCGTGCGAAGCCGGGGCGGGTCGCTAGTCTAATAATAAAAAAGAATCGCAAAATGTGTTGGTAAGCGCATAACTCAACAACGCCTGGACCGATTTGGCCAATTCTTTTATTTAAGTTCGTTGAAGTTCAAGGATGGTTGTTACGGCTAGAAAAATTTGAATAATTGCCGGGAAAATCCCGATATTTTGGAAAATAAAGCTCATTTTATTTTATTTATTATCGTACAGGTCCGTTCATACAACCCGCGCACATCGTTCGGCGAGCACCAGTTCTTCGTGTACATATTGTCAGGTGACGCGGCCACTGTCCACGTGCCCGTGGTGCCGGCGCGTCTTGGAGCCATTCACGTGCGACTGCACGCCGCCACGCTTATGGGCACGCATCGTTATACGCACACTATACAGGTCGAGGTAAGAGAGTGTATACTGGTCTTAAGAGCTAAAGGAATGAAAGTTGTTGGGAAGATTGAGTTGTTCGTCTTAGAAATAAAAAAGTCATCAAAATGTTATGATATTTTTTTAAAGATCTATTGGCAAAATTTTCTTAAGGGAATTTTGGATTTGGATTTTGGACATTTTAGTCTCACTATCTTTATAGCTGGAAGTTCTGGCTCAAGGGGAAATCTACAATAATGAATATGACCATAAAATAAGAGTTGATGTTTGTGATCTTGATGTTATAAAGTTATCCTGACAGATGATGTAGTAGTGCAATGCAATATGTATAATATTTTTCAACGAATCATTCAAATTTCATCTCTTGTTTCAAATAAATAAATAAATACATACTATAATCTAATTGCAAATTCCACATTTCCTATTAATAAGTCACTCATTTGACTTCCAGTCGGACGGCCTCCCGCAATACCGTCACCAGTCAGTCGTGCTCGATCTCTCGAACCGTGCGTACGTGTTCCAATACATGCACGTGAACGTCACGGAGACGCCCATCATACCGTACGAGGTGGACCGCTACTACGTGTTCGGATCGAACAAGGCGCGTGTTTCCGTGGTAGGGGACGTGGTTGGCCCACTGTTCCCTACTATGCCGGTGAACGCGAGCAGTCTATTGGATCTTCCTATGGTAAGTTGTTGACACTTATTTTTAAGTTTTAACACGGACAAAATAGAACTGATCCATGGTTTTAGTATTTTTAAAATCACTTAAAACGAGATATTTTGATATTTTGGCACAAAAGCATAATAATTATACTGTTTATAAAGTTCAAAACCATTATAGTTTAAAAAGCTTCAGTGGTCTATCTATTATTTTGCATACATATGAAACTATTTATTTGCCTACAGGATTCAGCGGAACAGAACATGTTCAGTTTCGCTTCGAACATGTACCTCACCCTGTATATGCGACTCATCAACCAACGTAACCGAACGTTAGAGAGAGACGCCTTCTACCATATGAACATCCTGTATCAACGGCAGATGTCATTTATGAAGCCTGACGGATCCTTCAGTTTATTCCGTAGTGATTGGTAAGTTGCAAAAAAACAAATATGGCGGACCATTGCTATTTAATTGTCGCGAAATCGACTTTCACGCCATTACGACTAAACTGTCAAACCTGTCTATTTTTTCCTAGTTTTCCTGTCATATTTATAGCCAAATAGTAAAATTGCGGACCGAAATTACATAATAATGTGTAAAGTTTAATATCTTTACAACTAAACTTAACTCCTACCTTAGCACATGGCCTGTGGTCGCGCTGAGTCGCGAAGAGTGGAAGAAGGGAAGGGAGGCCTTTGCCCTGCAGTGGGACCATTATGGCTGAATAATAACAATAATTATATCTGTAAAATACACTCAGGAACCAATCAGCGTCGAGCGTGTGGCTGACGTCATTCTGCGCTAAGATATTCCAAGATGCATCCTTCAACGAGTGGGAGAACTTTATCTATATCGACCCTGATGTAAGTTTCTTTAGTATTTTTAGCAGTTATAGTATAGGACGCGCTACGTAAAAAGAACGCTGGAAAAGCTGCGCAGTAGGCGATTTTAAGGAATCTAAGGTGTTTGGTGGAGAGGTGACGCGGCGCACTTCACACCATTGAAGTAGCGCGTGCTATTGGTTCGTGAGCGAGTGACCCGGCAGCAAACATACCCCCTCCCGTTCCCTTCGTCGTTCCTTTTAGGTGGCGCGACTTATACCCCCTTAAACATCTTCAAAAGAATCTAAAAAAATACACAAAGATTTGAAAGAAATGTCTACTGCTCTCTGGGATACAGTCGTGATCATATTAAAACGTTGCAAATTCTGAGTGACGACCTTTTTCCTGTCACAATTTCGTCTTTCTTTTGTCTATTTTTTGTACTTATTTTTTCTTAATGTGTGATTTGAAATAAACGTTTTTTGATTTGATTTTTTTTTATTATATTATGTTACATATTGATATTATCAGGTAATATCAATGGCGGTGGCGTGGGTGTTGGATCATCAAACCCCGGAAGGTGCGTTCTACGAGGTGACGTGGATGCCGAACAGAAACGAGAACTCGACCATCGTAGTGCCTAAGAACAGCACCCTGTATCAACGGGAGCTCAGTAGAACGGGATGGAACAATTTGAATTATACTGAGGTATGTGTACGTGTGTACGGCAACACGTACATAAGACAGATACTTATAAATATGAACGGGACTTAATCGCGTATAAAAATCATAACTATTTACCTCAAAGTCCCGTTAATATTTATAAATATGTTTCCAAGTCGCGATAGTTTAAATAATATAATAAGACAGATACCTCATCTCGAACATTGTTCATTTTTCTTCGGGCTATTTTTGTGTTTGATTTAGGGCGCCCCGAGCGGCGTTTAGGTCTTCCCTTCAATCAAAAATAAGTAACTCCATCTAGTGCTAAGTAGCATGCAGTCGGATGCCTAAACGCCGCTACGTGACGCCGCAAAAAACGCCCGAAGAAAAACGGAGTGAAATCAATGTTCGAGATGAGGTACCAGTGTTTGAAGTTAGTAGAATCACCTTTTAGAAATGTATTATTGTTGCAGACGGCAGATTCTATAATAATGCAACGGAACATAACCCTCACGGCGCAAGTTGTCATCACGCTGGAAACTGTTAAGAACCTCAAGGATATCGGTGTTAGAGAGGTAAGTCGTTTCGTTACATTTGTCAAAAAGCTGGATAGACCTTTTACTTTATACATATTTAAAAATCAAATTTGTCAAACAGAAACTATCTAATAAGCGTGGAAGCATTTTATCTTTTTTGTATTGTATTACTGCTACTTACTTTGCTTTTTTTTTTTTTTTTTTTTTTCTTTTCGAAATTACAATCGCTTAATCTTAATCTCACGGCGTCTTTCTCACTTTTTAATCACTCTTTTTAGTAGATCTATGCTCGCGCGGTAACGCGCCCTCATGTACACAATAACATAGATTTGTAACAATCTTAAACCGCTTGTCGCCGCCAGTTCATGTGAGCATAACTATATAATTAAATAATTAAAAGTCTGTCTGACCGTCTGATGTTGTCAGACACTTTTAGACGTTGGGTGGCTATTGCCACCTGAGATGTAGGTACTAATTATTACGTAAGTAATATCTCTGTTTTTAATTTTTTTGTGTGTATTTTACTGTGTCAATGGATCTCGTGTCCGCAATAAAAAGTTTTATTATTATTATTATTATATCTGTGCAGGGTCTGAGCGCGCGCGTGGTGTCGGCCCAGCAGCGCGGCGTGTCGTGGCTGGAGCGTCACCTGCAGCTGCTGGACGAGTTCGGAGACGTGCTGCCGCTCGCGCTCGCCGCGTACGCGCTCACGTTCAGCAAGGCACCCAGCGCGGAGCATGCCTACCGTCTGCTGAGGCGGCGGCAGCGGGCAGAAGGTACCTACACTAGCACTCACGTTCAGCAAGGCACCCAGCGCGGAGCATGCCTACCGACTGCTGAGGCGGCGGCAGCGGGCAGAAGGTACCTACACTAGCACTCACGTTCAGCAAGGCACCCAGCGCGGAGCATGCCTACCGTCTGCTGAGGCGGCGGCAGCGGGCAGAAGGTACCTACACTAGCACTCACGTTCAGCAAGGCACCCAGCGCGGAGCATGCCTACCGACTGCTGAGGCGGCGGCAGCGGGCAGAAGGTACCTACACTAGCACTCACGTTCAGCAAGGCACCCAGCGCGGAGCATGCCTACCGACTGCTGAGGCGGCGGCAGCGGGCAGAAGGTACCTACACATATTCATATCTTCTTATATCTATTTAACCCCGCTACACAGCGGGGCAGGGGTGGCACTATCGAAATATCTCGTACCTTTCTCACAAATAGCGGTCTTTACCCCTGCTTTAAGTCCGTGTAAGGTGTCATTGCCTAGAAGGTAAAGACGGTGATGGTGAAGTAGACAGAAAGCATTGCTATGAGTCAAATTCTCGTCACACATCGGCAAGAGCCTACGCTCTAGCTAGAGTGATTCGCGCCAGTTTCTTTACCAGCCGAGTACGACACGATATAGCGCGAAAGAAAAATAGATATCTAATCGAATCAGCCCATATCCACCTACTTTGAGTATACCATATCAATAGTAAACTCAGACATCTTTACTAGATGATCTATACAGCGTCAGGAAGCAATCATATCAAAAGTAAACCTAACAGAATATTACCACAACTGCTGAGAATAATAACTCGGATCCGAACAGCCGTCTTATTCTCCAAATAACCATGTCTTAACGCAGCACGTCGCTGCGTGGTTCTTTTGCAAAATTCTATGGATATCAGAAAACAAAAGCTAGATAACGTTCTACTCTTACCGCGTCATGTTTGAAATGTCGTCAAGGATCGAACAGCACACTCATTCCACACTCTTTCCAGGTGGTCTAGTCTACTGGGGCAAAGAGCGCGTTCCCCAGCCCCCCACTAAAATGGAGAATCAGAAACCATTCCTCTTACCCCGCCTTCCATACAAGTACGACTCGAACAACATCGCCGCGACGGCGTATGCGTTACTCACTTGTATGGACCATCAGGATAATAACGAGCCTATTGTTATGTGGCTCAATGCTCAGAGACTGCATGACGCTGGCTGGGCTTCTACTCAGGTAAGCATAACGTCACTCTAAAATTATTTATTCAATAAGATCTTATTGTAGACCACTTTGTCAAATCACTTTCTTAAAAATTAACTCAGCGGCACAACGAACCGCCCATCTGTTTTAGCAAGTTTTTATTTTATCGCAATTGTAAGTTAGAAACCTAAATTAATCAAGTGTGAAAGATATTTCGGTACAAAAAGCATTCAAAACCACCACCATAACTTTATTTTTTCGTATGCATCAGTTATCGTCACCTTCGACGAGGAATGGTGGGACTCCGCCAGGGATCGGGATGGTTGGAGAAGTTTGGGGGAGACCTTTGCCCAGCAGTGAGACGAAATAGGTTGATTAAAAAAAAAAAAATGCATCAGTTGTCAGTAGGGTAAATTACAAATAGAAAAGAAAAGTCTTGAAATGTTTTTAACTTTATGTATCGAACCAGCCAACCCACAACATTTTGACGTAAGTGTTTGTAAATTAAAGTTCTAATAAGTTTCACAAAGAAACACAAGTCATAACAATCATTAAATCATATTTATTAAGTCTTTAAATATGTATCTTTTTAAATAAGTGTTTTTTTGTTTTTAATATCTTTGTAATCTTAAATATAAATATGTATAGGATACATACATAGCCCTCCGTGCACTGATAGAGTACACGAACCGCAAGCGGCTGCGGGACGTGAGCTCGCTGACCGTCACGGTGGACGCGGTCGCACTCAAGGAGTCCAGGACAATCACTCTGAAGAACGATAACTTTGCCGTTATGCAGTATATCGACGTGAGTTTAATATAGAACAAATAAACAAATCAGCAAAATCGCTGCTGAAGCACATGCTAAGGGGTTGCCATATTCTCCACTCGATTGGAAATGTTTTTCATTCTATATGTGTGTTTATGAAAAAAAAAGACGTGTGGCACTCGGGAACTGCCGCGGTAAAGCTATTGCATGCCACCTAGAGGCGAGTCGCTGAACTAAAGTGACAGCGTTAGGTGTTTTCGTTACGGAATTTCTGGATTCGGTCTCCACGCTCAAGGCCCGCGATAGAAGCTATGCAATAACTTAATAAAACTTATTTCTATTTCAAAAGGATTAACGATTTCCCAAATCTTATCGCATACAGCACCTCAGTTATACAGTCCCCTAATCATTCCTTTATAGAACAAGAAACAAACATATCAAGACACATACACATTTGACGACCTCTGTGGCGCAGTTGGGTGAACGCCCGCCTGAGACGCGGAGGTCGCGGGATCGATCCCCGCTACGGGACAAATGTTTGTATGTTCTGCAGATATTTGTTCCGTGTCTGGGTGTTTTCTATCTATAATATGTATGTATTTACAAAAAAAATGTATCTATGTATTCTATCAGTCATCTGGTTACCATAACACAGGCATTAAGTTGCTTAGCTTGGGACTAGATGGCGCTGTGTGGAATGTCCAAGGATATTTATATTTATATTTACATTTAAATGTTTGTTTATCAATCCAGGTGCCAGAAGCGTGGGGCACTGTGAAGGTGACTGCCCGCGGCGCCGGCTACGCCATCCTACAGATGTCAGTTCAGTACAACGTGGACATACCGCGCTTCCAGACCGCGCCGCCGGTGCGGGCCTTCGAGCTGGTCACCTCGCAACACTACTACGGGCGGAATCAGTCGCACATCGAGTTCCAAGGATGCGCCAGGTAAGTCAAGTGTTGGTGTAGGGAGTTGTTTTTGAACAGGCAATAGAGTCACCTAGCTTATAAGACTGTACGATTTTGAGTGATCCTTGAGGTGAGGTCCTACGAAATAAACATATTTTTCTTTCTTTCTTTCTTTCTTTCATCCCTAAGGCTGCGCCAGGTAAGTCATCCCGACGGCTGCGCCAGGTACAAATCCTTAAGGCTGCGCCAGTTTTAAACTAGTTACACTGTTTATCTTTGACTGACCTTGATCTGTGTTTTATAGGTATGTATATTTGAACGTTGTTTTGTCCGATGGTTATGGCAGTAAGAAAGAAAAATAATTAAGGATCTCAGCGTTTTTACCTGATGACACCTACTAGGCAAAGAAGAAGACCGTGTGCGTGGCGTGCTAACACTAATCAGTTGGATTTTTTTTAGCTTGGGACTATGACGTTGTGTGGAATGTCCTAGGATACTTATTTATTATTTCCCCAGATGGACGCTAACCGAAGAGTCCCCCCGCTCTGGGCTGGCGGTGCTAGACGTGGCCATCCCCACCGGGTACCGCGTCCAACAGCAAGCACTCGACGCGTACGTACTGTCCCGCCGGGTGCCCACACTGCACCGCGCCCGCTACACGCCGAGACAGATGCTCTTCTACTTCCACTACGTACGTACCGTCTACTATACACCCCGACGTACGTATACGTACCGTCTACTATACACCCCGACGTACGTACTGTCCCGCCGGGTGCCCACACTGCACCGCGCCCGCTACACGCCGAGACAGATGCTCTTCTACTTCCACTACGTACGTACCGTCTACTATACAGCCCGACGTACGTACTGTCCCGCCGGGTGCCCACACTGCACCGCGCCCGCTACACGCCGAGACAGATGCTCTTCTACTTCCACTACGTACGTACCGTCTACTATACACCCCGACGTACGTATACGTACCGTCTACTATACACCCCGACGTACGTACTGTCCCGCCGGGTGCCCACACTGCACCGCGCCCGCTACACGCCGAGACAGATGCTCTTCTACTTCCACTACGTACGTACCGTCTACTATACAGCCCGACGTACGTACTGTCCCGCCGGGTGCCCACACTGCACCGCGCCCGCTACACGCCGAGACAGATGCTCTTCTACTTCCACTACGTACGTACCGTCTACTATACACCCCGACGTACGTATACGTACCGTCTACTATACACCCCGACGTACGTATACGTACCGTCTACTATACACCCCGACGTACGTACTGTCCCGCCGGGTGCCCACACTGCACCGCGCCCGCTACACGCCGAGACAGATGCTCTTCTACTTCCACTACGTACGTACCGTCTACTATACACCCCGACGTACGTATACGTACCGTCTACTATACACCCCGACGTACGTACTGTCCCGCCGGGTGCCCACACTGCACCGCGCCCGCTACACGCCGAGACAGATGCTCTTCTACTTCCACTACGTACGTACCGTCTACTATACACCCCGACGTACGTATACGTACCGTCTACTATACACCCCGACGTACGTACTGTCCCGCCGGGTGCCCACACTGCACCGCGCCCGCTACACGCCGAGACAGATGCTCTTCTACTTCCACTACGTACGTACCGTCTACTATACACCCCGACGTACGTATACGTACCGTCTACTATACACCCCGACGTACGTACTGTCCCGCCGGGTGCCCACACTGCACCGCGCCCGCTACACGCCGAGACAGATGCTCTTCTACTTCCACTACGTACGTACCGTCTACTATACACCCCGACGTACGTATACGTACCGTCTACTATACACCCCGACGTACGTACTGTCCCGCCGGGTGCCCACACTGCACCGCGCCCGCTACACGCCGAGACAGATGCTCTTCTACTTCCACTACGTACGTACCGTCTACTATACACCCCGACGTACGTATACGTACCGTCTACTATACACCCCGACGTACGTACTGTCTACTATATACCCCGACGTACGTACTGTCTACTATATACCCCGACGTACGTACTGTCTACTATATACCCCGACGTACGTACTATCTACTATACACCCCGACTTACTGTCCGCCAATTCGTGTCAGGAATTAAAGACTTCAACTGCGTCATTAAGTTAAAATACTTCTATTACATTCTCACTTAACCGTGAAGACGTACAAGACCGTACCGTTACCTAGGTTAGTATGCTGATTGATAGATAGATTTACGATAAATCATAGAGTTTATTGCTGAGAACTAAGTTACCGTAAATGCTAAATGATTGATGATAATGAGTGCGAACTGATTGCCGTCCGAAAGAAAACTGTCCAATTAATCGCCTTTATTTGCTACTTGACATAAAATTGGCAGGTTAATAAAGCAACTATCTAAAATGTTTCATGAAGTAACATTGTATTGTATCGTCTAACACATATGTTTCATGAAGTAACATTGTATTGTATCGTCTAACACATATGTTTCATGAAGTAACATTGTATTGTGTGGACAGTTGTCTCCCGAGCCAACCTGCGTGAACTTCACGATCGAGCGCTGGTTCCCAGTCGCCAACATGTCGCGCTATCTGCCGATACGCGTCTACGACTACTATGCACCTGGTGAGCTTGGATATTGTTTTAATCATACTTCATAATATATATATTATATTATAAATGGGAAAATGTGTGTATCTGTCTGTCTGTTTGTCCGTCCGTCTTTCACGGCAAAACGGAGCGATGAATTAACGTGTTTTTGTAAGTGGTAATAGTTAAAGGAATGGAGAGTGACACAGGGTACTTTTTATCCCGATATTTCCGCGGGAACGGGATTTACGCGGGTGAAACCGCGGGGCGCAGCTAGTAATATATAATGTTTTGTGAGGTTGTACAAGCCATGAAGGTACGGGATAAATCCAAATTCCTCCCTGGAATCTATCGGGGCTGAGGCCCTTCTATAAAGACTAATATTATAAAGGTGAAAGTTTGTGTGTAAGTGTGTACCTACTTACACACTTACACACACAATAAATAAAATAAATATCCTTGTACATTCCACACTACGACACCTAGTTCAATTCAAAGCTAAGCAACTAATACTTGTGTGGACTTTTGCCCACTGCCACAGAAGTCGTCAATGTTAAAAATTTTTTCATATTTTCCCAGAACGATTCAACGAGAGTATATTCGACGCGCTGCCGACCTACCTATTGAACATTTGTGAGGTTTGTGGCTCATCCCAGTGTCCATACTGCGCGATATACAACGCAGGCGCCGCCGCCACCCTTGCGGTACCCCTGCTTATAACAGCCTTCATAGTCACTCTAGCTAGGTGGACGAGATTTTTATAACTTACTGAACTTCTGCTGGATTATAATAACACATGGGAAAAAGATTACTATGACATTCGTCTACATCTACACGCGCTTTTGTTATTTGTCAGATAACGTCTAAGGATAATGTATGAAATATCAGTGTCTCAGTGTGGATTAAGTAAGTAATTCCGTGTGTTGTTATAAGAGTGAAATATGCATCATCCTGTATAACAATGACAAAAAACAGGCTGGAACTAAATCGATTTTAATCCTGATTTAATCGATTTGTTATCGAAATCATTGGCTTTCTTGTCTTCTTTTTTTACTTTTTTATTGAAAAGTGTAATTTTGACAATGAAGTGATCAGAACTGAAATCGATCTAATATCAGCCTTATTTTTAAAAAGGAATTTCCCATTTCTAACTAATCCTGGGTGGTTATTTTCTATGACCCAACAAAACGCGGTTCGTTACTGCGTTATCGTATTGTATTTTAAGCGATAATGCAGTTTTGTCGCTTTATGTCTTGTTGGGTCATAGAGAATAACCACCCAGGATTGGTTAGAAATTTTATATTAGTCAGATCTTGAAAAAAAGGTTCTCGAAAAAAATACCGTTGGAATAATTCAAATGAAACCGCTATGTCTAAATTTTAAGCCATAAAAATTTTACGAGGCTTTTTTTGAACAGTTTTTTAAAGTACTGATTTCGTATCTCTGTAATGTTTTATAGTTTATTTAGTCAGTTGCATGCATTTAAAAAGTGAGAAACTTATAACTGTCCACTATTGTCTGAGATAACATCACATTTTGTTACTAATTTATGACTATATTATGCAATTATGATCTTAAATAAAATGTACAGAAACATTCAAAATAAATATAGGTACATAATTAAACAAACCTAATATCAAAAGTTCGATATTGGCTCATATCTCGGAGGTTTCTTCATAATTCATGAGACTGCATGAGTGATTAATTAAATTGAGTAATTAAAAAAGATTGTCAAAAAAAATTATACGCACACTTTGTGTGACAAAATTACGAGAGTATAATGTTTTAAACAATATGTAATTAGTAATTGATATGAAGATATCAATTTATTTAGTAAGATAAACTTTTGTCTTAAATTAATGTTTTCAAGTTTATTATAGGATTCGACTAAGCCTCAGGTGAACCTGTAATTTTACTTTGAAAATAAGGACTGCAAAAGGATCCTTCAAAAATGTAACTTAAAATAAAATTAACAGTTTATATTTTTAAGGAACCAGGCAAGTTTTATGTCAGAATATGTATAATTAACCACCGTTAGAAGTTAGTTTGCTTAAATACCTCTGCTATATTTTTAACCTTGGTCTCAATCATACTGTTATTTGACTATACTTCATTTCTTGAAGCGAGCTAATAGGAACAAAAATAAACGCACGTGATTGGTCGTCGAAAATAATTGTATTTCTCGTGATTGGCTAGACTGTCAATCAATTGTCAATTTTCAAATCTAGCCAATCCAATGATTTTCGACAACCAATCACGTTCGATTATTATTGTTCCTGTAAGCTCGCTTCAAGAAATAAAGTATAGTTTTCTTTCCATTCCAGTGTAGTAATAAGTAGTATTCATATAGATTAGTACCAATACTTTTTATAGGATAAGTTTCAGCTTCGCCGAAAAGATTAGAAAAGGAATATGGATTTTTGTAAATTGTAAAAACTGTATCTATTACAATACCAAAAATATGTTTTTAAAGCAAATACCATACAAGTTTGCTTCATCTTTTCGGTCTATCTATATTTATGTGTTTTTTTTATATTTGGCTGCTCATAAGTCCGCCCATATTTTCGATAACTTTTTTATTTGGTTCAAGATACACTTTAATATAATTAATTATTTTTCCAACCCAACTTATTTTAAGACTGTATGTTCCACGCATTTATGAATCTCAACGTAGTACCTATTGTCTCTTTAATTATGTGGTGCTGTCCGCATTTTGCTTTCTTTTGTAACTACCCTTTTTAATTCTATAACGCATATTCTTCCAAATTTACGAGAAAATAAAGTAAATGTAGCATGAAATGCATACCTACTTGCCTTAATAAAAAAAATAGGGTTACTATGATGAGTAAACGTTCAATTATAAGTACTATATTTTATTTACAATTAACTATTAACAAAGTATTTTGTCCAAATCAAGAAGATATGCATATCTAGATAAAAAGAAACTTATATTAGAACGGAATTCAGACAATACTAGTTTATGAATTATAAAAAATATGTATGACTTTAGTTTTAATGTATATTTTATTTTAACTTGTAATTTATATTTAAGCGTAAGTTAAAATTTCAAGGAAACTAACTGTATTGTACCTTTGCAGCTTTGCAGCTTTAGAATATTTTTTATTATGATCTTATATTGAATGTACAAATTCGTAAACTAGCCGTCCATTATAAGGAAAATATTATATTTTCATGAAATTTATTTATAGTTCTGGAAGACGTAGTACCAAATGAAATATTTACGAAACTCTAAAGAATCTCATTTCAAATGCCATGTTACTTATTTAGTTTCCGTCCAAAATTACCAATGACTTATTATTTTACTTTTTTTTATAAATTTATACCTACTGTGTATTATTTTTATTAAGTTGTTTCAAAAACTTGTACTAACTAGAGGACTTGTAAGTAGTGTAGAAGAGTGTAAAAATGTGTAATGTCTGTATTGACTCTTCATAGATTTATTTCCAAATAAAACAGTTTAAAAATCTTTTAGTTTTTTTTCTATAATACTGCAGAATGAGTTGTTATGAAGACATCAATATCAATGATATTTCAACATTAGGATCACTAGTTTAAATACTTCACCTTTTTTAGTATGCTGGGCTTATTACAATTAATTCAGAAACTAAAACATGACATATTAACATAGAAGGTAAGAATACTGGTGTATATCTGATATTACTGGGATTTCCTCAAAAGCGCCCTACGTTAGTGTCCCAATATATTTATTCTGCTAGCTACTGAACAATTCGAAAACTATTGACTCCTTATCAAAACTGGGTTTCAGAAGAAAAACAATCACAATATTTTCGTAATAAGTTTTTATTATAATTATTCCTACAATATTGCTATAACAATAAATACTTAGAAATCACACTATGCATTACTGCCTTTTCTTGATTTGTTTAGCTTTAGTAGCTGGTGCTGGCTTGGCAGCACCTCCACTGAACAGTGAAGCTATCATCTCAGACATTTCCGGCATCTCTGTCATCTTAGTCAAGTTTCCAATCTGCTTCAAATCCTCCTTGGTCTCCGGGTCATTCATCATTTTAGGCAAAAACATGATCAAGAGAAGCGGCAACACCATCATAATCACCATAGGGTTGAAAAGGAAGTCTGTCATCCTCCATTGCTCACGGACTTGGAAATATCTGAATTTGGATAGTGCTTTCATTCTGAGTGGGTACGGAACCTGAATAACTTGAGATGTCTGAATGTAGTTTACTCTTCGTGCTCTAAACTTTCCTTTAGAGTTGATTTCCACCCTCACTGGCTCGTACATGTAATTAGTGTTGATGACTTCGACAACGTAGGACCCTGAAGGAACATTATGTATGACGAACGTGCCATCTTCCCGTACGAAGCCAACGTACTCTCCGCTATTAACGTGCACTCGCGTGTCTACCTGCCAAGGTTCATGTTCTTGTTCCTCACCTGGGATCACTTTCCCTTCTATCACATACCTGCTACTTCCAACTTCTTCATCAGAATTGATCGCACCCACATTCCCAAAAGCAAAGATGGCAATGACACTAAAAATTAATTGTTTCATGTTTACAAAAAAGCTTTTACTTGTATTTCAGTGCTTGCTTCTATTCTTGATCTATACTTTGAGAAAGATAACTGCGTAAAACAGTTTTTCTTTTGCAATAAAACGTACAAAAGTATTTATTTTCATGAAATTCCAATTTGAGCGAACGAATCGAACGATCCGATGACTGATGTGATGGATTAGAAGAGCGCATGACTTTGACTTAACTCATAACTGACGTTTGGCAATGACGACATTAAAAATGTCTATGGTATTTGGGTAATTTGTTTCTTGGCAAGTATTCATGTATGCATTTCCGTGTCTTCTTTCTTTGAAACGTTCCGGTTCCGGTTCAAAGGGCGCGCGCGGTAGGTACCTATACTTCATTTCTTGAATCGAGCTAATAGGAACAAAAATAAACGCACGTGATTGGTCGTCGAAAATAATTGTATTTCTCGTGATTGGCTAGATTGTCATATCAATTGTCAATTGTCAAATCTAGCCAATCCAATGATTTTCGACGACCAATCACGTGGGATTATTTTATTTCTCATTAGCTCGATTCAAGAAATGAAGTATAGGAATGAATAGTAGCAAACTGCAAACAGAGATCATCGATTTCGACAAAGCGATTATATTCTCTTTGGCGGTGTAGTGCATTCTCATCCTGATGTAGGTACGGTTTAAATCAAAGGGGCTGTCTTTAGGTCCTTGCAGCAGCAGCAGCAGCTTAGGCGCCTATCTCTCGGGGTTAGTTAGGTAGGTACCTACCTACACCAAAAAATCCAAAAGGGACCTTTGCAGACTTCGTGATCTGGTGATCCTGTATGTAATCTATTGCAAAGCAAACCCTACTGGATGTATTGTGCTTAATAGTTTTGAGAGATTCCCTCTCGGGTAGGCAAAATTAATTTGTGGGTAGTTTTTTACGTCCTCGTGCAACTTTCGCTTAGCGAATCCTACCAAGTTACGCCTTCGGCCACACAGAAAACAATTTTGGTTTGCTAACAGATTGCTAGCTAGGCCAACAGGATTTCCTCGTATGTAATGTAGCAGCAGGAAGGCAAGAACAGCATTCGAGTAGCGCATATTCAGCACTCTTGATTCTCATTCAAACTATGCTAATATATTATCTATTTTAATTTTATTTATTTTACCTACAAGTTGTAAGTGGTTATTTACACCAGTATTTTATGATTTCAACTTTCTTCTTTAGCTGTCCCTACCTATCAACATGTAAATTTTTCTGATGCAAGTGTTTTGGTGTAATATGAACCTTCAAAGACACACAGAATGCACAGATGACACAACTGATCTTTGTTACTACTGTTGGTTATTACATAAGGATTTTGGACAGAATTGTAGCGCGAGAGAGCAGTTCGTTTCTTTTTGAATTATGTTCAAGATCATGCGTTTCACGCCATACATAAGCCATCAAGAACAGAGCCTAACTTCAGAGAAACAAAGATCCGTTGAGCCTCCCGCACCTAACTTCACCCAGCATTGCTTGGGAGATCTTTGTGTTTTTAATAATAGGTCAGGATGGAAACTGTTTATAAATAAGGCAAGATATTTATTAATTATCTCCCACTGTAGGCTGAATAACTTTAATTAAAATTAAGTATTACAGAGGCACATCGACAAGGATAACAACATAAAAAAAATCTGATTGAAGTATGGAATTAACCACTGCATTCTCCACATGTAGCAGGATCTCATAAACAAAGGAATTGATCTAATAAAGTAAATGACCAATCGTGACTGTGATAGCAACGCGTCGCCAGCAGAACTCTACTGATAGAAACAAGACGAACGTCGGGGTCGGGTCACTTCGGGGCCTCCACTCTTCATTGAAAACTCATTGTACGCCAGCATCCAATTTATCTCTCGACAAAAACATCTGTACAAAATATATTAAATACATCTGCATGCTAATAATATGTAAGTTCGCTACTTCTTCAACAGCGATCACGATTATTAAATGATTTAAACACAATAACTCCACTTCCTGTGCTAGAACAAACATTAAACTATAAACGAACCTCGCGCCTGGAGACCTATATACAAGTCAACATTTTAAAACTCATACTCTCTTCAGTCACATGTACTCTGCTGCATCTAATTTGTAATTCCTTGCATCAATCACCGTGCGGTCTTGCGAGACTTACGATCTATCGCATATCGCGTCCTTTGCTTATCGTCCGTGCGTGGCATCATAGTATATTATTTAGAATATATAGGCGAGCGGGTTGCGAGGTCGGCTAGTTGTTCCGCTCCTCGTCGCAGTCGCGCGAGATGTGTCCGGGCTTGCCGCACACGTAGCACGTCTTGGTGCCGTCCGGGCAGTTGCGCGAGATGTGGCCAGACTTGTTGCAGTTGTAGCAGGTCTGAGTGGCCGAGTCGCGCCCGCCCTCGGGGCAGTTCCGCGCGA
The DNA here is from genome assembly GCA_947086425.1 of Xanthorhoe spadicearia. Classification (NCBI taxonomy): domain Eukaryota; kingdom Metazoa; phylum Arthropoda; class Insecta; order Lepidoptera; family Geometridae; genus Xanthorhoe; species Xanthorhoe spadicearia. The sequence continues at coordinate 1,123,075 of OX352212.1, forward strand.
TGTGGCCCGTCTTGTTGCAGTTGTAGCACGACGGCTCGTCCGGAGACTGCGCGCACTCGCGCGCTATGTGCCCCGTGCCGTTACATCTGCAACACGCAACACATTACATTACATCTCCTGTAGCATTGCTGGCTGCTGCCCCTGCTCTCTGCTCAACCTAAACTTCAATGGAAAACCTGATACTTTATGTTTAAAGTTAAAAATAATCTGCTTTACCAACTAAAGACTGAAAAATTATTCGGTGAATCCATTAGTGACTAGGGGCTTGACTATATTGGAAAATTGACTTGTAGTATCAGTCTATAAAACAATGAGAAAGTAACTGAAAACAGTAACAATAAAAATAGCTTAAGTTAGGTCATAATAATTAAGGCAGAATAATCATCACAATTACTAAAATGTTGTAAGACAGATGTATTTTACTTATTTTAACAACACGATGTGCAAACTATGACGCACTGACACATCTGAGTAAATATTCGTGGTGACGAAGTCAGTATTGCGGTCATCTCGGTTGGCATCGAGGCTCGGTAAGGTCACGGTCGCTATTTTAAAGTACTATCAGAGTTTCAGAAACTGGATCGATTGACCTTGAACTGCAGGTCAATGAATGCTAACGATCGCTTCTAAAACGGTTTACGAAACCGGAGATTAAATACTCGCTTCATAAAAACTGAACGTAAGCGATGTCAAAAGAATTAGCGTTAGGCACATTTCTTCGTTGGAAAAAATATTACGGAATAATCCCCTGCATGTTGATATTAAATTCAGCGTCCATACACCGGAAACCAGTTAGCTTTATCCACCTCAATCGCAGGTGCAAATTTGAGGGACTTGCGCTAAAATAAAAAGCAGGTGCATCGATAGGACGGCAATCTACCCTGAAGTGGTAGGCCGTTAGACTTTTTATAGGATTTACAATGTACCTAGTAAGTAACCAAAGAAAGATAGGATATTCCAAATAAATTTATATCTTGTTGATTCTCGATATATTTTCCGGTCCTGTAACTGCAGCACAGTCAAGATAGCGAATGCTGAAGATGCTGAAATATTTCTGAAGAAGGACTCTGAGTGATCAAGGTGAACAGTAGTTATGGCCTATAGCAACAGCCAGCTTCCTCGAAGTCCCAAAACCTGGCATTCAGAAGAGCTATACTAGAATGATCTAAAACAACAGTTAGTTTCCGCGTTTTGGCGCCGTAATTCCACGTGCACGTATCCATTGTCTAAGAAAAGTACTATGTTATAGAAGAATGTTATAATGACCTATAGCAACGGTCAGCCTCCTCCTTGCAGTCCCTTGCGAAGTGTCCGGTGCGGTTGCATTTGAAGCACTTCTCGCGCTGACGGCTGAAGCCCGAGTCGCCGCGCGGCGCTCCGCCCCCGCCCCCGCCCTGCGTGCACTCGCGGGCGAAGTGCCCCGTCCTGTTGCACTTGTAGCATACGCTCGAACTCATCGCTGTAACAAACGAATTACATTCATAATCGTAACACTGATGGACTGTATTTATAACACATTCGCGGCTCAGAGGGTCTACTCGGAACAGCGAAAAACAAAATTTCGGCATCAAATCGCAGGTCAGAGTTGGTGAAAGCTGAATTCGGAGGAAGGTTAACAAACATAAATCTGACCTGCAATGATCATCACGATGCATGGTTTTCGATTTGTATAGTAGTGGGGCTGGCCAAAACGATAATAACGGTATGAATAGGCAAGTCATTAGACGTGAGTTGTGTTTGTTCTGATTTTCTTTTTGTTTCAAATTAGAGTATTTGCCTTCTTTTGATTTCTACTTCATTTACGTCATCGTGAATCGGAAAAAATGATGAATAACGGATATTTCAAGTACATGTTTTGTTTGTCACACTCTCTGAAATAAAATATTACTCGTAATGTATTACCTACTTCAATAAGTAGGTAATACATTACGAGTATTATTTCAATTAGGTACACTACCACGCATTTTCCGACAAAAGAAAATATCTCTCGACCTCTAAATGGACAACAGAATACGCGTAACCTTACCCCTGACCTTGTAACAATGAACTTGAGGTCGTTCCCCCTTATCTATCTCCTTCGCACCAATTATTCAGTCGATAAGTGTGACAGAGTCAATCGCCAGTTTACAGATTCGATGAAGGTCTGATAAAATAGCCGTTGAACGATCAGAACATGGCTAATTGGCCGTTATCAATGTGGCCATGTGAAGAGTACACTATAAAGATCTACTTTATACGCAGTAGACGATATCTAAATATCAATCCTATAGTTCCTATGGTTTTAATCAAACAAGCTGATTTATATTCAAAGGCAAGTTGTTCAGATGAACGTGTGAAAAGACGTATAAGATTAGTTATAAATTGAACGCATCTAGAGATAATGGAAAAGTAGTTGGTACATTCCTTCCCATATGGTAATCAGACAAGACACAGGTGCGCGAGTAACGCGCTATTTTATTATATCGCCAAAGGAAGTAAGATTTTCAAAGAAGTCCCGAATAATCTAATTAGTAGTAGGAAGTTTTTGAAAATAATTTCATTATTTACTGGAGATAAACAGGAAAATTTGAAAAAAGGTCAGGGATCGTGACGTTACAATTGCTTTCAAGTAACTTTGTCTGTTCTAATGAATTTTCAAAATTGTTTGGTGTGTGTGAGAAAAACAAGTATGATTACAACTTTGGAAACTTTGCCGTGACCGTGACGAATGCCAATTCGGAAAACATAGAAAACCACTAACACTTTCTAACAAGTTTACAATTTCGGAGAAGCCAGACAAAATTATTCCATATTGTATAAAATTAAATGGTTACGACACATTAGGCGACCTCGAGATTATTGATTGTGGTTCCAACAGTTATCGCCGTTATGTTCAACAAATAGAGAAACTGATAAAGAATATATTTTAGACCTTAGAAATTCCCAATATGGATTATCCAACATTTTGATCGCTAACTTGCTAAAACTTCATGACAGTCTTGAGAATATAAAACTCATGATAGAAATCCACTTAAAACTTTCAGCATTTATCGTTTTCCAAATAAGAGTAATGTTGCTTTGTTTATTTGATGGAGGTAATCTTCGAAACTACTCGGCCGATTAAAAAAAATCTTTCACCGATATGGAGAATAGACTCTCGGGATGGTTATAAGCTATCTTGTATCCCGGTAGTTACATTAGTACATGTGCAAAGCCCAAATGTGCTGCTAGTAATAGATAACAAGAACAAGTCCAACCAACCATCAAGTCATATTGATAATAAATTAAGAAGCATTCCTAGTTGATGCACGCTTCCCACTTTACAGAATTAAGCATGTGTAGAACAGTACACACACATGTATCTCAGACCCTATTACTATGTAAATTGCACCAATAAAACGAGAATGCACAAAAACACTTGTGAATGAAAATAGCAAACAAAGTGAAAGTAGAGAAAGTATGATAACTAGTGCAGAGCGAGGTAGTTTTGTTACAAATTGACAATTTTCATGTAATTGTTGCATTTGATTTGTTTGTGCTAGCAACTTTTACAATCACATTATGAAAAATGCAATTTCTAATCCATACTTTATAAATATGTAGTAGTTTCTGTAAATAATTGTATTCTACTTTGTACTCCATATCTTAATACAATTTACAATAATATTATGTAGGAAAATCCTGAGTAAATATTTTACAAGGATTTATTTAAAAATCAACTTATTTTTATATAGCTTTTATCTTACCTATTAGCTCCTTTTGGATTATTTCTAAAGAATGTTTTGTAAAAACAAATAAAAAAAATACTTGAAAATAAAATGGCTGATAAATCTAGTTGGCTTGCAAGTTGAGTTTTTGAGCTTGTTCTACCAAACAGTTTTCTATAGTTTTATCATAATTTACAATGGAATATAGACTTTTTTACAGTCATCTTTATTTGATTCTAATTTCCAAACAGGATGTAAAAAAGTCCATAACGATATTAATAACATACTTTTTAATTTATATTACACAATTACCCTAGGAACTCTATATTTTAGCATTCTATATATGTGCTGAAGTAACAATCAAAAAATTAGATAGAATATGAGTTACATAAGATTGGAAATCACAACAAATCAATTGAGTTAGTTTGTACGACTACAAGAATCTATTCTCAGAATGAAATTCCACTTATGCAGCAGCAATTATAATTACCAGCTTTCTAAGAACCGTGGATATCTGCGTGAAGGTGCTATAATTCATTCATGATTATAAATTGATAGTATTTTAATAACAGTTTAAAACTCAGAGAAGAAATAATTTATTTTTTGCTAATATAATCAGAAAGTTTGTATGTTTGTTTATAAGTAGTTAGTTTGTCATAACTGGTGGGACTATTTGAATGAAACTTGATTTTCATACAGAATTTACCTAAAATTATGGTACCTTAAAAATGAAGCCGCTGAGAGAATGATTTAAAATGAAACATTGTGAAGAATATTTATAGAATAACATACAAAATAAAGTATTTATGACATATATTTTTTTAAATTAAACAAGCAATGATTACAACAGTTAGAAATATAATAAAAGACATGTAAAAACTATGCAGTTTGTTGCCTTACGAAGACTATTTTTTTTACTTTCTTAGGAAAAGAAAGTTAAAACTCTGATATTGTGTATTTGTTTATTCACAAACATGTATAGTAGAAATAGATATTTCCATGATGAAATAATGTTGAGTTAGTTGAAATATTGCTAAGAATCACTCGGTGTGGTGGCAGCAATACAGAACATAACCTAAACATAGTGAGAAAACACATAACCTGCCATTGTCCACAGACATGACAAACCAATAAACTGGATATTACTCTAGTGCAAGTATGTATCGTGTAGCTTATTATTTAAACATACATTCCGTTTCTGTTCATAGTACATAGATGCGTCATTCCCTAGCGCAATAAAAAAAAGAAAGCTCAAGACAGGCAAAGGATTATGAGCTACTAATCTACTACGTGTAGCATTTTACCTAACTGCACAATTGCTACGAGGATGACAATGAGTTTTCTGATCGTTTTTCACAGAAGAAAACACGTCGAAAGTTAGATTTTATCTCGACGAATGTGTGTCAGCAACTCGCTGCTTGTCAAAGCGACCATCAATGCACAACCTATACCTGAGTTTGCGTTTGAAACGCATAGATGTGTTAATTGCACTGGGAGAATCTGCTGACGAAGGTGTTGATGCTCAATTCAGCAGCTATTACAAAGAAACACAGCTGTAATATCCGTAGAACGGAAAGCAGTTAAACCACGTGTAGAGGGTACCGGTAACGCGCGGTTTCACAGATATTGTCGCACTTTACACTTACCGATTAGTTGTGAAACTTCTTGAGCACTTAATTCACTAATATGTTGATCGTTTTACGACCAATTATTCAGTAAGATACAGAAATTAGTTGTAATTTAGGACGCTTCGTTAGCAAGGAAGCCAGCCACCATCACTACGAAATCGTAAAAGACATTTTGTTCATAGACAACAAAACAAAATTAAAAAAAATCTAATCAAACGCCATAGCGTGACTCTTGTAATTTAATAATTTTTATTGTTTAAGTTTTGATTTAATGTTTTTAAATATTCAGTCATATTTTCTAAAATAACAAAGTAAAAATGTCTTGAATATTATCGGGTTTTGCTAGATTCCAAGTAAAAAAAATTATGAGTAAGACTGTGAAGCGAGAACAATATTGCCTTGTCTATGCTGTTTCGTTTTTTAACCAATAAGAGATTCTAAGTAACCAATCACATCGTATGTCAGTAATCTATCAATGCCCTAACCAATAAAAACAAAGAAACCTAAGATTATTTTTGCGAAACAGAAACAGGCAATTTTTGACGATTGTTTTCATTTCAGTCAAATTCAGATTCAGTCAATTTCTTTCAGTCAGACTTCACTTCATCAGTCATCGTCATCTCATCTTCCTTCCTTCAGTTTGTCTGGAAACTATTTGAACCAGCATCTTTTGATTTTTGGTTAGATTCCGAATTTATTTCACAAAGAAATTATTTGACCAAGGCAACCGCCAGCCAACAAGGCCCACCTGCTGGTCTGCTGCACTAATAAATACAAATAAATATTACGAACAAGGAGTATAAAACCATTCGGCTGCTCTGCTGCTACTGATTGTTTACTTCTGCTTATGTTTTTGTTGTAAATTAATTTTTATAAACACAATGTCCGCTGAAAAAAGACCTACTGATGAAGAGAAGCCCCAAGACGCAGAAGAGGGCGAAGATGACGGCTGGATAGGTCCAATGCCTTCAGAAGCAGCTGCGCCGAAAACCAAAAAACGAAAAGGTTACTTCACATCCGTTTCACTTCGTTAAATTACTCAAAATCCTTGTAAAGTTTTCTATGATCTTTATTTCACATCTTAGGTCAGTATTCAATATTTATTATATATTTTTCAGTGTTGGAATTTGAATCTCTATATCTGGAAAACCTGCCCTCATCAGAAACTTATGAGTTCAGCTACATGCACCGTGATGTCGTCACTCATATCGTGGTCACGAAGACAGACTTTGTAATCACCGCCAGTCAAGATGGACATTTGAAGTTCTGGAAGAAGTTGGTATGTTACAGTATATTTTTGAAAGATCGAAAGAAAAAATGTGTTTATTTCTGTAGGACCTCAAGGATCACTTATCAAATAAAATCAAATAAATTTTATTTCAGGCAACAAATAGTTTTAAAAGTAAAGCATGCAAAATACTTGAAACTACGGCCCATATAAAATATCTTAAAGTTATACCTAATTAACTTATAAATGTAGTCTTTATAAAAGTCTTTTAAAATGTAGTTATTTTCGGTAATGCTATTATTTGTCTATTTTTTGAGTCTTCAAAGACTTTGTTTGGTAGTGACCTCTTTAGGAGTAGTAAATCCTCAAATTTTCAGGAAGAGGGCATAGAGTTTGTGAAACACTTCCGTTGCCACTTGGCACCGATCAGCCACATTGCTACCAACAGCACTGGCACGCTGCTCTGCACGGCCTCCACTGAGAAAACTGTTAAGATCTTTGATGTTGTTAATTTTGGTAAGTACTATGAATAAAAGCTAGTTTGAGTACTGAGGTATCTATACTAATATAATAAATTGGTGCTGTTTGTTTTTTTGACGAAGGTAATCTCCGAAACTACTCAGTTGATTTAAAAAACTCTTTCACCTATGTGTAAAATGACTTGTCGGGATGGTTATAGGCTTTATTTTATCCAGGTGTTTTTTTAGTACACCTGTGCAAAGCTGGGACATACTGCTAGTTGGTGAATAAATAAATAATAATTAAATAAATATCCTTGGACATTCCATTCCACACAGCGCCATCTAGTCCCAAGGTAAGCAATTTAATGCTTGTGTTATGGTAACCAGATGACTGATAAAATACATAGATACATTTTTTTTGTAAATACATAGGTACATATTTATAGAAAGAAAACACCCAGACACGAAACAAATATCTGCAGAACATATAAACATTAAAATTTGTCTCGAAGCGGGGATCGAACCCGCGCGAAATAAAAGTAGGTATTTAAACACTATGTAGCATTTCAGTATTTGTGCATAAGATACATATTTCCTAATTTTAAATACTGTATTTGCTTTTGTTTCAGATATGATCAACATGATAACAATTGATTTTGAGCCTTATTGCACTGAGTGGGTGCATTCTGCCGGGGACCCCATATCAGCATTGGCTGTGTAAGATTTTTCAAGATCACTTTACATTTTTTTCAAAATTACTCTATATTTTACACTTTTCTTTATTATATTTTTTTCCCTCTTGTTGTGTTGGAACAGTATCACTTACATAGTGTTGAGGTCCTACCAGTATATACAATATTATCTTTCCTTCACAACCGCAGACCAAATAAAAAATAAAGACGAAACGCTGCGACAAAGAAGGTGAAGCAAGTTAAAACTACGCCTTACTGTGTTTGACACACTTAAACACACACGCAAAACGAAACTACACCTTAACTTTTTTAAAAGTGACGTGCTCTCACGAGCCGCGGTAGCTACTGACAAGTTAGGGTGTAGTTTCTTTTTGCGTGTGTGTGTTCAAGTGTGTCAAACACAGTAAGGCGTAGTTTTAACTTGCTTCATCTTCGTTGTTCGCAGCGTTCCGTCTTTATTTTTTACTAGCTGCTCCCCGCGGTTTCACCCGCGTAAGTCCCGTTCCCGCGGGAATATCGGGATAAAAAGTAGCCTATGTTACTCGTGGATAATGTAGCTTTCGAATGGTGAAAGAATTTTTAAAATCGGTCCAGTAGTTTTTGAGCCTATTCATTACAACCAAACAAACAAACAAACAAAGTTTTCCTCTTTATAATATTAGTGTAGATTTGGTCTGAGTTGACAACATACAATTATGTTCAGGTCAGAAAGGCATACAAACAAGATCCACGTGTTTGACGGCACTCAGTCGTCGGGCAGTCCGCTCCATACGTTTGATACTTTACATCAGAGCGTGGTGGCTACCATCAAGTATAACCCTGTGTATGAAATCGCTGTGTCCGTTGATAAAGCAGGTAACATTTACGAAAACTACACATGTTTATTTTACTAGAATCTATACTATCTTACTATCTATATTCTTTTACTGTACTATAAAGAGGTAATGTCGGTTTGTTTGTTTGTTTAACGGAGGTTTTCTCCGAAAATACTCAGCAGATTTCAAAAATTCTGTCATCGATGTGTAGAATGGACTGTCTGGATGGTTATAGGCTATTTTATTCCGGTAGTTTCATTAGTACACCCGTGCAAACCCGGGACGTGTTGCTAGCATTCAAAAATAATCGGGGCTTAATTGCTTATTGAAATCGTCTTTAACTTGTTAATTGAATAATTTAGATACGCACTTAAGTTTTGTTTATCGCCACAACTACGAGTATACTGTCAAATATGATAGTAAAAGTTATATTTTGACAGTTAAATATGGACAGTCATTTACCACATAGCGCGACACAAGTATGAAGTAAATAGTACATTTAAGAACTTTCAACCTTACCGCTGCAATCTCTTCCAGGCATCGTAGAGTACTGGACTGGTCCGAAGCACGAATATCAGTTCCCGAGAAACGTGAAGTTTCAATCCAAACTAGACACAGACCTGTTTGACTTCGTGAAGAATAAGACGTACCCCACTGCACTGGACTTCTCGCCAGATGGAAAGAAAATGGCGTCTATCAGCTTAGATCGGAAGGTAGGTACACAAAATTATTTACACAGGAATACAGGTTTCCTCGAAACAGGCCCTGCCTAGTGCAAAACATTATGAGTCTCTGGCAAAAACACATGGTTATTTCTTAAGCCCTAGTTTAAGGAAATATTTTACTCTGCTCTGCTACTTTTGTTGAAATAAATATTTCTGAATACCTTTTCATTTTTTCAATTTGCTGTAGCACAAACTTTCCTATGCTGCGCCGGTTCGATTCCGCAGCTTAACATTTATTTTTATTATCTGCTAGAACTTATTCTGAGATGATGATTTGTTTTTTAACTGACTTTAAAAAAGGAGGAGATTATATGTTATTTGTATAAATTTTTTGACTATTCTATCAATAATGACCGATTTACCGTCCCAGACCACCAGGTTTTTGCCTGATTCTTTCCCTGGTGTAGGGAGTTACGTCGGAACAGGCAATAGAGTCACCTAGCTTATAAAGACTAAGTGATGCTTGACGTCCTACAGATATAAACATTTTTCTTTCTTTCATTCTTTGATTGAAAAACTAGTTGAGTAAGTCCAAATAGACATTTGAATTTTTCTCATTTACTTTAAAGAAATCTTCTCCCTATATCTAAAGTTATAACAAAATGCGGATGTGTTGTCTGTTGATATAATAGGTTCGTGTGTTCAATTTGGTGTCAGGCAAACTGTGCAAGGTGTTGGACGAGAGCCTGGCGCGCTTCCAGGAGTCGCAGCATCACACGCAACACCTGCCCAACATGGAGTTCGGGAGGAGGTCAGCTTTATATACGTTTATATCACACTAGCAGCACGTCCCGGCTTTGCACGGGTGTACTAATGAAACTACCGGGATAAAACATAGCCTATAACCATCCCGACAGTCCATTCTACACATCAGTGAAAGAATTTTTGAAATTGGTTCAGTAGTTTCGGAGATTACCTCCGTCAAACAACAAATTTTACCTCCTTATAATATTAGTATAGATAGTATAGATATTACATAAGTACAGATACCTCATCTATACTTCTATACTAATATTATGTCCTTCCGCCGTTATTCGAAGCCTTTTAAACATATTTTGAGATGGTAGTCCTTCCGTTTCCGGCCGATTTTAATATATTTTGCGATTTTAGTTCCGATATAGGGCGCTAGGGGGCGTCGTCACTTCCGTCGTCATGTTCACCAGGTTGAGTGCGAGCTCTTTCGTGTTCATTTGGCGTCTTGATTTTCGTGCCGTAAAGACGTTAGAAAGTCTAATAAAAAATAATATATTTTTAAATACTTAACGCTGTTAGCGTTCGTTTAAAAAATAGTTAGTTCCGATTAAAATTAAAATAAAATAAAATAATGTCAAGTGATAGTGAAAATGTGCGTGATTCCACGGCATCGTCGTCCAGCGATGGCGGTAATGGCGTGGAGAACCGAAGCAGGCGCAAGCGTAAGAGAGTTGCCGAGGATCGTGATGCCAAAAGATCACGCAGGGAGGGTAAGGTTTTAAAGCACCTTACCAAACAAGTAAGTGAAATTCAAAAATTTTTATCTTGGAATGCCTACCCGCCTGCCTACCCGCCTACGGGTTGTTGGCATCCTACAGATCACAATATTGTGTGTAGTGACAATGAGGAGCCCGTCGCCTCAGAGCCGGCCCTGTGTGAGGAAACGGTCGAACCTACCCTCAAATTTGATTTTGAATTGACCACTCATTTGAAAGAACCATCTGTTGCGAGTGCCTCTTCTGAGCATTTGAAAGTTTTGAGTTCCTTACAACATTTTAAATCTGAAAATTGGACAAATGTTCGTTATTCTGAAATCCAAAAATCTTATAATGCACGGCCGGGGTTTGTTGACTTGGAGGCAAATGATGAAATTAAACAGTTTGAAAAACAGAGTAGTTTGTCTGCAACTGATAAATCGTTGGGCGCTATCACCCGTGCGGTCATAATGCAAAGTGATGCTTTGAAGAAAGGTGTGTCTGATTTAATTCAATGGACTCAAAGCGTAGATTCCTTAGATAGCGAGTCATTAGTTTCTAAAATCAAAGAAGTTTTTTCAGGAGATTTTCAGAAAATCTCTCTAGATTGTTTGCAACTTGTTTGTGGCCGCAGGGCTGACGTTATTGAGCAGAGACGTGATGCGTTTATAAGCCAAATAAAAGATAAATTTTTGCGAGCTAATTTAAAAAAGATACCGCCTTCTTGCGAGTATTTGTTTGACAAAGAACCGTTTTTAGAGTTTCTTAAAAATAATGGCGGCGTAAGTAAAATCTTTCCGACTCCTAAAACCTCCTTCTCTGCGCAAGAGAAGCGAGTTCTATCTGGGTCCCAGGCTGCGCAACCTGGACCCAGCGGTTATAACCAAGCCGGTCGCACCTTTGCACCGCTTAACGTGAACAGGTACCCGCCACCACCGCAAGGGGCGCGGTCCTATTACCCAAATTATCAAAACTACGAATTCCCAGCGTATGGGAATTCTGAACGATTTTTTCGACCACCATTTAGGCCTCAAACATTTGCCCCTCGTCAGCAAGCTCCGGCAAACAACAAAAAATCATTTGGTAGACAGGGGCCGTACAATCACAACGCCACTCGTGGCAAAGGTAAAGGTGACAGAAAATATTGACGCGATGCAGGCGTTTCGGGGGGGCAGGCTAAGTCTATTTATAGATGCTTGGAGAATAAAAGGTGCACCCAATCCACTTTTACAAGTAATATCGGGTTACAAGATTCCATTCCAAGCAAAACCACCTTTAGTCTCACCGGAGCTTATCAGCTCTCGTTACCTCACTGCTCCATCTTTCCAAATGGACCAGATTATAAACAATATGGTGAAGGAAAGTATCCTAGAATATGCCCCCGATACGCCCAGCTTTCTATCAACCCTATTTTTGGTCCCCAAAAGCGACGGTTCCATGCGACCAATTTTCAATCTAAAAAATCTAAATCAGTATGTAAAGATAACAAAATTTCGACTTATCTCTGTTCATCGAATTCCAGAGTTCATACAACCGAACGATTGGATGGTGAAGGTAGATTTAACGCAAGCGTATTACCATGTCCCAGTCTCACAGAGTCACCGTTGCTTCCTCAGACTCAAATACAAAAACCAGCTACTACAAATGACTTGTTTACCTTTTGGCCTTGCGACATCGCCCAAAATTTTTGCTTCCCTTTCCAACTGGACTGCGGAAATTCTCAGAGAACAAGGAATACGAATAGTAGTATTCCTGGACGATTTTCTAATTGCTTGTCAAGACAGGTCGAGATTACTAATTCAAACCAGAATTGTCCTCAAAACTATGCAAGATCTAGGTTGGATAGTGAACAGGGCGAAATCTATTCTTACTCCGAAAAAGTCAATAGAGTATCTAGGTCTGGTATGGGACACGTGGCAGAACAAGAAGTTTCTTCCAAACAAAAAGGTTTTAGGTCTGCGGAGGGTAGTTTTAAAAATGATAAAGCGACAAAATGCCACACTTCGACAAATGCAGAGTATTGTAGGAAGTTTAAATTTTGCTCGACTCGTTATTCCACAGGGTCGTCTGAACTTTCGGCACCTGCTGGCTCATTGCAACAGTCTTCTCGGAAAACACCCGAAGAGCCGTTTTCCTCTACCTATTCAGACGGTCAGGGAACTCAAGTGGTGGATGATAAACTGTCGAAAGTCATCCAGACTCCACCCTCCATCCAAAACTCATTTCTTGACGACGGATGCGTCGGACATAGGTTGGGGAGCCGAACTGAATGGAATCAGAATAAGGGGAGATTGGTTAGACACAGAAGGGTCGTTTCATTCGAACTACAAAGAGATGTTGACTATTCTGAAATGTTTGTCCCAATTCGGTCCTTTTCTGAATCATTCGTCAGTTCTGTTACAGTGCGACAACAGATCAGTCGTAGCGTATCTGAGGAACGAGGGGGGAAGTCGATCGACCAAGCTGATGAATCTTACCTATCAGATTTTCAAAATACTAGATCGTTTCGACATTCACTTAGTAGCCCATCATATTCCGGGCAGGTACAACAGTGTGGCCGATCGACTTTCCCGGAAATCAGTAGTCCCAGAGTGGCACCTTATGCCGTCACTGACGGAAATTGTATTTGCCAAATGGGGCATTCCGCAGGTAGATCTGTTCGCGTCTGCTCGATCACATGTGCTACCGAAATATGTAAGCTTAGATCAAAAAGATCATCTAGCGTGGAGACACAACGCATTCGCGTGGGAATGGGAGTTCGAGCTCGCGTGGGTGTTTCCACCTCCGAATCTGATGCCGAGAGTCCTGATGCATCTCAATCGAGCCAAAGGTACGTATCTCATAGTAGCACCGAAGTGGCCTCAGGCGTTTTGGAGAGCAGACCTCAAAGTTCGAGCGAGAAGTCCACCGTTTACAATTCGTCAGCTAGAGAGCGTCTTAATAGATCTCTCAACAGGTCATCCGCCGCCAAAAGTGCAGGATCTAGCTCTAGAGGTTTGGAGATGTGGGGGTGGTCTCGGGCTGTAGAATCCTGGACAGGCCCACAAAAAGCTTTACTTCAAGGAGGTTGGCGAAAATCTACTCTTAAAACATACAAGCCAGCATGGGAACGATGGGTGACGTGGTGCAGAAAATCGGCAGTCTGTGCTACAAACCCTTCTGGTTCCGAATTGGCAAAGTACTTAGCTGATCTTCATCTAAAGGAAGGTTTGGCATACAGAACAATTTTGGTCCACAAATCTGTTGTTTCCACATTGTGTGGCACAGAAAATAGTACACGTCTTAGTTCTCATGTATTAGTTAAGCAAATTCTAAAGTCAATATCTCTTAACAGTCCTAAAACAATTCCACATCGTTCTGTTTGGAATACTAGTGTTTTGATTTCATGGCTATCAACTAAATTCATTAATTCAGAAAGTTTGTTTGAAGTTTCACGACGTTGTGCTATTCTTTTGTTACTCTGCTCTGGGCGTCGTGTACACGACCTAACTCTATTAAGCATAGCGGATGGCTTGTTTGTTCCAAATAGTGAAGATGGTTCCGTATTACTATGGCCCATATATGGATCTAAGACAGATTCAGAATCATTTATTCAGTCTGGTTGGAAACTATTTTCAAATAAAGATAACCTAAATTTAGATCCAGTTTGGTGGATTAAGAAGTTATACTCATTAGGTAAAAATAGGAGAGAAGTAGCTAATTCTGAGAGTTTGTTCGTGACCGTTCGTGGTATTCCTAAAACAGCTTCTAAAACGATTATTGCAGGATGGGTTAAGTCCGTTTTAAAAGAGGCTGGTTTAGATGCCACTCCTGGAAGTATCCGATCAGCAGTTGCTTCCAGGAGTTGGCTGGATAGAGAACCGTTAGATAAAATTTTGGCGAGGGCTAATTGGAGATCAGAAAATACATTTGTAAAGTTTTATAGAAAAGAAGTAAGATCTAGACCTGTCAAGACTTCAATTGGCACCTCACTGGGGGCACTTTTTGAACCTATACAATAAAAAAAAAAAAAAAAAAATTTAAGTTAATCTAGCTATAACCTGTTATACAAGTTATTATTCTATAGATGTGATTTTGCAATGTAATCAATCTCTAAGTTAATTTGTATTTAAGTACTTCATAGGATAGCATTAGAAAGTGATTATTTACCTAGAAAATTTGTAAATATTAAAATTAAATTAAGTACAATTAATGTCACATTTGTGTAATCACATTGGCGTCCTGTTCACCAGGCGAGAACAAACAATGTCTCAAAATATGTTTAAAAGGCTTCGAATAACGGCGGAAGGACATAATAGCAGAGTTTTACCTACCATTAAAACTCTTATTATGTCCGGAGCCTTATTCGAAGCCTTACAGTCAGTTCTGCCTGGTGTATTGCTAATTATAAAATTATATTCGCTTAAGTACCTATATCTATTAAATAAGATAGTATTAGTTATTTTGAGACCTGCAATGAACACGAAAGAGCTCGCACTCAACCTGGTGAACATGACGACGGAAGTGACGACGCCCCCTAGCGCCCTATATCGGAACTAAAATCGCAAAATATATTAAAATCGGCCGGAAACGGAAGGACTACCATCTCAAAATATGTTTAAAAGGCTTCGAATAAGGCTCCGGACATAATAAGAGTTTTAATGGTAGGTAAAACTCTGCTATTATAAAGAGGTAAAATTTGTTTGTTGGTTTGACGGAGGTAATCTCCGAAACTACTGGACCGATTTCAAAAATTCTTTCACGGGTGTGGTTATAGGCTATATTTTATCCCGGTAGCTCCATTAGTACAACCGTGCGAAGCCGGGACGTGCTACTAGTCTCAAATATTGAAATGACTCTTTCTTTCTTAGACAAGCTACTTATTAATATACCACCATCACTCATCATCGCTGTTAGCAATAAGGCCGCCCATTGTACATTTTTTACTTGGTTTTAAATATTTCATTTGTTATTTTTAATTTAAGGTGTGCAATAAAGAATTTTCATTTCATTTTCATCACCAACAGAATGGCGACAGAGCGCGACCTAGACAAGTCAGAGTCGGCTCACCTAGCGAATGTACTGTTCGACGCGAGCGGTCACTTCCTGCTGTACTGCACCATGTTGGGCGCCAAGCTTGTGAACCTCACCACCAACCGCTGTGTGGCGCTGCTTGGCAAGCCGGAGAATCTACGGCCGTTGCAATTGGCACTCTTTCAGGTAAACATTCATTCATCATCAAATTCAGCCCTTCTCATCCCACTGCTGGGTATAGGTTTTATCTATACCCAGCAGTGTATGCTGCTTTTATCCCACTACCTGGGTCGGCACATGTTTCATTTTTTTAAATAAATAAATGAATCATGTTCCTCTATCATTAAATCATCTTAGAAATTAGGTACTTAAACAAATAAATGTGTAATAAATTGTGCATAGCAAGTATTTTTTTCGTTACAGTAAATTCAGTTCAAAACTCATTACTACAATAACATCCAACGCGTTTACGTAAGAAACCCACATTTTGAAAAATCTCATGTGAGTTTGGGGGATGAGGGAGGGGGTTGAATAAAATCTCACGACATCTCACCAGGGGGGGAGGGAGGGACAGAAAATAAAAAAAAACACCTCACGTAATTTATGGACGCCCCCTTTTGGCGACGAACAGTTGTTTTATTGTATGGTAGTTAATGTACATAATGGTCATTCGTGCATCCTTTAATTAAACTGCTGAACTACAGTTCACTCTATAGTCCATACTTTTCCTTCCAGGGTCGGACTAACCAATCAAAAGTGGCAACAACACTCGAAATGGAAGGCTCAGAAAACCCCACCCTTCTCAACGTCAAAACAGATCCTACACTCTTCTGCACAGCTTATAAGAAGAACAGGTTTTATATGTTCTCACGAAGGAGTCCGGATGATATAAAGAGTCCTGATGCAGACCGAGATATCTTCAATGAGAAGCCGTCTAAGGAGGATATTATATCGGCGACAGAAGGACAAGGTTTGTTGCACAATTTTGCTTCAGTAAAACCGCAAACAGTCTCTTAAATTATCAATAAGGGTAAGCGGTTATGAATACACGATTTTCATTTTAGGCATTCAAAGCACCAGGCACAAATTGCTTAGCTAGCTTAGTTGCACTTTTTAAGTAAGAGTCTCATTTAAATGATTCACATATTTGTTTACCTAGCTGCCTCCTTATTCTCCAAATAACTTGACTTGGCACGTCATGGCGTAGTTTTTTCGAATAACGCAATGGATATCAGAAAACAAAAGCTAGATAATGTGCAATCTCTCACCGCGTCATGTTTTGAAAGTGTTGTTCTATTATTTACTTTTTACAACTTGGCTGTTCTAAATATTCTCTAAAATGTATTTTAATTTACTAACAGGTGTACAGCGTTTATACGAGCAAGCAGTACTCCATACATCGCTGGGCGACGTCCACTTGCGTCTGTTCGGCGCCGACGTTCCCAAGACTGTGGAGAATTTCTGCGTTCACGCGCGCAACGGTTACTACAACTCGCACATATTCCACAGAGTTATCAAGGGGTTCATGATACAGACTGGTGATCCTACAGGTAAATGGTAGGCATAGACCGCTTTTGTGTCTTGTTAAAACACCAATGAAGATTTGATATCATTAGAACTAGTATGAAGTCATCCACTCCCTGCGCAATCTGCGCATATGTATCTCCAGTTGCTCCCACTTAACACCTAAACCTTTATTATTATTATTATTTTTGTTTTTTTTTTCTCGAAATTAAAAATTTCGGTATTAATGATACACACGGGCCTAAACCAAGTGGGTATCATTTGTAGAGGTGTCTTCTTGCAAAAATTTTCGAACAGTTCGACATGTATTGAGAATTGCAGCCTTCTGCATAGTTATGTAAGTGTTTTCAGGTAGGTCTATTGTTTTGAGAGAGTTAAGTAAATGTTTCGGGATAACACCTGTGCTAGAGAGAACTAACGGAACTATGTATACTTTATTCATTTTCCAAATTCTTGTTATTTCGTCTTTGAGCTCAGTATATTTAAATATTTTTTCTGAAATAGTTTTCTGAATGTTGTGTGTATTTGGTACTGCAATATCTATTAAATGTGTTACTTTATTAATTTTATCTATTATAGTGATGTCTATTATTATTAACACCAAAACCTATATTAACTAAAACCACAGATTACATAAGTACAGATACGGAATTTCTGAGTTCAGTCTCCACGCTCAAGGCCCGCGATAGAAGCTATGCAATAGCTTAAAAAATAATAGCCCGAAGTAAAATAATGCTAAAACCTATATCAAATGAAATATGTTGCTATAATCTTTATGAATAAGGCCAATTATATTTGAACACACAATAAATTATCTCTATCTTAGTAAATGATAGAAAGAAAGAAAGAATTCTATTGCCTGTTCCAAAACAACTCTCTCTCTCTCATCTCTATATCTCTTAATCTTTATTATTTAATCTGTGAACAGGCACAGGTACCGGCGGTGAGAGTATATGGGGCGGTGAGTTCGGGGACGAGTTCAAGCCGCACCTGAAGCACGACCGGCCCTACACCGTGAGCATGGCCAACGCGGGACCCAACACTAACGGCAGCCAGTTCTTCATCACATTAGCACCTACCGTATGTTGCATTTTATTCATATTGATCTACACTTCATTTATTTAAACGAGCTAATAGGAAGAAAAATAAACGCACGTGATTGGTCGTCGAAAATAATTTTCTTTCTCGTGATTGGCTAGATTTGAAAATTGACAATTGATTTGACATTGTCATTTCAAGTCTTTCTCGTGATTGGCTAGATTGTCAGTGTCTTTTTCGTAATTGGCTAGATTGTCAAATTGACAATCTAGTCAATCACGAGAAAGACAATTATTTTCGACGACCAATTCAACGTGCGTTTATTTTTCTTCCTATTAGCTCGTTTCAATAAATGAAGTATAGTAAACTTACTTTAACCACAGATTACCTACATAAGTCAGATACCTCATCTCGAACATTGTTCTTTTTTTCTTCGGGCTATTTTTGTGTTTGATTTTTGTGGCGCCCCGAGCGCCGTTTAGGTCTTGCCTGCAATCAAAAATAAGTAACTCCATCTATTGCTAAGTAGCATGCAGTCGGATGCATAAACGCCGCTAGGTGACACGCCTTAAAAATCAAACACCAAAAAATAACCCAAAGAAAAACGGAGTGAATTCAATGTTCGAGATGAGTTACCTGAATCCATTTAAACATATTCTATGATTGGTCTGAAATTAAAAGTATGTTGCGTATGTTTCAGCCATGGCTCGACAACAAGCACACAGTGTTCGCGCGCGTCGTTAAAGGCATGGAGGTCGTGCAAAACATCGGCTCTGTCAAGACCAACCCCAAGACTGACAAGCCGTATGATGACGTCAGAGTTATATCTGTCACTGTCAAATAAACAGAAACAGAACTTTTAAAAAAAAATTACAACAGCCGTAACAATAGCCTCACATTTTACAGTGTCCATTATCAGTGAGTCTCAAACTAACGTTAGAATTTTATCTATGAACTGACAAGCCATATTGCAGTAAATGTACAGTTCCATAGTAAAAATGTAAAACTACAATTTTATAACGTTTTGTCATTTATAGATCACATGCGATCCGAAAATCTATGAGATTGTTATTTTGTATTATAAAGATAAATAAACGTAAGTAGGTACATGTTGAATTTGTAAATAATAAAAGAACTTCCTGTATAAAATGTTTTTTATTCCTATCCGAAGTTTTTAGTTGCACATTTCTGTAGGTTAACTTTTGAACGTCCCTTTTGGCGGTGACATTTGAATATGGTTCGCCTCAATTCCTCAACTAAAATATTATGGTGACAGGATTCTCCTGCAAGAAAGATTTACAGGATTATTAGAAAATATTGTTAGTTGTCCGGATGGTGTACATGCCGTACTGGGGAAAATTGTTTTTTTTTTTTCGTTTATTGTAGAAAGCGCCATCTAGCGTTGAGTAGCTGCGATTGTTCGTATCTGTTCTTTTGTTAAAGTAGAGAACCATAGAATAAAGATGGAACTGATGTGGTGGGTGTAGCGAGTAAAATATACCTAGCGCCGTGAATTGATAATAAATTTAAAGTTTTATCTTACTTCCTATTATTCAAATGATAAGCAGATCCTTTTATTTTACAGCGGCTTATCTTGTAGGGAATTGAGTAGGTATAAGCAATAAATATACCTAGGTAATATAAAAGTTATATGGTGGGCTGTGGTGGGTAGATAGGTAGGTATTGCAAGTAAATCGTACGTACGATCCACAGACATAGTCTTGATCTATGTCTGTGGTAGGTACGATCCAATCTAACAAGAAAAAAAAAAAGGTTTTTAAGTAAGTTCCTAGTTTCCTACTTATTTACATAATCTACCTACCATCTTTTGATGCTAGGTAATTAATACTAGGTAGGTATTGTACCCACTCCATGTTGCATTAGAATGTGAAAGTGGGAATATTTTAAAATCCCTGTGAAATCAAATCATGTTTGGTTATTATTTTGCCGGCGATTTAGTAATAATTAGTAAATAGATAAAATATAATAAAAATAATAATTCATTTTTAGTAATTTATTTATATTTAAATAGGTACCTAGGTGAAAAATTGTTTTCATTTCTTTCTTTCTAGTTTTTGGTTATTTATGTACCTAGTTAGTTAGGTATATTAAAACTGTTGTGTTTTAATAAATAAAAAAAGTAAGTACCTAGGTACCTAATTCAGTTAGTAAAATTACCAATACCAGACACTCGAGGTTGAACTACCTTTTGTTCTAAAAAATTGTTTGACTCTGGCTAAAATACTGTAACAAGCGATACCTAGTAGGTAGGTACATTTATAGGTAGGTAGGTACATTACTTTTACAACCTACCACAAGTCGTTGAATTGTTTTTATAGGTATCATGTTCATGCTTTTTTATTTGATTCCAAGTCAATTTACCACCTACTGGATTTTGGGACTTGAAAAAATCAAGGTCACCTTTACTAACATCACAAAAAGCAAACAATACGATTCCTCATAAAACGAAGGAATTTTAGGTGCATTTTATTTTCCTTCTTGGTTATCTTGTTTGTCCCACGAGAGGGATATATATTTCTATCTCATTCTGACTCCCCTCCCGCGCCACTCGCATAAATTTCCCTGCCCTGCTCGGCCGCGGCGCGGTAACCCCGCCTCTACGCCTCGCCCGATGTTTGTTTCCATTGAAACGTGAATTAAAAAAATAATTTTTCATTACTCATACACGGAAAGTACGCACGAAGTTGCCTGATCATAGGGTTCAAAGTAGCATTTTCCCTCCCTAGGGAAAACAAGAACTTTCCTGCCCTAGGGCAGGAAAGTAAATAACTGTCAAATGTCAACTTCATTTTTGACATTTCTTTTGTGGCATGTCGATGCATGCTAAGTGTTCAAGTTCTTCTAACTCAATCAGATGCTAGATATTATGTCTCTCTTGCACGAATTTGTGCTTCTCTAACACTAATTATATTATATTTATTTATTTATTTTATTCATTTAAATTTTTTCATCATCAAAAAAAAAACTACTGGTAGAATGCCTACTACTTTTATAGCCATTTTCAGTCAGTATTTTTTTTTAAATCTGGAACGCAGCTATGCCATGCCATCGTTAGCTGCTTTTAGTCAATATTAAACTAGTCTATTTAAAAAAAAAGCGAGACAGCTAATTTTTGTGTGTGAAATTTAAATTTTACATCAATTTTTTTGGTAATTTCCTCATATTCGTAATGAAAAGTAGAGTGCTTACCTCGGGGAAAAGGCTTTTCGATGCACTCGAACTATTATCGCACTCGCTGACGCTCGCGCGATAAACCATCTCGTGCATAGAAAAAATGCCTTTGCCCCCTTGTATAGCAATCTACTATTATTGCCTACTCCAATAATGCAACAAATATAATACCTATGTATGTACCTACCTATAATTATCTTCTCTTTACTAGTAGGTAGGTACAGCTAGAATAAGCAATAGAATCGATGTGGTCCTCGAAGTCCAACCGAAAAAAATGATTTTTTGTTTCTTTTTCTTTCTTTCAAATTATAAATAATAGAAATTGTAAGGGCATGTACACACACAGGCGAGCTTGTTTAGTTAACATAATTGAAGCTAAAACATTATTGAATAAATAAATAAATAATAAAATAAAATAGCTACTTGTACCTACCTACATACCTACCTATTTGTAGTTGTGGGTAGGTACCCACTAACACAATCAAGCTAAATGGAAGTCCTATGCAGTTTCGAAGTAGGTACTTAGCCAGGTCTGGCTTTTATCTTTACTAAAATTTATAAGAAAAGATTATAGCTTCCAGAACATTAAGAACGAATATAATTTTGAGAATTTATCGTCGAGAACAATGGAAAAGGTATCGTCGATTCTCGGTAATCGCACGAAGTCGTAAACAGCCCGCTGCGGCCTCGCACTACGCGACGAAGCCATTAGCCAATAGGAACGAGGCTCTCCATCGTATCACGTCATTTTTGACCAACCAGAGCTTGAGAATATCACGAAATTTCTAAATATAGCTTATCTGAGTCACGGAATAAAAGCAGTGGTTGTTACTTGACAATGTTTAGAAACAAGTAGAACGTCAAGGGTAGTGGACGTGCGTTGCCGCATGATAAACTTTTGATTTGAAGTTCGCGCAGTGAGTTCAGTGATACCGGAACGTTAAGTGCATACACATGGTTCGAAACTCCGGACACGGCATGGAGACTACTTTTTATGACGAGCAGTATCCCCTCAGCGGACCCGTGGACAACCTAAAACGGCCCCTCACCTTGGATGTGGGGCGAGGCGGCAAGCGGGCACGACTAGGTGCGCCAGTTCTTTCCTCTCCTGACCTACAAATGCTGAAGCTCGGCTCGCCAGAGCTTGAGAAACTGATCATCCAAAACGGCATGATCACGACGGCGACCCCTACTCCCGGAGCTCAGGTGCTATTCCCAGCGGCGGTTGCGCCTACAGAAGAACAAGAAATGTACGCGCGACCATTCGTTGAGGCGTTGGACATTCTGCATCGCAACCAGATAGAACAACCAATCATGATGGGCCGACGAGTGTACGCTGACCTGGATCGACCTTTGGAACGGTACCCTACACCTGTAGTAAAGGATGAACCACAGACCGTCCCAAGTGCTTCCAGCTCGCCACCTCTATCTCCTATCGATATGGACAGTCAAGAAAAAATTAAATTGGAACGAAAGAGACAAAGGAACCGAGTGGCAGCGTCTAAGTGCAGACGGCGTAAACTCGAGCGTATCTCTAAGTTGGAGGATAAAGTGAAGATCTTGAAGGGTGAGAACGTGGACTTGGCACAAATGGTGGTGAAATTGAAAGATCACGTGCACCGGCTGAAGGAGCAGGTCTTGGAGCACGCCAACGGTGGCTGCCACATCGACTCACACTTCTGAGCGCGTCGACCGCCGCTCCTCCACATTCCATGCTAGTCGCGCCCGCTAGGACGCAGCATACAAAGCAATTTGTGATCTTAATTTTACTGTGTAAATTATTAGTTGGTAAACATTAATGAATAAGGTGTTAAAGCGTCGCTATGTCAGAAGGCAGAGAGTGAATCGTTAAGTTTGAGAGATTAGGTTGCCAGTGAAAGCACCACTGTTGGGGCAGAACCTCCGCTCGAGGTGAGCGATCCAGGGTGGTTGTTTGTTGTAAACTACTTAGAAGGATGTACTTAGCGCGAGTCACAATTAGTAAGCTTGAGCTTCAATTGTATGTTGCAGAATATTTTGTTTTCCTTGTATCAGTATTGCGTTGTCTCATTTAGTGTTATGTAGAAACTAGAAAGGATAATCATGCAACATCATACGTTTGTAGACTGACTGAACGAGGTTGACGCGACGTTGCCAGTTTTACGGAAAATTTCCCGTTTGTGCGTTGTTGCCGTACTTATCTTTCCATGCTGGGTTTTCCATTGTTCATTGTTTTATATTTATTATTAGCATAACGATATTATTGTTTGGTTGACGAATATAATTAAATGCTCGTTTAAACAGTTTATGTTAGGCTACGTTTTGTCTTGCTTCAACTTAGCTAAAGCATTGTTGATAAAAGAGAGAGCGCAAATGGAAAAACTGGCAACAGCGCGTTGTACCAAGTCACGAGCGGATGTTCTGCTAATTAAAATTCCGCCTGCGCCGCCCTCGCGGAATGGCGGCCATGTGTTCAACATTCGGACGTTCCGAATCACGATTGTTGCACAAGGTTAACGATTTTCGGTGGTTATGAATTTTCGGCTCCATCAATATCTGGAACATCTATGTTGGCTTCTTTGAGAACTAAATTGTATGTGAGACTGAAAGTATGTGAGAGTTTGTGTGCTTAGCATTAGCATGAAAGAGAGAGCCATGCAATATGTGTAGTAGGTATTTCCATAATAAAAATTGAATTTCTCAGAACTGACCCGGTGCTCTATATAATAAGTGGACGTGACTTTTGTAACGTAAGACCGTCCTGATGAAAACTGTATGAATGGTGATAAAATCGTGTCGATGCGATCGTCTGAAATGAGATAGAATGCGAGAGATGTATTTATTAGTGAGAACGTTTATCATTTAGGTGAAGTAGCAATCTCGAGTGCCTACGCTTTGTAAACTAAAGCCTTTACATATTTTTAATTGTTTTTGTTACCATAATATTATGCTACAGTACATTGTTCTGTATCATTGTCTTCTATAGGTTATTATTATAAGTGATTTAAATACCAATTAACAAGTTGAATTGTTATAGAATATTATAAGGTGTCGACCGTGTCAAATTATGTGAGACCTAAATGCTACTCAAAACCTCACGGTCAATGGCCCAATTTGTATTATTTTTATATAAAATTCTTCAGAATGTTAACAGTAATTTGTAAGTTAAAAAAAGATAAAGAACAGTTATACTAAAATAATATATTTCTATGAATTTAACAAAGAATATTGTTTTATACGAAATACATATTGTATGATAAAAGAAAGAAGAAATAAATTATGAAGATTATTATACCATTTAATATTTACTTTTATTTACCCTTCCTGGACCATACAAAACAGTATTAGGCATTTTCCTTTATTATTCATTACATAAGTAATAATATACATAGTAATATTAGGTATCTTACCTATCTCATCATTGATAACAAAATAGGTAGCCTAGTCAAAAACTTCGTGCTTTGATTTTAATGATAAAACATTTTTGGAAAAGGTACCTTACCTACCCAAGTACCTGTTTCTAATAGTGTAATAAGTAAACCAATAATTATAAATTATATACTATTTGCCATGGCTATAAATAGAATGAAAATCAGTCGAAGTAAGCAAAAAATTAACACAATTGATAACCCTGATAAAAAATCAGGTGTAGATTAAAAAAACAAAAGAGTTCCTAGGTATTCTTTTAATTAAAACATATTCTATATAAAACATGCTGAAAATAGTACAGCTTAGGTAATGACTAATGATAAATAAAGCTCATTTTTTAGTTGTGTTTGGGTCTCGAATCTGATTAGGTACCTACTGATGATTAAACTCAACCAGGTCATTGGACATCCTCTGTAATCATTACAGATGTATTGATCAACACCTGCCATCTCTTACGTAACAATCTAAATGATTTATTTAGGTCAGTAAATGCTTTGCTTTAACGTCAACCAAACCTACGCATTGTTCTTTCCAAAACATTTCTCTATTTACTAACACAGCCGTGTTTATAGATATTCTGTATATTGTCGTTATGTAAACATTTTCATATAGGTAGTTATGTTTTACTAACCACTGCCTAATGTGCCTTGTTCTCTTACTATTGCAATGACTGAATCGACATTTTTCGCACGGACTTTGTATTATTATTGTCAATTTGGACTAGTTCCAAAGAAAGCGTTGTGTGCGGTCGTTTGCCCATCAAGCTTTATTGTAGTTGCCCATGAGTCATTTTACTAGAAAAATGGCATTTGGGACTGAAGAAAGGAACAGCAGGAGCAGTGTAAAGGCATTTTACAAGATTGCATTGTGTAGCGCTTTTGTGGATCGACCCTTTGTTCTGATAACGACTGACACAAATTACCTACACGAGTACCGTGAATACTTGTAATTGCCTTCATTAAGGTTTACTAAGGATTACTTAATTAGTCTTTGAACAGTTTGAACAACTCTATTATTTTGCATGACATTATGGAGATTAACTAAATTAGCATAAAATAGTACCTACATCAACAAAGATATGGGCGAATATAACCTAATTCATTTTTAAGTTGCCGTAATGACCCAGCCATCTTGATATTTTGCTGTAGGTACCTAAGTATTGTACCTATATTGAAATACCTAAGTATGCACCTATGTATTTCAAGTATGAAGTTATAGAAGTAGGTACTAACTGTACTTAACTTAGGTATTAATATATTATATAAGTAGCTTTATTTTATGAAAACAATAAGGAAAATACAACATGTTTCGAGTCAGGTCACCTTCAATTCAACTCGAGTCCCAAATCAGTCAGAACGTCTCCGATTGATCAGACAGGTTTGCTCTGTGAGGACCATAACTCAGCGCGTCTAGGCCGCCGTTTAAAATAACATCCAATAGGTACAAATTAAATAAATACATAAATAGGTTAGGTACCTAGGTATAAAAATATGTAATTTTTAAAAGTTGTTAGATGATACAACATCTAGTTGCTTTAAAATTAATGGAAATGAAAACTTAGGTGCCTAAGGAAATAGATACCTACCTATAACCTAGTTACAGTTACAACCAATGTTTGAGTAAGTAGGTACCTATATTCGTTTTAAATAATTTAGGTACCTATTTTATGTTTTCGGTGTAAATAATTATCTACTCACCTACATCACTTGTTTCATGCTCAGACCAAATTTATTTGGTCTGAGGTTTCATGTTTCAAACTCAATTTTATGAGCTCGAACACTCAATTGATTTGCCGGACATTTTCGAAACTGCCCGCTTTGCTTCAAGACTGCAGCACGCTTCTTGGAAAGACTGGCGTGGCGAGCCACCAACCAATCTAATAAGGGATGTTGTTGAGACTCGCCGTAAAAAGGAATATTTTTTTATTAATATCTAACAACATTGGGTAATATTTTGTACCTAGGATGTGCCTTTATGTAACAGATTTGTTCTAGGAAGTTAATTATTCAAAGTGGGTTCATTTTTCCTAGTGCTGTCTGTCTGTCTACCATTCAATTTACCGCACAAAAAATTGTAACATAAACGAGTAGGCAACGACTTTGCTATTTGCTAATGAATTATTTCCTGAACAATGCTACCTTCAACGTGCTCTAACTAACAAAGGAACATGAAAAACTCCTTTTCATTACTCATACACGGAAAGTACGCACGAAGTTGCCTGATTATAGGGTTCAAAGTAGCATTTTCTGTCCCTAGGGAAAACAAGTACTTTCCTGCCCTAGGGCAGGAAAGTAAATAACTGTCAAATGTCAACTTCATTTTTGACATTTCTTTTGTGGCATGTCGATGCATGCTAAGTGTTCAAGTTCTTCTAACTCAATCAGATGCTAGATATTATGTCTCTCTTGCACGAATTTGTGCTTCTCTAGCACTAATTATATTATATTTATTTATTTTATTTTATTTATTTAAATTTTTTCATCATCAAAAAAAAACTACTGGCAGAATGCCTACTACTGTTATAGCCATTCTACCAGTCAGTATTTTTTTTTAAATCTGGAACGCAGCTATGCCATGCCATCGTTAGCTGCTTTTAGTCAATATTAAACTAGTCGATTTAAAAAAAAAAGCGAGATAGCTAATTTTCGTGTGTGAAATTTAAATTTTCATCTATTTTTTTGGTAATTTCCTTATATTCGTAATGAAAAGCAGAGTGCTTACCTCGGGGAAAAGGCTTTTCTATGCACTCGAACTATTATCGCACTCGCTGACGCTCGCGCGATAAACCATCTCGTGCATAGAAAAAGTGCCTTTGCCCCCTTGTATAGCAATCTACTATTACACTTTACAAACGAAATGTCAATGACTTTGCCCAAAATGTTGTGAGACGAAGCAGACGCAGCAGATGGAGTTGTGACACACGTGTTCGTGTCACGAGTTGTCTGCTAAATAATGAGATGTAAAAAAGAGCAAAATTTACTGAATAAGAACGGTCTGTCAGTCTTACATCGCGCATCGCATGCAACTCGTGTAGGTTACGGGTGAGCCTCATTTGTTGTGTGTTGTCACGAATACCTCAGCTTGCAGAAGAATGGGTAGCATCGCTCAGTGTCCGTGGAACGTAATAGGTACAAACGCCTACCATACCAACAGACAGACGGCTTATTTATTACTGTTGGTTGACTGATTAGGTAATGGAAAGAGGGGGCAAGGTTGGTGTGATTTGTTTCGCGTCAGTTTTGTGATAACTTTGGGGTTTTAATTAATTTTTGTCAGTTGGAAGTGACTTTGACTGTCGTTTCTTTAGCCTATGATGATACTAACTAACTGTAGCCCTACTACCTATAGGTACCTACCTACCTACTAAATTATTGTAATCAAACCATCATTTCCCTTCTTGTGTAACAAACAACAATTAGGTACCTACCTACGTACTTATTTTATCTGGGTAACAATCAGATTCAAAATGTACAATCATCATCATCATATCAGCCCGGTTGCACCCACTGCATGCAGGGTATAGGATAGGCCTCCTCTTTATGACGCCACTCAGTTCGTGACAAAATTTACAAGTTTGTGACAAAACTGATACCTATGAAATGCGAACTCACGGTGTGCTCACGGTTCCGATTGACCGATCCAATGTAGGTAGGTAGGTAGGTAATTTGAGACTGACCAGCCTTTATTTGATTTGAAAACAAAATCAATAATCATTTAATTAAGTAGTAAGTACCTTACCGTCATGTAGGTAGGTACCTTACCTACCTACGATGATCCATTTCAAATGCTACAAAAAGTTTAATGTCCTACAGTTCATTCCACCCAATTCCACCAGGCCAATACGGTTCACTATTACAACTGGGTAAGGTTCAAACTGTAAATGTTTGAGATTTACAGCGTAATGACTGGTAATTCGGACATGATGGCTAAGCTCATATTCCCTATGTAGGGTAGCCATATTTTATGTCTGGTCTCTTTTTTTTTTTTTTTTCTTTTTTTTTTTCTTAACCTATACTGTCCCACTGCTGGGCAAAGGTCTCCCCTTTCTCCTTCCATACATTCCGGTCCATTCCTGTTTCCGTCGTCTTCGTCTCTTGTCTTAAAAATTGGTAGCGTTTTTAAAAATTATATCTTGTCTTAAAAATTGGTAGCGTTTTAAACATTAAATTGTATTTTTTTCAAAGGTACCTAGGTAGATAGGTACCTACATAAGCTTTGAAACTTCAAGGAAAAGGGCTGGTAACTATTCCAATTCTAGGTTCCTACGATAAGTACTTACTTATCTAGGTACCTACAAAGGTAGGCCCTAGTTTGAAGCTATACACATTCTCTATAGGTCCCATAGGTACAATTTAATGATATAGGCAAAATACTTTATCAAAATGTGATAAAATAAGTTCCTTGTTTACCAACTCAATCTCGCTAGAGGCCCAATTAGGTACCTACCTATCCCAATAAATCAGGGATTCGGAACAAATGGTAACCCCACTTATTTGGGGCTATAAAGAGGTCCGTAATGAGGTCGATGCAGGCCATACGGGTAAAGTGAATTTTCTAAGAAATTCAGGCGCGTGTGCAATATTTGTCAATGGTTAGGTATCTAGGTCTGGCTATCATGGTGCCTGATAAGACTGGACAGCGTAAATATTGTGTCTATGGGGATTTCCAATTGCCCACGTAGGTAGGTAGGTACCTACCTAGGTACCTTGACAGAGCAATATAAAGAACCTACTTATCTTACTTGAGTAAGTAGGTACCTCTGTGTGTCTAGCGAGGTACCTAGGTTATATAAACACTTGAAAACAGCCCATCCCTGGTTGCACGCACAACTCCGCACAAGAGACAGAATGTGCTTTGTTGCCGTGCGTGCGTGTTTACTAGCTAATCTTAACCTTAGTTGAAGATAAGATTATCAAGTGACCACACTATCTTTAACTGATAGTTATCAGTTTACAATAAATGCTTATGCATAGCTTTACCAAAAATTGTTAGTTTTTTTTAGAAAACCTAGAGTGCTTATGCTTATATACCTACCTAAGTAGGTAAATAACCCATAAGTCTATCTGTGATAGATCCATCAAAGATAGACTCCTAGGTCATTGAGACTGGCTGTAAGTCTCTGACAAGTGCGTGATTAGAGCAAAGTAGGAAGGAACGATGTCGAGTTACTTTTGGAACGTTGTTTTTTATGCTATTAGCTCATACAAACTCCCTCTATAGCTTATTTTAAGAAATAAAACTGTTTACTCTTGTAACCAACAGTTTAAATTGCAAAATTACGATTCAAAGTGGGTAAATTTCGTCAGTTTAACGAATAAACCATTTATAGGTATCATTAAGCGGCTAAAGTTTCGCCAATTTATTGTGCGTGGGCGCAGCCAGACAAGGAAACTTGCTGCTGCTTTCTCCACAGACGGTAAATATGCTCTCTGTATTCTGTGCTATTAGTATTGTACCTAGGTATACCTATCTGGCCAGGCAGATTGGAAAACAGGATATTAATTTTGTATTTGTAGGTATCTACCTACTGTCGGTACTTACTTACCTAGATATTTGACATTTATTGTAGGTATTGTATTGTCACCTACCTATGGAAGTAGTCTCAAATATCTACCTACCCACAGTAAACTTATTCGCGACTTACTGCACAGTTCCACACGTGACAGACGTAGAGTAGAACTAAACATGGCTGGACTGTCTATGACAATCTAATCAAAGCACTTCCACGTAAATAATAATTTTGTTATCAAACAACACTTCAACCGGAAAGTACCTGGTTATCAAGCCATTTTCATAGAATATTAATCCTTTCCTTTGTAAACCTACCTACTTACCTACTGGTAAGTAGGTAGTCACTTCGGGCTAGTAGGTGCAAGCATGTAAACATAGGTAAATAAACCTATATAATTCTGGGAAGTTTTTAAGGATAAATTAAGAAAGTAATTCTGGGTTTCCCCACCTTTAATTTTTATAAGTACCTAGGTAAAACAAAATGATCGTCGCCAATGGGTTTGTATTTGTTTGTACCTAAAAACCATTTTTTAATCTGAGGGCTCAGTTCCCGCCAAAACAAAAAAGATTATGTAGCTATACATACATTTAAATTTCCGAACGAATTTTTGCAGTTGGCATGGCAAGATGGCGATATCTATTAGGGTGCATGGCGGTTGTGGCGATATCGGGAGTATCTCTACACACTTGCCTGCCGTGCAGTGTTTCCGACATAGAGTAAAGGTTTCCGAGTAAGCTGAGCTGAGCACACGTGTTGAGAATGGCACCTGTATTATCGACCAATCAAAAGATTGGAGTAGCCTTGGCGCTTTCTGTGGTGCTACCTCAAAAAAAAAGTAAAAGGAGATACTTTGTGAAGAAATGGCTACTGAAAAGAAGTGAGTTATGCCACATGAATATTATAAAAGAACTGGAAGTAGATGACTTCAATAACTTTTTACGGATGGATTTTGACTCTTTTGAAGAGCTTCTTGCAATGGTGGCACCATTTATAGAAAAAAAAAAACATTGTATATTATATACATTGTATATTACAACTGACTGAGAAATTGCCCCAATCGCGCTACACACGCAGCGACGGCAGGGACGACTTAGGGATCAAGGATGGTCTCGCGCTCCTGCCGCCGCCCTGCCGCAGGGCCAATCCTCCAAATTGCCCCTGCATGCCTACACACATCACAATTAAGGATGCAATTAAGGGTCATCCCCACTCTTACACCCTAGATTGCCCCTGCGGCAGGTGTGTGAGTAGGGCGCTTATCCTGACTTTCCTGATCCTGATCCTTACTTTTCTTAGTTCGCGTTCTTATTTTTAGTAATAGGGTGAACATGCTAGTTTGCCGACCACCACCGGTTCACGACCATTTTTTCGTAAAATCGTTATAATAAGTCAAACTGACTGATGATCTTGTTTGTTTTATTTTTAAATGGAACATCAGTCTAGCCTTCACCCATCCCGCATCTCGATTTGTGTCCTAGGATACGTGGTGCCCATCAGGGAGCCTCCAAACATGAGCAGTAGTGAAAACATGAAGGTTGGTTGAAAACAGTACAAAAAAAATAGTGAGAGGACACTTTTTCGAACGTAAGAAAATATATGTTTTATTGAGATTTACGCATCGAAATGTAGCTTGGGGTGTAGACAAAAACATGTATTTATATTGTAAGCAACAATTCATTCAAAAATGTATGTTTTTAATTAAAATAATGGGTGGTCGCCAAACTAGCGTTTGAAATGGCACTTTCTTTGTTTTACGACCGCATGGTCGGCAAATGACTGGTTTCGACCTATCTTCTTTTTACGTTTTCTAGCTTATACTCCATAGTATGGCATGTTGAACCTTGTAGTTTTGTTTCAAAAGGTCTATTTATGTTCACGTCAGATTCCGACCAGCAAAATTTTAATCCTAAACCTAAAATACAGACACTTTAAATCACGCTTTTTCGGTGGTCGGGAATCGGTCACCTAGCGACCAATCCTATTTTCACAAATAAAAACATGTAAAATGTCTCGTATTTCGAGGTCGTAAACCAACTAGATTCTTTTGAAGAAGGTTGGTTTGCGTCTAATGATTCCACTAGCCAGTTTTGTAAATCAATGAAAACTTTTCATTTATATTCTTATTTTGAACCTTAAAGCCTACACGCTAAGGCTCTTTTTTCAATAACGTTTGAGTGGTCGCAAACTGACGAAAATGTCGGACGTAAGCTGGCCGCAAGTGTCCGGGAACTAACAAAACAGCACTTTTTGCTATATCTTTAATTATTTAATAGAAACAATCATAATTTATATTAAAACTTACATTCATTTGATTCCTTGATGTTTTTTCTTCAACCCTAGGTAAAAATTTGAATCAAAACAATGTCACATTTGAGAGTTATGTTACTTCAAAGATGACAAGTCCACTAACTGGTCGTGAACTGGCATGTTCACCCTAATTGTTTCCCTAATTTTTTATACAATCTAACCATTGAGGATTCTGAAAGAAGATGATTGCTCTGAGAATCTAACTAACCAACTAACTTGAGAAATGGCAAATGCGCAGAGTGCGAAGCCATAAAAAAAAAAAAAAAAAAAAAAAAAAGATGGCGATGAGAGTGAGCGGACTTTCTTTCCTTTATGCTAGTCAAAGATAGATATTGAGACTGGAATACAGTCAACAACTGTGTTGCTCTATTCCAAGAAGCTTTATTGGTGTCAAAAATATTAATAGTTTCCTATCAGAAAGCGGTGAATGTTTGCAATGACAGTTTCGTCCTGTCCAAAGTGGGTCAAGGCGTCCCTCGGCCACAGACATGGGTCGACTCAATGTCGGTCGACCTACCTACCTATGTATGATATGAACACATAGTAGGTAGGTAGGTACGTTAAAGTTGTTGTTTCACGGACTTCTGAGGGCTGATTGTGAACCGTTTTTTTGACGGAAACTGAAAGCAGTTTCAGTCAAATTTGACAGATTTCCTATAGAAAATCTGTCAAATTTGACGGAAACTGAAAGCAGGCATTGTCAAAGAAACGGTTCACAATCAGCCCTCTGAGGGCTGATTGGGAACCGTTTTTTTGACGGAAACTGAAAGCAGTTTCAGTCAAATTTGACAGATTTTCTATAGAAAATCTGTCAAATTTGACGGAAACTGAAAGCAGGCATTGTCAAAGAAACTGTTCACAATCAGCCCTCTGATAAATTTATTTATGAAGTACCTAGTAGTTTTCCTAAGCTTGTTGTTCCCTGAGATGGCATTCGTTGGTGTTTAAGGGGCCTCTTTTGATTGTTAAATATTTTTCTCGTAAGTAATTTTGTAGGTAATTGTACTTACCCAATTAAGTAATTGTAGGTACCTACATAGTTGTTACAAGTTAACGTTAAAAAAGTAAGTAGGTACCTACATAAATGTACAGACGTAAACCGTTAGTTTACCTACTCTGCTCTTCATTCTTGAAAAAAGAATTTGGATTATTGAGGCATCCTTATTTATTATATTATTTATGGGTTGCATGCAATAAACACAAACACAACATGTCTTAAAACTAGTTTTTATTGGTAGAGCTATAAACTCAATAATTAATTTTCATAATTAAACGGCTGTCACAATGGCGGGTGGGTGACTCACAACACAAGTTCACATCCAACAAAAATATGTCTCCGTGACAAATTTGTGTAAGCATCACTTTATCCTTATTCCATACAAGTAGAGTTTAATATTGAATGAATGTTTAATTATCAGAGGTAATAATTTTGCAATAACACAAATTGTAGTCGTGTTTAACCTATTTGCCATTTTGCTCCCTTGGGCAGTTATAATGTTGATAATATCGCATCCGTTGGTAATGACAATGTAGGTACCCACCCACCTACCTAATTTTGTCAAATAGTTTACCGAAGTGTTACCTACTTAATTAAAATTGCATAAACCGTATCTAATAAAAGTATGGAGGACTTTATTAATACAGGACTAAATCATAAACAGGTATACTACGCCTAGATGTTCATAGGTACCTAGGTACGTCACAACAGGTAAGGTCATTAGTGGAAACCTCAGAGCAATCAGCTTCAGATGGAAACAGATGAAAAGAAAGAAGAAGACGTTTTCTTTGTTTCTATCAAAAAGCTTGATAGCAGAATCAGAAACCTAAGGCTCCTACCAAAAGAAGCGAATCTAGATGCAAAAGCTAGCTGTAAACCAGCTGTAAGAATCACAACAAATGCTAATAATGGCACGTATTGACTATTAATCACGACAAGGATAAAATATAGAAGAGTTAACGTCTCTCAAGGCGAGAAGGCTGTATGTTGCATCATTGTGGCGAGCGAGAGACAGCGGGGCGTGCTACCTAGTTACATCGAACACTTGATGGTAAAAAATACATAGGTAGGGTAGTTGGACCAATAGATGACTGATTAAGCGGAATTCAAGTTATTTTATTTTTTATCTCAATTCCTATTCAAGGAATATTTTATGTTTTTGGTTGTATACGTAGGTAGATATTTGGTGCATCAACTAGATAAACTGTTTTTACTCTGAACTATTTGTAAATAAGTTAAAATTGCAAAAATATCAAAAAAATGACTTTGGCCCTAATTGTGACCGGTTTGGAACTAATTCTGACCGAAGTCGGCCCTATTTATGACCGACCAAATAAAAGGCGAAATTCTTCATAACAAGAGACTTTATTTGAAAGAAGTGGGGTTCCGTATACATAATTTTGTCTGCATATAATACTTAGGTACTTATCATAATTTTAATTGCTTAATAAACAAATAACAATCAGTCTACACATATAATAATCAGTCTAAACATATAATAATCAGTCTGCACATAATACTTACTTATCTTAATGTAATAGATGAAAAAATAACAATCAGTCTAAAAAAATAACAAAATATGATGACAACAGTTTGTAAGGCCAACGAAATTGGTTTACTTTTGATTACGAAGAACCCTAGTAAAATTCCACAACAGTTTTATTGCAACAGTCAAAATCAGTCGGTCACAATTAGGTTTTGAGGTCCAAATTATGAACGAACAAATTTCTTCGGTCACAAATAGAGCGTTTGGAACAATAAATGACCAGCTAAAAAATAACAGCCCAAAACAACGATTTTTCTGTAATTAACCTCCGGTCATGTTTTGGTTTATAGAATTATGTATCCAAAACCATTAAGATAAACGTAAAAAATCAATAAAAAATCAAAGATACAATCTACAATATCAAAACAAAATTTGCAGGTCGGAGCTAATTCTGACCGCTCGGTCACAAATAGGATTTATGTATCTTTTTTAGACCAGTAATTGAACAGCAAATTTCTCGAAAACCTTATTAAAAATTACTTATTTTCTTTTATTTTCTACTTGAGATAATAGTCATAAATGCAGGGGAACTCATAAATGGGGCCTAATTATATCAAGAAATCGGCAATCCACTCATAAGCTTAAGAAACTGGTTTACTCACCTTAGCTCGCTGTCCATACAAAATGGCGATGGCCGAAACACTTCCGCACTAAATGAGGTCCTGGAGCATGACTGAGGGTCCAATGACGATGTATTAATTTTTAAAAGAGGGAACAGTGTTGTCGCTTCTAAAGAAAAAATACGCCACTACATGGAGTACCACTCAAATCTTATAATTCGAGAAAATGTGCGTTTCGGTCATCTACTGGGGGGTGGTCATCTTTTGGTCCGACTACCCTACCTACATATAATCACGCCTCTTTCCCATAGGGGTAGGCAGAGGGAAGACCTCAACGGAGTCATAGATTGGAGAGTTATTTTTTTGCCGTTGTTATATTAAATTGAAGTAGGTAGGTAGGTGAGTACCGAATATTGGTCTTCTATGGTTTAAACAATGCATGTCATGATGGCAGTCAATTTAATCGTAGATAGGTACCTATGCAACTGGCAAGAAAGTTGCATTGTGTACCCACAATAGACTACCTATACTATACCTAATGTTAGCACAGAATACAGAGAGAAGTGTTAGTGACGTAGATCACGTAGACTGATGTTCTCTATCTTGTAAGAGTTCTGCAGCCATCCCTCTGACTAGATGTAGAAGCAGCCTTGTGTATTTCAGTGCTCGCTAATGGATCGCTAACTTCCGTTGTTGATATTGTTTTTTAACTCGATTTTGGATCTAATTGACTCACTCTTGTACCTAGTAGTACAAACAAAACAGGGAATTACAGGTTGAGTTGTACCTACCTACCTACCTATTGTGTGTGTGTAATGTGTAGGCCTTTAGACTCGTATTAAAGGGCTTTTTCTAGGTTAATCACTAATTTGTTAATTTCCTCCCGATTGAGTCCTACCCCACCCCTACCTACCACAGATTACATAGTAGGTACTTGTATAATCTGTGGTCCTACATCGCCATCTACCGGTTTATTCTGCAAACTATGCAAATGGTGAAATCTTGCAAAATGTTTCTTCGGACAAAAGGTTTTGAATTGAAACCGCTCTCGCTAATTTGTTCAACCCCGTTCAGCTGGTAAACATTGAACGCGGATCTAGAAAATAAGAACACTGGATACGTCATCGTTTTATAAGGCTACAATCATTAGCATTACCACAGGTTACTTATGGCATTACACATTAATCAGAAGGTAGTTTTTCAAACTTCATCTCAGCCCTCTTACCTAGCCTCACCTATTTCTACAGTCGCTATCGCGTAACTTTTAGCTTAGCTCTGTCCAAGCTCTAAGCTAGGTTTAACAATACCTACTGGCCATCAGTTTTTTTTCGAATGTAGGTACTACCTAGGTACCTACCTACCTACTTCTAAGTTACCCAAATGGTCTTTGGAGATCTTTATAACTTTACCGAACTTTGGCAAGAGCATTAGGTATAGACAACATAAAAAAATTTTCTTTTTCATTTAAATCTGTAACGTCTTACGCCATCTTGTTGTTATTTCGGAACTAAAACTTTTATGAATGTTGTTTTGAATGTGGAATGGACACAGATGACAATAAAATAATATTTACTACGACATGCTACATAATACGAGGGACGTCGATTAAAACGTACAATGAATAAAGTTACACTCGATATTGCGACGCGGTGATTCATTTTCTTTAGAACTCACGCTCGAAAGGAATTTATCTCGAACTCGCTTCCGGTTTTTCACGTGTGCATAATTGATTATTTATAAACTTATAAAACGTAGGTAGGTGGCTATAATACAGATTGAGCAGTGAGTTAGATCAGTTTCACAGATAGTCCTACCTACCTAACCATGGAGGTCTTTAGGCGGCCTAAAAACTTCGTCACTAGAGTTGGTCACTTGTTCATACGAGTCCCATAACTAGGTAACGTAGATTTTCCCATAACCACAGACCAAAACCAAAACATAACGCGTTACCCAATTATCTTCTAATGACAAAAATGAGGGCACGTTAAGTGACCGGCTTTGACGGAGGTCTTCATTAGGCTGAAGAACTTCATCATCAGAGTTCCACTGACTCATAGGTAGGTAGGTACCTACGTAGTTCCTATCCGAATTAAACCCAAGATCCTACAGCTCTACCTGCCACTCTTCCAACACAAACCGCCTCAGACGGAAACTTCTAGATATCTAGACTAAGGTATAAGACGCACTTATCTTTGTCCGCAGCTGTTACGGCTGTAGATAAGACACGCCACCTGCGTATGCCATGCATCCGCCAGGCCTTGTGTGGCCGCGACATTTAGCAGGAATCCAGCGACATCCATATTGGATCGTACACGTGCTAATCTCACGGTTAGTACATGTATAAAGTACTAACATTGCAAAATATGGGTAAATTTTTAAGATTGTTTGCGAATTAGCGAAATTCCTAAAGGTAAGTTCCTACTAAAGAAATTCAAATTAACCCTTTAATGGACTTTATAAAAAAAACCCCAATAAGGGGTTAATTTTTATTTTCATAAGTTCGTAGGTATTTCTGATCCTGTACTCCCAAGGTGCATTTAACACGTTGACACGCTGGTTCGAGTAAGTACCTACTGCAGGGCCGCGGCCGTCGAAACCGTAGGAACTTAACTATCAACATTCTAAATTTCTAACAAAGTCCTGTCTAACGAATTAATGTGTAGGTACTAAAATAAAGCATCACCTTCATACAAATTATTATCTTTTTTTTTTTTTTTTTTTTTTATTTATTTAACTTTAAACAAGCAGTTACATGTTGTTATAATATTGCACCCAATAAACCTCTAAGGTTTGTGAGGGTACTCACATTCGTCTTACAATAATAACGTAATTTATGTACGTTTATAGTAGGTAGGTGAAATTACACAGCAAAAAGACATCATCTATAAGTACCTACTTACTAGCAAGAACCTAAGTATTTGTAAATTAAGTACCAGATATTTTCCATTTAAGGTGGGTGCGACAACACTGTTTCAAGGATTTTCACATGACACTGGGAACATGGCATGTTGCGTGTATAAGCTAATTAATACTTATTTAGTGTTTTATGACACTGACAAATTAAATAAACATGTGCACATTAATTAACCAGTAAATTTAATATTGTGTTAGACTTTATTTAAAATAAAAAACATTTTTGTTTATACCTATTTAAAATGTTAGGGGACCTTGCAACAAGAGTTTTTAAAACAAAAAAAAGTAGTAGATAGGTTGCTGTGTAAGAAGTTACTTACCTACCTTATTTTGTTTTTTTTTCAGTTATGTAGGTAAGACGGTTTAACTTACTTATTAGGTAGGAACCCAGACTCTACTTCCATATTAAAGTAGGTACCTACTGAGTACTACCATAAATTCCTGATCTTTTAAGATTTTTTTTGATAGGTATAAAATAAAATGCCTGAACAATATCTTCATCTATCAAAAATGTTCAGTGATTCAGTGTTTACTGTTTACTTTGAAAATACCTACCTAGACACAAGTTTCCTGTTAGTGTCAGCTGATAGTGCATCTAGGTTGCAAACATTGGCTTGTTTTTACGATATTTGCTCATTGGATTATAAAACAATAGACCTACCTACCTACTTACGTTACCAATGTTTAGAAACTTATTACATAAATAAATATTCTGAAACATTCCACACAATGTTTGATGTCTACACAAACATTTGTTACACGGCGGCGCGGGCGGCGCGGGGAATGAACCCGCAACTTCTGCGTCCCAGGCGTTTCACCCACCCACTGTGCCACAGAGAAGTCCAATTAATAAATGAGTACCTACCTAGGTTAGCAGAACAGCGATTGTCTGTAACATGATCTTCTAATCTTATAGACCTAACCAATCAGTTTTTCAATGAATGATACAAATTGAAAACAAAAAATCATTAAATATTATGTCAAGTGTGTTGTTTAAACCTTTGAGGGGATCAGAATCAGAAATTGCCCCAAAAATTCTCATTAAAGGTAAAGGGGTTAAATGTTTTTAACACTAACATCACATCAGATAAAAGTAACTTTTAACCCCTAAAGATATGATACAGTTTCCTTTCTACTCTTTAAAAGCATTCCTAAACTGAGTTGAATGCGTTCTTTCTCGAGTCGATAAATCACTGGAAAAAAAAACAAAAGTGCATTCCACTAATCGGTGATGGAGCACCCGTTGTGACAGCAGGAATGTGTCAGTGACGTCATTACTTAGGTCATTTGAATTTAGAACAGTGGGTGTTGTGTTGTTATGGAACCAGTTTTTTTTGTAAGATGTGACTGCAAGCTCCTTTTTAGTTTTTACCCAGATTGACTTACTTATATTTCATATTTACGATTTATATTCCAAATAAATCGTAAGATATTAAGTAGGTACTACCTAGGTAGGTCATACCTATTTGGTACTTACTACTAATTAGATAGATTGTGGTAGGCATAATTCCACGCAAAACTGTCTTTCAAATTCGTCCTCCCTCAGTGATAAACCAGCCGAGGTTTTACCTTGGTGTTACCTGTGGTGTTACCTACCCATTAGGTTTTTAAAAAAAGAACATGACTACTTTATCTGAGTCAAATTAGCCACTAGCTTCCTAGACGCCATTGAATATAAAAATTACATTTCCGCACAAATCCACACTGACAGTTCAATGTTAAGAAAATCATCAAACTGTTTACATCGCCTACGATGCGTGTGTGGATCGCCTTGACCGAAGTTGGAGCCTTGTTGGCTGACCTTAGGGCTTGCTGAGAACTCGCCCACTCGACTCGAGGGTTTTGAAAAGGCTCTGAAATCACTGTGTGTGGTGTGGTGTGACACCAAGCCCTTTGAATAAGAGGATAGTCAAAGGCAAGGCTAATTTTAGACTAGATCCATTGTTATTGAATGAGAAAGACTGAATTCTTTTTCTATTTTGTCTACGAGTATGCTAGAACAATGACCCTAACTATTCACACAATATTCTTAGGTGGAACAGTATTTTAGCACGTGGGTAGGTAGAGCAGCGGTATCCTTAGCCTGAACTGTTTCTTGTGGGTGTTTTTCTTATTTCTATGAGCACTAGAAAATAATGTGAATACCGACATGACCTTAAAATATTGCAAGTACCTAGGTATTATAATAAAAAAATTTAATATCTTTTTAAGTTCTCTTTTTCTAACCGTAGGGCATTCCTGGAAAAAAAGTCGTGATTGGCTAGATTGTCAAATCAATTGTCAATTGTCAAATCTAGCCAATCCGAGTATAGACAATTATTTTCGACGACCCGACGACGTGCGTTTATTTGTCTTCCTATTAGCTCGTTTCAAGAATTGAAGTAGGTATAGATCAAATCAAACATAGGTCGATCAAAAATTGTACTCAAAAAACGTTTTCTTTAAATTCAGGAACTTTCAAAACCAACTTTCACCAACCGTTTGGCAAACAGCATCCAGTATAACAAGACCCTTCAAAATATCTAAAAGACATAAAAGCTCAATGGAATAAAGAGGGGGAGTAGGTCCAATCAAAATGGCAGACTGACGGGTTTTTCCTTGCGCAATAAAATGTGTATTGTTATTGCCGAAGACTATAACTGAATAATACAAATGCGGTCTGTTTATAGGTAAGTAGTTAGGTCACAAAGTAGATACCTACCTATGCCGTATAGCAAAGCAAAAAACCTGCCAAGTGTGAGTCCGTCATCCGCGCATAGTGGTACAAAGTACTTATTACTAGTACTTGTACTTGTTACTTAAACCCTCCGACCAAATAAAAAATATCTGAGCTTATACCATGTTATACCCAGAACGGACCCCCTTTCCCGACAAGGTATGAAAGCTCCATCAAAGCGTGTCGATGTGTGGTTTATTTGCCTGGGTCGAGGCTGGCAGGACGAGCGGCGCCGCGTCGCCGGCCGGCGCGACGTCGAGACGCCAGCACCCCGGCCCGAGGGCGACAATCCACAGGGATGGCCTTAGGTGTTGCTTCTGGGGCACTTGGATCCCTAAGAGTATCTACTACTACTCGACAAGTAAGCTCCATCAAAGCGTCGATGTGTCTATTTGACGGGGTCGAGGTCGAGACGCCGAAGGATGACTACCTACAGGGATGGCTCAAGGAGTTGCTTCTGGGGCACTAGAATCAATAAGAGTGTCTACTACTACTACCCGATAAGGTAATTAATGCTCCATCAGAGCGTCGTCGATGTGTTCTTTATCCGTTTATTTGACTGGGTCGACGCCGACGCCGCCGAGACGCGAGCACTCCGGCCTGAAGGGCGACAATCCAAAGGGATGGCTCTAGGAGTTGCTTCTGGGGCACTAGAATCAATAAGAGTGTCTACTACTCCACGACGCACTTTGACATACTTTGTGAAGTTGTGAAGGTCTTTTACAATATTTTTTTAATTTGGCTTAGTCAGAAATGCCCTGCGAAGATCCCTTTCCAAAGGCATTTTTGTAATGTTAACCCCTCTTTTCCCCCTTAGTCCACATTTAAAAACTGGGGTGGGAGAGACTGGAGCTTATTCAATAATTAATCGGGTAAAGGGAAATCCCGTAGGAGAGAGTTCGAAATGTGTTTAATACCGGACGTTATTCTTTGAGAATACCTTTCTGTGTACCTTTTAGCAATCTAAAAAAATTCCGACGTGTGGCACTCGGGGACTGCCGCGGTAAAGCTATTGCATGCCACCTAGAGTCGAGTTGCTGAACTAAAGTGACAAGCGTTAGGTTTTTTCGTTACGGAATTTCTGGGTTCGGTCTCCACGCTCAAGGCCCGCGATAGAAGCTATGCAATAGCTTAAAAATATAGAGCGGTTTCCCACAGAGTACCTATGGCACTTCGAACTAGGTGATTCGCTAAACAAAATCGGGAAGTGACTTCTCGTTCCAAAAACGTTGGGTGGGTAAGTATGGTCCTTCACCCGGCTCTAAGCCGAAGCTCTCGGCGTTACAAATCGTCGGAGTGCGCGGTCACAATTTGGATGGGTTCAATGATCCAGTCCTCTTGTGACATTAACAAATTAGCGATTCGCTTCAGTGGACACTTAAATTGACGTTCCCAGTTTTGAAGTCGTTAAACCTTGACGGAGTCTAAAATCTCCATCATAAAGTTAGGTTAGTTAGGCACCACAAAAAACGACTGAGAAGCCCTAAGTTTACACATTGGTAGTTACAGAATTAGCAGGATTAGATAGTGATCGTACACACACGACACATCTGGCGTCAGTCGTCTTGTTGCCGGCTATTTCAGGATACGATGGCTTCCTTGCGTGTAGTGGCCAGGGACGACAAATAAAGTTATAGAGCTCGGTGTTGATTAGACAGGAATACAATTCTTCGATGGATTTAAAAGTTAAAACTGTTTAGCCTGTGGGACGATGTCTTGCTAACAATTTTTTTAATTCAGCGTGCACCTTGAAAATGCTTTCGTACCTAACATTTTGTTTCAACTTCCTACTTTTGTAGGTGTCATCTCTATTCTGTGGTATGGTGGGACTACGGTAGAACTTAGCGGCTTAGTAGAACTGGTAGAACTGGATCCTACAGTGATAATTATGAC
The DNA here is from genome assembly GCA_947086425.1 of Xanthorhoe spadicearia. Taxonomy (NCBI): domain Eukaryota; kingdom Metazoa; phylum Arthropoda; class Insecta; order Lepidoptera; family Geometridae; genus Xanthorhoe; species Xanthorhoe spadicearia. The sequence goes on from OX352212.1 coordinate 1,166,377, forward strand.
TTGGAGAACCGTACCTAGGTAGATTATAATTCTGGATTAGGTTTTGTGAATGTGATTTTATTGTCCAATAGGTGAGTGATCTCAAGGGTCGTCAAATTTGAAAATAGAGATTTTCTGAATCATTCTGTTTACCTCAAAGGAGAGGTCTTGCCAAATCTTATTTTATCTCTGCATCACCCCTCGGATAGGGAGTTTGTATTGGCAAGCAAGTCACATCACTTTACAACTTACCTACATAGGTACATAAATTCATGACTTCTCGTAGGGGTAGGCAGAGTCTAGGTACGTTTCTGGCATGAAATATTCGTCTTATCCGTACAAACGTAGTAGCGTCCGTATATCGTAGGCTTAGGTCTAAGTGTGACCATGGTGTCGACAAATTATGTTATTCCAGAGATAATAGGTGTTGAAAAGTTTGAAAATTATTTTTTTTTACGGGAAATCCCAAAATGCAAAACTTTGACGTCAATGTTACCATATTTACCTTCCCAGCCTATTGGGATTTAGGTTACGAGGAAAACAATGATTCATGAAATTTAACCTAACAGGACAGGTGGTTTAATTAAATTTTTAAATCAGTTATTATATAAAATTTATTGCTTTAGTCCCTAGCTATATAAAAAAACAGAAAACATGGTTTAAAAAGCCTATAGTCAAGCACGGCAAGCTGTAATGCTCTTTTGTTTTCTAAAATTGTTTTGGAACAGGCAATAGAGTCAACTAGTTTTTAAGACTGTACGTTTTTGAGCGATCCTTGAGGTCCTACGAAATAAACATATTTTTCTTTCTTTCTTTCTTTCTTTGAAATTCAAAAAATATTGTGGGTTCTATTCTACCTACAGCAAAACAGTAGTAGTAGGTACCTACCTAGTACATTTGAATATCATCCAACTCATAGATTTATTACGATAGTAATAAGATAAGTAGTTACCTAGAATCCTTTGTTATTAATCCTGTTATATTCTAATTATCTTGATGTTCCTAATCCTCCTGTTGGTGATTTAAAAGTGTCGCGCATAAATTGTGTGGCGCCACTCGCTGAGTCACCGCCAGCCCCAAGTCGACTCTCGTTCAGCTCGTCCTTTCTATTTTCAGATGAAAGCGAGATCTAGGTGGCAACTGGACTTTTCTGTTTCCTTTTCTGCACTATTCCGAGACTAATTTCGCCTTTCGCTAGTAGGTGAAGTGGTAGATGTGCGGGGGTAGGTAGGTACCTAAATAAACTCACGTGATTGGTTGTCAAAAATTATTGTGTATCTCGTGAGCCAATCACGAGAAAGACAATTATTTACGACGACCAATCACGTGCGTTTGTTTTTCTTCCTATTAGCTCGCTTCCAGAAATGAAGTTATTAAGTAGGTATTGATTGAATCGTTGTCTAGCTGGTAGCATAAGCTACGTCTAATATAACAGTTGGTAGGTTAAGTACCTACCTAATCTATGCTCGTGCCAAACGGCTTTTACTGCGAAACCCGAGAGGCTATCGGAATGGAGGTCATATTGTTCAAACAAGGCGAGATACCTACTTATCTGTGTAACAAAACAACTTAGATTAAGTATCTTATCTGCATTGTCTGTATGTTGTTAGGTAGGTACATAACCTACTAAAATAGGTAATGAATATCGAAAGACAAATAACTTAATGAGCAAACTATGAATTTTGAAAACAATTTATCACCATAATGATACGTATGTACCTAATCAGGGTCTAGGTAATATTGGTCATGGGCACGCTTCCGTCTGACCGTAGCTTGGATAAGTTGGGCTACCTTTAGATCGTTTGTAACAGTCCTTAGGTGGCTGGTTCTTTTCCAATTACTGCATATGCCATCATTTTGAAACAATTCTGAGAATCTCTCGTAAATCTGCAAATTTGAGAACATTAGTCGTCCCATTGCATCATATTTATTTATTTACGTTTTACGAATAATTATGTATTCTACCTATATTACCTACTTTATGTATATTTACATCCGTTTCCCGAAACCCTGGCAAGAGTCCCAACTTTAATTGAAAATCGATAAGCTCCCGAAATTTATACTCTATTCCAAGCCATGAGAATATTAAATGGCCTGTCTAGATTCTGAAGGTGCAATGTCAATTTTACACAAGATGAAATTCAGAGAACCGTCATGTTCTTCATTCATCACCGTCCATTGATAGAATCTTCACGACAAATTCCACGTAAACAACTTTTGAAAACAAGAAGTCAAAGTTGTTGATAACTAAATTACCTATACTGTGCCTAATACTAAACTTTCAAAATGGCGTCTCTTCATTCCGGAAGTGCCGAAAGTTCGGAACTCCGGAATTAGGCAGCAGGCAGGACAGGACCTTGTTGGTTTACCTAATTCTGTAAGCTTGAATGATTCGGGGTGGCAAGTCTCAAAATCTAAAGGCATTTTGCATTCTTTTTTTAAATGTATCTATAATTTTAATTTCAGTTTATTTACTCAAAAGTTAATAAGTAGGTACCTACCTACGAGTACCTAAGTTAACTATAACTACTTAGATTACTATTATATTATTTCATAACTATTTAATGTAAAATAGATATAGCGATTTGGTGCCAAACTGTAATGTTATAGTCTATAATGTGTGTAATAATAAATAAATAAATAAATAAATAAATAAATTAGCTTATTTTCTTTATCATGCAGGCATACAATCTATGTCTGGAATTAAGTTAGGTACCGACTTACCTACTTACCTAGATCACAGAATAAAGAGATAGGTACCAGTGTGAATCTTATTTGATAGTTTTAGGTAAGTATAGGTAGATAAAAGTAATTGGTGTGATTACTAACTATGTAATTAATTTATTTAAGTGGTAACTATAAAACTCAAGGTCTGACGCTTTGCCAACATCTGTTGAAGACATTGTGGCGGTTGTTGGAAATCGTAAAAATGAAAAATATGAAACAGAATTAGCTCTTTACACGAAAGCGGTTTTCCTCGAAGAAAATAAAAGGAAATGCATTTAAAATTTAACGGTTTAGTACTAGCTTGCAATAAAACGGAAATAGTGGCCACCATTTTCTGAATTTTTCTGAAAAATCTTGTAGGTAAAAATTACGCTAGATCACACCACAATAAAACAGAGCACTCCATGCTAAATGAGTACGTGAGTCAACGTTCGCCGGTAGCAACAGTGCTGTTAATTCACAAAAAAAAACAGCAAAATGTTACCTACATAGATAATTGGTCGGTTGGACCAGTGCCAGGATGACTGACAAACCTAAATGAACGCCATGGGACCGTCCAGGACTAAGCTAATTCAAATCCAGTTCATTCTGTCTGACTATTGATAGCTATAGGAGCACGTAGTCCTGAAGGATTGAACATACAAAAATACACAAACAATAGGACATGTTTTTGAAGTCGGTTAAAAAGTCGAAAGAAAAACTAAAAGGAGATGGAAGGTAGGTAAATGGTACCTAGTATTTCCATGGAGGTTATTTAGACTTTATTTTATAATCGTCATCGACTTCGAAAAAAGAAGTAAATAATGTACTTTAGATTTTCAATTCGATGACCACGACGACGACCGCGGTAGTAGAGTAGATATAAGTAGGTAGGTAGGTACCTACTTACTACCGCGGTAGTAAAATATATTTTGTATTGAAATGTATCTATATGGTGACCTTGACGTAGGGTATACATACACCCTCGCAAACCATTAAGTCAGGGTCATCAATCAAGTGGAATTGTTGTATAAGTAAGAAAATGATAGAGTAGGTAGTAATAGTAGGTTAGGTAGGGATGTAGGTCCATATTTATTGTACCTCTAACGAAAAAATATTTTTTTTGCATTGCATAGATAGGCAGCTTATAGGTTACCTACCTACTGCACACAAAATAGACAATATTATTTACTTACCTAGTAGAAACATTATTTAACATTTCAGGACTGAACGTTTTTTGTTAGAACACACAGGAAGTAGGTAGGTATTTATTACAACTTCCTAGAAAATAATCAACTTTGTGTTCGCCAGCCCTGATTAGAATGTTCACCCTCCCCTAACATTAGGGACTCTATCACCCTCGCCCGACCCGACCCGAAACGTGTCCTTGTCCCAACTAGGCACTGTGATGCGATGCGTTTATTTGTTAAACCAATGATGCAAGTTTTGTTGAAGTAGGCCTTTGGCCATTTCTAATTATTTAAGTTGTTCAAATTGTCTAGTGGCATTTTTGTTAGCAAAAAAACAAGTTCATTCTTTTTTCTTTTCTAATGTTCTGTGCACTAGTGCCATCTAGCGTCGAGTAGCTCAGGTTAAAAAAAACAGAAATACCGACGCCATCTATTGGTTTTACTCTGTATCTATTTGTCGAATTGGTAGCGCTTGCACACGAAGGTTAGGTCACGACGTGGATCCTCTTTCCGGTACAAAGATGGTTCCGTTCCGAAGGAACGTAAATAAGTAAATACATTGTTTTGTAAAATCTTTGTATCAGTATTGATTAATATATTTATCTTGTAATGTTGTGTGAAGCGTGCATGCTAAATATTGGTTGTGCAATAATGTACAAAATGACTTGCTTAAATTATTGAGATAGCAACCCTAAATTGTCTATATATAGAGAAATGTCATTGAATGACAGAAGTCTAGCTGCCACATCCGGCCCGCAAACGGGTCCTTTTTCAAGCGTACGCCATTGCTGGCGTATGGTAGTTTATAATAATAAAAGAGAAATCATAAACCATCCAAAATGGTGAGTACGTAAATGAATAAAAGTGAACAGAAAAGTGTTGCGATGTGATTGTGCTATCCATATGCGGTCGTATTTTACGGTTTTAGTGTCAAAAGAACTTCTAAATTCAGAAATTCCTCACGACCGACGGTCTTTGTGGTCCGATGACGTTTTCAAAGTGTTTTTGTCGTGGTGTATTTAACTCGCGTATTCTGTTTCCCTAGTCTACCTACTAATAATAAATACGTGATAATTTAAACAATGAGTGCGTATCAAAAGTCTATCATCTGTGTTGTGATGTGCAGTATGTTGACGGGCTGTTTTCTCGTTTGTGCAGGTGAATTTCACAGTAGACGAGATCCGTGGGATGATGGACAAGAAGCGGAACATCCGCAACATGTCTGTCATCGCCCACGTCGACCACGGCAAGTCTACACTGACAGACTCCCTGGTGTCCAAAGCCGGTATCATCGCCGGTGCTCGCGCGGGAGAGACCAGGTTTACGGACACCCGTAAGGATGAACAGGACAGATGTATCACCATCAAGTCGACGTAAGTACCCAGATTTTAAATCACCACATGGTGCACTAACCTTTGTTGCATGGTATTATTACCCACCCCACTGGTCGATAATGTCAATGAACTTGAACCCTTTTAACCTCGCCAAATCTAACATGTGAGAGGTTTTATTATAATGTAGATTTTATGATTTGTTTACATTTTGATTGACAAGAGAATTGAGAGAAAAAAATCACCTTGTTTGTTTTTTTTTCAAAATATTGTGCAATCTTGCAAAAGTTATGAAAACTTCCAACAATTCCAATCAATTATTTACGTGATGATTGTTCCATACCTAAAATCTGAGAACCTTTGAAGATTCCAAGAACGGCCATCTGATTCTCCATCTTTTCACTATTTCACAACATTACCATTGCGTTATGATGAGCCAGTGCATCTCCCCAGCGCTATCTCCATGTACTTCGAGCTGGAGGAGAAGGACCTGGTGTTCATCACCAACGCTGACCAGTGCGAGAAGGGACAGAAGGGTTTCTTGATCAACCTGATCGACTCGCCCGGGCACGTTGACTTCTCATCTGAAGTGACGGCCGCGCTCCGCGTCACTGACGGAGCTCTCGTTGTTGTTGACTGCGTCTCTGGTATGTTTGCAATAGTTTCTTAAATTTATGAATGGAATGTCTGATTTGCACATTATTGCAAACTTTGAGAAATACAGTATATCATATCCATTTATTTGTCCATGGAATATGTTCTTTGTTTGATACTTTTTTAGATCATTAGCTAGATTAATGATGTCCACATAGATATACCATTTTATCTTAAAAATAATGCAAAACATGATGATTGTTCATTACCTATAAATTCAGAATTTCTTTGATGATTCAAGAACGGCCATCTGATTTACTTATCTTATAAAACCCCTCCATTACGACCTCCCAATGCTCACAACTTATACACCTATTATTCTATAGGTGTGTGCGTACAGACTGAGACTGTATTGCGTCAAGCCATCGCTGAGCGCATCAAGCCCATCCTGTTCATGAACAAGATGGACCGTGCTCTACTCGAGCTTCAGTTGGAATCTGAGGAGCTTTACCAGACCTTCCAGCGTATTGTTGAGAACGTCAATGTCATCATCGCCACCTACTCTGATGACAGTGGTCCCATGGGTAAGTGCATTGCTGTACCTTGTGTGTTTATTTTAGGAAGGTTAAGAAATCATCTTTCAACTTGAAAGAAATGCACTAAATAACTGTCTGCATCAAAAAAATAATATCAGGTTAAGAACATTAATTTTAATATAAATGCTTCAAGCATTAATAAATATGCAAACATAATAAAAGTCTTAAGTAATAAATGATCGATGATTTATGAGATATGATTTTAGTACACTCAACTGCATAATTTTCCCAGAATTACTAGTCTGATTGGTTTAGTTTTGCTTGTCACTTATATATGAGTCATGTACAAAGTTGCTACAGTTTCATGACAAGACATTAAAATGAAATATTAGCCACTTCATTACCAACTTAAAGTTTCAAATAGTTAAACCTTCCTAATTTCTAGACAGGAATTTAGTTATGGATTTATAGAACATCTGTAAATATGTAGTCAAAATTCGATTTTTTTATCAAACAGCTTGTCGGCACGTGAAAGTTGCGCGTTGATAACATTTTATGAAGGTCATCTTTGCAGTGAAATAACAACTAAATTGCTTATCATGCAATCATTACTTATTGTTATAGACTTAGCTGAGTTCTTGGAACAAAGATATTATAGATCTTTAGAAACAAAGTATAGATAAGAGTAGTAGACTTATTGAATCTAGATTTCTTACATCCAATTAGAAGATTTTCTGCAGGATAGCTGGTACACATAGAAGAGAAGTGCAAGTGTGTACAGAAGTCTCGAATAACAATATGACCATACTTCAGCTAGTTTTATTAATTAAAGTAAGCATTACTATGTTGATTTGCTGATAACACTGTTTTCCTTTATGCTTATTATCAGTATCCCACTGATATTATAAATTTATTACTCTTTCATGCAAAAACTACTAGACTAAAAACTTTGAATATAACTCATATTCTTTTTTTATCAGTGTTAGTACTCCGCGAGGTAAGCAGCGGATACTTCATATAAATTAAATCTATGATCAAAATGTAAGAAAACTTCCAGTCCTCAATGTTGCCAGTTACTTACCATAAGAATCTGGGTGTCAAAGTGGACTTACAACAAATCTTTCTGGAATTGGTCACATGCACTTTTGTTTGTGGCCCCAAAATTGATCGAGACATTTAACCTAAAACTTTCAAGCTGGCGGTATAAGGATTGGAATACCTGATCTTGCCTGATGAAATAAAATAAGACAAAGATGTTTTAGGCGTTTTTTAATCTTCAAATTCTCTGAGGTGTTAGTCAGAGGTATATACAATACAATACTTTGAATAATATGGCCTGTAAAGTAGGAATCACTCATACAAATGATAGCTTTTTATTGTTATTCAGCGGTCGTGAAAGCCGTGTGCATTTCTTACCGCTCTCTTTACTGATCAGTTTTTACCATAAGAATGTTAAACGCTTTGTAATTCCTATGTATCGTACTAACCAATTCAACATGCCAGATAAGTTGATAAATGTCACTCAGCCAGCAAGCAGCCTCCATTTTGCCAACAGCTGTGGTTCTGACCTACTTTCTAATATCAATAGTGAAAGGGCTCATTACATGCCACGCCGTCTTACCGGCAGTCTCTTAACCTATCTATCTCTGATTTTGCTTACTGCCGTACCTCGATCGATTACTGGCCGTAAATCGAAATGGCTCGTGTTCAGTTATTTTGTTGTTTCTTTGAACAATTTAAAAACATGTAAAACTAATCTGCTCATATAAATGCTGTTTTCGTATGCTACAAAGTAGACTATTATTAGTTTCAATTCGGTATTCGATAAGTTTGTTGTTTATCCTTCTGATTTGTAAAAAAAACTGACCTCAGTACGCCCCGCACGTCACTAACTAAGCCTAGGGTTTCCTAACTTTTCCTTCACATTTTAGAGCTCGTGTTAATTCAACCTGGGATTCGAACCCCACGACCTTACGATCGAAAGTCGATTAACATCCTACTCTTCCTAAAATCCCAACACAAAGCAAATACTGTAAAATACTACAGCACACATATTTTGTCTGAACAGGTGAGGTCCGCGTGGACCCCAGCAAGGGTTCAGTAGGTTTCGGCTCCGGCCTCCACGGCTGGGCCTTCACCCTCAAGCAGTTCGCGGAGATGTACGCTGACAAGTTCAAGATCGACCTTGTCAAGCTCATGAACAGGTAATTATCATGTAACAAGCATGATCATTTATTTACATTTCAGATTATTTTTATTAGATAAAATGTACACCAGTCAGATGGTCTGTTGACTTAACAAAGGCATCATCCATTATCCACAGCCCACTGCTGGGTGTAGCACTCTTAAACCCCACAATACTTACTCGGTTCTGCGCTTTGCCAAGCCAGGAATTGCCTGCAATTGGTCTCGAAGTCGCCAACAGATCGCACTTACGGACGACCACGATAAAGGCAGCGAGGAATTATTGGATGCGACAGGCACATGAACGGACAGAATGGCGTAAAAATGAGGAGGCCTACTCAGCAGAGGATGGATGTGATCTGATTAGATAGATAATGTTCCAAGATTTTCAGAGATGAGCGGAGAATGTTTATCAAGGACTCTTCATTATTTGAAACTAGAAGCGAAACTTTTTTTTTAGTGACATGTATCGTTACTTGCAGGATGTTGACTTGATTCAATGATGTAGTTTTACTCTCATTGTCATGTAGATACAATGCGATATTAACTAAACAATACTGAAATGTTTTATAAACGCGAGTTCATAAGCATAACAATCTTATAGTTTTTAATAAATATCTGAGTATCTGACTTAGTAAAAATAGATGTTTCAAGGCAGGGGAGACTGCAGTGACACGCCCACCCACGGGGTGACGTCACCCACTGCATAGTGCAATCTTGCTACCCAGAGCGTAGATACAAGTAGGGGTGGATTTAAACTAGAATGAATGTTACGACTAAAATCTGTTTTAACTTATTGTTACGTTACGATCTTTTTATGGAGGCTTTTAATTTTCCTCTGAAATATTATTGAGGCCAACATTCTTAATATCTTCAACAACCAATATTTAATAGATTTAACCCGGAAACAGTCACTTTTAAGCAAGAAATCCACAAGAAACTCTTATTACCAACTTTGCACGCCTGCGCTGTATTTTTTGAGTGAAAAAGTAACACGTATCCTATAATTTTTTTACAATTCAATGCTGCATTTTGTCTCATATCACCCGGTTAAAGACATTTCGTGCTTCAACCGGCGACTTTCGGGACATACATTGATTTCGTCCCGTTGATACTGGTTCAAGCATTATGCTTAGGATCGGCGGCAGAAAAGGACGAACAAATACTTACTATAAATGAAACAGTTTTGACAAATAATTCGAGTCTATTTTAAACTTGTGGCGGCCCAATTTACTATGCTAGCAGAGCTAGCTAAGAATGTGATAAACGTACAGATATTTTAAACAATTTAGAACAAGCTTTAATACATAAAACCTAAATTTATTTCTAATAAACTTTATGCGCTCCAAAGAAAATCGGATACCAGAAACAAAAAAACAATATTGCAGTTGTACAATTTAAACTTTCGCGATCATTAGACATAATTTATATGATTATTACGGGACTTTATCACGTATTTACCTTATTATTTTATATTTCCCGACGTTTCGAGTGCGTTGCAGCGCTCGTGGTCACGGGCAGACTGATGTAACTGGAGCTACCGCCGCTAATTGAGAGTAGAATCCACGTCTACCCTCAATTCGCCTTCAGAATCAGGAATGGACAGTCGACGACACACAACACTGACAACATCTTCTTGCAATGGAGTTACCGGATCAGAACGTTTCACACACCTACTAAAAACGGGATTCCACGAGGCCGAGAGACGAAAACCATCCTCACGGTTAAAACACACACGTACATGAAAGGGGTGACGGATAAAATTGGAAATATTCTGAAGAAATTTTCAATAAAGTCGGTTTTCACCCCTTTCTCGAAAGTATCAAAATTACTAAGAACGCCGAAAGATGTTATACCACTGCAGATGCCTGGTGTCTATAAAATTGACTGTAGTTGTGGCCGTGCGTATATTGGTCAAACTAAGCGGACCATAGCTGAACGCGTTAAAGAGCATATTTCTGCAGTCAAAAATCGGCAGGTGAACAAGTCAGCGGTAGCGGAGCATTTATTGGACTCAGGAACGAATCACTGGATCGAGTTACACGATCCCAAAGTACTCTCCAGTGAACGTCACTACTATAAGCGGATGGTCCGAGAGGCTATAGAAATCAAGAAGTACCGGAATTTTAACCGTGAGGATGGTTTTCGTCTCTCGGCCTCGTGGAATCCCGTTTTTAGTAGGTGTGTGAAACGTTCTGATCCGGTAACTCCATTGCAAGAAGATGTTGTCAGTGTTGTGTGTCGTCGACTGTCCATTCCTGATTCTGAAGGCGAATTGAGGGTAGACGTGGATTCTACTCTCAATTAGCGGCGGTAGCTCCAGTTACATCAGTCTGCCCGTGACCACGAGCGCTGCAACGCACTCGAAACGTCGGGAAATATAAAATAATAAGGTAAATACGTGATAAAGTCCCGTAATAATCATATAAATTAATATTGCAGTTGTTTTGTTTCACATAATATATGTGAATAAGATATAGAGCTCACAAAATACACGCATTAAATAGGTACTTACATTTTGAAAAGATTTTCAGGACTAACTTTAACCTAAGCACAGTTTGCATATCTCTAACAAAAAAGGTCTCAATAAAACTATAGCTCAAAATACATTCCACCAGGCTCTGGGGAGAGAACTTCTTCAACGCCAAGACAAAGAAGTGGGCCAAGCAGAAGGACAACGACAACAAGCGTTCCTTCTGCATGTATGTGCTCGACCCTATCTACAAGGTGTTCGATGCCATCATGAACTTCAAGAAGGAGGAGATCGACAGTCTGCTCAAGAAGATTGGAGTTACACTCAAGCATGAGGACTCTGACAAGGACGGAAAGGCCCTACTGAAGGTGAGCTTTTTGTAGTACATTTTAAGTTTTTTTTTTGTCTCTGCAATTGGCTGTGTAGCCATAATCAGATTTTTTCTCTTGGTAGGGTTTGTTATGAGGCGCCCCGATTTTAAGTTTTAGTTTTTTTTGTGTAATGTGTAAAATGATTATTTTAGCTTTTCCGAACATTACGTCAAGAGTTTGAGATAGAAGTCAAGCTAGTTATAATTTAGAATAAAATAACATGGATGTTGAATATAGGATTAGAAAAATGAGTGACCATGCATGTTTGTGATCTTTTTCACTATGTTATTGGAAGAACAATGTTCGTAATAGTTTATAAAACTTAAATTGCCCTTGTAAAATTATAATACGTTCGATCGAACTTATCTATAAGGTCAAGTTAACACTGAAATCTAGATAACCTCGCTACTTTCTTGCAACTATATCTCTATCTAGTCCCAAGTGTTGCCGGTTGCCTAACATAGGCTTCTGGGTGTCAAGGAGGACTTACAGTAACTCTTTCCGGAATTGGCCGCGTACTTCCATAGTATGCGGCCCCAAAAATGATTGAAACATCTCTAACAAATGACACCACGTTCTATTCAAAGAATGCACCTTCTATTTAAGTTGCGTGTGAGATAAAATGAATAAATGAATGAATAAAATGACTGACTATGGTCTAATCTCCAAGGTGTGTTCCAGGTTGTGATGCGTAGCTGGCTGCCGGCCGGCGAGGCCCTGCTCCAGATGATAGCCATCCACCTGCCGTCGCCAGTCGTCGCGCAGAAGTACAGGATGGAGATGCTGTACGAGGGACCTCACGATGACGAGGCCGCTATGGGCATCAAGGTATGCGATCAGTTGATATACACAGAAATCGTTAATACGATTCAACTGAGCTAAGCTACTGCCTCTGTTGAATGATTTGTATCTGATGAAATATGATCACGACTATCCCAGGGTTTGGTAGACATTTCTTTTGGATCTTTTATGTTTTTCTTTTAGATACTTTACATGCCCAAATTTTGCAGAAGTTAGCTTTCCATACGTGACAGGTTTTACGCTGATTTTAAATCCCGACAGATATTAGGCTGATATTAAACACTGCCGAAAAGTATCAGCTTTTCTTTAGATGCTTGTATTTTGTCAATTTTACAACTTAAACATATGTATTTGATGTTTGTAGAACTGCGACCCCGAAGCGCCCCTCATGATGTACGTGAGCAAAATGGTGCCGACCTCCGACAAGGGACGCTTCTACGCGTTCGGTCGTGTCTTCTCCGGTAAAGTCATCACCGGACAGAAGGCTCGCATCATGGGACCCAACTTCACCCCCGGCAAGAAAGAGGTAAGCATTATTAAGATATTTATTTATTTAATTTTAACAAAAACAAACATATAAATATTTTTTGTAATCTTGTAGCAAGGTATACTAATAATTGAATTCCTTTGGATATTTTGTTGAAGTTAAAGTTATATGCTAAGAAATTGTGCAATTGTGGAAAAAAAGTGTGTTTGATGGCGGGAGGTTTAAAGTCAGGACCAAAAATTTACCTATAAAATCAATCTTTTAGCAAGCTTTGTTTACATAATTGTGTTTTATCCAGGATCTATACGAGAAGACCATCCAGCGAACCATCCTCATGATGGGACGTTATGTTGAGGCCATTGAGGATGTGCCCTCGGGTAACATCTGCGGTCTCGTCGGAGTCGACCAGTTCTTGGTCAAGACCGGTACCATCACCACCTTCAAGAATGCCCACAACATGAAGGTATGATTTCCTTGTCTCTGTGTAATCTTTGTAATCGTTATCATTAGTGTTTTTTTCCTAGATTTTAATGTAGAAATCGAACGCGAGAAATTGCAACATATCATAGGAATGAAAACTGGTCGCAAAATGTGCTAGATTAAATTACCTTTGAAACATGCTGTCTTCAAATCATAACAAATTCTCTATACTACATAGTATTATTAAAACTAAGACTAATTTCAAGTGTCTTCACAGCACTAAAAGAAAATGAGAAGTGATGATGGTAATATGGTATTATCACAATGCGTCTGTATTACTACTACAATCAACTGATTATTAATTTTGTCAATTTCCCTACTACGTGTAATAATAATCAACTTTGTCTATTTCCCCACTATGTCTAATAATGATTATCAACTTTGTCTATTTCCCCACTACGTGTAATAATAATCAACTTTGTCTATTTCCCCACTATGTCTAAATAATGATTACCAACTTTGTCTATTTCCCCACTACGTGTAATAATAATCAACTTTGTCTATTTCCCCACTACGTGTAATAATAATCAACTTTGTCTATTTCCCCACTATGTGTATTATCAACTTAATTTCCCCTTTAGGTGATGAAGTTCAGCGTGTCCCCCGTGGTGCGCGTGGCCGTTGAGCCCAAGAACCCCGCGGACCTGCCCAAGCTGGTTGAGGGTCTGAAGCGTCTCGCCAAGTCTGACCCCATGGTGCAGTGCATCAACGAGGAGTCGGGGGAGCACATCGTGGCTGGAGCCGGAGAGCTGCATCTTGAGATCTGTCTCAAGGTATGTCTGCTTTCATTGTTAACAAACAAGAATGGCTTTGTCTATATTAATATTATAAAGAGGTAAAGTTTGTTTTTGACAGAGGTAATCTCTGAAATTACTCAGTCGATTTTAAACATTCTTCCACCGATGTGTAGAACAGACTGTCGGGATGATTATAGGCTGTATTTTATCCCGGTAGTACACCCGTGCAAAGCCGGGACGTGCTTCTACTTAACTATAAAATCGTGCTCTAAATTAAGTGAAATAGCAAAACAGTCATGTGCATTCATAAAGCATACTGTGTGCTGTAGTTCAGTGTAAAATGGAACAACATTTAAATCTGAGTAGTTAGTCTAAAAAAGAAATGTTTTATTTAGAAATCTTATTCTTAGTAACATATAACTTTGTCTCCAGGACTTGGAAGAGGACCACGCTTGCATTCCAATCAAGAAGTCCGACCCCGTGGTGTCGTACCGCGAGACTGTGGCCGAGGAGTCGGACCAGATGTGTCTCTCCAAGTCGCCCAACAAGCACAACCGTCTCTTCATGAAGGCCACGCCCATGCCCGACGGTCTGCCGGAGGACATTGACGATGTAAGTACGACGCGACGCCATTTTGTTGACGCTTACACAAAATGGCGGAAGTTTTAAAACTTGTTTTACAAATGATTTCGACTGTACATCTAAATTCGCAATTCAATTCACCGTCATCTCATTGAACACTTTAGATAGGCATATGTTTCATTTCTCACTTGTCATTTCAGCACCTTTTACACATTTTCTCAGTCCATCCATCTTTTGACTTCAAAATTGGCTGAATTGTATTGTTTATTTTTGTGATGCAAAAGTTTAGTTAGTTTGTCCGTGGTCGCTCCGTGCCGCGCTATAGAAGGGCGTGTTTCGTACTCGTCTCTCAATGACAGCGCGGCTCGCGGCCACGCAGAGCGACTCGCGCGCCGCTAAACGCTGCACAGGACCGCTATCCTTATGTCCTAAGACTGCACGCTACGCGGCGTGCGATACATGATTTTTATAATCTCTGTGAATGGCAAAAGTAATTTGAAATATCCTATCAAAGATAATTTTCTTCCTGTCCTTGTCCTAGAATATGGGGAGTTGGCAACATGAATTTTATTCATCCAATTACATTTACATCGATCATTAGCTCGTAACTTTCTACTCATGTCATCTCTACATTTAAAACAATAAAAACATACAAGTAGAACTCCAACCCTATCTCCCGTTCTAGGGTAAAGTGAACCCGCGTGACGACTTCAAGACCCGCGCGCGTTACCTCAGCGAAAAGTACGAGTACGATCTAACGGAGGCGCGTAAGGTGTGGTGCTTCGGTCCCGAGGGCACCGGCCCCAACATCCTGGTGGACTGCACCAAGGGAGTTCAGTACCTCAACGAGATCAAGGACTCTGTTGTCGCCGGCTTCCAGTGGGCCGCCAAGGAGGGCGTCATGGCAGAGGAGAACTTGAGAGGGGTCAGGTTCAACATCTATGATGTCACCCTGCACACTGACGCTATCCACAGGTAAGTCTTGTTGGGAAACTCGGGCCTTTGCATGTGTAGATGGATTATACAGTGTCAGGAGGCAATCTTTGCCTACACTCGGGACACCGTGTAGTGCCTGGTACATTGTAGATAGATTTTGGATAGATGCGTAGATTTTGGAGAGATATTTTTATATATTTTTGATAGTATCATGTTGTTTGTATCTAAATTGACAATATTTTACGTGAGTAATTTCCCGTTGCATTAATATAATGATATTATCATGTTTTTAGAATTTAATAGGCATTGTGGTTTCTTCGAAAAGATGCGTAGCGAAGTTAGTTTCAGAAAAACAGCTCTTTGTATAATTTCTAACCTGTTTCATTTTGTTGTGCAGAGGTGGTGGTCAAATCATTCCAACAACCAGGAGAGTGCTGTACGCATCTCTCCTGACCGCGCAACCGCGACTCATGGAGCCTGTGTACCTTTGCGAGATCCAGGTGTGTACCACACGTGTTTGTATAGGTCGCGTCACGTAAAAAGAACGATGAGGGGATGTTTGGTGCCGGGTCACTCGCTCACGAACCAATAGCACGCGCTACATCAATGGTGTGAAGTGCGCTGAGTCACTCCACCAATCTCACGTGCGATTCCTTAAAATCGCCTACTGCGTAGATTTTCCCCTCAGCGTTATTCTTACGTGGCGTGACTGATACTGATGCCCTACCATCAGTTTACTGTAGTATTGATACTATCCTCGATACCGAGTCAAGTATCGCAAAATATATGAGAATCCAGCGCAGCGCCGCCCCCGGTAACTTGCATGAACTAATAATTTCATACATTTGAAATACTTGACTCGTTAGCGAGGATAGTTAACTATACAACTCGAAAACTCATGGTAGGGCTACTGATCAATATTATGCGAAGCACATCCCCACGTTTTTCCTGAGCGGGCTAGCATGTACTCATTAGTCCCGCCTTTCCGAGACGTGGTAGAGTAACCAGTTTTTGTTGTAGTTGCAAAGTTTTTCGAGAACTTTGCGTGTAGTGAAAACTAACATTTACACGAAATTTTAACAAGCCCTTGCAATTGGCAAATCCGAATATGAATATCTTATACTTTCAATCCAAAACTTGTTTGAATGAGAAAAAGAAAGAAAAAAATTATTTAGGTAGAACCTCCAGAATTATGATCACAGCTCATTAGAGCCACCTCGCACCGCCTCGTCGCACGGCGTCCTAGCGACCGAGGCGATGCGGTGACGCTACGGAGTTGATGTAGTGAGCGTATACCCATACAAGTTCATTTTAATAAATACTCACACGCATGAGACAAGGCGGTGCGGGGTGGCTCTAATGAGCTGTGACCTTTACATCGACTTCGTCTTACATTATTGCTTGAACAAGCGTAAATCTATAAAAGTACCTTCAACATAACCAATTTCTCCCCAGTGTCCCGAGGTAGCCGTCGGCGGTATCTACGGCGTGTTGAACAGACGCCGCGGGCACGTGTTCGAAGAGTCGCAAGTGACTGGCACGCCCATGTTCGTGGTGAAGGCGTATCTGCCCGTGAACGAGTCGTTCGGCTTCACGGCTGACCTGCGCTCCAACACGGGCGGGCAGGCCTTCCCGCAGTGCGTGTTCGATCACTGGCAGGTGCTGCCCGGTGACCCGTGCGAGGCTGGATCCAAGCCTTACGCCGTTGTTCAGGTATGTTGCATTTACAATATTTATTTCTACAGGAATCTATAAGTACTTCTGTACTAACATAACCTATAGAGGTAATGTTAGTTTGTTTCGCGGAGACAATCTCAGAAACTACTCTGCTGATTTCATATAATATTTTTTCTAATGTGTAGAATGGACTGTCCAAGAGGTTATAGGCTATATTTTATCCCGGTAGTTTCATAAGTTACACGCGTGCAAAGCCGGGATGTGCTGCTAGTGTGATGTTAATCTGAAAGTTAAACGTGGATTAAAAAGATAGGTGCTTGAGGTGTTGTCAGTAGTCATGTTTATAAAAAGCTCCTAACTATGATAAAACCATTATGAGAGTCAAAGCAGATTTAATTGATACAAGTCCGTGGTCGCTCCGTGCCGCGCTATAGAAGGGCGCGTTTTTAGCGCGTCTCTCGATGACAGCGCGGCTCGCGGCCACGCAGAGCGACTCGCGCGCCGCTAAACGCTGCACAGGACCGCTATCCTTATGTCCTAAGACTGCAAGCTGCGCGGCGTGCGATACATGCTTCTAACAATACAATTTATATTGATTGTTTACTGTGGACGTATTGTAACTCTCTGTATTTCCTTTGCAGGAGACAAGAAAACGGAAAGGACTCAAGGAGGGTCTGCCCGATCTAGCTTCATACCTCGACAAATTGTAAACGCCGTAGCTAATGCAATCCATACTGTAATATAAAAAGTAACGTTATTGAGCGCGCCTCATGCACTATATTGTTTTTTTATTGAACATTGGATAATTTAATTTGACCATCCTCATTCATTTTGCCTCAGTTTGTGTGTGCTGGTAACTCGGTAATATTGCTGGTCGATATACATCGCACTGTTATAAATATTATACCATTTTGGGTGATTCAAGGCTGTTAATGTAGCGTCACGCGTTATATAATAAATAATATTGAAATTATACAATACTTTCCTTGATGAGAAGTGTTATCATAACGAGTAGTGGGAGAAGGAGGTTCTTACTTATACATGTAATTAATTTTAAATTATAATTTTTCTATTGTAAAGGTATTGTTTAATTTTTTGGATTGAACTAACTATTGGATCTAAAGGTGAGTTAATTATCTAAAGGGCCTGTACTCTGAATCATAAAATCATTCAGAATATAGTGCCTGTTGTGAATTTACTGCATTTTATTTTCAGTTTTTACCATAAGTTTTTTGTTTTCAGGTTACATCCAAGCTGATGCAAACATCTTGAAGGTAAGAAATCTAATCACTGAATAGATTTAAAACAATATATTCTAAATGATGACAAAAACACAGACCTGTTCTGAGATTTATGAGGACAACTTTTTACTTTAACTGATTTAAATTTAGTTTTAGCACCAGTAACTTCTAATGAAAGATTACATTTTAATAAGTTTTTATTGTTTTATTTTCAGGTAAACAAAACAGAGGACATCATTATCCCATCATTAGGTAAATATTGTGAAACATTCGTTAATTTTTTTCTAATATTAAAATGATGATAAAATCCGCCCAGATTTCATAATGACGGTTATTTACAAGCTCAACAGGACTGAATACAAGTTTAAATTTAAATATTATTGCACATTTTGATTCAAAATAGTAATAAATTGTTCTCTTGCAGAAGGTGGATGATCTACTCGAAAATGGTTGCTGGGATTCAGACATTTTAATTTTAAATTGTAAGTTCATTATATCTGTAATGTGATAAATGTTAAAAAATTGTTAAAATGATGATAAAATCCGCCTAGATTTTATAATGACGGTTATTTACAAGCTCAACAGGACTGAATCAATAAAAACTTTATAATTATGAACTAATATTTTTTGTCAGACAATAACTGTAATTTATTTTCAGGATCCATTGCTAATGCCAGTTTGGGACTTGCGTAAATTACCCTTATGAAACGGTGAGTAGGTATTTATTTAGGTACGACTAGATTAGGTAGGAAAACTAACACGTCTAGTGTAGTCATCTAACAACAAAGTCTATTTCATCAGGGAGGAAGGTTGCTTAAAGATAACCTGTTCGAAGTTTAAGACTATTTCTGCATTAAACATGGGTTTATAAAGACTCCAAGCTGGTCATCAGTCACATCAGCACCCTTTTTATAGGAAATAGACTTTAACCATGTTTTCGTCATAGCTGCACATTTGATGTATGAATATAATACAATACAAGATGATGATAAAATCCGCCCAGATTTCATAATGACGGTATATTACAAGCTCAACAGGACTGAAGTAATATAATAATACCAGCTTTATAAAAAATACTACATCAAATATCTAAGTGCTTTTCGTTTTCTGCCCACAGACAAAGTTCCAGTTCTTATTGACCACTTCCTCACTACCTGGTTGAGCCAACCAGGGGAATGAAGCATACAAATGGTAAGCATAATATGAATTTGCAAGACAAATCCACACATAATTATTTCCATTTTCAATAAAATAAATTGGGAATATTCTGTTTAGATACAAAACTTGCACCATTTTATGATGATCAATCACAGACCTGTTCTGAATTTCCTTGAGGTCAAACATTTTTATAACCTGATTCCACTATCCAAAAAAATATTAATGAAAAGGAATTGATTTTTTTTTTTCATGATTTGTTTTTGTTTCAGGTAATTACTGCAGATGATAGTGATTTAAATTTTTAAAATAACTACATACCTAGATAGATACTTACACTACAAAATTAAATAAAAGCCATTATTATATCTGAAAATTTTGTTTTACTTCAACAAAACCACCCTGATCCCTAAGAAATAAATGAATATATCCTTAGTGCGGAATACTGAAAGAAAGATTGCACGAGACAAGTGACGCATGCCCCGGAGGTAGGAGTTCTTCCGACTGCAGCGCATCCCCCTCTAGAGTATTGTATTATGTTCTGTGGCATTCCCTCGTAGTGATTTTATTCTCTTTGGCATTCCCCATCGTTTATGGTAATCGACGATTACCATAAAATAAATGTAAACCAATACTGCGTAGGTACCTAATTTGATTTTTTAAATTCCATTTCCGCCCTCATAGAAAAAGGAGTAGCGTTGAATTGGAGAAAGAAGTGTTTTTTTTATTGAACTCATCAAATTAGTGGAACGTCAGATATTGGTTGGCTGTCATGTCAAGTCTGTCGTAGTACTAGAGATAGTCTACTGTCTAACTAATTTGTCAGTCATTGTCAAAAAACTGGTTTGCCAGAATTGCCAGTCCCGTGTGCGCACGCAAGTTTAGAACAGAAGATAAGATAAAAAATCCATTCAGTCAGTCGGATCATGATATAAATATTCATATTCTGCTGATAATTGAATTAGTGTACGCTTTTGATGCTAAGTCGCGCGCTACTGCAGTGCTCGCTCGTTCTCAACAAAATGGTGCCTGAAGTTGTGTTCGTATTGGGAGCTCCAGGCGCCGGCAAAGGCACACAGTGCTCACTGATTTCCAAGGAATTTGACTTCGTGCACTTGTCCGCTGGAGACCTGCTGCGCGAGGAGCGGCAGAGGCCTGGCTCCGAGTTTGGAGAGATGATCGAGGAGAAGATTCGCAACGGACTGATCGTTCCAGTTGAGGTGACGTGCTCCTTGCTGCACAAGGCCATGCAGAAATCCGGAAAGCCGCGTTTCCTCATCGACGGCTTCCCTCGTAACAAGGACAATCTGGAGGGCTGGGAGCGAGTCATGTCTGACAAAACTAAACTTCTTTTTGTGCTGTTCTTTGAATGCTCTCGTGATAAATGCACAGAGCGGTGTCTGGGCCGGGGCGCTGCGGGCAGCGGCCGCTCGGACGACAACTTGGAGAGCTTGCAGAAAAGATTCAACACCTACCTGAATGATACAATGCCCATCATTGACCACTATGATCAGCTGGGCCTCGTCAGACGAGTCAATGCAGAGAACTCTCCCGAAGCTGTATTTGAAAGTGTAAAAGCAGTTTTTGGTGATAGCGGTCTGCAGAGGATAGTCAATTAGAATTTAAGTAGACAAATTACCATGATGATCCATGTCTTGTGCTAGCAATATTTATTTAACATTAAGATAAATTAAATCAATGGATGTAGTTTAAAAGTTACATAGTAGCGTCTAATCATATTGATTGTGTTCTATTAACTTTGTTAGAGCCACAGATAAGATTTAAAAGATAAATTAGCACTCAAGAATACGCTTGGCATTACCTTGGAGTTATGAGCAATCTCCATTTTATAGTGCATTTTAACCTTGGCTATATTCAACAATGGTTCATTTTACCAGAAAATTAACCAGAAAAAATTTATAAAAACTACCTATTTATTTACCTACATCTCATTTTTTCAATATTAAGCAATCAAAAAGCTCATATTCATTATGACGTCATGCTATACCTACTTAAGATTTTCTTCTCATCATTAACTATGATAATGTTGATGTCAGCATGAGTATGTAACATTTTAGTTAGGTACTTATTAGTTTCTAAATAATGAATTCACAGATAGGATAATGCTATTAGAATGTTTCAGGTCACATTAAAATGTTATCAACATACTTAATAGTATTTTTCACATTCTAGCACTGTTTAGCGCTGTTTCAAGTAGTATCACAGAATTCACAGAATAAATAATAGTACAAGTAGTAAGTATGTAATGCATTTGGTGTTTGCAAAACATTCCTGTAAAACCTAAAGCTTGTTTAATACAAACACAACACAGTCACAGTTCCCTGCCTGCATACCATAGTCTGTTCAGAACTAAACAATCATACTGTTCTGTCTGTAGATTAGTTCAATGTTAAGCTTGTGACTGCATTGCCAACACATAAGGTTAAGTTATTGATTATAGCTTGACCTCATTTAACTTTGATACATTAAAAGATTAATCTACATTATGAAATAGTTAAAGGAATAAATAAAAGTTGATGCAATATTGATGACATTTCTTAATCTTAATGATATTCATCAATGACTAACTGTGTTAAGTATATAAATTTATCTAGCTTCATGACACGCTAAAAAGAGTTTTTTTAAGTATAAAAACAACTGTTAGGCGGCATACCGTAGGCAGTTTGTAGGGGCATGACCTATGCCCCTACAAACTGGCCTACAGCCCTACAGGGCTACCTGAAAATGACAGTATTCTCAAATTAACTTTTTTTTCTAGAATAAAAATGTGGTAAGAATATAACTTTTCAGAAAAAGTATGTCGTATTTGTATGAAAGATTGACAGTCTCCTCAATCAATCCATAGGTATCCATCTGGATAGTGTAATATTAAAATAGCGTATTTCTAGAATGTGGAATAAAGTTACTGCAAAAACATCAAATAGTTTTTTAATAGTTACCTACCTGATATTGATGCAGCATCATTTCCCTGCCCTTATCCCACACTAGGTGGGGTCGGCCCAACATGTTTTCTTCTTCCATTCATCTCTATCACTCGCCAACTCCGAATTCACTCCTCTCACACTCATGTCCTCTTTCACACAATCCATCCACTTCTTCCTCGCTAACCTACCTGATATTGATGCATAATAGTTAATAGGTAGGTATAAACCTAAGTGGGTATTACAGGTTTATTTCCGTGTTTCGTAATGATGATTATCACAATGGATTAGTCATTACAATTTGACCTCACGTGTCAGCTTAGGTACCTACTTATTTTAACATCTGTGGTTGTATCTATTAATTGGTATAAAAAAAACCCTCATCACGCTTCTGAGGCCATTTTAATGAAATGAAAAAACATGTAGGTACCTATGACTAAATAAGTAGGTATAGGTGTGATACGTTGGGAACCCACCTATTATTGCATAATTATTAGGGTAGCCTTTGCCCTGCAGTTGGACAATTTAGGCTAAAATGGTATGTGTAGAGGAGTAGGTGCTATATTAGTTTTGGAACTTCCACTGAATCTAGCACACTTATTGGGAGCTGATGGAACGTCCATCCAGCTCAACGCATCACGACAAAATGTTGTCTTGCTGACATCCGTCGATTGGCAGGAACAGGGGTGATTTCCAAACTACCCTCAATTTGACTACTTACAGAATAACACATTTTACGTATTAATGAGCGCACAAGATTATTTACCCTACCTACAATTCAAAACGCTAAAATGTGGATATTTAAGTTTTAAAATAAAAGAGTGTTGTTACAGCGTTTCACAACATTTATTGCTAAAATACCGTAAATGCAGTCTTGTACATACATTACATAGTGCGCTAAGTACTTTGTTTGACAAAATATAGGATTATATAACTTAAATTAATATTAATCACGATCTGCAATAACAATGCAGACATTGACAAAATCAAGTGATTATTGTGACAAAAAACATCAATTATTCTATGCTGTGCTAGAAGCAAAAAACAATAGGTACGCATATATGTAGTTCTAAATTTACTTATGAAAATATGTTTCAACGATTACATACTGAGGTATATAACTGTAGTTATGTTAAAATACAAGCATCACAAATGTTACTATTTAATTATATCGAAAACTTTAGAACTATACAATGTTTTGGTACCTATATCACTGTATACTAGCATGTATACAAGTTGTAAACACTATAGTTCGTTGGTATACAAAATATACTTTAACAGTCACATAAATTCTTTTGGGCATCCAGGTCTTACCCTGTACAGCAACTATGTCGTTCATCCATCTGGCAGGTGGTCCACGGTGGTAGACATTTAAAAAAAAAAGAGTTAATAAGTTAAATTTAGTAACATTGCCAAAACAATAGATAACTATACTTCATTTCCTGAAGCGAGCTAATAGGAACAAAAATAAGCGCACGTGATTGGTCGTCGAAAATAATTGGATTGGCTAGATTTGACAATTGACAATTGATTTGACAATCTAGCCAATCACGAGAAAGATAATTATTTTCGACGACCAATCACGTGCGTTTATTTTTATTCCTATTAGCTCGATTCAAGAAATGAAGTATAAATACATATTTTTCAAACAGCGAGATTCAATCTCGATAATATATTTTACATGCTTTAAGTTAAGACAAAAGTTACTTTAAACCTTAGTTAGAATTATGAATTAGTTACCTAGTCATTTTCTTTGTGACTTAATATAAAATGACACAATCAATAAACATAAATATAGCCTATTGAGACAAACGCATCGAAAGTTCGTTGCTTTACAATAATTATAAGTACAAGATTATACATGTATATGATGTATAGTATAGTTACTATAATAAGGTATATTATTACAAAATTATTACATATTTAATTAGAATCAAGATGGCTTTTATTCACCATTAAAACAAAAATATTTTTCCTAAATTCCCAGTTAACATTTTACATATTTTGATAAAATTAAGACTTCCAATGGGCTAGATTTTAAATTCACAGAAAGACAAATCATTATTTTATAAGAGGGAAATATAATTAAGTCTGTATTAAGGCCAATTTCAGTCCTCAATTACACATTGTTTCTTAAAATCCTGGTGAGTTTACCGTAACAATTATTTTCTGCATAGAAAACATTTAAAAATGAAGCCACATCGAGTCAGCCGTTCACTTGCTATGCTACACACTAACAAACATAATTTTAATTTTATATATATAGGAAGATACCTATAAAAGATAAATACTGGAATGAAATAGTGAATGAAAATAAAACATTTATCAGTATATGCCGTATAGTGAAGGTCAGTCCTTTCTTAGCACATAATTTATAGGAATGTAGGTACATACTGTACCTCAGTAGGCTAACCTAGTTTTATCTTAGAGTGGTATTGGTCAGGCTATCATCCTATCGATCCGACCTGTCAGATTTGTATAATAAACCTCAAATAATGTCATGAATAAGCACAGTAGCATTCAAGTATTCGGGCGATAGTGACTCGAATGCACACAGAATGGCCTACAAACGACAATTAATATTCTGCTGTTAATAAGAAAGGTTAGTTTGGTCACTCCTATTAATAAACAAAGATGGTAACAGATATTGCTTTGAACTTAATGAAACTATTGTCCATTATAAATTAATTAGTATTCGGTAGGTTGTAAATTGTCATTATTTGAAGCTCTTGAATACTTATTTCAGACTTGTTTTATGGCCATTACGATTTAGCACCTCCAGAATGGCATTTGAGATCGCGTTGCAAACTTGCAAATCACACCTTATATGTATCATCACAGAGTAGACTACTCGTGACCACGGTGACTGTAACGTCATCGAAACAGTAGACTACTCGTGACCACGGTGACTGTAACGTCATCGAAACAGTAGACTACTCGTGACCACGATCACGTCATCGAAACGTCGAGGTAAATAAAATGATTTCAATACGTGATTGAAAGTTTTTAAGTCCCGATAATATTTATAAATATGTTTCTTTTTAGTTTTCAAGTATTATAATTGTCTTGCACTGAAAACCAGCGCTTCATCAGCCATTGTGCTGCTGAAGCACATGCTGAGGGGTTGCCATATTTTCCACTCGATTGTAAATGTTCCAATTCTTAATATTTATGTAAATTTCTGTGTTTTTGGAAAACAAAACTTTTTTCTATTTACTAGCTTGATGTCACACGATACCATTAGTGCTGGGTTCCTGTTCCTTGGCGAATGACAGGAATACCTCTTCAAGAGTTGTTTCAGTGACGGAGTAGTCTTCAAGTAGAGTGGGGAAGTTTGTCCGCAGACTCTCGAGACGAGAGAACAGCTCGCTGTAGCGCATGCTCTCGTTTATATGGTAGTGGAGCATTGTCTGGAAATTATATAATATACTAGCAGCACGTCCCGGCTTCGCAAGGGTGTACTAATGAAGCTACCGGGATAAAATATAGCCTATAACCTCCCGGACAGTCCATTCTACACACCCGTGGGGAAAGAACTTTTGAAATCGATTGAGTAGCTTCGGAGATTACCTCCGTCAAACAAACAAACAAATTTTACCTCTTTATAATATTAGTGTAGATAGTGTAGATTTTAAACTACCACATTCTCACTTTCAAAACTATCGTGAGTTGTACTAGACATTATTATAATCACACGGGAAATTACTCAAGTAAAAATATTGTCCATCATCTATAGTAACAAGATTTTTTGCATGTATAATATTAGTAAGATCGCCTGAAGTGGGATTGGGCAGGCCATGTGACTCAAATGCATCCAGGATGTTGGGCCAATCTCGTCACGCATTGGGTGCCAAGCGGGCAAAGACGACGCGGCAGATCCAAAAAAAGATGGCGCGACGACCTGGATGATTTCGACTCCACATGGCCGGAAACAGGAATGGACCGGGATGTATGGAAGGAGAAAGGGGAGACCTTTGCCCAGCAGTGGGACAATATAGGTTAAGTAAAAAAAATATTAGTAAGAAGTAGGATAGGATACCTTATGTTCATCCTTCAAGGTGCAGTTGAATTTAGTATGCAGAGTGTTCTTAAGACTGTCGACCTCAGATTTAGCGCTCGTACCGCCATCCACCTCTGAAATATAACATGGCGATGTAGTTTGACCTTTGTGGCGCAGTGGGCTAAGGCCCGCCTGAGACGCGGAGGTTGCGGGTTCGATCATTCGGCACAAATGTTTGTATGTTCTGCAGAGAAGTTATTTTGTGTCTGAGTGTTTTCCATCTATAACATTGTATGTATCTAAGTATTTTATCAGTCATCTGGTTAACATAACACAAGCATTAAGTTGCTTAGCTTGGGACTAGATGACGCTGTGTGAAATGTATAAGGATATCTATTTATTTATATTCAATATGAGTACAAAGTATAGTTTAATATTAGTAAGTATAGTAGACCAGTTTTTGCCGGACTTGAGGGTAGTTGCCGAGGATCGTGAAGTGTGGAAGGAGTGGGGGGATCACCTTTGCCCAGCAGTGGGATCATCACGTCTTGTAGTAATACTATAGTATACTAACCGTCAGTCGGTTTGTGGTTCAGTTTGAGTAGTACGGCGTGTCCCTGCGCATGCGCAGCTCTCAGCTCGGCCGGCGTGCCCAGCGCGCGCAGTCGCCCGTTACTCATGATGCCGATACGATCGCAGAGTGCCTCCATCTCGTCCATACTGTAAGCAATAAGAGTATAAGTCGCGACACGTAAAAATAATGAGGGGAACGGGAGGGGGTATGTTTGCGCACGGGTCACTCGCTCATGAACCAATTACGCGCTACATCAATGGGGTGAAGTGCGCCGCGTCAGCCCTTGAATCCCACCTAAGATTCCTTAAAATCGTTTCCTCTCAGCGGTTTTAAGCGGCGCGACTTATACTATTAGTGATAGGTTGCGTCGTGTAAAGGTGAAAGAGTGATGCATCGCGTCGCGCCCTCCCGCCGGCGGTGCTCGGCATCACACGCTACCTGTGCGAGGTGATGAGGATCGCTCGCTGGTGACTCAGTGCGCGACTCATGGCGGCCCACACACGACGTCGCGCCCCCACGTGCCGCCGGCGGTGCGCGGCATCACACGCTACCTGTGCGAGGTGATGAGGATCGCTCGCTGGTGACTCAGTGCGCGACTCATGGCGGCCCACACACGACGTCGCGCCCCCACGTGCCGCCGGCGGTGCGCGGCATCACACGCTACCTGTGCGAGGTGATGAGGATCGCTCGCTGGTGACTCAGTGCGCGACTCATGGCGGCCCACACACGACGTCGCGCCCCCACGTGCCGCCGGCGGTGCGCGGCATCACACGCTACCTGTGCGAGGTGATGAGGATCGCTCGCTGGTGACTCAGTGCGCGACTCATGGCGGCCCACACACGACGTCGCGCCCCCACGTGCCGCCGGCGGTGCGCGGCATCACACGCTACCTGTGCGAGGTGATGAGGATCGCTCGCTGGTGACTCAGTGCGCGACTCATGGCGGCCCACACACGACGTCGCGCCCCCACGTGCCGCCGGCGGTGCGCGGCATCACACGCTACCTGTGCGAGGTGATGAGGATCGCTCGCTGGTGACTCAGTGCGCGACTCATGGCGGCCCACACACGACGTCGCGCCCCCACGTGCCGCCGGCGGTGCGCGGCATCACACGCTACCTGTGCGAGGTGATGAGGATCGCTCGCTGGTGACTCAGTGCGCGACTCATGGCGGCCCACACACGACGTCGCGCCCCCACGTGCCGCCGGCGGTGCGCGGCATCACACGCTACCTGTGCGAGGTGATGAGGATCGCTCGCTGGTGACTCAGTGCGCGACTCATGGCGGCCCACACACGACGTCGCGCCCCCACGTGCCGCCGGCGGTGCGCGGCATCACACGCTACCTGTGCGAGGTGATGAGGATCGCTCGCTGGTGACTCAGTGCGCGACTCATGGCGGCCCACACACGACGTCGCGCCCCCACGTGCCGCCGGCGGTGCGCGGCATCACACGCTACCTGTGCGAGGTGATGAGGATCGCTCGCTGGTGACTCAGTGCGCGACTCATGGCGGCCCACACACGACGTCGCGCCCCCACGTGCCGCCGGCGGTGCGCGGCATCACACGCTACCTGTGCGAGGTGATGAGGATCGCTCGCTGGTGACTCAGTGCGCGACTCATGGCGGCCCACACACGACGTCGCGCCCCCACGTGCCGCCGGCGGTGCGCGGCATCACACGCTACCTGTGCGAGGTGATGAGGATCGCTCGCTGGTGACTCAGTGCGCGACTCATGGCGGCCCACACACGACGTCGCGCCCCCACGTGCCGCCGGCGGTGCGCGGCATCACACGCTACCTGTGCGAGGTGATGAGGATCGCTCGCTGGTGACTCAGTGCGCGACTCATGGCGGCCCACACACGACGTCGCGCCCCCACGTGCCGCCGGCGGTGCGCGGCATCACACGCTACCTGTGCGAGGTGATGAGGATCGCTCGCTGGTGACTCAGTGCGCGACTCATGGCGGCCCACACACGACGTCGCGCCCCCACGTGCCGCCGGCGGTGCGCGGCATCACACGCTACCTGTGCGAGGTGATGAGGATCGCTCGCTGGTGACTCAGTGCGCGACTCATGGCGGCCCACACACGACGTCGCGCCCCCACGTGCCGCCGGCGGTGCGCGGCATCACACGCTACCTGTGCGAGGTGATGAGGATCGCTCGCTGGTGACTCAGTGCGCGACTCATGGCGGCCCACACACGACGTCGCGCCCCCACGTGCCGCCGGCGGTGCGCGGCATCACACGCTACCTGTGCGAGGTGATGAGGATCGCTCGCTGGTGACTCAGTGCGCGACTCATGGCGGCCCACACACGACGTCGCGCCCCCACGTGCCGCCGGCGGTGCGCGGCATCACACGCTACCTGTGCGAGGTGATGAGGATCGCTCGCTGGTGACTCAGTGCGCGACTCATGGCGGCCCACACACGACGTCGCGCCCCCACGTGCCGCCGGCGGTGCGCGGCATCACACGCTACCTGTGCGAGGTGATGAGGATCGCTCGCTGGTGACTCAGTGCGCGACTCATGGCGGCCCACACACGACGTCGCGCCCCCACGTGCCGCCGGCGGTGCGCGGCATCACACGCTACCTGTGCGAGGTGATGAGGATCGCTCGCTGGTGACTCAGTGCGCGACTCATGGCGGCCCACACACGACGTCGCGCCCCCACGTGCCGCCGGCGGTGCGCGGCATCACACGCTACCTGTGCGAGGTGATGAGGATCGCTCGCTGGTGACTCAGTGCGCGACTCATGGCGGCCCACACACGACGTCGCGCCCCCACGTGCCGCCGGCGGTGCGCGGCATCACACGCTACCTGTGCGAGGTGATGAGGATCGCTCGCTGGTGACTCAGTGCGCGACTCATGGCGGCCCACACACGACGTCGCGCCCCCACGTGCCGCCGGCGGTGCGCGGCATCACACGCTACCTGTGCGAGGTGATGAGGATCGCTCGCTGGTGACTCAGTGCGCGACTCATGGCGGCCCACACACGACGTCGCGCCCCCACGTGCCGCCGGCGGTGCTCGGCATCACACGCTACCTGTGCGAGGTGATGAGGATCGCTCGCTGGTGACTCAGTGCGCGACTCATGGCGGCCCACACACGACGTCGCGCCCCCACGTGCCGCCGGCGGTGCTCGGCATCACACGCTACCTGTGCGAGGTGATGAGGATCGCTCGCTGGTGACTCAGTGCGCGACTCATGGCGGCCCACACACGACGTCGCGCCCCCACGTGCCGCCGGCGGTGCGCGGCATCACACGCTACCTGTGCGAGGTGATGAGGATCGCTCGCTGGTGACTCAGTGCGCGACTCATGGCGGCCCACACACGACGTCGCGCCCCCACGTGCCGCCGGCGGTGCTCGGCATCACACGCTACCTGTGCGAGGTGATGAGGATCGCTCGCTGGTGACTCAGTGCGCGACTCATGGCGGCCCACACACGACGTCGCGCCCCCACGTGCCGCCGGCGGTGCGCGGCATCACACGCTACCTGTGCGAGGTGATGAGGATCGCTCGCTGGTGACTCAGTGCGCGACTCATGGCGGCCCACACACGACGTCGCGCCCCCACGTGCCGCCGGCGGTGCGCGGCATCACACGCTACCTGTGCGAGGTGATGAGGATCGCTCGCTGGTGACTCAGTGCGCGACTCATGGCGGCCCACACACGACGTCGCGCCCCCACGTCCACCCCCGCTGTAGGCTCGTCCAGTAGTGTGAGTGGCGCGCCCGCGCACAGTGCGCCCGCGCAGCCAAGCCGCCGCGTGCAGCCGCCGCTGTAGCCAGACACGAGGCGGGCACTGTACTTCGATAGACCTGGCGAATATTGTGCTCATTATAGCATCATGTATTGTATCATCGATCGTTAAGTACTACGTCACACGACGTGATCAAGCACACGACGTCAGTCAATCAACAAACACTACGTCAGTCATCAAGCACACGACGTCAGTCTATCATCAAGTACTACGTCAGATTTAAGTAGGATAGGTAGATAGAAAAAAAATTCATGAAAAACAATGAAATATTATCACGAATGTATCCCAGGATATGTATTTTTAAATGTATTTTCTTTCAGATCTTTATTTAATTTCGATTCGATCCCACGACCTTCGGAATGAAAGTCGAGGTATTAATCAACTTGGCCAACACGGCTATAGATAGATAGATATAATTAGGTACTAACCAACGATATCAATCCATGACTTGACCTCAGTGGTGACCTCGTCCGCGTCGACGCCTCGCAACGTCAGTAGCAGCCGCAAGTTGTCGCTGCCAGTTTGGAAGTCGTCCAGACCGAAGAATTGTGGGCAGTAGCCGAGGGAGCGGAGATACTGGAATATCAATAAATAAATATTACACTAAAATAAGGCCTTAAAGTTTCAGCTCAATAGGTTGAAGATATCTGCTTCATAATTGAGTTGCAAGATTCCATCCGACCCGACATTCTTACATACATACACACATTGCATGCTAAATAAAAAGGTGAAGGTCATCGTGAGTAAACACAAGGTAAAGTAGTAATCAAAATTAAAACACTAGTTGCTTCCCGCGGTTTCATCCGCGTAAGTCCCGTTCCCGCGGATAAATCGGGATAAATAACGCTATTTCACTCTCCCATCAACTATCCTTAAAAATCAGGTCAGTTCGTCTCTCCGTTTTGCCGTGAAAGACGGACAAACAAACACACATACACTTTCCCATTAATAATATTAAGTATAGAAGATAATTCACCTGATCTTTGTCCTTGTTGATAAATTGTCCGTTCGCGTAGATTTCCCCTTTAGTGGTACATTCCTCCGCTGTCAGCATTTTGAATGTGGTGGACTTGCCGGCGCCATTCACTCCGAGAAGACCGAAACATTCACCTACGCAAAATAAATATGCAATTTACTTGTTCAGTCTTGGTTAAGTTATAAAAAAAAACCTGTGTCACTCGGGGACTGCCGCGGTAAAGCCAGCATGCCACCTAGAGTTGCTGAACTAAAGTGACAGCGTTAGGTTTTTTCGTTACGGAATTTCTGGATTCGGTCTCCACGCTCAAGGCCCGCGATAGAAGCTATGCAATAGCTTAAAAATGAATTATTTTATTTATTTATTTTAAAAGGCAGAAACAAAGGTAAAAACAATAAACTGACAAAAAAAATACGGTAGGTTATACACAAACGTAAAACTTTGTAGTATTACCCCCATATGCATATTCGATCAGTAAACCTGTATTAGCTAAAACGCATATTAAATCTGTTGCTATCTCTTGTCGTTGACATATGAGTGACAAGAAAAAAACGTTCTTTAAACCTGTATTAAATTGACAAGTTTTTATGAATAAGACCCTTAGTGTGTTACCTTTCTTGACGGAGAAACTAAGTCCTTGCACGGCGTAGCAGGACTTGCCGATGAAACTGTGGTAGCTCTTGTGCACATCATTCACCAACATCGATATTTTCGCATCCTCGATCTGTTTCGTGGCTGAAATTAAGTTTCCATCGGTTAGATTATGCATTGTATACTCAAGACTCGTCCTAGGCCCATTTTCGACGCCAATCACGTGCGTTTATTTTTCTAACTATTCGAATTACTCGGTGAACAGAGTATAGTTCCACTATACTTCATTTATTGAAACGAGCTATTAGGAAGAAAAATAAACACACGTGATTAGTCGTTGAAAATAATAGTCTGTCTCGTGATGGTTAGATTTGACAATTGACAATTGACTTGACAATTGATTTGACAATCTAGCCAATCACGAGAAAGACAATTAATGTCAACGACCAATCACGTGTTTTTATTTTCCTTCCTATAAGTTCGCTTCAAGAAATGAAGTATAGTTCGTAGTACTCACGTAATGCGATCTCCTTGTTGACATAAACCGCCTCGGCTCTGACGATCTCGTCTGTGGCGGGCGAAGTCGCGCGATTCTTCAGCTTAAAGTTGAATATCCTATCGCTTAGCGAGTTGAAGACACCCTTCTGTGTTAGCACCACTAACGTCTGTGGAGGTCATTTTATATTAGCGAAATAGTAACGATTCAGAATTAGAGGCATCGTCTAAAAATTTTGAGACAATAATAAATTTTCTTCATATTTTTTAATTTTCTGTTCTTGTAAAAACAATTTTTTTGGAAAAACAAAATAATTGTAAAAACATTTGAGTGTGACAGTGACAGAGTTATCTATAAAAATGATAAGCAAGTTTAGGCATTTACAGTGCTGTGGTTTTCGCAAATTGAACTTTTTCTTTTTTTTAAATCTTTTATTTAGAGGGCTTGGAGTCACATTGTGACTATGTCTAATTGAACTTACCATGTAGACAATAAATTGTACCGTCAGGAATATCATCTCAGCGCCGGGTGAATAGTCACTGATTGCGAAGTAGTTCAGAGTCTTCTCACCGGCTGTAAATATGATATACACTAGGAAATGGTACAAGATTTTAACTAGTCAAAGTAAACAATTATTTAGCAACGACACTAGGGCTTCGTGGCCGAGTGGTAAGGCAGTCCGGCTAGAGGACGATCGCTTGTATCTCGTCGGTTCGAATCCCGTCGAAACCCAAAACTTTTAGTAAGATTCTTCATTCGTAGAATTATTTTTATTTTATTTAAAAACTAGTTGCGCCCCGTGGTTTCACCTACGTAAGTCCCGTTCCCGCGGGAAAATCGGGATAAAAGTAGCCTATGTCACTCTCCATCCCTTAACTATCACCATCAAAAAAATCACGTCAATTCATCGCGCCGTTTTGCCGCGAAAGACGGACAAACAGACAGACAGATACACTTTCCCATTTATAATATTAAGTATGGATACTTACCACAGCATTTGGCGCTGTCAAACCCCGCATCAGCGACATATAGCGCGGGGCACCGCTCTCTATTCAAGTCGCAGTACGCGTTAAGTCGCGCGACATACACGCACTTGCCCGCGGCCACGGTCAGCGCGTGAGGTGGCATTGTGTACGACGCGAGGGATAAGAGGAAACTTAGGATGGGGTTCACTTCTTCGGAGAAGAAGCCTATTGCTGATTTTATTAGGGTTGTTACTAGACCTGGAACAAAAAGGTATTAATAGTATGAATGATAGATAGATAGATAAAGGTCTTTATTGACACACACACACACACACACACACACACATTACAAACAGGTTCAAAGAAGAGAAAAATAACAAGTTCCCTTATCACAAAATAAAAAAGGTAGCTAAACCTACACATGGGCAACATACAAAAAAAAAAACGATAAAAGAAACTTTACTAGGAAGTGTAGGTATCTCCGAGTAAAAAGGAACTGAGTGCCAATAGGTCTGTGCTGTGGTGGGTGAGTCAGAAGGGACAGTCTCAGCTTTTTGTTGAATGAATGAATGAAATGAATGAAAGTTCTTTAATGCACACACCTTAAAATGAAATAACAAACAGAATAATATAACAAAGTTGAGTTTAATAGTAATTATACGATTATAAATATCCCATTGTCTATAGCGGCCATTTTTACAAAATGGCGCACATATAACTTAGAGGTGAAAAAAGCGCGCGCGATTTAAATAAAAACAAATTAAAATGTTATTAACTCCCATCTCGGTGAGTTCTAATGTATGTATTTTGTATCTAAGCTACAAACTCTAACAGACATAAAATCCCCAAGGAAACAAGTTAAGAATGAAAGTAAATTAATTTAAGCGTCACTTTACTGATGTTCCCTTTAGGCACACCTCCGACAACACTAAACACGTTTCAGGACCTTCACGCTCGTTCCTATGGGCATAGACAAGTTCTAATTTTGTCTATGGTATGAGTAAGTGGCCAACTTTGATGACGGAGTTTTAGGCCGCCTTCACGCTACTACTATGCCATGCTATATGAAAAACTAGCTGCTCCCCGCGGTTTCACCCGCGTAAGTCCCGTTCCCGCGGGAATATCGGGATAAAAAGTAGCCTATGTTACTCGTGAATAATGTAGCTTTCGAATGGTGAAAGAATTTTTAAAATCGGTCCAGTAGTTTTTGAGCCGTTAGTGTAGATACATAACATTTCTTACCGAACAGCATCATAAATGCGACTAGTATGATCCCCGTGGTCCGCTCGACGAAGTAGAACGTCACGATGTACATGAACGAGAAGAAGGCCAGGCTGCCCAGCGTCAGGATCAACATCAGTGTCACTGTCAGCAAATTATAAAAAAAACACATTTTATGATTCACTTTGAAAAACCAACACACATTTTAAACTAGCTGCACGCAGCGGTTTCACCCGCGTAAGTCCCGTTCCCGGGGAATATCAGGATAAAAATTGGACTATGTGTTAATCCAGGATATCACCTATCTATGTAGTGTGTACTAAATTTCAACCAAATCGGTCCAGCCGTTTTTGCGTGAAAGAATAACAAACATACATAATATTAGTAGGATTATTTAATTGAATCTGTAACTTTCGAAGCACAATCATGGACCTTTAGACATAATTTATATGAAATTCCAGGAAATAAAATAATAAGGTAAATACACAATCATGGAACATGAATGTTATTATTTTCCCAATACTCACGTATCATATCCGGCTGGTTGAATGTGTTATCACGGTCCGTGGTAACAGCTGCGATAGCGGTCGCTACCACCAGCAGTAGGAAGCACACGCTGGCGTGGAAGACGAGCGTGGTCAGCCAGTGTAGCGAGGGCGGACACCCGGACATTATGTGGAGGTGACGCGAACCAGACACACGCTCGCGGCAAGGCAGGGACGCCAGGTTTATGTTCGTTGATAGAATTACTGCAAGGATTATGTCAGTGTTAAATGATGAGTGTCATTAACACACGCAGAGGAGTGGAAGACGAGCGTGGTCAGCCAGTGTAGTGAGGGCGGACACCCGGACATTATGTGGAGGTGACGCGAGCCAGAGACACGCTCGCGGCAAGGCAGGGACGCCAGGTTTATGTTCGTTGATAGAATTACTGCAAGGATTATGTCAGTGTTAAATGATGAGTGTCATCAGTAACACCACGGAAGAGTGGAAGACAAGCTATGACGTGTGTGAGGACAAGTAATGTTCGTTGATAGAATTACTGGAAAAATTTAAATCATAAACTGACAATCTCAATAAACTATCTATCGCTGTTGTTGCTTACTAGATATTTGACACATTTTGTATGGAAGTAATGTCAAATATCTACCCATAGTAAGCTAAGCAAAAGATAGATAGGTTATTAAGACCGGCTGTTATAGAGAGCTAAGGAAGGCTGAGGGGGAAAAATGACGACTTTTAGGAATCTTAGGTCTGATTGGGAGGAGTAACGCGACGCACTTCACACCATTGACTTAGCGCGTGCTATTGGTACGTCAGCGAGTGTACTCATTCAGTCGTTTGATAATAAAACCATGTGTTTTTGTCAGTTTAGTCGTAATGGCCATAGACCTGGATTTCGCAGTATCTTAGGCCCTCCATTATTGGAGTAAGTATTATTTTGTACTATAAAGTATCTAAAGGGTAAATACTCACTAAATACGATGAGCACAGCCCACATAACACAGAGATCCGTCTGCTTGGGCTTGATAAGTGGGTCGCTGCGTTGTATAGCGCCATCTATCGGATGATTGCGTAAAGTGATGGCGCGACCTTGTACCTCGGGAAGATACTGAGACGCTATTATATTGGTGAGGTAATTCAGAGCGACGGGAGCGGCGTGGCGGTACACTGTTGTGAAATATGCCTGGAAAGTTGGAGAAATAGATAGATTAACACTTTATTGCACACCACATTGACATTAAAACAAGTTACAGACGCACAAAACATTTAAAGTGAAGTACAATGGGCGGTCTTATCGCTGTGAGCGATTTCTTCCAGACAACCTTAGGATGAACTGGATTTACAAGAAGGCGGTGTTGAAATACTGGTAAGATGAGAGAAAATAGGGAAAAGCGTAGGGTTGCTCGCGAAATTCAAATTATTTATAGAAATGAATGTCTTTGCTTGAACTGGTATTTGTCGCGTCACGTTAAAAGAACCCTGAGGAGAAAAGCTGCGCAGTGGTAGATTGTTACGAATCTTAGGTCCGATTGGTGTTGTAGTAACGCAGTGCACTTCATACTATTGATTGTGTTCTTGCTATTGGTCTACATACCCCCACCACTTCCCCCAGCGTTCTTTTTACGTGACGCGTATTATACATTGTGTTAGGTAAATTTATAGTTGTATGGCTCCAATTCGCTATGTGGGTTAATAGCAAGCAAAACAAAATTTACAATAAGAATATAATATTTGAGTGAGTACTGAGATGACGAGCGATAGAGGGAAATGGAAGAAAGAAACGTGTTGTGACGTAGTGGGATACCTAAGGGCAGGGAGATGATGATGATGATTTGGCCAATATGCTGTTTGTTTGATTAATTGTATAAGAAATATTACCTTTGCATGTGTATTATCGAGTTCAATGCCGATCAAATACTTGTTGTACTCCAATGTACTCTGCTTGCCGACGCGAAGAATATCTGGAAATATTACAATAATTTGACGACATCTGTGGCGCAGTGGGTGAAGGTCCTGTGACGTAGAGGTTGCGGGTTCGATTCCCGCTGCGGGACAAATGTTTCAAAGATATTTGATCCAGTATGCATATACTACGTCTCGGACTCACATCTATACATCTATACTAATATTATAAAGAGGTAAAATTTGTTTGTTTGTGTGACGGAGGTAATCTCCGAAACTACTGGACCGATTTCAAAAATTCTTTCACGGGTGTGTAGGACAGACTGTCCGGGAGGTTATGGGCTATATTTTATCCCGGTAGCTCCATTAGTACACCCGTGCGAAGCCGGGACGAGCTACTAGTCCCAGATAAAGATTGTCGAGAAGAATCGAAACATAGCCGGTATCTAAACTATAATAGGAATGTCCAGGGATATTTTATTGCTTTATTTGAGTAAATAAATGGAGAGTAGGTATGACTTACCCTCTGTAATATTGCCGGCTTTGTTAAACACAACTTTTGGGTAGTTTTCGAAGCCCAATGTAGCTCCGTTAGCTGTCTCATCGTACAGCACCTGGGAAAATTAAAACAATTAACATGACCCAAATCTCTACTAACACTATACATTAGAAAAATAACTCTGTATGTCTGTTACGCTTCAAAATTTGGCTCACCTATATACAAACTGGTATAAGAGAGGTAACCAAAGAAGCCAAATTCTGTCCCACCCATATAACATAGACCGATAAAAGAAAATTATAGACAAAGGAGCCAAGTTTTTCCCATCTGTATAAAGACTAGTAGAACGCTTTTCAATAAAGAAATGAATCGAAACGCATAAATAAGCTGATTTCGAAAATTCTTTCACCAATGTGTAGAATAGACTGTCGGGAAGGTTATAGGCTTTATTTTATACCGTTAGTTTCATTAGTACACCCGTGCAAAGCCGGGACGTGCTGCTAGTAATATATATATACCTTCCGTTCCTGCATGGGCCTGTATAGATCCAGGTCGAGTGTGATCTCGGGCTGAGTGAATGTATCGACGCCGTCGTAGTTGTTGCAAATACCCGTGAACACGAATATCATAAGTATAGGCAGCACCGCTTGCTGGGGAAATAAATCTTATTGTTATGGTATTAAATTCGTTTATTGATTCAGATAACAAATAGATCGATAGATTAAAAATTGGTAATAGAATTAGTGTTACACAGAAATAAATACAAGTCCAAAAATACAAGTAGGTATAGGTGTTATATACAGTAAGGTATAGTAAAATTGAGATATGCTGTTTTTGTATTTATGTTTGTAATTGTCTTTTTCGATTGTTTCGGACGGCCTTCGAATCGAAAGTCGAGGCATTAACCCATTCGGCCATCACGAAAAACAATAATCTATATCAAAATATATACTTATAAAGAACATAGTGTTGTAAAGGTATATGTATAGGTACATAATATGTAATTATACGCGATTGACATTTATTTATTTATTGGAAATCCAACAGCTTTCATATAACAAAAATAACAATAATATAGTAACATACCAGTATAAGGAAGTACATAGACTTTGAAGCGACATATTTGATCTGACGTTTGAAAAGCACGCAGAATTGTCGCAAGTATAGCGCTAGTCCGGTCACTTTGTTGTACGTAGGGTCTGAAACAATGATTACATTAGTATACTTATATTTTAAAGAGGCAAAGTTTGTTTGTTTGTTTGACGGAGGTAATCTCTTTCCATACACAATTAGAAATAGAAAACACCCAAACTCAGAACAGATATCTGCAGAATATACACAAACATTTGTCCGGTTGCGGCATCGAACCCACAACCTCAGAGGGTCATCGCATCGCCCACTGCGCCACAGACTGCATCTTCAGAATCGAAATCCTTCTCATAATTTAATAGAATATTTTTCTTTTATAAATTACTTACCTGGTTTATCCATATCCACTTCATCGTCACTGAAGGTTGTGTCTGTATCGCTGCACAATCTAAAATAAAATATTTATTGTGTTTTAAATGAATCGATAATTCGATACAAACGAGCAGAGACTGCACGTTCGAAAAAAGTTAATAGAAAAATACCCAGTTTTAAAAATATGCAAAAAGTGTAACATCGTAGGGATTTGAACTCGCTCCCCCAAACTCACTTCAAGAAAACCTCCTCAAGCGTCGACACGCCCACTCCAATAGTCTCTATTGCCAATTCGCTCTTCCTTTCCTCCAAAGCGGTGAACAATCTCGGGAAGTGTTCGCTGCCAGACGCTGGTAGGTTGTAAGAGAGGGAGTTAATGGTTTTCTCCTTGAGGGTTGCGTCGTGGACGAATGACGTCACTACGTCCGTTATAGAAGAATCGCGCGGGACGCCGTTGGTAGTGAATGAGAGACGGTAGCCGGTTCCTGAGAAAAAAATATAAACCAAATATTAGGTTAACATTTTTTGCAGGTTCGACCTGACGAAAGTTTGCAAACCATTTAAACATTTGTCACGCAGCAGCTCGCAGGTTCGAACCCGTAACCTCCGTGTCTCAGGGCCTTTACCCACTGCGCCAGAGGGTGTCAAAGAGGTCATAGGGTCGTCAAAGGGGTCTCGGGTGTCTTTGAAGGGGCCACAGGGGTCGTCGAAGAAGTCATAGGGGTCGTCAAAGGGGTCACAGGGGTCGTCGATAAGGGGTCGTTACGTACCTATCGCCTTCTTAAGATGCATCGGCGCGGCGTGACAGCGCAGCCTGCCGAGGTGTAAGGCAGCCACTCTGTCCCCTAATGCGTCGGCTTCTTCCATGAAATGTGTCGTTAGGAGCACTGTGCGATCACCGCGGAGCGACTGTAATACATATTTTATATTAAAAACTACTTAAAGATGTTATAACGGTGATCGAAAAGTGGCCAATTTACATTGTGAAGCAAACTTATTTATAAAGTGCAGACGTAAAATGAGTTTTATTCAAAATAGCAAAACCTGTGACGTCACAATAAGAAGGGGGGAGTATTATAAATATGACTAGCTGGAACAATGGAGGGGGTCATGAAATTCGTCATGTCATATGCTTAGACAACACAATACTAATTTGACGATCAAAAAGTGTTGGTAACTGGAAACTGGTTTGCGTGGTGCCTATAGCGTGTATCCAGATACAAAGGTCAACAGCAAACATAGCACTCACCAGCAGCAAGTCCCAAAGCTCCCTCCTAGTCTGTACATCCAGCCCTGAAGTCGGTTCATCCAGCACCAACACACTGGCACCTCCAGCTAAAGCACACGCCAGCTGTAGTCTCCGCTTCATGCCGCCGGATAGCTCGGCACTCTTACTGTGTGCTTTCGAGGATATGCCGAGACGGTTCAGTAGTGCCATTGAGGTATCGTAAGCGGAATTGTACGAGCCGCCTTTTAGCTGGAAAAAATGAGTATTCACACAGATTACATAAGTACAGATGCCTCATTTCGAACATTGATTTCACTCCTGTTTTTCTTTGGGATATTTTTTGGTGTTTGACTTTTGCGGCGCCCCTAGCGGCGTTTAGGTCTTGCCTGCAATCAAAATAAGTAACTCTATCTAGTGCTAAGTAGAAAGCAGTCGGATGCCTAAACGCCGCTAGGTGGCGCCGCAAAAATCAAACACAAAAATAGCATGACGAAAAAACGAGAGATGAAATCGATTAGTTTTTGCCGGACTGGAGGGTAGTTGTAGAGGATCGTGAGGTGTGGAAGGAGTGGGAGGCCTTTGTCCAGCAGTGGGATCATCACGTCTAGTAATAATAATAATAAAAAGACGGGTGGCACTCGGGGATTGCCGCGGTAAAGTTATTGCATGCTACCTATAGGCGAGTTGCTGAACTAAAGTGACAAACGTTAGGTTTTTTCGTTACGGAATTTCTGGATTCGGTCTCCACGCTCAAGGCCCGCGATAGTAGCTATGCAATAGCTTAATACTCACCAAAGTGAAGAATATAGCATGTTCAATGACAGTTAAGTCCGGGAAGAACAGATTGTGTTGCGGACACAAGCCGAGCTGGCTTCGCACCGCGTCGCGTTGGGACGCAGAGTCTATTCCATTCACGTATATTTTACCTTCGCTGGCGCTCATCATGCCTACGAACAAAATAAATAAATGAATATGAATATGAATTGTCTTTTTTAAACTTTTGTGATCAGGGGGATTGTTTAACTTGTATCAAGTTGTTGCGAATCAAAAATAAATAAATATCCTGGGACATTCCACACAGCGTCATCTAGTCCCAAGCTAAGCAACTTAATGCTTGTGTTATGGTAACCAGATGACTGATATAATACTTAGATACATTTTTTTTGTAAATACATATATATTTACGGCCCGCGACCACGGCTGGTGCAACCCAGTTGAAACGTCGGGATAAAATTAAATTAAGGTAATTGCGATAAATATCCGTAAATATATGTTTTATCAAAAACAAAATGAAATTACCGTCGAAATAGAATTTTATTTCAGACTAAAAATGTCTCATGCTAAACAATAATCTCACCTGTGATTATAGACATAAGAGTTGTTTTCCCTGCTCCATTGTGCCCGAGCAACACTGTGATTTCACCTTTGTATACTTCTAAAGACACATTACTTAGTGCTCTCTGTTTCGGGAACAACTGAAACAAAAATGCTAAATGAAATACATTGGAAGTCTATCTATACTAAAAATATAAAGAGGTAAGTGTCGAATGGCCTGTTGGGATGGTTATAGGCTATATTTTATCCCGGTAGTTTCATTAGTACACCCGTGCAAAGCCGGGATGTGCTAGTATAGTACCTTAGAGACGTTGTCAATCTTGATCCCCACATCAAGATGTTTGGGTGTCTCCTCAAAATACTTCATGTCTCTTGCTATTGGTTCCTCTTCATCCATCTCAGAATCCTTCGACGGTTGGATCTCGTTCTGCGTCCAGTATTGCTTCTGGAATATCGTTTTCTATTAGAAAAGGGTCCAGTTAATATGACTCAGTCAAGAAATTATATAGACAAAAAGGTTTAGGGTGCATTTTTTTTAATAACAAATGCTTGATAAATTCTACCTCCCTTATGTATATTGGACCAGAAAACCTATATTAGCTAATACGGATATTAAATCTGTTGCAATCACTTCTCTTTTCATTGTCATAGGAGTGACAAGAAAAAAAAATTAACCTATATTATATTGGCAAATATTTATGAATAAGACCCTATCCCTATATCGACTCTGCAGGTTTTAATCTGAAAGAATTATCTCAGCACTATCTCACAACCTAGAGCTAATTTTCTTGATGTTAATATGGGATACTACAACACTACCATGTTCAGTGCCCACGAGACAGATGCCTTTCAATCGGTAGGTCACTTGATTAAAAATACTGACCTGAAAGAGGAAGTTCCAAGGCAAAGCCTGTCCATACTCTCCTGGGTGAACATGCGACAGGTACCAGGCGAGTAGGAAGAAGAAGGCGGCTTGTATCACCAGCCAACATAGACCCAGCGCGACGGGGCCAGACGTAGCCGTGTGGGCGCTTGTTATATTGGCGACGGCTAGGCCGTAATCTAGAACATTTTATCGGTCTTATTTTAGCTACACAAAAAACCTGGTTTATCAAAACCATGGTCTAACTAAATTGTTTCATATTATACATACATATATATAATCACGCCTCTTTCCCATGGGGGTAGGCAGAGATCAATTATTAAATAAATTGCGGTTTAAGAAAAATGTTGATCACTGGTGTGATGGTGATGGGTTTTTTATGTATCAAATAAACTTACATTCTACCACGGGTACCTCATCTCGAACATTGAATTCACTCCGTTTTTCTTCGGGCTATTTTTTGGTGATTGATTTTTGCGGCGCCACCTAGCGGCGTTTAGGTATCCGACTGCATGCTACTTAGCACTAGATGGAGTTACATACTTCTTTTTGATCGCAGGCAAGACTTAAACGCCGCAAAAATCAAACACAAAAATAGCAGAAGAAAAAAGAACAATGTTCGAAATGAGGTATCTGACTTATGTAGGTAATAGTGATTCTACTATATTTGATAGTGAAATACTTACTGTATTGTTCAAACGTAGAGATTTCGCTCCACAGCCAGTATACAGGCACGTGTGGTAAGATCCCGGTTAGTAGAACAAGGCCGTGAGAAGGTGGGTAGTTGCCGAGAAGTATAACCGGGATGTACAGCGTCATGTACGCTAGTATTGATATTGATACTGTGTATTGAGCTGGAAAAAACAATTTATTTAGTACTAGCTATACCCTGCGGTGTATAGCTCCCGTTCCCTTGGGAATGCCGGGTCAAAAGTAGCCTACGCCCGCTCCACGACCAGTATACAGGCACGTGTGGCAAGATCCCGGTTAGTAGAACAAGGCCGTGAGACGGTGGCTAGTTGCCGAGAAGTATAACCGGGATGTACAGCGTCATGTACGCTAGTATTAATATTGATACTGTGTATTGAGCTGGAAAAAACAATAAATAAATAAATATCCTTGGACATTCCATACAGCGTCATCTAGTCCCAAGCTAAGCAACTTAATGCTTGTGTTATGGTAACCAGATATACAATATTATTTAGTACTAGCTGTGCCCCGCGGTGTATAGCTCCCGTTCCCTTGGGAATGCCGGGTCAAAAGTAGCCTATGCCTGCTCCACAGCCAGTATACAGGCACGTGTGGCAAGATCCCAGTTAGTAGAACAAGGCCGTGAGACGACGGATAGTTGCCGAGCAGTATAACCGGGATGTATAGCGTCATGTACGCTAAGTATTGATATTGATACTGTGTATTGAGCTGGAAATAACAATAAATAAA
The DNA here is from genome assembly GCA_947086425.1 of Xanthorhoe spadicearia. Classification (NCBI taxonomy): domain Eukaryota; kingdom Metazoa; phylum Arthropoda; class Insecta; order Lepidoptera; family Geometridae; genus Xanthorhoe; species Xanthorhoe spadicearia. The sequence continues at coordinate 1,210,609 of OX352212.1, forward strand.
TAAATATCCTTGGACATTCCACACAGCGTCATCTAGTCCCAAGCTAAGCAACTTAATGCTTGTGTTATGGTAACCAGATATACAATATTATTTAGTACTAGCTGTGCCCCGCGGTGTATAGCTCCCGTTCTCTTAGGAATGTCGGGTCAAAAGTAGCCTACGCCTGCTCCACAGCCAGTATACAGGCACGTGTGGTAAGATCCCCGTTAGTAGAACAAGGCCGTGGGACGGCGGATAGTTGCCGAGAAGTATAACCGGGATGTACAGCGTCATGTACGCTAGTATTGATATTGATACTGTGTATTGTGCTGAAAAAAACAATACTATTTAGTACTAACTGTGCCCCGCAGTGTATAGCTCCCGTTCCCTTGGGAATGTCGGGTCAAAAGTAGCCTACGCCTGCTCCATAACCAGTTGACGAATGATAGAGATGAATGGAAGAAAAAGACATGTTGCCGACCACACCTAGCGGGGGATAAGGGCAAGAGAATGATGATAATGATGATGACCCGTTCGCTTCCCCCTACAAATAATACTTACTATTTTTAGCAAGGTAACTGCAAGCAGTCGCCATAGCGACCACAGACACGAAGTGAAGTGCGAGCGTGATGAATATGATGCCGCCATTGGAGTGCTCTATGAGAGGATTGTCTGTGGTTTTGACGAGCACTGTTCCGAAGACAGAGTACATCAGACCGGTCGGTACTACGTTCAGGAAGTGTGATAGGCCGAGTGTGTTTGTTGATACTCCCACCATTTTTATCAGCTCCTGAAATAAAAAATGAAATAATAAATAAATAAATATCTTTATGAAATTGTATAGCTTCTTTGAAAATGTCTGGTAGTCAGAGGTATGTTCAAATGCAGACCATGTTATGAACAAAAAAGACGTGTGGCACTCGGGGACTGTCGCGGTAAAGCTATTGCATGCCACCTAGAGGCGAGTTACTGAACTAAAGTGACAAGCGTTATGTTTTTTCGTTACGGAATTTCTGGATTCGGTCTCCCCACTCAAGGCCCGCGATAGAAGCTATTCAATAGCTTAACAAGCATCTTATTTTAAATCCCACCGGCTACGCCAAAATCTGGCGCAGCCGGAAGGATATATTTACCTGTATTTGTTATGAAAAAAAAACCCTTTATATTAGTACCTGTATGCCCGTGGTTCTCTCCTCCAACAACCTCGACATTAGGAACACGAACACAATGAAGAGTGACAACCAACAGAGCGCGGGCAGTAGGCCGCATATCAACGTCACAGCCGCGGAGCTATCGCTGCCGTAGTACGGAAACTCTTGGAGGGATAACTTCTGCGAATACAATTAATAACACATATTGATTTGATTTGAATTCATGATAATGAAGATGCTAAGCATGACGTATTATTAAACAATTCAGTTAAGGTTCCAACTGTTTTATCTTTCCGTCAGCGCAACCAACATCTTTGGAATTGAATGATTGATTTATAGATTATCTATTACTTATCTGAGTTTATGTGATTATATTAAAGCTAGCTGTTCGTCCTGGCTTTGCACAGGTGTACTAATTAAGTACCGGGATGTTCGGGATAAAATATAGCCTATAACCATCCCGACAGTAAATTCTGCACATCGGCGAAAAAAAAATTGAAATCGGCTGAGAAGTTTCGGGTATTACCTCCGTCAAACAAACAAACAAATCAACATTACCTCTTTATAATATTAATATAGATTACCTGAGTTTATGTGGTTATATTATAAAAGCATTAGCCCAATTTCAGTTCAAGTCATCTGTGTTTAAAACCAGATTCATCTGACTATATTATATACTCGTACAATGTATTGTATGACTCATTGTAATAGATGAACAAGTGGTTATTGTTTAGCGATAAGCAAACCGCAGACAATGAAAATATTATCTTAACTTTGTTGCAAAATCCTTCCTACTTCCTACTATCCTATCCTATCCTACTCCTACTAATATTATAAATGAAAAAGTTTGTGAGAATGTATGTATGTTTGTTATTCTATCACGCAAAAACGGCTGGACCGATTTGGTTGAAATTTGGTACGTAGATAGGTGATGCCCTGGATTATCACATAGGCTATTTTTATCTCGATATTCCTGCGGGAACGGGACTTACGCGCGTGAAACCGCGGGGCGAAGCAATTTACCGTGTGATTATAATAATGTCTTTAAAACTATGATTAAACTATTTTACCTGTGGTACAATATCGCCGGTCCGTACATAGATATAGCTCGTATCTATAGCCCACTGCAGTAACATGAACTCTTCGTAATCTTTGCCTGTAACAAAACAAAATGGCGCTCAGCGGAGCTTTAAGGGGCCCGACATTGCGAAACTAGCGTGACTGGCTTATTTATCTGTTTTTAAGCTATTGCATAGCTTCTATCGCGGGCCTTGAGCGTGGAGACCGAATCCAGAAATTCCGTAACCTAACGCTTGTCACTTTAGTTCAGCAACTGGCCTCTAGGTGGCATGCAATAGCTTTACCGCGGCAGTCCCCGAGTGCCACACGTCTTTTTTCTTGACGACATTCAAAACATGACGCGGTAAGAGATTGCACGTTATCTAGGCTTAATTTCTGAAAACCATAGAATTTCAAAATAACAACACCGTGACGTGCCGCGTTAAGACATGGTTATTTGGAGAATAAGGCGGCTGATATAATCCTTAGATGCTTAACACCACAGACTACGTAAGTACAGATACCTCATCTCGAACATTGAAATCACTCCAATTTTCTTCGGGCTATTTTTGTTTGATTTTTGCGGCGCCCCTAGCGGCGTTTAAGTCTTGCCTGCAATCAAGAATAAGTAACTCCATACTCCATCTAGTGCTAAGTAGCTTGCAGTCGGATGCCTAAACGCCGCTAGGTGACGCCGCAAAAATCAAACACTAAAATAGCCCGAAACAAAACGGAGTGAATTCAATGTTCGATATGAGGTACTAGTGTCAACACAAACAAATGCTCTATAATTACGTTCGTCAGAGCAACGGCGCCACTTCATTACAGCTATAAAATATAGGATGATCTGTAGCGGGTTCAATCCATAAAGGATTTTGGGGTTAGTCTTGATGTTATGTTGAGGTTGACAGTCCATGTTGTAAATGTCTGCAAAATGGCGTATAGGATACTTGGATTCGTTTTACGCTTCAAACGGCTTCACAAATATAAAAGCTCTAACTGCAATAAAAAGCCGTATTGGCTACTGGACTAGTGCATTGGTACTGTTCCGAAGGTCGTGGGATCGAATCCAGCCGTGCATCAATGGACTTTACGCGTCGATAAATTTATAAGCGCTTTAAAACGAGCTTAAAACGGTAAAGTAAAACATCGTCAGGCAACCAGTTAGCTTTCTAGCAGCGTCGGTGGGCTTGCAACCTGTAACGTATGGAAAGTTAACTTCTGCAAAAAGTAATCATGTACCAAAGGATTTGGACATACCTCTGACTACCCCCATAGAAACCTTCAAGGATCAAAAGAATTACATAAAGATCTGAAATGTCTTCCGCTCCCTGCGATACAGTCGTGATCATATTTCATTTAGTTTTCATTTTCATTTCATTTTTTCCCGCGACAGACTGCTAGTAATGTATAACCATAGACAAATTATTCGTCTACCATAGACAAATTATTCGTCTACCATAGACGAATAATTTGTCTATGGTAGACATTTCTTTCAGATCTTTATGTTAACTTTATGTGCAACTTACCAAATCCAAGATGGTTCCTCGGTACATCATCGCTTGACAGGTATGAGTATGTGTTGAATCTATACTTCATTCGTATGGTGTAGACTAGCTTGTGCGTTTTTCTCTCAGACCAATCTTGACCCTCCATATCCTGTGAAAAATATTAATGAATGAATGAATTTAGCATGAATACATACATACATAAAATCACGCAATTCTCCAAACGCTGAAGGAAAACATTGTAAGGATGTCCGCGGCTAGTGCACGAGACGTATTCATTGTCTTTCCTGTCTTCTTCTTCTTCATTCGTGTGAGCAAGTGGCCAACTCTGGTGGCGGAGTTTTTAGGCCGCCTAAAGGTCTTTCCTGTGGATTCCGGCTAGGCTGAGAGAATGGTTGAGGTGCTGGGCAAGCCTATTCCATATCAACAATGTCCCATGCACTACAGTGTACCGTTAAGTGTTGGCAAAGATTGCCTCCTATTGCTATATAAATCATCTAGTAAAGATGTAAATGTAACGGGCTACGTTTTTTTATATTATTATTTTTATTTTATTTTAATTATTTTTTTTATATTAAGACATGTCAAAGTGGTCTATAAGATTTCATTGAATAAAATATTTTGACTTTTGACTTTTGACTTTATAATACACTGTTAGGAGTTTTATGCTTCTGTACAACTTACCTCAAATATAATAATAGCCTCATTGGTATAGAAGTTTTCGACGAAACTTGCAATTTCCGACACGTTCGAGTATGGATAATAGCCTTTGTAATTATTTTGGTTCTTTTTATCTGTAAAACAATAACAATATTGTAATTCTAAAAAAGTAGCTTTAACTTTTAATCTTACACGAAAAAACAATTTTACCTAACTTGTTTTTGCGTCAGATAATAACAAACACCCTGTCATTCTCGCAAATCACTTGTCAGTTTACTGAAATTTAATCAAAATCCGTTCAGTAAACAGTTCAGTAGTCAAAAACATAATATAACTAATAAATATAAAAATCTAAATCATTTATTAACGCATCATGCATAGTTCGATGTGTATACATTCATACATAAAATCACGCTGATTTCCATCCTTGATTTTGCTTAGATACTGTCAGTTAGTTGGTGTTTGTCGATTTATGTAAATACGGAAGATAATTATGTCAGACCCTGGGTTATTGGGGGTTATTGAGACAAGCCTTTAATAAAGTTTATGTCACTTGTCTTTTTTAAACTTACGTGATCAGAACACATTTTATAAATTATATGACCGGGTATTTATCACGTTACCATTTTATTATTTATCCCGACGTTTCGAGACGGAAAAGGTAACGTGATAAATACCCGGTCATATAATTTATAAAATTTTTGTCACTTATTACCGTAAAGGGCTACTTGGAACAGTTTTTGGACAATAACTGATTTTGCACAAAAACTAATGCATTATAACATGGTACATATGGTATAGTCGACAAAGAAATTGGTTTACCACTTTTGATGACATCTCCCAGTAACATAATTATTCGCTAAGGATTACTGAATGACAGATTCTGAGTAGCAGGTCAATATGTCAAGCGAAAATTGCCCTTGATGTTTTGTACGTGCCACAGTGGTACGTGCAAATGATATTCTGCCTTAAGTGGTAAACCTATTTCTTTGTCGACTATACATATACATATGGTACCTGGTAAAACAGTCAGTCGCTGCAAGCCAAGCTTGGTCCCGATATTATCCATCAGCTCCCCCGCCAGCTTAGTGTCGGGCGTGTACAGCAGGAAACGAAGAGTTGGTACCCCGTGAGCTTCATCAAGGAATTTCTCCTCCTGATGGATTTAAAATAGATTTATTTAAAACAAGCTGCGCCCCGCGGTTTCACCCGCGTAAGTCCCGTTCCCGCGGGAATATCGGGATAAAAAATAGCCTAAGTATTAATCCAGGGTATGACCTATCTACATACCAAATTTCAACCAAATCGGTTCAGCCGTTTTTACGTGAAAGAATAACAAACATTCTCACAAACTTTCACGTTTATAATATTATAGGAATATATAGGAAGTAGGATAGGATAGGAAGGAAGTAGGATAGTAGGAAGGACTATTTGAAATATACTCGTACTCAGCGGCACAATTAACCGCCCGCCTGTTTTAGGAAGCAAGTTTTGAATTTATCGCAAATGTAAGTTAGGAACATAAATTAGTCAAGTGTGAAATATATTTCGTTACAAAAATATTTGAAACTACCCACATAACTCTGTTTATCAATCGTGTTTTTTAAAATTTGTATTAAAATTACAAACGCGCTTTAAAAAAAGTTGTATACCAAGACTTCAAAGACGTTCCAATAGTTTTAATAAAATGTGCTGCCCACCTCGGCAGACAAAATGCTTTACATTAGTTAGCAGCATTCATCAATTAGAAATGTCAAATTCATGTCCATCCCTCCACTTGTCCTTGGCAAAATACCAAGTGCCCAAATATGTCATAAAGTTGGCATAACTGTATAATAGCCTAGTTTACGACTTGACGATCAATGTAGCAGAATTTCTATACTTCATTTATTGAAACGAGCTAGTAGGAAGAAAAATAAACACACGTCATTGGTCGGCGAAAATAATTGTCTTTCTCGTGATTGGCTAGATTTTCAAATCAATTGTCAGTTGTCAAATCTAGCCAATCCGAGAATAGACAATTATTTTCAACGAACAATCACGTGCGTTCATATTTCCTCCTATTCAAGAAATGAAGTATAGGTCAAAATCTATAACGAATACGCACGTGCTTAAATCGTAAACAAGTATTACTAATTTCTAAACAATCGGGGGGAGAGTTCGAATAATTGACATATAAATAACTGATGGTGGCGTTGTTTTGCACGATATTTATCGCGCGTTTCCCATTGCATTCAGTAAGCCGAGATGCAGCGCAGGGGTGTCGTACTGTTAGGATGGCTGGCCCGTAGTCTTTTAAAAGAAACACTTTGACTCTACAAACTGAACTTTTATTTTCGGAATTACAGGAAACGGATATCTAATTTAAAATTACGGCTCTAGTTTTGGTTCTAGCTCTGATTCTGGCTCTGGCTCTCCGAAACCGCACGGTCGGGCCTTTTATATAACTCAAATTGGTGGGGTAAAAGTTAGGTGTAAGCAAAAATTAAAATATGACATAGTAGGTTTATAACAGTACGTAGCATTGGCATTTTTAAAGCAGTTTGTTTGATGTAGGTTACTGTAACCGCTGTAAAATGTAAATTCACCGTCAATTCACGGGTGAATTGTCATGAAACAAACCATACCGTTCGACAAAAGATAGGATTAGAAGTAAAACATTAAACGTAAAGTCGTCCCTGAAAAAAAGAGTTGTAAAGACAAACATACGGACAACCGAGTGAATTTATAAGCTTTTCATTTTTCTTTTATTGAGGTACAAAACTCCAAAAATTATTTAGTTTTCTGATACTTATACCTACCTATAAATTTTTAGTTTCGATTGGCCATTAGCGTAAGGTTTTTTGGCCACTATTTTTCTGGGACACGATGGTAAATATCCCTACGAAGTATTAAACTATGTTTGTGCGTAAATTGGCACAGGTCCAGTAACGTAATGGATCGATCGTCTAGGTCAAACGAGTGGCGCCGCGTAGCTTCCGTCTTTGATAACTCTTATGGTGTATCAATGTAGCTTTAAATAGTTTGATTGTATGTATTTTTAAGGCAAAACGATAGATATGGTTTGCATTTAGCAGGTCTTTAGCTTCTTTATAATTTCTAACAAAAATATAATAATTAGCATTGTTCGTTCATTCGTTCGTAAGCAAGTGGTCCACTATGGTTTTAGGGCGCCTTAAGGCCTCCGTCATGGCTTAACGACTTTAAAAGCCGGAGCCAAAGATCTAACCTGCCCTTCGAAGTACGGAAGCGCTCAGATAATAATGCAACGTGCGGTCACCCATCCGAGTGACCGCTCAGACTGTTGCCGATCGATCAAACGTCCTAATAAATGTGTCTTCTTTCTTTCTTTCTTAGCAAGCTTCGCCACGAGCCCTTCGGTTAGTATGATTCCATTAGAAAATTGATAGAATGAAAGATAAATAATTTATTTCAGACAAGGATCACTCCGACCACTTTTTATGTGCTAGGTGATTGATGATGACCGAATCGATTATTCGATATGTTTATCGCGGTGGGTCGTAATGTCGCACCTACACAGGCACAGCAAAGTAGGTTTACCTATCACACCCTGGATAGTAAAACAACCGATCGATACTTTTTATTATAATGCTTATGTATCTATACATTAATGGTATCAATAGCATAGGTACTTACTATTGAAAGAAAGAAAAAATGTGTTTATTTCTGTAGGACTTCAAGGATCAGTTTGTGTGATCACACAACAATGTATGTCTTTCTTATAAGCTAGGTGAATTAAATGCCATTGCAGTTGCAGATCAATGGTATTTAATAATAATGGTAAGTAAATACTATGCTAATTTTAAAGAGGATCCATCACGACCTCTGTGGCGCAGTGGCTGTCAGGCAGAAGCTTGCGGGTTCGATCCCCGCCGCGCGACTATTTTGTATGTTCTGCCGATAATTGTTTCGTGTCTAGGTATTTTTTTTATCTACTTTACTATAGAGGTGTGTATTTATAAAAAAAATGTATGATACAATAGTATATCAAACCATAACCCAAGCATTAAGTCGCTTAGCCCCATTATCGTTAGTCTCAAAGATAACGTTAATGGACCAAATGTAGCCACGGGGAATGTCCCACCCAGGTGATACCTAGGTGCTGTTTTTTACAATACAATATCAACGCAAGCTGTGGCATGGAATGTGTTATGCATAACACTATTGTGTATGTACAAAATTGTTGATGTACTGAACACGTATATTGAAAAATTCTTTGAAAACATACCAATGAAACTACATTATTCCGGAGCTAAACCGCTAAGCCACCTATGTTACGTTATGTTACTGTGGTGTTTTCTTATTAAATAGATCTACTAATTGAAATAACTCACTAGTATTTCAAGGAGCATCTATGCTAGTCTATAATAATATTATGAAGAGGTACTGTTGGTTTGTTTGTTTGACGGAGGTAATCTCCGAAACTACTCAGCCGATTTCAAAAATTCTTTCACCGAGATGTGTAGAATGGACTGTCGGAATGCTTTATAGGATATATTTTATCCCTGTAGTTTCATTAGTACACACCGGTGCAAAGCCGGAACTGCTAGTAATTCTTCTTCTCTTCTCTTCTTCTTCAGCATATATTTGCCCACTGCAGGGCGTATGCCTCTCCAATCTTTCTCCACTCGGTTCTATCACCGGTTTTAAACCGGCTAGTAATTAATAAAAGAATATCCTTGAAACCTATCAGCTGCGGCAAACGACCATGACTTTATGCTCACAACTACATTTTATTGAAGAGAGCTCATTGTTTAGAATAATAATCTACGTTATCTACACCACCACTATGTATAGTCGACAAAGAAATTTGTTTACCACTTTTGATGACATCTCCCAGTAACATAATTATTCGCTAAGGATTACTGAATGACAGATTCTGACGTAGCAGGTCAATCTGTCAAGCGAAAATAGCCCTTGATGTTTTGTACGTGCAAATGATATTCAGCCTTAGAGTGGTAAACCTATTTCTTTGTCGACTATACCTACCTAACTGTTTATTTAAACTAAATAAGTATCCTCGATCGAACATTCCACACAGCGTCATCTAGTTTCAAGCTAAGCAATTTAGTCAGCCTTCTGTTATGGTAGCAGATGAGTGATTTATATTTAAATACTATTTAAATGTAAATTGGAAAGGCTTAATTTAAAACGAATAAGGAAAGTTTGTAAGGAAAACTATAGTTTTTAACCTTATTTGTTGTTGAGACCCATTGTATAATTTTATCAATTGCATTTAAAGTCAGCAAGTTAATTTGATGGCCAACTGTGGTAACAGAGTGTTTAGGATAGTTTCCAATACTAAACGCTTCGGTGACTTTTACATTGAAAATCAGAGAATCCAAGGTCATAGTCAGCTTACAGAATGGCGAAACTAATTGCCTGTGTTCTGAATTATTTGGAAATCAGCCTGCCTGATTAAATACTTGTTATTATTTCACTTATTAAACTTCTACAGAGATTCAGACTTATATTTAGTACTAGCTGCGGGTAACACTGAGGGCAGTGTTGAAAAGTAATACCGGGATCAAAAGTAGCCTGTGTTAATCTAGGATATAAGCTACTCTGGTACCAAATTTCATTCGACCCATCCAGCTATTTGAGCGTGAAGAAGTAACAAACATTCACACTTACACACTTTTGCTTTTATAAATGTTATTAGTGTGATTCTAATAAGATTATCTAGTAACTATTTAACAGTTTTCATACATACACAATAAAAAAATATTCTATTCTATTCTTATTTTTAAACCCTTACCGTCATTTTCACCATGTTATCCTCATCAGAGTCAGTAAGACCCGTTGGTAACCGAGGCTTCAGAGAATTTCGGAAGAAAAATAGCAGCAGTATGAAGAGAATTGGTGAAACGAGTTCCAATGCCGTGTGGATGAACCTCCTTTTCCGCACCATGAGGTGTTTCCACATCAGGACAAGGAGGGACCGGCCCCGCATTTTGAAAGCTAACACCAACACTCGTACGAAAGACAATAGATCACACGAAACAACACTGAACACAAGAGTTTATAAACATTGTTCTACAGTAAAACCAGCGTTAGAAAATTATCAGTAGTAGAGGTATTGTAAGAAATTGTTTCGCCTTTTTTCAGCTACTTTCTCGTCTCTTCAACTTCAATGGCCACCTGGCTAGCAGTAGCTGGACAGACTGGAAGTCTGGCTGGAATCCCTTTAGTCGTGTGTAGTTCGCGAATGAATCCTTCAATTGGACTACTTCAGTTGCGTCTAGTTCTTCCTTCACTAGTTCACTTCCAATACAAACACTTCAGTAGTCCATTCGCTTCACCGAGAAGCGCGAACGAAACGAAGTACGCACAATTCTGTGTTACGAATACAAACGAACTAAATCGAACGTTGCCGACCGAGACGTAATGTCTGCCTCTGCCGGCCGGCCGAACGAAACGAGCGATAGAGAGGTTTATATCTATTTCGCTCGCACTTTCGTAGGTACTAAGAAGCATTTCAGAACTTGATTGAGCTTTATGACAAGGGAATAAAATACATTTTGGTAGGTATATTCATTAATGCCATTTTGATACACAATTGGTTGGCGCCAAAATAATAATATTTCGAAACAAAGCTGTGTGACTTGACTGTGTTAATTTCCGTTTACTACTCGATTATTGTTTAATTTCCGTTCATGACATTTAAAACGAAATATGTACATAAATAGGTAAGTAAGCGTACCTAATTAAATTAAATTAAATATTTAGACAATATAAAAATAATCTGGATTGTCAGTCCTAAGCCTGAATAAAAGTATGAAGGGAAATCTGTTAATCACAGTAACATAAAGAAATACTTACCTACTAAGGTATAACCCTAGACAAAATTATTGTTCGCAGTTCACAGCATTCAAAAATACCGCGTTGATCGATAATCCAACTAACAAAAATGATCATTTGAACTAAGAGTACGCCAATTGAATAATTCATTTCCGAACGACACCCGACTAGCTGAGTTATTGACGACTTCTTATCCATTGAACTAATTGAACTACTGAACTAAAAGAGTGATATAGTTCTCTATGATCAAAAGATATATTTATATCTTTTCAATTCAGTGACACATTCTGCGCATCCCTAAATCCCTTTCCTTCCTTCCTCGTATCCTGCCCTGCGGGCCTGTCTTCCTGCCTGCCTGACTAACTGACAGTGACAGACAAATTCGATGTGTCAACTGTCAAGCAAATGTGTCAGTCAAGTCAAAACATCTTTATGTCAAAATACGTTAACGTCAGCAGTCAAACGATTCAACTGTCAGTCTCAGCTGTGTCAGAATTTGAGAATTTAAAAACAAAACAAGTTTGTTCGTTTTTCCCACAATAAAAGTAGGGTAGCAAGACTTCAAAATTAGGTACTTATTTTAGTTTTAATCGTTTGTGTTTTTGATTATGAGTTTTCGATGCAATTCCGTTCAACGGCAACGAATTTCTAATGAATGTAATTATTTATGCAAATTTCTTGAAGCGAGCAAATAGGAAGATAAATAAACGCACGTGATTGGTCGTAGTCTTTCTCTTGATTGGCTAGATTTGACAATTGACAATAGATTTGACAATCTAGCCAATCACGAGAAAGATAATTATTTTCGACGACCAATCACGTGTGTTTATTTTTGTTCCTATTAGCTCGTTTCAATAAATGAAGTTATAGGTAGGTGTAATTATGCAAGCTCACATAGCTAAAGAGATTGCCATACCTATCTACATATAATAACGTGTTGTTGAAGGTAAAACCTGTGGTACAAGATAGTAGGTAGGTACCTACTTCATTTTTTGTACCTAGGTACATAATTTATTAACATAGATAATTATGTTTTCAAGGTACAATGTCCTCGACGTATTGTTTTTTCTTTGGGTTGCATCCATTTACGGGCATTTTCATACAGGACTGCTCGCATTTCTCCATTGTCCTAAAGTTGTTTTGATTTCCATAACATCCCGAATATGAGAATTCGGCGCATGCGGCTAAATAAGGGTTAAATGCCCACCTGGAAAATTAAACTTGGTCATGAAACGGACAAACTCCACTAAAAATCCATTTGAAGAACTAGATTAGGTAAGTAGAAATCATTCTTATTCTACCTACGGTATGTATGTACCTACCTAGTGGGTAGTGAGTGTGGGTAGTGGGTACCTACCTAAATACCTACGCAAGATTGATTCATAAAATACTGAGCTGAACAGACCGTAGGTAATGGAAGCACTCGTAGCTACCAACTTCTTCAAGCCTGAGGCTGAAGCGTTCGTGGCGAAGCGAAAATGTGTTCGTGCGCGGCGTCTATGGTGGTGTTGTCGGTTACTCGAGTGACAGTGACGGAATTATAATAATAATAATAATAATAAACTCTTTATTTCAGACAACGTTGGTCCATACAATAGAGAACACAAAATTTGAACATTACACAACTATAAAAACAATTAAAAATGAACACAAATTTAAAAAATACAAAGAAGCAATGTAGGTAAAGATATAAAAATAAAAATAAAAATACAACTATTTTCTTAAATAGTTAGTTTCCAAATGAACAATTCTAACCCAGTGCAACAGTATGGAACTGTCAAATCTATCTGATAAGACGTTCAAAATACTATTGCGACTACCTCTCATTCTACCCATTAGCGACCCTACTCTTTTGCGGATGACAGCAGGGAAGCCATCTATCCTGGCATCCGCAAACATTCCAGATGCACTGCAATGACGAGGTAGTCCCAACAGCATCCTGAATATATTATTATATTGTACTCTTAAGGTGTTAAAGGATTTTTGTGTATATGTAACCCATAAGCTGCTCGTATAGATACATTGACAGAAAGCTTTAAAAAGCGTGACTTTTACTGGGATGGAACAACGAGCAAACCTACGGGCTACCATGTTCCCTCTCACAGCCAGAGCCCTACGTTCCCTTTCAATATCACTGTCATCTTTGAGATCATCAGATAGTATGTGCCCCAGGTATTTGAATTGTTTAACAAAATTTAAATTCTCCCCATAAAGCCTAACTGGAGGTATACTTTCAGGTGGTTTGTTGCTACCTACAAAAACAACCACCTCGCTCTTTTTGGTATTGTACAATAGTCCATGCTTTTCAGCGTAGGACTCACATATACCTAAAAGGTGTCTAAGGCCACTGATTGATGGACTCAGCAACACCATGTCGTCAGCATAACTCAAATTGTTTATTTTTACACCGTCTATGGAGCATCCCACGTGGCTGTTGCTGAGTTCACCTATCAATTCGTTAACGTATAAGTTGAAAAGCTTGGGAGACGTTAGCCCCCCCTGTCTAACGCCGCAATTCAACCTATACGCATCAGACTGCTCATTAGACCATTTTACAGTATTAAGTTGGTTTTCATACCAATACTTAAAAATACACACTAACTCCCTAGATAAAACTTTTCCCAACTTATCCCACAGAAGCTGATAAGAAACTCTGTCTCTGTCTCTGTATAATGAATAGCTTTGTTGGAATGAGAAAGCAAGATTTGACGATCGGCACGTGGCACTTGTGCAATCTGATTAACAACACTTTATAGGTCGTGTTATGAGTCACTCGCTATGTTTGGGACAGTCGTAATGCAACTGATCTTCTGTACCTACTAGTTCTATTATACCTAGGTACCTACTAAGTCCGTGCAGTAAACGCTACCTTGTGTGTTTTTCCGTGCACGTGCCTAATTCCGGTGGTGTGTAGCAGAAGTCTGGTAGGCCGGTGTTGATGGGCACGTACGCCCAGGGTGGCGGCTCGGCTCCGGCAAAACCTCCACCTATTCCTGTAAAGCCGGCAGCTCTTGCTTTCAAGTTGAAGGTATGTTAAAGTTAAAGGAAGTTTGATAAATTGATTGAAATCGACTTGCGCAAAGTTGCTGGTTGATATAGGTATATCACCGCCTCTAGGTAGAGGCCATAGAGGGAAAGGCATGGATGAGAACGGCACAGGGCCGATTAGGATAGCGTTTGAGGAAAGACGCTTCTTCACAGCAGTCAGCAGTCAGCAGTGGGCTATACTTAAGCTGCCCATGATGATGATGCTTTTATCATCACGGCACATGCGCGTTCAAGTCTTTTGTTTGCTACGAAAGCACCGTAGCACCCTCTACGCTGAGCTCTACGAAAAATGATAATGAATTTTTATAATTATGAAAATATAAAACATGATGCTGGAAGTAGCATGTCGCTACGACGTCTAGGTAGGTACACAGTATCGCAGTATGCGCTTCTCAATTCAATTCGTTCAATGTCGATTCGACCAAAAAATTTCCCTCAATCGGAATTTTACGAAAATAATCATACCTTTGAGTGAGTGTCTAGCCAACCCTTTAAATAAATAAATATCCTAGGATATAATCAAGATTATGTTTCTTGTTTCTTTATTACCAATCCAGCTAGAAGGCCATCCACTGCCGGGTCCACGTTCGTTCTTGTACTTCGACGGGTCTTCCTCTATCTCGGCTTCCCTCTTCTTCTTGTAATCTTCCAGCCAGTTGCTCCACTGGGCCTCCAGTTCATCCGGAACTTGGAAGCCACCCCAGCCTTCCTGCAGAAGCCTGGGGACACGAGGTGTTCATGACTTGTTAACCTACCTAGATATGGGGGTTTACTAATAAAAACTAAATAATGTTTTGCCTGTTACTCATCGTTAACATCGCCGGGAAAGCGTGGCAAAAGATCGCACAGGACTGAACTGAGTGGCGTCATAAAGATGAGGCCTATACCCAGCAGTGGGTGCAACTGGGCTGATATGATGATGATGTTACTCATGGCAACGGCAAGAGATAAAAATTGAATATATGCGTTTTAGCTAATCTAGGTTTTCTGGTCGTTATGCACAAGGGGAGCATAAAAATGAAATATGACCGTGAGCAGTGGCAAAAATAAAGGGAGGCCTATTCCCAGCAGTGGGAGAGATCAGGCTGCGGATGATGATGATGATTTTCTATGCTGATAAGGTGAAGTAAGAACTGTAAAGTGCAACTTATTGCATAGGGTTCATCCGTTTTGAAATAAATATCTACCGATTTTATTCATGCCATGGATGAATGTATCAATAAAAATATATTAAGGTAATTTTAATACTTACTCGTGGTCAGGGCCTTCTGTTACAGGTTCCGTACTGGGACTACTACTGGGAGCTGCGTTATAATTATTATTACTGCTGCACCCAAAAACTGGATTGAACAATATAAATAGTGAAAACATTTTGAAAGAATTGGAAACACTGCAGTCAACGAAGTTTTTAATTGAGTTTGGTAATTAATTTTTGTCGCTATTATGGACTGATCAAGTCACAAGCGAAAATGTACAGCATGCTTGTGTTTCTTTTGATGATTTACCAATTCCAAAGCATGTTTGCATCACAAGCAGCGCCGGGAAAAAAATATAGTACGAAGAAAATAAATGAATTTGAAGACTTCAATATGTTCCAACACCCTGGTCAGTGGCCCGTAGACGACAAGACCATGAAGAAATGGCAAGATTGGTACAGGAACTGGCTAGATGAACAAGAAAAACTTCGGAAACAAGACAAAGAGTTGATCAAAGAGGGCTGGACTGATTATGATCATGATGATAAGCCACGAAAATGGACAAGTGAGTCAGTATTTTAGCTCTATCGATGTGTTCAGCTTCAAAGTAAGATTTTTATTAATCACAGTACAAGCAAGATAGCAACGTTCTGAACGGCCTCAACTTGGTTGGGTGACCGCAAGAGACATTAATAGCTGAACACCTCCGTGCTTCAAAAGGCACGTTTAATTGTCCAATTTAAAGAATTGTGGCCTTTAGGCGGCCTAAAAACTCCGCCACCAGAGTTGGCCGCATGCTCATACGAACTGTGGGACAAGTTCAGGAAGAAGAATGGTATAGTTACTCAGTAGAACTTTATATATTGTTACAAATAATTGGTTTGTTTCGTAGAATTACCTCCCGGCAGTGATCATCAAGAACCTCCCCCTTGGGCCATAATTCCCAACAGTTATGGAAAGCCAGACTTCTGCTACCAGCGACCTGAAAGAGGCGATTGCGACGCGTTGGTTAAAAGGTAAAACGCTGAGATAGAAAAACTCCCAGAACCGGAAATAAATATCTGCAGAACTTTACTAGGAACCGCAACTTCTACGTCACAGGCGGCTTCACCCATTGCGCTAACAAAAGAAAAACTGACAAAATGGACAATTAACGACCTACGTTAATTGTTTAATGAACGACTGACGGTTAATTGTTTATTTTGTCAGTTATAACACAGAATAAAGACGGTTATTTATAATCTTATTTATACAAACACACGTGGCGGTAATGCATGTCAACTCGCGCACGACGTGGAGTAGCTCACTGTAAATTGACGCGATATATCGACGATCGAGCATTCATGATTTGGGCTTGTCCGGTACCTAGCCGTTTTATGGGTTTTGCATACGAACCTCGCTCACGAGTCAAGTAGTATGAAAACCAGAGCAGCGCCTCTCTCTCGGTAACCAGACTGAACTACTGGTTTTCATACATTTAGCCTACTTGACTCGTGTGCGAGGATAGTACGCCAAAACACATAATACGGCTACAGGTGGGGATTCAACCAAGACACAGGTCGATGCCAGATGTTCGAATACTCCGGCTGCGGCGGCAACGACAACAACTTCCTGAACCTTTGGCGCTGCGAGGAGGCCTGTTTGAAGCTCGCCTCTTCACTCTGCCTCAATTACGGGAAGAGGAGGGACGGAGTCGCGTTACAAGGACGACCTGGATGCTAGTAGAAGTCGCGCCACGTAAACAGAACGTTGAGGAGAACGGGAGCGGGTATGTTTGCGCACGGGTCACTCGCTCACGAACCAATAGCACGCGCTACATCAATGGTGTGAAGTGCGCCGCGTCACCCCTTCACCAATTGGCTATAAGATTCCTTAAAAATTTTCAGTTTTTTCTCTCAGCGTTTTTTTTACGTGGCGCGACCTATACAAGCAAAAACAGAAGTCTATGATTACTTCTTACCAACTGATCAGGTAACAATCTCTTACGTTGATATATATAATAATATCATTAAGACACTCTGTAGAGCCACGGCATCTACTCTTTTGCAATAAGAAAAAGAACGAAATATTTTTACAATTTAATTCCTATGTAGGTAGGTAGTATAACAGTAACATCACTAATCACAATACATACAAATACTTCCAACGAATTCCTTAAATAAAAAATAAATATAAATTGTAATAATATCTATTTAATCTTCTTCTTCGTCCTCATCTTCATCCTCTTTCTGTTCAGTTGCCACTTCCGGCTAAAAAAAAAACAATTTATAAAATTATACAATATTTTGACCCGGACGTTCCTTTCGTTATAAAAATAAAATTGTTTTCTCATACCTCTGGCTCCGGTTCCGGCTCTGGTGGTACTTCCTGCGAATAAAATCAGATTTTACAATAGGTAGGTACAGTTTTTATTATCACATCTTGATTAAGTATTCTCATATTCAATATTATACCTAGCAGGACCCCAAAGATCATATCGAACTGCTTACTTATATTACGTGAATCCATTGCCTGTTCCAAAGCACACCAATAAAAATAATCAGTCAAGAACATCTATAATCTTACCACAATTTCCTCTTCAACAACGCTCTCCTCTTCCTCAAACTCGTCACCGTATCCTACAGGGAAGAGTTGGAGACAGTCTCTCTCCCCTGAGTCGATGTCTGCGCTGATGTAGCACGGATTCAGACCAGCTAGCTGTAGGAGCGGCAAGCTTCTCTTGCGGGATACCATGAGGGCTAGACGGTCTTTGCTGGAATCACAGACAACAGAGAATTCTATTTTTGACTATATTTTTCTTTCGGTGCCCCTTCTAATGTTATAAATGCGTTTTTTTTTGTGAATAGATAATGTAACTTTTAAGCTGCTCACGCAAAAATTGGGTAGGTACGTACTAAACGGATTTAGCCGAAACATGGAGAAAGAAGTTACGTTATTTAAGACCGAGAACAAGACAATAGGGCTTTTATTATCTAGGAAGGTAGCAAGCGAGCAAAGCGTAATATTATTTTAACTTTAAAAATAGGAAGGTAATAGAACATGAACTATACTGTCTTCGGATCCTCTCCATCTGGTCGTACTGCTTAATGGAATAAGCAATGTGCTCTACACTCGACAAGTCTTCACCGACGAATATTCCCAGCTGAAAACCAGAAAGAGGAAGAGTCAAAACTTATTAGACGAAGTTTCGATTTCAAAGACACCATCTACAAAAAGAAGCAGTCATTAGATCTTATCTTACTAATTCTACTCTATCCTTCCTACAAATATTATAAATTCGAATGTTTGTGCCATTGGATGTGTGGATGGATAAATGTTTGTTATCCTTTCACGCAAAAATTATAGGAAGTACGGATTTGAATGGAATTGAGTAAGTCCCAGAATTGGTTATATCCTACCCATACAGATAAGCTACTTTTGATAGTATTCCCTTGGGAATGAACCACAAAACCAACACAAACGCAACTCCGCGAAACGCAGCTACTTACTTTTATAGTTTAGCGTATCCTTGATAACTAAATAGGTAAATAAATCAATCGATACTTAAATAAATAAATAAGAAGGTCTTACTGCAAGGATCTCGCTAGCATATTGTTTGACGATCTCGTGCACGTCAGCGCGCTTGTCCACGCTGAACATGACCAGCACGTGCGGAGGAAGGTGCTCCGTCTCTATCTTCGCGAGTTCTGACACCACCTGTTAAGAGTTTGTTGAGGAACTGTTGGATCAGTCAACTTGTCTCTTCTTCTTCCTGCCCTTATCCCACTATATACTTCACTATATGTGGGGTCGGCACAAAATGTCTGTTCTTCGGGTGGGTTGTATGATAGTTGACATGAGAAAGAAAGGTGAGATTCACCAATGCTGAGATAACGGAGTGATGGAATTTAAAGGTTGAGGAAAACTTATTGTGCCGACCCCACGTCATACGGGAAAAGGTCAAAAAGATGATGATAAGTTTATACAGTTTTACAGATAACCTTAGGGTAGAAGTAAGCAAGTCCATTCGCCTTCGCCATCTCGTTCAGCGGCGCGTACAGCCCGGGCACGAAGAGTCCACCTGGGGGTATGTAATCTTCACCTTCAACCGACACGTCTGAATGGAACTCCTCTTCTTCTTCCACCTTCGGCTCCTCTTCTAGGTCTTCTGGTGGCTAAAAGGTTTATATTGAGTTCCCTGCATTTTTTACAACACAACTGTCAAATCCTTTACTGAATTCTAATACTGTCAAAGTACTACCTCTTCAGTGACTTCTGTTTCTGTTTTCTCTTCTCCATCCGCTTCCTCCTCAACTTCTTCCGGTTCCGGATCGGCTGGCAGCTGAGAGACAGAGACATCATTATCTATTACCATTTTGACATTGAAATAAAACATTCCCAATAGTGCACATAGTGGTTAAATCTGATGAGGACCTTTGTAGTTTTGAACAGAAATAGGTAGGATGACTTGCAAAATTCAAGTCAGTTTAATAAATTTAATCTTGCCACTTGTTTTTTTTTAAGTCAGGTAGGTTGTTTAATAATTTATTTTGTGGTAATACCCCTTGTTGGATCCTGGCCATCCTCTCCTCTTCCATGCGCTGCTTCTCGACCCTCTGCCGCTCCTCTTCAGCCTCGCGCTCCAACCGCGCTTGCTCTGCAGCCAGACGTTCGCGGTCTTCTCTTTCTTCACGCTATTAATAACACACCACTTTTTGTTCATTGAGTATCTCCCACTGATTTATCTATTTCTGTATGTCATCTAAAAATATGTACATACTTTAGTTTTCCAAAGTAAATGAATTTGTATTGTATTGTATTGTTTGGCTAGGCGAAATAGTTTGGCCACGCCACGTGGAAACAATTTGAACAAGTTAGACAATCGAAGGACAGTTCACATTCTTAATATTGACTATTTATAAAGGGCATTTCAATCAATACATGGATCAATCCACTAACCAGTTTCTGCATCTTGGCCTCGTACCGATCCCGGCGCACCTCGCGCGCCGTCTTGCTGATTGTGGCGTAGCGCTCGTACGCCGGTATGGGAGGCACCTGCTTCTCAGGAGGCACGTCCTCTTTGGGCACGGGAATCTCCTCGTAGAGGGCGTGCCGGAGGAGCTCTGGGAGACGAATGTACTACTTATATATAGGTACTTAAAACGGAATGTTTACCATGATTCGTATGCCCTCGCTAATGTGAAACTTTGCAGCATAAATTTCTGTAAGCAATGGTCCCCGATTCGGTAAGGATACCTACAGAAGTATGGGTCGTCCGCCGACAAGATGGGTTGACGACATAGTTACGACCGCAGGTCGGACTTAGGTTAGATTGGCGCGGGACAGGGTCAAGTGGCGGAAGCGAAGAGAGGCCTATACCCGGCAGAGAGATAAGGGCTGATGACGATGATGATCATGAATAAGCAATGGGCAATGGGCCTGAAGCACCTGCTTTAGGCATGAGTCATAACTAACTGACAAAGTCCCTGTTATCCGTATCGAACATCTTGAAGAGCACCACCAGGCACTCTCCGCTCATGAGCGCGTGTAGACAAGCCTCGTTCGGGTCCACGTCGCTCATGTACAGGGCCTCTTTAGCGCCGTGCTCATCTAGTATGAAGGTTTCTTTAGCCCCCACTTGGATACCTGAAAAGAGTAGGTTTTTTAGTATTTTCTTGTACCTATGCGTAATAATAAATCAAGTTTTATTAGGGGGCTGCGCTGAACAAACCAGGAGTTACCGACACCGTTCGGTCATCGGTGGGCATCTAGTAAGTAATTAAACACTAATAAAGATGTTTGTTAAATTTTGTATATCTTAGCGATCCTTTACCATCAAAAGATAATGTTTTTACTGTTTATTTTAATGTAATCCGTTGCTATACCAGCTTAATTATTTAAGTACCATTTGCTTTTCAGGAGACTAACTTACTGATCATATCCCATTTCTCATACAAGTCGTAGTGTGCCTGGTGGCAATGCGGCCAGAACAGGATGAAGTTAAGTCGCTTCACGTTCCGAGACAGTCGCTCGGAGACTCGTCTTTTCCTGGCAGCCAGCGTGAGGACCCGCAGACGTTCAGACGCCTCGCGGTACTCCTCCTCCAGTTTTAGGTCTGCTTCGATTTTGGCCTGGTTTTAAAGATTAACTTCCGTTTTAAGGGGTTATGCATATTCGACCAGTACCTACTTCATTATAATATTATCAATTGTGACGTGTAAAGGTGTTTACGAAATAAATGACTATAATTGACTATCAACAACTACCCCTTTATAATATTAGTATGTACCTACCGATTCTTCTGGAAGCATCTCATCAATGTGCAGCTTAGGCCTCTCGATGCCGGTGTCCTTCTCCCGCTGCATGAGAGCCAGTTCCTCTTCTATAATGCGACAGAGTTCTATCCCGTTCGCGCCGAACATCGCTCGGGTCAACTTGCCTTTCTGAAGAGATCTTGGTTTTAATATTAACGTATTGGTAACATATTGGTCAACTAATATTATTATTGCTAAAGTAGGTATAGCTTTTAAACCTTTTAAAATCGCGACTGTACTGAGAAAGATTAGACCCTGGGAAGGATTCTATTTTGTTCAGGTAAAGCCAAGAGGAGCAGCTAAAACATTACATATACGCAAAAGTGCGTGGAGTCCAGGGCTTTTTATTTAAATTAATATATTTACCGTGATAAAAAGAAACACAGGCTCACTCTTGTTCTTGAATCTTGATAAAGCTTCTATGTTATCCGACACAGCCTGAAACAGTAGGTACCTAGCTCTATGCAATTCGAATAAATACATTTTAAATAATAAATACAAGTTGCTTAGCTTGGGACTAGATGACGCTGTGTGGAATGTCCAAGGATATTTATTTATTTATTTAACTTAATAAATAAATCTACAGACCACGTACGCATTACACGACGTTATATGTGACAGGAAAATGATAATTATGAGAGGAAAATGACGATACCTTGGCCATAGCGATCCTGTCCTGTCCTATCTCCAGCTTACCCTTCCTGATAGCATTCCCTGTGGCTAGACAGTAGCCACAAAAATCGGAATACACCTCCAAACCTGGGAATCGAATCAAATTTTTCATAAAAACTTTGCTCTTCTATTTTATCCCGGTAGTTTCATTAGTGCACCCGTGCAAAGCCGGGACGTGCTGCTAGTGTCATACAAAGAACTTACTCTCAGAGTTTCAAGTCTCTGCGAGCAGTAGTTTAGGTTGTGCGTTAAGACAAGGATTTTTGTAGGTATATACATTGGTTACTAACAGATGAGCTGATGAGCATGATCCGACAAGTAAGCTAAGAAGTCATCATTAGTGTCTATGTTGTCCTGGATAGAAACTTGTCCCTTGCGCGCCATTAAAGAGCTTTAAGATTCCCTAATTAACAATTGATGAATTCACGAAACTATCCAGTACTTAGTAGAGAAGAAAATAACCTTAGCATTAGATGGATAATTTGACAGCGTCAAATGCTGTCTTATGATAGGCCTCTCAGATGAAGTTCTTTATCTGAGTGATAGGCAGACTATGTCAATAGACAGAACTTAATATAGGCCTCTGTAGGTCTTTTTTTTTCTCTCTCTCTCTATACACCTGCACAAATTACGGTAAAAGTACCTCACAATGAAAGTAAACAAGTTGAATCGAAACAACTATTTTGGTAAATAATTTAAAAAAATCCGGCCCGAGAGGGCGGACTTTGTGGTCTTGGGCCGGATTTTTTCTAAAGTGGGCTAACTACAAAATAAATAAACTAAAAATTTAAAAAATGAAACACCACGTCTTATAAAATATCGCATTTATGTAAAAAACATTATAAAGTAGGTATACAAAATAAATAAAATTATGCAGTCAACAATTTGATACTATTATCTACAGAGATAAAGCTCTTACATTGGGTTGTAGTTGTGGGCAATGATTTATTTATAACAGGAAATACAAAACAAAGTTTTTAAAAATTATTTTATAGAACAAATGTCTGAATGATTAGATAATTGGATAGACAATCACGTCATCATCATCATGCCCTTATTATCCACAGAACAGAAAAAGTCGGTAGTACAACATGTTTTTTCTTTCACTCACCTTTATCACTCGTTAACCCTGAATAAATTCCTCTTTCTCACAAAATTCATCTTCTACTCTACTTGTATACCTAAGTACAAATCCACACTCATACTCATAATTATTTTATTTAGAACCTGTAACGTCCCACTGCAGGGCAAAGGCCTCCCTTCTTTTTTTTAAATTGATTGATGATGATCATTGCTGTTACGTGTCGGGGTTTATTACTAGTTACGTCCCATGTTGCTATTCGCTGTGAGAAGTTCCTGTTCCCGGAATACCTGGATCAAAGCCTATGTGTTAATCCTGGATAAAAGCCACCTTAATACCAAACATCCGTCCAGCCGTTTGAGCGTTGTCAGTCCCCGCTTTTAAAGTCGCTTAGCCATGACGGAGGCATTTAGGCGGCCTAAAAACTCCGTCACCAGAGTTGGCCACTTCCTCATACTTTCACCATTATATTAATGTGATTATTTTTAGTTTTCACTAGAATATTTTGTCTTGCTCTAACTAAACTACAAGTGTACATTTCTCATAAGTTAGAGCGGTACGGCAATAGCCTCCACTGTGACTGGATCATTTCCTTGTTGATCTCGATTGCGTTCAGTTTCTTTTCATCTGCAGAAAGAAATTATTTTTGATTAGAAAAAATATTATTGGGACAACCTCCGCCCTAAAAACTTTGGACTGTAAACCTTACAATGGCGCACATTTGGGGAGACATAATAATGTCCAGCAATGGACTGTTATAGATCGAAAATAATGATGGACATAAGCCTTCCCCTATTCCTTTCCCAGACTTTCCAATCTTGTCTTTTCTCCCAGGGGGCTAATTGTAAATAGCAAGGATGCATTGGACATGAAAAGGACTGGGCAAGACGGGTAGGGCATCAGTATCTTAGTAAATAAATCCATCCACTAGCTTGGGACTAGTCACAAGATAAGCAATTTAATGCTTGTGTTGTGGTAATCATATGACTGATATAATACTTAGATACATTTTTTTTAGACACGGAACAAACATCTGCAGAACATACAAACATTTGTCCCGTAGCGGGGATCGAACCCTTACAATAGATGTACAAATGGCTCACCCTTGTCTTCTATAAACTGGTGCAACAAATGTTTGAAGACGGCGGAGGGCACCGCCATGTTGATGTACGGGTAGCAAGCGCCCGTCTCAGTCTTCGCGTTGCTAACAATGATGGCGAGCACTTCTGCACGTGAGGACTTTACGCGGTAGATGGGACCGCCGCTGGGAGTTACATTTGTCCCGTAGCGGGGATCGAACCCGTTTTCTTACAATATATGTACAAATGGCTCACCCTTGTCCTCTATAAACTGGTGCAACAAATGCTTGAATACAGCGGAGGGCACCGCCATGTTGATGTACGGGTAGCACGCGCCCGTCTCCGTCTTCGCGTTGCTAACAATGATGGCGAGCACTTCTGCACGTGAGGACTTGGAGACGCGGTAGATGGGGCCGCCGCTGGAGATTACAAGTTAACGAGTTATTAAACAAGTGGCAAAATTAAGAACTTTACCAAACCAGCTACGAATTCGTAAGAAGAGAGCGACACAAGTCAAGGAGAAACACCGCAGTGTTTCCCCTTGTTGTACGCGTGTTTATGATACGCGTATCATCAAAATCAGTTCACCCGGTCGAAAGTTCTGAGGTATGTACCTACCTACCTAACAAACATAAAAAAAAACAGTCGAATTTAAAACCTCTTCCTATTTTGAAGTCGTTTCCAGTCTAGTAAAACCTTTGAGTAGACAGAACAGTAAAACTAACTTCTATAGCAATTTGTACGGACTTTTTCAATAAACAATTTTAAAAATCTATGAAATTAGAAGTTACAAACAGCTTTAATTTCAATGTATCAAACAGCTCACTCACCTAAATCCTGACTGCACACAGCAAGAAGTCTGTATCATGGATGGAGATGTGTTGTTCACATGTCCGGTCGTTACGGTCGGCTTCAGATCTTCTAGATTGTTCTCGTTGAAGTACGGGTAGCCAGCTGCCAGCACTGACTCACCTGGAAGAATGAATGAATGAATGAGTGAATGAATCTTTAGTGCACTGCACACCGAGTAAACATGGAACAGAACATTAACAACAAAATGGAATAAGAACAAGGTAAGGTAAAGGATAAAGATCGCGCCACGTAAAAAGAAGAACGCTGAGGGGAAAAGCTGCGCAGTAGGTGATTTTAAGAAATCTTAGGTGGGAGTGGCACTTCACACCATTGATTTAGCGCGTGCTATTGGTTCGTGAGCGAGTGATCCATGCGCAAACATACCCCCTCCCTTTCCCCTCATCGCTCTTTTTACGTGGCGCGACTTAAACCTACCTCAATTTATTCCATTGCAATTAATTCCAAGCTTAATTCCACTTTTAGATCTCGAGGCTAATAAATAATACTCAACTGAGTCTTCTAAGGACTTGTTGTTTATTGACGATTATGATATCCACATGAGAATCGGTTCCAAACCCAATTAATTACCTTTTTCTGCTGGATTGTCTGCAAAAACAGCTGGTTTCAGATGTGTCCAATGTTCAGGGTTGGTATACAGAAGTGCTAGGTCATACGCTTTGTCGTCTGCCGTCTTGTAGCGAACTATAGCCGTCTCCCTCACACCTTGGCAGTATATCGACACTTTGCTTATTAAGTACTGGAAAAAACAAAAATGGCATAGTATGGCAAGAGAAACAGAGATGTTGTCGCAGATTATAAGTGCTTCGCGCGGTTTCATCCGCGTAAGGTTCGTTTCCGCGGGAATATCTGGATAAAAAGTAGCCTTGTGTTACTCCAGATCTGTAACTAACTATTCCAAACCAATATTCCAAATTTCATCGCAATATTTTGTAGTTCATCATCTATAATCACAAACTTTGCCATTTATAATATTAGTAGGAAGTAGGATAACTCTCTGACACGCGCGTAAGTAGTTCCGAGCCAGGAAAATGAACCTTATACCAGCAAAAGCCCGGATGCCATAGAATCAAAATACGTCTTGAAAACTTACATTTTTGACCACGTGTGCGCAGGTGACCACGTACCCCCCTCCGAGATAAGCCCCCGCTCCCCACGCCGCGCCGCATCGGACCAACACTGTCGTCTTATCTATGGCATCTGAAATCGACAAGAATAAGGACGTTGCTGGCTGTATCACACTATGACCACAAGGCAGTTTCAGACAGGGAAAGATTGCTAGTTACGGGGAATTAGTAAAAAGGCATCATGGTTTATTCACTTTAAAAGCCGTGACTGACAATTTAACGTCTCCTTTAAAGAACCGAAAATAACAAATAGATCGTTTTTGATCCTTTAGTGGCTTGGATGGGTTTATTGTTCCTGGTTTTCCATCTAGATAGATAGATAGATAACTCTTTGATTACTTAAAACTATAACGGCAACAATTCCAAAAAAACAATTGTAAACCAACTGGCGGCCTTATTGCTGAAAGCAATTTCTTTCAGGCAACCATTTGGGAAATGAAACATTTTACAGGAAGGCGGTGCACCTTAGATAAAACAAGAACAGATTAAAAATGGGTGCGATTAGTAAGTATCTATTACCTAATATCCCTTGATGTGGATGATCAGCGAGTGGTCTGAGTGGGCTGGCGGCGACGCGCAGCTTGGCCGACAGCACGGAGACCAGCGGCGCCGCCAGCGTCAGCCCCACCCACTCGCCGCGCCACCACGACACGCTGCACACCACAGTGCCTACCAACTCCTTCCTGGAAACAGAGTAGGATGAATTCACGGGCGGGAGACAGTAGGTACCTGATTTTCCCGAAGCTGGAAAGCACGGGACAACGGTTTAAACGGTGTCTTAAACATCCTCCTTAAAATACGAGTTGGAAGAGATTCGCTTACGTAGGTCCCTCAGTGAAGACAGGTCCACCTTCAGAGCCGAGCGCGGTGGCGGTGTCTGTGAGCAGCAGTGACGGTCGCTTGCCCACCACGCCGCAGATCGAACCCCTGGTCACTGCGTTAAGGAACACCTGCAAGTAGGTAAATGAAGTGGTTTATTTGAATTCTTATAATACCAAGTCAGTCCCATGATCATGAATTTTCCCTTCGTTTACCTACCTAAATCCACTACCCTTCCACACAATTTAACCACGTCTTTAACGGCCATGTGCTGGTATACCAAACTACACTTTTGGAGATATTTATGTCTTAGGATCTCTGCTCATTATGTGACGACCAATTATTGACCATACCATGTTAATGTAGGACACCTTTTCAGTTGGTGCCACTTTCAAACATTCCCTTTCAGCCCAATTTGTTCCTATAATTCTGAATTACCTCGCATCCGAATGGTGTGGAGTGCACTTCGACTGTCGATCCTCTATCGGGAGGTGGTCGTACCAAGTCTAGCAGTGACGATAGCGGCCTGAGAGTTTTAAAGGCTGTAAACAAACATGATAATACCCATATGTTATATTTACTCAATGAGGAAGCATTGCAGTAGGAAGATGATTGCTCTGAGTATTTACTCAATCGGAAAAGGCAGCACTACCATAGAGAATTGAGAAGATGATTGCTCTGAGGCACTACCTTTAAGGGATTTGTCACACTGCATGCGTTCTGCGGTCTCCGGTCAGGTCAAAGCGAACGTTTGACCTGACGTTTGTTCGTTTTGACCTGACCGGAGACCGCAGAACGCATGCAGTGTGACAAATCCTTAAGCCTTCATCATCATCATCATCCGCAGCCTGATCTCTCCCACTGCTGGGAATAGGCCTCCCTTTCATTCTGCCATTTCTTGCCTTATTTTTAGTAAATCCTTATTTTCTAATAACAAGAATGACATTATGAAAATTTTTAGGTTTGACATATAAATTAACCACTTTTTGCATAAGTTTCGATTAATTAGAAGCAGATTAAAATGGCTTGTGAATGTGATGAGAAATCCACGAGGAATTACTACAGATATTATGATACGCCTGATGGATGCGATGTTGATAAAAAGGTAAGGGTTCATTGAGTGAGTAAGGGCAAAACTTGTCACTGCTGAGTTTCCTTGCTTCAGCAGAATGAGCCACTATCACTCTTTCATTCAGTAAGAGGCCAACTCTGGTGACGGAGTTTTTAAAGGCCTTCGTCATAGCTTAACGACATTAAACGCCGGGATCGACAACTTAACGTGCCCTTCGAAGCACGGAAGCGTTCAGATAATAATGCCACTTGCGGTCGCCTATCCAAGTTCCTAGTGACCGCTCAGAACGTTGCCTAACTAAGATCTATCTAGAACGTCTTCACCACGATCGCTTCTTACTATCACTAGGTCATACGAACCTACTTTCCTACCCTTGTAGTAGGTACAAGAGTTTTGCAATAAATGTTTTTGATTTGTGATTCTAGGTTGCAGTGACCACAAAGTACGGTATTATTGCGGGCCTTGTTGCCGGAACTTATGACGTATTGATGTACTCTCATGCTATTGGACTTAGTGCGGTGATGAAGCGGTAAGAATAACATTCTTAAAAAACAAACACCTCTAAAAGGAATTACAGCCCAAGAGGCTAATGCACTTTTTTAAAAACTAAAGTCGGTTTGTTTAATAATTCCACTTGTCGAAACTGCCAGGCAGAACTTTTCGAAAGATTTCTCTTATTAAGAGGGAGATACTGAATCCACCCGTGACCACGAGAGCTGTAACGCAGTCGAAACATCGGGAAATAAAATAATAAATACGTGATAAAGTCCCGTAATTTCATATAAATTAGGGAGATACAACAAACAAGTTTTACAATAAACAAGTTTTCAGCTACGCCATGCATACGATTCCTTTGGGTCTGATGGGCGCCACCTTTGCATTGGTGGCCAATGGAGTACAGCATGCGAGGAACAAGGACGATCCGTACAATTACTTTCTAGGTGGGTACACCGTATAACCTATGTACTTTATTTTATCTTTGAAAATTTCTAAGGGTGTAGAACTGGAGGCTTACTATGACCGTTAACAGCGATTCAGTTTAGGTCCTATAATTAACTGCTTTTGACAAGCCTCCTGTAGACAGAGTATGTCGAAATACTTACATATTTCCACATTATGCAGAAGTTATATCAAAAAAAGTTAAAAAATCTGTGAGAATTTGTCTACCGCACTTTGTGAATACAGTCGTTATCACATTTAATTTTTTAATAATTTCCAGGTGGTCTAGCGTGTGGGCCGATTCTAGCGACCTACTTGGGCAGCAAGCACGGCGTAGTAGTCGGAGGCATAGTTCTCGGTGCGGTGGCCTACATAAAGAAGGACGGCGTGGACCAAGGCTTCTGTTTCTTCCCGGAGATCCCGAACCACATGAACTCTATCAATTCCTGGAGGAATGATTATACACTCACCCAGGACCCTAAAGATCGTAAGTAAAAATCCGTATAGGTATGCTCCGAAAATTTAAGCTTCTATACTTCATTTATTGAAACGAGCTAATAGGAAGAGAAATAAACACATGTGATTGGTCGTCGAAAATAATTGCATTGGCTAGATTTGACAATTGACAATTGATTTGACAATCTAGCCAATCACAAGAAAGATAATTATTTTCGACGACCAATCACGTGCGTTTATTTTTGTTCCTATTAGCTCGATTCAAGAAATGAAGTATAGT
Organism: Xanthorhoe spadicearia; assembly: GCA_947086425.1. Lineage (NCBI taxonomy): Eukaryota > Metazoa > Arthropoda > Insecta > Lepidoptera > Geometridae > Xanthorhoe > Xanthorhoe spadicearia. The sequence continues at coordinate 1,240,720 of OX352212.1, forward strand.
TTTATTTACAATTCAGTTATTATAGGGGTTGAGTAGGTAGGTACCATTCTTTTCTCGAAACAGTTTAGGCCATTCTTAACCTTAGCTACTACTGAATTTACTAAAAAAGAACCCGCGTTAGTAAACTCCAAAGACACTTCTTACTATCCATTGTCTTTCCTGTAGTTATGGCACAGATCAGAGGTCAAGCCTATACTTTCTTGACAATGTTCCAAGCAATTAGTGTTTAGTTGGGTTGGTACCTATGTCCCAGCAAAGATTGCCTGCTAGTATACCTATAAGTAAATCTCTACTAATATTATAAAGAGGTTATGTTGGTTTGATTGTATGGGGAGGTCGTTCAGTGCCGCGCGTTTTCGTCAGCGCGATCTAGAATCGGGTCATTTTTACTAGCGCCGCCATCTAGTCATCTAGTAAAGATGGAATGATTCTAAAATGGTGAAGCTATAAGGGTTCCTTGTTTAACTACTACGGGACCATAAAACGATGTTTTCTTGTTTTTCAGTGATGCAACATACCTGTGGAGAGTAGGGATCCGTGAACTATAGTGAGTATTTATTGAATAAAATAAAGCTTTTTATTCGAATTTTCTTTTAATTTTTCATTTTCACATTTTGTAGTGTTCTTTTTACTCATTTTTTTAAGTACTTAAGTAATTTTAATTGATATCTAAAAAAATAACACCATTTTAAAAAATATCTGCGTATCCTAATCTAATACAAAATATCATCTCTGTGCGTTCTGAATCACTTTCAAAATATCTAATTTCGCCTGAATTTGTTTCTGATCGGGGATCTTCTTAAACTCCTTGACCAGAGACAAAAAGAAGAGACGGTCATCATCTTCTAGGAAATCTTGTCCTTTTCTTAAATATTCTGCGTTGCCGTTTACACTTTCATTCAGAGGATCATTTTCGAATTTTGTCTCTGTGGTGTAGACTGTTCTGGGTCTTTTATTTTTAGGGAAGGAAGATGAAGAGCAATCAGGGTCACTCTCGCTTTCAGCGTCACTTTTGCGTTCGAATTTTATCTCACTTTGCGTCCATTCGTGAGATTTATCAATTTCTGGTTCATTTTCCCGCGCTAAGAATAAGAGGCTGTTGTAGAATGCGTACAATGCTTTTTTATTGTGTGCATCTTGATTGTTCATCTTCTTTTTGTGAGTTTTTACGAAACAGTCGCGTATGTTTCTCCATTTTTGTCTGAGTTGCTGTTCTATAAAAAAAAGTAAGTTAAAATTAGAACTAGGTACCTACCTATCTAATTCCTGGTAGCACCGAATTAAAAAAAACGGTGAAGGAAAACATCGAAACCTGCGGTTTCCAGACGGTTTTTTAAAAGCAAATTATATCCAAAGTTACGTTTTGCTAGCTAACTAGCCTTGGCAGGTGGCGTGGCAGTGGCATGGCATCACATTGACAACTGCGTGACATGACGTAATCACGGTGTTGCCACTTCTAAGATATTGTCGCTAGATATAACGATTTCTTGAACTGGACTGGATATCGATTTTTTAAAAGTCTTTTCGCTAAAAATATTTGAGTGGTTAAATAATAGCCTTGAAAAATTAAATGACTAATGTAACTTCAAAAAATATGCTGGAAACTTATTTGGCCCTTGAATGATAACAATAATAATAGTAGGTAGATTAAGTCCAAAATCGGTAGGTAACAAAAATCAATTCTCATATATTCATATCTACTAATTGATCTTTCTTCAATTTCATGTTTGTATGTAATTTAAGATAGTGATGGAGTGTAATTTAATCAGTCATTTTAAGATTATTTTGTTTATAAAATTCATTCAGTCAATTTGTAATTTAGTGATTTGCGAAAAACCTAGCAATATAATTATTTTCAAGGTGGCAACATTCATTACGCGTCAGTTGGTTGAGATAGCATGTAGGCAATAAAAACAAAACTTATAAAAACATTGTTCTAAAACTCACCCAATTTGTCATAGTCTGATGAAGTCAAGTTCTCACCGCCCTTGTATATGTCAACAATCTCGGACCATTGCTGTAGTTTCTTCGAATAATCCGTTTGCACCGAAGATTTCTTCCATATTGCCGGTCGCTTCTCTATTTCGGCAATGAATTTCGGTGTGTCGAACTTGAGAAAGTCCATTGTAGACGCGAAGCTAAGCCGTGTGACGTAGGTAACAACACAGATAATAGAATAGGTACTATGTCTACTGATTAACAACCAACTACGGCGAGCCGCGCGGATGGAATGCGGTCGATGCGGAGCGGATGCGGGTGCGGGGCGGGTGCGGGGCGGGTGCGAGGCGGGTGCGGTGCGGGCGAGAGGCGAGGGGGCAGCTACCTCTGTCTGACTGAGCCTCCTTGCGGTTTTTTGAATGCATTCGATGTCTGAATGCAACTATGCGTAGAATGTTTCGATGAAATTACATTACGAACGGAATCCCACTAATTAATACGCTCTCAAATACTTAACTACCGTTTAAATATTCAATTACAATTTAAATTGCTGATGAAGCGGTATCATCCTACTAGTTCCACTTACCTCTATCATCGCTCTGCAAGTCAACAAGCACGAAGACAGATAACAGTGCCTTGCCGAGCTGCGTCTGTTTCTCCACGTCGCCGTCGCGGTGGCCAATCGTCCAGCTGTACAGGATGTCGTCCACGCAGCGGTCCAGGATAGGACACTGCCATACGTGGCATATCCTGGGAACAAACAAGGACCAAAAAATTATTGGTTATGTAATTTGTGGAGAAACCTAGGATATGAAAGAGTTACGTAGTTAGCTGTAGCTAGGGTTGCCATCTCGAAAACTTTGAAACCAGGACAAGACGATTGAAAACCCCGGATTTTAGGGCCCAAACCCCGGACCTATAAACAGGTTTTTTTAAAGTAGCACAATGTGCGTCCGAAGGTGGATCCAGCTTTGGCGTCAAGAAGGGTCATCTAGTCGTGATATTTTTTGTAGATAAAAGTATGTTGTAGGTAAATGGTTTTGTTTAAAGCCGGTTCTTATATAGCAATACGTTATATACAAAACGTTTTTTGGTTAAAATGAAAAGTAACGTGGCACATGATTTTGTTTAAGGCCGGCCGGCCCTTATTTAGTAAGAAACGATGCGAGCAAAGCGAGCAAAATTTTTTTTGGTTTAAAGTAAAAGAAACGTGGCACATAGTTTTGTTTAAAGCCGGGTCTCATATAGGTATAAACGATGCGAGCGTAGCGAGCAATAATTTTTTTTGGTTAAAAGTAAAAGTAACGTAGCACATGATTTTGTTTAAAGCCGGTTCTCATATAGGTATAAACGATGCGAGCGAAGCGAGCAAAAATGTTTTAGGTTAAAACTCAAAGTAACGTGGCACGTAATTTGGTTTAAAGCCGAATCTTATATAGGAGTAAATGATGCGAGCGAAGCGAGCAAAAATTTTTTTTGTTTATAACTAAAAGTAACGTGGCACATGATTTTTTTAAAGCCGGTTCTTATTTAGCAATAAACGATGCAAGCAATTTTAACCCAATTTTGCAATGAGTAAAAGCTTCGTAGGTAGTTAGGTTGGTTTTTAATTTTGCTCTTAGGTAAATTATAATTTTTTACTTACAATAGTTGCAATTTATTCAAGAAGATAGCATGATACTGCTAATTCAGCTCTGAACAAAGCGAGTGAAGCGAAGAATTACAATAATTACAAGGAGGAAATAAAAAGATATAAGAGAGCAATTTTCTGCACTCTGAGGTCCTTAACTCTGAATATTTTCATCACATCCTTAAAATTTTTTTTTGGAAGTAGGTAGGTACTTGTACTTACTCAATTTCAGTCAAGTTCAAAACCCGGACTCATACTGAAACCCCGCCCGGACGCTCCCCGGACGCCCTCTAAACTAGGACAAATCCGGGGAAACCCGGACGGATGGCAACCGTAGCTGTAGCTTACATAATAAGGGGACCAACCTATGAATATTTCTAGGTAGGGATTCAACAATTGGTATTGGGGTACTTTCTGTCTTGCCGAATGCTAAAAGAGATTCCTAACCTCCTGGACCCACCCACCTTTATACGGCCCTATACGTCCATTGTTTATTTATGAGCAAAATATGAAAAAGGTACTTAACAATTTACAAAAGTAATGATTTCCCTGTTAGGCTGTTAGGTAGGTACTTAACTTTAAATAAGTTTTCCTTTCGTTGAATTTACCATCTTTCCCGGTAATTTAATATAAGTTTTCCTGTCATTTAATTTAGTCAGGTTCATTAATCTATACTATTCGTACCTGCCAGTAAGCACCCTGATCTGATAACTGCTATGCTCCAGCTCCCTCACATCTCTATCTCGACTCAACTGTTCCACACTCTCATAAACATTACTCCTCTTCGATTTCTTCTTTTCGCAAGTCACATGAATCTCTGGAAGGTTATCGTAGAACGCATCGTTCAGTATCGGCTTTCCTTTTGTGTTTTGTATGACTTTGGCTTCTTTTAATGGGGAGAGGATGGAACCGTGTGTGAGGACCCAGCGGTTTGAGAACCTGATGCCGGATGCTGAGACGGTGAGGATGTTGGCAAGCTCGCCGTCTTCTGAGTAGTTGTAGGAGACCATTACCCCTTCGACGGCCATTTTGGAACTGGGGAAGAAAGATAGTTTTTTTAAACATGAACTAGCTGATCTGGCGAAGATAGCTTCGCTTTAGAAAAAGAAAAAAAAGACGTGTGGCACTCGGGGACTGCCGCGGTAAAGCTATTGCATGCCGCCTAGAGGCGAGTTGCTGAACTAAAGTGACAAGCGTTAGGTTTTTTCGTTACGGAATTTCAGGATTCGGTCTCCACGCTCAAGGCCCGCGATAGAAGCTATGCAATAGCTTAAAAATAAATATTTTGAGCCTGCCTATCCTTGCACATCTTAAAATATTTATTGAGGTTATTTTAAGAAAGCTAAGTAGGTTATTACCTGATAAAGTCTCACAATACTAGGGACTTTATCAAGTAATTACCTTATTCTTTCCAAAATGACCAAACGTCGAGTCGCACGCGGACGTTTCAAGTGATCATCGTAAAATTAGTTTTCGCAAAATTTTTAAATGTGCTAAGAACTATTCTTGGTCCAAAAACAACGTGATCCCAAGCTCTGTGTGGGACTGTTATTGTGTGAATTACCCAGTGCATGGATCTCTCTATTACTCTATCTATTGAAGACAATCGTAATGGCATGGTATCCACTTCCCTATTAGAACCACCAACGAACATTTATTCTTCCGCAGGAGATAATATTTTTAGACAAAATTAACAAAATATAACGTTCTCAGGGTCTGCACTCTGCACTCAGGTCTTAGCTCAAGAAGGTATAGATTTTTTAGCAGTTCGTTATGGAAAAAAGATAAAAACTGCCGTGACGTATTTAGGTTCCCTTGAATCCCTGCACTACAACCTCTTACAACAACTACTTCACGTTGCATTCAAACCATTGCTCGCCTGCCATACAACACGAAAATATTGCTAATACAAAACCAGTAGTGTAATAAGTATCGTAGAACTTATTATGGTAGAGTTGGGGTGGAGTGTGATATTGGTACAGGAAAACACGTCTTGAGTACAGGGTTGGAAGATTACAAATGATATAGACACACCCATAGATGAAAGTTGTTATAATGAGCTTTATTCAGCAGGGGGTTAATACAACATGCAATTTCAGAGGGTATAAAAAGAAAATTCATATCTTTTCGCAACATCAACTACTCTACTCCTTCGTAGAGGTTGCTTGTGTCTTGTGTTTTTATAAAAAGTTTTTTGATATTGTGTAAAGGTAAGTTTTAGTAATAGGTTTTAATATTTTTTCAGATAGCCCTTTTATTTCTGTAAAGGTATAAAAGGGACACATAATATCACTTACAGTAAAATGGGCACTGCACACGATTATTAGGTCCCGAAAGCATTTATCATTATTTACTTGTATTTCGTTCAGAGTGCTATAATCTGATTAGTTATCATTATCAGGTATGTAATCTACATTTAGTTGGATCATTGGATCAACTCCATAATGTTGAGATTACTATATGTTTTACGCAGCTCAACGCATTCTTAATTTCAGATATTATCAATAAGTTTCCGTAGTGTAGCGGTTATCACGTGTGCTTCACACGCACAAGGCCCCCGGTTCGATCCCGGGCGGAAACAGTTCCTTTTTGTTAATTTTTGGGACAATATCTTTTGAAATAAAATAACATACGTCATTGCAAGTTAATAAAATATTTAAAAAGAATAATCAAATGCATGTTTTATGTTGTGGCTATAACTTAAAATACAATCATATCCTTTGACAAGTAAACGAACGGTAAAAAAATCATTCCTTCGAGCCGGATTTGAACCAGCGACCTATGGATTCCTATAACAGTACCGACTACAGTCCACCGCTCTACCAACTGAGCTATCGAAGGTTGGCAAATTTTATTGAAATTATGTTTCAAAAGCTGCGGCTATTATTAAATTTATAAATACATGGTAATTAACCTCATTGTTTTAAATATACGGTCATTAGTTTTTCGATAAATATTTGCCTACCGACGAATTAATCAAGACCAATGAAATATTATTTTTATGTTGTTATTGTTACTCGTTCACGTGTGAGTTATATATTTACTTTGAACACTCAATCAATGAACACTGTTGCCAAACAATATTAAACAGATTAAAAAATATACTTTAATTATTAAAAAATAATTTAAGTACTTACTTCATTGTGATATGCAAATTCGCGAGAACCTACAATAAAGTCTCATGAAATTAGTTATTTCCGAACAATAAAGTTGAGTTATTAAATATCTCATCAGGTTTCCCAATTTTCGAATGACCATCACTAATAAAAATAAATAAAATAAAATAAATAAAATAATTCGGAATAAATATTACAGTATAAAATTAAGGATTAATTAACTGAATTATTTCACCGATTAACTGTTAATGAATGTCAGTAAACACCATCTTCCTCAAACCTTTTGTTGCCTTGCCGAACTAGACAACATGATTCCTCTACTTCTAACTCAATCAAACTAAAGTTCACACAACTATCTATTAGTTATGCAAACTGCATCAAACTGGATATAACTGGTTATTGAGCTGTTAAACTTTGTCAACACGATACTCAATAATCAAAGTTTTAGGTTGAAACCGCATTGAGTCGGTTTCTTGCGCAAGATGCATTTCCTATCATAGATTGTTAACCTCAAATGACTTTAATTCAGCGTAATAAAATAGACCTTTATTTAAATTACTTAAGTACCTATAATCTTTGCTGACACTTAGGTATTTTTGTAAGGGTAGTTTTATACGAGAATAAACAATTATTTTCGACGACCAATCACGTGAGTTTATGTAATCTGCCTATTGTTTCAATAAATGAAGTTTATGTACTATTGTATTTTCATCGATTTTCTGCCAATTTTAGACTGATTGTAAATAGTAGATTGCTATACAAGGGGATAAAGGCATTTTTTCTATGCACGAGATGGTTTATCGCGCGAGCGTCAGCGAGTGCGATAATAGTTCGAGTGCATCGAAAAGCCTTTTCCCCGAGGTAAGCACTCTGCTTTTCATTACGAATATAAGGAAATTACCAAAAAATTGATGTAAAATTTAAATTTCACACACGAAAATTAGCTGTCTCGCTTTTTTTTTAAATCGACTAGTTTAATATTGACTAAAAGCAGCTAACGATGGTATGGCATAGCTGCGTTCCAGATTTAAAAAAAAATACTGATTGGTAGAATGGCTATAAAAGTAGTAGGCATTCTACCAGTAGTTTTTTTTTTGATGTTGAAAAAATTTAAATAAATAAAATAAAATAAATAAATATAATATAATTAGTGCTAGAGAAGCACAAATTCGTGCAAGAGAGACATAATATCTAGCATCTGATTGAGTTAGAAGAACTTGAACACTTAGCATGCATCGACATGCCACAAAAGAAATGTCAAAAATGAAGTTGACATTTGACAGTTATTTACTTTCCTGCCCTAGGGCAGGAAAGTACTTGTTTTCCCTAGGGACAGAAAATGCTACTTTGAACCCTATAATCAGGCAACTTCGTGCGTACTTTCCGTGTATGAGTAATGAAAAATTATTTTTTTGTTGAATGATTAATTTTTATGGGATCTATGACCTCAGGAAAACACTACTTGGGTGATCCCATGAAAAATGAAACCAACAAAAAACGTCCAATCGTTACAAGGCTAGTGGTCCAGACAGAATTAAATAGCCAATTTATTACGAAGGAAGTCGAACATGTGCTTAATTTGATTTTCCAGTTCTTAATATAACGTGAAACAACAACAACGTGATTTTTTATATAACTGAAATGTTTCACGTGCAATGAAACTCTATCGAAACTTACCAATTAGGATTGGAGCTAAATCGTAGTGTTCTCAATAACGCTCAGAGCAATCATCTTCCTCAATAACGTAACGCTATTTACGGCCGGTTCCTATAACCAACTTACAGATGGCCGTAGGACTTTCGCCATAGTAACGTCTGTAAAAAGTTTCATACATTCTATGTTGTAAAAACAAAGTTGCTATGGTGATGGACCTACGGACATCCGTACGTTAGTTATAGAATTCGAGCATTAGATATGGTTTAAAGTGACAAATATATAATCTGGGCTACACGGAATGTATCAGGTAGCATGCTATATTACCACCATTCAAGGCACGTAGACCTACACAGCTGTGATTGGTCGAAAGAGGTGGTGTGACCGTCTGGCCTCTCATTCCTACTATGACTTATGCCTTATTAAATTATGGCGTAAAATTCATAGCTTGCGAATGGCTACTCACAGTAACTTATCACTTTGGTATTGCTTCTAATATATCGATATTAATTGGAGTCAGTATGCTAGGAATGTCAAATATCTACCCATAGTAAACAAAACTATAAGAAAGATAGTAGTGAAGTAGTTACAAACATTCACACTTGCACACTTTCACCAATAAAATATTAGTGTGATTACAGATTTTTTTTTTTTTTTTTTTTTTTTTTTTTTTTATTAGGTTCCCAAAACTGGACGATACACTATGAACATACAAAAAAAAAGTTAGGATACATGAAGATATACAGGAGTGTTCGACCTACTAGATGGGAACACGGCATGCGAAAAATGTTACATGTAAACATGAAAGTAAAATTTAGAAAAAATAATTAACATAAAATACTTAAATTTACTTAAAACTACTCATTTTGGAGAACTTTTAAAAAATCTCTTTATAGAAGAGATTGGTGTAAAAAAGATATCTATATCTTTATCAATGTGGTTTAAGGAAGACGACATACGGTAAATAGGGGAATGCTGGGCGTAAATGGTGTGAGTGATAGGAAGGCTGAACGTTTTTCTATTTTCAAGACGGCTGGAGAAACGAGGGACGGCTAATAAAAATTTGTTGAGTAGATCGGGGTTATCAATGGTTCCATTAACGATTTTATGCAGAAACACAATATCCGTGAGGTTCCTTCTAGACTCAAGTGTATCCATTTTAAAGTGGGAAAGCCTACTGCTGTAGGAATCCAGAATGCGACATAGGTTATTGGCGTAAGTCAGATGGTATAGGAAATTTTTTTGTAGCCTTTCAAGTCTGGCGATATGGACTAGATACGAAGGACTCCAAATAGGGCTGCAGTATTCCAGAAGGCTACGGACGTAACAGTTAAAAAGTAGGATAGGAATTTCATGGTCCTTGAAGAACTTAGCTTGCCTGATTGCAAATCCAGCTAAGCGAGCGCCCTTTTTAGTGATACAGTCTATATGCTCTCGAAAGTCTAGTTTTGAGTCAACGACAACCCCCAAGTCACGCATGCTTGATACCTCTGTTATTGGGATATTATCGATGAAGTAGACGGCGGGAATGGAATTTATTTTTCTGGTAAATTTTAAGTGAAAGCATTTGGATGAGTTTAGAACCATTTTATTGCGGATGCACCAGTCGTTAATTATGCAAATGTCCTTTTGGAGAAGAGATATGTCATTGAGAGAGCGAATAGATCTGTAAAGTTTGAGGTCATCTGCAAACATTTGAAATTTAGATGTTACAGAGGTGCATAAATCGTTAACGAAAATAAGAAAGAACAGGGGACCAAGATGCGAGCCCTGGGGTACGCCAGATGGCACGGCTTTCGCAGAAGATTTGAAGCCACGAACCATTACCAGTTGAGAGCGGTTACGGAGATAAGACTCGCACCACCTCAGCAAAGACCCACAAATCCCAGCGTGGCCCAACTTTTGTATCAGTAACTCGTGGTTAACAACATCAAAAGCTTTGGAGAAGTCTGTATAAATTGCGTGAACTTCGTGCCTATCTTCCATTTCTCTTGTTATGTCACTGACATAACTGAGCAGATTAGATGCAGTTGACCTACCGGGCAGGAAGCCATGTTGCTGGGGTATGAATAGTGGTTTCAAGTGAAAGTAAATAATTTTTTGAACTAGCGATTCAAACAATTTGCCTATTGAAGACAAGATTGAAATGGGCCTGTAGTTTGCTATATCACCATGGTCTCCCTTTTTATGTATAGGTTTGATATGTGCTAGCTTCCATTTGGAAGGAAAAGAACCACATGCCAGCGATTTGTTGAACAACAACTGTAGTGGTAAAGCAAGTTGTGATGAGCAGGTCTTCAAGAATGAGGGAGGAATTAAATCAGGTCCCGGTCCCTTGTTAGTGTCAAGGCGCTGAAGTGACTTAAGAACATCGAGGTCGGAAAGACGACAAGAGCTCAGCGAAGTGTGACAGTTAATTGTGTCGGTAGGGAGTGAAGTTGTATTTGGACCGCAATGATAAATAGAGTGGAAATATTCAGAGAATAATTCACTGATCTGTTGTCCACCCTGAGCAGTTTGGCCGCCAAGGAACATTTCATCTGGAATATCACCGCTGTTTGATCTAAGGGATTTGATGAATGTCCAAAAGTATTTGGGGTTTTTTCTGATCTGTATTTTTGCCTCAGTTTTCATATTGTTCAAACATTGGGACAGCAATATGTCACAACGATCCCTTAACATTTGATAGGTTAGACGGTCACGAGGATTACCGTACAGTTTGAATCGATGATGGTATTTAGCTTTTTCCTTGAGATTTAGTTTTAGTCCTCTACTAAACCAGAACGGGTACTTATTACTACCCTTTTTACTAAGCGGTGTATTCTTGGTGATAATAGGCATGACTAGATCGTAAAACTTATCGACACTTTCGTCTATGGTATCACAGGGTTTTAAAATATCAATCCAATCGATGTTATCCAACTCTTGTTTGATTATGTCGTACTTTGCTTTAGAAAAATTGAAGGCTTCGGATTTATGGACTTTGGGAACTTTAGGCGTGTGAAGTTTCATTGAAATAGACAAAGCTGGGTGGTGATTGTCTAGGTCTACCAGCGGAGCAGAACTATTGGACACTGAGAATGAGCTATATGAGTTTGTAATGACTAGGTCCAGTAGGCGGCCCTTATGGTTTAAAATCGAGTTCAACTGGTATAGACCGTTGAAAGGGAGAGCATCAGTGAGCAAGCTACATGTCGGGTCCGAAGAACAACCAACTGGTAGCATAGAATTTGTGTTCACATCATGTTCCCACATCAGTTTAGGAAGATTAAAATCGCCCACGCATAATATAATTGAGTTTTTTGATATTTTGTGTTGTACCAGGCTACTTAAGTGTTTAAGTGAGAGATCGAGGTGGGAAAATGTAATTGGTGAAGGAAGGTACATGGTACAGATGTTGAGGTCGATGGTTGAGTTACCATGCTTCAGTTTAATTACCACCCAGAGATCTTCGAGGGCAGCAGACTCCCATTTTAGTTTACGGATGGGTGCATACTTTTTATGGACAGCTATAAGAGCTCCGCCACCGTCTTGTTTATTACTATTAAGGATGCTACGGTCGCAACGGAAAATTGTGTATCTGCTATCAATTATCTCGTGGTCGAAAATCGAGTCATTAAGCCAAGTCTCAGTTAGTAAAATAACGTCCAGATTTTGCTTAAGTACATTTGTTAGACATGTTTTAGTTTTAGTCCTAAGACCCCTAACGTTTTGATAAAAGATTTTCAAGCTACAATTTGGGTTTGATAACCAGGTTACCATTGAGGTAGGTAAGTTAGTTAATATTACAGAGAACTTAAGAAATTAATGCTTTTGACTACAAAACTCTTGGAGTTGACGTCCTTACGCATGTAGACCCTACCACCGCGAACCCAGACGAACTGGAACTTCTTTTCCTTAGCAGCTGCACGAGCAGCTGAGTGCAGCTGTTTGTTTCCTGGCGACAAGTGTTCGCAGACGAAGACAGGATAATACAGATAAAATAGTACTAGTGTGATTTAGAGTTGTATTACTTACTGGTCTTATTGAGCAGTGTCTGCGTCACAATAGCCCTACCATCAGTTTTCGAGTTGAACCTATAGTTAAATATCCTCGCTAACGAGTCAAGTATTTCAAATGTATGAAATTATTAGTTCATGCAAGTTACCGAGGGCGGCGCTTAGGTATATTTATCTCATATATTTTGCGATACTTGACTCGGTTTGCGAGGATAGTATCAATACTACCAGTAAACTGGTGGTAGGGTCTCTGATAATATAAATTTTGCAACCTTACCGACCGATTACAGATATCCTTGGTATATTCGGTCGGTCGACCTCAAACGGAGGAAGTCTCCATCGGCCGACGACACTACAGATCAATGTGTTGAATGGCATAGAGGTCATCTTTATAACGTAAATATGCTCATGACTTAATACCAATCTCACTGAATCTTGACTGTTCAGATTATTAAGGGATCGCTTTAAAAAAAAGCTAGGCCTACACCACCAGGTTCTTGCCTGATTCTTTCGTGTAGGGAGTGGCGTCGAAAAAGTCAATAGAGTAGTCACCTAGATTATAAAACTGTACATTTTTAAGTGATCCTTGAGGTCCTACAGAAATTAACACATTTTTCTTTCTTTCAAATAACTTATCAATCTCAGATTTTGCCTATTGCTGGTAGATATTTGACATTACTTTAATACAGTACCTACCTATGTGTCAAATACTTACCGACTGTAAGCAAAATCAGAGAAA